>OX941082.1:10890716-12140716 GCA_954870635.1 Arctium minus
CGGAGGCTCGAGCCACTTATTGCCTACTCGCTAGCGAACCCAAGCGGTCAACGGTCATAACCAACCTTACCCGCTTTCCCAAAACAGACAGACTTACGTGCCTATGGATCCAATACAACACTGTCTAAAATTACATGACTCCAATTGAATGATCAAAACGCCCAAGACATGTAACTCTCAAATGACACGAAATAAACGCCATCATACTCAAAACTCCCCAACGGTTATTAATTCGGACAAATGTCCTCAAGACTCAAAATTAGTCAAAACCGAGCCAAATACCCAACAATTTACGTAAATCTTCAATGGAAGCTAGTATAGACATCGAAACACGTTTGACCAACAATTATGCAAACACTACAACCAAAAAAAGGTAATTAACCCAAAACTTATCATTGGTTGAAACAATACGTTTTCCAAATGAACTCTTTCTCTTCATGTTGCCAAAATGACTCATAGTACAATGATATGCATTTTCCAACGGTTTATAAAATCGTATGCACCAAATGGACAATTGTATAAAATGACCTCCATTTATATATTACATCATCAAAGAAATATATCAAAATGATTTATTTATCAAAATGCCCAAAAATCTCAAAAATGTGTGTTACATAAGTTTATAAAGTTAAATATATCCAAATAACCAAAACTTATCAGCAGTTAACAATTTAATGTAAAACACAAACACTTTAAAATAAACATTTTGGCATGTATACCGTTTTCCCAAATCAACTTGAACTCACCTTGCTAGATTTAAGCTAAATCTAGATTTTACCCCATTTCGAGCTCATTTGAAGAAACTTGAATCTTCAAGGTCAAAAATTCCATAAACCTAGATACATAAATTTTCCACCATTAATATACATCTAAAACCATATAGAATCGATCCCCAAACACTTTACATCAAAACCTCCATTTTGGTCAAAATCCTATTTTTTGACCTAAATCCTCCAAAATCTTCCAAACCAAAATTAGAGAAACCAAACACCAGGATATCATCAATGAAGCATTTATATCAAATAATAAGGTTTAGAAATAGAGAGGATAAACTTACCACTTAGGTTTTGGTGAAAACCTAGAAAACTCCAAATTTCTTGAAGGTGGAGGTGATGATGATGAGCTCTTGACATTTGCTTCCAATCCACCACCTAATACTCTTGAATCTTCCCAAAACTAACAATATAACCTTGAAAATCTCTCAAATACGAATCCATAGCAAAAAGAATCGTCTCAAACGGAGTTATGGTGAAAGATATATGAAAAAATGAAAAAAAACCCTCCAAAAATCGGATTTTTAACCTCCAGACCCGCTCCGCGATAGTGCCTGGCTAAAGTGACATACGTCACTTTCTCTAGGCACTCTCACACCATATGTACCGAGAGTTTTGTACTCTCAGTGATAGTGCCAAGCTAAAGTGACACATGTCACTTTCGCTAGGCACTTTAGCCGAACTAGTACCGACCGCTGTTTTGGCCATAACTTCTTCGTTTTAGCTCCGTTTTTGCTCCAAAAAGAACCGTTGTTCTCGTAACTGAATTCCTCATCTAGAAAGACTATAAAATCTAGAATTCAATCCCAAAATCCCATTTCCTTTATTTCTCTCAAAAGATCGATTCCTATACTAACTCGAAATAGTACTTACCCAAAAATTACGGGTGTTACACCATTGACATAATTACATGGCACATTCATTGGGACGACCAACAAATTGGTAATCTCCGTTGCTATTGTGACATATGTCACAACTGCATGGAACTATAGCCGAGACGACTATACTCTTAGTACCATTGGTGCTATTGTGGCAATGTCACAACCACATGGCACTATGGACGAGACAACCATATGTGTTTCTTCCTTTACCGATTCACCCAATTCAACACTCTTCTCCAATTAGGATAAAAATTCAGGGTGTTACAGAAAACAAGTTCCATCAGACATTTGCTTTAAAGTGATTATCCAGGCAAGTTCTCCATTCCTACAACATTGCAACTTTATCTCTCACACATTTTTTTTTCTTCTTATATTGTATTTGTTAAGTATATGATATCCACATAGAGAAAATACTTACACACACTCCTCACCGTTGTATTTCTTTCCATCAGGATCTCATATTGAACATATTTGTTTTCGTGTGAATATCATATTTGTAACTCTCTCTCTCTCTATATATATGTGTGTGTGTCTGTGTGTGTGTGTATATATGTTATATATATATATATATAACTTAAAGCAGGTTGTTTCATGTGTGTGTATATAAGAGTGGTGGGGCTGGAGACAAATATGGTGACGAGCCAAGCGACTATAAAAGGAGTGGTGGAACCAGAAGAAGCAGTTTGTGACAAGATAACGAAGAAAACAAAGAGAAGTGTGAAGGTGTTGTCTCATCTTCCTGCTGCGACGAGCAGTTTGTGACAAGATAACGAAGCAGTTTATCCCTGCCCCCTTCTAGCTAGTTATTGTTAATTACCGATATTAATTTTTTGATCGAATACTAATGTTAGAAAAACTTGTTATCTAATATGTATTTTATAAAAAAATCAAATATTAGCGAAGGATTAGTGACGGAAATCCGTCGCTAAAGTAATGAGTTCTCTCGCTAATCTGTCGCTACTAAGGGCCCTCGCTAATCCGTCGGTAATAAGGGCCCTCGTTAATCCGTCGCTAATAAGACCCTCGCTAATCTATCGCTAATAAGGGCCCTCACTAATCCCTCACTAATAAAGGCCCTCGCTAATACATCGCTGATACAAGTCCCTCGGTAATCCCTCGCTGATATTTGTCCCTCGCTAATCCGTCACTGATGTTCGTCGCTGATAGCATCATGTACGCCTATTTGGGCGACGGACTATCAGCGACTGATTCGAGCTGTAGCTAGGGATTAGCGACAGATTTTTCCCTCGCTAATAAGGATCATTTTTTGCATTGAAACTAGGGTTTGGGTTATGGTTCAAGTAATTGTTTGGTTGTGGAAAATCTATCTATAAAATGGGACTTATGATGTAATGGTAGTAGATTTGTGAATGTGGGATTCCACCATGTTGGGGAGTCTAGACTCCATGTCGGCAAGATTTTATATGAACAATTTGGTTTAACATTTATGTAAATGATTAAGATCAATTGAATAAATGCTTTATATTTTGGTCTTAGTGCAATGGATCCATAGGCACGGTGTTCCTATGTCTCGTCCGGACATTAGGTTCACCACTTTGGCACGTAATAGGCATCGCGTTCCATGGTAAGTAAGGTGTGGACTTATACGGTCGGGCAGCGTCCCATGGGCAATAAGGTGTAATTCCATTGTGCCTGAGTTCCCCTATTTTGGAACTCTCAAGAATAGACCTGGAGTGGTTGACTTAATGTTTTTGAGCAATAGACTTGGAGTAGTTGAGCTCGCTATGTGATTAGAATTATTTGTAACATATATTGATCACTAATGGTTTATTGGATTTGTCTTGATTTAGCTCACGACTAGATCGGCTGTATGACTTCAAACGGGTTTATCATTTATTTATCTTCCCGCTTAATTATTCTCACTAGGCTTTAGCCTAACGCTTGTTCTTTGGTGGTCATGCATGGCAGGTCTTTCTAGCGGTGGGGCTCGTCGGGATTGAAAGGACGGCCTTGGGGTCGAGAGCGGTCTTTTTGAAGATATAGTGACCAATATATTAAAGAATAGAGATTACACATTTTGGAAGAATAGCGACACCTGACCTTAATCTTCCTTGACCAAGTTAGATTATTAGGTTGTCGAATTTTATTCTTTAATTGATTTGGGTTTGTAAAGGTCATACTTTATTCCCCGTGTTGGGTTGACATACGTTTGGGTCAGATTGTCATATCCTTATACAGGTTGTTTGGTCTCCCTTTTTGGGTGGACTAGTTCCCTCTATTTCTAGACGTCATATTGCCGAATTTTGTATGGGAATCCAGTTCAACATCAACGGACAAAACACATTGAGTTAGATATCCACTTTATTCGTGAAAAAGTGGCACGTGGCCTTGTTCTAGTCTTACACGTACCCTGACGATACCAATATGCGAATATATTCACCAATGGGTCTTCCAAAAGTACTCTTTGATGATTTTCGGGATAGTCTTCACGTCCGATCTTCTACCGTTGCGACTAAGGGGGACTAATAAACGGCAGGACTACATCATAGGGATTGTTATACTACATTAAAGGGATTGGTGTATATTTTAGAAATTATAGGGCTACATTAAAGAGTTTGATATATTTTAGAGATTATAGGGCTACATTAAAGGGATTGCTATCTTGTAATTATTGTATTTCCTTATTATTTCCAGTCTTGTACTTGTATAAATAGATGTGGCAATATACATTTCATTTCACGATGACTTACTTTTAAATACAAGTACCAATTAAATTGGTTTGGTTTTAACCAATTATAGTTAAAATCTCCTCTAATAAAACCATCAAAGCTTCAAAATCGTTTACATTTATGACTCCCGCCGCATTGCGCAGATACACAACTAGTTTCAAGTTCGAAAGAATTTTTTTTGGAAAGGCCATATTCGGTGTAGATCTTCACACTTTTAAGTTAGGAAAATTGCTCAAGTCTGTCCGCACTTTAGATTTTTTTTATTATGCATTTTTTATGATTATTCTTATTGGACCTTTTTATATGCTTAAAGCTATGACATTTTGTTACTTTTCTCGTTGAGGTTTATGACATTATACGACAACTTTAGCAATAGGGTTAATTAGTATAAAGTTTCACTTTCTAATTTAATTGAATGATTAAATTCTCCTCTTTCTATTATTTATTTCATTAGGTTTCTACTTATCAATGTGTATAAATAAAAATATTAAATATTGTGAGAAGGTAATAAGTAAAGGTTAACATAAAGTTTATACGTAAATCATTGGAAAAAAATCATTTGAAGATACATATATGAACTCATATGAATAATATGTAATATCGGTTTACATGTGCATCTTCAAATAGACTTTTTCGGATTTTTTCAAGGAATTTACATATGAACATTCCATTAACCTCTCATTCTTACCTTAGCATAATATTTATTTATTTTTATTTGGACTGACCCTTATAAAGGTGTCTTTGAAAAGGTGACACAATTTTGAGTCTCTCACCATGCTTATCTATATCATACATAAGCATATAACCCAACACAGGGTTGGAATTAAGAAGGAAGGAGGGGTTGTCCGTGCTATCGCCCTATCCTGTCGTGTAGATCTTCACACTTTTAATTTAGGAAAATTGGTCAAGTCTGTCCGCACTTTAGAATTTTTTTTCATTATGCATTTTTTATGATTATTCTTATTGGACCTTTTTATATGCTTAAAGCTATGACATTTTGTTACTTTTCTTGTTGAGGTTTATGACATTATACAACAACTTTAGCAATAGGGTTAATTAGTATAAAGTGGCACTTTCTAATTTAATTGAATGATTGAATTCTCCTCTTTCTATTATTTATTTCATTAGGTTTCTACTTATTAATGTGTATAAATAAAAATATTAACTATTGTGAGAAGGTAATAAGTAAAGGTTAACATAAAGTTTATACGTAAATCATTGGAAAAAATTCATTTGAAGATACATATATGAACTCATATGAATAATATGTAATATCGGTTTACATGTGCATCTTCAAATAGACTTTTTCGGATTTTTTAAAGGGATTTATATATGAACATTCCATTAACCCCTCATTCTTACCTTATCATGATATTTATTTATTTTTATTTGAACTGACCCTTATAAAGGTGTCTTTGGAAAGGTGAATGCTTATCTATATGATACGTAAGCATATAACCCAAACACAGGGTGGTAATTAAGAAAGAAGGAGGGGTTGTTCGTGCTATCGCCCTATCCTGCCGATGTAATAGACTTTTTTAAAGTCTTAAAGGTGCATCGTTTTAATTTGCCGTATGCACTTATAAATTAACAAAAAATGGTTGCAGCCTATCGATAATGTCATTTAATGTGACAGTAGAGGTTGCAAGTCCAAGCCTCTTTGGTTTTATTTTTATAATTGTTTTTGGTAAAAACAACGTAATAGAATTAAAGGAAAAAAAACTACTTGACTGTTGCAAAATTAAAACAACTTGATGTCATTTTTAATTAAATCATGCTTCTTACAACTATATTTTGTTTTATTTTCTAACATATCTTGGATGCTAGCATAACATGGTCGTATGTAATTAAGGTTCTTTCTTTCTTTGTTTCACCATTAATTAGACTAGTGAGGAGGTCCCTAATAGGGTTAACGCGCAAAACATGTCAAGGCTAGCTGTAGGTCGAACAATAAGCATGACGTATAGCTCAACTCAACCGGCTTACACAAACAAATTTGCATCTACTTGTAGGAGAGATAATACTAAATTTTGGATAGATTTTGTACTAAATTATTTAATTTTTTTTGGAACATCTCCAATGCCAAAGACTTTGTCCAAATCTCACCTCATCCGAAATTCATTTTATCAACTAGACTCCAATACCAATAAGCTTTTCTAAGAGTTAGAGAGAGAGAGAAGAAAAGGGAAAGTAGAGATTGAATTGAATTAAGAAAAAGGAAAAGGTACAACCAGTATTTATAGTACAAAACTAATCATAACACTATATATGATTAACTAGACATTTACCATCTTAGATATAAATAGACTAAAATACCCTTGTTCCAACTCTGTATTTTTATCCTAATATGTCCCCTCAAGATGGACGTGGAAAAAATATGTTTTTCACAGCCATCTTGGATAATAAGGTCTGCAAAGTAGCTCTTGGCAACGGTTTCGTAAAGATGTCTGTAAGCTGAAACTTGAACCGGATAGACATTAACCGGATAAACTTGTCTACCACTTTCTCCCGAACAAAATGACAATAAAGAGCTATATGTTTAGTACGTTCATGTAAGGTTGGGTTTATGGCAATCTGTAAAGCCGATTTGTTGTCACAAAATAACAGTACAAATCTGTCATGATGGACACCCAAGTCATGCAATATGTAGTTGATCCAAACAAGTTCGCACGTTGTAGAAGCCATGGCACGATACTCGACTTCCGTCGATGACCTTGAGACTGTTGGAACAGGCCTTTCGATCGCCCTGTGTCTATGCACTTAAAGATTAAAGAATTCCCCAGGAAGATACAGTATCCTGTCACCGATCGCCCTGTGTCTATGCACTTACCCCAATCCAAGTCACAATACTCTTGCAACTGATAGGAGGATCTAGCGGAGAAGAATAACCCTTGTCCCAGTTGTTGTTTCAAGTATATAACCAGATAAATTGCAGCTTGCCAATGAGGTAGACGAGGATTAGAGACAAATTGAGAAAGTTTTTGAACAACAAAAGATATATCTCGCCTTGTCACAGTAAGGTATAGTAGTCTGCCAATCAACCTTCGATATTTGGAAGGATCTTCAAGAACATCACCATCATCTGCACTCAACTTGATTTTGGGATCCATGGGAACAATTGATGGTTTTCCAGCAAGTAACCCAGTGTCTTCCAAGATTTTCAATGTGTATTGTCTTTGAGAAATTGATATGCCTTCCTTAGATCGAGCAATTTCCAAGCCGAGGAAGTATTTTAAATTCCCCAAATCTTTGAGTTTAAAAGCACAACTCAAAGCATGCTTAAACTCCGAAATTCTCAACGAAGAAGGCCCTGTGATGATTATATCATCAACATACACTAAGAGCGCAATAAAATTTTGCCCACTCCCTTTATAAAACAATGAATAGTCCGCTTTGGATTGATTAAATCCAGCAACAAGCATGAACTTGGAAAATTTCGTATTCCATTGGCGGGAGGCTTGTTTAAGACCGTAAATGGACTTATGAAGACGATATACCGGTTTTGAACCAGGAGGGAATGTCCCCGGTATAGAGTATCCTTGAGAAATCTCCATGAACACCTCTTCATCCAAATCACCGTTTAGAAACGCATTATTAACATCGAGTTGTATTAGTTCCCAAGACTTGATAGCTGCCACAGCAAGTAGGGTATTAACCGTCACCATTTTAGCAACCGGAGAGAACGTATCAACAAAATCAATCCCTTCCTGTTGGTGAAAACCCTTGGCCATGAGACGTGCTTTATATCGCTCAATGTTGCCACTCGAACCATACTTGAGCTTGTATACCCATCGGCAACCCACAATATTCTTTCCTTTTGGTAAAGGAACAATTGTCCAAGCTTTGTTTAGCTCTATAGCACCCAATTCTTCTTTCATGGCAGAACACTAGTATGTACTCTTGACATCTTCAGTATATGATTTGGGTTATATGTTAGATGAGATAGCCATGACAAAAGCTTTATGTCTATCTGATAAGGAATCATAATTCAGATAGTCTTGGAGTGGGTAGGAAGTTTGAGATGTTTTCATATGAACATCAACACAATTACAATGATAATCTTTGAGATAAGACGGAGGCTGGTGACGTCGAGAAGACTTTCGAACTGGCTCATGTTGAACTTGAACCGATTGGTGTGACTCTTTCTGGTAAAATATGAGACGTGTCATGTTCATTTGATTGCTCATTCAATCCAAAATTGTTGTCAGGAATGGGATTTGGATATTCAACAGTATCATCAATTGTTATTGGCAAAACATTGTCGGGAAAAATGGTGTCGATATGAACAGCCATATTGTGCGCAAAGGGAAAAATATGCTCATGAAAAATAACATCTCTAGAGCAGAAACATTGCTTTGTCTCGATGTCAAGCAGTCTGTACGCTTTCATGCCCACCGGATATCCAAGAAAAACACAAGGTTTAGCACACACACTAAACTTATGTCTTGTTTTTGAAGATGTTGATGTAAAGGCCAAGCAACCAAAAGTTCTCATTATGGAATAATCTGGAAGGGTTGTATAAAGCATCTCATAAGGAGATTTATCACCAACCAATTGAGAATGAGTTCTGTTAATCAAGTAGGTTGCTGTCAAAACACATTCCGACCAAAAAGTCATAGGAATTTTAGACTGAAACATCAACGCCCTTGCCACATTTAATAAGTGTTGATGTTTTCTCTCAACCACCGAGTTCTGTTAAGGACGCCCTACGCATGACCTCTGATGTATTATGTATAATCCCTTTTTCAGCAAAGAAAGCATCGAAATTAAGTTCTTTTGCATTATCGGAACGAAACCCCTTTATCTTTTTGTCAAACTGTGTGTGTATCAAGTTGTAAAACTTGGGAACAATTTGAGTCACTTCAGATTTGTTTTTAATCAAGTATACCTATGTAAATATACTATAATCGTCCACGATAGTAACAAAGTAGCGATGTCCTTGATGAGCTTCAACATGAAAGGGTCCCCATATATCACAATGAATCAGATTAAAAGATTCACTACTTATGTGATTGAGTGAAACAAAAGGGAGTTGCTTCTGTTTAGACAAGGGACAAATCTTGCAAACATTATCTGTTGGAATGGTTGAGTTTTTGATACTCAAGATCGATTTTATTGCCAACAATCGTTTATTACATGGGTGGCCAAAACTCCTATTCCATAGTTCTAAAGAAACTTGATTAGCAAAAGTAGTTGAGTAAAAATCAAATTCTTGATCATTCAACAGATACAATCCTTGAACACGTCTAGCAGTGCCAATCATCTTCCTGCTCTTTATATCCTGAATCCGAGCCTGGTCATAGAAAAACTTCACAGTTAAATCCATTTTAGAAGTCAATGCTCTTACCGATAACAGGTTCAAACGGAATTCAGGAATATAGAGGACGTCTTGAAGAATTACACCAGACAAATGAACATCCCCAATCATAGAAACAGGAACCATAATGCCATTTGGTAACGTTACTCTTTGGGTAGGAATTCCAACAGCCCATCATCGCACGACCAAAGAGATAACTAACGTCCTTCCTTTGAGCAACCTCGACTAAACTACCAAAACCCGTCCGATAAATTCTGTCGTACGAACTGATTTCAGTTACTAACCTACAACATACGTTACATTATGTTTAATGCAGGATTCAAAAGACATTTATGACCAAAGATTATAACGGAAGCCATCATCAATAACAACGGACGTAACACACGCTATCATCAATATCAAGCGTTCATTCCATTAATGATCAAGATACGCATTCAAGACGTATCAACGGAAAAATGGAGTATAAATATGAAGATGGAACCTCACATTCGGGACATCTGATTCTCAGACCTTAGAAGCTCACGAATTACGTTCTTAAGCTCATTCGGTTTCTCTCGAAGTCTACAAGGCCTATTGCTATTTGTCGTACGACGCACGACCGAAGTCTAATTATACACGACGCACGACCAACTTTACTTTATTGTATTGCTTTACATTGTATTACATACACTTATAACATTTGTTAACAAGGACGACGTCCCTGATTGACGTCTATAGTGCACGACGACTCACACTCGTTCGCGGTTTTTACCCATTTTAGAGGTTTTCCGCGTCACCAATTCTCTCGTCTCCTTTACTTTATTTTTTTATTGTCGTACGATTACTGGAGTTACTTTTTTTGGTTGGATCAGGCTTCACATTTACCTTAAATTTTCCTTGGGAGATTTTTGGCATAAACAGTTTGGCGCCCACCGTGGGGCCCCATCCAAGGAAAGTCTTCGATAATCTTATGACGTACTAACGTTTTCCTTCTAGTGTTTCCCTTTTTCATTCGTTTAGGACAATGGCATTCCAAGGAACCCAAGATCATGTTGTGGCCCAGATGAACATGGAGTTGACTGTTGCCCATGCTCGTATTGACGCCCTAATAGCTCAGGCTCGACAAGCGGTTGAAACCATCGAGCATCTAAGAAACCAGAACGGAAACAATATGACAGGGACTACGAATGCTTATGCCGGTGCTTGGAACGTGCCACCTCCATTGCCCAATTATCCTCGTCCACCACCAGTTAATCCTGCGACCTTCATAATCCCAACCATGCCTATGGCCTCTATGCCATTCAATGGACATGCCTCTGATTCCTCGCAGCAGACTAGCTTCAACGGATCAGGTTATGTTCCATTATGTGTCCCAAATGGTGTCCCGATAGATCCCGTTGCACAACGATTGAAGCTTCTGGAAGAGCAGAATGAGCGTGTCTTGTCGATGCTGGCCAAATTGCCGGGGGCAGCAGTTCTAGTTGATGTCGAGCCACGTACAGGATTTCAGGCGTTGCCGTTCGTTGATGAGATCGCGTTGGTGGACGTCCCAAAGAAGTATAGCATCCCGACCTTCACCCCAAAATATTCAGGCGTCACTGATCCGACAGAACACGTCGCCTAATACAAACAACTTATGTGGACTGTCTCGATACCGTATCAGTTTCAAGAAGTCTGCATGTGCAAAAGCTTTGGGGCGACCTTGACTGGAGCAGCGTTACAATGGTTGATCAATCCCAAAACCAAAACCATCGGGTCTTTTGCCAGCAGCCGAAAAATGGAAAAACAGACGAACGACCTTTACTATGTCGTACAGAAAAATGGAGAGTCCATCCGGGACTATTTTAACCGATTCAACGCAGAAATGATCGGTATCCGAAATTACGACGTAAAAACAGCTATTGAAGCACACAAACGGGGTCTGGACGATAGTTCAGGGTTATATCTCGACCTTACGAAATATCCTCCAGAAACCTTTGAAGACGTACGAGCAAGGACACTCGCTCATATGAGGGTCGAGGATGACTTCACTTTTAGAAATAAACACTCGAGCGACAAGAAAGGCCTAGGTGTTAAAAATCCAGATTTCAAACCAAAGCCGACCGGCCGGTCAGAGCCTACCAGACAGATTTCAAACGTCAGATTCGAAAAGAAAGGGCCGACGACTTCTAAATATGTCCAGTATCCTAAGGTGTCATCTTATGGCTTACCTGGATCAGCCAAGGACGTCGTCGCGTCCCTGAAACAGCTCCAACAAAACATTCGATGGCCAAAGAAAAGCGATAAAGACAGTGATAAGAAAGACAAAACAAGATGGTGCGATTTTCATAATGACTTCGGTCATGTAATGGATGATTGCATCGCCCTAAAGAAAGAATTGTCCTGGCTTAACTCGAAAGGTTATTGACAAGAGTTAACAGGAAAGAAGGATGTGCGTCCCACATTCCCAGAGCATGCCAAGGTGATTAATTGTATTACCGGAGGTTCTAATGTCTGTGGGACCACATATTCAGCTGCTAAAAGACATGCTAGTCATGGTCCCGACGACCGACCAATTCCAAAGGAGGCAAGACCCAAGGAGGACGCAGGATTAGAAGCTATGCCCTTGACGTTCGACCAAGAAGATCTCGACGACGTACACCAGAAACATCATGACGGACTAATTATCCAATTGAGCATTGGAAATTGCCTGGCAAAGAGGATACTCGTCGACGGAGGTAGCTCCGCTAACATTATCTTTTTTGATGCAGTGAAAGCTATGGGGATCGACAAATCCGAAATTACCCGACGCTCGACTACACTCGTTGGATTTAATGGAGGAGCGACAAATACCATGGGGCAAATCACACTACCAGTATATGCTAAAGGAATCAACAGGCAGACGAAGTTTAACGTCGTCGACTGTTCATCAGCTTATAACGTTATCCTTGGGCGACCATGGATCCACGATATAAAAGTTGTACCCTCGACGTACCATCAAACTTTGAAATTCCCCACACAAAGGGGAGAACAGGAGATCAAAGGCGAAAGAAAAGTTGCTAGAGAATGTTACAAATTCTCTTTAAAACCCCCGAAGCAGATAGTATAGCAATTACAGAACCAGGACATTCCTGGGACTAACGACGATTATCGCTTGTAAGCCGTCGTCCTAAACCAGGATAAGCCTAATCAGATGGTTTACATAGGTTCGACACTCGATCCATCCTTTAAAAAGAAACTAATTTCTTTTTTGCAGGACCATTATGATTGCTTCGCATGGACGCACGAAGACATGGTGGGTATCGATCCGAGTATTATTTCTCATAAACTCAACGTCGATCCATCATTTAAACCCGTTCAACAGAAAAGACGAAAATTTGCTCCTGAAAGAAATAAAGTTATCAACGACGAAGTTGATAATCTGCTTAAAACAGGAAAGATACGAGAAGTCAAATATCCAGATTGGTTCGCAAACGTTGTTGTCGTCCAAAAGAAAAATGGCAAATGGAGAGTGTGCATTGATTTTACAGACCTTAACAAGGCCTGTCCAAAAGATCCATTTCCGTTGCCACACATCGATTCTATGGTCGATGCTACAGCTGGACACGAATTGCTCACCTTCATGGATGCATATTTTGGATATAACTAGATATTGATGCATTCCGACGATCAGGAAAAAATGGCCTTCATGACAGATAAAGGTATTTATTGTTATAAAGTAATGCCTTTTGGTCTTAAGAATGCAGGTTCGACGTATCAACGACTAGTGAATATGATGTTCAAAGAACATTTGGGCGACACTATGGAGGTATACATCGACGACATGCTCGTCAAATTGAAACATACGGATGATCATATAGAACATTTGAAGCAGTCGTTCGATATTTTGCGTGAATAAAAAATGAAGTTAAATCCGACAAAGTGTTCTTTTGGAGTTCGAGCTGGCAAATTCCTCGGTTACATGGTCACACGACGAGGAATCGAAGCTAACCCAGATCAGATCAAGGCAATTATCGAGATACAGTCACCCATAAATTTTAAAGAAGTCCAACGTCTAACAGGTCGTGTAGCAGCCTTAAACAGATTCATCTCTCGGTCGTCCGACATATGTCACCTATTCTACAATGCAGGGCCGGCCCAAAGGCTGGGCAACCTGGGCCTTCGCCCAGGGCATCACAGCCCGTAAGGGCATCATAGCCCAAGACCCATTTATATATTACTAGGTTCAGTTTTTTTTTAATTATTAATTAACCTAGCCTCCTCGATTACTCAAGCGATTCAGGATTCACAAATCAAGATTAGTCGATTCCCAACATCGCGATTCTGCCGATTCACGATTACAGATTACAAATCACGAAGAAATCACGATTAGTGCAAGCAACGGCCTCTCCTTCTTCGATAGTTCGATTTATCGATTACTGATATCGATTACTCATTACTGCCTCCTTCAGATTTCAGTCCTTCTGTTCTGTTAATCAATCGATTCGACGTTCCTCCCTCGAGTCTCGACAGTCGACCAAGACACGCAGACGCAGTGATATGTGATCGGCCCTGCGCCTTCTGGATTCTGCGGTTTTGCCCACTGACCTTCTGCCATAACCATTCAATCGTTCATCAATCGACAATCATCACTGATTCACTTCAGCCTTCAGGACTCAGGTGTTTTCCATCTAATTTTAATCTAATAAATGGATTTTTGTTTTCTTGCTTGGTCAGTTGGATGTTTGAAGTTTGATATTTCATATTTGCTTAATTGCTTATTTGGATTAGTGGATAGAAATCATATAATCTTATTATCTTAATTTCTTAGTCGATATCTCATATCTGCCTATTTTCTTATTTGGATTATTGGATATTTGGTTAATTGGTTGGTACTGTCAAGTCAACTGTGTTATTAATCAATTTGGTTAAATAATAAATATGTTTCCTAGATCACAACCGTCCGGTGCTCAAAATAGAAAAAGAAAGAAAAAGCAACAAGATTTTGTTAACAATACCAGTCACGGTAGCGTCCGCCGAAAGAAGTTTTTCAAAATTAAAGCTCTTGAAGTCATATTTGCGGACTACCATGAGTCAAGAAAGGCTTAACGGGTTAGCAATTTTGAGCATAGAAAGTAAGTTTTTAGCAAATGTCGAGTATGATAAATTAATT
The DNA here is from genome assembly GCA_954870635.1 of Arctium minus. Taxonomy (NCBI): domain Eukaryota; kingdom Viridiplantae; phylum Streptophyta; class Magnoliopsida; order Asterales; family Asteraceae; genus Arctium; species Arctium minus. The sequence continues at coordinate 10,905,488 of OX941082.1, forward strand.
GATGATTTTTCTTCAAGAAATGCACGACGACAACGTTTTAGGTGATGTTATCATTATTTTGTTGTTCGGGGTTTTGGTTTATGTCCCCCCGTTGTAACTTTTTTTTTTTTTAATAATAATCGGCGTGGGGTTGAGCCGCCTAGCTTGACTAGGTTCCAAACCCCTTAAAAAAAATTTATTCTTAGTTTATAGAGGGCATATTTTCGGGTCTCCGCCCAGGGCATCCAAAACCATTGGACCGGCCCTGCTACAATGTCCTGCGAAAAAACAAAGGATTCGAGTGGACTGATAAGCACGAGGAGGCGTTGCAGCAACTCAAGAAATACATGACATCACCTCCCTTCCTCTCCAAACCTGAGAAAGGTGAAGTTCTTCAACTCTATCTAGCCGTCAGTGCTAATTCGATAAGTGCAGTCCGTATACGAGAAACCGACGGACGGCAATTGCCAATCTACTATGTAAGTAAAACTCTATTAGACGCTGAAACCAGGTACCCGTCTATAGAAAAACTTTTGCTTTCGTTAGTTATGGCCGCTAAGAAGTTACGACATTATTTTGAATCGCATTCTATAACTGTTGTAACTAACTTTCCATTGAAGTCTGTGTTAAAAAAACCCGAACTAACAGGACGACTAGCTAAATGGAGCATCTACCTCAGTAATTACGATATGAATTTCAAGCCCAAAACGGCGATCAAATCACAGGTTTTGGCAGATTTTGTTACAGATTTCAGTCCAGAACTAGAAGAAGCGACGACGTCCAACGAGTTAATTGTGGCGACTTTGCACGACACCACTTGGACACTCGACGTCGATGGTTCGTCAAACATACGAGGAACAGGCCTGGGTGTCGTCCTACAATCCCCACAAGGGGGCAAAATAGTGTACTCCATACGGTGCGACTTCAAGGCAACAAATAATGAGGCAGAATAAGAAGCACTGATTGCAGGAATTAAAATTGCTCATGACTTGGGGGCAACACATCTGCATGTCCGAAGCGACTCATCCCTAGTTGTTAACCAAGTCAATGGAGAGTTCGCAGCAAAAGATTCGAGGATGATTGCCTATTATAAAATAGTAAAAGAAGAAGCAAAGAAGTTCAGTCGCTTCATAATCGAGCAAATACCAAGAGATCAGAACACTCAAGCTGACGCACTAGCCATTTTGGGGTCAACACTTAATCAAACGACATTCGACAGTATCCCAATAGTCCACCTTGCAACACCATCTGTCAAAGACGACGATAATGCTTTGGTCGCACCAATTGAGGATGAAAATTCTTGGTCGGACGACATTAAAAATTATCTACAAAACGATCAACTGCCTGATGACAGAATGGAAGCAAGAAGGGTTAGATTTAAAGCGTCAAGGTACATCATGATCAGAGGACAATTATATCGAAGATCTTCGACTGGTTTGAATCTACGATGTATTACCAACAAGACGCAAGTCCAGAAAATCCTACAAGATATGCACGATGGTGAATGCGGAAATCACTCAAGAAGTCGCAGTCTAGCCAACAGGATATCACGACAAGGTTACTATTGGTCGACATTAAGGCAAGATGCAATCAGGTATGTACAGTCGTGCGACGCATTTCAGTGACACGCATGTATGTCTCATAAACCGTCTGAACCTTTGCAGTCGACGTTGATCCCATGGCCCTTTATGAAATGGGGAATGGACATCGTTGGGAAGTTACCACCTGCCCCCGGGCAAAAAGTATTCCTTCTAGTTTTAACAGATTATTTCTCTAAGTGGATAGAAGCAGATGCTTTTTCCCAAGTTCGGGATAAAGAATTCGTTTCTTTCATCCAAACTAACATCATTTGCAGGTTTGGAATTCCATCCGAAATAACATGCGACAATGGGACACAATTCATCAGTGATCGGACGCGAAGATTTTGTGAAGAAAGAAACATCAAGTTGGTAACATCGACACCTCGATATCCACAGTCGAATGGTCTAGCCGAGTCAAGTAATAAAACTATTATCAATTCAATCAAGAAAAGACTCAAAGTTGCCAAAGGAAAATGGGTGGAAGAATTATCTTCCGTTCTATGGGCTAATCGTACGACACCACATACGTCCACAGGACAAACTCCCTTTTCCTTAGTCTATGGATGCGAAGTTGTGTTACCTATTGAGGTACGACTACCTACTTCAAGACATACGTGCATTGAGCATAACTTGGTCGACCTGAGCTATGACCTCGATGCCTTAGAGGAACTTAGAGAAGCTGCAGACATTCGCATGGCGTCACAGAAACAAACGGTCGAGCGACATTTCAATAAAAATGTCCAAATCAAAGTTTTCCAAGAAGGCGACTACGTTCTACGTCGAGTGTTTCAAAACACTCAAGAGCTCAATGCAGGTAAACTTTCCACTAAGTGGGAAGGCCCTTACCAAATCTCTGGCGTCGTGGGTAAGGGAGCTTATAAAATACAAACCCTCGACGGTCGAGATATCCAATGAAGTTGGAATGCAGTTCATTTAAAGAGGTATTTCTTTTAAATTCCTAATTTATTTCCTTTGGTTGTTTCTTAAGAAAGATTACTGACTTAAGCATCGGAGGGTCGTTGGTCAAACCAACGACCACCCCAATAACGTTGTTTTTTGCAGGGACGCACGACTTAATTAAAACCTTTATGTCGAGTAATGCTCATACGATCGTACGTATACGGTCGATCGTAATTAATGATAAAGGTTAATCTTTGCTTAGATCCGAGAACCATTATTACAATCGCATTTGGTCAATCGTATATATTGGTTGATTTCATTATAACACATTATTGAAAGATGGTGTGGTTAAACGTATGATATACCGTGACTATATATCTTCTTAACTTATTCAATGTACGATAAAATATAAATTTGAAAAAGAAAAGCAAGTGACAAGCATCGACGGACAAAAGAAATTTTTTTTCGTTAGATGTCCAAATGAAAAACTACAAGTATAAGGAACGACCACAGACGGCCAACCCTTAATAAATTCAAAGGGAAATGAGCTAAGAAGGAGGAACGTCAGGTTGTTCCTGCACGACATCAGCTACTGCCGCCACCTCTTTTCCGTCATCGCCCCCTTCCAGGTCATAATCTTCATCGAGGTCCCTTTCGGTCCCCACGGTGTCAAGATAAGTTTTGAACTCCTCAGCGGCCGACGCCATGGGGTTATTCCCATTCAGATGACGCCTCATCAAGGCGGCTCGGTCCGTGACACGGGAGAAGGCCTCAACTTGCCTATTCTTCTCCTCAAGGTCCTTGATGTCACCCTCCAGCTCCTCGATCTTCTTCTTGAGAGACGCGACCTCCTCAGCAAAAGCAGCAGCAGTAGTGACGGCTTTAATCCTCTCGACCTCTAATTTGGTCGATGACGCCTCAAGCTCAAGGAGTCGATCTCTGAGCTTAACCTTCTCACGATCCAAAATCTCTAGTAGACTTCGGGCATCGGTGAGTTCAGTCTTGAGGCCCTCGACCTTCGCCTTTTCAGCCTCGACCGTCTCCAGGGCGACCTTCTCCCTTGCAAGAGCCTCGTCGGCCCTTTTCTTCGGGCACCAATACATTATATCCCTTCGTTCGAGGGAATAGGCTATATCTGTGATAATTATTCGCCCGAACGCTGTAAGCAGTTAGGAGGTCGTTCAAGTTGAACGGAACCTCCCAATCGGCCGTAAGACGCTCGACAACCTGGACAATCCGCCAGAATTGAGGCATTAACTGTATAGGCGTCAAGTTGAACGCATCCAAAAATACCCTGACCAAAGGACTAAATGGCCAAGTAAAACCTATCTTGAAGGGATACTCGTATAAAACGCAGTACCCCTTCGGAACCTCATCCGGCTTTAAATCTTCCGGCGTCATCAGATTGATTCCATCCGGAATCCTGGACAATTTTTGAAAATAATCTAGGTGTTCTTCTTCCCTATATAAACTCACCGGTTCGGTCGACATCTGAAAATCTGGGATATTCAGGGTCGCACACCAATAACTAAGGATATCCCAAGCTTTCCTAGGCTTTCTAGCTATGGACTTCCTACGCATATAATCGACACAGAGGGAAAACGGGAAGTCGTACCTTAAATAGAACTCTAAACCTCGAACTTAGAACGGAAAGGATTCTGATCGCTCGGAAAGTATCTTGCTGGAGGTGAACAATCTCTAAAAAGGGTAAGCATAAAAAAGGGAAAGATTGAGGGCAATCCCTATTTATACTGAAAATCGGAAAAACGAATCACCAAAAAGTCAAATCGCAGTCGACGAATCGACACATGTCGTCCGTGTCAGGCAACCTTTCGAGTGCATCCAATGAATACATGACACCTGTCCCATATTAGCTGTCTAAACCGTTTATTTTGCAGAAAATGACGTCATTGTTTAGTTGGAAACAAACCGGTTCAGTTCCATACGAACTACCCGCGTTCTTCAATGACACGTGTCCTGATTTTAAAATTTTAAAATTTTAAATTTCAAAAGTTGCCGCTTGAATTTTAAATTTGGGGGCAAACTGTTTGGGTAGGAATTCCAACAGCCCATCGTCGCACGACCAAAGAGATAATTGACGTCCTTCCTTTGAGCAACCTCGACTAAACTACCAAAATCCGTCCGATAAATTCTGTCGTACGACCTGATTTCAGTTACTAACCTACAACATACGTTATATTATGTTTAATGCAGGATTCAAAAGACATTTATGACCAAAGATTATAACGGAAGCCATCATCAATAACAACGGACGTAACAGACGCTATCATCAATATCAAGCGTTCATTCCATTAATGATCAAGATACGCATTCAAGACTTATCAACGGAAAAATGGAGTATAAATATGAAGATGGAACCTCACATTCGGTACATCTGATTCTCAGACCTTAGAAGCTCACGAATTACGTTCTCAAGCTCATTTAGTTTCTCTCGAAGTCCACAAGGCCTATTGCTATTTGTCGTACGACGCACGACCGAAGTCTAATTATACACGACGCACGACCAACTTTACTTTATTGTATTGCTTTACATTGTATTACATACACTTATAACATTTGTTAACAAGGACGACATCCCTGATTGACGTCTATAGTGCACGACGACTCACACTCGTCCGCGGTTTTTACCCATTTTAGGGGTTTTCCGCGTCACCAATTCTCTCGTCTTCTTTACTTTATTTTTTATTGTCGTACGATTACTGGAGTTACTTTCTTTGGTTGGATCAGGCTTCACATTTACCTTAAATTTTCCTTGGGAGATTTTTGGCATAAATAGTTACTGTAAAACCTTTGATACTTCGAACGTTTGTAAGACTTATACGTTCGTGACAAATATGACGAGAAGCTCCTGAATCAATTATCCAACATCGTGGTGAATAATCGTGTAAAGAAAATGTAAGAGAGTGACAATTACCTTGCATTTCTTTTGGAATATCACCGTTGTTCCCCACCATGTTGACAGAACACATATGATTCGAAATAGTAGACAATAGCTCCTTGCATTGGGAAGAAGATAAACCTTTGAGAACAGTACTTAGAACACCTTCATTCATCTTTGATGGATTATCTTTACTGTCATTTGATTCCATGGAAACTTGATTCACTCTAGGTTGTTTTTGTTTATAACCAACTGGATAACCATGCAACTTGTAACACCTCTCCATGATATGTCCATGCATTTTACAATGTGTGCAAAAGGGACGATCACGCACCGGTTTGGATGATTGGCCATTATTGAACTGATTTCTTTTAAGACCATCTTTGGCGTTGAATGCCAAAGTCTGTTGTCCACCATTGGTGATGTTGCGTTGTCGCTCTTCTTGCATAACTAGCGAGAAAACACGATTAATAGGTGGAATAGGATCCATTAAAAGGATTTGACCTCTTATTTGAGAGAATGACTCATGAAGACCCATTAGGAAATTCATGACATTTTCTTGTTTAAGATATTTCTCTATTTCTTTGACTCCTCCACAGGTGCAATGACCACATGAGCAATGAGGTCTGAAATGAGTCAATTCCTCCGTAAGTGACTTCAGCTTGGTGAAATATACGGCAATGGAATTCTGCTGTTGAGATAGATTCATAATCTCACGCTTGATTGAGAATATTTTCGAACCGTTATTTTGCTTGAAACGATCACTAAGATCCTTCCATATATCTGATGTTGTTTCAGTAAACATTACACTGGCAGATATATCCTTCGTGATAGAATTGAGAAGCCAGGACATCACTATATTGTTGTTTCGCATCCAAGAATTGAGTAACATTGAATCACTACCATTCGGCTTTGATAAGGTTCCATCGACAAAACCGATCTTGTTCATGGCAACAAGAGTTATGATCATCGCTCTACTCCAAGAAGAGTAATTATCTCCGGTTAATGGTTGAGAAACCAAGATCTGACCAGGATGATCAGAGTGATGGAGGAAATATGGATGAAACATGTCATCTATCGCTGAAACCGCTGAGTTATTTGTAGATCCAGTTGAGTTATTTGTAGATCCAGACATGCTTAATCTGTAACAGATCTGAGAATCGGATGAAAAGCCAATCAATCTGGAAATCAATCTGGATGACAGATCTGGAAAAATGAGATTCAATGAAAATCAACGAATTAGAACACAAATTGTTTTGATCAAGAGTGAATCGAAGAACTTGAAGATCATTGTTACGTTTCGAATCATCTAACTGGAACAAGAAATAGTTGATTGAAAAAAAATCGATCGATCAGAAAAACTGAAAAAAATGCAGCAAAAGTCAAAATTCGCTCTGATACCATAACAAGAGAGAAGAAAAGGGAAAGTAGAGATTGAATTGAATTAAGAAAAAGTAAAAGGTACAACCAGTATTTATAGTACAAAACTAATCATAACACTATATATAACTAACTAGACATTTACCATCTTAGATATAAATAGACTAAAATACCCTTGTTCCAACTCTGTATTTTTATCCTAATAGTTTTGTACTAAATTATTTAACTTTTTTGGAACATCTCCAATGCCAAAGACTTTGTCCAAATCTCACCTCATCCGAAATTCATTTTATCAACTAGACTCCAATACCAATAAGCTTTTCTAAGGGAGAGGGAGAGGGAGAGGGAGAGGGAGAGGGAGAGGGAGAGAGAGAGAGAGGCTTTTCGTATAGGATTGAAGATGACCAAGTTTTTCAAAAAAGCTTTTTGAAAAAAGCTTTCCAATCTAATACTAAAAATCTACATTAATGACTCGAGTAAATGGTAAAAAAACTATTAATAATTTTGTCATTGTAGTTGCTTCTACTTCCAAGAAAGGAGGAGGGTAGGTGTCTACCATGGTATATATGGTTTGTACTTTGTCTTATTGATGTACTTAATTTTTGTTTTATTTGACTATGTTAGATACTTGCATCTTTAGCAAAGTAGTAATAGAATTAATTTTTCCTAACCTTTCCAAGTGTTTAGGTATGGATAGTTGACACCTTGCTTATCATATCACACATAGATGTTAATCACTAGAGGGTCTGTATTCTGTATTCGACGACAGTGATAGTGATAATTAATGATATGGTTATCTTGGAGTGTATTAACATGTGTAGCAACTGTGTTCGAACCGCATCAACTACAGTTGTTTCAATTCATATATTGAGTTGTTCAAAGATGGATGGCGGAAAGTTGGTTGAATCTACCATACAAGATTGTGTTGAAGCTCAAAATCTCAAATTAAAGTCTTTTTATTTATTAAGTGTTGTCAGATTGTTTAACTATATTCTAACAACTTAATGTCTAATTAACAATGATATAACTTTTTAGGTTATATTATTTCGTCTCAACGACTTTTTATGTATAACAAAATTTATATAAAACGCAAAGTTATTAGTTGTAAACTTAAAATCTTCGTTGACCGATATAGAATATGAATTTCAATTTTGTTAAAGAAAACACAATTAACAATTTGGCACCTAGTTGTTAAGAGCATCTCGATCTATAGTTTATTCTTAAGATTTTCAAAATAGAATAACAAAAGTCAAAATTTTCAAAAACATAAATAAATTACATTCAACATCAATGTTGATCTTTGTTAAACTTTATTTAGAGCATCCACAATGTTGAGGTTTTTTACTAACATTTTTCATAACTTTTTCCTTACACATTATCGCCACCGTAATAACTTAAAAACCTATACATAACTCCACTATGCATGTGGAAAACCTCATGCAAGGTTTTTTCAGGCTTTTCAAACTTTTCGGAGTCTCACCAATTTAACTTTATATCATTTATATTATTATTTATAAAAATAAATATATTAAAATTTATACAAATGCATATTTATTTATATCAATAAAATATTAAATAATACTTTATATTACAATACTTGAAATAAATTATACAACATTGAAATAATAAAGATTAAAAAATTTTAATTTAAAAGTAAGTACGCTAAAAATTAAAAATTGGTTTATCAAGAAATCTGTAAAGTTGCATAAAATATGTACAATAGAATTAAAAAAAAAGTTAAATTTAAAGTATCTACAATCAAAAATACAAATTGGGTTATTAAAAAATCAATAAAAACTGTATAAAAGTATGTCCAATAAAAATTAAAAAAAAAGTTAATTTACAAGTATGTATACTAAAAAATAAAAATTGAATTATTAAGAAATCTGTAAAAATGGTATAAAAATATGTCACATTTGAGACATTAATTTAAATATATAAAAAAATATAATTACTTTAATTATGTATCTATTTTACATTATTTATTTAATAATTTTATTTAAATATGATTATTTCAATTATATTAATAAATAAAACTAAATAAGACGAAATTTTTATTAAATTATATAAAGTTAAAACTGATTAAATACAAAAAATCTCTAAAAATGTCATGCAGTTACGATCTATGACGAAAAACCTCACGAAAAACATTATTTGAAAAATCTTTCCACTATGTGAAAACCTAAAAAATGATGTTTTTGCTTTTTAAAAAATCTCTTAAAAACTACATTGTGGTCTATGAATGCTCTTAGTAGATTGGGGATTTCTTTTTCTTGGGAAGAACGAAAAACCATCCTCTTTCTCCCTAAATTCAATTTTGAAGAATACTCTAGATTTGGAGAAAATCTCACTCCCTCCTACCACTAGAATAAGATTGAGTTTACAGTATATTTAAAATGTCTTAATAAATTGTTTTATAGTACTTAATTTTATAAATAGTTTTATAAGAATATATAGTTGTTTTACAAGTTTATAGCTAATATAACACTTTTATCTTTAAAATATTCTAAAACTTGTAAAAATATCCAAAAATGTTTTAATACACTTAGGGGGTGTTTGGGATTGCTTATTTAAAACAACTTATGCTTATTAAAATAAGCGCTTATCAACTTATGCGGTGTGAAATCGGAGTTTTTAAAAAAGTGTTTGGATTAGCTTATTGTGGTACCAAAACATAATAAGATAATAAGTTGTTATTTAAAGGTGTCTGAGATTGCTTATACATATAAATTAACCAAAAAAGTGATAAGCACTTTTCAAATAAGTTGATAAGTTAAACCAAATGACTTATCAAAAAATGTTTTTCAACGGTTTGGCACCGCTATAAGTCATTTCAATTTTTCCTCATCCAAACACTCAAAAGTGTTTATCTCCGGTGTCAAATCGCAATAAGCTAAAAAGCACCTCAAATAAGCAATCCCAAACACCCAATTATTGTAACACTTTTAGATAAACATTTTATTGTTTGGATCTATAATATTAAGTTCTACAAAACAATTGATTAAAATACTTATATATATATATATATATTATATTTTATATACCTAATTTTGTTGTAATGTACTTTTTTGGGAAACAATTTTGAAGAGGTTGTTAAAACAAAATGGGAAAATTGCATGAAAATGGAACCAACTTTCGTTTGATTCGTATTTTGGGGAACCAACTTTTAAAATTGTCATTTAAGGGTTTATATCAAACTTTGTGTTTATTTAAGGGTTTGATTAATCTATTGACCTGCTAATTATGACATCATCTAAAACTTTTGCCAACTAAGATTACACATAATTATTATAATTTCAAATATAAATCTAAATGTTGACATGACACATAATTTTTTTTTGTTTGAAAACAAAAATTCCACTTCATATTATAAAATAGAAAATAATTAAAATTTAATTATACAAAATTGACAAAAGTTCATTTTTTTTAAATTCATTGTAATTTGCAATCTCGTTTTTTCAAAAAAATAAATAAATTCAAATATCAAACTAAAATTCATTTTTTACTAATGTAATAAAAATTAATTGAAGCATTAAAAATTGATTTAAACATCAAATAGGAGATTTTATATCCAACCAATCCATATCAATTTTAAAGTTCAAATCAACTTTGGCAAATCAAACCAAAATAAAAATTCACAACGTTCAAATCGTCAAGATTAGAATAAAGTCGATAATAAGACGTTCTTACAAAAAAATGGTTGAAAATCTTCCTTATCATCCTTGTTAAACTTAACATCAACTTCAAATTGTGGAACTGGTCAAACTTCATCAGGAATTGGTGTATCACCGGGAGTTGGTATACCTGCCTCAAAACTAACATGTAAACTCTGCAAAATAAAGATATTTTTAGCTACAATATTCAATATATATATATATATATATATATTCAAACACAATGTGAATCACAAATATTATACTTACTCCTATAATCACATCTCGTGAACTCATACCTCTTGAACTCCTACCTCTTAAACCCCTTCCTCTTATGTTGCTTCCAATAAACAAATCATCCTCTATATTGTCAATATTAGAATAAAGTTGATCATAAGACACTGTAACAAAAAAAATGGTTGAAAATCTTCAACTGCTTCTTGAATCATCCATTCATCCTTATCAAACTTAACCATTAACTTCAGATTGTGGAAATGACCGAACTTCATCAGGAATTGGTGCATCACCAATATCAACTTTCCCTACGTAAACATATGCAAGTTAGTGCAAAACTTATGTCCGATGATAGTGCGTGTTCGTCCTTCTACATATGATGATATGATATGCATTTTCTTTTACGACTATGTGTGTTTTACTAGAGCAGTCTCCATGACCAGTGTATCAGAGAAAAACACAGAAAATAACATATAAGGTAGACCTTTCATATACTTGCAAAATCGTATCCAAACAAGCAAACTACACAAAGAGCAACACTGTGCTTTCAGGAATATTCAACACAGACTAACCATTGAAGATGAAAACACCAGGAAAGTGAAAAACTCAATCCTAGACCAATACATAACCTCTCACATCATATTTCTATACTTGAAAGAATATATATATATATATATATATATATATATATATATATATATATATATATGATCATTTACACAACCAATCATGATATCTTATCACAAACGTACAAAGATGAAGTCTCGTAAAATATATAATGATCCAAAATTAGCCATGACATTATTTTGATGGTCATAGGTTCTAGCCAACCCATGTACAAATACTTCCCTCCCCAAACCTGGTCTTGGTCCACCGAGTCCCCCAAGATCATTCGTATGAAGGTTATACTTAAAACTGGATCATTCTCCTACCCACAAGGGCCACCTTTAGAACCAGTCCTGATAGTTTCTATGTTAAAAAACAAAGTAAACCGGCAGCCAATATCAATCATCTATATCAGGCCATTTGTCTAAGTAAGTTCTATACCGAGAAGTGGTATTATTCGTTATTTCCACGTTGCCTGCAAATCATATGAACTGATCTTTTCCTTGCTTCTCAAAACATTAATTTTAGTCATATAGACATCCCACTTTAATATAATGCATATTTCATGAGAATTTCATATAGGACACATTACTCAATCGCGGTATTATTAGATCTATATGAAATTATGAATTGGAATCAACGAACACAGTAGGTTAAAAACCTTAAATTATTCCGAAAAAAACACGAGACATAATAGACGAATACATGTAGAATTTCACACAAAATCAAAAATTCCACAACAACAGATTATACGTGTAATATCCGGATCCAAATTTTCGACAAATTTTGATAGTTGGGTGAAAAATTAAGCGAGACCCAAAGTTCAAGGGGGTTAAATGAAACTTGGGTTATATATATATATATATATATATATGTTTTAACCCTAAGATATTTCTCATTTTTCATTCCTGAGTTTGGTTGAGGGCGACTGAAGGAGACAAGAGCAGGGAGAAGGGGAGACTAGGGCTTGAAGGATCGATCGTTTTTCTTCAAATCAAGGTATGATTCTAGTCTAATACTCCCTTCTACAGTAAGTTAGTCGGTAAATGATCTCGTTGTCAAGCTTTTAGCCGTTGTGCCGACCGGTGTGATGTCGACTGAACCGGGGAGACCGGTGTCGACCGGACCCGGGGAGACCGGTGTGTTGACCGGGGTGTGTCGCCCGGGGTGGTCTCGACCGGGGTGGCACAATGTGTCGTTTTTGTTAAGTTTTAGACTGAGGGTGAGAGGGTGTTATCTGCAAGTTGACTTACCGATTTATTGGTGTTGTCATAGGTGGTGAGAATGTTAGAAAGCGGGCTTTTAAGCAGGAAGGATCTGAGGTGAGTCTTTCAAACTAAATCTGTTACGATTTCGAAAGTTGTTTGATACTTGTGGGTTTTCTGAACTGCACGTTTTTAGTATCAAAAGTTGTGAAGGTTTATTAAAAAGGTTGATTTAATCATGTTGGCATGTTCATGCTATGTTCATATAAACTCGTTTTATATATTGTTGATAAATGCATACATTTAATTCGGAAGTCTTGACCTAAGTCGGGGAGTGTGGTCCGCCTACTCGTGCCGGAAGTGTGACCCGTTTATGCCATTGGGTGTGTCCCAATATTAAGGCAGTGCGAGTTAGACACACCGTCTTCGGCGGTAGTGTGGTTAGTAGCGTGAGATTGTGACCTAAGTCGGGAAGTGTGACCCGCCTGATCGTACCGAGGAGTGTGGCCCGTTTATGCCATTGGGGTGTGTCCCCAAAATAAGGCAGTACGAGATAGACATACCGTCTTTGATGGCAATGTTGGTCAGTAGTGTGAGTTATGCTTGCGAAGCGTAAAGTATGATAAATGTTTGATCAGTAGAGTGAGTTACGCTCGTGAGGCGTAATGCTTTGTTTAAATGTTTGAGTTACGCTCGTGAGGCGTAAGACTTTGTTTAAATGTTTTAAATAATATTTGAACTGTTGTAGTAGCGCTTGGAGGGAACTCACTAGACCATCGGTCTAACCCTCGCTCTTTCAAAACTATAACCCTTTTTCAGGTTATCGCAAGGTAGCAGGTACCGGTAAGGGTAAGGAGAAGATGTGAGCTATATCCAGAAGCTAGAAGACTCCTTGTAGTAGTTTCCTTATAGACTCAGTTGTGTAATAGATTGTATTTTTAAACCTTGTTTGAATTGTAGGCTTGAGGCCATCGTTTTTGGTATGGATAATTACATTTTGATGTAATTAAAGTTTGGGTTGTTACAATACGAACACAAATCATTACCCTAACTAGCGCCAACGATGATGTTATTGATAGGAATGAAGAGCAATTTGACGAAGAAACTGACGAATCCCATCACAACGAATCCAATCGCAGTACGAGACACAACCTTTGTAAATTCTTTACCAAATCATAAGAAATTTAAAAGTTAAATCAAACGGTAGGTACAAGACCCACAAGCAACATTTGCTTTCTAAACAAAATCCCAAATTTCTTGCTAGTCAACAGAGTAAAATAGGTTGCAACAAAGAACATGTATTGTGTATGACTGGAACTAATGAAATCTATGCCATGAAATGTCCCAATTGATCCCCTTTCAAGTAACGGAGATAGGTTAGGAACATAGATGCAAAATCGAAGGCTTACATACCATATGAATGGAACATTGAATTAACAGGAGAAGGATTCATACTTGAAGAAAGCCGCTGGCGGCGCCGGCGCAGGCTGGAGAAGGAGGCGTCGGCGCAGGCTGGAGAAGGAGGCGCCGACGCAGACTGGAGAAAGAAGCGCTTGCCGGAAGACTGTGAGTGACGGCTTAGGGTTGCGACGTGAACGACAGAGAGGGGATAGAGAGGAGAAATCACGATTGGAAAACCTGAGCGGGATGACTCTTTTTTTTTCTGATTTTGAGTTGTTAAATCTTTTGATTCTTTTTTGATAATAATGATGATTTGACAAAGTAATAACCACCTAATATTTTTTTTAAATTATTATTTGCCAAATCATATTAAATTACCGCTTACCTGTTTAATAGGTTAATCAGTCCCTTAAATAAACAAAAAGTTTGATCCACCCTTAAATGATAATTTTAAAAGTTGGTTCCTCAAAATATAAATCAAGTAAAAGTTAGTTCTATTTTGATGCAATTTTCCCAAACAAAATCTAAGCTTAAATCCCTTTGTTTTTTTTTCCAAGAAATTGTGGAGATGAGTGCTACCCCTTAATTAATTGTAGGCTGGCAACAAGTCAAATCGCAAATAAGATATGGATATTTCCAAAACTGGTTAATCAGTTGTGATTAGATTTGATATCAGCCACTTCTCGCAAGTCAACATTCTTTTCTCAAATTTACAAATGTGTTGCTAAACAAATAGTATTTTCAGAGTGAAATAAATACCTAAAAATGTAAAAAAGAAAATCAATTTGGACATACGTGGAAAAAGAAGTTATGAAGAAAATTTAATTATTAAGTAAAGAAAGATTCATTTAACCTGACCCATTTACAAACTGTCGTGCTTTCTCACTATTCCTTTTCTTAATATATGAATTAAAATAACTTTTTATTGATTTTTGGTTTTTAAACATATATAATCTAAATAAAAATCCGTAAATATAAGTGACATTCATGTGGATGCATGTCTTAGGGGCTGTTCGAAAGAAGCTTAATGGGTTGTATAAGAGACATAGCTTATTCGCTCAGCTATAAAAAGTTGTTCGATTACGGCTTATTTGCTCAGCCAAGTGCTTATTTGCTCAGCCAAGTGACCATAGTCCTTTACAGTCAGCCACAAATTTCCCCCAACTGCCCTTGATACACCCCTTTTTCTTAAATAAAAAAAGACGCTCCTAAAAAAATACATTTGCTCGATATGTGCTTCAACTCTAGCCGATAGCCCTTTCATCCTGCAATCGTCCGTCAGTAGCTCTTCTTCCTGCTGACGCCGACCATCCTCCATGCAGGTATTTCGATTTCTCCTGTCGTCTGCTCTCCATCAATCACAGGCATATCGATTTTTGCCTTGTGTTTTATGTTTCAAATCTGCTGTGTGTTTTCAATTTTCCTTGCGTTTTACAGATCTGTCTTGCCTTGCTTTGTTTGGTTGTTATTTCTTCAGGTTGCGTTGTATTTTTTGATTGTTATTTCTTCTACAATTATTGGGTTCCGAGTTGAGCTTGATATCAACGAGCTTCCTCTATTTTTCGCTTTGTTAACAAAGCCCTTACAAGTTGATTCATTGGATGTCGATGTTGTGGATGATTTGATTTGGGGTTCACCTAAACACTACAAAATTTTCGACCTTTTCCGATGGCCAAATCCGCCAGAAACACTGGTTTTCGGCGGATTTGGCCGGCCGGAAACGGGGGTGCCGCAAATCTTCGTTTTCGGCGGATTTATGTTTTCGGCGGAATTTGCGGCGGAATAATCCGCCGAAAACAAATTCGAATTTTTTTAAAATTTTAACGATTTGCTTAATCCAGAAAATTAATTTTAATAGTTTTTGGCGGATTTTGGACGGAATATTCCGCCGAAAATTGTTTTTTATTTTTATTAATTACTTAACTTATTTTTTTATTTTTATTAAAAAAAAATTCGTTGAAATTTTGCGGCGGATTTTCGGCGGAATATTCTGCCGAAAATATTTATTTATTTTTTATTCTTTTATTTATTTATTTATTTTTATTTTTTTTTTTTTTTTGGGCGGAATATTCCGCCGAAAACCTTAAAAATGAAAACCAGAAAAACCCTGTTTTTTCATTAAAAATCTTTCTATAAAACCTGCTAAAAACAGTAAAAACCTGTTGAAAGCTGTAAAAACTGTCAAAACTATAAAAACCATAAAATACAACTAACATAAATAAAACATAAAATACAAGTAACGTAAACATAACATATATTGTTCAATTGTCAAAGTATTGTTCCAAAATACATAATGTGTTGTGAAATCTTAAGCAAATATAATCACATGGGTGGTGGCGGTGGCGGTGCCCCTGACGACTGTGAAGAATAGAATTGCTTTACCAATTCACACATATGCTCGTACTGGGCATCACGTTCCCGCTGACGTGCCAATTCCTTCGCCCGACGTGCCTCTTCCTCCACCGCACGTCTCTCTTCCCGCTCCTTCAACTCCTGAAGATGGGTCTTTAGATCCTCAATTTCCTAAAAAAAAAAAAAAAAGACGTTAGAAGAAGTTTAACATGAATTATAAAATAAATTGATAAAACTCATATAATGAAATGTGGTACGCACCTGTCGGGAAGAAGAAGCACCACCACCCGAGGATGTCCCAGCCAAGATCGCGTTGGGATCTGTGTGGTACCTGAACCCAAACGTACGACCTTTCTTCACTCCTCCAGAAACCTCCTGCCACAAGTCAGTATCAAAAGTCGGATGTTGGCTGGGGTCCTCGCCGTACCTCTGGGTGACACTGGTCGAATACCCATTCTGTGGTTTACAAAATACATACAAGTCAATTTCGACAACATAACGACTGTAATGGGGACATACCCAATTAACTATGTTAAACAATCCTAATGTTTGCCCAACAAATGGCAACCCAAACTAGATAGATATATACATAAAGGCCCTAAATACACATATTGGGCTATTTGAAACACAAACCATGCATATAGAACATATAAGGTTGGGTTTGTGCGCATAAAGGCCCTAAATGCATATTTTGGGCTATTTGAAACCCAAACCATGCATATAGAACATATAAGGTTGGGTTTATGCGCATAAATGCCCTAAATGCACATATTGGGCTATTTGAAACACAAACCATGCATATAGAACATATAAGGTTGAGTTTGTGCGCATAAAGGCCCTAAATGCATATTTTGGGCTATTTGAAACCCAAACCATGCATATAGAACATATAAGGTTGGGTTTGTGCGCATAAAGGCCCTAAATGCACATTTTGGGATATTTGAAACCCAAACCATGCATATAGAACATATAAGGTTGGGTTTGTGCGCATAAAGGCCCTAAATGCACATATTGGGCTATTTGAAACACAAACCATGCATATAGAACATATAACGTTAGGTTTGTGCGCATAAAGGCCCTAAATGCATTATTTGGGCTATTTGAAACCCAAACCATGCATATAGAACATATAAGGTTAGGTTTGTGCGCATAAAGGCCCTAAATGCACATTTTGGGCTATTTGAAACCCAAACCATGCATATAGAACATATAAGGTTGGGTTTGTACGCATAAAGGCCCTAAATGCACAAATTGGGCTATTTGAAACACAAACCATGCATATAGAACATATAAGGTTAGGTTTGTGCGCATAAAGACCCTAAATGCACATAGAACATATAAGGTTGGGTTCGACAGCATAACGACTGTAATGGGGAGATACCCAACTATGTTAAACAATCCTAATATTTGCCCAACAAATGGCAACCCAAACTAGATAGATATATACAAAAAGGCCCTAATTACTGCACATATTGGGCTATTTGAAACACAAACCATACATATAGAACATATAAGGTTGGGTTTGTGCGCATAAAGGCCCTAAATGCATATTTTGGGCTATTTGAAACCCAAACCATGCATATAGAACATATAAGGTTGGGTTTGTGCGCATAAAGGCCCTAAATGCACATATTGGGCTATTTGAAACACAAACCATGCATATAGAACATATAAGGTTGGGTTTGTGCGCATAAAGGCCCTAAATGCATATTTTGGGCTATTTGAAACACAAACCATGCATATAGAACATATAAGGTTGGGTTTGTGCGCATAAAGGCCCTAAATGCACATATTGGGCTATTTGAAACACAAACCATGCATATAGAACATATAAGGTTGGGTTTGTGCGCATAAAGGCCCTAAATGCATATTTTAGGCTATTTGAAACCCAAACCATGCATATAGAACATATAAGGTTGGGTTTGTGCGCATAAAGGCCCTAAATGCACATTTTGGGCTATTTGAAACCCAAACCATGCATATAGAACATTTAAGGTTGGGTTTGTGCGCATAAAGGCCCTAAATGCACGTATTGGGCTATTTGAAACACAAACCATGCATATAAAACATATAAGGTTGGGTTTGTGCGCATAAAGGCCCTAAATGCACATAGAACATATAAGATTGGGTTCGACAGCATAACGACTGTAATGGGGACATACCCAATTAACTATGTTAAACAATCTTAATGTTTGCCCAACAAATGACAACCCAAACTAGATAGATATATACATAAAGGCCCTAAATACACATATTGGGCTATTTGAAACACAAACCATGCATATAGAACATATAAGGTGGGGTTTGTGCGCATAGAGACCCTAAATGCATATTTTGGGCTATTTGAAACCCAAACCATGCATATAGAACATATAAGGTTGGGTTTGTGCGCATAAATGCCCTAAATGCACATATTGGGCTATTTGAAACACAAACCATGCATATAGAACATATAAGGTTGGGTTTGTGCGCATAAAGGCCCTAAATGCATATTTTGGGCTATTTGAAACCCAAACCATGCATATAGAACATATAAGGTTGGGTTTGTGCGCATAAAGGCCCTAAATGCACATTTTGGGCTATTTGAAACCCAAACCATGCATATAGAACATATAAGGTTGGGTTTGTGCGCATAAAGGCCCTAAATGCACATATTGGGCTATTTGAAACACAAACCATGCATATAGAACATATAAGGTTGGGTTTGTGCGCATAAAGGCCCTAAATGCATATTTTGGGCTATTTGAAACCCAAACCATGCATATAGAACATATAAGGTTACGTTTGTGCGCATAAAGGCCCTAAATGCACATTTTGGGCTATTTGAAACCCAAACCATGCATATAGAACATATAAGGTTGGGTTTGTACGCATAAAGGCCCTAAATGCACATATTGGGCTATTTGAAACACAAAACATGCATATAGAACATATAAGGTTAGGTTTGTGCGCATAAAGACCCTAAATGCACATAGAACATATAAGGTTGGGTTCGACAGCATAACGACTGTAATGGGGAGATACCCAACTATGTTAAACAATCCTAATATTTGCCCAACAAATGGCAACCCAAACTAGATAGATATATACATAAAGGCCCTAATTAATGCACATATTGGGCTATTTGAAACCCAAACCATGCATATAGAACATATAAGGTTGGGTTTGTGCGCATAAAGGCCCTAAATGCATTATTTGGGCTATTTGAAACCCAAACCATGCATATAGAAAACATAAGGTTGGGTTTGTGCGCATAAAGGCCCTAAATGCACATATTGGGCTATTTGAAACACAAACCATGCATATAGAACATATAAGGTTGGGTTTGTGCACATAAATGCCCTAAATGCATATTTTGGGCTATTTGAAACCCAAACCATGCATGTAGAACATATAAGGTTGGATTTGTGCGCATAAAGGCCCTAAATGCACATATTGGGCTATTTGAAACACAAACCATGCATATAGAACATATAAGGTTGGGTTTGTGCGCATAAAGGCCCTAAATGCATATTTTAGGCTATTTGAAACCCAAACCATGCATATAGAACATATAAGGTTGGGTTTGTGCACATAAAGGCCCTAAATACATATTTTGGGCTATTTGAAACCCAAACCATGCATATAGAACATATAAGGTTGGGTTTGTGCGCATAAATGCCCTAAATGCACGTATTAGGCTATTTGAAACACAAACCATGCATATAAAACATATAAGGTTGGGTTTGTGGGCATTAAGGCCCTAAATGCACATAGAACATATAAGGTTGGGTTCGACAGCATAACGATTGTAATGGGGACATACCCAACTATGTTAAACAATCCTAATGTTTGCCCAACAAATGGCAACCCAAACTAGATAGATATATACATAAAAGCCCTAAATGCACATATTGGGCTATTTGAAACACAAACCATGCATATAGAACATATAAGGTTGGGTTTTTGCGCATAAAGGCCCTAAATGCATTTAGGGGTGTGCATCGGTCGGGTCGGATATCCAAAACCCAAACCCGATCGATATTCGGGTGGTGGGAGAAGACCCGATCGGATATTCGGGTCGGATATCCAAAACCCAAATTAGAATTAGAATTACATAAATATAAAATAAAAATGATTTTTTTTAATTTTTAAAAAAATTCGAATATTTCGGACGACTCGGGTGGGGGTTATGGATACCCAACCCGATCCGTTAAAGCCTAACTAGATCCATTTATAAATTCTTTGGATTTTCGGCGGTCGTTTTAAAACCCAACTTGATCCATTAAAGCCAACTTGATCCATTAAACCCAACTTGATCCATTAAAGCCAACTTGATCCATTAAAGCCAACTGGATCTGTTAAAGCCCAACCGTATCCATTAAAGAGCAACTGGATTCGTTAAAACTCAACTGTGTATGTTAAAGCCCAACTGGATTCGTTAAAGCCCCAACTGGATCCATAAGATCGACATCGGATCCATTAAAGCCTAACTAGATCCATTAAAGCCCAATTGGGTACGTTAAAGCCCAACCGGGTACGTTAAAGCCCCAACTGGATCCGTTAAAGCCCAATTGCATCCATTAGAGCCCCACCGGATCCATTAAAGCCCCATCGGATCCATTAAAGCCTAACTAGATCCGTTAAAGCCCAACTGGATCCGTTAAAGCCCAACTGTGTACGTTAATGCCCAACCGGGTACGTTAAAGCTCCAACTGAATCCGTTAAAGCCCAATTGCATCCATTAAAGCCCAACCGTATCCATTAAAGACCAACTGGATCCGTTAGAACTCAACTGTGTATGTTAAAGCCCAAGTGGATTCGTTAAAGCCCCAATTGCATCCATTAGAGCCCCATCGGATCCATTAAAACCTAACTAGATTCGACAGATGCCCAACTAGGTACGTTAAAGCCCATATGTGTATGTTAAAGCCCAAGTGGATTCGTTAAAGCCCAAACTGCATCCATTAAAGCCCCAACGGATCCATTAAAGCCCCAACTGCATCCATTAAAGCCCCAACGGATCCATTAAAGCCTAACTAGTTCCATTAAAGCCCAACTGGGTACGTTAAAGCCCAACCGGGTACGTTAAATCCCCAACTAGATCCGTTAAAGCCCAATTGCATCCATTAGAGCCCTACCGGATCCATTAAAGCCCCATCGGATCCATTAAAGCCTAACTAGATTCGTTAAAGCCCAATTGGATCTGTTAAAGCCTAACTAGGTACGTTAAAGCCCAACCGGGTACGTTAAAAGCTCCAACTGAATCCTTTAAAGCCGAAGTGGATTCGTTAAAGCCTGAACTGCATCCATTAGAGCCCCATCGGATCCCTTAAAGCCTAACTAGATCCGTTAAAGCCCAACTGGATCCGTTAAAGCCCAACTAGATCCGTTAAAGCCCAAATGGGTACGTTAAAGCCCAATTGTATCCATTAAAGCATAATTGGATACATTAAAGCACAACCATATCCATTAAAGACCAACTGGATCCGTTAGAACTCAACTGTGTATGTTAAAGCCCAACTGTGTATGTTAAAGCCCAAGTGGATTCGTTAAAGCCCAATTGCATCCATTAGAGCCCCATCGGATCCATTAAAGCCTAACTAGATCCGACAGATGCCCAACTAGGTACGTTAAAGCCCATTTGTGTATGTTAAAGCCCAAGTGGATTCGTTAAAGCCCAAACTGCATCCATTAAAGCCCCAACTGCATCCATTAAAGCCCCAACGGATCCATTAAAGCCTAACTAGATCCATTAAAGCCCAACTGGGTACGTTAAAGCCCAACCGGGTACGTTAAATCCCCAACTGGATCCGTTAAAGCCCAATTGCATCCATTAGAGCCCTACCAGATCCATTAAAGCCCCATCGGATCCATTAAAGCCTAACTAGATCCGTTAAAGCCCAACTGGATCTGTTAAAGCCCAACTAGGTACGTTAAAGTGTGTGTCCCAGTGATTAACAATTCAATCAAGTAAACCAATAAACAATATGATATTGCAAACCTGATACTGATTAATCAAACGAATTGAATGATTACAATAGTTCTTGATCAACCTCTTTCTCTCCTTTTCTCTTGTTCACGGCGCACCAACACCAACCTCCTCACCAAAGATTAATTTCTCTAATTTAGCTCACTTAATACCTAATAAACACTAAACTCATCTAATTTATACTTAGGACTTATTAGCCTAATGGGCTTGGCTTGGCTTGGGCCCAACAACTAAAAACAACTATTAACTAAAATAAAAGACAATAATAAAAAAACGAAAAACATACTTTGACTATTTATTACAAAAGGACCCTAGACTATTTGTTGAGACGACTTTATCAGCTTTGACTTCAGTTTTCCATCTTCAGATAATGATGATCTTGAATCCAACAAAACTGTGCTTTAACAATCTCCGCCTTTGGATCAAGATCATTACTAAAAAGATTTAAGAGTTCAATCCTTCTCTTTAAGCTCAGAAGATGCAATCTCCCTCTTTGTCTTCAGAATGTGGCAATCTCCCCAATCGATTAAAATAAAATCTCTTGGAAAGAAATTATCTCCAGTTACAGCTCGGAATGCTTCAGCAAATCATCTTCAAATAAAATTTCTGCATTGCAGCATATCTTCAAAAATTCTTTCATTCTTTTAAAAACTGTGTTTTCTTCATTTATTGGTTGACGCTTCTCCCCCTTTTTGATGAAAAGAGCAAAGAGTTCATCAAAAATTTCCTTCAAGAAATGTCTTCCACCACTGATCTTGCAAACAGAACCACTGATTAACCGTCAATTCATAAAGATGTGCATCCAGATCTTTGCAAATCTAGACAAATTAGAAAATGAAGTGTAACACCTGAATCAACAAATGAACCAGTTAAAAAAAATGCCTGTCAGTAACACGAAGTCACTGTATGTAACGAATACACATTATAAAGGAGCTTTTATGATGTTCACTCCCCCAGGGCTTCCATTCAATCATCAAAACACCACAAAGGCAATTTCTATGAACGTTATGACAAAGAAACTCATTCTTTGTGTGTTCGTGCAAGTGGTAGAATAAATTAAGCATATGATGTTTCTTAGAAGGCTCAAAAAGTGTAAACCACTGAGACAAGTAGTTAAACACAGACTCAATGTGCATTAGTGAAGTGTGAAGGTGGGGCAGACTTCCTTCTTTTCAATATCTAGATTTTCCAAATGAAAATCAGATAGCATATGTGCTGAGTCCCCTTTGAAAAATGAAACATTTTCTTGTTGAGAAGAAAATGAGTGGTAGGTGGGGTAATGTCAAGAGTTGGCATGGGCTAGGTGCCTGTTTCAATAATGTTCACCAAGAATTATGAAGCATTAGAAATGTGGCTGCCCGACTCAGAAAGTAGTTGGTGCAGAGTTTAAAAATTCTTTTACTCTGATCTCACACCCTCTTTCTTTTAATCGTTAAGCTCACAGCTAACCAAACTCTCTTTTAACATTGTCCTTCATCACACATCCCACACTCATTTCTTTTTGGACTCCTCACACTCAAACACTAAAGGATTAACTTCGTGGGTAGGAAACACTGGTTAACGTGAGTCCATAGAAGTTTCTTTGAAGTCCTAGCACACTGATCCCATGTTTTCCTATGAAGCATATGTTGCTCGGATGATTTAACTTGAACAGTTAAAACTCAATGATGAATCAGAAAACATTTAAAATCACACTTCCAATTCAAGAAATCTGTTTGAGAATCGGGAAGTGGTTTGAACATTTAAGAACATGTTTTCTTATGATTGAAAGTTGTCCTTCTTTCAACCATAGATGAGATGAAGGTAAAGAATTATACCTTTTGAGCGCAATCTTCCATCTCATGAAGTCAAGCTTAAAGTCATAAAGATATGATCTTATAAGCATCTCTCAAACTGCAAAAGTCTTAAGATCTAGTCAACGTAACTTTATTCACTGAAATTAAAATGACATAAAGCAGTAAAACAATGAAAGTACGAGTTCTGATCAGAAGTAATCAGAAGTCATCACCTTTACTCCCCCTGAAATTATGCATCAGAAAAATTATCAATGAAAAATATAAACATTGACTCCCCCTCAAATGTTGATTATCATATCTGACAGATGCATAAAATTTCAGAAAAGTATGCACTCCCCCTTGATGGTTGATTTCCTCATTGGAGTATTGGAGTACAATCTCTTATCAGCACAGGAGTAAGGTGTTTTGATCACTGAAGTACGAGTCCTAAACTGTTGTGTTTAGAAGTCAAACTCCGTTGAAGTACGGGTCCTAAGCTGATTTGCTTAGAAGCCTCCGTTCTCTTACTCCCCCTTCACAGTAGGTGCCTGCAACACAGAATCATCCTTTTTCTTTGGTACCCACTGGTATTTGGGTCAATGTTTGTTAGTTGCATTTCTTATGGGAATAACTGAGTAAGAACCATACCAGAAATGATCACTTGTTTTATGAACAAGATCATGTGTACGACAGTAAGAACAATAGAATTGCTTACCTGACAACCTGATTAATTGATCTCTCGTGTAGATATGTTCAGGTTTACCTTTATGCGCATGGTTCTTCTCGGCATTATGGTTATGTACACATGACTTCTTTCCTTTCTCGCCTTTCTTCTCATTTTCAATTGGTTTCTTCTTCCAGACCAGTTCTTCTTCTTCGTATCTTCTTCTTCTGAATGTATCTGAACTATCTACATTTTCATCAAAGAAAATGTTAGTAGTACGAATCTGATCAAATGAATTGACTAACCTTCTTGAAGAAACAGATTTCAAATGTGAACTTGAGGCTGTCCTTTTGAAGTCAGCTGAATTATTCCTAGGTGTGTGGATTTGTGACTCTGGAGTTGTTTGCTCAGTCACCACCACCTTTGAAACAATCTTTTCCAGTTCTTTAATCTTTGAAGCAAAGTTGTCTCTTTCTTTGACAAGTTGGTCAATCTCTATCTTGAATTCAGACTTCGCTTTTTGATCTTTCAAGGCACTTTCAGATAATTCAGATAGCTTGACAGTCAGCTTTCTAATCTCAATTTCAAAGAGATTTCTCTCTTCTTCAAATCCCTTCTCAGCATTATTTCTCTGGCCGGATATTTCTTTAAAGAATCCAGCGTTCTTCTGTTCAATGGCCTTCTTGTCTTTGGCAAACTTTTCCCTTTCCAGAATAATTACTTTCTCAAACTCCGAAGTCTGTTGAGAAAGCTTTAAACATTTCAGCTCAACTGCCTTCTTTTCGTCTGCACATTTCTCGAAAAATCTGAAAATTTCTTTACAAATGCTTTCTTATCAATCTCAAACTCAGATCTTTCTTTGGCCATCTTTTTCTCTAGATCAGATATTTTCTTTTGAAGATCAACATTTGTACTCTCCAAATCATTAACTTTCTCATTGTTCTCAACATAATCTAGTTTCTGGATTTGAGCTTCCAAGGTAGAAATCTTTTCTTTTAGTTCAGAGTTCTCAAATTCCAGAAACTTTACTCTTGAAGACAACTTTTGTCCTGTCTCAATCTTCTCAATATGTTCCCATAACAGCTTTCCTGTAGCCTTATTACTGTCTAATGTGAAAAAGATCTCTTTTGAAATCTCTTCTGACATTCCTTTCATTAGGAAAGATCGAGTTAATCTGTCAGCTTCATATTTTTTTCTTTGCTCGTCTGAGTACATATCAAGTGGTAATGGAAGCTCATTTTCTTCTCTTTCTCAATTCTTCTTTATAACAGTAAAAACTTTCCTTGGAG
Organism: Arctium minus; assembly: GCA_954870635.1. Taxonomy (NCBI): domain Eukaryota; kingdom Viridiplantae; phylum Streptophyta; class Magnoliopsida; order Asterales; family Asteraceae; genus Arctium; species Arctium minus. Next base: position 10,931,376 of record OX941082.1, read on the forward strand.
TTGTCATATTCCCTTCCCTCAGAGATAGTCTAATAAGATCCCTTAATTCATGTCTGTCAATGAAATCCAGGAACTGATTTTTCCATTTTTCATACTCTCTTCTGAAAAGTACTGGTGGATTCTCATCCGTACTGATTGAAGGAGCTTTGTTGGAAGTCATACTCGTATTAAAAGATATGCAAGAAGATACTTGAAAAAAAATGATCGTTAGTCCAGATAAAATCAAACAATACTGAAAATCTTAGAATGAAATTCAGATAATTTTGATCAAGAATAGAATTTTGTCCACCTACGCAGACTTAGCACGGGGGTCCCGCTAGAGAATTTTTTTTTGACATTTAGAAGCCATATTACAGTTTGCACAAATTTGTCTAAGTGGAGCAAAAGAGCTAATTTGCGCTAAGAGGAGTTGGCGCAAAGTTCAGTTTGCGTGAGAGGCAGGTCACGCAAAATTGAGTTTTGCGTGACACGTGAATGGCGCAAAGAGAGGAATTCGCGTGAGCTGCGGGTGGCGCAAACAGATGTTTGCGCGAAAAGTGAAGTTTGCGCGAGCCGTGGGTGACGCAAAGTGAGATGGACCGGGGTCTAGCTTGACCGATACCTTGCTCGACCGGGATGTTGCTTCGACCGATACTATGCTTGGATCGGTAAAATGTCGACTGGTAAGATGTTGGACCGGTAAAAAATATAGACCGGTATGAAATCGACCGATAGAATGCTTTAACCTGTATGATGCTTCGACCGATATCGGCTTGGACCGGTAGAGGTCTTCGACCGGTAATATGTGTTGACCGATATCTTATCGACCGGTAAGGGATCTAGACCGATATATAGTTTGTGACCAGTATAGGATGTGAGTTAACTGGGCGACCGGTAAAGATAATTGACCAGTATTTTAGCGGTCGACCGATATGGACCAGTGTGATTGCCGGGCGACCGGTATGTTCTTGATGCTATCGACCCAGTTAAATGCAAATCAGTCCAGAAAACAATCAATAACTCAAATTACATTACCACACTTTGCCAATTCGATCGATTAACCAACTATAACTTATTGCAATCAATTAATTTCAATAAAAACCACTCTAAGTGAGATTCGATTTATGAACCAGTGTCGACACGAACGAACCCAGAACAACAAAAATCATCAAATTGATAACCGAAATCGATGCGATACTCAACAACAATCAATACCTAGTCAAGATAATATGCTAATCAAACACAATCCAATCAATAACACCTTGAATGAATAATCACACAATAATAAATTTTGAATCTTTGACAGAAAAACAGAACCGAATAAAAATTCAATTTAATCTGTAACTTGCTCTGATACCAATTGTGTGTCCCAGTGATTAACAATTCAATCAAGTAAACCAATAAACAATATGATATTGCAAACCTGATATTGATTAATCAAACGAATTGAATGATTACAATAGTTCTTGATCAACCTCTTTCTCTCCTTTTCTCTTGTTCACGACGCACCAACACCAACCTCCTCACCAAAGATTAATTTCTCTAATTTAGCTCACTTAAAACCTAATAAACACTAAACTCATCTAATTTATACTTAGGCCTTATTAGCCTAAAGGGCTTGGCTTGGCTTGGGCACAATAACTAAAAACAACTATTAACTAAAATAAAAGACAATAATAAAAAAACAAAAAACATACTTTGACTATTTATTACAAAAGGACCCTAGACTATTTGTTGAGACGACTTTATCAGCTTTGACTTTAGTTTTCCATCTTCAGATAATGATGATCTTGAATCCAACAAAACTGTGCTTTAACATAAAGCCCAACCGGGTACGTTAAAAGCTCCAACTGAATCCTTTAAAGCCCAAGTGGATTCGCTAAAGCCTGAACTGCATCCATTAGAGCCTCATCAGATCAATTAAAGCCTAACTAGATCCGTTAAAGCCCAACTGGATCCGTTAAAGCCCAACTGGGTACGTTAAAGCTCCAATTGAATCCGTTAAAGCCCAATTGCATCCATTAGAGCCCCACCGGATCCATTAGAGCCTCATCGGATCCATTAAAGCCTAACTCGGTACGTTAAAGCCCAACCGGGTATGTTAATTCTTTTAAAAAAATAAATAATTAATTATTTCATAATGTTTTTGGCGGATTTCCGACGGATTTTTATTTTTATTTTTTAATTCTTTTAAAAAAATAAATGAGTAATTATTTTCGGCGGATTTCCGACGGATTTTTATTTTTATTTTTTTTAAAACCTTTAAATAAATAAATGATTAATTATTTTCGGTGCATTTCCGACGGAATTTTATTTTATTTTTTTAATTCTTTAAAAAAATAAATAATTAATTATTTCCGAAGGATTTTTATTTTTATTTTTTTGAAAACCTTTAAAAAAAATAAATGATTAATTATTTTCGGCGGATTTTCGACGGATTTTTTAATTATTTTAAAAAAATAAATAAATAATTATTTCATAATGTTTTCGGCGGATTTCCGACGGATTTTTATTTTTTTTTAAAACCTTTAAAAAAATAAATGATTAATTATTTTCGACGGATTTCTGACGAAATTTTATTTTATTTTTTTAATTCTTTTAAAAAAATAAATAATTAATTATTTCTGACGAATTTTCGACGGATTTTTATTTTTATTTTTTTTAAAACCTTTAAAAAAATAAATGATTAATTATTTTCGGCGGATTTCCGACGGATTTTTATTTTTTTTAAAACTTTAAAAAAAATAAATGATTACTTATTTTCGGCGGATTTCCGACGGAATTTTATTTTATTTTTTTAATTCTTTTAAAAAAATAAATAATTTATTATTTCCGACGGATTTTAATTAATTAATTTAATTAATTAAAATCCGCCGAAAATCCAACGAAAATTAATAAATAATTATAATCAAGAAGAAAAAAATTTTAAAAAAATTATTTTCCGTCGGAAATCCGCCGGAAATAATTGATTTTTTAAAAAAAATAAAATAAAAATAATTTTCCGGCGGATTCCCGGCGAAAGTCAAAGTTGTTTGATCCGTTTGACTTCCGTTGGAAATCCGCCGAAAATTTCCGGCGGAAAAATCTGCCGAAAATTTCCGGCGGAAAAATTCGCCGGAAAAAGTCTTTTATTTAGTAGTGAAAAATTGAGTTGCAGACTGGCGTGACAACGGGATTTGAGATTTTTGTGTCTAAAAATTATATCTTTGGTACTGAGTAAATTTAAGGTTCATGATTTGAATTTGGAATTTTGGGATATCTTCTCTTCACCTTTAGGACCTTTAATTGTTGTTTTCAAGCAAAGAGCCATTAGTTAGAAGCCAAGTTCACTATTTGTTCATTTTATTGCTATGTTATATTTAAATCAAGTTGTTTATATTTAAAAACATATAAATTGATTTTTTTTATTCAAACAAAAATAAAGACCGGGGTAAAATGGTCATTTCTGACATTCAGATTGATTATTCAGCATAACAACCGAACAATAACTTATCTGTTAACATACAGATAATTAACTTTATCAACACAGACAGCTTTATCCATACAGGTCTTAACAGAAAACGAACCGAACAACCCCTTAAAATAGAGAACATTTTACTATTACTTATACGTATCTTATTCATTATTTTCATCTATTTCCATCTTAATTTTCGAAATGAAAATTCTAATCTTTTTCTAATTCATCTCCATATCTAAAGTGAAGAAAAATGGGGTTCAAAAACACACGTATCTTGTTCACACTCATAATTAAGAATATTATACTAACAAAATCAAGAAGGAAAAAGAAAATCAAAACCCTAATATCTACATTTTCTTCATCCTTCATGTGTTATAAGTTGTAACCACCACCATAAAGCAGCCAAAACTATGTTTGACAAACTAGTTGTTGCTGATAAGCTACCTGTTAACTAAAAACTAGTTGATAAACTAAGCACGTTTGATAAAAACTTGTCGATAAAGTAAATAAAAACTTTAAAATGACCTAAAAGGATTGTTGAACAATTACTTCTAATATTACATAATATACATAATTTCACAAATCATTAATATATTCCATAATATTAAAAATAAGTAGTAACAAAAATAAAGAGTTATTCAATTATTTAGCTTTAACGTACAATCCTTATATTTCATATCATGTTTACAATACTGTAATGCCTTGAACTTTGTAAAGTAACTAAGTGTAGGTATTGTTTATTTAAAAAAATGAAAAGAGAGGGTCTAATGGCTAATGTGTAAATGGCTAAAGGATGATGAGTTAAATTGATTGTTTGAGGTTACATTCAAATGACAAGAGTTGAGATCAAGCAGCAACAAAAGTTGCAAAAGGGAGTTGAGGCCGAAATAGAGGACAAAATGGCATAGGATAAGCCATTTCATGGGTTTCTACCATTTGTTTCATTACAAGAAGGGTTGGAGAGAAAAGAGAAAGATAACAGAAGATCCTGCATCTAGGAGAGCAAGTAGAGAACTTAAGAGGTAAAAGTTTATCAAATCAAGGTATGGGTTAATGTTAATTTCTGCAAATTACATTTGCATGTTATCATAGTTGGTGATGTTATACACGGAAATGGCATGATCGAGGCTATACAAACCATAATTAAAAGTCACACATGAAATCTTACAAAAAGTTACCACTTTTTGGTTTATTACTGTGATTCACATACAAAAACGTTTACTAAAATTTCACATATGAATCATCTACGAATATTGCCACCTTTTTGTTTCTTATTGTGTTTCATTTTTTTTCTTGAGTAACTATGGGTTTCCGGGTCAGTTTATGTGTACTGATTAATCCCCCAGACGACCATGAATGGTCTGGAGTCATCGCAGGTGAACCTCCATGGCCACAAGAGCTTTGCAGCGCCTTCGCCTAGATTTGAAACCAGGGTATATGAGATTTTTCACTACATTTCCCTGAGGCTTAACCAATGCGCCACAACCCAAGTGTGTGTTTCATTACGAAACATTATTAAAAGTCACATATAAAACATCTACTAATATTGTTACTTTCTGGTTTTATCTATGAACTTTTTTAAGAATTTTGGAACAATCAAAGTTCATACACAAAACAACACTATGAACTTTAAACAAAAATCAATATTTCACTTGTGAGCTTTGGAAAAAAAATATCAGAACAATCAAAGTTCATAATTGAAACAACACTATAAACTTTAAACAAACATCATGTAATCACGGAATGAGCGAATTTCTGGGTTTTTAAATCAAATTCATGATCACTTTGTAATACAAAAATAATACAAATCAAAACCCTCAAATGGAATTCAAACAAAAATCGAATACAAATAAAAAACCTAAATCAAATGAATCTTTAAACAAAAAATGAAACCCTAATCTAGATCTCCCTTCATGCATAACCTTCACGCTACAAGATTAAGAAAATCGATAGAAAGAAAGAGGAATAAGAAAAAAAAAACAGGGGGCTTTTCGTGCACACCTCTTTAATCTTGAACCAATCATAAGTATGAACTAGCTCTGCATCCATGACTCCGACCATTCGCCCATTCACTAGCATGAACATCTCTGATATAAAGTGTAGATCCCAGATTACAACAATCTCATACAATCTCTATCAAAAATACAGATCAATTACAATTAGCCATCCTCATATTAGAATACAGATAATTTTGCTCTCTCTCTAGAAATGATTTCTCTTGTCAACTCTCTTAATCTCTAACTCAATGTTTAACAACAAAGCAATTACTTATACCTTTGACTTACAACACAATTAAACTAAACTAAAACACTTTGACTTACTTTGACTTTAACAATAAATCTTGAATACAATTAATGTTCTAACATTCACCTCCTTTGTAACACCCTCAAATTTGGTAAGAACAACTAATTAAAAATTTCGATATTATATCAAGTAAAAGATACATCTCCAAAATAAAATTCTCTATTTAACCTCAAAAAATATAAACTCCAGTCTTATACAAGGACCAGACCAAAATCGGGTGTTACTTAATCCCAACTATAAGCTTCTCTTCCCGAAACAAATGCAGAAGACTTCACTAAGATATCCACTTCTCAAGCACACAACTAGCACTCCTCTCTGCACAGTGTCACTAGAACTATTCCCAACCGGAACCTGTTGCACATGCCGACAAATAAAAAGGTTAGACTAACGCATAGTGAGTTCAAGAGTTTTCAACATGAATAAAGGTATCGTTGAAATGAAGTAATGCAATTTAAATCATAATCTTTCAATTTGATATGTCTCAAATATGAAAACAACTCGTTTTCCAATAATATGCATTTTAGGCAAAGAAACACCAATATAAACGTTTTCCAATCCAAACTACTTCAAAGACGAAGATCCCAATATAAAATTAAATTCAACCTAAAGCTCACTCAAAATATGAATAGAAATCGAACCCTCTATTTATGAAAATGCGGTTAAAAATTTATATCCTGAACCCAAAACACGGGTGGAGCATAATACTCAACCCATAAATCATGGATAAAAATCCATTTATACAAAATGTCACCGAAAACTTGGATAATAAAACTCAATACCCAAAACAGCACATTTCGGTGACGGGGGAGTGTTAAACCCAGTTAATCTAGTTGATAAACAATCACAGACAATAATATAGATCAAGAGATAAACAGATCATAATAACATACCATGATTCCTTGATTAAACAATGAAAACCAGTCGTGTGTTCTTGATACCTTGAATGCGATTACAGATAGAAACGTATGGCTACCTCCTTCAGATAATAATTGTGATTATTAGAGGTTGAACCTAAAACCTAATTAATAAAACCTATTTATACATAGGCCTAATGCCTAATGGGCTAATGGGCTTAACAAGTAAACTAACTATTAAATAAACTCAAATACCCCCTATAGTATTAAATACTCTTACAATTTAGACCCCCTAATTAACTATAATCTTGAATACAATTTATGATCCAACAATCTCCCCCTTTGGATTCAAGATTAAAAAAAAATTGGCAATAGTCTTCAGGTCTTCACTTTTCTTGAAAACATCAGATACAGTCTTCATCTTTGTCTTTCTTTTAAATGAAGTGTCCTTCTTGATGAATCGAATAAGCTCAGACACTTTGAATTCTTTGAAGTCTTCAGCAGTCTTCAATCAAAAAATTCTTGTAATCTTCTTGTAATCTCCCTTTTTGATTATTCTCCCCCTTTTTGATGAGTGGTGAGGATCATCATCATCAAAACATAGCAAAAACAATCTTCCCCTTTTTGTATAGTCATCAATTAAGCACTGTCTTCATGTATAGATCCCTGTGTGGAAATAAGAGCAGTCTCTCCAAATGGAAAGAGTGATTATTTCAATCTATGCATATTCAAATAAAAAGTAGTAACCATTTGAATCTTTTCAAATTCAAACAGTTTAATAGGTGTAACCCTGAATCAACAAATGACTCAGTTTGGAATGTCTGTCAGTAACACAAAGTTACTATATAAGGAGCTCGTTTTGATGTTGGCTCCCCAGGACTTCCATTCAATCATCGAATAACACATGGTTATCTATGAACGTTCTGACAGAAAACAAATTTCTGTGTGCTTGTGCATGTGTATGAAAGAATTTAGCATAGATGATTATCTTTTAATATAGGCGCAAAGTATGTAAACTTGTTGAGACAACAACAAATTATACATAGACTTAATGTGCATGAGAAAAGGTCGAAGATGGGGCAACTTTCCTTCTTTTTCAATATTAGTATCTTCCAAATGAAGAACCAATAGCATATGTGCTGCTTCCCCATAAAATATGAAACATTCTCTTTTTGAGAAAAGAATGAGTAGCTGGTGGGGGTTGTATGCAAGAGATGGCATGGGCTAGGTGCCTTTTTCAATGATGGTCACCAAAGAATGTGAACCAATCAGATTATGTGGCTGCCCGACTCAGAAAGAAGTTTGGTGCAGAGTTTGATATTCTTTTACTCTGTTCTCTCACCCTTTTTCTTTTAATTCTCACTTCTAACCAATCTCTCTTTTTCATTTTACCTCTTCACACACCATCACTCAATTCTTTTGACCCCTCTCCCCTCAATCACTCAGGGAATACTTCCTGGGTAGGAAACACTAGTTATCGTGAATCCATGCAAGTTCTGTTTAGCTCACACACTGAATCCCTTGTATTTTCCTAAAATAACTTGTTGTTCAACAGTCTTTTGTACGTGAAAGCACAAAGGAATACAAACATGAAGAATAAAAATTTGGAGAAGTCAAAACATAAGATGTTTGACAATGCAATTCTCCCCCTCAAACTAAAAAAGTTTGTCAATTAAGTATCCAAAAATCATTTAAAAACACACTTCACAATTCAAGAAAATCTTTAAAGAATAGGAAGTGGTTTGAACATTTAAGAAACCATTTTCCACAAGTGAAAGTTGTTCATCTTTCAACAAGTGATAGAGTGTAAGGATTAGAAGGATATACCTGTAAGTCAGAATCCTTAACTCCCCCTGGAATGAATATTTTCATTTAAGTATCTTTAACAAAAACTCAGATATCCTCCCCCTTGATACCAATGAAGATCGGGTCTTGAACTGTGTTATTCAAGAGCCATTCTACATATTCTCCGGTGAGAATAGTATCTAATCTTCTCCTGAAAAATCAGAAAATACATCATTAAAAGTATAAAGCATATAAGCTCCCCCTCAATATGTGCATAATCCTTAATCATGAAACAGAGTTCTGAATTACTAGGATTAAAGTAAATTCAGAAGTCAAACTCTTTGACATTGAAGTTCGAGTCCTAGACTGTATTGTCTAGAAATCAACATTCTTGTCATTGAAGACCGAGTCCTAAGCTGTTGTACTTAGAAGTCATCTTTTTGACAATGAGGCAAGAGTCATGATCTGTAGTAATCAGAAGTCATCGTTCTTTATCCCCCTTAAACCTTGGGTGCCTGTAACACAGATTTAGCTTTTGGTCCCCACTGGTAGTTGGGTCCTAATGGGTTAGTTGCAGTTCTAGTGGGAGATATAAAGTAAGAACCATACCAGTTATTCACATAATCTTTTATTACAAAATCATTTGAGCCACAGTAGGAACACCTAATTTTCTTTTGTGCTAACCTGATCAATTGATTGATTGTATAAACCAGATCAGGTTTGCCAAAAGTTTTACCTTTCGGAGCATTGTTCCTTTTAGCATTTGATGTATGCACAAATGATTATTCTTTCTTCTTTTCCTTTGAAGATCCTTTAACTCTCCAGATTCAATTTCCTCTATATTTCTCATCATCTTCCCTTCTCCAGAATCTTTTCTTCTGAGACTTGTTCTTCTTGAAGTTACCTGAACCATCAACATCTTTGTCATAGAAAAGGTTAGAAGGACGAATCTGAGCTTTATGTTCAGAAGTATGATCATTAAATACATCAAACAAAGGATTATTAGAAACATTAGTAAAACTTGAACTTGTTGCTGAATTGAATGAGCATTCGAATGCAGTCAGATCATCTCTCGGTGATTGAGCTATTGAGTCTGGCGTTTTGTGATCAGTCAGCTTCACTTTGAATACGATCTCTTCAAGTTCCTTTATCTTTGACGACAAACTGTTTCTTTCCTTTTCAATCAGATCAAGCTTCTTATGCAACTCATATTTTGCATTCTTCTCCTTTAGGCATGGAAATTGGCCCCGACCCGTCAGCGAACCCGGTCCACCCGCCCCGATCGGGGATGGGGATTCCCCGCTAAACCGGGGATGGGGATGGGGACAGGGACGGGTATCGCACTCCCCGCCCCGCCCCGTCCCCGTTTTATATTTTAATTAATATTTGCTATATATTTATTTAAACTAAATCGGTAATTCATAATTTTCTATTTCCTAACTAGGTTTATAATATAAAATTGTTATTTTTTGGATGTTAGTATGTATTTTGGATGTCAATCAAAATACAATTACTCGATATGGGTTTGAATCTTATTCGATATCTTTTGGTACGTTTGAAGTTAAGTTTTTTGTTTTTGAATTCGGTTGAATTTCTTTTGGTTTTAAGTTATTAATTGTTATATGATGTTGTGATTTTTATACTAAATTAAATTTCTTTCGATTTTAGGTTTATTGGAAATATGTGATATTTAAACATGTGTGGTGTCTCATATATTTGATTTAAATACCTTAGATAAACGGAAAAAGAAAATCCCCGTTTCCCCGTTGGGAATCCCCGTTCCCCGTTGGGGATGGGGATGGGGATGTGATCATATTCTCCGACGGGGACGGGGATGGGGATTGAGGTCCCCGCCCCAATTCCATGCCTATTCTCCTTCAAGATGTTTGTTGACAATTCAGATAACTTTCCTGTCAACTTAGCTATCTCAGTCTCTAGAACTTTCTTTTCTTCAGAAAAGTCTGTATTTACATTCTTCTGATCAGCTTTCTTCTTCTCTTTCTCAGCCTTTTCTCTCTCAAGAATGATAACCTTCTCAAAGTCTGAAACTTGTTGAGAAAGCTTAACACATTTAAGCTCTAACGTTTTCTTCTCTTCAAAGGCTTTTCTGGATAAATCAGAGAATTACTTTGCAAATTCTTTTCTTTCTTTCTCTATCTTCAACATCTCATCTTGGACTTTTGTGTTGTCTTTGTCTTGGGTTGCCTTTTCTTTCAGCATATTAATCTCAACCTCAAGACTAAAGACTTTATCTTTCAAAGAATCCCTTTCAGCAAAAATTCTAGAATTTGTCTTTCTAAGCCCTTCAGATGTTTCAATAGCATTGTTTGCTCTTCTTCTAAGCTCATCAAGCTCTTCTTGCATTAGCTCCTTCTTTGACCATGTAGAGCTTGAATTAAGACTATCAGATCTTTTCAGTTTTGCTTGAAGATGTAAGATCTCTTTTTCTTTAGACTCAATTATTCCTGCAAAATCACTTTTAGAATCAGTAATGCATACTGAACAGATGAAATATTTCTTTGAATCTTTTGAATTTTCTTTTAAAACATTGATCTGAGTAAAAAGAGATGAGTTCTGAATCTTTAAATCCTTGTTCACAGCTTTAAGAGGTAATATCTCGGATTTGAGCTTTTTATTCTCTTTTTCATAATCAAAAACCATGCTTGTATATCTTGACAACTGTCCAGCAAGACGTTTAACATTTACTTTTGCTTCAGAAAGAGTCATCTTGTCAAAATCATAGCTGTAACCTTCAGACATCTTTAGCTGTATGGTTAGAAATCAAACTTATCTGTACCAAGAGAATCAACTAGATGAGATCATTAGAATCAAATATTGGATAAAAGCTACACTTAAAAATTTCCAGAAAAATAAATTTCCAAAAATAATCAAATGCAGATATCGCAAACAGTATTAAAACTCAGATAAATTAGCAAACAGATAATCTGGTGCAAAAAGAGTTTTGCGTGAGCAATGGTTGGCGCAAAAGTGAGATTTGCGCGAGTAATGGGTAGCGCAAAAAGAGTGTCGCGCGAGATGTGGGTCGCGAGAGAAGGGTTTTGCGCGTCTAGAAGGTGGCGCAAAAATGGGATTTGCGCGAGCCGCGGGTGGAGCAAAATAAATGTTTGCGTGAAGAGGCAATGGCGCAAAATGATGTCGACCGGGGTCTTGCTTGACCGAGGTCTTGCACGACCGGAGTTCTGTCCGACCGGACCTTTGTCGACCGGTATGTTGCACGACTGGAGAGGTCGACCGGTATTGTGTGTCGACCGAACAGGTATGTGAACCGGTATGCGCGACCTGAACCGAAACCGATATGGACCGGTATTGTGTATTCGACCGGTATGTTGACCGTGCGACCGGTATCAATTGACCGGTGTATTGTGAGGAGACCGGTGTAGAGTGACCGGTATGGTGAGACGACCGGATCAATGTGTGGCACAAAGTAAAAACTTGCGCGACTAAGGTTGACCGGTGTTCCGTCAACTTAAATATCGACCGAGACCGGAGTTGATGAATAACGACCGATATGTTCTTGAGAGTTCGACCCAGAATAACGATAATCAATCCAGAACACACATCAAACACATAAATTGAATGCAAAAATCAGACTTTTGAAACCATAAACATACATCGATCAGAATGCAATCAAAACCAATGACTAAAATCAACTTTCAAGCTTCAATTTGATTACCACAGGAGTCGATAGATATGAGAAACCAGAGTCCAAAAATCATCAAAAGTTCAATCAATTTATGATTTACAGTGCAATTAAACCATCAGATGATATTCAATAACATAAATTACATCTAATCAGATCGATTTCAAGCATAAAAACACATTAATTCAAGAAATCAATTATCACCCAGTTGAATATCGATGAACACAGTAAGATCGATGAATAATAAAATCCAAAAACTTGATTCTTTAGGTTCTGATACCACTTGTTAAACCCAGTTAATCTAGTTGATAAACAATCACACACAATAATATAGATCAAGAGATAAACAGATCAGAATAACATACCATGATCCCTTGATTAAACAATGAAAACCAGTTGTGTATTCTTGATACCTTGAATGCGATTATAGATAGAAACGTATGGCTACCTCCTTCAGATAATAATTGTGATTATTAGAGGTTGAACCTAAAACCTAATTAAAAAAAACTATTTATACATAGGCCTAATGCTTAATGGGCTAATGGGCTTGACAAGTAAACTAACTATTAAATAAACTCAAATACCCCTAGAGTATTAAATACTCTTACAATTTAGACCCCCTAATTAACTATAATCTTGAATACAATTTATGATCCAACAGGGAGACCCGAATTCCATCGAATATGGCGGGTACACAAAGTTAAGCCACTTATCGATGTTCCCGAGATTCATATAGAGTCATGGATCCCCGTATACGACTCCGAACCGAGCTACCACCGCAAGATACCCAAATGACCCTAGTGTCTACTCGACCTCTAGATGAGTGTCACCACAAAAGCCACAAGTCCCCGTATCTGGCTTACAATGGGCACCACCGCAAGACTTAGCTCTGTATACGGCTCTGCAGAGCACCACCGCAAGCTTACATAAAAACATGACTTGGGGACCACTCACTAGACTTCAAACGCGGATACTAAATTCCACGATGAGTAACCAGACTGGATTACAAGCGGGCATCAAGTTCAACCACCCACGATCTATACCTCGAGCCCTTCACTAAAGGTTACACGGTTATCGAGTTCAACCACCCATGATCTATACCTCGAGCTCCCGCTAGCCACAAATAATTTCCAGTCCCAAAACAGGGATAAAGTCCCCAACTAAACCAACTGACTGACTCATATGCCTATGGATCCAATGACTTACAATATAAAACGTTACATGACTCAAATGAATGAACAAATGCATTCAAAATATGTAACTCTCAAATAAGATGCAACTAAGTACACCATCTGTCTATGGCTCCTTAACGAGCTACCAAAACTAAACAAATGTTCCAAAGACTCATCTGAGTATAAACCAAGCCCAAAAGGCATAACGAACGTTTGACTAAAATACGTGAGGCAATAAGGTTACATAAACCAAAATACATATTTTCCCAAAAATCTTTGTCTCTCAAATCACAATTGGCCTTCGGCCTAAAACTAAAAGGTTTACCATTTCTAAAATGTTCCCAAGGTCGGGAATGACCAAAACCAAAGGACTCACACATTCGTACCTTCAAAACGTCCCATTACATATATAAATGATGCATATTTCCAACAAACACTAAAATTGTATTTTGACCCAAATAATCTTCATTTATGAATAAATCATTAAAACACCTTCATTCATGACTTATTTATCAAAATGCCCAAATATGGGAGTTTTACAAAGTTTATAAAGTCAAACACTTCAAATAATCAAAATCCACTAAATAACCCAACAGTTGATAATTTCATCTAAACCACATAAACACTTTAAAATGGACATTTTGGCATGTACAACGTTTTTACAAATCAACTTGAACTCACCTTGCTAGATTTAGGTTAAATCTAGGTTTTACCCCCAAATGTGAGTCTTCTTCGATGGAGACTTGGAATCTTCAAGGAATCTCTTATAGATGTTAGATCCAATACTCCCACAAGGTTTCCTTTACCTCAAAGCTACCAAAATCATACCAAAGTTGAAGAGTGTAAGGAAGATGATAAAAACATCAAACCCTAGTATCTAAAGGAAGAGGTGAGTAGATTACCTTGACCATAAACCCTTGGATCAACCAAAGATCACCAATCCTCTTCTATCTCCTCTTGAAAATCTTCAAAAAACGAAACCCTAGGTCTAAGAATCACCCAAATCGGACCTAGGATGAAGGAGATGCAATCAAATGAAGAAAAACCTAAAAATGTCGATTTTAAGCTTCTAGGTCGCTCCCGCGGCCTTGCCCGCGACTTGAGGCCGCGTGGTAGGACGCGTGTGTCTTCTGATGTCAACCCATCGTCTTGGGCAGCTTGTGCCGCGGCCTCCAAGCCACGCACCAAACCGCGGGAATCCATTTCCCCCAGTTTCCTTCTGTTTTCGCGTCCGATTCGATCCTCGATGGATCCACTACAAAAAGGGAAGTAAAACCTTACTAAACCTCCATTATAATGGTCATACGGTTACAATATTATGGGTTAAGGGGTCTCCAAAATCATGGGTGTTTAACACTTTTCAGTTCTTTCATCTTCAGGTCTTTAACACTTTTCAGATCTTTTGCTCTTGAATAATCTTCATCTTTTGTAACACCCTAAAAATTGGGGTAAAGATAAAACTTGAAATTTAGGACATGTAATTATAAGGATTTAGGACATGTAATTATAAACAACTAAAACCCCACGACATGGGTTAGTTTGTAACAACAATAGTAGCGGCAAAATGAAACATAATACACAACGACCTAATTAATCTAGAACAACATGACAAGCTAGATTAAATGTGGGTGTTGTTATGTCTCCAAAACGCTCTACTCTCAAAAATCCCAAAGTGCCCGAACCATGGGTGCTCCTAGGTGTTCTATTGGCGGATTAAGGTGCCCTAGGCACACCGCTAACTGAACATGTGAGTCAAAGAACACATACACAAGTGTTAGCTTAAAGTCTTAGAGATATAAATAGGAGTTCACATTTTTATCAAGGAAGTGCTAGCGAAGTAATTAAGTGTTACCGGTACGCCCTTAGATTAGACTCATGCCAACATCCCATTTGGGATAAACAATCATTTCCTATACATAACACAAGAGATAACTCCCGAATAACAGGGAAGACCCGTGCCATCTTGGGTGACAAGAACACGTGAATGGGGTCACCGGCGATGTTTATTGGATTTCACCACACATCCCGGTCCTAGTTCCCATGCCATGCAAGATATCTCAATCCTCAGACCGTTTATGCCATGGGTGCCTACCCAAAGTAGACGAGTTACAACTCGGAGACTTATGTCACCTATTGCCTACTCGCTAAAGGCCCAACGGCCAACAATTGAACTTGATATAAGAACCATCTAATTCCTCGTGCACAAGAAATTAGACATAACTTCCACGTTTAGACCATAATCAATTATAGATGACATCTTTCATGCAAACACATATTTCATTTCCAAAGACGTAATGAAGCTCATTTCATGCATATAACTCTACCCCACCACTTGTGTGACAACATAGCGACCATAACTAGTATAATAAGTCCAACTGCTGATAAGAATAATTGTCTACATTTCTCATAATTTAAGAACGATCGTTTACCATAATATTTGCTTATCCCATTATTTCTTACATAGAAAAGTCCTAAGCATGTTAAATGGTTCTCAAAATGTCAAATCCCACATACATGGTAAATACACAAAACCCTAGCTTTAGTTCACTTGAACACCTTGTAACATTCATAGGAGCAAATAATAATACAAGTAAGATAGATAAGGTTTAGAAGACTCACCAAGTATGGTTGTATTATAAAACCCTAGAATGAAAGAAAACCCTAGAAAGGAGAAGTAGATGGAAATGAGACTTGGATCCTTAGAATCTTGGAGGGGTAAATGCTCCTAAAACCTTAGAACCCTAATAATCACCATACATTAATGTTTCAACCACCAACCATTAAATGAAGAGAGAAAAGGGAGAGAGTGTGTGAAAATCGCACCTCAAGTGTGTGTGGTCGACCTCAAGGCTGGAACTTCACAATTAATGGACTTAACCCACTAAAATCACATTTTAAGAAAAAACCCGTCTGCCCTTTTCGCGCGACCTTGCCAGGGTGACAGTGCTACGGGCACAGTCGCGGGGCACAATCGCGTGGACTGTACCGTGGGAGTCCCCTGGCTCGCGACCTTGCCATCGCGATTGTAACTCGGAACTATCGCCGGTCACTATCGCGCCACTCATACCGAGAGTGGTTGATGGCTCGCGAGTATGCCACGACGACAGTACCACGGGCACAGTCGCGCGGCACAGTCGCCGCTCGCCCCCAGGTCGCTGTCCGACTTCTCAGAAATGCTACACTTAACCAAAATCGAACCTTTAACAAAGTAAGATCAGATTGGGATGATCGTAATTACTTCCACAAGATTTTACCCAAACACAAGAGGTCCAAAATTCGGGGTGTTACATCTTTGCAGCTTTCAAAACTTCGTAACTTTGAACTCTTCATCTTTTGTAAACATCTTTGAACAAACTTTAAGCTTTGATCTCTCTCGAAAAAACTTTGTCTTTAACTTCTTGTCTCATTGTCTCGAATCACTTGACTTGAATTAACTTTCCTTCTTTGAAATTGAAACTTAAAATATCTCTCCATTTCTTCAGTATTATATTTATCCCTTTGACTTCAAACATTCAAATTATCTCCCCCTTTTTTGATAATTGTGAGCATCCTGATCATCAAAACTCTTTTCAATTTCAGTACGGTCTTTGAGTACCAGACAACATTCTCCTCCTTTTGATATGATGAACCCGTCAATTCCAAAATATATTTATCCGAATCTTTTCAAATTCAGACAAACTGAAAGTTGTAACCCTGAATCAACGTATGAAACAGTTAGAAATGTCTGTAAGTAGCACGGAGCCACTTAGTACAACGAATGTACTTTGGAAAATAGCTTTTCGATGTTTACTCCCCTAGGGCTTCCATTCAATCTGTAGTCTTCCAAGTTTACACAACCCCCAATATTCGAAGCATACCCGTCCGGAAACTTCAGTCTCTTCAACCATTCACATACTTGTTTTACTTGTTGTTTCGTCAAAGTGTACGACGACTTTGGCTTCACTACTTTATTGCCTGACGTGGCAATGTGCAACTGCGATCGGTTGCAATAAATCTCTACATCCCTCCTTGCTTTTATATTGTCTTTAATTTTTTATGTGTCCATGACAGTGTTAAAGAGATTCTCAAAGACGTTCTTCTCAATGTGCATGACATCCAGGTTGTGTCGGATTAACAACGTCTTCCAATATGGCAACTCCCAAAAGATGCTTCTCTTCACCTAATTATGAGTGATTCCGAAACCGGTAATTTTTCTATTGGTCGATCGAAACGGGGAACCATCGTAAACAGTTTGAAGATGACGGACCTGCTCCCATATTTCTTCACCGGTTAACTCGGGTGGTGGACCGGCTAACACCCTAGATCCGTCCATGTAATGGTTTGACTATTTAAAAGTCAAACCGTAGGTGTCAACGAAGTTAGAAGTCTATTGAACACTACATGTAATGATTTGCCTTCTTGAAAGTCAAACCATATGTTTAGAGGAGTTTTAGATGACTCTAAAACTCTAAGTGTAATGGTTTGACTATTGGAAAGTCAAACATATGTTTTTTAAAATTTCCGCTGCATAACGGCTATAAAATGAATATTTCCGTATATCAACCAAATGTTTGCCCAACAATTGGTAACCCAACTAAAATAAATAAATAAAATCAAGTATAATTAAATCCTAAATCATACCAAATGTTTCCATTTATAAACCTAATGTTTGTCCAATAATTGATAACCCAATTAATTAATATCACAACCAAATCATACCAAAACATTTATCAAACCAAAAATGGCTTTTTCATAAGATAAAAGAACTCATATCAATATGAATATACAATATGCTCATATCAATTGTTCATGGCTAAATGACTGTCGCCAAACCATATCAACTTGCCTACCTCATAGATCATACCTCATAACAGTTACACCTAAACTAAAACAAGTGTCAATACTTTAAATAAATGATAAGTTACTCAATAGACAAAATTGACCTTGAATATGCAACTACCGACAAAACCTAGTTACAACCGCTATCCAAGTGACCATCATATAAAACCCAAATGACACTCGGATATAATTTGATTACAGAGAAAGATCTTGCATATGATGAAAGTATCAAGGGTTTTGATGCTTACCTTTTCTATTGATGATGGTTCATTTTATTTTGTACTGACACACATACAAACAGATTAATCAAATCGATTATTAACAAACATACACACACAAAGATTTATACACACATATTATTAATCAGATTATTAACAAACATACACACACAGATTTATATACACACACACAGATTATTAATCAGATTAACATACACACAGATTAATCAGATTAACAAACAAACACACACACACACACACACATATTTACACATACACACAGATTATTAACAAACATACACACACAAATTATTAACAAACACACACACACACACAGAGATTATTAACAAACATACACACACACACACACACATACAAATCAATATGCATTTAAGGGCTCAAATCAATACCTGAACAAGTGGAGGTGGTCACTTACGGTGATGACAGTGGAGGTGGTCACGGTGGCCGTCGGTGGCCGGAGTAGCGATGGCAGAATCGTGAGGGGGACGAGGGCTGTGAGAGGGACGAGGGAGAGTTCAGACGAGGGTTGTGAGGTCGTCGATCGAGAGGAGACTGAGAAATTGAGAAATCGAGAGAGAGGAGAGGGAAATCGAGAGGAGACTGAGAAATCGAGAGAGAGGAGAGGGAAATCGAGAGAGATGAGAGGGAAATCAAGAGAGACGAGAGGGAGAGTTCAGATCGAGAGTTAGGGCTTTATGCCCGCTTATTTTTTTTAGAAATTTCGGAAAATCACCGACAGATTTCCGACGGAATTTTCGTCGGTATTTATCGACGGATGTTATCCGTCGGTGATTACCGATGGATTTCCGACGGTTTTATTTTTTAAAATTAAAAAAATTATTTTTAAATTAATAAATTATTAATATTATTTAGTAGTACTAAAATTATAAATAAATTAGTATATATTATTTAGTATTAAAACTATTAAATAAATTATATTTAAATTGACCAAAATACCCCTGAAGTAACTGGACTTAACGGAAACAGTTAACGACCGTTATCTTTTCCTGTTAATTTCAGTTAGATCAGGGACCAAACGTGTTATACACACATACATACATCTATACAAATACATACATACATACATATATATATATATATATATATATATATATATATATATATATATATAGCCTTAGGTTCATTTGAGCAATGGTAAATATATGAGAAATATAGAAGTAATCCTAGTCATTCATACGGCCAAGATCAGATTTGACTGGTCAAATATTTCGGCTTTGACTGGTCAAAAGTTGCGGCTATTCCAAAAATAGAAGGACACTTTCGTGTTTTTATAAAATACACGGGTTGTGTTCATATATGAACATGTATAATTCACATATGACTCTATGTTCATATGTGAATCAGTTTAATTCACATCTGAACTCTTTTAATTGATTCATATATAAACCTTTGTGATTCATATATGAACTAATTAACTGTAAGTTCATATATGAATCTGTTGAACTAATTAACATATTCATATATAAACTAATTAACTAATTCTCATATGAAATAATTAACTGATTCACATATATGAAGCTACCCCTCTACCTTCTATAGACCATGCAAAGAATTATCTGGTGCTTCGCGGTCAAAGCCGCAAATGTTGACCAGATGAATGACTAAGATTACTTATCTATTTCTCATACATTTACCATTTCTCAAATGAACCTCTCCCTATATATATATACCCATGAAGTAACTGGACTTAACGGAAACAGTTAACAGCCGTTATCTTTTCCCGTTAATTCCAGTTAGATCAGGGACCAAACGTGTTATACACACATACATACATCTATACACATACATACATACATATATATATATGTATATATATACCCATGAAGTAACTGGAATTAACGGAAACAGTTAACGACCGTTATCTTTTCACGTTAACGGAAACTTGTACATGACATTCAGACATTTATACGCATACGACATATACATATATATACATACAAGCAATACATATGTACACAATAAACATACATACATACATATATAGATACATACATATATAGACACATACATTGACATGATCTATAAACATATATACATACATACACACGTGACAAAGACATGATCTATAGACATACATACTACATACAATACATGATCTACACATACACACACACACACACACTTATATGCATACGACACGTATATACATATATATATATATACTATATATACATACGTACATGATCATATACATACATATATATATATATATATATATACATACATAAATACATACATACATATATATACATACATACATACATGATCATATACATACATGAGCATATACATACATACATACATGATCACATAGACACATACATACATACATACATGATCACATACATACATACATACATACATACATGAGCATATACATACATGATCATATACATACATACATGATCACATACATACATACATACATGAGGTTGGAAAAAATAAATAAAGTAATTACTGACGGATTACCGACGGAAATCCTTAAGTCCGTCGGTAATCCGTCGGTAATTTGCGACGGATTACTGACGGACATCAGAAAAAAATAATTATTTATTAAATTATTAAATTTACCGATGGATTACCGACGAGTTTAAATATTAAAAAAACAAAAAAATAATAATTTTATGTCCGTCGGTGATCCGTTGGAAATGGATATATTTACCGACGGATCACCGACGGATATTGTATCCGTCGCAAATGTTATTTTCCCGTCGGTGTTCCGTCGGAAATTACCGACGGATCTCGTCCGTCGGAAATCTTGGTCAGAAATAAGCAATTTTCTAGTAGTGAAATGCTTGGTGACATGGCAATTCCTACCATACCTTGATGTTTTACAAGATCTTGTCGGAGTCAAATGTTTTTGAATACAAAATGCATACTTTATTACATGGTGAATTGTTTATGCATGATTTTCAATGTGTATTTATGTGCTCAAAATGATAAATTCATTGAACTATTTATTTAATTGACTAGTAATATGCATATTAGATGTCAGAGTACCAGATGTAGATAAAGGCAAAGGCAAAACTTAGATTACTATTTCTTACTTTGCATAATGCTTTTCTTTATGTTTAAGATTACGTCTATGGTTATATATTCGAGATGTACTTAGTCGACAGATATAGGATGTAATAACCCAATTTTGTCAATAGTGTAAGTTCAAGGGTTGTTTAATAAGTGATAATTATTTTAGGGGCCAAGGTTCTAAATTAAGGGAGGTATAAGAGGAAGAACGACAAAGCAAACCTAGAAGCACGACAAAGTAAAGCTAGAAGCACGACAAAACTAGAAGCACGACAAAGCAAATCTAGAATCACGGCAAAGCAAAGCTAGAAGCCGACAAGACAACGCTAGAAGCACGAGGTGTCAAGTTCCTCTTATTCTAAGTAAGAGGTGTCAAACTCGTGTTATGAGTTTAAGGGGGGTTTATAAATATATTTTATAAGTTTATGGGTGCGTTTTGTTAGTGTTATTTAAGTTAAGGGTCTAAGTGGTTATTAGAAGTAAGATGAAGATTTTAATTGCAATATTGGATTCAAATAAATAGATGGCTTATTTTCATCCATAGCCTTATTTTCCAAATGCGGTTTCATGGACAAGTGAGTGTGTGTGATTAGAGAGAAAAGTTCCAGGATAAAGAAGCAAGCTACGGTGTGGAAGATTTTGATCAATTTTGATCATTTGTCAAGATCCTGTTGTTCGGTTGTGAAGTCTTGTACTTGTGGAGACTGTGTGTGAAAGTAGAGCATATCATCATTCAAGGTGAGTTTTCATTTAACCATTTTCGAACTGTAATACATATGTTTTCGAATAATGAAATCAATATTATGCTTCAAGGCACAGAGTGAAATATTTTGCTGAAAGAGGCACACAGAGATATATAGTGATGAAAGAGGCACATAGTGAGATAATCTTGCATTACCCTATTGCACTTTGGTTGTACTTAGTGGTCAGCGGAGTTGGATGTACTTAAAGGTCAGCGGGGTTGGCTATACTTAAAGGTCAGCGGAGTAAATTAATACGTTGTGCTTAATGGCCAACAGAGTGTTTTGTGAGATGTTGTGCTTGAAGGCGAACGGAGTGTTTTGTGAAATTGTTGAATGTTTTATACATCAATGATTTTATAATATCATTTACAAACCGTCAGGGATTATCTCATTAGACCAATAGGTTTAACCCTCATTTGTTTTCAAAATATGTATTCCAAGGAAAGTTTGTGGTAGAGATAAAGGGATTGCTAGCTTAGGAAGAAGATAGTTGTGAGTGAATTCAATTACCGGTTTGCTAGTATTGATCAGGTTGTTTATATTTTGTTATTGATTGGGTGATCATATATCAGTAAGGATATGAAGCTATGGTTATAATTTATTTGCACGGTTAGAAATATTTTTTCCGTCGTTGTATTTAAGGTGATTCTGGGATGATTATTTGTAGTCGACTCTTTTTGAATCATTTTGGATGATTTCATGTTATTGTGGTTAAATTTGCAAACTGGAACGTTAAATGGGATGTACTAATGTTAAGTTGGAGTATTTTGATAAAATGGTACTGTAATTTAGTCTTCCGTTGTAGGAGTGTTTATGTTTTACACTTTTACTTCGATGGTTGGCATATGATGTGTATTTTGGAGAGTATGATATGACATTTTCATGATGGTGAAATGATGGCATTGTTACAAAAAATTTCACTAATTTTCCACATCTCGCACAACTATCACATGATAATATGTCATTGGAAACATCAACTCTCTATCTATAGTTTAATATGGGTGTAAAGTCGGGTTCAAATTAACGAGAACAATGATCAAATAAGAAAATACGAGAACAGTCAAAATCACATGTGATTCTCGCTCACGCAACTTTGGCCGTGACCTGAGGTTGTGGGCCAAGTCGCCCGCTTATCCCTTGCATTGACCGTGTTCTATAATCGCTTGTGATTTCCATGCAAATCACATGCGATTTGATTGTTTTTGTGTTTCTTATTTTGACTATTTTCTCATTTGATCATCCCTCCATGTGTATATAGATAAATATATATAATAGCTCTAGTTTTGTTATTAATGGAAAACATTTAGCTCTATGTAGTTTGATATTACGAACCGTCTCGTTTAATTCTTTTAGTATGATACATAGTTTCATATATACTTTTTCAATACGATAAGGTTAGTTTTTTTTTTATGAGAATTGAAGAAAATGATTCAATTAAATAAATGGCTAGAGATCCAATATTCCATGGTAAATTATGTTTGTGGGGACTAGGAAAAGGACAAGGCGTCGTGGTGAGAATCTAGTCTCTCTAATATGAGAACAAATGAATCCTTACAAAAGATTTCCAAAATTGTTCTAGCATGCATTTCTCAGTAATACCATTTAATAGAGCAATACATGTGTGCATAAAAAAAAGTTTTGGAAGCAAATGGTCACAAATCAAGAGTTTACTTAGAGATCATGGTCCACACTTAAATCATGAAAATTTTGGAAAGCTACCTCCATTGCTAATACTAATTCTCTTGTCTTCTTGGTCATCTAGATTTTCATTTTCATCAACCTCAATTAAATCTTCAGAAATGTAATGAGGTGCATGACCATTTCCAAAGGCATGAACATGGTCTTTAAGAGACCTCTTGTGCTTAAAATCCGAGCCACAAACACAATACCATAACTTCCCACAATTCTTCTCGTGAGTCCTCCAATCTCCTCTTACTGCAAAGGGCTTCCTACATTTTCGACACCCAAACGGCTTCTCACCATGCTTCCTTTTGTAATGTGTTTGAAGCGTCCTGAAGTCTTTCAACGGCTTCGACCTTGGGTGCTCGATGTTGTTCTTGCAACCCTCCGCACAACAATAGCAAGGTAATCTCAGCATTGATGATGCCGCGGGCTTTGTGCCTCTTAAGGATTCTGGACCTTTTCTGTATTGTGATCCATGCCCCCACATATGCATCTACACAATATATTTATATGTAGAAGAAAAATTAGCATAAAGTTAAGAGCACCATGATAATATCAATAGAATAGTACGTACAGATAACTGAGAAATAGGAACTATATCCATGATGAGACCAAAATCAATAAAGCAAAGTACTATATATTTTCAAGAAGCCCTGAAAAGGAAGAATATGTCAAGGACATTTAATATAATTGATAGCTATTCTCATGATTAATTGTTTCTTTCTATGGCGTTTCCGCAACAAATTGCTTTTTGATAGAACCAGGCCTAGAGTTAGTGAATTATTCGACTCTATAGTTGATAATTCTTTTAGATGGGTGGTTTTTAGATGCAAGGGGAGTAGGAAAAACTTTGGGGAGTGGTGTACTTCTCCTTCTTCCTGTCTCCAAACCCTGGCTTTCTTTAATGCGATCTGTTGTTTCAAAACAAATATATATATATATATAATTGATAGCTAACACCCTCGAAAAAGGCCCATTTCAAGTACAAATTGGTGCAAATCATGCAACTTAATTATCTTAAAGAAAATCAACTTTGAAGCATTACACACCCATTTATTCTTCAGACAAGGAAAAATACTGGATAAATTTCTTCTTTTTCTGTACAGTTTTACCGAAACTCTGCAAAATAGTGCATGAGTCACTCGCTATTGTCTTGTCAATAGTACGTAGAACCACTAGAATGCCAGAATGTTTAATTAGTCAAAAAAAAAATTATTCCCAGAAAGTCATAATAGCTGGAGAAATTAACCTGCATGTTGTTGTAGCGGTTGAATGTTTTGTTGCAAACTGTGCAAGAGAATTGTGTAGGGCCGACCATGATTTGTGCTGGTGTAGGGATCCAATACTGTAAATGTTCAGGTGCTATGCTAATGTTAGGGTTAGGGTTAGGACAGAACAAGCTGCTGGTTCCTCCACCATCTGCAGTTGGTGGTTGTCCTATATGAAGAGCGACTGTTACACCATCTTCACAACTATCAATACTCGCATTGAGATTAAGGTCAAGATTGAGATCTTTATCAGGGTTTCTGTGAAAAGAGTAGTGGTTAGGTGATGAGATATTCGAGTGGTAATTATAGTTGGAGTATTTGGATAGTTCGTGGTGATGGCCTGGAGGACTAAGAGAGAGTAGAATAGATTCTTCATCCACTTCATCACCTTCCAAATACCCATTATTACTCTCGCTTGTTGTTGACATGTTTGTAAAACTAGACTGATCAGTTTGCATGGAGAGAGAGACAAAGATTTAGGGTTTGGGCATTCATAGCTAGAGAAGACAATGTGAGATGATAAATAGAGAGAGAGGAAGGGGAGAGATCTCAGAAAAGAGTTTTTTATGATTTGGGTGTTAGTAGCTAGCTAGAGAAGGCAAATCAAGATGTGTGTGTGAGAGAGAGAGAGAGAGAGACCTCAAGAAAGAAGGTTTTAAGTTATGAATATTGGCGGAGAGCAGGAATCAAGACGCAAAATTGAGAGATATATCATATATTGATATATTAAGAGGGTGTGTGTATATATATATATACATATATATATATAATAGAGAGAGAAAGAGAGGCCTTAAGACAGAAGTATTTATAAATCAAGACGAAAAATTGAGAGATATATAGATATATAAAGAGGGTGTGTGTATATATATAAATATATATATATATATTAGAGAGAGAGAGAGGGTTCAAGACAGAAGGTTTTATAAATCAATTTGCATTGGTAAAGAAGGAAAAATAACCAAGATTATATATATATATATATATAATAAAAAAGTAATTAGAAGGACACGTGTCGTCTTCTGGTGAGCCCATTTTTTCATTTTCCCACCTAAACATGTATTTTGACGCATTTTACATTATAAATTCATTTAGCACATCCACATTCATTCCTCCTTAAATCTTTCCTTAATTCAATTTTTTAATTTATACCTTATATTTATTACCCTTATAACTAGGTATGTAGTTTACTTTTAATACCCTTACTTTTTTATTTTTCATTTTAGACTCTTATCATATAAATATAAATAATATATATGAACTAAAATGTATTCAAAAATATTTTTATTTTTTACAAATTATATCATTGTAATCGTTTCGTCAATACCTTAGAAATGAGTCCAATATTGAATACTTTTGAATTTAATTATATTATTAAATATCATAAATATATACGAATTAAAGTGTCGTGATTAGTATGAGATTATATACAAATAATCACTAAATTGTCGTGATTTTCTTTTTGCAATTTCATATCAATTTTAACTATGTACTTTTCCATAATTTCATTTACATTCTATTATAAATTTTGTTTTATATATTCTTAATATTTATTTATATTTTTTATTAATTTTTTGCAAAACAATCTTTGTGAAAACTGTCTAAAACAAAGATATTTTGTAACCATCTGTAAAAAAACAACTATGAAAGGGAAAAAAATTTGGAAGCATAACATCGCACTTTCGATGATCATTCATATCTGTAAGATAAGTTTTCTGAAATGATTTAATTTTTTAAATTACCATGTGTAATACGTACACGGGATCGAACCTAATATATATATATATAAAGAATTAAAATAAGGAAAAAAATTTGGTTGGAAATTAATCAAGAAGGGATGCATAGAGTAGAGAGGGCAGTGTGCACGTGGAATAGGGATATAAAATTTTGGAAGGTGATTGTTTTGGCGTCTTTAGAAATGGGGGAGACAAGGACTCGGCAAAACACAGGTGAGAAAGAAAGAAAGAAAGAAAGAAAGAAAGAAACTGCACTACATAGAATGGTGTACCACTACTCTCATTAATTTACCCTCCCCCAGCTCCATATTACTTGCTTCTTTTCTTTATTACATTTTTTTCTAATTGTTTAACAAGCTTCCTTTTCATAATAAAGTGTGGTATTAGTTATTTTATGTGATATTATTTAAAAAAAATATCATATAAACATAAATACCTTATAAAAAGATTGATTTATATGACACTTCTTAAAATCAAAATCGTCTTACAATATAGTTAATATAATATTTTATTTTAAAAACGTCATAAAACTTGTTAAAACACTTAAAAACATCATATGGATCTATTGTGATACTTTTAAATAAGACGTTTTGTAATTTGTTATATAAGTATGCTATTAGTAAGCATAAACATTTTAAAGCGTCTATAAACCCAATTTTTTGTAGTGTCCATAATTCTGTAAAAAAGTTAATTTGTTTTTGTTTTCAAGTTAGTGAGTTTTCCAAATCCTTAAAACAAGTTTCTTGCAAACAAACTCAACCAAGTCGGTGATTTGCTCATACTTATGAGCACCAGTGGCCGGTAACATTCCGGGAGGGTAAGGGGTGAAAGCCTTACTACCTGGGTTCGAGTCCCGTGGTGATCAACTTGAGACATCCGATTCAGGCGGGTCCTTTGGGCCGGGTCTGGATCGAGGGGGGGATTAGTGGGTGGCACCCTTAAGTGGGAGTCCGATACCTCCTGAAAGCGTAGCCCAGTGGGTGGAAACTTTCGAAAGTTGTCTTTCAAAAAAAAAAAGTAAGGTCGAAATGCATTGATTTTAAGAAGTCATAAAAAGTTGTACTTGAAGGGTTAGATTTTTACAATTGTTAGACAAAACTTAGGTAGATACTAGAATGGAATAAGACATCGTTTGATAAAAATAAGTATACTTATTTTTTGAATACATGTTTGTATGAGCATAAGTTAGCTTATAAGCTAGCTTATTGATAAACTACTTGGAAGAGCTTATAAGAAGCTTTTTGTGACTTTTTTCTAATTATACTCTTATTAATATTATTTATTAACTATTAATTATAAATAAATTTTAATTATTAAAAATTAATTATTACTAATATTAATTGAAATTTGTTAATTAAATTTTAATTATACATTTTTGTTAATTTTAATTTATTTTTAATTATTGTTAATCATATTAATTATTTTTATATCTTTTTAATATTAGTCAATATATTTTAATTATCAATTACTATAATTTTTTTAATTATTATTCAATTATAATTATAAGTTAATATAAATTTTTAATAAAATTTGTTTTACCAAATTCAAAATTCGTAGTATATATAATAATAATAATAAATTTTAAATTATTTTAATTAACATATTATATTATTAAAATTTTTTTACTATGTTGTTTGTATTAACATATTATATTATAATAAATTTGTTTTAATTATATTATAAAATATTGTAATAATTTATTTATTTTCAAGATGTCATTTTTTATTATTTTACATATTTATCAGCTAGTTTTTATCAACCATAACTTATCCATCAGCTAGCTTATCAGTCGTCAGTTTGCCAAACATAGACTAATTCTAGATTATCTTGAAAAAAAAACGTGCACAAACCCAACCAAACATTTATAATTTAGGTTTTGGCCATTTTCATCTCAATCTCATCTCTTGGCATTTAATATAGAACATTAAATACAAATATCATGTCATGTCACCATGTTTTATATATGTATGGAAATCATGATTATTGTATTTGATACTTGGTTGCTAAATAACTGATATATATGATAAAGACAACACTCTATATATTAGCCTGTTTAGGTATAAAAAAATCACTTCCAAGAAGCACACCCACTCAACTAATGAATTGAAATTATAGGAGAGATCACCACTGCACCACACCAAGTGTAATTAAATATTTTTTTTGTGGGCTAATGAACACGGGTATTACTTTTGTATATGTATATGTATGGAATTAATGTATATATATATATATATGTAGGTTCAAGCAATGGATATAAATATGCTACAGGTTTATAAAGTATTCATAACGACAGTGATAGGTATATCTGGACAATGGAACTACATGAAGAACTACTGTTGGAAGGCAGGCGTGAGTCTTTCTTTCTTTTCTCTCTCTCTCTCTCTCTCTCTCTCTCTCTCTCTCTCTCTCACACACACACACACACACACACACACATACACATACACACAGTCACTTTTGTAGTTAACATGTAAAAGAGACGTTGAAAGAGATGTACAGGCCAGCAAGACAATGATGGAAGATGTTACACTACATAGTGCAAACCAAGGATCCATTAAGAATCACAAAAACAAAAGTAGCTGCTACTCTTTTAATTATTCATTCTTTTTTCAATTTTGTTAGTCACATGAGAAGTCTAATTCACCAATATTCATGATTTGATTTGACACCTTGGTATCAAAAGCAGCTTAATTAATTTGTATCATCTCAATTGCAATCTTATCACAATTTCTTGCTACTCATATATATATATATATATATATATATATATATATAATCAAGATCATCATAGAAAAGCCAGCAGCAAGTTATAATGAATTAATGCATCTCTTAATTTGTATATATGCAAAAAGATGAAATGGGCCAAAGCAATCATGCAGATTCCAGTGAGGAACTTGAGTCTATTTGGTCAAACTAATACGTTTGTACAGAAATAGTTTAAGGACCCATAGCATTAATGACAAATTCAAATATATAAAAATAACTCATCAACAACTTGCTTAATTAACCATATGAAAATTGGTTCTATTCTTTGCAGATTATTATCAAAACCAATATGAAAAATGGCACCCCAACTGTTATATATATATGCAGATTCCAGCATTATAGGCATCTGGCAGAGCTTTCCGTAAACCAATAAAAATCATAGAAGATACGACGAGTTTAGGTAACAAAGCAAGAAATAATGCAGCATGTACGATCGAAGAGGTTTAGATTCATGTAGTGCGTACGAAGTGTGTGAGGATCATGGGGCAAGCAAACATGAGTTTATGATATGTTTTAATCAAGCAGTCGTAGTACTGCGTGCCAAAGTGAGAATCAAGAATTTGAAATTAGTTGACATTATATCACATGATGATGCACAGAAGTGAAACAAACAAACAACCAAACTTGATTCATAGCTAGGTGTTAATTTGTACTTGTATGCAGAATGTGTACTTGCACTTAAAAATGAAATAGAATTTCTTCATCCTCCATATATATAAAAGAATGAATTGAGTAATTTGTTTATAAGACCAAATTATAAGAATTTTCTGATACACTTGGTTAACAAGAAATTAATCAGCTGAACAAAGGCACTTGAACTTGGGACGTTTTTTAATTCGATCAATTTCAACATACAACATGATCAATTAGTGTAGAACATGTGAAACCTCCATATTACTCTCTAAATTAAAGGGCCTACAAGGCCCTTGAGAAGAGAAATGATATTCCAACATTTTGCTTGCTATATATTAAGGATATAGGCATTTTGCATGAATCCAAAAGATTTCTTTTAAAGGATTTTGAAATGATGGATTTGGTGGTGCCTCTTTTGCAATAGGGGTCCAGATTTAACAAGAAATATATCTGGGGTATTCTTGGATAATCACTATATCCATAAACTTTTCTCAAGAGATATGGCATGCATTATTCCCAAAAGAACAGACAAAAAGGGTCGTTTACTAAATATTTACTCGGGTAAGCGTTTACTGGTATCACTTACCTTAAGGTCCTTACCTATTAAGCATGGAATCTACCTAGAAGCTTACCTGGTAAGAGCCATAACAAGGTTCTAAAGTCTTATCCGGTAAGTGGGAAAAATGACTCTTACCCGGTAAGCGCTTAGCGGATTTAAGATGATTACCAACGATCAGTTTTGATGGTCTAGAATGTTATACGATAAGGTAAGTGAGGGTAATGTCTTTGCCGGTAAGCGCTTACCCGGTAAGCATTTTGGTAATCAGCTCCAAAGCCTCGATTGATCAATGCTTAAAAAACCTTGAATTAAATTGGGGATGCAAAAAGTTCCATATGCTTCAATTCAGCGGTTGGGAGTAGTCTCATGCATGCTCAAGTATATACGAATTCAACCGGATACAACATTTATAGTTTGGAACGTTGGACAAACAAATATTTGAGCACCGGGTCGTAAGGTATTTATTAGAGACTACTATACATGCTCACATATAGGAGATCAGATTATTTGGAGAAAATTGTATATTGCGACTCCGATTTTGTTGGATGCCAAGATAGTAGACTTGATGCTACATTTTAGTTGGAGGAGACATTTCATGGTAATAGACTCTTGTGGCTGCATCTCTATATACCATGGGAGAGCAATGGAATATGGCTACAAAATTTGGTCACATGGTTAAGTTGCACATTGAAATACCACTTAAGTTGTAAATAAGTTGGTAGTATTATATTCCAACAACACAAACTCTACTAATTAAGTCAAAGCATATTTAATAAAAAAAAATATACAAATTATATAATAATGACTATGGTTCAACAGAGCTTGCTCATTCTAATATTTTGCCTTTCAAAAATATTTAATTAAAAAAATACAAATTATACAATAATGACTATGATTCAACACTTGCTCATTCTAATTAATAATCTTTGCCTTTTAAAAATATTTAATAAAAAATACATATTGCATTCTATAAGATAAATTAAATCCTTCTATATATCCTCAATGATTAATAATCAAAATTTTTTTTTTTTTTCTTTTTATATACGAAGTCACCTTTTCTGACAAGGGGCCTATAACACCATCATCAAATATTGATAATTTGATGCCCGTGAATATACCACATGGGGAAATATATCCTTGTTTGACCTATGCAATAAGTAAAAATAAGTTTTGAGGCCAACAAGTCATTCTTTTGCCACTATTTTTTATACTTCAACAGATGGAGTCTGATACTAACCCACAATCTTTAATTTTGTAGTTAATAGATGTATTAAGGTCATCACGTAACATCCCAAAACAAAAATATGATTATCCCAATTTAAGATGTTAAATTGAAATGAAGTGCAAGTCTAAATCAAAATAGAAAAGATGTAAATACATAAACGTCTGGCATTCTTGGCTCTTGAGGGCGAGTTACTTTTTTTTGGGGAACACTAGGTTTCCGTGTCTATTTACGCACACCAACTAATCCTTTAAACGACCACAAATAGTCTAGAGTCATCGCAAGTAAATCTCCATGGACACAAGAACTTTAGCGGCGCTTGGACTCGAACACGGTTTTGAGTTCACTTAATGAAATCAATTTTGAGTTGTAGTTGTTGGTGAAATCTGATTGATTGTTTCTTTATTATCGACGTTGGTGTGTTGATATTCTATACAACATAACCTCCATGCAAAGACCGAGTATAGTAGAGACTCGGAATAGCCTTCTCAACCGCGATAACATGTATTTATCTAACAAGAGGTCAGTGCCACGAAAGGAGAGTTCGGGGATTTCACATCATTGGTTGAATTTACAACAAATTATACACCAACCAAGACCTGAAATTGAGTACCAAATGATTGTAGCCAATGTCAAAAGTTGCTTCAACACTTTGTCAAGATTTCTGCACCAGTTCTAGTGATCAAAATGGTGTGCTCAAATTGGGCAGCAGGGCTGCCATCTTTTGTTAAGGTGGTCCAATTATCCTCCCACGTAATACATTCCGTCGTTCCAAGTGTAAGAATCGGTTCTGCACGAAAGAACAACACACATTTCATATAAGTCAACAAAAGATTTCTGGGTTTTCTGGCCAATTACCTATTTGCCCCCATAACCATCATCAAGAAGATTTGTGTTATTAACTTTGATCACAAGATTGAGTACAGTTAAACCAAACAAAACGAGCCTAATATATCTCATCCGGTGTCTGGAGGGGAAAGACGTAAGCAAATAACCCTAAAACTGATTTTAAAGCACAGTTTCTCATATTTTGTTATGAGGGTTTGTGGTGCTGGTGAGATGAGTCTCTTCAAAAAGCTTGGCAATGCAAGCTGAACCGATAATAGCCTCTCTGGGCACAAACGAACCGAGCCCATATGAGCCGAGCCGAGCCAAGATTTGACGATGGTAGATGGTCTTAAATACCATTCAATAATAACAAAATAAAGAATCTTATGGACCCAAATCAATATTAACCTTCTATAACGATAAATGGCCAAAAAGGTAAAATGCTATCTTGAAAATTTTTATATTGCAAGTTTCATGACACGTAACTTTAGGTGGCACGAGCACATAGGCCCCATTGTGCCTATATGGTTTATCGAGTATATAACTGGAATAAATTTCCAATAATAATTTTGATATTTTTCATGAGACACAACCATTTTGAACTTTCAATATGCTTAATTCTAGGTTAATAAAAAGTTCAAGAACTCACCGATGGTAAATGTTTGACCTTCGACCATGCTTCCAGGCTTCTCATTGCCTGTATAATAAATAAACCAGAGTTCCAAAAAGTATATGAATACAAATATACAGTCGAGTATATGACATGCTTGAGTTCTAGGCATAATGGAAACAAAAACATACGGTGATGAAATATAAGTGGCTCCGAATGAAATACAGTCCCCACACCATGCCCCACAAAACGGTCCACCACACCGTAGCCAAATTTTTCTGCATGTTCACTAAGACATATCGCGCAATAGACAAGTTAGTACTCCAAACAACCAAGTGATAAAGTTGGTTAAATACCATGGAAAGAAACATGCTGCATAGAAATTAAGAATTAAATAAATGTCATGAAAATCGTATTCCCTTTATACTATAATTCTTGACTTTTTGTGAAAACCGATTGCCAAACGAATTATAGACTACATAATGCTTCCTATATCCCAAAAAAGTTCACTTTTGACTTTCTAATGTTGTAAACCTAAAACATCAACTATTCATATCAAATTGAAGCTAAATAAGTACGCATTTGAAATTCCAAAGTCAGATACAAACTCTTTATCTAAAACCAAATGCATACTAGACTTTCTAATTGCTAAAAGAATAAAGTACCTAATCCTCTTCCCAATTTTCCTGAAAAGAGCTCCGTCTTTGCAAACAGCAATGCCTCTCTCCAGGCACTCTTCAGTAACCTGTAACCAATGGATAAAATGTTTCAGAATTTTGAAACTGAATATAGCCGCCATAGAAGCAAATTTGACGGAAATCTCATGGGTAAAGCAATGAAGTTCATGATTTCATCTGCTAATGCATATAAGATTGAAATTCCAATAGAACAAATAAAATTCAAGAATCCATATCTTTAGGTCAAATTGTTTGGACCATTTCACATTTTTATCCATTTTCTTTCTGAAGTATATAATATTTATATACGGCAAATCCAACAAATAAACTCACACCACCCCTCACCTTCATGGGAGGTTTGAACCCACCTTCATGAGGTTTGAACCCCTAACCTCCCATGAAGGCCAAAGGCTTTTGGTTCATATTTTTATCTTGTGGGGCCTACTTATATCGTGTAAACAGAAACCACTATGTGACAGTGGGTCCCATTTGGTATGAAGAGAACTGAAGATGATATTTACAAAATGGAGAATGAGGAAAACATAGGAAAATGATATGAATGAATGAAACCTTACCCTTTTCAAGTGCTATTAAGCAATAAACACACTGTGGTGAAAAGAATTGGAAATTTGAACTTTAGGAAGAGGATATGAAGGTGTACCTTCACAAGTCGTTTTGTAGCATCATCGACGTTTCCACAGAAAAATGTCTTTGAGGTATCACCATGATAACCCTAATAAAAAACGAAGCATCAGGCAAAATATAATGTTTCCCAAAGACAAAGAATTATGATATCAGTTAACATCATGCATCTTACATTTAAGTAGACCGTGACATCAATATTTATTATATCTCCATCCTGTAAAAGAACACAATACCGATAAGGGGGTGCAGTTCTAGATTTTAAGAACAAACTGGGATTAACTATAGCAAAGAACCTGCAGTTGACGAGAATCGGGTATTCCATGGCACATGCACTCATTGACTGATGTGCACACACTTTTCGGGAACCCTCCATAGCCAAGAGGTGAAGGGTAAGCACCAGCATCTATAATCATTTGGTGCACTGCTTTGTCGATTTCATTTGTTGTCACTGATGGCTGATACGATTGCAACAAAACATTAATTTGTATGTGTTTATAAATAAACAAGGGATGATTAAGCATGTTTTCATCACAAATGTACATGATGCCTAGACAAGAACACGTCTTTTTTTCTCGTAGAACGGTTCAAACCTCAATATTTGTAGTGCTATTGCTTAGGGTCTGTTTGTTAGCAGCTTAATGAGTTTAATGGGACACACAGCTTATTCAGTCAGCTATACATGAATGTTTGGTAGTGGCTTAAAGATATAGAAAGTGGCTTATTCAATAAGAAAGCCACGGTTTTTCTGAACATTTCCCTCCCAATTAAAAAACACACCCCTTCCATCTATGAGAAAACCCTCCTAAACAAAAACTTACCCAATCAATACAGACAAATTTTTTAGCACAAACAGTTTTATCCATACAGGACTTAATGAAAAACCAACCAAACAGCCCCATACTCATATCTAGCTTTTCAAATCTTGGATTATCTGTTTTTCTTTTCAATTTACATCAGAGTGTGGGGCAAAAAATTATAGACAGCCCTTCTAAACATTTGATGTAATTTGATATGGTACATTTGACTTTCAGAAATATGTAATCAAATGTTTTTGCCAATCAAAATTAAATTCAAAATTCAAAAAAGTCAAAATCAGTAAGCCAAACAACTCATCGCCTTTGTAGGATGATACATAGTTCTCACATGCAACTTTTGGAGAAACTAAAACTGAAAGCAGTAAAATATGGAGATCGGTTTGAGTTCTTACCCTAACCAAAGTTCCTGCATACTCCAAAACTCTAGCAGCCAGCCCACAAGCTGCCCTCATGCAGGCGATGCCTTCTTCATCATGAATTTGAAACTCACTCGCAATCTCTGGCAACAATTTTGAGCTTACATAAGGAGGCTTCGGTATGTTATCAGGCACAGGAAGACGTGGTGATACCTTTAGACGCCTCAAGGGTATTCTACGTTTAATTGGTGTTGTAGTTTTTTGCTCACGTTCCCTACGTAATCAAAAATCATCAATCAAGAAACTGTATTTAACAAAATGTTGCAGGTTGTGAAGTGCATGTTAGTCGAAAAACTAAAAGATCCCTTAATCCAACATACCTTCGTATTCTCATAGACTCCTCCAAACCTGATAATCTCTTTGCAAAAACCACGAACTGTTTTCTACCATTGAAGTCACTACCTAGAATTTACAAACGATACAAAGAAATACAAACAAAACACAAAATTCACTAATTAGTAATTTGTTCAACGAGGGAATCACATTCAATAAACAACATCAAAGAAGATTTAGCACTCATGCTGTCCCATGAAAATTGCAACATTTGACTGACTTGCAATGCAAATCATTTGACTATTTACCAAGTATCTGAAACACCCTTCAACAAAGACAAACATCTTGTGTACCAAGATCAATAGCAACTATTTACATCTAATGATGATACAGTAGGTAATGTTAACATGAAAAGTTTCATAAAAGGAAAATGATGCAAATAAGACATCCCTAAAAGATAAGTGCAGCAATTTTCATGGGCCATAATCATGTTTCATAATTATAGTCCACCTTGCAAAATATCATGCTTCAAATAGTAGGATATACTTTCACTGCAACTATGGTAGTAAAAAACTCAATCAAATTAATAGAAAACAACATGATATATCTCAAACACATTATCACCCTGCTATCCAGACTTCAATTGTATTCTATGGTTCCCAAATAGTGTAACCTGCACAATACAATCAAATTGGCAACTCACAACTACATACCCTTGATCTCCACAAATCCCAAAATGGAATTCTAACAATGAAATTAGGTTTCATTTGATGCAAAACACATTCTAAATACAGAACACACATGTACATGTATCCTTAACCTTCTCAAAAATTCAAAAGAATTGGACATTAAACGAGGAACAGTTGGAGTATAATTCATTAAAACCAAACCCCGTATGATTAGTTTCAGATGAAAGAAAGCTAGAAACACGAAAAATAAACCACTACAAGATTGTACAAGGATGCAATTGTGGAAGTTACCGGAGATGGATTGCGAAAAGTTGAGTGAAGCCCTTGAGAAAAGCGAAGAGCATGAAGAGGACAACAAGTTTTCTCCATGGAAACAAGATGAAATTGAAGCAGCAAGAGAAGCCATGGCAGCTTCTTTTCGTTGAAATTGGAAGGCCAAAAGGGGATAAAGTAATTTCAAAAAAATACAGAGTTTTAATTTAAATCCAAAAGGCAAAAGGGCTCAACTCAAGAACATAAACCATGGGCTTAATCAACAAGTTTCATTGGGTCATTGGGGGGTTATTGGCCCACTTTTCATAAACATTTTCTAACTTTAAAACATTGTATTCGTAAAAAATCATATAAAAAATAAAATAAAATAAGGCATCATTTAACAAACACTTACTGAGTAATTAATTATATAACTGAATGAACATAGCAAAGACCGAGAATTTTATCCGTAAGAGGGAAGCCAAGGATCGAAAGTCTTATCGTTAAGTGAGGGTGGTGACTCATAACTGGTAATGTTTACAAGGTAATAAACGTTTATCATCAATACATTTTGACGGTCGAAAATATTATCCGATAAGTTAAGTAAATGTGATGACTCTAGCAGGTAGGGCTAGCAACGGGTAGGGTAATGGTTAATCTGTTATCCAATTCATTTAAAATAGTGGGTAACGAAACGGGTAATTATCCATTTTATAAAACCCTTATCTGTATCCTGCCTACCCATTAAAAGTTGCGGGTAACGAAACGGATAATGGATAAATGGTAAAACAAAATTTCATTTTGGACTACAATTGATATTGTTAAACGTCAAACATATAAGTAAAACGTAACTTCATAAATATAGTTATTATTTTATATCTAATTTGTTGTAGTAAACATTTTATTACTCTATATATAATCATAGTATAATATTTTTAAAAACAATTTGAAAATTGTAGGACTAACACTTTTCGTTTTATTTATTTTTCTAAATCCGTCTTGTTTCTCATTTAATCAGCGTGAAATCTTTTACTCGATAAATATAAAAAAATAAATTAAAGTACACGTTAATATACGACAACATTATAAAAAAATATTAATAATTAACTTAATATAATTATGTGTATATACACTAATATTTACTTTTACATAATTATACATACATGTATATTATATCGTAGCGGGTAACGGGTAATGGATAACGAAAAATCGTTTATCCATACCCTATCCACTAAAATTTCGGGTAAATAGGTAATGGATAAAATTTTCTTTATCCATACTCTTATTCAATTGGTCAAAACATAATGGGTAACGAGTTTACCCTTACCCATTATCAGCCCTACTTGCAGATAGGTACTTATTAGGTAAATGTTTGGTAAATGATCCTAAAACAAACACTATAGCAAGTAGGGTCCAGGTTTTTCAAAACATAATGGGATTTTTTTTAAAGCCCAAAACATGATGGTTTTAACACCAGCTAAATTAAAATTTATAATTTAAATACGTTTTTGTTGTATAAACTTATATCCAAAATTTTAAAGTATATTTGTTTATTCGCTTTCATATCAATTATTTATTTGTGGGATTTTTTTTTACATGATGCTCGAAAAAGGGGGGGAAAAAGGAATAAAAAGTTGGTCTTTCTTAAAATCTTGTGTTTGCTTACAATTTAATACAACTTGTCCTATTAAGAGCATCTCTAAGAGATTCTTTAAAAAAAATTCTAAAATAGAGAAACAAAGTCCAAAATTTCTAACAAAAATTGCATTTAACTCCAACAGATTCTCCATTTTTGATAGGCATGGAAATGGGGAGGGGACCTCAATCCCCATCCCCGTCCCCGATCCTCATCTCTATCCCCGTCCCCGTCCCCATCTCCGCCGGGGAATATGATCACATCCCCATCCCCATCCCCAACGGGGAACGGGGATCCCCAACGGGGAAACGGGAATTTTTTTCCCGTTTATATAAACTATTTTAAATCAAATATGTGAAACACAACACATCTTTAAATTTCACAAATTTCCAATAAACCTAAAATCAAAATGAATTTAATTTTATACAAACAATTACATCATATGATACTTAATTAGCTAAAACCAATATAAATCCAGTTTAATTAAAAAAAAAAACTTAACATCACACTTCCAAAACATATCGAGTAATATCCAAAACACATCGACTAATTGTATTTTGACTTGACATCCAAAAGATTACATATTAACATCCACAAAATGACAATTTTAGATTCTAAACCTAGTTAGAAAATACAAAATTATGAATTACCGATTTAGTTGAAATAAATAATATATTTAATTTATTAATTAATATATAACGGGTACGGGGAAGGGCGGGGCGGTGAGTACGATACCCGTCCCCGTCCCCGTCCCCATCCCCGGCTTAGCGGGGAATCCCCGTCCCCGATTGGGGCGGGTGAACCGGGTTCCCCAACGGGGCGGGGGCCATTTCCATGCCTAATTTTGGAGATGACATCATTACTTTTATTATTAAAATAATGTATATATTTAATAAAATATTATTTCTATCTCCTACACATTTCATCTCAAGATTTCTTATTGGTGTAATATAATAAAAAACAATTGTCTCTCATGGTAATAATTTTTGAAGAGTTCTCCAAATTTGGAGAAAATTACACTCTCTCTTCTACATTCTCCATTTTAGAGAAATATTTGAAGAATTTGTTGGACAAAAAATGTTCAAAATCCCTATTTTCTTCATTTTGGAGAAGATCTTGGAGATGCTTTAACATCTTCTCTTTTATGTTTATGATACGAAGATCAATAAATAGAAAAATATGATTGGTTATTTTAAACTCGGGTCAATTTGATTAGAATCTAAATTTAAAGGGTGTCGGTGTATTTTATCAAAAGTTGAAGGATGTGATAGGTGGACTTTTTTGTTAAGAATTCACCCTTATTATATACTCCAAGTCCACGTAAACCACGTTTAAATATATACAATCAATTTCTTTAAGTTAGTTAATTGAAAAAAAAAATTGACACGTATTAAAATCGTTTTCATGTATTAAATATTAAATAAAATTACATATGTCATGTTAAGCATTTTTCAAATAATAACCACACCACTTACATTACAATTATCTCTTACATACATCAATATACATGTATTTCAATTTATAGATTCTCGTAAAACTCACATGGTTTAAAGTTTGACTTTAAGCCTAATATAAATTACTTGTCTATCTTTAGAATAAGTTATATTTTGTAATTCTTTTTTATCAATTTTATAATACTGAAATTCAAAAGATTACGAACTATTTGTTATATGTATTATTGTTATATTTATCAAATGTATTATCATCTATTTTATTATTGATCTCAATTAAAAAAGAAAACTAATATCTTTATGTAGTTTCTTATTAACTAGAATTTATAACAACCAATTTTGACTTGGAATAATTGTTTTTTTTTTAATTAAATATTGGTTCCCCACTCTTCTTTGATCCGTCTTAGGGCTTAGGAAACTACCGCGATGGGATGAACCTTTGACTTTTGTTATTTACGCACCCATGCATAACGGGTAATAAATGTTTACTACTCTGTTATAATTAAACTGACATTTCCAAATTTTAAATGCTAATCAATTGTTTGTGTTGAATTGTTTTTTTTTGAACGACAGGTAATTTTTATTAACCATCAAACCACAGAAACAACTATAAAAGATCGTTCACCAAACGACAATCAATACAACGACCAAACAAAAAGGACAACAACGAAAACAGAAATCGAAAATTGCAACCATCCCCGAGTTTGTTTGCGAGGCTCAAACACCCACGGAGAAAACAGCCGCTCAAACCCAATCAAGCACAACACAACAGTTATCCCATACTCGAGCAATCGTCGAAACGCCCGACGAGCCACGAAGAACTGGACGTCCGACAGCAGTTCGGTCACCTGCTATTGCTGCTACTGTTGGACCTCAAAAAAAGCCACTGGTATATGCCTGTTGCAGCTGCCAAGGTCCAAGCGCGAACATCTCGCGCGCATATGTTGTTGTTGTCGCTACTGTCATTTCGATCATCTGCTACTGCAGCTACTGTCAAAATCGCCGATCCGCAGCTGAACTCGGTGAGTATACCATCTACCTCATCCGTTCCCAACTTCGATGGCTCTGTCTCGGAATCTTCTCTGTAGCTCCTTGATTACATTAATCAGCCCCAAACGTTTGCTGGCAAAAGCCAAGATTTGATCACTATCATATTCCGAGCAGGAGTACAAGCAGTCCCATACGCCTGCTGCCGTTTTGGGAAACCCGCTTTCTTTCATTTGAAGTCGCTCTGAATTGTCCCTCCATCACGATCCAAAAGGCGCTGCTAATTAACATCCCTGCATCTGTTTCAGTCCAGTGGACGAACAGTGGCCGATCAGCTCGCTCCTCGATCTGTGTCACACCTATCTTTGAGCTTCACTTTCTGCACTCTCCGCCCTTCCCTGTCTCGACCCGTACCGTCAATTTAAGTCGTCCACTAACCGGAACAAGGATCCGCGAGCCAAGTTAACCAGTCACACGCTAAGCTTTTGTCCTTCTTTGTAAACCAATCGAACAATTTTAACTGAATTTCAAAGAACCGGGTCGAAATCTTCCCCTCCTTCTTTTTAAACGCCACATTATTTCGGTTAGCCCATATGAGATACATAACGCACTAACTTACTGCTTCCCACCTTTGTAAGCTTTTTGCACTGTCCCCCATTTGATTCATCACACCAATCAAATCAGTTAACGAATCGATCGAACCCATATTTAAATTCCACCATCTTCCTACTTCTAACCACAACCTTTTTACCTCCTCGCAACTTACCAAAGCATGGTCTAACGTCTCCACATCCCTCCCGCATCTCGGGCATAGAGTAGAATCTAATTCTATACCCAATTTATCTAAAGCCACCTTCGTTGGAATCCTCTCCAATTTCACTCTCCACATGAATATGGCGATTTACTTTGGAATCGCCTTAGGCCATTTCATCGTTTCTCCTACCAATGCTCCACTAGCTGTAACACCCCAAAAATCATCATTGTGAGTAATCTCATTTATTTAGACTACGATTATGATTTCCAATCACGTGATGAGAACCTTACTTGATTTGTCATCACATGTAAGCATTGAACCATCAAGGCATGCCTATCACTTAATTTAGGAAGTCTAGGACTCGATTCAGAAAGTTTAAGTCGTGTGCTACTTACCCGGCGACTATGACCGGCGAGATAGCCATGGTCATAATCGCAGGGTCATTGTCGCACCTGGGATCGATTTTTGGCCGAATCAAGCAGAAGGGAGGTGTTGAGCGGCGACTATGTCGCAGCGACAATGCCACGACATAGTCACAGTGGAAATGTCGCGAGTGTGGTTGGGGTCTCAGGTCATTAAACGCAATTTTAAGGCTCATTACTCTCATTATCCACACACAAAAAGTTCAGATCGATATCTCTCTCAATTGGGCGATTTTCACCCTTCTTCCCCTCTCTTCATTTAACTCTCAACCTAACCCCACAAAGTGCATTCAATAGGATTCAACCACCATCTCTACTTCCTTCAAGTGAGCATTCAATGGCCATTAAAGCTTCTAGTGAAGATTCACTTTCTAGGGTTTCTCCATTTTAGGGTTTTCACTTACAAACTCTATAGGTGAGTTTTCTATTAAACTTTCTATGTGAATGCGTGTGTATGTATTTGCTAAAAACATGATTGATAGATGATTTTGCCCTAACAGCTGATAAGAATGATATCTTACATTAGAATTGTTGTTGGGATACATTTGTGAAATGATAAACTCTAGTGAATCACATGAGTAAATAGATGGAAATTGTATATGTGTTAAACTCTCAAGATTATGCAATATGTGAAATTATTTGTTATGGCACCCAAATTCTTATGCATGAGATTTGGGTGGATACTAGCTGATTTTTATGTCTCTTGACTAATGATTAGAGAGTAGACACTAAAGGAAGGACTGTAACACCCTCAAATTTGGTAAGAGCAACTAATTAAAATTTCGCTATAATATCAAATACAAATCAAAATTCCTTCATACCTCCAATATAAAATCCTACAATTAATCTCAAACAATTATAAACCCCAATATTAGACAAGGTCTAAACCGAAGTCGGGTGCTTCTTAACCCCAATGCAAGTTGCTCTTCTCATAACCAAAGTGGAAGACTTCGCCAAATGCTACTCGCATCTCGAGCACACTACTAGCACTCCTCTCTTCATAGTGTTACTAGGACTATTCCCAACCAGAACCTGATGTACATGCCGACAAATAAAAGGTTAGGCTAACGCCTAGTGAGTTCAAGAGTTTTCACATTGAATAAATATATTGCTAAAAGGAAAAGATGCAATGTAAATCTTGATCTTCCAAAAGGATTTACTCAAACGTGAAATGACCCGTTTCCAATGACACACACATATTTAAAGACGAATATCCCAACATAGAACATTTCCTTATGAAGTAGTTTCAACCCTAAACAACTCACTCAAACATAAAAAGAAATTGAACTCCCAATTTATAAAAACACGGGTGGGGTATAATACTCAACCCATAAATCATGGATAAAATCCATATGTAAATATATATATATATATATATATATAACGTCACCGAAAACACGGATACTAAAATACAATGCCCAAAACAACACCTTTCGGTGACGGGGGAGACCCGGTTCCATATAATGTGGCGAAACATAAAGTAAGTCACATCTAATGTTATGGAGCTTCTATCACAGCACCAAGGTTATCGAGTTCAACCACCCACGATCTATACCTCGAGCTCCCAATGGTCTAAGAAGGACTCACTGCTTCTATCATAGCACCAAGGTTATCGAGTTCAACCACCCACGATCTATACCTCAAGCTCCCAATGGTCTAAGAATGACTCACTGCTTCTATCATAGCACCAACGTTATCGAGTTTAACCACCAACG
The DNA here is from genome assembly GCA_954870635.1 of Arctium minus. Classification (NCBI taxonomy): domain Eukaryota; kingdom Viridiplantae; phylum Streptophyta; class Magnoliopsida; order Asterales; family Asteraceae; genus Arctium; species Arctium minus. The sequence goes on from OX941082.1 coordinate 10,975,467, forward strand.
ATCTATACCTCGAGCTCCCAATGGTCTAAGAAGAATTCTCAATAAATCAGCTGATTGACTCTTATGCCTATGGATCCAATGCATTACAGTCTAAAATGTTACATGACCCAAACGAATGAACTAACACATTCAAAATATGTAACACTCAATTAAGATGCAACTAAGTACACCGTACGTCCAAGGCTCCTTAACGAGCTACCAAAACTGAACAAATGTTCCAAAGACTCAACCGAGTACAAATCAAGCCCCAAAAGGCTTAAATAAGCGTTTGGCTAAAATACAAGAGCCAATAGGGTTACATAAGCCAAATTATATCCTTCCCCAAAATCTTTGTTTCTCAAATCACAATTGGCCTTCGGCCCAACACCCAAGAAGGATTATCATTTTCTAAAGTATTCCCAAAGTCAGGATCGACCCAAAGCCAAAGAACTCACCCATTCATACTTTTCAAAACATCCCATTTCATGAATGATGCATAAAACCCGACAAACACTTAAAAATGCGTTTTTGACCAAATATCTATTTATGCAAATAAATCCCCAAAACACATTCATTTATGACACATTTATCAGAATGCTCAAAAATCCCAAATATGGATGTTTTACAAGCTTAAAAAGCTAAACACTTCAATAAGCAAAACTTACCAGTTAACTCAACAGTTGATAATTTCATGTAAAACACATAAATGCTTTAAAATAGACATTTTGGCATGTACAACATTTTCACAAATCAACTTGAACTCACTTTGCTAGATTTAGGCTAAATCTATATTTTTCCCAACTTGAGCTTCCTTGGATAATCTTGAATACACAAACAAAACGTTCCAAAAACCTAGATCCATAAGTTTCCAACCATAAGATTCATATCCAACCATTTAGAATTGTTCCCCCAAACATTTTACATAAGATCTCAACTTAGATCAAAACCCTAATTTTCATAAATGAGAAGAAGAGAGGATTACCTTACCCAAATTTGAATCCACCACCAATATACTTCTAGGGTGTTATCCCAGTTTAATCTAGTTGGTAAATAATCAATCAAGTAATCAAGCAACACAATACTAATCAAGAGATATATAACTTAGAGTAACATACCAATCCCTTGAATAAACAATGAAACCCTTGAGTGTTCTTGATACCCTTTGAATACAGAGAAAACTTGCTACCTCTCTCTAAACAAAATTATGATAATAATACTAATGAGAGGATTATAACCTAAAACTAAACTAATAAACACTTTAAATACCCAGGCTTTTAGGCCTAATGGGCTTATGGGCTTGAGGCCCAATAGCTTAATAACTATTAGCTTATTACACTTTAAACCCTTTAACTATAACTATCAAACAATTACAGTTTAGACCCTTTAATCTTGAATACAATTATTTGATCCAACAATCTCCCCCTTTGGATTCAAGATTAAAAAAAATTTGCAATTGTCTTCGGGTCTTCACTTGTATTCTCTTTTCTTCAGATATGACGTTGATCGCTTCAAAACTTGATATCTTTAAAATCTTTGAAAATCTTCAGCAGTCTTCAGATTATATTCTCCTTCTTTGATAATTCTCCATTTTTGTATCTTCTCCCCCTTTTTGATGAGTGGTGAGAATCATCATCATCAAAACTTTGCAAAACAATCTCCCCCTTTTCAAGACAATCTCCCCCATCGTGTATGATCACGTAAGCACAATCTTCATCATGTAACGAGCCCTGTATGGAAATAAGAGCAGTCTTCCCAGATGGAAAGAGTGATTATTTCAATCTTTTCAGATTAAAAATAGTCAATTGTAACCGTTTAAATCTTTGCAAATTCAAACATTTTAAGAGTTGTAACCCTGAATCAACAAATAACTCAGTTAGAATGCCTGTCAGTAACACAAAGTTACTGAGTAACACAAAGTTACTATATAAGGAGCTGGTTTGATGTAGACTCCCCAGGTCTTCCATTCAATCATCAAATAACACATGGTTATCTATGAACGTTCTGACAGAAAACAAATTTCTGTGTGCTCGTGCATGTGTATGAAAAAATTAAGCACAGATGTTTGCTTTTCATTTTAGGCTCAAAGTATGTAAACTTGTTGAGACAGCAACAAATTGTACAAAGACTCAATGTGCATGAGAAAGGGTTCGAAGGTGGGGCAACTTTCCTTCTTTTTCAATATTAGTATCTTCCAAATGAAGAACCAATAGCGTATGTGATGCGTCCCCAGAAAATGTGAAACATTCTCTTTTTGAGAAAAGAATGAGTAGCTGGTGGGTTTGTATGCAAGAGATGGCATGGGCTAGTTGCCTATTTCAATGATGGTCACCAAAAAATGTGATCCAATCAGATTATGTGGCTGCCCGGCTCAGAAAGAAGTTTGGTGCAGAGTTTAATATTCTTTTACTCTGTTCTCTTACCCTCTTTCTTTTATTGCTCACTTCTAACCAATCTCTCTTTTCCATTTTACCTCTTCACACACCAACACTCAATCTTTTGACCCCTCTCCCCTCAATCACTCAGGGAATACTTCCTGGGTAGGAAACACTGGTTATCGTGAATCCATGGAAGTTCTGTTAAGTACTCACACTGAATCCCATGTATTTTCCTAAAAGAACATGTTGTTCAACAGGCTTTTTGTACATGTAAGCACAAATACCACTTGTTACATGAAGAATAAAATTTTTGGAGAAGTCAAAACAGTTGAGTTTTGACGATGCAATTCTCCCCCTCAACCTAAAAGAGTTTGACAATTAAGCTCATATCATTTTATCATGATGAACAAGATTTTGGAGAATAAAAAACGAATGTTGTTTATATGAACAATATATAAACATATTTTCAATGAAAGCACATGAAATGACGTTTGATTCAATCAACAGTGAATACAAATAACGTGAGTATTACCATAGAAAGATTTAACTTTTGATACATGGTAATAACAAAGTCAAAATAGAATGTTCTGAACCGTTATGTGTATGAATACTTGACAAAGTATATTGACAAGATAAAACACAAGTATTTATCTTTAAGAACACACGGTCAAATAATCTTTTAAAATCACAGATATTCTCCCCCTTAACTGATAATTTTTTTTTAACAGAGCAGGAAAAATAAAGCACTGAAGTGCGGGTTCTAATCAAAAGTGATTAGAAGCCATACTCCGTTGAGGTACGGGTTCTAAGCTGATTTACTTAGAAGCCTTATTTTTGACAATGAAGTCCGGGTTTTGAACTGTGTTGTTCAAAAGCCATAGTTCTTCCTCCCCCTTAAACATTGGGTGTCTGCAACACAGATTTAGCTTTTGGTACCCACTAGTATTTGGGTCCTAACGGGTTAGTTGCAGTTCTAGTAGGAGATATGAAGTAAGAACCATACCAATTATTTACATAATCTTTTCTTACAAAATCATTTGAGCCACAGTAGGAACAATTAATTTTCTTTTGTGCTAACCTGATCAGTTGATTAATAGTGTAAACCAGATCAGGTTTGCCAAAAGTTGTACCTTTCGGAGCATTATTCCATTTTGCATTTGATGTATGCACAAATGATTTGTCTTTCTTCTTTTCCTCTTGAGATCCTTTAACTTTCCAGATCCAATTTCCTTTTTCTTTCTCATCATGCCTTCTCCAGAAGCTTTTCTTTTGAAATCATAGAAAGGATTATAGAAAACATTTGAAAAATGTGAACTTGAAGCTGTTTTTAATGAACTATCTGAATCAGCTAGATCATCTCTTGGTGATTGAGCTATTGACTCTGGCGTCTTGTGCTCAGTTAGCTTCACCTTGAATACGATCTCTTCAAGTTCCTTTATCTTTGAGGACAAACTGTTTCTTTCCTTTTCAATCAGATCAAACTTCTTATGCAACTCAGATTTTGCATTCTTCTCCTTCAAGATGTTTGTTGACAATTCAGATAGCTTTCCTGTCAGCTTGGCTATCTCGGTCTCAAATATTTTATTTTCTTCAGAAAAGTCTATATTTGTATCCTTCAGCTCAGCTTTCTTCTTCTCATTCTCAGCCTTTTCTCTCTCTAGAATGATAACCTTCTCAAAGTCTGAAACTTGTTGAGAAAGTTTAACACATCTAAGCTCTAAAGATTTCTTTTCTTCGAAGGCTTTTCTGGAGAAATCAGAGAATTTCTTGGCAAAGTCTTTTCTTTCTTTCTCTATCTTCAGCAATTCATCTTGAGCTATTGTATTGTCTCTGTCTTGGGTTGCCTTTTCTTTCATCGTTTTAATCTCAACCTCAAGACTGAGAACTTTATCTTTTAAAGAGTCTCTTTCAGCAAAGATTCGAGAGTTTGACTTTCTAAGCTCTTCAGATGTCTCGCGAGCAATGTTTGCTCTTCTTCTAAGCTCATCAAGCTCTTTTTGCATTAACTCCTTCTTAAACCATGTAGAGCTGGATTCAGATCTTTTCAACTTTGCTTGAAGATCTAAGATCTCTTTTTCTTTAGACGCAATTATTCCTGCAAGATCAATTATAGAATCAGAATCTTTTGAATTTTCTTTTAAAGCATTGACCTGAATAAGAAGAGATGAGTTCTGAATCTTTAGATTTTCAATCTCAGCTTCAAGAGGTAACATCTCGGATTTGAGCTTTGTAATCTCCCTTTCACAATCATCAGCCCTGTCTCTATTTCTTGACAACTGTCTAGCAAGATATTTAGCCTTTTCTTTTACTTCAGAAAGAGGCATGTTGTTAAAATCATGGCTATAACCTTCAGACATATTTAGCTGATTCGACATCCTGGCTGTATGGTTAGTAATCAAACTTTTCTGTATCAACATAATCAACTAGAAGAGATCGTTAGAATCAAAATAAAAACCACACTAAAAAAATTCTAGAAAAAAATTTCCAAAAATAATTAAATGCAGTCCTTTCAATCAGTATAACGCTTCAAATAATACTGAACAAAAAGAAAATGTTGATCTCGAACAGAACTTTGTCCCCCTTCGCAGACTTGACATTTAGATGCCCTATTACAGTTTGCAAAAAATCGACCGGGGATGTGCTTCGACCGGTATTGAGTCGACCGGGATTTTGCTTAGACCGGTACCTTGTTTGACCGGTAAGATGTAACAACCGGTCTTATGCTCGACCGGTAAACGACTAAGACCGGTATAGAGAGTTCGACCGGTAAGTTGCTTGTACCGGTACTTTGTTCGACCGGGAATATAGTTGACCGGTATAGTGAAGACCGATAAAAATATTCGACCGATAAAAGTCTTCGACCGGGAGGTTGTAAGACCGGTAAACCACTTCGACCGGTATTGATTCGACCGGACAAGGTATCGACCGAGGTGGTCTGTAAGTGTACCGGTTGAAGGATAAACTGAGTTCGACCGATAGTGAATGGACCGATACTATGTTCGACCGATATGTTCTTAATGCTTTCGACCGATATGTTCTTAAGTCGACCCAGAACGATGAAGATTTCCCCAGAAAACACAATAAACACAGAAATTGAATCCAAATATCAACCTTTTGCACCAAGTAACATATATCGAACACAATGCAATCAAACTTGAAGATTAAAATCAGCTTTTAAGAATTCAGTTTGAAGAACACAGTGCGACTTGTATACAAACCCAGTAAACATCAATCAACCAAAAAACCAATCGATTTGAGATTTTAATTGCAATTAACTAATTAGATAACTTTCAGCAGCATAAAACTCATCAAATCATATCAATTTCCAGCCTAAAAACAAGTTAATTCATGAGGTTGATTTTCACAGATTTATATATATCGAAGAACACAGTGATAAACCGATAAACACAGATTTAATCCAATTAACTTGATTCTTTGGCTTTGATACCAATTGTTATCCCAGTTTAATCTAGTTGGTAAATAATCAATCAAGTAATCAAACAACACAATAATAATCAAGAGATATATAAATCAGAGTAACATACCAATCCCTTGAATAAACAATGAAACCCTTGAGTATTCTTGATACCCTTTGAATACAGAGAAAACTTGCTACCTCTCTCTAAACAAAATTATGATAATAATACTAATGAGAGGATTCTAACCTAAAACTAAACTAATAAACACTTTAAATACCCAGGCTTTTAGGCCTAATGGGCTTATGGGCTTGAGGCCCAAATAGCTTAATAACTATTAGCTTATTACACTTTAAACCCTTTAACTATAACTATCAAACAATTACAGTTTAGACCCTTTAATCTTGAATACAATTATTTGATCCAACAATGGGTCACTAGAATGACTTCAAACTTTAGCTCTTTTGAAGAAATGGAGAGGGTTTGGTGAAAACCCTAAAACTTAAGGATTCTTGAAATGGAGAAGAAGATGAAGAACTCAAGGTATAGCTTCCAAATCTCACCCTTGATGAGGTCCAAACATGGATAAGTAGGGGAGATTGACCCTTTGATGCCACCAAAACCGACATTAGTGAGGGTGGGAGAGTTTACGGTAAAGAGAGTGGGGAGTTATGAAGAAGAATGCCCAAAAATCAAACTTAATAGCATCCTGGAGCCCGCGGGCGATAGTGCCACGCGATAGTGACAGTGTCACTATCGCCGGTCACAATCACCGGGTCTGTACCGCGGGTACTCCCCTTCCAGTGACTATGCCCCGCAATAGTGACACACGTCACAGTCGTGGGCAATGTCGCCCCAAGTAGTGCAGGACCCCGAAACTTCCCTTTTTCGAATCTGAACGTTCCCGTCACACGTAGGATTCAAAACACCACGAATCATACTCATAAATCACGGCCTAACGGTCAATTCCCCATAAATGCATACATACTTACATAAGCGATAACCTTTATTGAAAATTACGGGTGTTACAACGACCCCTTGAGGTGGAACTCCTCTAATGTGGATAGGCACTAAGGTTCAATGAGCCTTGAGGTGAAACTCGACGGAGTGGACACTAAAGGTAATTAAAATTCTTGAGGTAACGCCGGATACGGTGTGCACTAAAGCGAGAACCTGAGGTGTAATTTCCTCGTTAATGAATTCAAGTGGCCCCGTTCGGGGGTTCTATCACTTGAGAGGACACGGGTCTCCCCCGATAAGAACTTTGGTTGTTTTGTGAAGTATTTTACAGGTTGACCTCTATTTCAGATAGCGGGATGTAATTGGAAATACCGTCAGGGTTGTGGTAACTTGGGAGCTTCCCCATGTTTCATTATTAAATCTATTTTATACATATATATTTGTATGGAATCTCACTAGTTTCCGAAAAGGGGATACCTTCTTTCTCCAATTCCTTCCCCACCTCCAAAATTCTACTCCAAGCCGATAACCCCCCCTAATCTACTATGCCCCTCCCCTACAAGACCACCGTCCTGCCCAAAAATGCTCCTAATCACTTCTACCCAAAACGATTCCCTCTCCTTATGAAACCTCCACCACCATTTCCCGAGAAGCCCCCAATTTGTATCCCTCAATGACCCAATGTTAAGCCCACCTCTTTCGAAACTTCCCAATACCCTTTCCCATTTAACCCAAACCACTCCTTTTTTTTTCAAACCGTCCTCTCCCCCCCCCCCCCCCCAACCTCCAAAAAAAAAGTTTCTTCTCACACTCTCAATTTTATTTAGCACTCCATGCGGGGCACAAAACAAAGAGAAAAAGTATAATGAGGTACTACCTAAAGCCGATCGAGCCAAAGTCCATCTTCCTCCGAACGATAACATTTTTATCTTCCACGATCCAAGTTTATTTTTCATCTTCTCAATTACCGGTTTCCAAAGTTCAATTCTTCGCATCGACGCACCGACCGGTAATCCAAGGTACATAAATGGGAGGGTTGCATACCCGCACCCTAGACCTTCCACCCAAGCTTGGATTTCTTCTTACGCGACACCCACTCCGAAGAGTTTACTCTTTCTTACATTAATTTTAAGGCCCGAGACTAAGCGAAAGCATTCGAGCACTTTCATTAGGTTCTTTAAGTTGGAAAGTCTCCATTCACCAAAGAAAATTGCATCATCCGCGTATTGAAGATGCGAAATCGGTACTTCATCACGACCCACTCTTAGACCCTTAAAGATGCCCTTTGTCATGGCCTCCTCCATCATCACTTGGAGTCCTTCGGCAATCATCAAGAAAAGGAATGGTGCGAGTGGGTCTCCTTGCCTCAGACCTTTCTCCATTTGGAACTCCTTTGTGGGAGCACCATTTAACAAAACGGATATCTTGGAAGATTCGAGAAAAGTTTTAATCCATCCTCTCCATTTCTCGCCAAATCCCATCGCTTGCATCATGTCAAGAAGGAATTGCCAATCGACCGAGTCATAGGCTTTCTCGAAGTCGACCTTGAAAATCATACCTTTCCTTTTCATGTTCTTGAGGTGGGCCACCGTTTCATTATCTATGAGTACCCCATCGATAATGAATCTTCCTTTTAGAAATGCGCTTTGCTCCTTGCTAATCACTTTTCCCATAACCACTTTTAACCTTTCCACCAACACTTTTACCACTATTTTGTAGAAGATCCCAATTAAGCTAATTGGTCTATAATCGTTTAGACCAAACGGGCTTTCGATCTTTGGGATTAAATCCAAAAATGATGTGTTACAACCTTCGCTAATCTCCCCCTTCTCCAACACCCACTTTATTGCCGCCATCAAGTATTCTTTTATCAGACCCCAAAAAGCTTTAATAAATCCAATGGTGAATCCATCCGGGCCCGGTGATTTGTTGTTTCCACACTCCTTAATCGCGGTCCACACCTCATCTTCCATTATTTCGTGCTCTATATTCATGGCCTCCACCTTCGAGAGTTTCTTCACACGTTCCGATTGTAAAAGCGGCCGCCCCGTCCTTTGGTTTGAGAATTTATTTCTAAAAAATTCATGGGTGAATTCCTTTAATCTTTTTGGGTCCTCCGTCTAAACCAAATCGATGTCAAGTCCACGGAGACGATTTCTTCTTTCTCTATATTTTATTGCCACGTGAAACATTTTTGTGTTTTCGTCTCCATCTTTGATCCACTTTATCTTTGCCCGTTTGTTTCGCCATTTCCAAACTTTTTTCTTCTAGTTCAAGCCACTTTTTTCTTTCTTCAATCCAATTTTGCCTTTCGACCGAAGATAAGCAATCCCCGTCAGCTTCCTCTTCCCGTTTTCTCATCGCTTTCTTCTTGGAATCCAATTCCTTTCCAATATCTCCTCAACACTCTTTACACCACCCTTTTAACGCAATCTTGACATTTTTAAGTTTATCCTGAAGTATGCAATCCAGTTTCCTTGACTCCACCGTCTTTATCCAAGCCTCCCTTACCACTTCCCCTAAAGATTCCTCCTTTAGCCAAGCATCAAAGAATTTAAATGGTCTTGGTCCAAAATCATATTCTTGGTCGGTTAGCATGATCGGTGCGTGGTCCGACCATTTTCTTTCCAATACTTTGGCGCCCAAGTTTTTCCAAAGGCCATCAAAATCGTCCGTCACTAGGAAGCGATCCAACTTACTATGCTTGTGGTCGTCATCACTAACTCTTGTGAATCCCCCCCCCCCAATTGGAACGTCCAACAGTTTGTTCCTTCTTATGAATTCATTAAAGTCCTCCGTGCTTTTTGTGTTTACGACCGAGTTTAACCTTTATTGCTCGTTTCGTACCTCATTGAAATCACCGAATATGACCCATTGTACCTCCTCTTTTTTCACAAAGAGTCTCCAATTTTCCCCATAATACCAATCTATCTTTTTGTTCCCTAGGACCATACACATTAACGCAACCAACTAACCCATGTCGGTTTTCCCACTTTCCCACAACCGCTATAAAGCTTTCCTCTTGTATAACATATTCTCCCCGAAATGATTGTTTACTCTAAGCTAGCAAGAGGCCACCCGAATTCCCTATGGCCGAGGCATGCGCAAAGTCTCCATCTTTGAAGCCCCATACGTCTGAAAGAAAGCGTTCATTCATTTCATTCGTCTTCGTTTCCTGTAAGGCTATCATGCACGGGTTTTCTCTCTTGCAAATTTCTTTTACCCATTCATTTTTACATTTCGACCCCAATCCCCTAATATTCAAAGAAATTATTTTCATATTTATTTCACCATAACCGACGCTTACCAAAACACCGCTAATCATTTGTTTGTGCCTTCTTCCTTGCTAAGAGCTTTTTTCGAGTTCCACGTGACCCCAATCGAATTTCCGAACGCTTCTAGTCCTTCTTGGCTATCCACACTGTTAAGTTCGTTGGATAAAATCACTTTAACCGAATCTGAAATCGAGCTTCCCCCTCCACACATTGACTTTCTCTTTCCTTTTAATTTTACGCATCCTGGTTCCATCGTTTTTTGGATATTTCTTTGTTGCTTACTCCTCGCTAGCTTTTTATGTAGTGTAGACTAACCCGTCCTCCTCGATACCCCGATACCTCGTCCTTCCTTGTGCTCAATTTTTCTCTGTTCAACGATCTCGATCTTTGCTTTTTCCCAGCACGTGAATTCACATATATATTGTGTTTGGTTATTGCATCCTTCCTCCCTAAGAAGTAGATCTTGTTCTTAATTATTATTTTTGGATTTGGGCCTAGCATTTAATGTTCTAGGATTGATGTTAGACCACAGTCTCATTGGATTCAAGATCATCCAATCTGAAGATCCAATCTGAAGCTAAAGCCGGAAAATCGACTCTCGATATAAAGTCTAATATCGTTTGTAATAAATGTCTAAGTAAATTATTGTTTATTGTAAGTTTAGTATTTAGTTTAAATTAGTTTAAATATCTAATTATGTTAGATATTAGTTTATTATTTAATATATAAGTTATTTAGATATTAGTTGTTAGATAATATCTAGATATTAGTTTTAGTTAGTTTAGATATTAGTTTGGTAGTGTGTTGTAGAAGCTATCGTCTAAGAAAATCAGATCAAAAAAATACACACACACAAAAGGTGCAAAAGCAGAGAACACATCAAAAGCTTGAATAGATCAATCCTGTAATCGTTTGAATATTAATCAAAACAGGTTGGTAATCATATTGTGTTATTTTATAAGAACTTGATATAGTATTGTGGACCGACAATTGGTATCAGAGCCTGGTAAGAGATTCAATCAAGTTTTTAAAACATCGACTCTGTGTTTTTGTTTTCAAAATCATTTTTGTGATTAAGTGTGTTTTTGGGTTAGAAATCGATCAGGTTGTGATCGATAGGTGTGCTAGATCGAGTTGTTGTAGTTTGTTTTCAAAATAGAGCTTAAATCGAGTCCCAATTTGTGATTTTTAGTGATAAAACAGTCGACTTCTTAAAGTCACTGTGCCATCGATTTGCTTTTCAAAAATTGAGTTTTATCGAGATCGAGTGGTAACAATCTGTTCTAGAAGTATTTGTAGTAATTTTGCTAGAGTTTGGGACTGCTAATCGTGGCAAAACAGGTTTTTAGTTGGAATTCGAAGTCACAAGGACGAACTCGCGCAAACACAGGGACAAACTCACGCAAGTTAAAACTTTGCGTGACGCACTTTGTGCCATTAACGCTTCACGCAAAGTCCACTTTGCGTCACCACCTGATCACGCAAACTCCATCTTGCGCCACTCAAAGCTCACGCAAAGCCCACTTTGCGCGACCAACGTCTAACGCGAACATCAGTATTCGCGACCCTCTCGAAGCACAAACCTCAGTTCTCGCGATCAACTCTTCACGAAAAGCACAAGTCTCATTTGCGCCAACTCCTTGAAACGCAAACCTTACTTCGCGCCAAACTCCTCTAGCGAAAAGATCTACTTAGCGCTACGTACATCTCGCGCAAACTTCAATTCGCGCGATCAACTCTAAACACAAACCTCATCTTTGCGACAACCACCACTAGCGCAAACCTCTTTTGCGCCACCTTCTAAAAACGCAAAGTTTTCCAGACTTAGATCTTTTTATTCAGAATGACATCCAGAGAAGCCCTTGCAATCGGAACTGACACCAAACCACCAGTTCTCTTTAAAGGAGAATACAAACAGTGGAAAGATCGGTTCCTGAACTTTATTGACAGACATGAGTTGGGTGAATTCATCAGGAAATCGATAGAAGAAGGGATTATGAAACCAGTTACGATGACTCGTATGGTTGGAATTGTGCCGACACAGTATGATCTTAAGTATCATGAGCTCGATGATGATAACCTAAAGAGAGCAAAAGGTGATAGATTATCAAAGTCATACATTCTACAAGGAATTCCAAACGAAATCTATGTAAAGATTGACAGCTATAAGGCCTCGGGTAAAGAGATGTGGGATCAGCTAGAGAAGATGATGCTGGGTTCAAAGGTTGGGAACCAACTCAAACTTTCCAACTGCCTAAACAGTTATGAAGAATTTAAAGGCAGAAGTGGAGAGTCTCTAGAAGGAACTTATGACAGATTTGTGACCTTGCTAAACGAACTAAGCAAGAACAAGGTCATCAAATCTCAAATCGAGCTGAACGTCAAATTTCTAAGTATTCTACAACCGGAATGGAAGAGATTTGCCAGGCATATGAAGCAGATCAAGGATCTGAATGAGATTCCACTTCATGAGGTGTATGAAACCCTCAAACAAAATGAAGAAGAGGTGGATGAAATTCTAGATGAGAAGAGGCAGAAAGTGAAGACAGTTGAAGACACAGTTGCTCTTGTTGTCAAAAAGAAGAAGAACAAGACGATTGTGTATGAATCAGAAGAAAATGAAGCTTATGCAAACTCTGACTCGGATGACTGTGAACAACTGAAGCAGGCTATGCTCATGCTGACTAAGGCCTTTCAGAAGAAGTTCTACATGAAGCCAAGTTCAAACAGTCAGAGGTATTCTTCTGGTCCTAACAATTATGCTCATAAGGGAAGGGTTGAAGGAAGTAGATATGAAGGAAAGAAGTTTGAAGGGAAGAGAATAGAGGAGAAGAAGCCGGAAAAGAGAAGGTATCATGCTGAAGGAAAGATATTGCATGTCCGCGGGTAGACCATTCAGATAGGCCTTCATCTTATCCTTCTCTGTTGGGGCAGCGTGCCCCACCAGATCAAGCTTCTCTATGAACTGACGGGTGTACTCCCTCACCGTCAGGCTTCCCTTTACCAGAGACCGAAATTCTTTCTCGATTCGGTCCATTGTTATTTCATTGCAGAACTCTTCTAACAACTTTTTCTTGAACTCATCCCAAGACAACAGAGCCAACACAACAGGAGATAGGGTGGATTGAATGACATTCCACCAAATGAGCGCAGTATCCCTCAGCAGTTGGGTACCAAACCGCACTCTCTGATCATCTCCGCATTCGGAAGAGCCAAAAGCTTGCTCGACCGCTCGAATCCACTTCACACACAAGATTGGGTTGTCGAAACCAGAGAACTCTGGCGGTCCGCAACCCAAGAAGGACTTGTAGGAACAACTTTTCCTATTTCCCGGAGCACCAACAATCCCGTGCTCCTTAGCCCTGACCCCTGAACCAGCGCCTCCAGGACCCGCTACAATGTTTTCCACAACCGTCTCACTCCTCCGATTGTTCACATCGCGGTCCTCAATCACTTTCAGCAGAAACTCTTGCTGCTTTGCCATCTTTTCCCTCATTGCCAACATCATGTTGGCCATCAACTCAGACGGGGAACTAGCATCCCTGATGACTGGGTGGGATGAAGCCAGGTCTACACGCGGAATGACCTCTGGCCCCCCACCTAGCCCTTGCTGAACAGGTGGTCGCACAACAACCTCAACTCCCTCCGACTGACCAGCGGTGGAGGCTGTCGCTTCCAGACCATCAACATGCGTACGCGGTCTACCACGTGTATTCACCATCCCAAACTGCTTCACAGAACAGGAAAAGAGATAAGAAAGAGTTGGAATAAACACAAAGGAAACGTACTACCACATTACCAATCGTCATAGCAATAGAAATTCAAGCACACTTACGTACGATATCCTCATAATAACATTAGCTAAGTGAGATTATGAACATATAACACATAAAGGTTCTCGTCACGATCGCCACAACGCCTGATAAACGCACTTTTCGTTGACTCTAAGACTAACCCATCTTAGAAGCTCTACCCAATCTCACGGATCAATTCTTATCATACTCGGTCTAAGTCTAGACATCTTACATTCATGCCTAGTTCACTTAAACTAGAGCTCTGATACCAACTTGTAACACTATAAAATTCAGAGTAAATTAAAACCTGAAAATATGGCAACATGACATTCGTATTGATATAAACCTCCCAAAAAGGGAATCAGTCCTTAAGACTTTACAAAACCTGCACATATATAGGATTCATCAACAAACTAATCTAGACACCTCTATCAAGATTACATCAGTTGACAATCCATAATTCACCAAAAGAATGGGACTTAACAAATGCCCAGTTACAATACTAGTCATCTCAAAATGCCTCGAGACCAAACCCGTCTCTCAAAACCCTGGGAACCCACCGCTGAGGGAAACCTGTTATACACATCATTTGAGAAAAAGTGTTAGGCTTAAAGCCTAGTGAGAACATACAGTTCATAAATCTCAAGAGATATAATCAAATGCATCAAAGTAAATCCTTCCAAAGGTTTAGTTATGCAAAATACAGTTCTTTGAAAATATACGGACAACCGGTCCAAAACACATCTTCCGATGACGGGGATTACCCGATTTACCAAGGATTATAGTGGAACACAAAGTAAGCCACAAATCCGAGTTATGAGCTAAATACATGGAACCATGGCCACGAACGCTTCGGTCCGTACTACGATGTGAGGGAGGCCCCCAAGGAACCAGTCATACTCTTTCGTTAGACTACATTTGACCCATGGCTAGTAACCGGTCTCACATAACCGTACCAAGTGCCCCCGAAGATCAAATGTATCTAACTACAACAGAAGAGGCACAACCTTCCCAGCCATAAGCCGACTCGATACCTAGGGATCCACTAGTATAGTCATGACTTGTCACAATATTTCATGTGACCATTTTAAAGCTAGATAAACAGCTTTCAACACATTTATTGTTATCCCAGTTTAATCTAGTTGATAATAAACACACAAACACAATAATAATCAAGAGATAATAAGATCAGAATAACATACCAATCCCTTGAATAAACAGTTAAACCTTGTGTGTTCTTGATACCCTTGAGTACAGAGAAAATACGGCTAACTATTTAGAAAATTATCAGAGTTCTTTCAAGGTTAACCCTAAATCTAAACTAATTAACACTTTAAATACCTAAGCCATATGGGCTTATGGGCTTGATAGATTTAAGGCCCATTTACAAATAACTATTGAATAAATACTATTTAGACCCTCTAACTTTAACTATCAAATAAATACAGTTTAAACCCTTTAATCTTGAATACAATTATTTGATCCAACAATCTCCCCCTTTGGATTCAAGATTAAAAAAAAATTGTCAATAATCTTCAGGTCTTCACTTTTCTTCTCTTTTCTTCTCTTTTCTTTAGATATGACATTGATAGCTTCAAAACTTCAAAACTTGATATATTTAAATAATCTTCAAGTGGTAGTCTTCAGATTATATTCTCCTTCTTTGATAATCCTCACTTTTTGTATCTTCTCCCCTTTTTTGATGAGTGGTGAGAATCATCATCATTAAAACTTTGCAAAACAATCTCCCTCATTGAGTATGATCACGTAAGCACAATCTTCATGTAACGAGCCCTGTATGGAAATAAGAGCACTCTTCCCAGATGGAAAGAGTGATTATTTCAATCTTTTCAGATAAAAATAATCAATTGTGTTAGAGCATAAATATGTTGGATACAAGATCAAGAAGACTGAAGGTCAAAGTTCAAGAAAGTCAAAGCTGAAGAAAGTCAACTTTCATTAAAGTCAAAGTCTTTTGTAATAAAAGTCAATGTATTTTGTATTTGTTTTTCCTTGTATTAGTTGTTGATATAAATAGTCTTGTATTCTTTGTATTTTGTAAGTAAGCAACAAACAGAAGTGGAGTTCAGTTGTATTTTAAAGAGAGAATACATTTAGAGAGAGAAAGAGAGTTCTAGAGAGAGAAAGTTGTATTCTTGAATTTGAAAGTGAAATCAAACAGGTAATTGGATCAATCTTGTTTGTTTTTATTAATTGTTTGTGATTAGAAACTAGATTCAGGGAATAACAATTGGTATTAGAGCAGATCCAAATCGAAAAATCAAGAAAAACAGAATGTTCGACACTGTGTTCTTCATGTTCAGATCTGTTTTTGAGTATTAGTGTATTTTTCGAGTTGTTTTTGATAAGATTTTGTTAGAATAGTGTAATCGATCGAGTTTGTATAGAAAGATTTGTCAATTGCACTGTAATCAATTCAAATTTTCGAATTTTTGTGGTTTTTCTGTTCACGAGTTCTTGACACTGTATATGTATCAAATTTGTATCGTTTGCGTATTTGATCGAATTTTTGTGTTAGTTTTGTGTTCGAATTAGTTAGAAGAGTGAATTGTCGAAGTATAGTGTTGAATTTCTAGGTCTAAATGAGTTTTTGGTGCGATTTTGTTCGATTTTAGAGGTTTGCGGGTCATTCATTAGGTTTGCGGGTGTTCATCAAGGTTTGCGTGTGTTCATAAAAGTTTGCGTTTCCTTCATTGAGAGTTGAGAATCGATAAGTTCAAGTTTGCGTTTCATTTGAGAATCGAGAAGTTCAAGTTTGCGTTTCAATCAAGAATCGAGAAATAAGAATTGCGTTTTTAAACAAACGCAAAGTGACAAACGCAAAGTAGAAGTGTTTGGGATCAGAGACAAATTGTGGTTTGCGTTTGCAACTAGAAACGCAAAGTGTATCTTGTGTTTGCAACTTGAAACGCAAAGTTCATTGTATGACATGCAAAGTAGAGGTTTGCGTTCCCCGTATGACACACAAAGTAGAGGTTTGTGTTTCCTGTATGACACGCAAAGTCAAGATTTGCGTTTCCCACTTGAAGCGCAAAATGTGGAGGACTTAGATAAATTTTTCAAAACTATAATATGCTCTTTAATAGCGAAGGGGGACATATTTCTGGTTGTGATCAAAATTTTTGATTTTATATTTCAAGTTTTCTGTATTTTCTTGATTGTTTCATTTGGACTAACGATCAGTTTCTAGTTTCTTATTGCATATATTTCTCAAACAGGTTTAAACAAGATGACTTCCAAAGATGCTCTTTCAATTGGCACTGATGTCAAGCCACCTGTACTGTTCAAAGGAGAGTACGAACAGTAGAAAGACAGATTCCTTGATTTTATAGACATACATGCAAATGTAGAGAATATTATGCTGTCAATCACAGAAGGTCCTATGGCACCAATCATGGTTCAAATACCAGATGATGATTCGTTTGATAGTGAAGATGGTACCGAGGAAAAAGATCAAAAGATGAAAACAGTGGCAGTGGATATCTCTCAGTATTCTGAAGAACAGAAAATCCGATACAAAGCAGATAAACAAGCAAGATCCTTACTTCTTCAGAGCATTCCAAATGACATCTACATCAAGATAGACAGCTACAAGGGAAATGCTAAGAAGATGTGGGATCAGTTGCAAAAGATGATGATGGGTTCCAAAGTTGGCAATCAAATGAAAGTGGCTAACTGCATAAATAGCTACGAGGAATTCAAAGCAAAAGAAAATGAGTGCCTAGAGGAAACCTATGAGAGGTTTGTGTTTCTTCTGAACGAACTCTCAAAGAACAAAGTGAAGAAGAAGCAAATTGAAAACAATGTTAAATTTCTGAGCATTCTACAACCAGAGTGGAAGAAGCATACACGTAGGATGAAGCAGATGAAGGATCTGAATGACATACCATTACATGAGGTATATGAGACTTTGAGGCAAAATGAAGAAGAAGTGGAAGAGAAAAGAGCTGAGAAAAAGAAGGCAGAAAAGGTTCCTGATCCTATTGCATTGGTAGTCGGAGAGAAGAAGAAAGAAAAGAAAGAGAAAAAGAAAAAGAAGAAAGTGCTTACCAGTTCTGAGTCTGAATCTGAATCAGATGGTGATGATGGAGAAAGCCTCAAACAGGCTATGTTGCTATTGACCCGTGCATTCTAGAAAAAGTTTTACAAGAAGCCGGGATCTAACTCACAGAGGTACTCTTCATCAAGTTCCAAGAATCATGAACACCGAGAAAGGGTGGAAGGAAGGAGATATGAAGAGAACAGATATGTTGAGAAGAAACCTGATGACAGGAAGAAGTATGTGAATGACTACACTGTTGTAGAAAAGCCAGCAAGTGATTCAGTCAAATGCTACAACTGTGGCAAGATTGGTCATTTTGCAAAAGATTGTAGAAAGCCAAAAGTTCGCAATTCTCAGTATTATCAGAACAAGCTGTTATTAGCCAAACAACAAGAAGCAGGCATCGCTTTAATGGCTGAAGACGAATTTTGGCTGGATCATTCAGAAGGTGAAGAGGAAGAGAAGGAAGAAACTGCTCATCTCTGTCTCATGGGAAAAGAAGTGAAGTATGATGAGTCAGATGACGAGACAGCTGATGAGGTATTAAACTTAACTAAAAAAGATTTTGTAACCAAAATGGAAGCTATGATGGTTGAGCTTAATGATCTTCAATTAAAACTGAAGAAAGAAAAAGACAGAGTTGCTAAAAGAAACAATAAGATATTTGAACTCAATAAGTCGGTTATTAGGAACAAAGATCTGATTGATTCTTTACGTAAGTCTGCTTCTGATTCTAAATCTAAAGTAGATTGTTTTGAAAAGAAGATTTCTGACTTTGAAGTTAAAGTTTCTAAATATGAGTTTGAGAAGAAAGAATCTGAACTAATTGTTCATAAACTGCAGGTTGAGAACAAGCTTTTGAATAAGAAGGTAAATGGTCTGGAAGCCAAACTTTACGCAAGAGGACAAACAGATCAAACATTTTTTCTTAATGCACCTGATGAAGAGGCTGATGTTAAGGAAAAATGGGGACTTGGTTTTAAAAACCCCCATTACTTAAAGAAAGCCATCAGAAAACAACCAGTATTATATAATTTTGATTTTCTTGCTTGTGCTGGTAAACATACTCATTTAAAACCCAAATTTGTTACCAAATTACGAAAGAAGTTGAGGTCAAAGAAACTGAAAATAGAAAGAATGTAAAGAAAATGCAACTACCATTTAACTATGCAAAGTTAAATGATAGTTATCTTTTAGAAACACCAAAAGTTCTTTCAAATGATTATTTTGCTAGTTATTCTGTTTCTGAGATGAAGGCAAAACCTGCAATTGCAAAGGTTTATGTTCCTCCACTCATTCTTGAAAGCAAAATAGTTGAGTTGGAAAATGTTTTATCTGATGAAAAACTTTTGGTTGATATTCAACAAAGTGTATTTTCTACTGTATTAAAAAACACGATTTTTCAATCTACATCTACAAAGTGTTCTAAAGTTTCTAAGGCACCTCAAACTTCGTCTGATAATTTGGATGACTTATTTGAGTCTGCAAATGATTTTCTTAATTCTGATGATGGGTGCATAGAAGAAATTGATATGTTTGACTTCAATGCTTCTCTTCCTGATCATTCTACTTGTCTTATAAATAAAAAAATGTTACCAAGTGATGTTAATATTGTTGAATCATCAACTAAGTTTGGTGAATCAGTTTCTGTAACTGCTGATTACTATGCTCAAGGTAAGAAACATAAGAAACAACGATTACAGAAACAGAAACACATTGGTACACAAAAGAAAACTCAGTCTCAGAAATATGCTTTTCCTAATAAATCTAAATCTTTTGTTTCTGATGTAAGCAAGAAAAGGTCGAAAGCTCGAACTGAATGGCGACCAAAAAGGAAGGATGATGAGATAGCTGATTCAGTTTCTGATAATTCTTGTAATAGATCAGTTAGTAGTGATACTGATGTAGTTGATCAATTTGCTTTAAATAAACAAAACCTTGTATCTTCTTACAAGCGGTATTCAATAACGCAATTGATTCAATTATCTCCTATTTCTACTACATCTTATTATTATCAGAGAAATGATTTTGCTTACTCTCATAATTCTTCTGATTGGTTCGGATCTTATTATGTTTATTCTTCAAGATCAAATATTTTTAAAGGTTTTCAAAAGAACAAAGGGTCAATTTTCAAATGGATACCAAAATCTTGTGCTAATCTGTTAGGACCCGTTTTTAAATGGGTACCTAAAGTTATTGTTTCCTGATTTCTCTTGCAGACCCGGCATATGTGGTACTTGGACAGTGGATGTTCCAAGCATATGACTGGGCAAAAAGCTTTATTGTCTAACTATACAGAGAAATTCAGTGGAAATGTCAGATTTGGAAACGATCAGTTTTCACCTATCTTAGGATATGGTGACATTGTTCAAGACAACTTAACGATCAGTAAAGTGAGTTATGTCGAAGGCTTGGGGAACAACTTATTCAGCATTGGTCAATTTTGTGATAAAGGGTTAGAGGTCAACTTCAAAGCTAAGAGATGTTCGGTTCGTACGGAAGATGGCAATGAACTCTTAGTCGGAAATCGAAAGACGGACCTCTATACCATCAATCTTTCAAAGGTACAGAATGACAATCAAGTGTGCTTGATGACAAAGGCTTCATTGCAACAAAGTTGGCTCTGGCACAGACGTTTATCTCACTTGAACTTTCGTTATATCAATAAGCTGGTTAGTGGGAAATTGGTAAAAGGACTTCCTGAGTTGAAATATGAGAAAGAACACTTATGTGCTGCATGTGAGAAGGGTAAGATGAAGAGAGCTCCGCATAAACCGAAGCATGAACCAAGCACTAGTTCTCCATTAGAATTGTTACATATGGATTTGTGTGGTCCAATGAGAACTCAGAGTTTGGGTGGAAAGAAATACGTGTTGGTTATTGTGGACGATTACTCAAGATATACATGGGTCAAATTTCTTCGATCAAAAGATGAGACGCCCGAAGTTCTCATTACTTTCTTAAAGACGACCCAGGTGAAAATGCAGCGACAAGTCAAGTTTCTTCGAACGGACAACGACACAGAGTTCAAAAACAAGATAGTTGAAGAATATCTCGAATTGGTCAGGATATCACATCAGTACTCTGCTGCTCGTACGCTTGAACAGAATGGAGTAGTCGAAAGGCGAAATCGGACGCTAGTCGAGGCCGCTCGGACTATGCTTAGCCAATCGGACTTACCTCTATTCTTGTGGGCAGAAGCTGTGTCGACTGCATGCCATACTCAAAATCGATCCATGATACACCGCCATTTTCAAAAGACTCCATATGAGTTGATCAACAACAGAACACCAACAATCAAGTATTTTCACATATTTGGGTGTAAATGTTTTGTGCTTAACGACAGAGAGAGTCTGAATAAATTCAGTGCTAAGGCGGACGAGGGTATCTTCATTGGTTATTCTTCAACATCGGCAGCATATCGTGTTTATTTGAAGAAGTCAAAGACAGTTGTCGAGAGCGTTAATGTAACATTAGATGAAGATATGGCTTCTGAACAACTCAGTTCAGAACCCATGATCACTGGAGTATTAGCTTCTGGGCAGATCAGTCCAGAACCTGCTTCTACAACGAATAATTCAAATAACGCTTCTACTTCTATTTCACATTTATCTGATTTAGATTTGTTATTTGAATTCTTTTATGATGAGTTTCTAGGATCTAATGTATCTAAATCTGCTGTGACTGACAGGTCTGAAGACACAAGTTGCAATCATCCAGTCACTTCAGAAGTTTTAACTGAACTTGTATCCCCCGTTCAGTCAAAAACTCACATTCCAACAATTACTCCTACAGTTGAAGATGTACAAGTAAATGCTGAGCCAGAAGTAAATGTTTCAGTTGGGTGTAATACAATGTCTACTCAAGAGCTAGAGTATGTTGTTCCAACTGATGCTTCTGCACCTGAAACTTCAACTGCAAACCCCCTCCTGTTATTCAAACTGAAGATTCTGATAGTGGATTTCTAGATGATGATCATGTTCAATCAGTATCTACTCCACTACCTCATGAGCATCGCTGGACCAAAGAGCATCATTTACATCAAGTAATTGGAGATCTCAACAAGCCTGTACAAACGAGGTCAACGACTCTTAATCAATGTATGCATGACTCATTTCTCAGTAAGATTGAGCCAACACGAGTATCTGAGGCTCTTGATGATTCGGACTGGGTATCTGCTATGCAAGAAGAGATCAATCAGTTTGAAGCCCTAAAGGTTTGGAGATTAGTTCCAAAACTAGAAGGTAAAACAGTGATAGGAACTAAATGGGTATTCAAGAATAAAAAGGATGAAGATGGTATCGTCATAAGGAACAAAGCTAGACTTGTTGCCAAAGGTTACCGGCAAGAGGAAGGCATAGACTACGATGAGACGTATGCTCCAGTAGCGCGTATAGAAGCAATCCGCATGTTTCTAGCCTACGCAGCTCATAAGAATTTCACAGTCTTTCAGATGGATGTGAAAACAACCTTTCTGAATGGCATTCTTAAAGAGGAAATGTACGTGTCTCAACCAGAAGGGTTCGTCAATCCAGAGAAGCCAGATCACGTCTACATCTTGGACAAAGCCCTGTACGGTTTAAAACAAGCCATCGAGCATGGTATGACGTTTTATCTAAATTCTTGGTCAAGTCCGGTTTTTCTAAAGGTAAGGTTGATACCACTTTATTCATCAAAAAGGAAAAAGCTGATATTATTCTTATTCAAATATATGTTGATGATATAATATTTGGTTCTACAAATCCAAAATTTTGCAAAAACTTTTCTAACCTCATGGTGTCACGTTTTCAAATGAGTATGATAGGAGAGATGAATTTCTTTCTCGGATTACAAGTAAAGCAGTTTTCTACGGGGATTTTTATTAACCAATCTAAGTACATTTTGGACATTCTTCGGAAGTACAAAATGGAAAATTGTAAACCAATTGGAACCCCGATGGCACCAGGTACTAAAATTAGCACTGATCCTTCGGGTAAAAGTGTTGATGTTAGAACTTATAGAGGTATGATAGGATCGTTAATGTATCTTACATCTAGTAGACCGGATATTATGTTTTCAACATGTTTATGTTCTAGATATCAGGCTGCTCCCAAAGAATCCCATTTGGCTGCTGTCAAAAGGATTTTTAGGTATCTGAAGGGGACTGCAGACCTTGGTCTGTGGTATCCTAAGGATACTGGGTTTCAACTGACTGCATATTCAGATGCAGATCATGCAGGTTGCATGTTGGATAGAAAGAGTACTTCAGGTCATGTTCAATTCCTTGGAGACATGCTCGTAAGCTGGGCATCAAAGAAACAATTATGCGTTTCCACATCGGCTGTTGAAGCAGAGTACGTAGTTGCTGCCAGTTGCTGCTCTCAAGTCTTGTGGATGCGAACACAGCTGCGAGACTATGGATTCAAGTTTGATAAAATTCCTATATATTGTGACTCGAAGAGTGCAATCGCGATATCTGCTAATCCTGTCCAGCATACGAAAACCAAACACATTGATGTCAGGTATCATTTTATAAAAGATAGTGTAGAAAAAGGAACAATTGAACTTTATTTTGTAAAAACAGATTATCAACTTGCAGATTTATTTACCAAACCATTAGATGAAAAGAGATTTAATTTTCTTGTCTCTAAACTTGGTATGTTAAATCTTAAGACATAATCGGTTGTTACCTAATAAAGTTACGAATTGTTATTTTTCATCATTTTTCTTTATTTTTATTTCTGAAGGATATCTGCACTTTAACATGTTTGCTCATGATCTCAGGGGGAGTAAGAGAATATTTTAGATGATCTACATTCATTTGAGGGGGAGCATAACTAATTTCTGCATTTTACTTAACTGACAAATTTTTTTTGTGATGCATGATTTTAGGGGGAGCATATAAGTCAAGTCAAAAGGAGTAAGACTATGATTTCTGATTACTTCTGATCAGAACTCGTTCTTTAATCGTTTTATTGTTTTATGTCATTTTTAATTTTTGAATAAATGTTGTGAATAAATTTGTTTTGACTAGACTTTGAGACTTATGCAGGATGAGAGAGAAAGACACGATCATATCATTTTTGACTTCAGCTGACTTTATGAGTATTAAGATTGAGCGAAAAGGTAAATTTCTTATCTTAATCTCAAATGTATCTGAAAGAAGGACAACTTTCAGATATAGAAAACATGTTCTTAAATGTTCAAACCACTTCTCGAATTTTAAACAGATTTTATAATTTGGAAGTGTGATTTTAAATGTTTTCATTTTATTTTTGTGCTTCATTGATAAACAAACCGTGTGTTATCCAAAGATTAATACTTGTGTATTGTCTTTTCTATATATTTTCAAGTATTCACACACATCGGTTTGACTTTGTTCAAAATGATCTTACCATGTCTCATATTGTAACCAATTTTTTCGATGGTAAGACACCCCGCTTGTACTTCAAAGAATTTTGAGTGTTATTTCATTTTGAAGCGTTTCATTCAAGAATGTCTATATTTTTGTTTCATATAGACTATACCGTTATTTTTTACCATAAGCCTTAGTTCTTATATCATTCATTTCTGATCATTTTCATACAATGTCAGATTTTCAAACAAGTCTTTTGCATTCATGTTCATTCATTCAATATACTTGTTTGAAAATACTTCTATGTTTTAAAAATGCTCATATCTTCATGATTATATTTCTGAGCATATTTACATCTGACATTTGTATATGAGCTTTAACTGCTATAGTTAAATCATCTGAGCAACATTATGCTTTTATAGGAAATATGGGTTCTTTGTGCTAGGAATTAACTGAACTTCTATGGAATCACGTTAACCAGTGATTTCTACCCAAGAAGTTAATCCAATAGTGATTGAGTGTGAGGAGTCTAAAAGAAATGAGCGTGGGTGTGATGAGGTAAAATGGAAAAGAGAGTTTGGTTAGTAGTGAGCTTAATGATTAAAAGAAAGAGGGTGAGAGATCAGAGTAAAAGAATATCAAACTCTGCACCAACTACTTTCTGAGTCGGGCAGCCACATTACTAGCGTTTCATAACTCTTTGGTGAACGTTATTGAAACAGGCAACTAGCCCATGCCAACTCTTGCTAAAACCCCACCAACCACTCATTTTTTTTCTCAAAAAGAAAATGTTTCATATTTTCTGGGGACGCAACATATATGCTATCTGATTTTCATTTGGAAAATCTGGATATTGAAAAAGAAGGAAGTCTGCCCCACCTTCGCACTTCAATCATGCACATTGAGTCTGTGTTTATCTACTGTTATCTCAGGGGTTTACATAATGTTGAGCCTTATTTAAAAAGCAATCATCGTGCTTAATTCTTTCTACACATGCACGAACACACAAGGAATTTGTTTCTTTGTCATAACATTCATAGAAATTTCCTTTGTGGTATTTCGATGATTGGATGGAAGCCCTGGGGGAGTGAACATCAAAAAGCTCCTTTATATTGTGTATTCGTTACACACAGTGACTTTGTGTTACTGACAGGCATTTTTAACTGATTCATTTGTTGATTCAGGAGTTACATGTTCTTATTTTGTCTGGATTTGAAAAGATCTGGATGATTACTTGGTTATGGATCACAGAATCAGAGGCTCAGTTTGACAGATCAGAATAGTTAAAGACATTTCTTGGGAGAAAAGTTTTGATGATATAGATGCTCAAATCATCAAAAAGGGGGAGATGATATCAAGAAATGTTAAAGTTTTGTAGTTTGGGGGAGATGGTATTAAGAATTGATAAAGTTTTGAGAGATGATTTTCAGAAATGTCCAAGTCAGAAAAGTTCAAAGTAAAGATTTGAAGATTTGAAGAAGATCAAAGAATTTCTGAAGATTTGAGGAAATTTTCTTTGAAGATTATTTGCTAAAGCAAATTCGAGCTGATTCTGAAGATAATTTATTTCCAAAGTCTGAAAGTATTATTGTGAAAGTTTTGGGGAGATTGTTAATCATTTGAAGACAGTTTTGGAAAGAATACCGTTAAAGAAAAGAGGAGATTATTTTGACAGAGTTAAAGTGAAGACTGAATTGCTAGATCTTTCAATAGTGATCTTGAATCCAAAGGGGGAGATTGTTAGAGCATAAATATGTTGGATACAAGATCAAGAAGACTGAAGGTCAAAGTTCAAGAAAGTCAAAGCTGAAGAAAGTCAACTTTCATTAAAGTCAAAGTCTTTTGTAATAAAAGTCAATGTATTTTGTATTTGTTTTTCCTTGTATTAGTTGTTGATATAAATAGTCTTGTATTCTTTGTATTTTGTAAGTAAGCAACAAACAGAAGTGGAGTTCAGTTGTATTTTAGAGAGAGAATACATTTAGAGAGAGAAAGAGAGTTCTAGAGAGAGAAAGTTGTATTCTTGAATTTGAAAGTGAAATCAAACAGGTAATTGGATCAATCTTGTTTGTTTTTATTAATTGTTTGTGATTAGAAACTAGATTCAGGGAATAACAAATTGTAACCGTTTAAATCTTTGCAAATTCAAACAGTTTAAGAGTTGAAACCCTGAATCAACAAATGACTCAGTTAAAATGTCTGTCAGTAACACAAAGTTACTGAGTAACACAAAGTTACTATATAAGGAGTTGGTTTTGATGTTGGCTCCCCAGGTCTTCCATTCAATCATCGAATAACACATAGTTATCTATGAACGTTCTGACAGAAAACAAATTTATGTGTGTTCGTGCATGTGTATGAAAGAAATTAAGCATAGATGATTGCTTTGTAATATAGGCTCAAAGTATGTAAACTTGTTGAGACAACAACAAATTATACAAAGACTCAATGTGCATGAGAAAGGGTTCGAAGGTGGGGCAACTTTCCTTCTTTTTCAATATTAGTATCTTCCAAATGAAGAACCAATAGCGTATGTGCGGCGTCCCCAGAAAATGTGAATTTTGAGAAAAGAATGAGTAGCTGGTGGGGTTGTATGCAAGAGATGGCATGGGCTAGGTGCCTTTTTCAATGATGGTCACCAAAGAATGTGAACCAATCAGATTATGTGGCTGCCCGGCTCAGAAAGAAGTTTGGTGTAGAGTTTAATATTCTTTTACTCTGATCTCTCACCCTCTTTCTTTTAATGCTCACTTCTAACCAATCTCTCTTTTCCATTTTACCTCTTCACATACCATCACTCAATTCTTTTGACCCCTCTCCCCTCAATCACTCAGGGAATACTTCCTGGGTAGGAAACACTGGTTATCGTGAATCCATGGAAGTTCTGTTAAGTACTCACACTGAATTCCATGTATTTTCCTAAAAGAACATGTTGTTCAACAGACTTTTTGTACATGTAAGCACAAATACCACTTGTTACATGAAGAATAAAAATTTTGGAGAAGTCAAAACAGTTGTGTTTGATGATGCAATTCTCCCCCTCAACCTAAAAGTGGTTGGCAATAAGCTCATATCAATTTGTCATGAAGAATAATATGCTGGAGAATCAAAAACGAATGTTGTTTATATGAGAAATATATAAACATATTTTCAATGAAAGCACATGAAATGACGTTTGATTCAATCAACAGTGAATACAAAGAACGTGAGTATTACCATAGAAAGATTTAACTTTTGATACATGGTAATAACAAAGTCAAATAGAATGTTTTGAACCGTTATGTGTATGAATACTTGACAAAGTATATTGACAAGATAAAACACAAGTATTTATATTTAAGAACACACGGTCAGATAAGCATTTAAGTATCCAAAAACCTGTTAGCATCACAGATATTCTCCCCCTTAACTGAATTTTTTTTAACATAAAGATAAAGCAGAAAAATAAAGCACTGAAGTGCGGGTTCTAATCTGATGTGATTAGAAGCCATTCTCCGTTGAAGTACGGGTTCTAAGCTGATTTACTTAGAAGCCTTAGTCACTTGAATATACCTGCACAGAAAAGAAAATATGGTAATCATTTATGAAAATGATTCCTTGATCGTTAGCAGCAGTTGAAGTATAAAACACAATAGTAGAGTTTAGAATACTCCCCCTAGAATCATGAGTAAGGTCTACGACATGTTCAACATACCAAGTTGGCTGATTAGGAACTGGAACCTCTTTTCGTCCAACGGCTTGGTGAAAAGGTCAGCTAACTGGTAGTCAGTTTGAACAAAATGCAGTTCTATGTCACCTTTTTCTACATGATCCTTGATGAAATGATAGCGTACATCGATATTCTTGGTCTTCGAATGTTGTACCGGATTAGCGGTTATAGCAATGGCGCTCTTGGAATCACAATAAATAGGAACACGCTTGTAGTTGTATCCAAAGTCCCTTAACTATGTCTTCATCCAGAGGACTTGAGAACAGCAGCTAGCAGCAGCTACATATTCATCCTCGGCAGTGGATGTCGAAACACAGTTTTGTTTCTTTGAGGTCCAAGTCACAAGTTTGTCACCTATAAATTGACATGATCCAGAGGTGCTTTTCCGGTCTAGCTTACATCCTGCATGATCAGCATCTGTAAAGGCGGTTAGATCAAAACGAAAATCCTTTGGATACCAAAGGCCTAGATTAGGAGAACCTTTGAGATATCTAAGGATTCGCTTAACAGCAGATAAGTGCGACTCTTTAGGATTAGACTGATATCTCGCACAAAAACATGTGGCATACATTATATCTGGGCGACTGGCAGTCAGATAAAGTAAAGATCCAATCATGCTACGATACACCTTTTGATCAACAGGTTTCTCGGAGGGATCTGCGTCTAAGAGTGTACCAGTAGCCATTGGTGTTTTCATGACTGAGCTATTTGACATATTGAACTTTTTCAAAATATCTTTTATATATTTAGCTTGATTAATAAATATGTCGTCGGGTAATTGCTTTACTTGTAGACCAAGAAAGAAATTCAATTCACCCATCATCGACATCTCAAACTTTGTTTCTATTATTTTTGAAAAGTTCTTACAAAATTTCTGATTTGTCGACCCAAAAATTATGTCGTCAACATAAATCTGAATGAGAATCAAGTCCTCACCTTGCCTTTTGAGAAATAAGGTAGTATCTACTGTACCTTTCTTGAAACCAGAAGCAAGTAGAAATTTAGTGAGAGTTTCATACCAGGCTCGCGGTGCTTGTTTAAGACCATACAACGCTTTGTCTAGGACGTAGACATGATCAGGGTGATGAGGATCAACGAAACCTTCAGGTTGAGCCACGTAAACCTCCTCATGCAAAACGCTGTTCAGAAAAGCTGACTTTACGTCCATTTGATAGACAGTAAAGTTTTTGTGCGCTGCATATGCTAGAAAGATTCTGATGGCTTCGATCCTTGCAACCGGGGCGAATGTTTCGTCATAGTCAATGCCCTCTTGTTGACAGTACCCTTTTGCCACCAAATGAGCTTTGTTTCTCACTACTACTCCGGCTTCGTCTTTCTTATTTCTGAAAACCCACTTTGTTCCTATAATAGATTTACCTTTAGGTAGTGGGATCAAGCGCCATACCTTGTTCCTTTCGAATTGTAGAAGCTCGTCTTGCATAGCAAAAATCCAGAAGGGATCACGTAGAGCTTCAGACACTTTCTTTGGCTCTAAGGAACTAAGGAAGCTTGAAAACATGCAAAAGTTGGCAGATGCGGATCATGTCGTGACACCAGATTGTACGTCACCTATCACATTGTTCAGGGGATGATCCTTAGCCCAACGATGTGTGCTTGGTAAGGATTCAACTTGTTGTTGCGTATTGGACGCATCGTTTTCATCGTGCACAGTAGGTAGCTCCATAGATGTACTCGGGACATCTTGTACTGGTGTTTCTGATACTTAAGCTTCTGGACCAGTAGTTGAAGTACTCGGGACTTCATTTCTAGAAGAACTATCTGTAGAGACAGATTCAGCATTAGTAGAGTCAGAAACTAATGGTTGAGTTGTACCTGATGGAGATGAAGTTTCAGTGACTTCTTCTTCGGACGGTCCAGATATGTCTTCAGATATAGTAGGGACCTCCGAGCCTGTACCACTTGTTATCGATGTTGATATGCCTTTTTCAAAATCTGCACATATATCATCAAAGGCATCAATAAACAATAAATCTAACTCAGATGAAGTAGAGGTAGAGTTAGAAGAAGTGGATCCTTTAGTAGCTGGTTCTATTCTGGATTGAATAGAAGCTTTGTCCTTACGATCGAGTTCTGAACTGTTGTGTCCAGAATTCCTTGTAGAATTCTCATCAAAGGAGACATTCATGCTCTCAACAACCGTCTTAGTTCGAATAATGTAAATTCGATAAGCTTTGGATGTCAGAGAGTATCCAACGAGATATCCTTCATCCGCTTTCTTATCAAATTTTGATAATCCTTGACGCTCTTTAAGAATG
Organism: Arctium minus; assembly: GCA_954870635.1. Classification (NCBI taxonomy): domain Eukaryota; kingdom Viridiplantae; phylum Streptophyta; class Magnoliopsida; order Asterales; family Asteraceae; genus Arctium; species Arctium minus. The sequence continues at coordinate 11,005,648 of OX941082.1, forward strand.
TAACACCTGCAACCAAAAACACGAAGAAATTTGATATTAGGTGTACGATTGTTGATGAACTCATATGCTGTTTTATTAAAGAGCTTGACCACAATGGTACGATTCTGTGTAAAACATGCTGTAGCGACTGCCTCGGCCCAAAGGTACATGGGTAGATCTGAATATGCAAGCATAGTACGAGCTGCTTCAACAAGCGTGCGATTCTTCCGTTCAACAATGTCGTTCTGCTGTGGAGTGTAGGCTGCAGAGAAGTTGTGTGAAATCCCCACAGAAGTAAGATAACTCTTCAGGGTGTCATTCTTGAACTCCGTGCCATTATCGCTGTGAATGGTTCGAACTGGCAGTTGAAGACGTACTTGGATGCGCTTGATAAAAGCGATGATCAAGTCTGGCGCATCTGACTTGTTGCGAAGAAACTCGAGCCATGTATACCTTGAGTAGTCATCTATCATTACCAACACGTATTTCTTTCCATTGATAGATGCGGTTCACATTGGGCCACAAAGGTCCATATGAAGGAGTTCCAGTGCAGATGAGGTTGATGATTCAGATTTGGACTTGAATGAGCTACGCTTCATTTTGCCCAACTCACATGCGGAACAGAGTGAGTCTTTTTCGAACCTCATTTCTGGTAGACCTTTGACCAGACCTTGTCTTTGTAGCTTCGCTATAGATCGGAAATTCTGATGAGACAAGCGTCGATGCCACGTCCACGATTGTGCTTTAGAAGCTTTGGCTAGTAGACATACTGGACGTGTGGCAGACAGTGTAGGAAAATCTACATAGTATAGATTTCCATGGCGCTCAGCTTTGAAGACTTCGTAACCATCAGGATCCTCTAGATAGCAATGAGTGGTTGTGAAGCGGACTTAATATTTCATGTCATAGAAGTGACTGGTGCTGAATAAGTTATGATCAAGTCCTTCTACATATAACACTTTCTGAATCTTCACTACTCCATTATCTAGCATGCCATATCCTTTGAATTTTCCTTCTGCTTCAGAATTTGCAAATCGAACTGCTCCGGCAGGCTCCTCCACATAGTTATGTAGAAGGTGCTTGAATCCTGTCTTGTGGCGTGAACATCCGGAATCTATCACCCACAGTCGACAGGCCTGCATAAACACAATTAGTTTTGCTTAGGTACCCATATCAGAATGGGTCCTTCGCTGTTAGCTTTAAGCAATTCAGGAATATCAGCAGGTTTAACTTTAACTCGCCATTCATATCTGGGTTTTGGAACCCATTTCCAAACTGTTTTGACATTTAATTCCTGAAAGTACTGTTTAGATGAAGGATTGGCAACCTTAGCTCGATACACTTTGGGTTGCGTAGAAGAATTAGAATTAGACTTAGGGTTCAGTTTAGCTTTTCTTTTGCTCTTTTTGGACTTTGGAGGGGAGTAGTATTTGAAAGAATTATCCCAGCAGTGTTTACAATATAGATTCTTTCGAGCAAAATTCATAAACTTAGATTTATCAGAACAAACCTTACATTCATGTTCATCAAAAGAATTACTTTTCAAAATAACACTATCTGAAGTACAACTATTTGAAGCAAAAGTTTCACCAGATAACCTATCATTCTTATTCAGACTACTATCTTTATTCTTCTTACTCCTCCCAACTCCATTTCCTTTTATATCTGAAACAGAAACAGGAACCTTGTTAGTCTCTAACTTAGAAGGTGGTTCTTTTCTAGTGCTATTTGAAGTCTCACCCTTTTCAAAAATACTCGGTGGATATTCAGGGCAATCAGAGTAAACAACTTAAGGTTTTGTAGGACCATCAAATTCTGGATTTGTTCTTACCTTCCAGCTTGGATCATTGAACATCTGTTTATCATTTGAAGCATTTTTAAACAGAGTAATTTTCAAATCATTGATTTCTGTGCAAAGCTCTTGATTTTCTTTCAAAGATTTTTCCAGTTTAAACTTGAGATCAAAGTTTTCATCTTCAATCTCATCAAGAGATTGTTGCAACAGATCAATTTGCTTCATCAATTCAGATGTATGATCATTCACAGAATTTGACTCCTTTTGAATAGAAACAGGGTCAGAGTGTGAAGCATTCATCATTTCGGAAAATAATTCTTCAGTCATGGACTCAATAAACTCCGTTTTATCATTTTTCAAACAAGATTCATTCGTGTTTACAGTGTCTTCTTCAACCTCTTCAACAAGCAAAGGTTTAGGAGTAATGGGATTTGAGACTGATAGTATAGTAGATGGATCAACATCCGATTCATACTCATCGTATTTGCATTTAGTCTCAGATGGAACAGTGTCATTGTTGACTGATTCTTTAGAAGAAGTGGTAAACAATGATTCAAACTCAGTGAATTCAATCTTTCGAGTTGCATAGCTTTTGTTCAAATCATTGTATTTAAAACCAAGTGATTTAAAAACATTTTGAGAATCAGTGTCACAAGACTTGTTTTCTCCCATTTCTTCTTGACCTTTGGTCTCAGTAAAAGGTTTAGAAGCACTAGCTTCAACAAAAGTAGCACGAATGTTTGGAATGGGTCTGATTGCGGAGCCAAATTTATCAAAGTTATATAAATGCTCCAGTGCCTTTTTCAAAACATCATTAATTGGCACACCCAAACCAGGTTTCAATTTATAAAACCTTTCATCCTGGAGTTTATTGGTCAACAGATTTAGCGTCTGCTCAGTCTGACCTCGTTTCATGTTAATATCCTCCAATTGCTTAATCTTTGTATAAGCTTCATTTCTTTCTTGAAAACAGACTTCAAATTTAATTTTGAACTTACCTTTTTCAGCATTGAGATTCACTAGATCCTTTTCTAAAATAGATATTTTACTTATCAAAGTTTCCTTTTCAGCTTTTAAACCATCTTTTTCTTTTTCTTCCACAACAACTTTCAGTAAAGCGTTTTCATCACGAAAACTCAATACTGATTGATGTGCGGAGCTAAGCTTGCCTTTCAATAAAGCAAATTCATCTTTCATGCTATGTATTTGGGCCATAAGAGATTCAATAAGCTCAGAATTATCACTTACCTCAGAGTTTGCATCTTCCGAATGTGCCTCAGAATCTTCATCGTAACCATCCAGCTTGGCCATGTAGGAAACTTGGGTGAAGTGTGTCTGCTCCTCGTCATCAGAACTTTGGAACAACCAATTTTCTTCTTCAGCCATAAGCACCTTTCCTTCTTCGGCTTTCTTGGCGATTAGTGACTTTCGTGCATAGTAGTCTGAGTTCTTGACCTTCTTGAATCTGCAATCTCTGAAGAAGTGCCCAAATTTGCCGCAATTGTAGCATCTTCCTGGTTTATCAGCTCTGTCTTCTTTCTTTCCCTCTCTCTTATCTTCTCTTCTTTCTTCCTTCCTGTCTTCTCGTCTTTCCTCTCTCCTTCCATGCCTTGGCTGGTACCTCATCTCAGACTTCTCTTTCTTGTGCCCTTCGTACTTTGGCTTTGAGTAGAACTTTTTCTTGCCAAAGGTCTTCTTGAATCTTCTAGTAATAAGAGCCAAGTCCTCGGAGAACTTCTGAATATCTGGATCAGAATCAATCTCCAGTTCTTCATCACTTGAAACAAAGTCAGAGTCGGTAACTTCCGTAACTAGAGCTTTAGACACCTTTTTCTTTGACCTTGCAGAGGATACAGAACCTTTGCCGACTATGAGAGCCACATTATCCTTCAGTTTATTTGACTCATTATTGATGGTTCTCACTTCGTCTTCGTGCTGAGAAAGAGTAGAGAAGATATCAGTGATGTTTTCTTGAGCCATGTTCTTTGACATCTTAAGGTTGATGGCAAAGTTCTTCCATTCAGGATTTAAGTTCTTGATGAACTTATAATTTATCTCCGAAGCAGACTTAGAGATGTTGTTCCTCCGCAAGTCATTGAGAATAATGTTATATTTGTTGTAGGTCTCTAACAGCGTCTCTCCTTCTTTTTGCGTGAAATCCCTCATATGCATTTATGCATAGATTCTGCTTAGCTTGGATGGAGGCTTCACTTCCTTCAAACTGTCTTGACAGTTCATACCAGATTTCTTTTGCTGAGTTTCGACTGTCTACACGGTTGTAGATGTCATTTGGGATTGCCATGGTCAGATAGATAAGAGCCTCTTCATCGGTCTTGTACTGTTCTTTCTGCTTTTCAGTAAAGAACTGATAAGGTTTAGGAACATATCTGTCAGGGATTTCTGGTGAGGTCTCTGTTTCAGCTTGACTAGGTACTCTGACCATTGGATTTACCGGACCATTAATAATTGACTCCATATAGTCTCTGTTCTTGTGATTTAGAAACTGGACCATTCTCTTCTTCCATTGCTGATATTCATCAGCCATAAGAACAGGCGGTTTGGACTGAGAGCCCATCGAGAGAAGCTGGTTCGACATCTTAGCTGTACGGTTAGTAATTCAACTTATCTGTATCAAGACAACCAACTAGATGAGATCGTTAGACCGGGGATGTGCTTCGACCGACTACACTCAAAAATTTTCAGAAAAATAAATTCCCAAAAATAATTAAATGCAGTACTCGCACAGTAAAATTCACAAAGATTTTGATTAAGAACAAAACTTTGTCCCCCTACGCAGACTTAGCACGGGGGTCCCTAGAGAAATTTTTTTGACATTTAGATGCCCTATTACAGTTTGCAAAAATCGACCGGGGATGTGCTTCGACCGGTATTGAGTCGACCGGAGACTTGTAAAGACCGGTAGAGAGTTCGACTGGGAACTTGTAAAAACCGGTGACACGTTTGACCGGTATGATGCAAGACCGATGCTTCGACCGGTATTAGTTCGACCGGTATTCGGTCGATCGATATAATGTAAGGACCGGTATTGATTCGACCGGTATTAATTCGACCGGTAAAGTGTGAGGACCGATATTGTGCAAGATCGGAAAGAATCGACCGGTATTGATTCGACCGGTATTAATTCGACCGATAAAGACTAAGGAAGCTCGACCGGAAATAAGGTTTGACCGATAAAGCAATCAACCGGGATGAAGTTATGAACTCTCGACCGATATATGAATTAGACCTGTAAACTACCTTCAACCGGTATGTTCTTCACCCAGGTCGACTGGTATGTTGTTCGACCCAGAACGATGCAGATTAACCCAGAAACCACACAAAACACAGAAATTGAATCCAAAAAACAACCTTTTGTACCCAGAAACATATACCAATCATAGTGCAATGAAAATTATAGATCAATTTCAACTTTTAAGCTTCCGATTTTAAGAACACAATGACTATATGTATGCGAACCCAGAAACCAAAAATTCAAAAATTAAGTCAATTGATGATGTTAACTGCAATTAATCACTCAGATCATGTTCAATAGCATAAAAGGCATCTAATCATATCAATTTTATGCAGAAAAACATAGCAAATCAAGCATTTAATTTTCACACTGAACACAGTCGATGAACACAGTCGATGAACAGTAAAAAAAAATCGATGAACAGTAACTTCGTGAATAGTAATCGATGAATAGTATTATCAAAAAAAATTTGATTCTTTAGGCTCTGATACCACTTGTTATCCCAGTTTAATCTAGTTGATAATAAACACACAAACACAATAATAATCAAGAGATAATAAGATCAGAATAACATATCAATCCCTTGAATAAACAGTTAAACCTTGTGTGTTCTTGATACCCTTGAGTACAGAGAAAATACGGCTAACTATTTAGAAAATTATCAGAGTTCTTTCAAGGTTAACCCTAAATCTAAACTAATTAACACTTTAAATACCTAAGCCATATGGGCTTATGGGCTTGATAGATTTAAGGCCCATTTATAAATAGCTATTGAATAAATACTATTTAGACCCTCTAACTTTAACTATCAAATAAATACAGTTTAAACCCTTTAATCTTGAATACAATTATTTGATCCACCATTTATATTTCAAAATGCCATTTTCCAGACCAACTGCTGGTAAGAAAGATAATCATAAAACCAGTTTATATACATTCTTTCAATAAGTCACAAACATAGGCAAGTAAAACATCATTTTACTTTTAATAAGGCGGAACCAGTCATTTTAGTCGAAATTGACCGGGAAGCCCGAAAATCACCAAAAACTTCATTTATATCAAAATGTAGAGAACATGAAATCATACCGTAGAAATACTTTGGATTTCGCAAATAAGAGTTTTGACATGTATAAAGTTTGTAAAATGGTAGTAATAACTCACCAGTAGGTTTTAGAATAAAACCCGGAAAACCAGATAACGATCACGACGTAGATGTGAAGCTTAAAACACCGAACCCTCGGATCGAACACCAAATATTAACTACCAAACTTAGAGAGAGAGAGAGAGAGAATCAATTTTAGAGAGAGAGAGAGAGAAATTGAGAAAATCTCACCAATGAGATATTTGTGGCTGAAGCCACTTAAGTCGGCCAGGGGCTTTTGCGGGTTATGTCGCGACCTCAACTCGCGGCATAACTCGCCCGTGTCTTCAAACCCTAAAACCAACAGAGGCTTTCGCGACTAATGTCGCGACTACCACTCCCATGAAAGTCGCGAAGATCGTATACCCATAATCAACAGTGGACATCGCGACTTATGCCGCGACTCCAAGTCGCGAGCAAGTCGCGAAACTCACTGGAAGTTCACATTTTCACTGAAAACCACGCATTCGAACGATAAACTAATAACGGTGATAACGACAAGAGTTATACACAAGATTTACAACGATACATATATAATGAAAATCCAGGGTGTTACAATCCTCCCCAACTTGGGAATGATTTCGTCCCTGAAATCCAAACTATACAAAAAGATGAGGATATCTTCGCTTCATATCCTCTTCGGATTCCCACGTCACATTTGCTCCACGGTGATGCTTCCACTGCACCTTGACCAATGTCACTTCTTTGTGACGCAACTTATTAAACTTTCTTTATAAGATCGCGTCAGGCTCTTCTACACAACGGTTACCTTCGCCTACTATCAACTCGGAGAGAGGAATGACGCTTTCCTCTTCCGCCAAACACTTACGAAGGTAACAAATATGAAACGTGTTGTGGATTCTGCTCAGTTCTAGCGGTAGTTCCAATCGGTACGCTTGCAAACCTACCCGTTTGAGCACTTTGAAAGGTCCGAGGAAACGGGGACTCAGCTTCCCACGCTTTCCGAACCGTATAATACCTTTCCACGGCTATACCTTAAGCAACACACGATCGCCCACTTGGAATTCCATCGGCCGCTTCTTCTTATCGGCATAACTCTTCTGCCGATCCTGAGCCGCTTTCAATCTTTCACGAATACATTTGACCTCATCGGCCGTCTCTTGCACGATTTCAGGTCCGGCGAACTGCTTTTCTCCCGCTTCAAGCCAACATACGGGAGTTCGGCACTTTCGCCCGTACAATGCTTCAAAAGGTGCCATTCCAATACTCGAGTGGTAGCTATTGTTGTAAGCGAACTCCACCAAAGGTAAGTGAGAGTCCCAGCTACCCCCGAAATCGATGACACAAGATCTCAACATGTCTTCCAATGTCTGGATCGTTCTCTCGCTTTGCCCGTCGGTTTGTGGATGGTAAGTCGTACTCAACTTAACTCGTGTACCAAGCTGTTTCTGAAACCCATCCCAAAAGTTCGAAGTGAACCGACTGTCGCGATCCGACACGATCGACAATGGTATGCCGTGCCTCGAGACCACCTCATCGATGTACAGTTTTGCTAGTTTGTCCATCGGTAATGTCTCGCGCATGGCCAAGAAGTGAGCGCTCTTTGTCAATCTATCAACTATCACCCAAATGGTATCGTGACCTCGAAGAGTTTTAGGTAACTTTATCACGAAGTCCATAGTGATATTCTCCCACTTCCACTCGGGAATCTCTAGAGACTGAAGACTCCCATACGGTCGCTGATGTTCGGCCTTAACTTGCGAACACGTCACACAACGCTCAACGTAACGCGCCACGTCAAGTTTCATTACCGGCCACCAATAGTCCAGCTTCAAGTCCCTGTACATCTTTGTACTTCCCAGATGAATGGAATACTTGGACTTGTGTGCATCTTCAAGCAACAGATCACGGTTACCCCCAAGCTTGGGTACCCACACGCGACCGTTGAATAGTTTTACCCCACGACTATCTTCCGTTAAGAGCAACTGCTGTTTTGTCATGACTTCCTCTTTGAGATTCTCTTCTAACAGTGCTTCAACTTGCGATGCTTTGATCTTTTCAACAAGAATAGACACCAACTCGATTCTCGAATGGGTAGCCCGAATACAACCGCTATAGTCCTTCCGACTCAACGCATCAGCTACCACGTTTGCCTTACCAGGATGGTAAAGCAGTTCACACTCGTAGTCCTTTAGTAGCTCGAGCCACCGCCTTTGCCTCATATTCAACTCCTTTTGATCAAAGACATACTTTAGAATTTTGTGATCGTTATAGAGTGTACACTTCGTGCCATAGAGATAGTGTCGCCAAAGCTTCAGGGCGAACACCACCGCTGCTAACTCCAAATCGTGGGTAGGATAGTTCTCCTCGTGTATTTTAAGCTGCCTCGAGGCGTAAGCGATTACCTTGCCCCGTTACATCAACACACAACCTAAAGCCATTTTCGAAGCGTCGCTATAAACCACGAAGTCTTCTGACCCTTCAGGTAACGACAAAATCGGAGCTTCACACAACTTCTTTTGAAGTATTCGGAATGCCTTCTCTTGTGTTTCGGTCAATTCAAACTTCACATTCTTCCGAGTCAAAACTTTCAAGGAAGAAGCGATTTTCGAAAAGTCTTGGATAAATCTCCGGTAGTACCCCGCCAGACCCAAGAAACTTCGGATCTCTGACGGACTCTTGGGAGATTCCCAATTCATCATAGATTCAATCTTGGAGGGATCCACTTTCACTCCGTCTCGAGTGACAACGTGACCCAGAAATTGTACTTCTTTAAGCCAAAAGTCCCACTTGGAAAACTTGGCGTACAATCTTTCCTTTCTCAACACTTCAAGCACTTCCCGCAGATGTTGTTCGTGTTCTGACTTGCTCTTGGAGTACACGAGTATGTCATCAATGAATACAATGACCGACTGGTCGAGGAATGGTCGACACACTCTATTCATCAAGTCCATAAATATCGCCGGTGCGTTCGTTAGACCAAAAGGCATTACAAGAAACTCGTAATGGCCGTAACGCGTTCTGAAAGCTGTCTTCGGAACATCTTCTTCTCTCACCTTCACTTGGTGATAACCCGAACGTAAGTCGATTTTGGAAAAACAACCCTCTCCTTGAAGTTGATCGAACAAGTCGTCTATTCTCGGAAGCGGATACCTGTTCTTCACTGTAGCTTTGTTCAACTCACGATAGTCGATGCACATTCGCAGCGTGCCATCTTTCTTCTTTACAAACAAGACCGGAGCTCCCCAGGGTGACGAACTCGGTCTTATAAAGCCCTTCTCCAAAAGCTCTTGGAGTTGTGCCATCATTTCTTGCATCTCTGACGGCGCTAAGCGGTAAGGAGCTTTAGCAATTGGTGCTGCTCCAGGCACAAGATCAATCCGAAACTCTATCTGACGATCGGGTGGTAACCCGGGCAAGTCGTCCGGAAAGACATCTGGAAACTCACGCACAATCTTTACATCTTCCAGCTTTGATTTTGTTGGGAATTGAAGAATAACTCAAGTGATTAATGCTGCTAGTTCAGAATTACTACTGCTAGAAGACTCCAAAGTTAATACTGCTGAGTATTACTACTGCTAGTAGAATTAATACTGCCAGTCAAAGTTAGTGCTGCTTGAACAAAGTTAGTACTGCTTAGCTAGTTAGTACTGCTAGTGGTTAGTGCTGCTTAGTAGTTAATGCTGCCAAGACTTAATGCTGCTTATAAGGTAATGTGAAGATAATGATGAAGAGATCGTGGGTAAAGATAAACAAGGATATTATGAAGATATTCATGGAAGATATACTGAAGATATTTTATTTATTTGTAATTATCTTTTTGTTCAGTATATGTATAGATTTGACAGAATAGTTTAGATAGAGATTTATCATTCTAAGTTTTTGTTTTTAGAGAGAATCAACCTCAAGGCATAGTTCCTAATTCTAGAGAAGTAGAATTCGTCTTGAAAGAGCTTGTTCTTCAAGATTGAGGTTGAGTGTGTAATCTTGTGATTTTAATACAAGTTTGCAAAGTGTTTATTATATACTGTTTGTTTACTGTTCCATTGAATATCAAAGTGTTATTCCGCAACTTCTTTGATATTGTTTCTGAGACTTTATTCTTGTTGAAAATTCGATCCTGACAAGTGGTATCAGAGCCTGTTCTCTCAGAAACATCTATTCATTCATCATGGAAAACTTTGCAGAATCAAACAGTACTCTGGTCTCAAAGGTACCAATGCTCAGACCCAATGAATTCGATATGTGGAAGATCAGAATCAAGCAGTACATACTCCTCACTGACTATTCTATGTGGGATATCATAGAGAATGGTCCTTCTGAAGCAGGTAAGATTGGTGCAGATGGAAAGAGAACTCCACCAAAAACTGATGCAGAAAGAAAGGCTAGACAGACAGAGATGAAAGCCTTGAGCACTTTGCTCTTGGCTATCCCCAATGAATATCAACATCAGTTCTGCAACTGCACTGATGCAGAGATGCTCTGGAATGCTCTAGAGAAGAGATTCTCAGGTACCAAAAGTACCAAGAGAAATCAGAAAGCCATTCTGAAGCAACAATATGAGAACTTTATGTCAACCAAGAATGAGTCCATGACTCAAACTTTTGACAGGTTCAACAAGCTTATTGGTGAACTTGCTACAGTGGGAGTACAAATTGATCAAGATGATCTGAACAGAAAGTTTCTAAGGTCCCTGAGTGATGAATGGACCATGTATACTGTGTCTTTCAGACAGAATGATCAACTGGAAGAAAAGGAACTTGATGATCTATATAATGATCTAAGAGTTTTTGAATCTGAGGTAGAGGCTAAGAAGAGGCCTTCTGGATATGTTCACAATGTTGCACTCCTTTCAGCATCAACTGATTCTACTTCCAACTCTGAATCAGTTAGTGCTGCCAATGGATCAACTCAAGAGAAAGGCACTGAAACTGTATTTGAAGCCTTTCTAGAAAGTCATGGAAACTCTTCTCTCATTAATGATGACTTGGAACAACTCCATCCAGATGATCTTGAAGAGATGGACATTAAATGGCAGATGGACATGCTCTCTATGAGAGTCAAGAAGTTCATCAAAAGAACTGGAAGGAACAACTTCTCACAAAGAAGAGAAGATGGAGCAGGTTTTGACAAGTCAAAGGTGGAATGCTATAAATGCCATCAGAAGGGACACTTTGCTAAAGAATGCAGAAGTGGAATGCCTCAAAACAATAACCATCAACAAGCTCAATATGGAAGCTTCAATAATAACAGAAACTCTACACAAGCCCTTGTCTCTCAACAAGGTATGGGGTTTGATTGGAGTGATCAAGCTGAAGAGGCCATCCAGAACCAAGCTCTAATGGCAGAGGTGTCTGATCTCCCAACAGAGGTAACTTCCAATCTTTGTTCTCAAAATTGCATTAACACTGTTAAGAGGTATAGGGATCACAATCAGAACATGAGTGATAACCTTAAGAGATTGGAAAAGGACATAAAAGATTATGTCAAGATAGTTGAGAGATTTGAAGAGCAGATTAAGGGTTTTCAAGCCAATGAGCTTCAACACTCTTATGACACAAACTACTGGAAGTGGGAGAAGAATGACTTAGAACTTCAACTGACCAGATCCAAAGAAGAGAGTGAAAAGCTAAGAGTAGAACTAGCTAAAGTCAAGCTAGATGTAGAAAAGTTTTCCAATGCCTCTAAAGCTATGGATTCTTTACTACAATCTCAGATTCATGATAAACTGAGAAGAGGAATAGGGTACAATACCACACCACCACCCTATAACAACAACTACATCCCTCCTAGTTCAGATTTGTTAGAAACAAAGGATAGGAAGGACCTACCTAAGGGAGCCACTGAGATAGATCCCTTAGATGAAGTAGTTGTTAAGGATAAAACTGAGAAAGAAGCTGTCAAGAATAAAGACAACACTGTGAGTGGTGAGATTCCTATAGAAAACCACATAATCACCAATGAGGGATGTGGAAAGCATTGGATCAAGTCCAATGAGATAGAGAAGACTGAGGGAAAGAACAAGAAGGTTTATTATAAGCAGACCACAGTTGTGAACCCTATCCCTTGCAAGCAGTGTGCATGCAATACTTCTAAGCCCCAAAAACATGATAAACCAAGGGGAAATCAAAGAAACTGGAACAACCAATGGGCACAAAAACAAGGCATTGATCTAAGTAAAATCAATAGACCAAAGCCTTGTTTCATATGTGGAAAGTTAAACCATTTGGCTAAGTACTGTTACTTTAACCCTATTAACCAACAGATGAACTTTCAAAGATTTGTGCAAAAACCTGTTGGTTATAGGAAGGCTGGAAAGAAACATGTGGTGAAGAAAACTGTTGAAAACAAAGGCCCCATGAAGAAAAAGGTTTTGAATGAAAGTATTAAAATGTGGGTGCCTAAAAGCACTAAAACTGTTAGTGCTGCTGACAGAGATAGTACTGCTAGAAGCATTACTGCTGCTACCAGTATTAGTACTGCTGAAAATTTTAATGCTGCTAATACTGTTATTACTTCCTCAAAGATGAATACTGCTAACACAGTTACTGCTGCTAAAACAGTTACTACTTCTAATAAGGTTAGTACTGCTAAGCATGCAAGTGCTGCAAATGCAGTTAGTACTTCTAAAACCAGTACTACTTCTAGAAAATGTGTTTCCAAGCCTATCATTGTGACAAAGTACTCCAGAAATGAGGAGTCAAAGTTTAAAAATCTTGTCAAGAAAGAATGTAAGTATTTTGATGAGAAAGGGGTACCCAAGACCACTTTGGCTTGGGTTCCTAATTCAAACTAACTGATTTATCTTATGTGCAGGGCAATCAACAGCTCAAGGGAAAGAGCATTTGACATGTTGATAGTGGTTGCTCTAGGCACATGACAGGCAACATGTCATGCCTTCAGGATTTCAAGCATATCAATGGAGGACATGTTGCTTTTGGAAATGATCTTACTGGTGGTAAAATAAGTGGCAAAGGTAATGTCACAAAAGGTAATATGACATTTGAGGATGTCTACTATGTTGATCAATTGAAGTACAACCTGTTAAGTGTATCACAGGTTTGTGACAAACAACATAGCATATTATTTACTAACACAGAGTGTATGATCCTTGCTCCAGAGTTTAAGGTAGTTGATGAAAGCATGATACTACTTAGAACTCCAAGAAAGGACAATGTTTATTGTCTAGATATGGACAATGTTGATAGTGATTCATCCCTGAACTGTCTTGTTTCAAAAGCTTCTGTGGATGAATCCTCTCTATGGCACAGAAGGATGTGTCACATGAATTTCAAGACTATGAACAAACTTGTTAAAAACAACCTTGTAAGAGGTTTACCTTCAAAAGTCTTTTCATGTGATGATCATTGTGTTGCTTGTCTTAAAGGCAAACAGCATAAAACTTCTCATAAGACCAAAGAGTTAAATTCTATTTCTTCTTGTCTCCAGTTATTGCATATGGATCTGTTTGGTCCTACAAATGTTATGAGTATAGGCAAGAAATCTTATTGCTTGGTTATTGTTGATGATTACTCCAGATTTACTTGGGTATATTTTCTAAGGACTAAGGATGAGACAAGTGGACTGATCAAATCCTTTATCCTAAGAATTGAAAACCAAACTAATCAAAAAGTAAAAGTCATTAGATCAGATAATGGGACTGAATTTAAAAATCTTGATCTAAACACCTTTTGTGAAGAGAAAGGCATTGAGAGACAATATAGTGCCCCTAGGACTCCTCAACAGAATGGAGTTGCTGAGAGGAGAAATAGGACACTAATAGAGGCTGCTAGATCTCTGTTGGCTGATTCAAAATTGCCAATTACCTTCTGGGCTGAAGCAGTTAATACTGCTTGTTATGTCCAAAACAGAGTTCTAGTAGTCAAGCCAAAGAACAAGGCCCCATATGAGATTTTAAATAAAAGAAAACCATTTATTGGATTTTTCAAACCTTTTGGATGTCCTTGTACTATTCTCAATACCAAATCTCACTTAGGTAAGTTTGATAGCAAAGCAGATGATGGATTTCTTGTTGGTTACTCATCTCAGAGTAAGGCTTACAGAGTCTTTAACTCTTCTTCTAGAAAAATTGAAGAAAGTGACAATGTCAAATGCAATGAGAACACACCAAATCCAATTGGGTCTGGTCCTCAGTGGCTATTTGACATTGATTCACTAACTAACTCTTTTGGTGTCAGTAGTGATGATTATGGAGGATCAGGAACTACACAAGTTCAAGACAGTTTATCTCAATCTGTGATCTTTCCCATACCCACAGTGGATCCTGTTGAAGACTGTGAAAAGGAACCATCTACTGAACCAAGTCAGAGTGAAGAAGAGAGTAGAGATGAGGAGACTCAAGTCAATAAGGAATCAGAAGTAGCTGCTGAAAACACCTCAGTTGAGTTGAATGACTCAAATCTAGAGATGGTACTTAATGAAGAAACTAATCATCACACCAGAATTCAAAAGAATCATCCTCCACAACTGGTAATAGGAGATATATCCTCTCCTATGATGACTAGAAATCAAAGCTGGCTGCAAGAATTGCAAGATCAATAGTATACAGTGCTTTCTTGCTTTTTATCCCGGCTTGAGCCTAAGAAGGCACATGATGCTATGAAAGAATCCAGTTGGATAGAAGCAATGCAAGAAGAACTACTGCAATTCAAGCTGCAAGATGTTTGGGATCTGGTAGACCTTCCTAAAGGCCAAAGAGCAATAGGAACAAAATGGGTCTTCAGGAATAAGAGAGATGAAAGAGAAATTGTGATAAGGAATAAAGCAAAGCTGGTGGCTCAAGGGTATACACAAGAAGAGGGAATAGACTATGATGAAGTATTTTCACCTGTGGCTAGGATAGAAGCAATTAGACTATTCCTGGCTTATGCTTCTTATATGAAATTCAAAGTCTATCAAATGGATGTGAAAAGTGCATTTCTTTATGGCTCAATTGAAGATGAAGTATATGTCTGTCGACCACCAGGGTTTGAAAACCCAAGCTATCCAGACAGGGTATACAAATTGAAGAAAGCACTTTATGGATTGCATCAAGCTCCAAGAGCATGGTATGACACTCTGTCATCCTATCTCTTGGAAAATGGCTTTGAAAGAGGAGTCATTGATAAGACTTTATTCATCAAGAGACAGAAGAAGGATATCTTGTTGGTCCAAATCTATGTTGATGATATCATCTTTGGATCTACAAGAGACAACATGTGCAAGAAGTTTGAGGATCTAATGCATCAAAGGTTCAAAATGAGTTCCATGGGGGAACTTACTTTTTTCCTTGGACTCCAAGTTCAACAGAAGTCAGATGGAATCTTTATCTGTCAGTCTAAGTATGTGCAGGATATTTTAATCAAGTTTGGTTTCTCAGATTCAAAACCTGCCAGCACACCTATGGAGACACACAAGCAGATAACAGCAGATCTTGAGGGGGAGGATATGGATGTTCATCACTATAGATCCATGATCGGCTCTCTCATGTATCTTACAGCATCTAGACCAGATATAATGTTTCCAGTCTGTGTATATGCAAGATTCCAAGTTAGGCCAAAGCAATCTCACTATCAAGCTGTTAAGAGGATATTCAGATATCTCAAAGGGCAACCCAGATTGGGACTTTGGTATCCTCATGACTCATCCTTTGACCTACTTGCATACTCAGATAGTGATCTAGGTGGAGCAAACTTGGACAGAAAATCTACTTCTGGAGGATGTCAGTTTTTGGGTGCAAGACTAGTGTCTTGGCAGTGCAAGAAACAAACCACAATGTCCACATCTACAACAGAGGCAGAGTACATAGCAGCTGCAAGTTGCTGTTCTCAAGTCTTATGGATTCAAAATCAAATGCTGGACTATGGGGTAACCTTTCTACACACTCCAATTTTTATTGATAACAACAGTGCTATTAGCATTGTGAATAATCCTGTCAAGCACTCAAAGACAAAGCACATTGAAATCAGGTATCACTTCATAAGAGACTGTAATGAAAAGAAACTTATTCAAATTGTAAAGGTTCATACTGACAACCAGTTTGCTGATCTATTCACCAAAGCCTTTGATGTGAGTAGATTCACTTTCTTGGTAACAAGTGTGGGAATGATCAACTCTGAATAAACTCCTTCTCAAAAAGTGGTTCAATACCTGTATATTATGTATTCTTGGTGGTCCTAATCTTTCTTTTCAGGGAATTCATAGCAGTCCTCAGTTCATCATAAGTTGAAAAGAGTAAGTATTGTTAATACTGACAGTGCATTATTAATACTGCCAGTGTATTGTTAATACTGCCAGTGCATTGTTAATACTGCCAGTGCATTGTTAATACTGCCAGTGCATTGTTAATACTGCTAAGTAGTTAATACTGCTTTCAGTTAATACTGCTTTCAGTTAATACTGCTTTCAGTTAATGCTGCTTTCAGTTAATACTGCTTTCAGTTAATACTGCTTTCAGTTAATACTGCTTTCAGTTAATACTGCTAAGTAGTTAATACTGCTTTCAGTTAATACTGCTTTCAGTTAATGCTGCTTTCAGTTAATACTGCTTTCAGTTAATACTGCTAAGTAGTTAATACTGCTTTCAGTTAATACTGCTTTCAGTTAATACTACTTTCAGTTAATGCTGCTTTCAGTTAATACTGCTTTCAGTTAATACTGCTCTCAGTTAATACTGCTCTAGGTTAATACTGCTTATGTCCCGAATACTATAAATACCCTTTGCCCGCCTAAAAGTTCATAACGACTCTTTGCATACTGTTCACTTGCGCTCTAAACCCTTTCTCTCTCGAGTTCCAAGTTCTCAGGCAAGAACCTTCAAGGTCAATGGCATCCATGGCGTTCATAGACGAGCACAATGAAATCGCGATGCTCCAAAAGCCAAAACAAGCTGAAGGTTTTCACCAGATAGTCGACTTTCTGAAGTCCAGCCATATTGCCCATGCTCTCACTATATCTCCTACCATCTTCATAGAGCATCAGAGGCAATTATGGGCAAATGCCACCATTGTTACTGAGAATGGTGTGCAAATGATCACAACAAGGGTGTGTGACAAACCCTTGACAGTTACTGAAGAGGTACTTCGCATCAGTCTACGTCTAGACGATGCCTCTGGTATAACTTCTATCTCTAATGATGAACTGTTTTCTACTCTTACAAGAATGGGGTATGGAGGCCCATTGGGTGTGTTCAAGTTCTCAAAAGCCAAATTTTCACCCCAATGGCGTTTCTTTGTCCATACTCTTATGCACTGTATATCTAAAAAGACTACTGGATGGAGTGAGTTCAGTAGCACCATTGCTTATGCTTTGGTATGCTTAGCCACTGCCAGAAAGTATAATTTTTCACAAATGATTTGTAATGATCTTGTCTCAAACCTGGGAAGTAAAAAGAGATTTTATATGTACCCCAGGTTTGTCCAAGAAGTTATTAACCATGAATTGACGGATATACCTCATTTTGATGGGGTATATGTACCCAAAATTCCCAAAGGTAAGGTCTTTTCAAACATGAAAAGATCCCCTCTGGACTCGGAAGGAGTTGACACCCCATTGTTCTCTACAATGATGGTGGTGTCCCAAACTGATGAAGGTATGGCAGCAGGGTCAAGGCCCCCATTAGACCAACCCACTGCTAGCCAATCCCAACCTTCCCACTCTACATCACTTCCCCAGTCTCTTCTTGATAAACCAACTTCACCAATAACCCATACTTACAAAAGGAAACAGGTAAAGAAGGCTCCTTCCCTTCTTGTACCATTGACCCCTAAGCCTTTAAGCCCTCTAAGGGAGGATTCTCCCTTAGAGAATATCTACAGGGAACCCACAAGGGTGTCTCCCAACCCAAAGGAGGTGCTCTCTGAGGAGGAGGAAGAGCATATGGGAGAGAAGGCTGCCACTACTCCTGCTAGCTCAGAGGAGGTCAGTGGTAACATACATAAGACCTTCCCCATGGCAACTTTGAATGAGCAATCATTCAAAGGTCCCTGGTGCCAAGAAACCAAGGGGGTGGATAGTGCTTCTGCTAGGCAGAAGACTTCCACTACAAAACGATCCAATGATCCATCAAAAGAGGGTAACACTTCTGGAGAAGGTGATGACAGATATACTTACTATGAATTGAGGGAAACAATGGGCAACATCAACCAAGATGTTCTCAAACAAGGGAAAGAAATTGAAGAGATGAAGCTGGTAATCTTGTCCCAACAAGTGCAGATTACCAAACTCAAGAAATTGGTGATGAAGCTAGTACTATAAAAGAAGAAGAGACAATTTGTGCTAAGGAGAAGGAAATATGGTAATGATGCTCCCAAAAAGGGGGAGATCAACATGGAAGAAGCTACAGAAAATGGGGATCTTGATGAGATGAAATATGGTGGTGAGGGGGAGAGATTTGATGTTGAGGGGGAGCAAGAAGCAGAAACAGAAAGAGAATCAGTGCAAGCAGAGATAAAAGAACAAGCAGCAGTAACAAAGCAAGCAACAGAAACCATTAATGCTGCTAGTTCAATTAAAGCAGCAGAAATGGTTAGTACTGCTGAAACAAGCAAAGCAGTAGAAACTGTGAAAGAAGTATTAACAGATCTTGAGATTGCAGAAACCTTACTTAAAGCCAAACATGATACTCCCAAGGTCACTTCAAAGACCAAAGGAGTAGTCATCAAAGAACAAGGTGAAGTGATCAAGAAAGATAACAGTAAGAAGGTAAGGAACAAAGACAAAGGAAAAGCAAAGATGGTGGAATCTGATCAACCAGTCAAAAAGCAAAGGTTGGTTGAATCAGATGAAGCCTTGGCCAGGAAGATGCAGGCTGATATTGAAAAGGAAGAAAGAGTTCAGGTTGAAAAGGACAGGGAGATGGCAAAGGCTCTAGCTGCTGAACTGAATGAAGCCTATCAACAAAGCCTGGCAACTGAACTTGCACAGAAGAAAGCAGCATCTTTGAAGAAACCTGTAGTGATAAAAACAGCTGCAAAGAAGAGACAACCCTCAAAGACTTTCCTTGGTACTCAAGAGAGAAACAAGATGATAATTTTTCTCAAGGGTGCTATAGGAGTCAGAAAGGAGATGTTCTCCAAGATGACATTTGAGCAGATCAAGGAGCTGTACAATTCTGAAATGACTAAGCTTCAAGGAAATAAAACTGCCAGGGTGGAGATGGAGAAGAGAATGAAAGAAAGCAATGATTTCATGATAGAAAAACCTTTTCCAGATGAGCAAGAAACACCACCAAAGAAAGAAGTCACTCTAGGTGAAAGTCTAAGGACTTTAAAGAGAACCAAGATTATGGCAAGGAGAAAGTTAACCAAGAAGCCTAGAATAGCTGAAGGAGAGGCTGAGAAGGTTGCTGAAGAAGAAGGGGCACCTGAGTCATCTGAAAAGAAGGAATCTTCAAGTACTGATGATTTAAAGATGTACATGGTAGTGATGAACAAAGTTCCTGAACCAATTTCAGCAGAACCTGTAGGTATAAAGCCTCCTGAAGTTATTCACTGGGATACACTGACATTGGATGGAAAGGAGTATATCAGAATCAAGAGGAAGGATGATAAGTATGAGGTATTCAACACTTGGGCCAAGATTGTCAGAACATGCTCTAGGTCTGATATAGAAGAAATGTTTGAAATAGGGATGAAGTTGTATGCAGATCAGTTAAAAGCTCCAGGGATTTCAATTACAAAACTGGTGATGGAGTATCTGTGTATGATGTTCAAACCTGAAGAAGTGGAGCATGTCATAAGAAATGTGTTTCAAGCAGTCACAAATTGGACTCTATATGAAACTAGTGGAGTATATGCAGTGACTTTGGATAGAAATCACATAGAATACTTCCTAGTGGATAGAGTATACACTCACAGCAGACTTAAGCTTCATGCAATGCTAAAGAAAAAGCTTGGATGTGTTGAAAACTCAGAAATGGCCAAATATCTGATTCAGAGAATGACCAATCAAAGTTTGGGGATAAATGTTGATACAGGGATCTGAAGAATGATATTTTGGGAGCATCTGAAGAACTTGACTTCTCTTCCTAAAAGTCAAGTTAGGGGGAGATTGTTGGGAATTGAAGAATAACTCAAGTGATTAATGCTGCTAGTTCAGAATTACTACTGCTAGAAGACTCCAAAGTTAATACTGCTGAGTATTACTACTGCTAGTAGAATTAATACTGCCAGTCAAAGTTAGTGCTGCTTGAACAAAGTTAGTACTGCTTAGCTAGTTAGTACTGCTAGTGGTTAGTGCTGCTTAGTAGTTAATGCTGCCAAGACTTAATGCTGCTTATAAGGTAATGTGAAGATAATGATGAAGAGATCGTGGGTAAAGATAAACAAGGATATTCTGAAGATATTCATGGAAGATATACTGAAGATATTTTATTTATTTGTAATTATCTTTTTGTTCAATATATGTATAGATTTGACAGAATAGTTTAGATAGAGATTTATCATTCTAAGTTTTTGTTTTTAGAGAGAATCAACCTCAAGGCATAGTTCCTAATTCTAGAGAAGTAGAATTCGTCTTGAAAGAGCTTGTTCTTCAAGATTGAGGTTGAGTGTGTAATCTTGTGATTTTAATACAAGTTTGCAAAGTGTTTATTATATACTGTTTGTTTACTGTTCCATTGAATATCAAAGTGTTATTCCGCAACTTCTTTGATATTGTTTCTGAGACTTTATTCTTGTTGAAAATTCGATCCTGACAGATTTCTCTAACTTGGCATCGATCACATAGGCTAGGAAAGATAAACATCCTTTTACTAAGCACTTACGTGCCTTTGCCATTGTGATTATTGCCACTTCACCTTTTCTCTTTACACCATAGATGACAACGGCTTCGCCAGAGGGGTTGGGAAGTCGAATCAACTTCTTGGAACATACAATCTCGGCATGATTGTTTGACAACCAATCCATGCCAACCACAACATCAAAACCCCCGATTAACATCAGCAGTAGATCGATCGAGAATTCTCTCCCTTCGATACTAAGAGTATACTACTTCAGAACATCGTGGATCAGAACTTGACTACCATCGGCTATTTCTACCACTAATGCATCCTCAAGATTAGTAGTGGGCATAGAAATCTTCTGACAGAACAAATCAGATACGAAAGAGAAACTGGCACCTGTATCGAATAAAATACGAGCAGGTACAGAGTTTATAAGAAAAGTACCCGATACCACATCAGCGAATGCCTTGCCTCCTCGGCCGTCATCTGAAATGCTCGACCCGGAACCCTCGGAGGGTTCTCCTTCTTTGCCGCTACGCTACCCATCTTGAGCTTCGGGCAATCTCTCTTCACATGCCCCGGTGCCTTACACTCGAAGCAGACCATCCCCGCGACAGAACAGTCGCGGGCGGTGTGATCATTCTTACCACACTTGAAGCAGAATCTAGAAGTGGGGTTACAGTTGCCATGGTGCTTTGTTCGACACTTCGAGCACCATCTGGCTTCTTGATAACCGCTAAAGCTGGGATTTCCGGCAAAAGGTCGGGTTCTCTTGGGAGGTACAGAACTGCTCTCCCACTTTCTCTTATCAGACACCACCACAGCTTTCTCAGTTTTGTTCCTCGCGAATAGCTCTTCCATGTACTAAGCTTCTTCAACCATCTCGCGGAGGTTAGAAGCTTTAGAATTGTGGACCATAGATTGCATGTCCGCGGGTAGATCATTCAGATAGGCCTTCATCTTATCCTTCTCTGTTGGGGCAACGTGCCCCACCAGATCAAGCTTCTCCATGAACTGACGGGTGTACTCCCTCACCGTCAGGCTTCCCTTTACTAGAGACCGGAATTCTTTCTTGATTCGGTCCATTGTTCTTTCATTGCAGAACTCTTCTAACAACTTTTTCTTGAACTCGGACCAAGACAACTGAGCCAACACAACAGGAGATAGGGTGGATTAAATGACATTCCATCAAATGAGCGCAGTATCCCTCAGCAGTTGGGTATCGAACCGCACTCTCTGATCATTTCCGCATTCGGAAGAGCCAAAAGCTTGCTCGACCGCTCGAATCCACTTCACACACAAGATTGGGTCGTCGAAACCAGAGAACTCTGGCGGTCCGCAACCCAAAAAGGACTTGTAGGAACAACTTTTCCTATTTCCCGGAGCACCAACAATCCCGTGCTCCTCAGCCCTGACCCCTGCACCAGCGCCTCCAGGACCCGCTACAATGTTTTCCACAACCGTCTCACTCCTCCGATTGTTCACATCGCGGTCCTCAATCACTTTCAGCAGAAACTCTTGCTGCTTTTCCATCTCTTCCCTCATTGCCAACATCATGTTGGCCATCAACTCAGACGGGGAACTAGCATCCCTGATGACTGGGTGGGACGAAGCCAGGTCTTCACGCGGAATGACCTCTGGCCACCCACCTAGCCCTTGCTGAACAGGTGGTCGCACAACAACCTCAACTCCCTCCGGCTGACCAGCGGTGGAGGCTGTCGCTTCCAGACCATCAACACGCGTACGCGGTCTACCACGCGTATTCACCATCCCAAACTGCTTCACAGAACAGGAAAAGAGATAAGAAAGAGTTGGAATAAACACAAAGGAAACGTACTACCACATTACCAATCGTCATAGCAATAGAAATTCAAGCACACTTACGTACGATATCCTCATAATAACATTAGCTAAGTGAGATTATGAACATATAACACATAAAGGTTCTCGTCACGATCGCCACAACGCCTGATAAACGCACTTTCCGTTGACTCTAAGACTAACCCATCTTAGAAGCTCTATCCAATCTCACGGATCAATTCTTATCATACTCGGTCTAAGTCTAGACATCTTACATTCATGCCTAGTTCACTTAAACTAGAGCTCTGATACCAACTTGTAACACTATAAAATTCAGAGTAAATTAAAACCTGGAAATATGGCAACATAACATTCGTATTGATATAAACCTCCCAAAAAGGGAATCAGTCCTTAAGACTTTACAAAACCTGCACAAATATAGGATTCATCAACAAACTAATCTAGACACCTCTACCAAGATTACATCAGTTGACAATCCATAATTCACCAAAAGAATGGGACTTAACAAATGCCCAGTTACAATACTATTCATCTCAAAATGCCTCGAGACCAAACCCGTCTCTCAAAACCCCGGCAACCCACCGCTAAGGGAAACCTGTTATACACATCATTTGAGAAAAAGTGTTAGGCTTAAAGCCTAGTGAGAACATACAGTTCATAAATCTCAAGAGATATAATCAAATGCATCAAAGTAAATCCTTCCAAAGGTTTAGTTATGCAAAATACAGTTCTTTGATAATATACGGACAACCGGTCCAAAACACATCTTCCGATGACGGGGATTACCCGATTTACCAAGGATTATAGTGGAACACAAAGTAAGCCACAAATCCGAGTTATGAGCTAAATACATGGAACCATGGTCACGAACGCTTCAGTCCGTACTACAATGTGAGGGAGGCCCCCAAGGAACCAGTCATACTCTTCGTTAGACTACATTTGACCCATGGCTAGTAATCGGTCTCACATAACCGTACCAAGTGCCCCAGAAGATCAAATGTATCTAACTACAACAGAAGGGGCACAACCTTCCCAGCCATAAACCGACTCGATACCTAGGGATCCACTAGTATAATCACGACTTGTCACAATATTTCATGTGACCATTTTAAAGCTAGATAAACATCTTTCAACACATTTATATTTCAAAATGCCATTTTCCAGACCAACTGCTGGTAAGAAAGATAATCATAAAACCAGTTTATATCCATTCTTTCAATAAGTCACAAACATAGGCAAGTAAAACATCATTTTACTTTTAATAAGGCGAAACCAGTCATTTTAGTCGAAACTGATCGGGAACCCCGAAAATCACCAAAAACTTCATTTATATCAAAATGTAGAGAACATGAAATCATACCGTAGAAATACTTCGGATTTCGCAAATAAGAGTTTTGACATATATAAAGTTTGTAAAATGGTAGTAGGAACTCACCATTAGGTTTTAGACTAAAACCCGGAAAACCAGATAACGATCACGACGTAGATGTGAAGCCTAAAACACCGAACCCTCGGATCGAACACCAAATATTAACTACCAAACTTAGAGAGAGAGAGAAATTGAGAAAATCTCACCAATGAGATATTTGTGGCTGAAGCCACTTAAGTCGGCCAGGGGATTTCGCGGGTTATGCCGCGACCTCAACTCGCGGGATAACTCGCCCGTGCCTTCAAACCCTAAAACCAACAGAGGCTTTCGCGACTAATGCCGCGACTACCACTCCCATGAAAGCCGCGAAGCTCGTAAACCCATAATCAACAGTGGACATCGCGACTTATGCCGCGACTCCAAGTCGCGAGCAAGTCGCGAAACTCACTGGAAGTTCACATTTTCACCGAAAACCACACATTCGAACGATAAACTAATAACGGTGATAACGACAAGAGTTATACACAAGATTTACAACGATACATATATAATGAAAATCCAGGGTGTTACAATCCTCCCCAACTTGGGAATGATTTCGTCCCCGAAATCCAAACTATACAAAAAGATGAGGATATCTTCGCTTCATATCCTCTTCGGATTCCCACGTCACATTTGCTCCACGGTGATGCTTCCACTGCACCTTGACCACTGTCACTTCTTTGTGACGCAACTTCTTAGACTTTCTTTCTAAGATCGCGTCAGGCTCTTCTACACAACGGTTACCTTCGTCTACTGTCAACTCGGAGAGAGGAATGACGCTTTCCTCTTCCGACAAACACTTACGAAGGTAACAAATATGAAACGTGTTGTGGATTCTGCTCAGTTCTAGCGGTAGTTCCAATTGGTACGCTTGCAAACCTACCCGTTTGAGCACTTTGAAAGGTCCGAGGAAACGGGGACTCAGCGATACCACGCTTTCTGAACCGTATAATACCTTTCCACGGCGATACCATAAGCAACACACGATCGCCCACTTGGAATTCCATCGGCCGCTTCTTCTTATCGGCATAACTCTTCTGCCGATCCTGAGCCGCTTTCAATCTTTCACGAATACATTTGACCTTATCGGCCGTCTCTTGCACGATTTCAGGTTCGACGAACTGCTTTTCTCCCGCTTCAAGCCAACATACGGGAGTTCGGCACTTTCGCCCGTACAATGATTCAAAAGGTGTCATTCCAATACTCGAGTGGTAGCTATTGTTGTAAGCGAACTCCACCAAAGGTAAGTGAGAGTCCCAGCTACCCCCGAAATCGATGACACAAGATCTCAACATGTCTTCCAATGTCTGGATCGTTCTCTCGCTTTGCCCGTCGGTTTGTGGATGGTAAGTCGTACTCAACTTAACTCGTGTACCAAGCTGTTTCTGAAACCCATCCCAAAAGTTCGAAGTGAACCGACTGTCGCGATCCGACACGATCGACTATGGTATGTCGTGCCTCGAGACCACCTCATCGATGTACAGTTTTGATAGTTTGTCCATCGGTAATGTCTCGCGCATGGCCAAGAAGTGAGCGCTCTTTGTCAATCTATCAACTATCACCCAAATGGTATCGTGACCTCGAAGAGTTTTAGGTAACTTTGCCAAGAAATGAGCGCTCTTTGCCAAGAAGTGAGCGCTCACTGGAAGTTCACATTTTCACCGAAAACCATACATTCGAACGATAAACTAATAACGGTGATAACGACAAGAGTTATACACAAGATTTACAACGATACATATATAATGAAAATCCAGGGTGTTACAATGGTGTTATAACTGACAAAAACCATTCGATACAGAAACTTAGCAATGAAATTGCTGAGAGAGAAGTATTGATTGAGGTTTTACATAGAAACAATGACACCAACGCCACCAACGCCAAAGAAAAGACAATAATTCTTAAAGAGAATTCTGAAATCAAGTCTAAACTGTGAAAGAGTGAGTCTGATTTCAGTGAGCTTACTAAAATGAATTCTTCATGTACTGAAGAAAACAAAACTTTAAGTGAAAAATTAGATGCTTTGGAAAAGAAGTTATACTCATTAGGTCAAAGTGAGCAAACCATTCATCTAAACAAACCGAAAGAGAATAAAGAAAATTGGGGAATTGGTTATGAGAATCCTCATTATCTTAAAAACGGTATATCTGAAGTGCCTGGACTTTATGATTTTACGTTCTTAAGACTCTCTCGTCGAGGCCCTGAACTTAAAGTTTTCTGGATTGGACTATCAAAAGAGGATGAAGCCAAAGAAACTGAAAAACGTTTGAAATCATCTAAAGTTTACCTTCCATTTTATTATGCGAAGCTGAATAATAGTTATAATGATGATCCTAAATCTCAAAAGAAATCTCTTTCAAATGACTTCTTTCAAAGTTATTCTGTAAAAGAGATGGAGGCGAAGCCTGTTAAAGGTAAAATTTACGTCCCTCCACTTGTTTTGGAAAGTAAGATTTCCGAACTCAATGACTCTTTAACAGATGAAAGACTTTTGATTGAGATTGAGCAAAAAGTTTTTTCAACCGTGCTGGAAAATGTTGTTATTTCAAAGGCTAATAATTCTAATGACATGTTTGGTTTATCAAACAGAGGGTTTGATTTTCTTAACTCTGACGGTGGTTCGGATGGTTGTTTTGAACAATTTGATTTTAATGCTAAACTTCCTAATCATTCATCTTTTATTGTGAAATCTTTGGGAAAAACCAGTATGCCTGTTAACAGTACAAAATCAACGAAAGTTGATAAATCAGTCTCTGTGAAAGCTAAAATTGCTAAAGGTAAGATAATATCTCAGCATTCACAGAAACCGAATACTACTTGTAATCCGAAGAAGAAGCATTCGTTTGTTGCTCAGAAGTCTAACTCACGAGTTTCAAATGTTTCAGATCTGAGCAAGCGAAAGCCAGAAGTTAAATCTCAATGGCAACCGAAACAGAAGCTTGACAAGGCTAATAAATCGTTTTGTAGTGATAATTGTAATAAGACTTTACCTAGTAAAGATGTTTTGAAAGCGAATGTTGCTACTATTTTGAAATACTCTTTTACGCAACTATTCCAGTTATCTAAATCTGCTAAAAAGTCTTCCTTTTATGATAAACATATTTCTAATTCTTGTCAAAATTCTGAGGTTTGAAAGCGAATGTTGCTACTATTTTGAACAATTTGATTTTAATGCTAAACTTCCTAATCATTCATCTTTTATTGTGAAATCTTTGGGAAAAACAGTATGCCTACTTGTAATCCGAAGAAGAAGCATTCGTTTGTTGCTCAGAAGTCTAACTCACGAGTTTCAAATGTTTCAGATCTGAGCAAGCGAAAGCCAGAAGTTAAATCTCAATGGCAACCGAAACAGAAGCTTGACAAGGTTAATAAATCATTTTGTAGTGATAATTGTAATAAGACTTTACCTAGTAAAGATGCTTTGAAAGCGAATGTTGCTACTATTTTGAAATACTCTTTTACGCAACTATTCCAGTTATCTAAATCTGCTAGAAAGTCTTCCTTTTATGATAAACATATTTCTAATTCTTGTCAAGATTCTGAGGTTTGAAAGCAAATGTTGCTACTATTTTGAACAATTTGATTTTAATGCTAAACTTCCTAATCATTCATCTTTTATTGTGAAATCTTTGGGAAAAACCAGTATGCCTGTTAACAGTATAAAATCAACGAAAGTTGATAAATCAGTCTCTGTGAAAGCTAAAATTGCTAAAGGTAAGATAATATCTCAACATTCACATAAACCGAATACTACTTGTAATCCGAAGAAGAAGCATTCGTTTGTTGCCCAGAAGTCTAACTCACGAGTTTCAAATGTTTCAGATCTGAGCAAGCGAAAGCCAGAAGTTAAATCTCAATGGCAACCGAAACAGAAGCTTGACAAGGTTAATAAATCATTATGTAGTGATAATTGTAATAAGACTTTACCTAGTAAAGATGCTTTGAAAGCGAATGTTGCTACTATTTTGAAATACTCTTTTACGCAACTATTCCAGTTATCTAAATCTGCTAGAAAGTCTTCCTTTTATGATAAACATATTTCTAATTCTTGTCAAGATTCTGAGGTTTGAAAGCAAATGTTGCTACTATTTTGAACAATTTGATTTTAATGCTAAACTTCCTAATCATTCATATTTTATTGTGAAATCTTTGGGAAAAACCAGTATGCCTGTTAACAGTATAAAATCAACGAAAGTTGATAAATCAGTCTCTGTGAAAGCTAAAATTGCTAAAGGTAAGATAATATCTCAACATTCACATAAACCGAATACTACTTGTAATCCGAAGAAGAAACATTCGTTAGTTGCTCAGAAGTCTAACTCACGAGTTTCAAATGTTTCAGATCTGAGCAAGCGAAAGCCAGAAGTTAAATCTCAATGGCAACCGAAACAGAAGCTTGACAAGGCTGATAAATCGTTTTGTAGTGATAATTGTAATAAGACTTTACCTAGTAAAGATGTTTTGAAAGCGAATGTTGCTACTATTTTGAAATACTCTTTTATGCAACTATTCCAGTTATCTAAATCTGCTAGAAAGTCTTCCTTTTATGATAAACATATTTCTAATTCTTGTCAAGATTCTGAGGTTTGGTTTGGAAATTATCATGTGCATTCATATCATTCATCTAATTCATTTGTTTTTCAAAAGAAAAGAGGACCCAATTTCAAATGGGTACCAAAATCTAGTGCTAACACAGTTGGACCCAATTTCAAGTGGGTACCAAAAGCTAAATCTGTGTTGCAGGTACCCAAAGTTTAAGAAGAAGAAATCTGAGATGGTTTCTGAACACGTCTGTTCAGAACCCGTGCTTAAGAGAAATATGGCTTTTGACCAAATCAGTTCAAGACCCACACTTCAATGCTCAAAAAGTCTTAACTCAATCTTTGTTTTAATACTATCTAAATCTCTTGTTTTGTTATTTCTCTTGTGCAGATCCGTCATATGTGGTACTTGGATAGCTGTTGGATCATAAATTGTATTCAAGATTAAAGTTAAAGTTAAGGGTTTAAACTGCAATTGTGCTAAAGTTAATTAGAGGGTTTATTATGTAATAAGTTAATAGTTATTAAGCTATTGGGCCCAAGCCTATTAGAAAGCCCATTAAGGTTAAAGCCCATATGGCCTGGGTATTTAAAGTTTTGATTAGTTTAGTTTTAGGTTAACCTTGTAAGAACTCTGATAATTTTCTAAATAGTCGCTGTAAGTTTTCTCTGTATTCAAAGGGTATCAAGAACACTCAAGGGTTTCATTGTTTATTCAAGGGATTGGTACGTTATTATTAATCTGTATATCTCTTGATTATTATTGTGTTGCTTGATTACTTGATTGATTGTTTACCAACTAGAATAAATCTGGGATAACAATTGGTATCAGAGCCTAAAGAATCAATTTTTTTTGTGATATTACTGTTCATCGAGAAAAATACTGTTCATCGAAAAATACTGTTCATCGAGTTACTATTCATGCGAAGTACTGTTCATCCTATTTCATGAATCTGTTATTGCATCCGGTCGATTAGTATTTGTGTTTGTGTTTCTTTCGATCGAAGAATTGCTTATTTGTTGGTTTAATTGTGTATCGGTCGAATTAATTTTCTGGGTTTGGTTTCGGTCGAACCCCAGATATTCTTCGTGTTCTTCGGCCATTCATCGTGTTCATCGATATTATTGTTTGACCGATACCTATTCGACCTGAGCCTTCGACCGGATAGTTGTATCTCCGGTCATTCCCTTCGACCGAATAGTTGTGACCTCCGGTCTTTCCTTCGACCGGACCTTAGTATTCTCCGGTCTTCCCTTCGACCGGATACCTGTTATTTCGGTCTTGGCATTCGACCGATACTAGCCGACCCCGGTCTTCCCACTCGACCGGATACTTGTTACTCCGGTCTTGCCATTCGACCGGATACTCGTATTCCCGGTCTTGCCATTCGACCGGATACCTGTTACTCCGGTCTTGCCATTCGACCGGTGCCTTGCATACTCCGGTCTTTCCTTCGACCGGTACAGATCATTCTTCGAAGCACATTTTCCAGTCCTAGACAAATTTTTGCAAGCTGCAACAGGGCCTCTAAAAGCCTAATTTTTTTTGTCTAGGGGCGCTGCCCCCATACCCCCGCAAGGGGGACAAAAGTTTTGTGCTTGATCAAAATCTTCTTAATTTTTCAGTATTTTTTTCATAGATATTAGTGCTTTATACTGTGTGCGAGGACTGCATTTGATTATTTTTGGAAATTTATTTTCTCTGAAAATTTTTGAGTGTAGTCTTTACTTTTGATTCTAACGATCTCATCTAGTTGGTTGTCTTGGTACAGAAAAGTCTATTTACTAACCGTACAACTAAGATGTCGAATCAGCTTCTCTCGATGGGTTCTCAAATCAAACCTCCTGTCCTCGTGGCAAATGAGTATCGGCAATGGAAGACCAGAATGATTCAGTTCCTGAATCACAAAAACAAAGAATTCATGAAAATAATCATTGAAGGTCCTAAACCTCCAATGATCACAGTAAAGGGTCAACCTGCTACAGATTCCTCTCCTGAAATCCCTGACAGAGAGATTCCTAAACCTGTTCAGTTCTTCACTGAAAAGCAGAAAGACCAACTCAAGCTAGAAGAAGAGGCTCTAATCTATCTGACGATGGCAATTCCAAACGACATCTACAATCGTGTCGACAGTCAGAGTACTGCTAAAGGAATCTGGGATGAACTAGCAAGGCAGTTTGAAGGAAGTGAAGCTTCTATTCAAGCTAAGCAGAATCTGTGCATAAATGCTTACGAGGGATTTCATGCAAAAGAAGGAGAGCTGCTTTTAGATACCTACAATAGGTACAACATTATCCTCAATGACTTGCGGAGGAACAACATCGCCAAATCTGCTTCTGAGATAAACTACAAGTTCATCAAGAATCTGAATCCAGAATGGAAGAACTTTGCTATCAACCTCCAGATGTCGAAGAATATGGCTCAAGAAAATGTCACCGATATCTTCTCTACTCTTGCTCAACATGAGGATGAGGTGAGATCCATTAACAATGAGTCGAATCATCTGAAGGATTCTGTGGCTCTCATAGCCGGCAAAGGTTCTGTATCCTCTGCAAGGTCGAAGAAAAAGGCGTCTAAAGCTTTAGTTACCGAAGTTACTGACTCTGAATCTGATTCAAGCAATGAAGAACTGGAAGTTGATTCAGATCCTGATATTCAAAAGTTCTCTGAAGACTTGGCTCTCATTACACGACGATTCAAGAAGAGCTTTGGCAAGAAAAGATTTTACTCAAAGCCAGAGTATGATGGATACAAGAAAGAGAAGTCTGAGATGCGATACAAGCCGAGGCATGGAAAGAGAGAGGAAGGACGAGAAGATCGGAAGGAAGATAGAAGAGAAGGAAAGAGAGAGGAGAAGCGAGAAGAGCGAAAGGATGAACCAGGAAGATGCTACAACTGTGGCAAATTTGGGCACTTCTCAAGGGACTGCAAATTCAAGAAAGTGAAGAACTCAGAGTACTACTCAAGAAAGTCACTAATTGCCAAGAAAGCTGAAGAAGGAAAAGTACTAATGGCTGAAGAAGAGAACTGGCTGTTCCAAAGTTCTGATGACGAGGAGCAAGCACATTTCACCCAAGTTTCTTACATGGCAAAGCTGGAAGGTGACGATGAAGACTCTGAGACACAATCCGAAGAAGCAAACTCTGAGGTAAGTGAAAATTCTGAACTTATTGAATCTTTAATGGCCCAAATACATGGCATGAAAGATGAATTTGCTTTACTGAAAGGCAAACTTAGCTCTGCACATCAATCTGTTTTAAGCTTTCGTGATGAAAATGCTATTTTAAAAGTTGTTGTGGAAGAAAAGGAAAAGGAAAAAGATGATTTAAAAGCTGAAAAAGAGTCTTTAAAAGAAAAAATATCTGGTTTAGAAACAGATCTTGTGAATCTTAATGCTGAAAAGGGTGAGTTTCAAATCAAATTTGAAGTTTGTTATAAAGAAAGAAATGAAGCTTACACCAAAATAAAGCAACTGGAGGACATTAACATGAAACGAGGTCAGACTGAACAAACATTAAATCTGTTGACCAATAAACTCCAAGACGAAAGGTTTTACAAACTTAAACCAGGTTTGGGTGTGCCAATTAATGAAATTTTGAAAAAGGCACCGGAGCACCTATATAATTTTGATAAATTTGGCTCCGCAATAAAACCCATTCCTGACATTCGCGCTACTTTTGTTGAAGCAAGTTCTCCTAAACCTTCTGAAGAGACCAAAGGTCAAGAAGAAATAAGAAAGAACAAGTCTGGTGACACTGATTCTCAAAATCTTTTTAAATCTGTTGGTTTTACATATGGTGATTTGAACGAAAGCTATGCAACTCGAAAGATCGAATTTACTGAGTTTGAATCACTATTTACCACACCTTCTAAAGAATCAGTGAGCACCAACACCGTTCTACCTGAGACTGCATGCAAAATTGATGAGTTTGAATCGGATGTTGATCCATCTACTATACCATCAGTCTCAACTCCCATTGCTTCTAAACCTTTACTTCCTGAAGAGATTGAAGAAGTTGCTGCTACCGCGGATGAATCTTGTGTTCAAAAAGATAAAAATGATAAAACGGAGTTTATTGAGTCCATGACTGAAGAGATATTCTCTGATATGATGAATGCATCAGACTCTGATCCTGTTTCTGATTTAAAAGGATCAAATTCTGTGGATGGTAATACATCTGAATTGATGAAGCAAATTGATATGTTGCAACAATCTCTTGATGAGGTTGAAGATGAAAACTTTGATCTCAAACATAAACTTGAAAAGTCTTTAAAAATAAATCAAGAGCTTTGCACTGAGATCAATGATTTGAAAATTACTTTGTTTAAAAATGCTTCAAATGAAAAACAGATGTTAAATGATCCAAGCTGGAAGGTAAGAACCAATCCAGAATTTGATGCTCCTGCAAAACCTACAGTTGCTTACTCTGATTGTTCTGAATATCCTCCAAGTATTTTTGAAAAGGGTGAGACTTCAAAGAGCACTAGAAAAGAACCACCTTCTAAGTTAGAGACTAACAAGGTTCCTGTTTCTGTTTCAGATATAAGAGGAAATGGAGTTGGGAAGAGTAAGAAGAATAAAGATCTTAGTTTGAATAAAAAGAATAGTTTGAATTCTAGTAGTTGTTCTACAGACAGTGTTATTTTGAATAGTACTTCTTTTGATAAACATGAATGTAAGATTTGTTCCGATAAATCTAAGTTTATGAATTTTGCTCGAAAGAATCTTTATTGCAAACACTGTTGGGATAATTCATTCAAATACTACTCCCCTCCTAAGTCCAAAAAGAATAAAAGCAAAGCTAAGATGAACTCTAAGTCTAATTCTAATTCTGATTCTTCTACACAACCAAAAGTGTATCGTGCTAAGGTTGCCAATCCTACTTCTAAAAAGCACTTTCAGGAATTGAATGTTAAGATGGTTTGGAAATGGGTTCCAAAACCGCGTTATGAATGGAGAGTAAAAGTCAAACCTGAGGATATTCCTGAATTGCTTGATGCTAACCGCGAAGGACCCATCTTGATATGGGTGCCTAAGCAAAACTAATTGTCTCTTTTGCAGGCCTGTCGATTGTGGGTAATAGATTCCGGATGTTCACGCCACATGACAGGATTCAAGCACCTCTTGCATAACTATGTGGAGGAGCCTGCCGGAGCAGTTAGATTTGCAAATTCTGAAGCCGAAGGCCACGTCAGAGGATATAGAATGCTCGATAACGGTGTTGTGAAGATTCAAAAAGTGCTATATGTTGAAGGACTTGATCACAATCTGTTCAGTACCAGTCACTTCTGTGACATGCAATATCAAGTCCGCTTCACAACCACTCATTGCTATCTAGAAGATCACGATGGTTACGAAGACTTCAAAGCTGAGCGCCATGGAAATCTATACTATGTAGATTTCCCTACACTGGCTGCCACACGTCCAGTATGTCTACTAGCCAAAGCTTCTAAAGCACAATCATGGACGTGGCATCGACGCTTGTCTCATCAAAATTTCCGATCTATAGCGAAGCTACAAAGACAAGGTCTGGTCAAAGGTCTACCAGAAATGAGGTTCGAAAAAGACTCACTCTGTTCCGCATGTGAGTTGGGCAAAATGAAGCGTAGCTCCTTCAAGTCCAAGGCTGAATCATCGACCTCATCAGCACTGGAACTTCTTCATATGGACCTTTGTGGCCCAATGCGCACAACATCTATCAACGGAAAGAAGTATGTGTTGGTAATGATAGATGACTACTCAAGGTATACATGGCTCGAGTTTCTTCGCAACAAGTCAGATGCGCCAGAGTTGATTATCGCTTTCATCAAGCGTATTCAAGTACGTCTTCAACTGCCAGTAAGAACCATTCACAGTGATAATGGCACGGAGTTCAAGAATGACACCCTGAAGAGTTATCTTACTTCCGTGGGTATTTCACACAACTTCTCCGCAGCCTACACTCCACAGCAAAACGGCATTGTTGAACGGAAGAATCGCACTCTGGTTGAAGCAACTCGTACTATGCTTGCTTACTCAGATCTACCCATGTACCTTTGGGCCGAGGCAGTCGCTACAGCATGTTTTACACAGAACCGTACCATTGTGGTCAAGCGCTTTAATAAGACAGCATATGAGTTAATCAACAATCGTACACCTAACATCAAGTTCCTTCGTGTTTTTGGTTGCAGGTGTTACATTCTAAAAGAGCGTCAAGGATTATCAAAGTTTGATAAGAAAGCAGATGAAGGATATCTCGTTGGATACTCTCTGACATCCAAAGCTTATCGAATTTACATTATTCGAACAAAGACGGTTGTTGAGAGCATGAATGTCTCCTTTGATGAGAATTCAACAAGGACTTCTGGACACAACAGTTCAGAACTCGGTCTTAACGACAAAGCTTCTATTCAAGCAAGAATAGAACCAGCTATAACAGGATCATCTTCTTCAAACTCTAACTCTACTTCATCTGAGTTAGATTTATTGTTTATTGATGCCTTTGATGATATATGTGCAGATTTTGAAAAAGGCATATCAACATCAATAACAAGTGGTACAAACTCGGAGGTCCCTACTATCTCTGAAGACATGCCTGGACCTTCCGACGAAGTCACTGACACTTCAACTCCATCAGGTACAACTACACCGTTAGTTTCTGGCTCTACTAATACTGAATCTGTCTCTACAGATAGTTCATCTAGAAACGAAGTCCCGAGCACTTCAACCGCTAGTCCAGAAGCTTCAGTGTCAGAAACACCAGTACAAGATGTCCCGAGTACATCTGTGGAGCAACCTGTCGTACAAGATGACAACGATGCATCAAATACGCAACAAGCAGTTGATGCACTACCAAGCACACATCGTTGGACTAAGGATCATCCCCTGGAAAACGTGATAGGTGACGTACAATCTAGTGTCACAACAAGATCTGCAACAGCTAACTTCTGCATGTTTTCAAGCTTCCTCAGTTCCTTAGAGCCAAAGAAAGCGGCTGAAGCTCTACGTGATCCTTTCTGGATTTCTGCTATGCAAGACGAGCTTCTACAATTCGAAAGGAACAAGGTATGGCGCTTGATCCCACTACCTAAAGGTAAATCCGTTATTGGAACAAAGTGGGTGTTCAGAAATAAGAAAGACGAAGCTGGAGTAGTCGTGAGAAACAAAGCTCGATTGGTCGCCAAAGGGTATTGTCAACAAGAGGGCATTGACTATGATGAAACATTCGCCCCGGTTGCAAGGATCGAAGCCATCAGAATCTTTCTAGCCTATGCAGCGCACAAAAACTTTACAGTCTATCAGATGGATGTAAAGTCGGCTTTCCTGAACGGCGTTCTGCATGAGGAGGTCTATGTGGCTCAACCTGAAGGTTTCGTTGATTCTCATCACCCTGATCATGTCTATGTTTTAGACAAAGCGCTTTATGGTCTTAAACAAGCACCGCGAGCCTGGTATGAAACTCTCACTAAATTTCTACTTGCTTCTGGTTTCAAGAAAGGTACAGTAGATACAACCTTATTTCTTAAAAGGCAAGGTGATGACTTGATTCTTATTCAGATTTATGTTGACGACATAATATTTGGGTCGACAAATCCAAAATTTTGTAAGAACTTTTCAAAGATAATGGAAACAAAGTTTGAGATGTCGATGATGGGTGAATTAAATTTCTTTCTTGGTCTACAAGTAAAGCAATTACCCGAAGGCATATTTATTAATCAAGCTAAATATATAAAAGATATTTTGAAAAAGTTCAATATGTCAGATGGTTCAGTCATGAAAACACCAATGGCTACTGGTACACTCTTAGACGCGGATCCCTCCGGGAAGCCTGTTGATCAAAAGGTGTATCGTAGCATGATTGGATCTTTACTTTATCTGACTGCCAGTCGCCCGGATATAATGTTTGCCACATGTTTTTGTGCGAGATATCAGTCTAATCCTAAAGAGTCGCACTTAACTGCTGTTAAGCGAATCCTTAGATATCTCAAAGGTTCTCCTAATCTAGGCCTTTGGTATCCAAAGGATTCTCGTTTTGAACTAACTGCCTTTACAGATGCTGATCATGCAGGTTGTAAGCTAGACCGGAAAAGCACCTCTGGATCATGTCAATTCATAGGTGACAAACTTGTGAGCTGGACTTCAAAGAAACAAAACTGTGTTTCAACATCCACTGCCGAGGCTGAGTATGTAGCTGCTGCTAGCTGCTGTTCTCAAGTCCTCTGGATGACGACACAGTTAAGGGACTTTGGATACAACTACAAGCGCGTTCCGATTTATTGTGATTCCAAGAGTGCAATATCTATAACTGCTAATCCGGTACAGCACTCGAAGACCAAACATATAGATGTACGCTATCATTTCATCAAGGATCATGTAGAAAAAGGTAATATTGAAATGCACTTTGTTCAAACTGACTTCCAGTTAGCTGATCTTTTCACCAAGCCATTGGATGAAAAGCGATTTCAATTTCTAATCAGCAAACTTGGTATGTTGAACATGTCTTAAACCTTACTCATGATTCAAGGGGGAGTATTCCAAATCTTGATAGTGTGTT
Organism: Arctium minus; assembly: GCA_954870635.1. Lineage (NCBI taxonomy): Eukaryota > Viridiplantae > Streptophyta > Magnoliopsida > Asterales > Asteraceae > Arctium > Arctium minus. Next base: position 11,042,804 of record OX941082.1, read on the forward strand.
ATTTTCCAACTGTTGTTAACAAGAAAGGAATCATTTTCATAAATGATTACCATTGTTTCTTTCACTTATGCAGGTTGGTTCAAGTGACTATGGCTTCTAATCACATCGGATTAGAACCCGCACTTCATGGCTCTATCTATTTTTTTTATATGCTTTATTTCCTTATTAATTTATAAATAAATAAAAAAAAATCAAAAAAAAAAAAAAAAAAAAAAAAAAAAAAAAACCTATAGTGATTTAAGGGGGAGAATATCTGTGATATTAACAGATTTTTGGATACTTAAATGCTTATCTGACCGTGTGTTCTTAAAGATAAATACTTGTGTTTTATCTTGTCAATATACTTTGTCAAGTATTCATACACATAACGGTTCAGAACATTCTATTTTGACTTTGTTATTACCATGTATCAAAAGTTAAATCTTTCTATGGTAATACTCACGTTCTTTGTATTCACTGTTGATTGAATCAAACGTCATTTCATGTGCTTTCATTGAACATATGTTTATATATTGTTCATATAAACAACATTCGTTTTTGATTCTCCAAAATCTTATTCTTCATGACAAAATGATATGAGCTTAATTGTCAAACTCTTTTAGTTTGAGGGGGAGAATTGCATCGTCAAACATCTTTTGTTTTGACATCTCCGAAAGTCTTATTTCTCATGTAATAAGTGGTATTTGTGCTTACATGTACAATAGCCTGTTGAACAACATGTTTCATTTAGGAAAATACATGGGATTCAGTGTGTGAGCTTAACAGAGCTTCCATGGATTCACGATAACCAGTGTTTCCTACCCAGGAAGTATTCCCTGAGTGATTGAGGGGAGAAGGGTCAAAAGATTTGAGTGTTGGTGTGTGAAAAGAGGTAAAATGAAAAGGAGAGATTGGTTAGACGTGAGCATTAAAAGAAAGAGGGTGAGAGAACAGAGTAAAAGAATATTAAACTCTGCACCAAACTTCTTTCTGAGCCGGGCAGCCACATAATCTGATTGGTTCACATTCTTTGGTGACCATCATTGAAATAGGCACCTAGCCCATGCCATCTCTTGCATACAACCTCACCAGCTACTCATTCTTTTCTCAAAAAGAGAATGTTTCACATTTTCTGGGGACGCATCACATACGCTATTGGTTCTTCATTTGGAAGATACTAATATTGAAAAAGAAGGAAAGTTGCCCCACCTTCGAACCTTTCTCATGCACATTGAGTCTTTGTATAATTTGTTGCTGTCTCAACAAGTTTACATACTTTGAGCCTAAATTGAAAAGCAATCATCTATGCTTAATTTCTTTCATACACATGCACGAACACACAGAAATTTGTTTTCTGTCAGAACGTTCATAGATAACCATGTGTTATTCGATGATTGAATGGAAGACCTGGGGAGTCTACATCAAACCAGCTCCTTATATAGTAACTTTGTGTTACTCAGTGACTTTGTGTCATTGACAGGCATTCTAACTGAGGCATTTGTTGATTCAGGGTTACACTTATTAACTGTTTGAATTTGAAAAAATTTGAATGGTTCCTACTTTTTATTTGAATCTGAAAAGATTGAGATAATCACTCTTTCCATTTGGAGAGACTGCTCTTATTTCATACAGGCCTCGTTACATGATGACGACTATGCTTACATGATGATCATACACAAAGGGGGAGATTGTCTTGAAAAGGGGGAGATTGTTTTGCAAAAGTTTTGATGATGTTGATTCTCACCACTCATCAAAAAGGGGGAGAAGATATAAAAAGGGGGAGAAGATACAAAAAGGGAGAATATAATCTGAAGATCTGAAGATTTTAAAGCTACAAGTTCTGAAGCTATCAATGACATATCTGAAGATAAGAGAATACAAGTGAAGACTTGAAGACAATTGCAAATTTTTTTTAATCTTGAATCCAAAGGGGGAGATTGTTGGATCATAAATTGTATTCAAGATTAAAGTTAAAGTTAAGGGTTTAAACTGCAATTGTGCTAAAGTTAATTAGAGGGTTTGTTATGTAATAAGTTAATAGTTATTAAGCTATTGGGCCCAAGCCTATTAGAAAGCCCATTAAGGTTAAAGCCCATATGGCCTGGGTATTTAAAGTTTTGATTAGTTTAGTTTTAGGTTAACCTTGTAAGAACTCTGATAATTTTCTAAATAGTCGCTGTAAGTTTTCTCTGTATTCAAAGGGTATCAAGAACACTCAAGGGTTTCATTGTTTATTCAAGGGATTGGTACGTTATTATTAATCTTTATATCTCTTGATTATTATTGTGTTGCTTGATTACTTGATTGATTGTTTACCAACTAGAATAAATCTGGGATAACAATAGCGGATGTTCCAAGCATATGACTGGACAAAAGGAGATGTTATCCAATTTTAAAGAGAAGTATTGCGGAACAGTTAAATTCGGCAATGGCCAGCATTCACCAATAATGGGTTATGGTGATATGGTACACAACAATGTCACGATCAAGAAGGTGAGCTATGTTGAAGGCTTAAGACACAACTTGTTTAGTATAGTCCAGTTCTGTGACAAAAACTTAGAGGTCAATTTCAAAGCCAAGACGTGTTCAGTTCGCACTGAAGAAGGCGAAGAACTCTTGGTCGGCACGAGAAAGTCAGACCTCTACACAATTAATTTGTCAAAAGTCCAGACTGACAAGCAGGTTTGTCTACAGACGAAAGCCTCGATGCAACAAAGCTGGTTATGGTATCGAAGGCTCTCTCACCTCAACTTCAGGTACATCAACAATCTAGTTATTGAAATTCTCAGTTGTGTAATAGGTTGAATTTCCGCAAACCTTGGTTTATTATGTTACTTGGGGCCGGTTTGGCAGTCTTATATTAAAACTGTTATGTATTATTTCTGAAATGTTGGGTTGTTACAATTGGTATCAGAGCCATAGTTTAAGGGATCTAGGTGACCGGATGAGCCTAGACTTAAACTTGAGGAGTAGAAACATAACTGAAAAATAGGAAGGCCTTAGGGAGTCGAGTGATAGGGTGGTGAGGACTAGCATGTAAGGTAAACTTGGAATTACATCTGGCCAATGTAATTGCGAATTTACAGGTACATGTGCATGCTTAGCATACCTTATTACATTGGGACTGTTGGTTGAATGTTTTGTGTTGCGTCCTTTTCAGTAAGCAACATGTCTGAGCGTGTGACGAGGAGCAGATCAGTGTCGGTTGATGAGACAATACCGGTGAATGAAGTAGTAGTGGATGAGCCGACAGCTCCTCTAAGAAAGGAAACCACTCGAGGAAGGGGTTGTGGTCGAGGAAGGGGACGAGGGAGAGGATCCCGGAAAGCTGCCACCAAGCTGGAAGAACTCGAGGAGAGGGTTCAGGGGCGAAAGATGGCACAGGGTGGCCGTCGAGCGAAAAGTATGGAAGTACGTGCAGAGAAAGAATCCTCCCTTCAAGAGAGTTCAACTACCGTCAGGGGAAGAGGATGGTCAAAGAGCCGAGGTGGGGGTCGGACGCAAGCCTTCGTGACTCAGGAGACCTTCGCCATGCAAATGGGAAAACTTCAAGAAACCTTGCAAGCTCTGCTAGCCCATCAGACAAGGAGCGAGAGTAAAGAGAAGAGTGAGGAAAGAGAAGGGACTAAGATGCCTAGTCAGCCCATAACTGAGGTGGACAATCATTCCCAACCAACTCTAGTTGCGGCAGCCAGTTCTGAGTTCAGAAAAGGGTGTAGCTACAAGTCGTTCTCCTCCTGCAAGCCCCCCAACTTTAAGGGTGATTGTGATCTAGTGGTAGTGATCAAGTGGATTCGAGAGATGGATTTGGTTTTCGATACTTGCAAGTGCGTTAAGGAAGATAAAGTGGTGTTTGCATTGTCTATGATAAGGGATGATGCAATTTTCTGGTGGGAGGCCGAGACCGGGGGAGAGGGGTCAAAAGCAGCGAGGAGCATGGCATGGGAGACCTTCATCGCTAGGCTCAAGCGGTAGTTCTGCCCGATAGCTGCTGTAAAAATCTAGAAGAAGAGTTCCTGGGTTTAGAGCAAGGGGAGATGACCGTTCGAGAGTACATGACTAAGTTTCTTGGAAAGGCCCGTTTCACGGAGATCTACGTGCCGAATGAGGAGCGGCGTATAGAAGGTATTTGTTTGGGTTAAGAAGTAATATTCGGGAATTGGTTTTGCAGTATTGGATTGAATTTGGAATAAAATTTATTCAAATCTCATGTTTGGTTTGAAATATTTTACTGGATTTCATTGAAATCCCACAAATATAGGATTTTGAAAACCCACGGGGGTAGTTGGTATTTCATGGGATTTTGCAGGATTTGTATGTAATAATGTTTTAAAATATGTTAAAAACATTTGTTTTGTAATAATCAATTAATAAAAGTCCTACAAACCAAACACACCAAAGATTCTATACTCTTCCAAATCCAAATCTTTCCACAAAATACGAAGATAAAGTGGTGTTTGCATTGTCTATGATAAGGGATGATGCAATTTTCTGGTGGGAGGCCGAGACCGGGGGAGAGGGGTCAAAAGCAGCGAGGATCATGGCATGGGAGACCTTCATCGCTAGGCTCAAGCGGTAGTTCTGCCCGATAGCAGCTGTAAAAAGCTAGAAGAAGAGTTCCTGGGTTTAGAGCAAGGGGAGATGACCGTTCGAGAGTACATGACTAAGTTTCTTGGAAAGGCCCGTTTCACGGAGATCTACGTGCCGAACGAGGAGCGGCGTATAGAAGGTATTTGTTTGGGTTAAGAAGTAATATTCGGGAATTGGTTTTGCAGTATTGGATTGAATTTGGAATAAAATTTATTCAAATCTCATGTTTGGTTTGAAATATTTTACTGGATTTCATTGAAATCCCACAAATATAGGATTTTGAAAACCCACAGGGGTAGTTGGTATTTCATGGGATTTTGCAGGATTTGTATGTAATAATGTTTTAAAGTATGTTAAAAACATTTGTTTTGTAATAATCAATTAATAAAAGTCCTACAAACCAAACACACCAAAGATTCTATACTCTTCCAAATCCAAATCTTTCCACAAAATACGAATCTCTCAAAACCATTTCATCAAACCAAATGCCCAAGTTTTAGCTAAATCAGATATAAGATAAGTATATGTACATATGCTAATTAACCCCTTCCCAATCATTTTTTCTCTCATATATGTCAAATCCAAACTCTTTTTACATTTCGAATGTATTTGTTTGACATTAATGAAGTTTGTTTAGAATCGTTCTTTTGTATTTAGCAATACCCTTTTTCTTGACCCTTGATGATTGATTTAAAAAACCTAAATACTATAGTACATGAAGTTAAATTAAAGGTTACTAATTAATGCATATATAATCGTATCTATCTTACAGGCATACACTCGATAAAATTGTATCTATCTTATAGATTTGTACTTCATTTGTACGTGTTAAATGGTCGACGTTTCACATGGTCAAACTCCAACGGATCCAAACATAGCAAATTAGACCGCTTTCTTGTTTCAAGGAACGCTATCAACATCTGGCCCAACTTAAGTTGTACAATCCTTGCTAGGGATAAATATGATCATTGCCCGATGATCATGAAATATGTTGTTTCTGACTATGGTCCGACACCGTTTAGAATTTTCAACTCGTGGAGTAATATGGAAGATTTTAGAGGTCTGGTTGAAAGCTTTTGGAGAGAGGGCTCGTACACGAAATCAACGCATAAGATGATTGATTTGAAAAACAAATTGAAAATGCTAAAGTCTCAGATCAGAAACTGGTGGGTTTCAAAAAAACTCTCGTTGAGTGAAGAAAAAAAGAAAGCTATTGACGTGTTAAATGACATTGATGCACGATTAGAAGCAGGTGTTTCGACCCCAGATGACAATTCAAGAAGACTCGAGAACGTTAAAATCATCGATGACATTTTATCCAAAGAAAGAGCTGATCTGACCCAACGGGCCAAACTAAACTGGGTTGTGGATGGAGACGAAAACTCTAAAAAATTTCATGGATCGATAAACTTCAGGAGAAACAAATCCAGAGTTAGGGGGATTATGGTTAATGGACGCTGGATAGAGGACCCGAAAGTTGTGAAGGACGAATTTCGCTCTTTTTTCGAATATTTATTGGGAGCTCAGGCTCGGCCAAGGTGTACTTTTTCCTTAGATGCTCTGAAAAAATTATCTACTGAAGAAGCCGATTTCCTTGACAGTCCTGTCTCAGAAACTGAGATCAAGACAGCGGTTTGGGAATGTAGAGAAGATAAATCCCCTGGTTCGGACGGTTTCTCTTTTGGATTTATAAAATATTTTTGGCCCATAATGTGCAGTGATTTTACTGCAGTGGTGGCGGAATTTTTTACCTCTGGATGGATCCCAAATGGTTGCAACTCTTCCTTCATATGCCTCGTTCCTAAAAACGCATATCCATTGTTTTGTAAGGACTTCCGACCTATCAGTCTAGTTGGATGCATTTACAAAATCATTGCCAAGATCCTTACGAACAGAATCAGCTGTGTAATAACTTCCGTCATTAGCGAATCACAACCGGCGTTTACCAAAGGTAAGTACATTCTTGATGGGGCTCTGATAGCTAACGAGATCTTATACTGGGCAAAAAAGAACAAAAAACATGTTCTATTATTCAAAGTTGATTTCGAAAAAGCATTTGACATGGTAGAATGGAGGTACCTGGATGAGATTCAGGAAGTTATGGGCTTCTCCAGGAAGTGGAGGAGATGGGTTAAGGCAAGTTTAAGTTCCGCCTTCGCTTCTATTCTAATAAACGGGTCTCCAACTTCGGAATTCTGGCTACGGAGAGGTCTTCGACAAGGCGATCCGCTGTCACCGTTTCTTTTCATTATAGCCATGGAGGGTTTGCACGTTCTTATGACAGAGGCCAGGAACAAGAAATTGATTAAAGGTTTGCATATTGGCTCTAATAGCTCTCCCATCACCCATCTTTTTTATGCAGATGACACAGTATTTATCAATGACTGTGTAACACCCGTAATTTTCGGTAAGTATAGAGCCACCCAGGCGTTTCTGAACCTCGTGTTTGGTGGGATTCATGTGGGGAAAACACTTCAAAAAGTCCCAAAGAGTGTCGAGGGCCTTAGTGCCAAAAAAGATCGGATTTTCGGGCTTCGGGGAGTCTGGGCGAAAGTGACCGCGAAAGTGACATGTGTCACAATCGCGTGTCACTCTCACGGAGGGCATTGTTGCCCGCGGTACAATCTCAGCTAGAGTGCCAAGCGAAAGTGACATATGTCACTTTCGCGAGGCACTATCACCGGCGGCCTCTGGTTGTTTTAAATCCCGAATTTTCAGCCTTTTCATTTGTTATCTTCACCCACTTCACTCTTCTCTCCCAAGAACCGAGCCTCACCCTCCCCTTACGAACCCTAACTCGTTTTTGGGTGTTTTTGCCATAAAACCAAGTGTTCCTTCATCTTCTAACGATGTTATGAAAGCTAGATTTATTATCCTTTCATCTTCACCCTCTTCACCCAAGCTTTCTAGGGTTTCATCCAACTCTCCCCCATTTTGAAGATTTGGAGTTTGTGGCTTAGGTTGGTGAGCTAGGAGTGTTTGATTGGTGGATATGGTTGAAACTTATGGATCTAGGTTTTTGGAAGATTTGGCTTGTGGATTCAAGTTTCTTCAAAGGAGCTCAAAGTGGGGTAAAATCTAGATTTAGCCTAAATCTAGCAAGGTGAGTTCAAATTGATTTGTGAAAACGGTGTACATGCCAAAATACCTATTTTAAAGTGTTTACATGTTTTATATGGAATTGTTAACTGCTAATCATCTGATAAGTTTTGGTTATTTGGAAGTATTCAACTTTATAAACTTATAAAACACCCACATTTAGGATTTGAGCATTTTGATAAATAAATCATATATTTTGGATATTTCAATGATTTATTGCATGGAGCATGTTTCTGAGTATAAAAGCATTCTATTGGGTGTCATGGGATGATTTGAAAGAATAAAAGGTATAAACCCACTTTGGAAAATGTTTTGTCCCTATCTAAATCATGTTGAATTCATTTGGGTGTGTTGAAGCATGGGTTGATTATTTGGGTCATTTACGTTTGATTTCATTTTATGACTTTCAATGTTGGGTCTTTGGATTTGTTGAGGTTATGGCTTAATTTGGATTTTGTTGGGTCTTGGGGACACTTGTCCAGTTTTGATAGCTCAATGTAGAGCGCTTGGTTATAAATTGCATTTATTGCATCTTATTTGGGAATTACATGTTTTGAATGCGTTAGTTCATTCGTTTTGAGTCATGTAATGTTTTAGCCCCGTCTGCTATGGATCCATTAGCACTTTTGTTATTTTGACGATGTGGGACGACTAGCCTCTGCACATCATGGCACGTTAGGCATAGGATGGGATTGTAAGTCCTTCGTGCGGCACGTTAGGCATAGGATGGGATTATAAGTCCTTCGTGCAGTATCTATGGGTGTATGCTGAAAGATGCTGATCTCGATACTTTATTATTTGTCCAATGGTGGAACGCTAGTTAATCCCCATTGAGGCGCGGTTTGGCTTCTTCCGTATGGTGTAAGTCCTCCGTGCTATTATTTATGGGTGTATTCTGAAAGATGTTGAGCCCGATATTTAATACCAGTTTAACGTAATATGTGGCTTACTTTGTGCACGTCGCATTATGCGGAATCGGGTTTCCCCCGTCACCGAAAGGTGTTGTCTTTGGGCTGTCTTTATGTATTTGTTTTCGGTGACATTTTGCTTACATATGTTCATTCCATGTTTTATGGGTTGAGTATTAATCCCTACCCGTGTTTTGGGGTGTTTTGGGATATGAAGTATTATTTGCATTATCATAAATTGGGAGTCAATTTATATCCACGTTTTGCGTCGAGTTATCTCTCTCTTATGCTATAATCATAGAAACTTGAGTTTATGCATATTTTGGTCGGTTGGTTTATAAAGCTTATTCAAATTTCATTAGTCGAGCATTACTATTATTCTCGGTTGGATCAAGTGTTGGATTTCATTACTTCATGAAAGAATGTTTTGGCGTTGAGGCATCCATTTATAAAATGCTTATTATTAGTAAATGAGCTACTTTCTTATTTTCTTTAGTAACTCTTTTCAAAGGATCATGATTAAATGTTGCAATATTTTCCCTTACGTTTTCCTCTATAATCATGATATAAAACTCTTGAACTCACTTGGCGTTACCTAATCCTTTTTATTTGTCGGCATGTGCATCAGGTTCCATCTCGGGATTAGTTCTAGCATTCCTGTGAAGTGATGAGCACTAGATGTGTGCTCGAAGAGGTGATTAGCTTGATGAAGTCTTCCACATTTATATTTGGAGATAGCGATTGTTATTGGGATATAGTAACACTCGACTTTAGTTAGTCTTTAGGTAGGGCTTTAATTTTGTTGATGGTTCAGTCTAGAAATTGTATTTCAATTATGGACTATTAGTAAGGGATTTTATTCCCCTTTAAGGTATTGTTGAAAGTTTTTAATTAGTCGCTCTTTCCAAATTTGAGGGTGTTACAAGTTGGTATCAGAGCTTAAGTTTGAGAGAATTATGTGTTGATTTTGAATGCCTAGACTCAAACTAGCGTAACTTTAAGCATTTGAATGTGAGATCACACCATTAGGCACTTTAAGATTGGATGATTCGAGGTGAGTGGAGCCACTAGGAACGGGAATCGTGCCGAACATGGCAAGGATGACCATGTATTGTACGTTCATAATAGCACCTGGCCAGTGTTATGGTGAACCTACGGGTTACGTGTGTATGCTTGATCTGCCTTGGTATGATAACCGTTGGGGTAGTGAAACAGTTTCTATATGGGTAGCCATTAGAAGAAGTTGACGATTTTAGTATTCGTCACTTGGAGTGACGGTAAGCATAGTGATTGCTTTAAGTGAACCGTTTTGTGTCGGATTGGTTGGTTGGATTAGAACCATAGACTTTTTTTGAATCAATGTATTTCGAGGATAAATTATGAAGTGAACCTATGAAATCTCTAATCTTTTCCTTAAGATGTTTGAGCATCCGGTTGACGATAGTGTGACTAAGAAATTGAGGAGTGTGGTTTTGAGGTATTGAGTGCCGATCAAATTCATGCACGAGACTTATTTCTGAAATAAATTTCATCGATTACTTCTCATGTTTCCAAAATCACCCTGTGGATCGTTCCACGAAATCTTGAAATTATTAGCACACGCAAACTTTAGACCATGATCTTAAACGGGCATGGAACTATTTTATTACACGTGGTTTCAGGTTTTGCCGAGACCGTGGTTACTCTCATTGTTGCCTAACACCATTTTCAAAGATGGTAATGTTCGTATTTTGACGTTGCTTAGAGTCTTGGGCAAGTAACTACGGCTTATGACCTTAATATTGGATCTCCTCCACGTATGTTAAGGTTTTGGACGAAGAGTTACCTTTCATTATTTTGATGTCTGAGTTTTATTGAGAATTTTATTTTATGGGGTTTTGTTTATTTGACGTGAAAATTTTATTGGCGTCCAGTGGTGTTGTTTTCCCCTTTGGGTTTCGTGTGAGCAGTTTGACTGCACATAGCATGTATGCATATTTTATTGAGAATTTTCATCACGATGTTTTAGCCAATGTTTTAGAACGATGAGAGCATAATTTTATTTGGCTTTGAACTCGAAACCGACATAAGTTATTTCATGTTTTAACCAAGTGCATACGCATATCATCCTATTAGCTTTGGGAAATAAACGGTCGCATGCAAGTTTTGTTGTGAAATCTTATTCCATGCCGCCTTGTGGCCAAAAGAGAGAAAACTTTGAGAGTTCGATATTATGATCATGTTTTGGGGAAATTTCATTATCATGTGATTTATCTTTGGGTTTTATACAAATATCAATCATCGTATACTTTTTGTTTTCGGACGTAAATGGGCCTTGTTGGGGATTTTATCCTCCGACGTTTTGTGTTTTTAAAGGAAAAGATTCTAAAGTAGAAGTTGTGAAATCCACTTTTGGGAATTGTACAAACTTTTGTTGCACATGTTATAGTGCGGAAAAAAAATTATTTTCTTGTGTAAAATATAAATTGACGTATGCTAGGACCATGGTAGTCCGTTTGAAAATTTTGTTGCGTATCTTTTGGTACTATTTTTATTAACGCGAGTATTGACCAAGCAAATATTGAAAGGGTTTTATATGCGTGGCATTGGTGACCATTTTGCACACCTACCAAGTAAACGGTAGTAGATTTTACGTGTACAATTAATTATTGTGAAGATTTTACATTTGAGAATTTTATAAAATTTCAAATGGGCATGTTAATTGAAAACCTTGAACTCATTAGGGCTATAGATTTAAAACCCCTATCGTGAAAGGAGTTACAATTGAGGGACTAGAGTAGCCCTTGGAATTTGAAGCGTTGGATGATCCGACTTGTAGTCGGTTCTGAATTTTGGGTCTCAGTTTTTGAATCGGGTCATGCATGGTTAATTGAGGTATTAGATTTAGGTTTTCTTTCAGTTAATTAAGAGGTGATCTTTCTGCTTCGATAAATCTTCGGGTTAAGGATTTGTGTGGTTAATTACTCATGATTGGAGATGGGTTGTTGGGTTAATCATTTGACACCATGCGTGTGTTGGGGAATGTGCCATCGGGGCAAGTCTTCAGGACTAAGTGGAATGCGGTGGTTCATTTGTTAGAGATGCAAGAGTAGGAACTTTAGTGCCATGTTAGGTGTTAATTGTAATTTGGCAATGCAAATATGGAAATGAGATGGTAGCCGGTGTGCCTACGATTTCAGTATGACCATCTTGATTCTAGGCGTCGACTTGGCGTTTTGGGGTTAATAAATCTTTAGAATGTTTGGAAATATCTAGTTGGATTATGAGGAATGTTAGCCTCACGGTGGTGGAATTCAAAGGAAGATTAGATGTTGATAATTAAGTATCGATGTGTATAAGCTTCCCTGTTATGGTAAATATCTAGTTGATGGAATGTTTAAGGTTGGGAGTAGATCGGGGTGGAGTGATGGTCGGATCTGCGTGCAGGCAACGTTTTGTTGAAATCTAGATTTCGAGGACGAAATCTCCTTTAAGGTTGGGAGGATTGTAACACCCGTAATTTTCGGTAAGTATAGAACCACCCAGGCATTTCTAAACCTCGTTTTTGGTGGGATTCATGTAGGGAAAACACTTCTAAAGGTCCCAAAGAGTGTCGAGGGCCTTAGTGTCAAAAAAGATCGGATTTTCGGGCTTCGGGGAGTCTGGGCGAAAGTGACAGCGAAAGTGACACGTGTCACAATCGCGTGTCACTCTCGCGGAGGGCATTGTTGCCCGCGGTACAATCTCAGCGAGAGTGCCAAGCGAAAGTGACATATGTCACTTTCGCGAGGCACTATCGCCGGCGGCCTCTGGTTGTTTTAAATCCCGAATTTTCAACCTTTTCATTTGTTATCTTCACCCACTTCACTCTTCTCTCCCAAGAACCGAGCCTCACCCTCCCCTTACGAACCCTAACTTGTTTTTGGGTGTTTATGCCATAAAACCAAGTGTTCCTTCATCTTCTAACGATGTTATGAAAGCTAGATTTATTATCCTTTCATCTTCACCCTCTTCACCCAAGCTTTCTAGGGTTTCATCCAACTCTCCCCCATTTTGAAGATTTGGAGTTTGTGGCTTGGGTTGGTGAGCTAGGAGTGTTTGATTGATGGATTCAAGTTGTGGTTGAGGTAATCATCCATTTGCTTCATTTATGGAAATTAGGGTTTTGGATATTTGATGAGATCTTTGTGTAAAATGTTTGGGGAACAATTATTTATGGTGGAATAAGTATATTTATGGTTGAAACTTATGGATCTAGGTTTTTGGAAGATTTGGCTTGTGGATTCAAGTTTTCTTCAAAGGAGCTCAAAGTGGGGTAAAATCTAGATTTAGCCTAAATCTAGCAAGGTGAGTTCAAATTGATTTGTGAAAATGGTGTACATGCCAAAATACATATTTTAAAGTGTTTACATGTTTTATATGGAATTGTTAACTACTAATCATCTGATAAGTTTTGGTTATTTGGAAGTATTCAACTTTATAAACTTATAAAACACCCACATTTAGGATTTGAGCACTTTGATAAATAAATCATATATTTTGGATATTTCAATGATTTATTGCATGGAACATGTTTCTGAGTATAAAGGCATTCTATTAGGTGTCATGGGATGATTTGAAAGAATAAAAGGTATAAACCCACTTTGGAAAATGTTTTGTCCCAATCTAAATCATGTTGAAGTCATTTGGGTGTGTTGAAGCATGTGTTGCATTATTTGGGTCATTTACATTTGATTTCATTTTATGACTTTCAACGTTGGGTCTTTGGATTTGTTGAGCTTATGGCTTAATTTGGATTTTGTTGGGTCTTGGGGACACTTGTCCAGTTTTGATAGCTCTATGTAGAGCGCTTGGTTATAATTTGCATTTATTGCATCTTATTTGGGAATTACATGTTTTGAATGCGTTAGTTCATTCGTTTTGAGTCATGTAATGTTTTAGCCCCGTCTATTATGGATCCATTAGCACTTTTGTTATTTTGACGATGTGGGACGACTAGCCTCTGCACATCGTGGCACGTTAGGCATAGGATGGGATTGTAAGTCCTTCGTGCAGCACGTTAGGCATAGGATGGGATTATAAGTCCTTCGTGCAGTATCTATGGGTGTATGCTGAAAGATGCTGAGCTCGATACTTTATTATTTGTCCAATGGTGGAACACTAGTTAATCCCCATTGAGATACGGTTTGGCTTCTTCGGTATGGTGTAAGTCCTCCGTGCTATTATTTATGGGTGTATTCTGAAATATGTTGAGCCCGATATTTAATACCAGTTTAACGTAATGTGTGGCTTACTTTGTGCATGTCGCATTATGCGGAATCGGGTTTCCCCCGTCACCGAAAGGTGTTGTCTTTGGGTTGTCTTTATGTATTTGTTTTCGGTGACATTTTGCTTACATATGTTCATTCCATGTTTTATGGGTTGAGTATTAATCCCTACCCGTGTTTTGGGGTGTTTTGGGATATGAAGTATTATTTGCATTATCATAAATTGGGAGTCAATTTATATCCACGTTTTGCGTCGAGTTATCTCTCTCTTATGCTATAATCATAGAAACTTGAGTTTATGCATATTTTGGTCGGTTGGTTTATAAAGCTTATTCAAATTTCATTATTCGAGCATTACTATTATTCTCGGTTGGATCAAGTGTTGGATTTCATTACTTCATGAAAGAATGTTTTGGCGTTGAGGCATCCATTTATAAAATGCTTATTATTAGTAAATTAGCTACTTTCTTATTTTCTTTAGTAACTCTTTTCAAAGGATCATGATTAAATGTTGCAATATTTTCCCTTACGTTTTCCTCTATAATCATGATATAAAACTCTTGAACTCACTTGGCGTTAGCCTAACCCTTTTTATTTGTCGGCATGTGCATCAGGTTCCATCTCGGGATTAGTTCTAGCATTCCTGTGAAGTGATGAGCACTAGATGTGTGCTCGAAGAGGTGATTAGCTTGATGAAGTCTTCCACATTTATATTTGGAGATAGCGATTGTTATTGGGATATAGTAACACTCGACTTTAGTTAGCTTTTAGGTAAGGCTTTAATTTTGTTGATGGTTCAGTCTAGAAATTGTATTTCAATTATGGACTATTAGTAAGGGATTTTATTCCCCTTTAAGGTATTGTTGAAAGTTTTTAATTAGTCGCTCTTTCCAAATTTGAGTGTGTTACAGACTGGTTGGTCGAGGAAGGTCGGAATATTGTGAGGATACTGAGGTGTTTTTACTATGCGTCTGGGCTACGCTTAAATATGGATAAAAGCGAGCTATTTGGTGTGGGAGTTTCGGAGAATGCAATCATTTCGGCCGCCGTGGGCTTAAACTGCAAAGTTGGGTGTCTTCCTAGTAAGTACCTTGGGTTCCCGTTAGGAGCAAACATGTCAAGGGTCGATGCTTGGAAACCGATTATAGAAAGGTTCCAAAATAGATTATCAAGATGGAAAGCAAAAGCCCTCTCGATAGGAGGGAGACGGGTGTTGGTCCAAGCGGTACTCGGTAGTATAGCTACATACTACCTATCTATTTTTAAAGCCCCTAAATCGGTGATTGATGACCTAGAAAGACTTCGGAGAGATTTTCTCTGGGGATCGGAAAAAGACAACAGGAAAATTGCATGGGTTAAATGGAGTACAACGATTAGAGATAAGAAAAGCGGAGGTCTCGAAATTGGGAGTATTTTGGCCTCCAACATCTCCCTACTCGTCAAATGGGTATGGAAATTCAAATGTGAATCAAATGCCCCCTGGGTGAAAATCATTAAGTCAATACATGGAGAAAGTGAAGGTTTATCTACTGATCAGAGGGTCCCGAGCAGCGGAAGCCCTTGGGGCAGCATCGTTTCTGCGGTGAATTCGTTGAGGCTGGTTAACATCCACTTAGAGGACTTATGTACGAAACAAGTTGGGAATGGTTTAAAGACTGCATTTTGGACCGGTCGATGGAAGGGATCTTGTTCTTTTGTTGATCATTTCCCAAGACTCTATGCTTTAGAAACTCATAAACAGGCGACTGTCGCAGACAGAGTCAAGGAAGGAAGCCTTTGGTCATAGCGTAGACCTATCCGAGACGGGAGAGAAGCTGAGGAACTTGTTCATCTAAGGGACGCAATTGGGGATTGTTCCTTAACCGATAAACCTGACAGATGGAATTGGGAGCTAACTACAAACGATCTTTTCTCTGCTAGCTCTCTGCGTTCTTTCATCGAAAAAGTTTTTTTAGGGGCTGGTGACAAGGAAACTATTTGGAACCCGTTGGTCCCATCTAAAGTTAACATCTTCATCTGGCGGGTCATGTTGGATAGACTTCCAACTCGAGATAATTTAATTCGGATAAAGGTCGATATTGATTCTTCTCTTTGCCCGATATGTGGAACGGTTAACGAAACTTCTCAACATCTATTCTTCGAGTGTTCTATTGCTATGGAGGTTTTGGGGATTTTTAGAAAAATGGTGGTCCATTACCTTTCCAGGGCAGAGGTCGTTCGAGTCAATGATTAACGGTATCAAAGCAACATCCTTCAACATTCTCGAGAAGAAAGTGCTGGAAGCCGTGTTTTTTATTTCTTGTCATACTTTGTGGAGCTTTCGAAATAGGTGTGTTTTTGACTTAGTCACTCCCAGAAAGAACTCTATTCTTGATTTTATTGTGGAGAAGTCGTTTTGTTCGGTGTTGGCTAGGTGTAAAGGGAGTGAAAAAAACCCGATTATGTGGAGATGTAACCCTTCTGTGTGTATCAGAACCATGTAATTTCTTATAGTTGGTCGTGTTAAAATTGAAATTGAAAGGTTGAATGCTTTTAAATGTATGAAAGGATAATTTTTATACTAGAATTACAATACTTATCTTTGTGTTAAAGGGAAAAACAAATGGAACAACAATATGGAGAGAATAACAATAAGACAGAGAGAAGAAGTCTATAATTCTCATTAATCATAAGCCCTTTAAATAGGGAGGAGTTACAAGTAGATAGTTAGGAGATATTTCAGTTCTAATCTAACTCTGATATATTTATCTCTATCTCTATCGTCATATCCTTTAGACGATGGCACACTTATCCTACAACACTCCCCCTTGTGCCGAGTTAAAGGAGTGGTGGTGCACAGTTGTTGCCTCGTTAAAACCTTACGCCAAAATAAAACCCAGTGGGAAAAAATAAAAATATGACGAAGGAAAGAGTACAATGCACCAGCTTCTTTGCAATACATAGACTTATCCTTCAGTCTAGTTTTCTCTTAGATTCATACTTTAATCTTGAGAGTTAAGAAAACATGATGGTATATAAACAGTTGCCTCACTAAAACCTTACACCAAGGAACAAAACTCAATGGGAAAAATAAAACCTTGGTTGAAGGAAAGATCACAACATACCGATATCACAAATATAGTAGACTCCCCCTTTTGTCTACTACTCCCCCTGATTCGTGCATTAACCAAGGGAATTTGGAAAACATTTCCATTTACTTTCTACACGTTTCCTAATATATGGTTTTAGGTAATGACTTGGTAAAATATGTCACATTCTTTTGACACCTTACTTGATTCACTTGAATCTAAAGGAGAGTCTTTTATTGCTGATTGTATAGAAACTTAAGCAGAATATGCTTTGTGTTATTACCCCTGATGTATCTTATGTTCATTTCTTCGATACATGATACATTATTTCCATATATGCAAGTAGGATACTGGTTGAACCCAGAATTACTAACTCCTATAATATATGTAATGATAGTCCTTAATCATATACATTATTTTATTATCTCATTGAGAGTAATATTCTTGGATTAATTCAAGGAGGTAGTTACAAATGATCGCTTAGTTTACTTCCAAGCAATCGACGTGTTCCTTGTGGTAATTCTTTATTCAGTTTGGGAACATCATTTGTATGGGTCAGACAAATACCTAATATCAGCAAACACATACCAAGACATTATTTGGTGTTTTTCTATAAGAGCTAGCTAGTACTTTTGCTGCTTACATTCTAAGTAGGTATTGAAGTTCCATTATCAATCCCATTTTTCTTTCTATAGGGAAAGTATAAACCATGTCAATGGTTCCAAAAGATTAATTTAATATCATTCCAATGATTTTGCGTTGGCGCTGAGCTAAATCTAGCTAACAAGTTCACTGAGAAATTCAATATATGGTCAAGTGTATTATGTTAAGTACGATAATGCGCATATTGTACTTAGATAGGGAATTCCATCTTCCAGCATCTTTCGTCATCATCCTTTAGACAAAATAGATCTTTCCTTATATCCGACACTTCGACCGATCATGGGAGTGCTAACCGGATGCGCTTTGTCCATATTAAATTGCCTGATTATTTTCTGGACATATGCGATCGGTGAATTAATATTTCACAAACTCGGTGTCCTAGCTCAAATATCTAGACAAAACCAAGTTTTCCCAAGATCTTTCCTCTCAAAATCAGATTTCAAGTAGCTTGTGGTTCCTCTCATTTCATCAAGAGTGCCTATTATATTCATAACATTGACATATAGAGCTACTTTGAAAATCTGGAACTTGTTTTCCATAATAAATAAGCAAGAGAACATTTCATCGTTCTTATATATCATTTTCCAATCAAGTATTCCATTAGGAGGGTATACCACATCCACTTATATTGTTTTAATCTATAAAGTGGGCGTTTCAATTTATTGTAAACGCATTTCGTGGTTTAGAGTTGCTTGATTTTGGTAATGTAATATCATCAAGCACTTTTATATATCTCTAAATCTAGATCCCCGTAGAGATATATGGTAACCACATTCATGAGTTGCATTTCCAGTCCTTCGGAAACTACTAGGTTAGTAAATTATACGGATGTCATAACATCCATCATGAGAGAGTAAGTCTCCTCGTGGTCAATCCAGGGCGTTGTGAGAAACCTTGCACCAAAGGAGAGTCTCATACATTATGACTTAATTATTCTCATTACGCTTTAGGACAAATGATTTATCTATGTCTTACAGGCTTTACACTTGGTGGGTTAGCACTACCAAACCAAATACCTGTTCATTTGTCAAATAATATGATTCTCCTGGATTGCTTATTTAGGCCAGTTTGCTCTTTGTTGATATTTTCCAACTGAGCATGGTTCGATGTCAATGTGCTCTATCACCTCATAAACAATAATATATGCGAAATATATCATCAATAATTATATATGATTTGTCTATCGACTCATATGTGCTCTCATAGTTCATTTGAGATTAATATTCATCTCTAGAATCAATATTAACTTCGGAGCGTCCTCCAGTGATGATTCATAGACATAGTTTAATCAGAGACAATCTCATGAGAGGTTTATGTATTGATGACAAATAGTTGTGCCTTACTCTTCTCTTCCTTTAGATAAGTATCTATCGAACCAAGTAGCTTCCCCCATTTCCGTTTGGGAGCTACGACCTCAACCACACCTCCACTATGTGTGATTGCAACGCACTTTCCAATGGCGTTGTGCCCCTGTTGGGGACTTTTTAACCTTGCAAGTATATTTGCAGCTCGTATATGTGATCTTGTCACTTTTGGAATATTAAACGTATCAGGTATCGAGTCTGATTCGTTTGACTTCAACATTACGTTGTGAAGTTTGGGGGATCGAAATGAGACAGAGTGGGAATATTCAATGACACTTCCTGTCGTTCCCATGGAAAATCCTTTTTCCTATCTCCCCCTAACGACGGGAAGACTGTCTCATGAAAGTGACAACCCGCAAATCTAGCGGTAAAGAGATCACTAGTCAAATATTATAATTAGCGGATAATTGTTGGGGATTCATATCCAACATATACCAAATCGTCTTTAAGGACCCATTTTGATGCGCTGTGGGGACCCAATTGGCACATATTGTTGGATCATAAATTGTATTCAAGATTAAAGTTAAAGTTAAGGGTTTAAACTGCAATTGTGCTAAAGTTAATTAGAGGGTTTATTATGTAATAAGTTAATAGTTATTAAGCTATTGGGCCCAAGCCCATTAGAAAGCCCATTAAGGTTAAAGCCCATATGGCCTGGGTATTTAAAGTTTTGATTAGTTTAGTTTTAGGTTAACCTTGTAAGAACTCTGATAATTTTCTAAATAGTCGCTGTAAGTTTTCTCTGTATTCAAAGGGTATCAAGAACACTCAAGGGTTTCATTGTTTATTCAAGGGATTGGTACGTTATTATTAATCTTTATATCTCTTGATTATTATTGTGTTGCTTGATTACTTGATTGATTGTTTACCAACTAGAATAAATCTGGGATAACAATTGGTATCAGAGCCAAAAGAATCAAATTTTTTTTTACTATTCATCGAAAAACACTGTTCATCGAAGTTACTATTCATGTGAATACTGTTCATCCGTCTTCATGAATCTGTGTTTATCAATCAGTATGATCTTATCGCTTTCTGTCAATTTTTTGAAAAAGGTGTTTCCGGTCAATTAGTGGTTGATTATATGTGTTTCATTCGATCGAAGTTTCTGTGGTTTTTGTGTTTAATTGTGTTCATCGGTCGTTTCAATTTTCTGGGTTTGGTTTCGGTCGAATCCAGAAATTCATCGTGTTCTTCGGGCTTATCAGTTATCCGATCTTATCAAGTTTAACGTATCTGATAGTCTTTCGACCTGAACTTTCGACCGGGTACTTGCTCAATCCGGTCTTCGTCCTTCGACCGGATACTTGTTAATCCGGTCTTGCACCTTCGACCGAATAGTTGTGATCTCCGGTCATTCCTTCGACCGGACCTTAGTATTCTCCGGTCTTTCCTTCGACCGGATAGGAGTATCGACCGGACCTTAGTGGTTTCCGGTCTAGTATTCGACCGATACTTTGTTACATCGGTCTTCGCCATTCGACCGGATAATTGTTTCTACGGTCTTCCCATTCGACCGGGTAATTGTTTCTCCGGTCTTCCCATTCGACCGGATACTTGTTACTCCGGTCTTGCCATTCGACCGGGTACTTGCATACTCCGGTCTTTACTTCGACCGGTACAGTTCATTCTTCGAAGCACATTTTCCAGTCCTAGACAAATTTTTGCAAGCTGCAACAGGGCCTCTAAAAGCCTAATTTTTTTTTGTCTAGGGGCGCTGCCCCCATACCCCCGCAAGGGCGTTGCCCCTTGACCCCACCCGCTAACCGGGTAGCGGGACCCCCGTGCTAAGTCTGCGAAGGGGGACAAAACTTTTGTGCTTGATCAAAATCTTCTTAATTTTTCAGTATTTTTTTCATAGCTATTAGTGCTTTATACTGTGTGCGAGGACTGCATTTGATTATTTTTGGAAATTTATTTTCTCTGAAAATTTTTGAGTGTAGTCTTTACTTTTGATTCTAACGATCTCATCTAGTTGGTTGTCTTGGTACAGAAAAGTCTATTTACTAACCATACAGCTAAGATGTCGAATCAGCTTCTCTCGATGGGCTCT
Source organism: Arctium minus (assembly GCA_954870635.1). Taxonomy (NCBI): domain Eukaryota; kingdom Viridiplantae; phylum Streptophyta; class Magnoliopsida; order Asterales; family Asteraceae; genus Arctium; species Arctium minus. The sequence continues at coordinate 11,063,774 of OX941082.1, forward strand.
CAAGTCAAACCTCCTGTCCTCGTGGCTAATGAGTATCGGCAATGGAAGACCAGAATGATTCAGTTCCTGAATCACAAAAACAAAGAATTCATGAAAATAATCATTGAAGGTCCTAAACCTCCAATGATCACAGTAAAGGGTCAACCTGCTACAGATTCCTCTCCTGAAATCCCTGACAGAGAGATTCCTAAACCTGTTCAGTTCTTCACTGAAAAGCAGAAAGACCAACTCAAGCTAGAAGAAGATGCTCTAATCTATCTGACGATGGCAATTCCAAACGACATCTACAATCGTGTCGACAGTCAGAGCACTGCAAAAGGAATCTGGGATGAACTAGCAAGGCAGTTTGAAGGAAGTGAAGCCTCTATTCAAGCTAAGCAGAATCTGTGCATAAATGCTTACGAGGGATTTCATGCAAAAGAAGGAGAGCTGCTTTTAGATACCTACAATAGGTACAACATTATCCTCAATGACTTGCGGAGGAACAACATCGCCAAATCTGCTTCTGAGATAAACTACAAGTTCATCAAGAATCTGAATCCAGAATGGAAGAACTTTGCTATCAACCTCCAGATGTCGAAGAATATGGCTCAAGAAAATGTCACCGATATCTTCTCTACTCTTGCTCAACATGAGGATGAGGTGAGATCCATTAACAATGAGTCGAATCATCTGAAGGATTCTGTGGCTCTCATAGCCGGCAAAGGTTCTGTATCCTCTGCAAGGTCGAAGAAAAAGGCGTCTAAAGCTTTAGTTACCGAAGTTACTGACTCTGAATCTGATTCAAGCAATGAAGAACTGGAAGTTGATTCAGATCCTGATATTCAAAAGTTCTCTGAAGACTTGGCTCTCATTACACGACGATTCAAGAAGAGCTTTGGCAAGAAAAGATTTTACTCAAAGCCAGAGTATGATGGATACAAGAAAGAGAAGTCTGAGATGCGATACAAGCCGAGGCATGGAAAGAGAGAGGAAGGACGAGAAGATCGGAAGGAAGATAGAAGAGAAGGAAAGAGAGAGGAGAAGCGAGAAGAGCGAAAGGATGAACCAGGAAGATGCTACAACTGTGGCAAATTTGGGCACTTCTCAAGGGACTGCAAATTCAAGAAAGTGAAGAACTCAGAGTACTACTCAAGAAAGTCACTAATTGCCAAGAAAGCTGAAGAAGGAAAAGTACTAATGGCTGAAGAAGAGAACTGGCTGTTCCAAAGTTCTGATGACGAGGAGCAAGCACATTTCACCCAAGTTTCTTACATGGCAAAGCTGGAAGGTGACGATGAAGACTCTGAGACACAATCCGAAGAAGCAAACTCTGAGGTAAGTGAAAATTCTGAACTTATTGAATCTTTAATGGCCCAAATACATGGCATGAAAGATGAATTTGCTTTACTGAAAGGCAAACTTAGCTCTGCACATCAATCTGTTTTAAGCTTTCGTGATGAAAATGCTATTTTAAAAGTTGTTGTGGAAGAAAAGGAAAAGGAAAAAGATGATTTAAAAGCTGAAAAAGAGTCTTTAAAAGAAAAAATATCTGGTTTAGAAACAGATCTTGTGAATCTTAATGCTGAAAAGGGTGAGTTTCAAATCAAATTTGAAGTTTGTTATAAAGAAAGAAATGAAGCTTACACCAAAATAAAGCAACTGGAGGACATTAACATGAAACGAGGTCAGACTGAACAAACATTAAATCTGTTGACCAATAAACTCCAAGACGAAAGGTTTTACAAACTTAAACCAGGTTTGGGTGTGCCAATTAATGAAATTTTGAAAAAGGCACCGGAGCACCTATATAATTTTGATAAATTTGGCTCCGCAATAAAACCCATTCCTGACATTCGCGCTACTTTTGTTGAAGCAAGTTCTCCTAAACCTTCTGAAGAGACCAAAGGTCAAGAAGAAATAAGAAAGAACAAGTCTGGTGACACTGATTCTCAAAATCTTTTTAAATCTGTTGGTTTTACATATGGTGATTTGAACGAAAGTTATGCAACTCGAAAGATCGAATTTACTGAGTTTGAATCACTATTTACCACACCTTCTAAAGAATCAGTGAGCACCAACACAGTTCTACCTGAGACTGCATGCAAAATTGATGAGTATGAATCGGATGTTCATCCATCTACTATACCATCAGTCTCAACTCCCATTGCTTCTAAACCTTTACTTCCTGAAGAGGTTGAAGAAGTTGCTGCTACCGCGGATGAATCTTGTGTTCAAAATGATAAAACGGAGTTTATTGAGTCCATGACTGAAGAGATATTCTCTGATATGATGAATGCATCAGACTCTGATCCTGTTTCTGATTTAAAGGGATCAAATTCTGTGGATGGTAATACATCTGAATTGATGAAGCAAATTAATATGTTGCAACAATCTCTTGATGAGGTTGAAGATGAAAACTTTGATCTCAAACATAAACTTGAAAAGTCTTTAAAAATAAATCAAGAGTTGTGCACTGAGATCAATGATTTGAAAATTACTTTGTTTAAAAATGCTTCAAATGAAAAACAGATGTTAAATGATCCAAGCTGGAAGGTAAGAACCAATCCAGAATTTGATGCTCCTGCAAAACCTACAGTTGCTTACTCTGATTGTCCTGAATATCCTCCAAGTATTTTTGAAAAGGGTGAGACTTCAAAGAGCACTAGAAAAGAACCACCTTCTAAGTTAGAGACTAACAAGGTTCCTGTTTCTGTTTCAGATATAAGAGGAAATGGAGTTGGGAAGAGTAAGAAGAATAAAGATCTTAGTTTGAATAAAAAGAATAGTTTGAATTCTAGTAGTTGTTCTACAGACAGTGTTATTTTGAATAGTACTTCTTTTGATAAACATGAATGTAAGATTTGTTCCGATAAATCTAAGTTTATGAATTTTGCTCGAAAGAATCTTTATTGCAAACACTGTTGGGATAATTCATTCAAATACTACTCCCCTCCTAAGTCCAAAAAGAATAAAAGCAAAGCTAAGATGAACTCTAAGTCTAATTCTAATTCTGATTCTTCTACACAACCAAAAGTGTATCGAGCTAAGGTTGCCAATCCTTCATCTAAACAGTACTTTCAGGAATTAAATGTCAAAACAGTTTGGAAATGGGTTCCAAAACCCAGATATGAATGGCGAGTTAAAGTTAAACCTGCTGATATTCCTGAATTGCTTAAAGCTAACAGCGAAGGACCCATTCTGATATGGGTACCTAAGCAAAACTAATTGTGTTTATGCAGGCCTGTCGACTGTGGGTGATAGATTCCGGATGTTCACGCCACAAGACAGGATTCAAGCACCTTCTACATAACTATGTGGAGGAGCCTGCCGGAGCAGTTCGATTTGCAAATTCTGAAGCAGAAGGAAAATTCAAAGGATATGGCATGCTAGATAATGGAGTAGTGAAGATTCAGAAAGTGTTATATGTAGAAGGACTTGATCATAACTTATTCAGCACCAGTCACTTCTATGACATGAAATATTAAGTCCGCTTCACAACCACTCATTGCTATCTAGAGGATCCTGATGGTTACGAAGTCTTCAAAGCTGAGCGCCATGGAAATCTATACTATGTAGATTTTCCTACACTGTCTGCCACACGTCCAGTATGTCTACTAGCCAAAGCTTCTAAAGCACAATCGTGGACGTGGCATCGACGCTTGTCTCATCAGAATTTCCGATCTATAGCGAAGCTACAAAGACAAGGTCTGGTCAAAGGTCTACCAGAAATGAGGTTCGAAAAAGACTCACTCTGTTCCGCATGTGAGTTGGGCAAAATGAAGCGTAGCTCCTTCAAGTCCAAGGCTGAATCATCGACCTCATCAGCACTGGAACTTCTTCATATGGACCTTTGTGGCCCAATGCGCACAGCATCTATCAACGGAAAGAAGTATGTGTTGGTAATGATAGATGACTACTCAAGGTATACATGGCTCGAGTTTCTTCGCAACAAGTCAGATGCGCCAGAGTTGATTATCGCTTTCATCAAGCGTATTCAAGTACGTCTTCAACTGCCAGTAAGAACCATTCACAGTGATAATGGCACGGAGTTCAAGAATGACACCCTGAAGAGTTATCTTACTTCCGTGGGTATTTCACACAACTTCTCCGCAGCCTACACTCCACAGCAAAACGGCATTGTTGAACGGAAGAATCGCACTCTGGTTGAAGCAACTCGTACTATGCTTGCTTACTCAGATCTACCCATGTACCTTTGGGCCGAGGCAGTCGCTACAGCATGTTTTACACAGAACCGTACCATTGTGGTCAAGCGCTTTAATAAGACAGCATATGAGTTAATCAACAATCGTACACCTAACATCAAGTTCCTTCGTGTTTTTGGTTGCAGGTGTTACATTCTAAAAGAGCGTCAAGGATTATCAAAGTTTGATAAGAAAGCAGATGAAGGATATCTCGTTGGATACTCTCTGACATCCAAAGCTTATCGAATTTACATTATTCGAACAAAGACGGTTGTTGAGAGCATGAATGTCTCCTTTGATGAGAATTCAACAAGGACTTCTGGACACAACAGTTCAGAACTCGGTCTTAACGACAAAGCTTCTATTCAAGCAAGAATAGAACCAGCTATAACAGGATCATCTTCTTCAAACTCTAACTCTACTTCATCTGAGTTAGATTTATTGTTTATTGATGCCTTTGATGATATATGTGCAGATTTTGAAAAAGGCATATCAACATCAATAACAAGTGGTACAAACTCGGAGGTCCCTACTATCTCTGAAGACATGCCTGGACCTTCCGACGAAGTCACTGACACTTCAACTCCATCAGGTACAACTACACCGTTAGTTTCTGGCTCTACTAATACTGAATCTGTCTCTACAGATAGTTCATCTGGAAACGAAGTCCCAAGCACTTCAACCGCTAGTCCAGAAGCTTCAGTGTCAGAAACACCAGTACAAGATGTCCCGAGTACATCTGTGGAGCAACCTGCCGTACAAGATGACAACGATGCATCAAATACGCAACAAGCAGTTGATGCACTACCAAGCACACATCGTTGGACTAAGGATCATCCCCTGGAAAACGTGATAGGTGACGTACAATCTGGTGTCACAACAAGATCTGCAACAGCTAACTTCTGCATGTTTTCAAGCTTCCTCAGTTCCTTAGAGCCAAAGAAAGCGGCTGAAGCTCTACGTGATCCTTTCTGGATTTCTGCTATGCAAGACGAGCTTCTACAATTCGAAAGGAACAAGGTATGGCGCTTGATCCCACTACCTAAAGGTAAATCCGTTATTGGAACAAAGTGGGTGTTCAGAAATAAGAAAGACGAAGCTGGAGTAGTCGTGAGAAACAAAGCTCGATTGGTCGCCAAAGGGTATTGTCAACAAGAGGGCATTGACTATGATGAAACATTCGCCCCGGTTGCAAGGATCGAAGCCATCAGAATCTTTCTAGCCTATGCAGCGCACAAAAACTTTACAGTCTATCAGATGGATGTAAAGTCGGCTTTCCTGAACGGCGTTCTGCATGAGGAGGTCTATGTGGCTCAACCTGAAGGTTTCGTTGATTCTCATCACCCTGATCATGTCTATGTTTTAGACAAAGCGCTTTATGGTCTTAAACAAGCACCGCGAGCCTGGTATGAAACTCTCACTAAATTTCTACTTGCTTCTGGTTTCAAGAAAGGTACAGTAGATACAACCTTATTTCTTAAAAGGCAAGGTGATGACTTGATTCTTATTCAGATTTATGTTGACGACATAATATTTGGGTCGACAAATCCAAAATTTTGTAAGAACTTTTCAAAGATAATGGAAACAAAGTTTGAGATGTCGATGATGGGTGAATTAAATTTCTTTCTTGGTCTACAAGTAAAGCAATTACCCGAAGGCATATTTATTAATCAAGCTAAATATATAAAAGATATTTTGAAAAAGTTCAATATGTCAGATGGTTCAGTCATGAAAACACCAATGGCTACTGGTACACTCTTAGACGCGGATCCCTCCGGGAAGCCTGTTGATCAAAAGGTGTATCGTAGCATGATTGGATCTTTACTTTATCTGACTGCCAGTCGCCCGGATATAATGTTTGCCACATGTTTTTGTGCGAGATATCAGTCTAATCCTAAAGAGTCGCACTTAACTGCTGTTAAGCGAATCCTTAGATATCTCAAAGGTTCTCCTAATCTAGGCCTTTGGTATCCAAAGGATTCTCGTTTTGAACTAACTGCCTTTACAGATGCTGATCATGCAGGTTGTAAGCTAGACCGGAAAAGCACCTCTGGACCATGTCAATTCATAGGTGACAAACTTGTGAGCTGGACTTCAAAGAAACAAAACTGTGTTTCAACATCCACTGCCGAGGCTGAGTATGTAGCTGCTGCTAGCTGCTGTTCTCAAGTCCTCTGGATGACGACACAGTTAAGGGACTTTGGATACAACTACAAGCGCGTTCCGATTTATTGTGATTCCAAGAGTGCAATATCTATAACTGCTAATCCGGTACAGCACTCGAAGACCAAACATATAGATGTACGCTATCATTTCATCAAGGATCATGTAGAAAAAGGTAATATTGAAATGCACTTTGTTCAAACTGACTTCCAGTTAGCTGATCTTTTCACCAAGCCATTGGATGAAAAGCGATTTCAATTTCTAATCAGCAAACTTGGTATGTTGAACATGTCTTAACCCTTACTCATGATTCATGGGGGAGTATTCCAAATCTTGATAGTGTGTTATTTTCCAACTGTTGTTAACAAGAAAGGAATCATTTTCATAAATGATTACCATTGTTTCTTTCACATATGCAGGTTGGTTCAAGTGACTATGGCTTCTAATCACATCGGATTAGAACCCGCACTTCATGGCTCTATCTATTTTTTTTATATGCTTTATTTCCTTATTAATTTATAATTAAATAAATAAAAATAAATAAATAAATAAAAAAAAAAAAAGAAAAAAAAAAAACCCTATAGTGATTTAAGGGGGAGAATATCTGTGATATTAACAGATTTTTGGATACTTAAATGCTTATCTGACCGTGTGTTCTTAAAGATAAATACTTGTGTTTTATCTTGTCAATATACTTTGTCAAGTATTCATACACATAACGGTTCAGAACATTCTATTTTGACTTTGTTATTACCATGTATCAAAAGTTAAATCTTTCTATGGTAATACTCACGTTCTTTGTATTCACTGTTGATTGAATCAAACGTCATTTCATGTGCTTTCATTGAACATATGTTTATATATTGGTCATATAAACAACATTCGTTTTTGATTCTCCAAAATCTTATTCTTCATGACAAAATGATATGAGCTTAATTGTCAAACTCTTTTAGTTTGAGGGGGAGAATTGCATCGTCAAACATCTTTTGTTTTGACATCTCCGAAAGTCTTATTTCTCATGTAATAAGTGGTATTTGTGCTTACATGTACAATAGCCTGTTGAACAACATGTTTCATTTAGGAAAATACATGGGATTCAGTGTGTGAGCTTAACAGAGCTTCCATGGATTCACGATAACCAGTGTTTCCTACCCAGGAAGTATTCCCTGAGTGATTGAGGGGAGAAGGGTCAAAAGATTTGAGTGTTGGTGTGTGAAAAGAGGTAAAATGAAAAAGAGAGATTGGTTAGACGTGAGCATTAAAAGAAAGAGGGTGAGAGAACAGAGTAAAAGAATATTAAACTCTGCACCAAACTTCTTTCTGAGCCGGGCAGCCACATAATCTGATTGGTTCACATTCTTTGGTGACCATCATTGAAATAGGCACCTAGCCCATGCCATCTCTTGCATACAACCTCACCAGCTACTCATTCTTTTCTCAAAAAGAGAATGTTTCACATTTTCTGGGGACGCATCACATACGCTATTGGTTCTTCATTTGGAAGATACTAATATTGAAAAAGAAGGAAAGTTGCCCCACCTTCGAACCTTTCTCATGCACATTGAGTCTTTGTATAATTTGTTGCTGTCTCAACAAGTTTACATACTTTGAGCCTAAATTGAAAAGCAATTATCTATGCTTAATTCTTTCATACACATGCACGAGCACACAGAAATTTGTTTTCTGTCAGAACGTTCATAGATAACCATGTGTTATTCGATGATTGAATGGAAGACCTGGGGAGTCTACATCAAACCAGCTCCTTATATAGTAACTTTGTGTTACTCAGTGACTTTGTGTCATTGACAGACATTCTAACTGAGTCATTTGCACATTCAGGGTTACACTTATTAACTGTTTGAATTTGAAAAGATTTGAATGGTCACTACTTTTTATTTGAATCTGAAAAGATTGAGATAATCACTCTTTCCATTTGGAGAGACTGCTCTTATTTCCATACAGGACTTGTTATATGATGAAGACTGTGCTTAAGTGATCATATACAAAGGGGGAGATTGTCTTGAAAAGGGGGAGATTGTTTTGCCAAGTTTTGATGATGTTGATTCTCACCACTCATCAAAAAGGGGGAGAAGATATAAAAAGGGGGAGAAGATACAAAAAGGGAGAATACAATCTGAAGATATTCAAATTTTCAAAGATTTTAAAGATTTGAAGATTTTAAAGCTACAAGTTCTGAAGCTATCAATGACATATCTGAAGATAAGAGAATACAAGTGAAGACTTGAAGACAATTGCAAATTTTTTTTAATCTTGAATCCAAAGGGGGAGATTGTTGGATCATAAATTGTATTCAAGATTAAAGTTAAAGTTAAGGGTTTAAACTGCAATTGTGCTAAAGTTAATTAGAGGGTTTATTATGTAATAAGTTAATAGTTATTAAGCTATTGGGCCCAAGCCCATTAGAAAGCCCATTAAGGTTAAAGCCCATATGGCCTGGGTATTTAAAGTTTTGATTAGTTTAGTTTTAGGTTAACCTTGTAAGAACTCTGATAATTTTCTAAATAGTCGCTGTAAGTTTTCTCTGTATTCAAAGGGTATCAAGAACACTCAAGGGTTTCATTGTTTATTCAAGGGATTGGTACGTTATTATTAATCTTTATATCTCTTGATTATTATTGTGTTGCTTGATTACTTGATTGATTGTTTACCAACTAGAATAAATCTGGGATAACACATATAATCAAACATGCGTAAATGTAAAGTATCAGGCTTATATCTAGTTACCAACTGGTACGCATGAGCAAGTAGTGGGTCTAAAAACGAAAAAAAAAACTGCATATAATAATTGCATAACCCCAGGTAGATGTGGGTAAATTGGTGCGCATTACTAATACCCTATATGTCATCATATTCTTTTGATAACAACTTCTATGAGATCATTTTATATATACACATGGGGTATAGGAAACTTTACATTGATCCTAATACATATGCAATTAACATCAAATCCTTATGATGTAAATTCTCCAGCATTCAAAGTCATGTAGACTTGATGAAATAATCAGGGTGGTGAGACCTTAAACGTATAGTTAGTGCTAGGAGTGCAGTATTTCATGTGGACAATAATACGACATGCGTTCATCGTGTCGAAACCAGAACCATAAAGTACTTTAATGGCCCGCATTCTGGATGTTTATGTCCATAAATATCACCTTGTATTCGTTGTAACAATGGAATATTTTTGTATTATGTCCTTAGCTTTAGGATGGTCTCAATCCTGTCTTGGCTAAGGAGTAGGTTATATACAAAAGTTTTAGGTATTCGAGAGGGCATATAGCAATGTTGTTTCTTATGCTACAGAAGTCAACAGTTGCAATTTTTCTCATTCTACCTTTCACTCGAAAGAGAATGTGTCTATGTATATTTTGCAATACACGGATCACTATGTCATAACCACGGTGTCCCGCATGGTCATGCCAAAACATATATGTGTTATTGCCCCCAAAAGTTCTTTATTGGTGACAAAATATGTTCCGATGACCCAATAATCTACTAGTTTGACACATTAGTTTCCATGATATATGTTTACTTTCATATATTCATTAGAACTTATGTATATATGCTCATTTCCATTTCCATTTGATACGAATATCTTTACAAGATTCCTATTAATTTTGTACCAACAAGAGAGTGACAGTCCATCGTCTAAGTAATTTGGTTGGATGTATTATAAAACACGTATTAGTCTATCTTTTTTTCAAGGGTGTGATAGGTCAAAAAAAATCAATTCTCCTCGATACATTCCTACACGGAACGGAGAATATTGAATTTTTTTTTGTATTTGTTTTGATGTATTTCTTTACATCTATAATGGTTACATATTCGATTTTACTTTAGCAAAGAAATTAATTTTTGGTACTTAAAATTAATTTCAAAGAAACATATGCATAATCAATATTAAATATTAAAACAAATATGTTATATTTTATTTTCAACGTGTTCCCTTTTTTATAGAAGCACTTTTTAGTGCATATCTTATTTGATTGTCCATTATCACCTGGGTAGTAGTTGTATCCTACTCTAGGTGTTGAAAAATCCTTCCTGACTCTTACCAATACCCTGACCCTTTCTAGGGTCTCGTCCACATGGTGCAGAAATGTCATATGTGTGAAATGGTTTTTAACTCACAATCATTTGGAGTTGTTTCCACTTCTAACACTTTCATTATTGATATCAGGCATTTTCTTTATCCCGACATATGTGGTGTTATTCGAAAGAACCTTGTTGTGTCTCTCAACCACTTGCAGTAGGTTGATGAGTTTGTCTAAATGTTACATTCCAACTTATATTGGTTCATTAATATTTACTTATATATGAAATGTGGAAATGATATTAGGAATCATGTCATCTTCTGTGAGCTCCTTGCCACAGAGATTGAAACGCGTTTTGGATATAACATTTCTTTGTTGAAATTAGTTACCTTTTTGTAATCGAGTAAGTGGGTTTCATTCCACTGTACGATTAGTTCGGGAAGTACATATTCATCAGTACTCCCGATTATCCCTTTCGAAACATCCCACATTTCTTTGGGGGTTTCTAGTAAAGGTATCCTATGAAACTTAGGATTTATATGTCGTCTCAAAACATGAGGGTATTTGTTTGTACCTTTTCAAGAGGTTGATTTTAGAGTCAATGGGGAGTTGATGGACTTTAGGTATTTTCTTGTACCTTTTCAAAAGGAGGTTTATGTACTCATTTATGATACTCATATTCTTTTGAGTTTATGACGTTGATTTTGGGATGAGTTGTTTCAACCATTTACATATATAAATAATAATATATGATTTTCTTTTTGATAAGGAAATGGATTTTGGTTATGAAATTTCATTATCATAACAATATTGGATTTTTGTATGCTTTAATTTTATTGATAATACTTCATCAATATTTCAATTTGCAAAAAAAATCACTCAATCTATTGGATTTCCAGGTAGTAAGGGAATCAGATGGATTTCTTAAATCCCTACAAACCTTAGGGCTATTTACACCCGTTTGACAAAATCCTTTCGATGTATTGCGATTAATTCATCAATGAAATACATAGATAACATTTGTTATTTGGTAAATTTTGACATGAGGTCAAAAAAATTCATACCATATTGGTATTTTGGGATCTTTTGGCAAGAGGCCAAAGTGACTATGAATTTGGCATATGAAACAATTTTAATACCTTAATAGTAGTATTTTTTGGAGTTTTTGGTAAAGATCAAAATATATGAGCTTGGATGTGTAACTTCAAAAAAATAATTATATAGTTTAAAATTATGAGTAGGAACTCACAATCAAGATAAATGTTTGAATTTAACATTTTCATGTTATTTTTGAACCTTTTGGCAAAATAACAGAAGTTATGGGGGTTGAAATTGTAAATTTCAAAGATAATTTATAAGATTGAGGTTAATGAGTAGGAACTCGTAACTAAGATAAACATCTGAATTATACTAACAATTATTAATTAGGATAAACATTTGAATATTAACACAAACAAATAGTAAATAAATATATAATATTGTAACTAAATGGATAATCATTTAAATATATGAATATTTTAATCTAATTTGATAAACATTAATAAATCATAATAATATTTTAAAACAATAAAAGTTATACTAAAACAATTAAAATAAATAAGATGAAACAAATATTAAAATAATTAATAGTCTAATTCATTATTTGGACTAGTCTAAAAGAATATATATTTAATAGGTCGAATTAAATAAAATTAAGTAAACATGTCAGAAAATAAGTCAAGATTGGCTCGCATAGATAAAGTATATTAAACTTAAATAAAAGTTAATATAATAAATATTTATTAAACAAAAACGTAAATTTATTGGGAAAAAAAACAAATTAAGTTTTGTTTTAGTTAAATAAAACAATAATACTTATCCCTTGTGGATACTTAAAAATTATTTATTTAATTCCTTTTGATAATTAAAAAAAATAAAAACAAAATCATTCAATTATCCTAATAATTCAGATAATTAGATCATAATCATATTAAAATCACATATAAATTCCAATAATTATCTTTTAATATAGATTTTTTTTAACGTCAATATAATTTTCATTTATTTAATTATTTCAATAAAAATAAATAAATAATCATGAATTCGATTTTTTTTTTGAATTCAATTATTATCAATCACGAAAATAACGGAAGTATTCTACAGAAAACTTAAAAAAAAAAATAAACATGATTCATAATATTCACTTATGAAGAAATTGATAGAAAACTTACTAGAATTTTTTTTTTGACATGCGTGACAATGAGCAAAAGATAACGCAGTAGCGATGCAATTTTGCGGCAAACCGTTCAACGACAACGTGCACCAATCGTTTAGAGACGATGAAAAACAGCTTTGAGTTTTACGTGCTGATAACGTGTTAAAGAGAAAAACAAATGGAACAACAATATGGAGAGAATAACAATAAGACAGAGAGAAGAAGTCTATAATTCTCATTAATCATAAGTTCTTTAAATAGGGAGGAGTTACAAGTAGATAGTTAGGAGATATTTCAGTTCTAATCTAACTCTGATATATTTATTTCTATCTCTATCGTCATATCCTTTAGACGATGGCACACTTATCCTACAACACTTTGATTATATATTGGGTAAATTTTATCGGGTTCATAAGTCTTTGCCGGTTTAGTAGACAATGACTCTTATCAGTTTTCCAATATGTTGAGTCCAAAGTTTTGGATATTTCTCTTTGCATTTTTTGTCGTTTTGTAATGTCAGTATAATTCTGGGTTGGTGGCTTGCCTTTCTTTCATTCATATAGATATTTTTATTATAATGTATAGATTTATCTGAAGTCCCTATCAATATATTTCCTGCCAAACTATATATTAAAAATACTCGATCAAATAAATTTACAAAATTGACTAACATGTACTAATTTAAGGAAGATACATTATCCTTATAAATGAAAACAAAATAAAAAAAATATCTCGTAAATTTTATCGACTTTATCATTTTATATGTAACAATAACAATTAAAAAAAATAGATATATTTAAAGTAAAATTACATAAAAATAACATATATTTTGAACAATTTTTTGATTTATAATTCATACTATTAAAAATCAGCGTTTTTATAGTTATACTTTTAAATTAAAATTATAAATCTTCCAATATTACAATATAAGAGCATCCACAGTGTGCTCGTTAGAAGGTTTTTGGGAGGTTTTTCAAAAAGCAAAAACCTTCTTTTGAGGTTTTTCACATAGTGGAGAGGTTTTTTAATTGATGTTTTTCGTCATAGGTCGTAACTGCACGACCTGCTTTTTCGTAGATTTTTCGTATTTAATCAGTTGTAACTTTATAGAATTTTATAAAAGTTTCGTATTTAATCAGTTTTATTTATTAACCAGTTTTATTTATTAATATATTTAAAGTAATCCTATTTAAATATAATTACTAAATAAACAATATAAATAAATACATAATGAAAGGAATTATATTTTTATATTTTTAAAATAATATCTCAAATTTGACATATTTATATAATTATAACAGATTTCTTAATGACTTAATTTTTATTTTCGGTTATACATATTTTTAAGTTTAACATTTTTTAATTTTTATTTTACATATTTTTTATACAACTTTTATATATTACTTAATAACCTAAAATTATACATACTTTTATCTATTTGTATGAATTTTAATATATTTATTTTTATAAATAAAAATAAAAATGATATAAATTTAAAATTGTGGGACCCTGAATAGTTTAAAAAAGTAATGAAAAAGTTTGGATGAGTTTTTCACATAGTGGGGGTGTATAAAGGTTTTAAGTTGTTGATGTGACAATAATGTGTAAGAAAAAAACTATGAAAAACTTTGGTGAAAAAGTCGTACACTGTGAATGCTCTAAGATATCATAAGAGAGTACAAACCCCAAAATATTTACAAAAATAAAAATATAAATGATAAAATATTGATTTACAAGATATGGATCGGTAAGAGCATCTCCAACAGCTATGCTATAATTTTTCTAAAATATAGTAGAAAAACTTAAAATCTCTAAAAAAAATTACATCCAACTCCAACAGCTACTCTATTTTAGCAATTCTACCATCAATTATATTAATAAAATATGATTTCTCTCTCCTAAACACACAACTTCAACGTTTCCTATTGGTGAAAAAGAATTTCTTTCTTAAATATAGAGTTTTAGAGATTTCTCCAAATTTGAAGATTTTTACCTTCTCTCTCTTTTTTTCTCTATTTTAGCATACGATATAGCATAGCTGTTGGAGCAAAAAAGTTGCTAAAATCTCACTTTTTTCTATTTTAACATATTGTTGGAGATGCTCTAACTAATAAGAGGGTGCCATTAATCTATACTATATAATGAAAAGTCTAATACGGTTTCTTGTACAAGAGCGTTTTTTGTACAACCCAGTCTCCCGCGTCTCCCTCTCCCCCCTCATATCGCCTCTTCTCCGGCCATCTTCTACTTCCCATGGGCTTCATATATTCTGCGAACTCTCACTTGGAATTTTACAGAGGCGCTCTTCGCTCAATACACTTCCATCTGCTCCCACGAATGGAGGATTGAAGGAGACTCGAAGGTTGATTTCTCCATTCCCGGGTTTTATAGTCTCCATCTTTGTTGAGTTCTCCAAACGTTAAAAGTATGGTCTCTACCTTTTTTTCTTTATTTTAACGATTCGTTCCTTCACCATCGGTCTGTACCCGTCGATCCCTCTCCGATCCCACTCTTCTGATCTTCCGATTCTCTAAACCAGGTGAGTTCATGTTTTAGTGTTTATATTATCACCTTATGTCAAAGTTCATCTTTTTATCTACAGAAGAAATTTATGTGAATCATATTTAGATGTAGAATTAATCAGTTTAGGGTTTAAATGGGCAACGAGAAAGCAAAATGTTCTGTGTAATTTCTCCTATTCTTTCATATACTACCACAAATCATGAATCCAGCTATGGAAGAAATCGTGCTTCCTAATTATCATTCTTTATCTCTTTGATAATCGATTCCCGCTGTTTATTGTGGTCTGAGTTTCTTTGTTTGCTTGTGTTTTCCGCTGTTTACTTGTGCTTGCTTGTGTTTTCCTCATATTTTTAAGGTTGATAACAATGTTTCTGATGGTTTATATATGGTTGAATTACAGGATTTATATTACCTTTGTTGTTTGCAATGGATTTATATTTATTTGCTTTGATGAATCCTGTATGGTATGGAACATCATTTTTTTTATCCTTGTAATATTACAAAAACATAGTTGACCATGTGGAGTTCGAAGAGGATGAAGTTTATGCATTTCTTTAAAATCCTTTTTATCCTTATAACGGGAAGGTAACTACTTAAAAGTTTTAAAAAGGAATGAACCTTCCTCATTGTTCTTGTGTTTAATTCGTTAATTTGCTTAGAAATCTAATGTTGATTTGCGGAAACTTTTTCAGAATGCGACCGGCTGGGGAAGCACCTTCACCGAGGGCTGCTCATGCAGCAACTGTTGTTGGAACCATGGTTGTATATCAGGTGATTAAAGAGTGCATTTCTCAACCCCAAAAAATCTTGAGAATGAATGATACTTAATTTGTTTGAGGAGTTATGGTTGTGATTTTGTGATAAAGTTGATGCTGCAATGCTACGGTGGCATAGGTCCTGCTGGACATTCGACGGATGATCTTTTTGTGCTAGATTTGATTAATGAAAAATACAAATGGCACCGGTAAGCTTCTTCAATGAAAGTTTCGACTTATATCCTTACCTCCGATTGCAAATTGGAAGATTTCTAGCCCTGTTGAGTATTTTCAAAAGCTTTAATTTTATAATGTCTTCAAATGGGTGTTTGAATTTGTATAGTTAAATTTGATTTGGGATCTTGTTCTTCGATTTACAAAATTAGGTTTCTGAATTTTGTTTTATTTTTGTTCTCCTAACTACAAAATGCATGTGTATTTTTGCTCTCTCATTCTTTCAAACCTTCTATGTTCAGACTGATGGTAGCATTCCAAACACACTTTTGATAGCAAATTGTGAAATTGTTAAACCTAGGGTAGCAGCAGCAAAACACATATCACAGTTGAGTCCAAAATTTATCTGAAAATTGTTGGTTCCGGTTCCACGTGATCATCATAAAATATCTCTTTTTTTCTGAATTCAGTGTCTAATCTTATTTATAACTGTTGATGTTTGTTTAGTTCAATGAAGAAGCACGATCGATCACCCAATGTAAAGAAGTTAAAAACGATTACACATCCTGGATTTCTCGGTGCCACTGAACCCTTGTCTTTTCTTTTTCTCTGTTTCTGATGACAATGTTGTTTATGGTCATGGTTGGTTTAATAGTCTATTTTTTGTTTTTTGCACTTCTATATCAAATTGAAGCATCATCTTTTTTTCTCTACATGTTATATGCAGTGGACAACACAACCAATTAAATTTGTGTAAAGATTTTTGTTTCAACGATCGGATAACAAAAAGTAGCAAGAATGTCGACTAATGTTGTTTCAACATAGATCGGTTTAACTTGGATCAGAACTTTTTACTGTGATTATTTTGTTTCATGGTAAATGAGAGAAACAGATCTAAACACATAAGACTGTAATATGAGTTTTCTTTTTCTTGATCCGTTTTGTTATTTGATGAGTTTTATCCTTTATCTTTCTGTGTGAATAGATGGAGTTGTTCTTTCTAGAATATGAATACTTTTGGGGTTTCTTCGATCAAAGAACCCTTTTTTTATTAGTTATTTTTCACTTTCTGGTATCTGTTCGATCAAATGGTTCAAGTGTAGCCAATTTGGGACTAACAATAGCATTCATACTTCTAACTAACTAACTATATATATATATATACACTATTTGGCAGGACAAAAAACAAGTAGAATATGTAGAAATGGAGTACCATAAATTCCCAGAGAACACGTTCTGCTCAGGTGTTGCATTTGTGGCAAAACCAGGAGGTCATGAAGAAGATGATGGTTGGGTGATCACCTTCACAATGAACATTTGAATATATCTCACGTACATTTATATTTGTTTGAGTCCCATATTGGCTAGATACAACAGACCTTCAAAATGGTCTATATATATGTATATAACAATCTTCTCTCTATAAAAGCTGTTTTTGGAAAGAAAAAAAAATTCAAAAAGTATTCAATCAGAACCCGAAATCATACTAATTGTTCTTGGATCAATTGCCTTTCACAGGTTCTTATAGTAGATGCAAAGCGAGTTCCTTCCTTCGTAGTCAAATATGATGGCTAACGGGGTATTCCTGCGTATGAGGACATAGTAAGGGAGAAGGAATCGTTTCTTGTTTGAATGGCTACCGTGACACATTTACAAGTGAGAAAATTGTGATCATTACATTGCCAAGTCGCACTACAAGAAAGCATTAAACATGGGAATAGTTTGATGATGAGTGATCCCTGTTTAATCGATTATCATATTGTCTAATAACGAAACAAGATGCTATCATGCCATAAACTGCAACAGATGTTCCACATGTACATGCTATGCCAACACATGGAACCAGTAAATGGCCATTCCAACCAACTACTTCTTTATCCTGTGATTGCAGCTCTGGCATGCTACTCGTTCATAGTTATCCAAATTTTTTGTTCTATTTTGAATATACTATTAACTAACTTCACTAAAGTTAACTTGAGATTAAAAGTTCCGCTTGATAAGTTATTTGATTTTAGAGGAAGTTGTTTTTACCTGGATGATAGCATGGACATGTTTTTTTTTTCTTTTTCCAATAAAATGTTTTTTTAGTCGGTTGAATGTTTTATATGCGAATCTGAAATATAATCTAATCATCTTTTGGTTTGGGTTCCGCATTTATTTCTCTGTTGCTGCTGAAGGTACAAGTCAAAATAGATGGAAATGCATTTGTTCTGGCGAACGACTCCGTGAAGTGGTTGCAAGTCATGAATCGAATTGTTTTATGTCCTGCAATTGCAATTTTGGTAAATCTTTTCCCCACATTAAGTTTTACCAATGTACTGGTTTATGAAGAAGCTGGTGCATTGCAAAACAGAAGTTGAAACTCAAGCAACCATGATCTTTGTAAGTTACATCTTTTGTTTAGTTTACCTGATTTTTAGATGATCTTTTTTCGTGAATTTTGTATGGTTTAGTTTTTTTTCTATGGAAAGCAACCAAAAACAGTCTGTTGTACTGATTAAGTGATTAGAACTAAAAGTATATATATGTATGTATATATATATATATATAGAGAGAGAGAGAGAGACCCCTTAAAACACTACAAGAGTCTGAGTTCAAATCACTTAATCTTTGAATAAGTATATTGTTTTCATTTACAGAGTTTGAATAAGATAAAAATGCATTAGGATAAAGCTTTGATAGCAAACACGAAGAAGATGAATAAAGGTAAATGGAGCTTCAATTTCGTCGAGGCTAGCTTAACCTTATCTTAAACTTTTCACCAATCTGAGAACCGCGCATTTGTCAAAACCAATAACAATAACCGTTCAAACAGTATTACGGAATGCTCCGAGTTTCATTTCAAAAACCTGATATTTTCAGTGTTCGAAATAAATTATTGGGTTTTTTTGTCATCATGTGAAGAAAGATTTGAAACAGTGTTGATGACCTGGGTTATTTACTAGGGTTCTTAATACTTTTGAACAACACCTTAGGAGTGCTCTTAGCATCTTAATCCTCGTAATAACAGCAATCACCTCTGTGGGCTTGTGTTAAGTAGATCCCTTCTTACCTTCTCACCTTTAACTCTTTTTATCGCAGGATCCTTCATCTGACTTGAGATTGTTAAATTGCAAGAATTATTTTGTCCGAACCTTCATTTAACAACTTATAGTTTAGGGTTATAGTTGATTAACACATAAAATTGGGTGAAACGTACCATTTTTCCTGTTTTGTTGTATTAGAGCAGTTTGGTCTTTCCTTGCTGACTTTACACATAAACATGGTCTGTCCACATGACTTCACGATACTTTAGACAACTATCACTCATCAAAAAGCTAAATTGGGGAAAACTATACAAAGAACAACAAAACCAAACATCAAGCCAACCATAATTGAATGAGACAGAAAAAGTGTATGATGGAGAGAAAGAAAAAAGGTTTACGTTATCCAAGATTTTAGTAATTGCTACAAATAAAGTTATGTAAACTCAATCAGTGTATTATGGAGAGAAAGAAAAAAGGTTTATGTTATCCAGGATTTGAGTAATTGCTACATTTAAATGTGAGTTTGAACATTTTTCTCAAGTGCAGAGTAACAATCTATGATAAATCTTCATCCACATCCACTTTTGGCTATAAGTTTTCCATGGATCCTGTTACCTGATGTGACCAAGAAGATCAGACCCACAATCATAGTCTTAAATGCAATTAGATTGAGGAACAGTTTGTGGAACCACTGTTATTGCTTTAGGGAGTACTTTGTAGTGTGAATGTCATCCCTTTGTCTTCTTAGATGTGAGTAATTTAATTGTGAATATACTTAAACCTCCCCATGTTGATTAGTGACGAGCCATTGTTTTTAACGGCTTTGACAACACATGAGTGCCATACATATGGTTAACTTAACAAGAGATTGTATTAGGTTGAGATTAACCATCAAAAAAAGCATGAGTTTTGGGGATGGAATATGGATTGAGTATATTGTTGTCCCCCTGTTCTAAATAAACTTAAATTTGTACTTCAATCTAGATTAAAAAAAATGTTAGTCCCTATTTCGATTACTGGATTTCTTTTTATGTGGTCTATTTTCTGGTAAGGTTTAGCAATTGGATGGTTGATGTTATGAAATATATTTAAGGTCTTATGATCCACATGTTATGAATGATGGTAGTAGAACAACTCACATCACATATACATACATAAATATGCATCTCTTTGGTATCATGACTGGTGCTATTTATGCTTCCCAAAAGAGGTTGTTGTTGATGTATCTGTTTGGAAATAATATTAATTTTGGGATCTGGACTTTAGCTGTTTCTGATTTATGGAATTTTATTGTGTCTGATATGAATGTCTTGAACTGCTGGTTTAGTTTTATTCAACAGTTGTCTCTATGGATGGCCCTGGAACGGTTGGATATGGATTTTTTTCCTGTTGGAAATTTCTTTAAATTTTGTGCACATAAAAAAAATGAAACAAAATTTGAGCATATGTGTAAATGTCGAAGGACAACAGTTTGCACATCAAGTGATACTTTCTTGAGACAACATTAAATTAGTATAATTTATAATATACTGGGCATATACCCGCGCACGATGTGGCGCGAAAAATCGTGAAATCGAAGGAACAATTGACAAAGATATGTATCCGCTCGCGAAACATCTCGAAATCAAAATGACAACAACGTTTTATTTTAAGTTTGTATTCTTCGTCCTTATCGATACTTTAGTAATGAAAACACGGTGTTTGAGTCGTTTGATACACTTATATGTGAATCATGCATTGACTCTTAATTAATTTGTTATGTATTTTCAATCATATTTCATTTTTGTTTTATTTTTGTCCCTATTGATGTAAGTTGTATACCTTTATA
This sequence comes from Arctium minus, assembly GCA_954870635.1. Classification (NCBI taxonomy): domain Eukaryota; kingdom Viridiplantae; phylum Streptophyta; class Magnoliopsida; order Asterales; family Asteraceae; genus Arctium; species Arctium minus. The sequence continues at coordinate 11,084,673 of OX941082.1, forward strand.
ATTTATCTGATTATAAATTTTTAATTAATTCAATAAAATAATCTAATATAGATATGTATAGATTTGTATACCTCGTTTTTTTTACAATAACCGTTACAAATATGTATCGGTATGCTATCTTCTATCTTCTAAAAAAACATTAAAAAAAACCCCACCTTCTTCACCAATCTCATCGGGCACAAAGCAATCTTGAACACGATATACCTCAACATGCTTGGATACACCCTCCCCGACATTAACAGTCCTACATTGAAGAGAATCGAATGCCAAAACTACATCTTCACTTACACATGACGACGACGACACCACTGCAAGAACTTCGTTGATAGCAATTTCTGAATTACTTGCAACACGATCAGCATCATCATACGTACCTCGTTCATCAAACTCCAAACCATCGCCATCGGAAAGATCACGGGACAAATCAGAATGCGATTCCATAGTAATGAAATCTGTGAAGAACAACACTTTCCAACAACCAAAAAAACTAAACAATAATAAGGTTTTCATGCAAGCCTAAACGCTAAACCAAAAAAACCCAACGATATCGAATGAATCTGAGAACAACATAATAACCTAAATCAATAAACTAACGAAGAAGATTAAGGGAAAAAAAAATAATTGAAACGGTTGTAAAAAAATAAACTACCATAAATATGTGGCTACAAATAAGGAAGGGATAAGCCACAACTAATTATAAAAAGAAAAATATAAATCCAACGAAATTATAAAAAGACAATAATGCCCTCCGATAATAAAAATTAATAAAAATTACTACATCTAATCTAAATCAAAATGAACGGCTAAGATCTAGGTTGCAAAGGTTGCAACCTTTTTGAAGGTTGCAAAATATCCACCCAATATATATATATATATATATATATATATATATATATATATATATTGATACGTCTTTATTCTATTTTATAATAATACTAAATCAGTAAATATTCAAAAATAAACTTAATTTGAAAATATTGACGAACAAATAATAGTGGTGTACTTTATAAAAAAAATGAAGCACGTTTTTTAAATATTTTAATTGGTCTATGATTATGTGTTTTTAATATGCTAAAAATGAAAAAAAAATAAAGCGTAGGGATAGAAAACAAATTAATTCGTTGATATTCATGATATTTAATAGTACGGTTAAATTAAAAAATATTTAATATTGGACTCGTTTTAAAAGTATTGACGAGACGATTATAATGGTATAACTTGTAAAAATAAACATATATTTTCATTGCATTTTTGTTCGTATATGATTACTTGTGTTAACATTATAAAAATGTAAAATGAAAAATGAAAAATGAAAAACCAAGGGATATAAAGTAAATTAAATAAATAATTATAAGAGTGATAAATGTAACTTCGAAGAAAAGTGAAGCTAAAATTTTGGTTTTCAAAACTTTCCAAAAAACTAATTAACCGTATTAGAATTTTAATAATATAGTAAAGATAAAACCCAAAAAAATTCAATAATTAAGTTATATTAAAATTATTGATGAAAAAATTATAATGATATAATTTATATTAAGAATGAAACGCATTTTTAATATATTTTAGTTGATCTACGATTATGTATTTTTAATATGTTATGAAAAAAATAAAACGTATGGATAGAAAACAATTAATTCGTAGATATTCATAATATTTAATAGTACGGTTAAATTAAAAAATATTTAATATTGGGCTCGTTTTGAAGGTATTGACGAGACGATTATAATGGTATAATTTGTAAAAAAAGAAACGTATTTTTTCATTGCATTTTTGTTCATATACGATTATTTGTGTTAATATGATAATGGTGTAAAATAAAAAATGAAAAAGTAAGGGATATAAAGTAAATTAAATAAGTAATTGTAAGGGTGATAAATGTAACATTATAAGGGTGATAAATGTTATTGTACAAAAGTAAGATTGTACAATAACCATTTTTAGGGATATAAAGTAAATTAAATAAGTAATTGTAAGGGTGGTAAATGTAACATTTAAGGGTGGTAAATGTTATTGTACAAAAGATTGTACAATAACCGTTTTAGAATTTTTATATAAAACAATTTAATTCGTAGATATTTAATAGTACGGTTAAATTAAAAAATATTCAATATTGGACTCGTTTTGAATGTATTGACGAGATGATTATAATGGTATAATTTGTAAAAAAAACGTATTTTTTCATTACATTTTTGTTTATATACGATTATTTGTGTTAAAATGATAAGGATGTAAAATGAAAAATGAAAAAACAAGGGATATAAAGTAAATTAAATAATTAATTGTAAGAATGTTAAATGTAAATTTAATTTTAATATTGCTTTCCAAAAACCGTTTTTCAAGAACTACTTTTTTCAAGAACCGTTTAAACCTTTTAATATATAGTAGAGATAATTTACCTATATTTTGTGTTATTAGTTATATATGTATCTTTGAGTTAATGTTGCTGATTGGTGCTATTTTGGTTGAAAATTATAGAATTGTTATAGAATTGTTATGTGCTACTGCTGAATTGAATATTGCATTTGGTTTCAGAAGTACAAGCTTGATTAGGTGGTTTAAACTTTAACTTTGATTTTTAAATGTAAACATTATCCTTGCAAGTGAACACTGGTTGCATGGATAAAGGGGAGTTGTCAGCCCAGATATGTTGTTGTATTTTGAGAAGTTAATATTATAAAGATTTTAAAACGGTTATTTGTACAAAGTGGTTTCTTGTACAATCTTTTACACTTACTTATTTAATTTATTTTATATTTCTTTTTTTCATTTTTCATTTTATACCATTATCATATTAATACAAATAATCGTGTATAAATAAAAATGCAAAGAAAAAATACGTTTCTTTCTTTACAAATTATATTATTATAATCGTCTCGTCAATACCTTCAAAACGATCCCAATGTTGAATTTTTTTAATTTAACCGTACTATTACATATAATGAATATCTACGAATTAATTTGTTTTCTATCCATACGTTTTTTTTTCACCGTTAGCACATTAAAAATACATAATCGTAAAATACGTTTCATTCTTTTTATAAATTATATCATTATAATTTTTTTCGTCAATAATTGTAATATAAACTAATTATTGAATATCTTTATGGGTTTAGGGTTTCATAAATTGTGATTCTTAGGTCATGGTTGATTGTTGATGACATGTCTATAAGGAAGTAGTATTAATTGTTCGTTCTTTACTTACATTCCGCTGCATCGCGCGGGTATATGCTTAGTCATAACTATGAAAGTTTTATCATTTTTATAGTTTTTGGATCAAATGAAAATTTTAATAAAAAAAAATGAGTGAACTACATTTTTGGTTATTTTTTTTATCTCTAAAATTCATAAAATACATCAGTAGTTCATTTTCATGATTCAAATTCTAAAGCTTAGAGCATCCACAGTGTACGAGTTTTTCACCGAGCTTTTTCATAACTTTTTTCTTACACATTATTGCCACATCAACAACTTAAAAACCTTTATATACATCCACTATGTGAAAAACCTCACCCAAGTTTTTTCATTACTTTTTTAAACTATTCAGGGTCCCATTCTTTTAACTTTATATCATTTTTATTCTTATTTATAAAAATAAATACATTAAAATTCACACAAATTAATAAAAATTAGGTTATTAAGAAATATATAAAAGTTGTATAAAAAGTTTGTAAAATAAAAATTAAAACATGTTAAATTTAAAAGTATGTATAACCGAAAATAAAAAGTGGGTCATTAACAAATCTGTTAAAATTGTATAAATATGTCAAATTTGAGATATTATTTTAAAAATATAAAATATAATTACTTTCATTATGTATTTATTTAATAATTATATTTAAATAGTATTACTTTAAATATATTAATAAATAAAACTGGTTAATAAATAAAACTGATTAAATACGAAACTTTTATAAAATTCTATAAAGTTAAAACTGATTAAATACGAAAAAGCTATGAAAAAGCAGGTCGTGCAACTACGAGCTATGACGAAAAATCTCGCGAAAAACCTCAAGTAAAAAAGCTCTCCGCTATGTGAAAAACCTCAAAAGGAGGTTTTTGTTTTTTGAAAAACCTCCCAAAAAGCTTTGAAAAAGCACATTGTGGATGCTCTTATATTAATCTCTTTACTCAACAGTGTTAGATAGTGGTCCGTTAAATCAGTCATGTTTCCCTACTTTTTATCATATGGTGAGTCTATGGGGTGTTTGGGATTGCTAATTTGAGGTGTTTTTTTAACTTATTGTGATTTGACACCGAAGATAAGCACTTTTGAGTGTTTGGATGAAGCAAAATTAAAATGGCTTATAGTGGTGTCAAACCGTTAGAAAATCACTTTTTGATAAGTCATTTGGTTTTAACTTATCAACTTATTTGAAAATTGCTTATGATTTTTTTGATTATTTTACATGTATAAGAAATCTCAAACACTTTTAAATAATAACTTATTAGATTATTACATTTTGGTACCATAATAAGATAATCCAAACATTTTTTTAAAAACTCCTATTTAAAAGCACATAATTTGATAAACACTTTTTAAAATATACATAAGTTATCTTAAATAAGCAATCCAAACACCCACTATATCAGTTGTAAAGCCGCACCAGTCCCCCATAAAACCAATAATTCAAAATTTTGCAAAAAATCCTTTTCTTGATGAAACTTGATGAAATCCACGTGTCATCATTGGATTGGTTTGCACACCTCATAGTTGGATCCATCATCTCATAAAAATAACTATTTCTGTAATATATTTTTTTTTGTCATATTAAAAGAAAAATGTTCGTACGAATTACAAAAGGGAAGATTTCGAGCGGTAAGAACATCTCCAACAACATTGTTAAAATAAAAAATTTTGGTTTTTTCTTTCCTATTCCTCTCGAACAGCTTTGCTATATGGTTTGCTAAAGTAGAGAAAGATCAAAAAATCTCTAAATATAGAGAATTCTCTATAATCTCTAAATTGGAGAGAGAAAATATTATTTTATTCAATCCAACCAATAAGATTTAATTTTTAACATTTTATTTTAAGTTTTTTTTAAAAGTGTATTGGGATGATAAATTATGAAATATTATAATAATATAAATAATGATTGATTCTCTAAAATAGAAAAGCTGTTGGAGTTAGAAGAAAATATTTTTAAAGATTTTGACTTTTCATTCTCTATTTTAATTTTTTTTTAACAATGTTGTTAAAGATACTCTAAGAAGAAATTGGCCATAAATCATTTCCCTCTTTTCACGGGTAGCTTTTCCATATATGGAAATATTTAATATTATGTTTCAACACATCGAATGGACAATAATCTTATTTCCTCCTGTCTCAAATAAAAATATTTTATTTGATTTTGAAACTTAATTTTAAAAAAGATATTTAACTCTTAATTAAATATTTCTAAGATTATCTAAAAATAAAAGGATAAAAGCAAGCTCATTTTTTTGAATAAAAAGTTAAAAAATATATTTAACAAAAGATATTTATAACAACCTCAAATGAGCGTATATAAGATGTAATTAAGTATTTTATCTGTTAAAAATGTTTTGACGTTTAATTTAATATAATTTAAAAAAAAAGTATGTAAACTACAATTTCATCTACCAATATACAAGAAGAGAGTAAGAATGAAAAAGCCAAAAAGGGTATTCACTCGATTTATTTAAATTATCGATAATAAGATGTCATATTTTATACTAAATTTTCTCATTTTTTTCTAAGGATTAGAAAAAAAAATATATATATTTTAAAGGAGTTGTGGATCTTGACTTGGCAATACAATATCGGAGAGTTTAGATCTTGAGTTCTTGACCATGTCGTTAGTGCATTATTGTTTGTACTCTATGCTTCATTACTTGTACGTTGCTTTGAAAGACTATTCAAGATATGGAAAATATATAATGTTATCATGGAAGACTTTATGAAGTCAACTAATAAAAGAAATTTTAATTTGCGGGTAACTTGTCTTATTAATGGAAAATATTGTAAACATAAAACAAAAATAATAATTAAAAAAAATAATAACATTTGGAAACAGCAATGAAGACATGTACAGTACAAGTCCTGAAAGATTCTTTATGTTTCCATTGTATGTCCATCATCATCATCATCAGTACATGAATGTGTCATGCTCATGAATCATATGCATCTAATTCCATGTATGTATGTATGTATGTATAATTATTTATAATCCCATGGTCATTAGATTCCCACGTGTTGGAAAATGATTTTCACATTATTCAAACAAATATTATGTTTTTTGATATTTTAAATTATTAAAATTAAGAATATTTTTCTTTTTCTTTTTCTGTTGGTTAACAACCATACTATCTTTTAGTATATATATACGTATCAAAACAAATACGATCACGATTACCATTTTGTTATATTCATGAACCAAAACCCGAACAATATATACTTGACAATTATCATCAAAGGAAACCAACAACGACCACAAAAGGTTGAAACCATCCCAAACCCACCTAACTATTTAATAAGGAAACGAAAAACACAAGCATCCAAATGATCATATAAAACTAATTATTCAGCACTACAAACTAACGATTGCGTTAAACCAATCAAGTTAAGTCATTTCTAGTTTAATTATTTAAACCAACCGATTAATAATAATTTAATACAATATTTGACTTCAATCCAATATTAATGCTTTCATCATTTAATGAAGGCAATGTATAATGAAGTATTTAACATGCAAGCTAGCCACCAGGAGACATCAAGGTTCCCTTAAGAACACAAATTATGGTTCCACAACATTAATTTTCGGCTACTTGGTTGTATTATATATACTATATATTGTCAACATGGAATTAAAAATTAATCAACATGATATGAATTTTGTATACGAATAAAAACTTGTACTGTTTATCTATCTGGATTTTTTTAAAGAAAATATTAACCAATTGTATGCATAGGTTCATTGCATACACATGGGTCTTGTGACTATAATTTATTAGTATCTGTTTATTGTATTTTAATTAAAATATCTGGGGTGTAGAGATATGATCAAGTATTCAAATATGTTCTTTTTCCAAAAAAAAGTATTCAAATATGTTATGTACCCTAGATAAAGAGCATATCGCATATGGAATATATATATATATATATATGGTTGGTTCTGGTGAAAAGTTGAGTTGACGTGGGAAACATGAGAAGTGGTTATCAACCGTTGGATGCACATTAGAATGAGATGCACCGAGATAAGGTACACTGAGTTGCACCGGATCAATCCCCATATCAAGCACGATTCATGGGTGAGTTTGAGATTAAAAGTGATTAATGGTTCAAATCCACTTCTCACGTTAACTCAACTTCTCACACGATCATTCACACACACACACACACATATATACATATAGACGAAAGATCGTGTGAGAAGAAGAGTTAAAGGTGCTTGATACGGGAATTATCCGGTACATCTTATCATAATACACATCCAAGGGCTGCCTTCTTACCCTTCTCCATAACTTTCATTCTCATCAGAACTAAACCCTAAATAGAGTTGGGTTCTGTACAATGACGGATCTAAAATTTAGGTGACTGGGGCACACCTAAGGGTGTACAATTTACAAGTCAAATGGCCAATCCAAACCTAAATGATTTTTGGTTATTCGATTTTTAGGTTAAATAATCTGTTTTTTCCATTACTCTTACTAGTTTGGTTAAATCGAATAGCACATTATAATATTATTTTATTTATTTTACTTCTGTATGAGTTTATTGATCGTCGGAAGCTTTAAAAAAAGGTTGGGGGGGGGGGGGGGGATTTAGAAGCACAAGACCAAAAAGATGGGGGTCTGAGGTAATAAAAAGAAAACTTAAGGGTAAATTTTTATATATTTTCTTGCAATTTCTGGTTTCACTGGGGGCATCCCCCCACCATTTACATAGTATATTTGCTCATGGTTTCGCAAGAAATGTCAAGTATGAGAAATTGAACATTCACATAATATATGTGAAGGTACCTCTATATTTTGTGAAGGCGTGCTCTGTAGAGGTGACCACTTTCACATAAACCAGTGAAGGTACATATTCAGTCATTTAGGTTTGTAATCTTCACCATCTTCATAAAATATAACGTAACATTCACCATTCTCACGTTACTCGTAAAAAAATCTCACATGATCCCAAGTTTATATATATATATATATATATGGGTAGGTTCAAACGAGAAGTTAAACATTTTGCGAGAAGGCGAGAAATGTAACACCCTAAAAATTGGGTAAATTAAAACTTAAAATTTCGACAATAAGACGTCCATAATATGAGGGTCTATATAACCTGTAAAGATTAATAACTAAAACCCAATAAAGTTGGGGTAGTTGCATCAATAAAGTAGCATATAGATAAAGTTGGGGTAGTTGCATCAATAAAGTAGCATATAGATAAGACATATTACACGACAACCAATTTAATCTAGAACAATTATCAAGTAGATTAAGATGGATCTCGCTATGACTTCAAAACGCTCTTCTCTGAATATCCAAAAAATGCTCAGTCCTTCAATTATCCTAGGTGTGCGGCCGGAGAATCAAGGTGCCCAATGCACACAACTAGAAGAACATGTGAGCCATTAAACACCAAAACAAGTGTTAATCCCAATACTAGAGACATGGTAAGGATTGATAGTTTAAAATTTAAACAATTTCGATGTAATTAAATGTTACCGAAGCACCCGAAGGTTGGTCGAAAGCCAATATTCAATATGTAACCGATATTCCGAGCCTGTACAAATACACAAGAGATATATCTTGAAAGACGGAGGAGACCTTTTTCCACATTGGGTGACGAGAACACGTGAATGGGGCCACCCGTGATGTTATTGGATTTCACCACATATCCCGGTTCTAGTTCCCATGCATTAAAAGACATCATAATCCTCAAACCGTTTATGCCTCTATTGCCTACTCTGTCGAGTTACACCTCAAGAACTTACGGACATGGGTGCCTATCCAATCTAGACGAGTTACACATCGGGGACTTACGTCCCCTATTGCCTACTCGCTAGTGACCCAACGGTCAACAATTATAATCAAGTACTCATGCCATCTAAATCCTCGTGCACAAGGAGATAAATATAAACTTCACATTTAGATCATGATCAATTAAGGATAGTAATTCTCATACAATACATATTTCTTTCCAAAACATAATAATGCCCATTTCATGCTTATCTTTATACACTATAGTTTGTTTGACAACATGGCTACCATCAAAAGAATGAAATGACTCTAGCTATAGATAAAATTATTTGTATCCCAAATCTCATATTTATGATAATGATCCTTTACCATTAAATAGCTTATTTACAACTTTGTATGCATAAAGGAACCCCCATGACATTTAATAACTCCCACAAGGACCAAAAATCCATATACAAGATAGATTAACAAAACCCTAGTTTTAGGTTAACTTTAAATACCTCATAATCTTCACATAAGCAAATAATAGTGCAAGTATGGAGAAATAAGGGTTAGGAGACTCACCCAATAGGTTTGTGATGATAAAACCCCAAAATGACCAAACCCTAGAAATGGATGTTGAGTCTTGAGATTCCAAAGGAAGCTAGTTGATTCACTTGAGACTAGAACCAAGATGAGATCATAAATGTTACTAGGTGAGGTTGGAGGAACATTAAATGAGGGAAGGAGATGGTAGATGGAAGAATTCTTATTGTAACACTCTCAGATTTGGTAAGAGCAACTAATAGAAATTTTCGATATCACATCAAATAAAAGACAAACTTCTTCCTACAAATCAAAACTCAATAGAAAAAATTCTATAATTGATCTCAACAACAATGACATCAGTATTAAGCAAGGACTAAACCAAAGTCGGGTGCTACTTATCCCTAATACAAGTTGCTCTCCTCAAAACTAATGCGGAAGACTTCTCTAAACCAATCTCACTCGTGCATGCAACTAGCACTCATCTATTCACAAAAACACTAGTACCATTCCCCAACCTGAACCTGATGCACATGCCGACAAATAAAAAGGTTAGGCTAACGCCTAGTGAGTTCAAAAGTTTTCAACATGAACAAATATATTTGTTAAAAGAAAGAATGCAGTTTAAATCATTGTCTTTCAAAATGATTTGCTTTAAATATTAAACGACTCATTTTCCAATAACACACATCTTTAAAAACAAGCAACCCAACATAAACATTCTTTCGTAAAACAACTTCAACCCCAAACTCACTCAAAACGTGAATAGTAATTAAACTCCCAGTTTATAAAATTGCAGATAAGACTTTATTTTCCGAAACACCCAAACACGGGAGGGCATAATACTCAGCCCATAATCATGAACAAAATCCGTATATACAAAACGTCACCGAAAACATGGATAATAAAATAATACCATTTAATACCCAAATAACACCCTTCGGTCACGGGGGAGACCCGATTTCGTTGTACGTGGTAGAACACAAGGTTAAGCCACATAACCACGTTGTCGAACTACACCTCAGATCATAACTGTATTGCCTGCTCTGCCAAACTACACCTCCAGTAGGACTTTATTTCAAGTCCCAAAACACCGTATCCCACATTGCCTGCTCTGCGAGCTACACCTCAAGGATACACGATCTTATTGTGTTAGGACTGAAAGTCCTGTGTGTTGAAAGTGGTATAAAGCATTTATAAGGGGTTGTTTTGTAATTACTTGATAGTTATTTGTTAGTTGGGCCTTAAGCCCATAAAGCCCATTAAGCCTACGCTTTCATATATAAGGGCTTGTTTAGTTCTTAATTGAGGTTAGATGAATTGTTAGACGAAATAGTTTATCAGTTGAGTCTCATTATTCATAATTCTCTAGTCAATAGGTTTACATTTACTGATCAGATATTCTCTCTGTAAACCTAAACCCTTTCTTGAATATTAATCATATGACTAGAGGTTGTGGCTATATTATTGTTCTTCATTGTTGATTATTGTTCGTGATTGCACTGTACTGGGATCTAAAATTGGTATCAGAGCTAAGAGACTGAAGGTTTGATCCAAAAAGGTTTGTCTAAAACCCTTTAATCGATTATTTGCTTTAATCGACTATTTTATCTGTATATCTGCATGAGTATTTGATTATATGTGTTTGATTGATTTATGGGTTAAAATTGTTCTTAACTGTGTTATCGATCTGCTCAAAAGTCACATCTGTAAAATCGATTTCTTTCTGGGTAAAAGTTCGGTCGAATATTTTTCTGGAAATCGAGTGGTTCGATCGATCTGTGTTTTTTTTAAAATCAATTTTTTTTGAAAATCGATCAATCTGTGTTTTCTGGGTTTAATTGGTAATATTTTTTGGTTTGAGTTTGATCGATCTGTGTTTGGTTTGAGTTTTCTGCTAATTTGTTGCTTGATCGATCGATTTTTCTGGGTCGATTGGTTGAATTCGATCGATTCAGATTCATCGATTTTATCGGTCTTTAAGTTATCTGTTAATCGATAAAGTTTATCTTCGACCGAACCTGTGTGACCGGTGCCTTGACCGGTGCTTTGTTCGATCGGTAATCAGTGGTCGACCAGTACATTACCTTGACCGGTACATTGCTGACCGGTATATTGTCTTGACCGGTGCCCGTCTGTGACCGGTACCCTGACTGGTAACTTGTTCGACTGGCACTCTATTTGACCGATACTCAGCGGTCGACCGGTACTATTTGTGGACCGGTATCTCTGTTCGACTAGACCTCTGTTCGACCGGGACCCTGCTCGACCGGGTTCGACCGGGTCCTTGTTCGACCGGGTTCGAGCGGGTCCGACCGGGTCCTTGTTTCGACCGGGTTCTTGATCGACCGGGTCCTAGTCGTGTTTATTTATTTATTTATTGTTTTTGGATCGATTTGTTTGTCTCACGATCGCTACAGTGCAACTAAGATTAAAGTTTAAACCCTTTCAAGTTTCATCTCTTGTCAAGCCTTTCAAAGCCGGATCGAATTAATTCTATTCGATACGATCAAAAAGAATGAACCCACCAAGGCTGCGGTCCAAAGGAGAATATGAAGAGTGGAAAGTTCATTCTTTGAATTTGTGGATGAACATGAGGTAGGTCATTATATCAGATTATCATTGACTGAAGGAGAGATGCAATCCCAAATTCCAAAAAAAGCTTCTTCTGAGGAACAGGAGAAAAGACAGAGGGCTAATAATATAACTCGATATTTTATGACAAAGAGTATTTCTTGTGACCTTTTTTGTGACATTTTAGTGAAATTTCTGGTCAAATAAATTATTACAAAATGACAGGAAAAGAGTTGTGGGATTGTACTGAATGGTTGATGTTAGGGCCAAATGTGATTTTAAAAGGAAGAGAATTGGAATCTGAGAACTCTGAGCTTAAAAGAAAGATCTCTGATTTGGAGCAAAAGATTGCAAAAGACAAATCCGATTTTGAGACTAAAGAGAAATCTTTTGCAAAGAAGTTCTCAGATTTTTCCAGAAATAGTTGTGAAGAAAAGAAAGCAGTCGAGCTGAAATGTATCAATCTCTCTCAGAAAGTTTCTGCTTTTGAGAAAGTACTTATCTTGGAAAGAGAGAAGTTTGCCAAAGAAAAGAAGACCATTGAACAAAAGAATGTTGGATTCTTCAAAGAAATATCCAGCTAGAGAAACAATGCTGAGAAGGGATTTGAAGAAGAAAGAAGAATGTTTGAGTCTGAGATTAAAAAGCTGACTGTCAAGTTATCTGAACTATCCGAGAATGCACTGAAAGAGCAGAAAGCGAAGTCCGAATTAAAGGAGAAGATTGACCTGCTTGTTAAAGAAAGAGATAACTTTGCTTCAAAGATTAAAGAGCTTGAAAAGATTGTTTCCAAGGTAGTGGTGACTGAGAAAACGACTCCAGAGTCACAAATCCACACACCTATAAATAATTCAGCTGACTTCAAAAAGACAGCCTCAAGCTCACATCTGAAAACTGTTTCATCAAAAAGGTCAGTTAAATCATATGATCAGATTCGCAGTACTCACATTTTCTTTGATAAAAATGTAGATGGTTCAGGTACACAAAGAAGGAGAAGAAGATATAAAGAAGAGGAACTGGTCTGGAAGAAGAAACCAGTTGAAGATGAGAAGAAAGATGAGCTAAAAGGAAAGAAATCATGTGTACATACACACAAAGCCAAAAATAACAATGCGCGTAAAGGTAAACCTGATCATATCTACTCGAGAGATCAATTAATCAGGTTGTCAGGTAAGAAATACTATTGTTCTTGTTGTCGTACACATGATCCTATTCACAAGACTAGTGATCATTACTGGTATGGTTCTTATTCCATTACTCACATTCGAACTGCAACTAACATTCATGGACCCAAATACCAGTGGGTACCAAAGCCTAAAATTGATTCTGTGTTGCAGGCACCTACTGTCAAGGGGGAGTAGAAGAACTAAGGCTTCTATGTAAATCAGCTTAGAACCTGTACTTCAACGGAGTTTGGCTTTTGATCACATGACAGATCAGGACCCATGCTTCAATGCTTAAAGAAAAAATACTCCCAGGCTGAAACGAGAAGATCAACCTTCAAGGGGAAGTACTTATATATTCTGAAATATGCATTAGAGAGATATGGCGGACTACATTCCAGAAGGAATTGCGGGTCTCTATCGTGTACCTGTTAACTGTTAGATCTACTAATGCATAATTTCAGGGGGAGTAAATTTATTATGACTTATTATTAATTCAAATCAGAACTTGGATTTTTAACTGTTTGTTCTGCAGCTGATTTTTTCAAAGTTAAAAAGTATGGATATTTTGCAAATATCCAGGGGGAGCTTATTAGAGTATAAATCATTACATCATGATTTGAGGAGGAGCTTAAAGGTAAATATCTTATGATCTAGATCTCTGATTGTTTGAAAGAAGAACAACTTTCGAACATGAAAAACGTTTTCTTAAATGTTCAAACCACTTCTCTATTCTCAAAAGATTTTATGAATTTAGAAGTGTGATTTTAAAATGTTTTTCAATTTTTGAGCTTTAATGTTTAACTGACCGCGTGTTTCCAAAGATCAATACTTGCGTATTATCTTGTCCATATACTATCAAGTATTCATACACACCGGTTCAGTATTTTATTTGAATTTGTTATTACCATGTCTCATAACGAAACAATTTTTCGATGGTAATACCCCCGTTTGAAATTCAATGTTGTTGAGCATCAATCATAATTTCTAATCTTGTGCTTTCATTGCAAAATTGTTTATATTCGTTCATGTAGATCCCAGTACAGTGCAATCAACAGCAAATAATCAATAATGAATAACAATTGTATAGTCATAACCTCTAGTCATATGATTAATATTCAATCAAAGGGTTTAGGTTTATAGAAAGAATATCTGATCAGAGAAAGTAAACCTATAGACTAGAGTTATGAAAATAATGAGACTAAACTTCTAAACTGTATAATGAAACTAATAATGCCTTTATATATTAGGCGCTTACATATTAATGGGCTAATGGGATTTAGGCCCAACTAACTAATAAAACTATCAAAGAATTACAATTCAATCCCTTATAAATGCTTTATGCCACTTTCAACACATAGGACTTTCAATCCTAACAATCTCCCCCTAAAGTTGAATAAAGCATTTAACAACTTGAAAACTTCAGGCCTTGATCTTCTTTCCCTCTAGAATCTTTGAAAGACTTTGGTGTTGCATGTCTTCATATCTTTCCAAGCTCCCCCTTGAATAAAGCTCTTGGTCTTCATAGTTTCAACTTTGTAACCAGATTCAATGTACAATAACCTCGACTGAACGCACTATTGAGCAGCTTTCAACTGTAGAAACTCAACACATATTGAGCAGCTTTCAACTGTAGAAACTCAACACATCGGATCAGCTCACCAGAAAGATAATGTGAGAGTTACTTGACATTCCACAGTGCAACTTCAGTTTAATAACAAAGAATCTGTCTTCGAAACGCGAGTTGAATAGACTTTCAGCTTAAGAACTTGTTTCAATCAGCTTGTAGGAGGAAATGACTTGAAGCAGACACCACATGATACGAGATAGAAGAACCAATAAAATCTTTGAAATCTTCATCTTTGAATATTGAAACAACATTGAACTCATATCTTCATCTCTTTGATCTCTAGACTGTCTTCAGAAAAGCAAACTTTCACGAATCATCTTCATTCAGAAATTGAATCATTATGGAATGATTTCTTTTCACCAATCTTGAAAAACTTGAACTTTCTGAAATTTCTCCACAAATCTTTTCACAAAACTTTATGGAATCATGATCATCAAAACTTCTTCAATTTCAGCACTTTCTTTGATATCCCCCTTTCTAAAGACGAACAATCTTCCCTTCATAATAACTTGACATTCTCCGCCCGTTGATCTGATTATCCGTCAATTCATGAAATGTATATATCCGAATCTTTTCAAATTCAGACATAATGAACAATGTAACCCTGATTCAACAGATGAAACAGTTAGTATGCCTGTAAGTAGCACAGAGCCACTTTGTACAACGGATGTACTTTGGAAAGGAGCTTTTGTAATGTTCACTCCCCCAGGGCTTCCATTCAATCATCGAAAAACCACCAAGGAATTTTCTATGAATGTTATGACATGAAAACTCATTCCTTGTGTGCTCGTGAAAGTGTAGAAATGATTGAAGCTACTTAGCTATATCAGGCTCAAATTGTGTAAACTGTTGAGACAACAACAAATATTACACGGACTCAATGTGCATGAAAGAGGTGCGAAGGTGGGGCAACTTTCCTTCTTTTTCAATATCTAAATCTTCCGATTGAAGAGTAGATAGCAGATATGCTGCGTCCCCAAAGAAAATGAAACATTTCTTTGTTAAGAAAGAAACGAGTGGTTGGTGGGGTAAAAACAAGAGTGGCATGGGCTCACTGCCTGTTTCAATGATGGTTACCAAAGAATGTGAACCAATCAGTAGATGTGGCTGCCCGACTCAGAAAGTGTTTGGTGCAGAGTTTTCATATTATTTTAACTCTGTTCTCACACCCTCTTTCTTTTTGTCATTAAAGCTCACTTCTAACCAAACTCTCATTTATATTTTACCGCTCAACACAATGAGAAAAACTCAACCGGATGAGTTATCTCCCCCACTCTTTGATTTATGACCCCTCACCCCTCAATCACTCTAGGATAACTTCCGGGGTAGGAAACACTGGTTTACGTGAATCCGATGTAAGTTCTAAAAAGAATGGTTGCTCAACAGTTTAACTTGTACAATTAAGCACAAAATGTATGATAACATTGTCAAAATGTATGCTCATGAGATTTGAGCAATTGAACTTTGAAGATTTCTCAAAACAAAGATATTGAATGAATGAAATGAAATCAAGAGAGTTGTTTTGAGAATCTGACAATGTATCAATCAGATCAAATAAAATGGTTAGGGTATCAAAGAACTGGATATTTTGTTTATATGAACAAATATAAACAATTTAGCAATGAAAGCACAAGATTAGAAGTTATGATTGATGCTCAACAACATTGAATTTCAAACGGGGGTATTACCATCGAAAAATTGGTTCGTTATGAGACATGGTAATAACAAATTCAAACGAACTACTGAACCGGTGTGTGTGAATACTTGACAGTATATGGACAAGATAATACGCAAGTATTGATCTTTGGAAACACACGGTCAGTTAAACATTAATGCTCAAAAATTGAAAAACATTTAAAATCATACTTCTAAATTCATAGAACCAGAAGTGGTTTGAACATTTCAGAAACCGATTTTCATGTTCGAAAGTTGTCCTTCTTTCAAACAATCAGAGATCTAGATCAGAAGATATGTACCTTTAAGCTCCCCCTCAAATCATGATAAAATTTCTGATTTGAGAGAATCAGAAGTCAAACGCATTTAAGAACGAGTCCTGAACTGAAGTGTTCAGAAGTCAAACTTCGTTGAAGTCCGGGTTCTAAGCTGTTGGGTCTGATTATGCTAAGTATGGTTTATGCTTCTGATTAATGTTGCTAAGTGATTACTACTACTAGTAGAATTACTACTGCTTGAAGAGTTAGTGCTGTTACTTGAATAGTTAGTACTGTTTGGAGAGTTAGTACTGCTAGTAGTTAGTACTGCTGAAAATTAATGCTGCTGAAGATGGTTAATACTTCTGAAGATAATTAGTGCTGCTTCTAAAGATAAAGATGATTTGGAGATAAAGACAAACTGGAGATAAGACTGAAGATAATTATGGTATTGATGCTGAAGATCAATTGTATTTTGATAATTATCTTGTATTCAGTCTTGTATATATAGTATAGAAGTATTTGATAGTAGAGAATAATTCATTCATATGTTTTGTTAGAGAGAATTAACCTCAAGACTAGTTTAGATCCTCTCTATAGAGAAGTATAGAACGTATGTTGAGTCTGTTCAACAGATTGAGGTTTTGTGTAATCATCAAGTTGAATCAATATAAACTTGTGATTTGAGTTTGATATACTGTTTCATTGATTGTTAGTGTTAAAGTGTTTTTCCGCAACTTCTTTAGCATTGATTCTGAGTGTGTGTGAATTAAATTCTTGTTTGAATTTCGATTCTGACAAGTGGTATCAGAGCATTGTTAAACTCAGAAAAACAACAATCATCATGGACGGTTCAAGTGATAGTGTTCTGGTCTCAAAGGTTCCAATGCTCAGATCTAATGAGTTTGACATGTGGAAGATTAGGATCAGGCAATACATCCTTCTCACAGATTACTCTATGTGGGACATCATTGAGAATGACCCATCTAATGAAGGAAAGATTGGAGCAGATGGAAAAAGAACCCTACCAAAGACAGATGGAAAGAGGAAGATAAGGCAGACAAAGATGAAAGCCTTGAGCACATTGCTCTTGGCTATTCCTAATGAGTATCAACACCAATTATGCAACTACACTGATGCCCAGATGCTTTGGAATGCTCTAGAGAAGAGATTCTCTGGTACCAAAAGTACCAAGAGAAATCAGAAGGCAATATTGAAGCAACTGTATGAAAACTTCATGTCAACTAAGAATGAGTCCATGACTCAAACTTTTGACAGGTTTAACAAGCTGATTGGTGAACTAGCTACTGTTGGAGTGCAGATTGATCAAGATGATGTAAACAGAAAGTTCTTAAGGTCCCTTGGAGATGAATGGACCATGTATACTGTCTCCTTCAGACAGGATGACAAGCTGGAGGACAAATAACTAGACGATCTTTATAATGACTTAAGGGTGTTTGAGGCTGAAGTTGAAGCCAAGAAAAGACCATCTGGATACACTCATAATGCTGCCCTTTTATCATCTTCTTCTTCTACTGTTTATGCTGCTAATACAGAATCAGTTAGTAATGCTTATGTATCTAAGCAGGATGTATCAAATGACTCTGTATTAGAAGCTTTTATTGCTAGTCATGCTAATTCTAGTTTAATTAATGATGATCTTGAACAAATTAATGCAGATGACCTTGAGGAGATGGATATAAAGTGGCAAATGGCTATGCTAACTATGAGGGTAAAGAGATTCATAAAAAGGACTGGAAGGAACAACTTTTCTCAGAGGAGAGAAGATGGTGCTGGGTTTGACAAGTCAAAGGTGGAGTGCTACAAGTGTCACAAGATGGGACACTTTGCAAAAGAATGCAGAGGAGGAACTCCTCAACAATATGGCAGCAACCACCAGCAAGCACATTCCTCAAGCTTCCAAAACAACAGAAACTCCACTCAAGCTCTTGTTTCTCAAAAAGGAATGAGATTTGATTGGAGTGATCAAGCAGAAGAAGCTGTTCAGAATCAAGCCCTGATGGCAGAAGTCTCAGAATCTTCAAGCACAAATATTCCAACAGAGGTAAAAACTAAACTGTGCACTGAAGAGTGTCTTTAAACTGTTAAAAAGTACAGGGATCATAACCAAAGCATGTGTGACGACCTTAAAAGGTTAGAAAGAGATATAAGAGAGTATAAAGTGATTATTGAGAAGTTTGAAGATCAAATCAAGGCTTACAAGGCCAATGAACTTCAACAATACTATGACACAAATTACTGGAAGTGGGAGAAAGATCAATTAGAGATTCAAATAGAAAAATCTAAAGAGGAGTGTGAGAAGATAAAGAGTGAGTATGAGAAAGCTAAGCTTGACATTGAGAAGTTTTCTTATGCTTCTAAAGCAATGGACTCTTTGCTTAAAGCTCAAGTTCATGATAAGATCAAGAGTGGTATAGGATACAATGCAACACCTCCACCTTATAACAATAATTATATCCCTCCCTCTTCAGATCTCTTAGAAAACAAAAATAAGGAGGACTTACCTATAGGAGCAACAAAAGTAGATCCTATAGATAGTGTGGTGGTTGAAGAAGAGAATGAGGAAGAGAATTCTGAGAATAAGAATGCAGAAGAGATTCCTGTAGAAAATCATATCCTTAACAATGAAGGGGGAGGTAAACCATTCATCAAGAGTGAAAAGGTGGATAGCTCAAAGAGAGAAAAGGGAAAGGTACAGGGAGTCCACTATATGCAGACCACAGTTGTGAATCCCTGTACATGTAAAAAGCATCAGCCCCAAAAACATGATAAAACAAGGGGTAATCAAAGAAACTGGAATAATCAGTGGGCACAAAAACAAGGGGTTGATCTGAGTAAAATCAATAGACCAAAACCTTGTTTTATTTGTGGAAAGCTTAACCATATTGCCAAATACTGTTATTTCAATCCTATGAACCAGAGGATAAATTTTCAAAGACATATACAAAATCCTGTTGGCTATAGGAATCAAAGAAGGAATCATATGGCTGAGAATGCAAAAAGAGCACCTTTAAAAGCTCATGCTCAAAACAAGTTTGCAAAATCAAAGAAAAATACTCCAAATAAGCAAAGGAGTAACTTAAAGAAAAATAAAGCAAACAACTTTGTTCAGATTTGGGTTCCAATAGTAAAGAAATCTGTTAGTACTGCTACTTCAAATAGTACTGCTGACAGAAATAATGCTGCTGCAAGCAATACTACTGCTAACAATGTTAGTACTGCTAATCCAAGTAGTACTGCTAGCAAAGTTAGTACTGCTTCCAGTAACAAACCTATTATTGTGACAAAGTATTCAAGCCATAAGATTCCCCAATTTGAAAAGCTCATCAAAACTGATTGTGAATATGTTGATGAGAATGGGAAACCCAAGACCACTTTGGCTTGGGTTCCTACTAAAAACTAACTGTTCCACTTTATGTGCAGGGCAACCAACAACAAAAAGGGAAGAGCCTTTGGCATATTGATAGTGGTTGCTCTAGGCACATGACAGGCAACAAGTCCTGCCTACAAAACTTCAAAAGAATTGATGGAGGACATGTTGCATTTGGTGATAATCCATATGGAGGAAAGATTAGTGGAAAAGGTATTGTGTCAAAGGGTAAGATGGCCTTTGAGGATGTCTACTATGTTGAGCAATTGAGATACAACCTGTTAAGTGTATCACAGGTTTGTGACAAGAAACATAGTATATTGTTTACTGATACTGAATGTATTATCCTTGCTAAAGGGTTCAAGGTAGTTGATGAAAGTATGATACTACTGAGAACACCAAGAAAGGACAATGTTTATTGCTTGGATTTAGAGAATGTATCTAATGATTCATCATTTAATTGTCTATTTTCAAAAGCTTCTGTTGATGAATCATCTCTTTGGCACAGAAGGATGTGTCACATGAACTTTAAAACAATGAATAATCTTGTGAAAAACAACCTTGTAAGAGGTTTACCACAAAAGGTATTTTCATGTGATGATCATTGTGTTGCATGTCTTAAAGGCAAACAACACAAAACATCTCATAAGTCCAAAGAGATAAATACAATCTCTTCACCTCTTATTTTATTGCATATGGATCTGTTTGGTCCTACAAATGTGATGAGTATTGGCAAGAAATCTTACTGCTTAGTTATTGTTGATGATTTCTCCAGATTCACTTGGGTTTATTTTCTGAGGACAAAGGATGAGACAATTGGACTGATCAAATCCTTTATTCTCAGAGTTGAAAACCAAACAAATCAAAGAGTTAAAATCATCAGGTCTGATAATGGAACTGAATTTAAAAACCATGATCTAAACAACTTCTGTGAGGAAAAAGGTATTGAGAGACAATACAGTGCTCCTAGGACCCCTCAACAGAATGGAGTTGCTGAGAGGAGAAAAAGGACACTGATTGAAGCTGCAAGATCCCTGTTGGCAGATTCAAAACTGCCAGTTACATTTTAGGCAGAAGCAGTTAATACTGCTTGTTATGTTCAAAACAGGGTTCTAATAGTTAAATCTCAAGGCAAGACACCATATGAACTTTTTAACAAGAAGAAACCTTTTATTGGATTTTTCAAACCATTTGGGTGTCCTTGCACAATTCTTAATACCAAAACTCACTTAGGCAAGTTTGATAGAAAAGCAGATGATGGATTTCTGGTTGGTTACTCATCCCAAAGTAAGGCTTACAGAGTATTTAATACCTCTTCTAGAATAATTGAGGAAAGTGACAATGTCAAATGCAATGAGAGCACACCAAATAAACTTGGTACAGGCCCTGATTGGCTTTTTGACATTGATTCACTAACTAATTCTTTGGGTTTCAGTTATGAGAATAATGCAGGAAAAGAGAAAGAATCAGTACAAGACAAAAGACAAGAGTTTGTGCTATTCCCAATCCCTACAGCAGATTCTACTGAACTCTGTGTTCAAGAGAAGAAAGATGCTTTAGATTCAAAGGATACTGAAACTGCTCAGAATGAAGAGGAGAGAGGTGAAAAGGAGGATCAACTTTTGACTTCAGAACAGCTAGAACCTGAGATGCCTGCATTGGCAGAAGATGATACTGATGATGAGAACTCCTCAGTGTTTGGTGGCAGCTCTCCTGAAAAGAATGACTCTAATCTGGATGCAGAGATTAATGAAGAGGCTATTCATCAAACAAAAGTGCAAAAAGATCATCCTCCTCAGTTGGTGATTGGTGACATCAATTCTCCAATCATCACAAGGAATCAGAGTAAGTTGGGAGGATTAAAAGACATACAATCAGGCTTACTATCTTGCTTTCTATCTCAGGTTGAGCCCAAAAAGGCACATGATGCAATGAAAGATCCAAGCTGGATAGAAGCAATGCAAGAGGAGCTGCTGCAGTTTGTACTGCAAAATGTATGGGATTTGGTATAACTGCCTAAAGGACACAGAGCTATAGGGACAAAATGGATTTTCAGAAACAAAAAGGATGAGAGAGGGATAGTGATCAAGAACAAGGCTATATTGGTGGCATAGGGGTACACTCAAGAAGAAGGAGTTGATTATGAAGAGGTTTTTGCACCAGTGGCTAGGATTGAGGCAATTAGGCTTTTTTTAGCCTATGCTTCTTTCATGAAGTTCAAAGTCTACCAAATGGATGTGAAAAGTGCTTTTCTATACGGCAAAATTGAAGAAGAAGTATATGTCTGTCAGCCTCCAGGGTTTGAAAATCCCAAGTATCCTGACAGAGTATACAAATTGAAGAAAGCACTGTATGGACTACATCAAGCACCAAGAGCTTGGTATGACACCTTGTCTACCTATCTCTTGGAAAATGGTTTTGAGAGAGGAACCATTGACAAGACTCTGTTCATTCAAAGGAAGAAGAAGGACATCCTGTTAGTGCAAATCTATGTGGATGACATCATCTTTGGATCCACAAAAGATCATTTGTGTAGAGATTTTGAAGAATTAATGCATAAGAGATTCAAGATGGGTTCTATGGGTGAACTTACTTTCTTCCTTGGGCTACAAGTTAAGCAGCAACAAGATGGAATCTTCATAAGCCAAACCAAGTATGTGCAGGACATTTTAACCAAGTTTGGGTTCTCAGATTCCAAGCCTGCAAGCACACCCATGGAGATACACAAACAGATTACTGCAGATCTTGAGGGGAGGATATGGATGTTCATTATTACAGATCCATGATTGACTCTCTCATGTATCTCACAGCTTCTAGACCAGATATCATGTTCCCTGTTTGTGTGTGTGCAAGATTTCAAGTTAGGCCAAAGCAATCACATTTTCAAGCAGTCAAGAGGATATTCAGATATCTCAAAGGTCAACCCAGATTAGGACTTTGGTATCCTCATGACTCACCATTTGACCTACTTACATATTCAGATAGTGATTTGGGTGGAGCTAACTTGGACAGAAAGTCTACAACTGGAGGATGTCAGTTTTTGGGTGCAAGACTAGTATCATGGCAGTGTAAGAAGCAAACCACAGTGTCCACTTCAATAATAGAAGCAAAATACATAGCTGCTGCAAGCTGCTGCTCACAAGTGCTATGGATTCAGAATGAAATGATGGACTATGGTATGACATTTCTTCACACTCCTATTTTCATAGACAACAGCAGTGCTATTAGCATTGTTAATAATCTTGTCAAGCATTAAAAAACAAAGCATATAGAAATAAGGTACCATTTTATAAGAGACTATAATGAGAAGAAGCTAATTCAGGTCCAAAAAGTACACACAAGTAACCAGTTTGCTGATCTATTCACAAAAGCTTTTGATGTGGGTAGATTCACATTCCTGGTCACAAGTGTGGGCATGATGAACAATGAATAAGTATATTCTCATTCTCTTTATGTACCTATATAGATTCCTCCTTAGTTACTTTCATTAAATTGGTGCTATTAACCCCTTTGTGTTTAAGTGTTTCAGATTGTTTGGATTGGATACTTGGTACTTCTCGTTCAGTTAATACTGCTCACTGCATTACTCATAATAATAGTTCAAAAATGGTTAAGTATGGTTACTACTGCTAGGTGGTTTATACTGCCAGTTCAAAGTTACTATTGCTTGCCTTATTTATACTGCTAATCATTGTTACTACTCCTGGTACATGTTAATACTGCTAGTATGTGTTACAACTGCTAGTCTGTGTTAATACTGCTAGTCTGTGTTAGTACTGCTAGTATGTGTTAATACTGCTAGTCTGTGTTAATACTGCTAGTCTGTGTTAGTACTGCCAGTATGTGTTACTACTGTTGTTATGAGTTAATACTGCGAGTTCGTTAATACTGCTAGGGTAATTAGTACTGCTTCTAACTTACTCCCTCCACCTATAAATACCCTGTGTGACCGCCAAATTACTAACGACTCTTTGAATTTCCTACTAGTGTACTCTCTCTCTTGTTCTCTTGCATTCTCTCTTACCAGTGCGTAACCCTAGCTTCGACCAATCGCTCAAGAAGATGGCTGAACTGATGTTTGTCGATGAACACAATGAATTGGCAATGCTACTAAAACCAAAGCAAGCAGAGGAATTTCATCAGATTGTGGATTTCCTAAGATCCTCACACATAGCCCACGCATTAACTGTCAATCCCACAATCTGTGTGGAACACGAAAGGCAGTTTTGGGCCAATGCTGCTATTCATACTGAAGATGGCAATCAGGTCATCAAAACAAGGGTGTGTGATAAACCCCTGACAATCACAGAAGGAGCTATTCGCATTCATCTACAACTAGATGATGCCTCAGGTATAACCTCTTTACCCAAGGAAGATCTCTTCCAAGCTCTTAGTAATATGGGGTATGAAGATCCCACTGATGTCTTCAAATTTTTCAAGAACAGATTCTCACCACAGTGGAGATTCTTTGTTCATACCCTTCAGCACTGTATTTCAAGGAAAACAACTGCTGGAGTGAGTTCAGCAGTACCATTGCTTATTCTATGGTCTGCTTAGCAACCTCCAGGAAGTTCAATTTTTCACAAATGATCTTAAATAACTTACTGTCAAACCTGGATACCAAAACAAAATCTTTTTATATGTATCCCAGGTTTATGCAAGCTTTACTGAATAAAGAATTAACGGATTTACCTCATTTTAATGAGGTATATGTACCAAAGGTCCCGAAAGGGAAGGTGTTTTCTAATATGAGGAGGCCTAGTAAGGACTTCTCAGGTATTGACACACCATTGTTCTCTACAATGATGGGTGTGTCTCCTTCACATGGTGAGGCATCAGTGTCAAAGCCCTCATCTAACAACCAAACGGATGACCTACCCACACCACTCATTTCTATTAACATCCCTCAGTCCCTTCTAAAAAGCCAACATCACCCATCACTCACACTTATATAAGGAAAAAGGTAAAGAAGGTTCCTTCCCTTCATGTACCTTCACCCACAAAGCCTTCAAGTCCTCTAATGGAGCATTCTCCATTAGAGAATATCCAAAGGGAAACCACAGGGGTGTCTCCTAACCCCAAGAAGGTGCTCAATAAGGAGAAGGAAGAGCATATGGGCTGTAAGGCTCACACTACTGACTTTGCACAAAGTGCAGGGCAGGACAGTGTGAACATATCTAAGACCTTCCCCATGGCAACTTTGGGTGAGCAATCATCCAAAGGTCCCAGGTGCCAAGAAACCAAGGGGGTAGAGGGTGCTTCTGCTAGGCAGAAGACCTCTACTACTAAAAGATCCAAGGATCCTTCAAGGGTGGTCAACACACCCAAAGGAGGTGAGGACAGATATACCTACCAGAAATTGATGGATACTATGGGAAACATTAATCTTTATGTCATCAAGCAAGGCTCAGATATAGAGGAGATGAAATTGGTAATTCTGTCTCAACAAGTGCAGATTACCAAATTGAAGAAGATGGTGATGAAGTTGGTACAAAAAAAGAAAAGAAAGCAGTATGTCTTGAAGAAGAGAGGAGATGCTTTCAACAAGGGGGAGAAACAAGATGAAGGGGAGAAACACAGTCCTATTGGTATGGAAGCTCAGTTTGAGGGGGAGCTGAATAAGGAAACAGAAAATAGCAAAGCAGCAGTAACTGCAAAAGAAGTAGAATCTGAACCAACAGCAGTAACTGAGAAAGAAGTAGAAACAGAGAAAACTACAGCAGAAACATCATTGTCCAGAGAGGAAATGGATATTGTAGAAACCTTGGTCAAAGATAAGAATGACACTCCCAAAGCCACTCAAAAGGCTAAGGGAGTAATAATCAAAGAAGGAGGTTTAGAAAAGAAAGAAAAAGAGGTCAGTATGGAGGATGCAAAGAGGAAGGGAAAGGAGAAGATGGTTGAATCTGAGCAACTTTTAAAGAAAAAGAATCAAATAGAGTTAGATGAAGAAGTGTCCAAACAGCTTCAAGCAGAGTTGGAAAAGGAAGAAGAAATTCAATCTTCCAAAGACAGAGAGCTCGCATTAGATATGGCTAAAAGGTTGAATGAAGAGTTTCAAAAGAGTTTGAAGACTGCAGCTGCTGCCAAGATAGTTACAAAGAAGGCTTCAAGGCAAAGGCTGACATTAAAGCAAAGACAGAGACAACCCTCAAAGACCTTCCTGGCTAATCAAGAAAGGAGGAAAATGATAAACTTCCTAAAAGGAGCTCTTGGAGTTCCTGAAGGAATGTTTACTAACATGGCCTATGGTAGGATAGAGGAGTTGTATTCAAAGGAGATGGCAAATCTGAAAGGGGACTTCACTCAAAGGGTTGAGTTTGAAAGACAGATGAAAGAGAGACATGATCTCAATATCCAACAACCCTTTCCTGAGAGTGAGGAAACCACTCCTTCAAAAGAAAAGGCTGAAGAAAAGAAGGAAGAACATGCTGATGTGGAAGTCAAATCTGCCAAGAGAGTGAAAACAATAGCTTCCAAGAAACTGTTTAAGAAGCCAAGGGTTGCAGAAGCTGAGAAAGAAACAGAAACGTCTGTTACAGGTCAAGCTGAGCAATCAAGTCAAAGTGCACAGCAACCAAGTCAATCTAATATGCATTTTGAACTTTACATGACTGTAACAGATAATGATCCAGTGAAGGCAGATCCTATTTCAGTCCAAGCCCCTGAAATCATCCACTGGGATATTCTTGAAGATCAAGGCAAATAATATTTCAGAATCAAAAGAATGGGTGATCATTTTGAAGTCTACTCTACTTGGGGGAAGATAGTCAGATGTTGTTCCAGGTCAGACTTGGAAAAAATGTTTAAAGTGGGAATGAACATGTATGGGGATGTGCTGAAGACTCCAGGGATGAACATCAAGAAACTAGCAATGGAGTATTTATGCATGATGTTCAGTCCAAATCTTGTCAAGCATGTCATCAAAGATACTTCAAGTCTGTGGACAACTGGATGCTCATAGAAAGGTGTGGGGTGTATATCTTGACCATAGATAAAAGCTTTCATGAATATTATCTGGTGGATAAGATATATGATCACAGCCTAGCCAAGCTACATGGGATGCTGAAAGCCAAACTAATCTGTCCTCAAGGCTCAGAAATGGCAAGGATTGTGGTTAGCAGGATCATCAATCAAAGTCTGGGACTAGATCCAAATTTGGGCAACTGAGCTGAAGTGTTGAAAGCATCATGAAGACCATATCATGAAGAACTTAACTTCTCTTTCTGAAAAGTTAAGTTAGGGGGAGATCGTTGGGTCTGATTATGCTAAGTATGGTTTATGCTTCTGATTAATGTTGCTAAGTTATTACTACTGCCAGACTATCAATATTACTACTGCTAGTAGAATTAATACTGCTTGAAGAGTTAGTGCTGTTACTTGAATAGTTAGTACTGCTAGTAGTTAGTACTACTGAAGATTAATGCTGCTGAAGATGGTTAATACTTCTGAAGATAATTAGTGTTGCTTCTAAAGATAAAGATGATTTGGAGATAAAGACAAGCTGGAGATAAGACTGAAGATAATTCTGGTATTGATGCTGAAGATCAATTGTATTTTGATAATTATCTTGTATTCAGTCTTGTATATATAGTATAGAAGTATTTGATAGTAGAGAATAATTCATTCATATGTTTTGTTAGAGAGAATTAACCTCAAGACTAGTTCAGATCCTTTCTATAGAGAAGTATAGAACGTCTGTTGAGTCTGTTCAACAGATTGAGGTTTTGTGTGTAATCATCAAGTTGAATCAATATAAACTTGTGATTTGAGTTTGATATACTGTTTCATTGATTGTTAGTGTTAAAGTGTTTTTTCGCAACTTCTTTAGCATTGATTCTGAGTGTGTGTGAATTAAATTCTTGTTTGAATTTCGATCCTGACATAAGCTGATTTACTTAGAAGCCATAGTTCTTCTACTCCCCCTTGACAGTAGGTGCCTGCAACACAGAATCAATTTTAGGCTTTGATACCAATTGTAGATCCCAGTACAGTGTAATCAACAACAAATAATCAATAATGAATAACAATTGTATAGTCACAACCTCTAGTCATATGATTAATATTCAATCAAAGAGTTTAGGTTTACAGAAAGAATATCTGATCAGAGAAAGTAAACCTATAGACTAGAGTTATGAAAATAATGAGACTAAACTTCTAAACTGTATAATGAAACTAATGGGCTTTAGGCCCAACTAACTAATAAAACTATCAAAGAATTACAATTCAACCCCTTATAAATGCTTTATGCCACTTTCAACACATAGGACTTTCAGTCCTAACAGTTCATATAAACAAAATATCCAATTCTTTGATACCCTAACCATTTCATTTGATCTGATTGATACATTGTCAGATTCTCAAAACAATTCTTTTGATTTCATTTCTTTCATTCAATATCTTTGTTTTGAGAAATCTTCAAAGTTCAATTGCTCAAATCTTATGAGCATACATTTTGACAGTGTTATCATACTTTTTGTGCTTAATTGTACAAGTTAGACCGTTGAGCAACCATTCTTTTTAGGACTTACATGGGATTCATGAGTGATCTTAAATAGAACTTCCATGGATTCACGTAAACTAGTGTTTCCTACCCCGGAAGTTATCCTAGAGTGATTGAGGGGTGAGGGGTCATAAATCAAAGAGTGGGGGAGATAACTCATCCGGTTAAGTTTTTCTCATTGTGCTGAGCGGTAAAATGTAAATGAGAGTTTGGTTAGAAGTGAGTTTTAATGATAAAAAAAAGAGGGTGTGAGAACAGAGTTAAAAGAATATGAAAACTCTGCACCAACCACTTTCTGAGTCGGGCAGCCACATCTACTGATTGGTTCACATTCTTTGGTGACCATCATTGAAAAAGGTAGTGAGCTCATGCCAACTCTTGCTATAACCCCACCAGCCACTCGTTTCTTTCTTAACAAAGAAATGTTTCATTTTCTTTGGGGACGCAACATATCTGCTATCTAGTCTTCAATCGGAAGATTTAGATATTGAAAAAGAAGGAAAGTTGCCCCACCTTTGCACCTCTTTCATGCACATTGAGTCCGTGTAATATATGTTGCTGTCTCAACAGTTTACACATTTTTGAGCCTGAGAAAGCTAAGTAGCTTCAATCATTTCTACACATGCACGAGCACACAAGGAATAAGTTTTCTTGTCATAATATTCATAGAAAATTCCTTTGTGGTTTTTCGATGATTGAATGGAAGCCCTGGGGAGTGAATATCACAAAATCTCCTTTCCAAAGTACATCTGTTGTACAAAGTGGCTCCGTGCTACTTACAGGCATACTAACTGTTTCATCTGTTGAATCAGGGTTACATTGTTCATTATGTCTGAATTTGAAAATATTCGGATATATACATTTCATGAATTGACGGATAATCAGATCAAAGGGCGGAGAATGTCAAATTATCATGAAGGGGAAATTGTTAGTCCTTACAAAGGGAAAAATCAAAGAAAGTGCTGAAATTGAAGAAGTTTTGATGATCATGATGTTCACAATCATCAAAAAGGGGGAGAATTTTACAAAGTTCAATTTTCAAAGTTGAAGATTTCAAAGATTGTATTTCTTCTATCCCGTATCATATGGTGTTTTCTATAAGTTTATTCCTCCTAAGAGCTCATTGGAACAAGTTCTTAAGCTGAAAGTTTATTTAACTCACGGTTCAAAGACAGATTCTTTGTTATTAAACTGAAGATGCACCGTGGAATGTCAAGTAACTCGCACGTTATATTTCTTGTGTGCTGATCCGATGTGTTGAGTTTCTACAGTTGAAAGCTGCTTGATAGTGCATTCAGTTGAGGCTATTGTATATTGAATCTGGTTACAAAGTTGAAATATGAAGACCAAGAGCTTTATTCAAGGGGGAGTTTGAAAAGACATGAAGATACGCAACACCAAAGTTCTTTGAATTTTCAAGAGGAAAAGAAGATCAAAGTCTGAAGTTTTCAAGTTGATAAATGCTTTATTCAACTTTAGGGGGAGATTGTTAGGACTGAAAGTCCTGTGTGTTGAAAGTGGTATAAAGCCTTTATAAGGGGTTGTTTTGTAATTACTTGATAGTTATTTATTAGTTGGACCCTAAACCCATAAAGCCCATTAAGCCTATTCGCTTCATATATAAGGGCTTGTTTAGTTCTTAATTGAGGTTAGATGAATTGTTAGACGAAATAGTTTATCAGTTGAGTCTCATTATTCATAATTCTCTAGTCAATAGGTTTACATTTACTGATCAGATATTCTCTCTGTAAACCTAAACCCTTTCTTGAATATTAATCATATGACTAGAGGTTGTGGCTATATTATTGTTCTTCATTGTTGATTATTGTTCGTGATTGCACTGTACTGGGATCTACATATTGCCTGTCCGGTCTCTAGTGGAGTTTCATCCTCAGGGTACTCATTCGACCTCTAGTGCCTACTCCCTAGCATTCAAGATAGGAGCCACAAATCTTTACTTGATAACTCATGATGTCTAACCCTCGTGCACAAGAATTAGAACATCGCAACATAAAACCTATGGTCCCGGAGTACATCCCATAATGGTTCATCTCCACAGAACAACCGGGACAACAACAATGCCAACCCGACATATTACCCAATATGAGAATGCCAAGAGTTCTCACCATTAACTACTGACTTACATGCCTATGGATCCAATGCATTATAGTCTAAAATACATGACTTCAAATGAATGACACATGCATTCAAACATGTATTCTTCAAAATAAAGCGCAATAAATGCGACTCCCACCCAAAGCTCCACTTTAAGTTATTAAAACCGGACAAATGTCCCCAAGACTCGGTAATTACAAAAACTGAGTCTTAAGCTCAATCAAAACAAATGACCACATGTTAAAATCCTCCAAATGCAATAAAACGCAATAGACCAATGTTTATGCAAACACATGTTCCAAAATACATGCATAAACCCCGACACAATTTAGATCGAGACAAATCATTTCCCAAATAAATTTATAAATCCATTGACTCTTTCAAAACATCCCGTAACACGAGTTTGAGAATGACCAAACTCCAAAGACCCACACGCTAGTAATTTCAAAACATTCCACGCCATAAAATACACATATTACCAACAAACACAAGAATGCATTTTTACCAAATAATCTTCATTTATGAAAATAAGTCGTCAAAACATTTTAATCATGATATATTCATTAAAATTCTCAAAAATCCCAAAGATGGGTGTTTCACAAGTTTATAGAATTAAACGCTTCATATAGTCAAAACTTATCAGATAACTCAATAGTTAATAATTTCACATGAAACTTATAAACATATAAAGATTTACATTTTTGGTATTTACACCATTTTTACAAATCATCTTGAACTCACCTTGCTATATTTAGGCTAAATCTAGATTTTTCCCCAACTTGAGCTCCTTTGAAGGAATTCGAATCTTCAAGCCAAAACTCCCAAAAACCAAGATTCACAATTTCCAACCATAAGTATACATATTCAGCCATCTAGAATCAATCCAAAAACATTCTACATCAATATCCCCAATTTGGTCAAAACCCTAATTTTTGACCTAATTTCTCCAAAATCATCAAACTCGAAATTTGAGAAACCAAATACTAGGAAATCATCAATGGATCATTTATATCTTATAATAAGGTTTAGCAATGGAGAGGATGAACTTACCACTTAGGTTTTGGGCAAAACCCATTAAACTCCAAAAGCTCTAGGGTTGGTGATGAGAACTTGGTCTTCCATCAAAAGGTGAAACCACTAGCATGAGATAGGGAAGGGACACTCTGATCTCCATGGAAAAGCCTTAAAATCGATTAGGGTTCATGAGGGAAGAAGGGGGAAACAGTTTGGGGGAGAAAAGGAAGAGATTGGAGGTGAGAAATGAGAAGAATGGCTGAAAATCGGGATTTAATCAGCCCCCGGTGCCCGTGTGCGACATTGCCACGCGACAATGACAGTGTGAAAGTCGCAGGGCATTGTCGCATGGAGTGTACCAAGGGAACTCTCCCTCCTGCGACTTTGCCAGGCAACAGTGACACTGTCATAGTCGCTTGGCATAGTCGTCGAGCCTGTACCGAGTCCTAAAACTCGCCTTTTCTTAACGCCAACACTCCCGATACTCTAAGGATCTCAAAGTAATGTTTTCCAAACATAAATCCCACCATTTACAAGCTACAAAACGTCCGGGTGACCTTTTCTTACTGAGAATCACGGGTGTTACAATCCTCCCAACCTTAGAACGATTTCGTCTTCGAAATCTATTTCTCACTCACGACATTCCATTATCACCCTTAGCACTTATTGGTTTTCCCCGGTCCCCAAGTTTGTAGTCCTCAAAGATGTCATTCTCCCAAAATGACCGTCTTCCTTCCCAAGGGATTGTCTCCAATCCACTTTATCCTCTTTGCTAACATTTGATGACTTCCTGACACAACTGCCATACACATTTTCGTGAAGATTCTCACATGTGATATTCATATTGACACGTTACACCCATACTAGAGTGTACGTCGAACTTTATTGGAGCGATTTCTAATCATGCGATATCGGTCGCCTCCCAACCTTAGGTGACACGTACTACCTCAAGGATAACTTGTGATCTCAACCTTTCTCTGACAATCCGTTCCGGTTCAACACGATTCTGGATCCGTATGTCGATGATCAACGCCCGACCTAAAGAATCCCTAGAATTCCTTAATCATTCCCCCTTGTTATTGGTAAAGCCATCCTTCCAGGGGCGTACCAATACGTTCTCCACGGGGTTGGTTTATTTATATCCGGCGATTTTGCACTCACATTGTACGTAAACATCAATATTCTAGTCAATATAAACCCTTACCATATCAAGCAAATCTAAATCATTGATACTTAATCACAATAATCTAACATCCTCAAAGTTACCGCTTAAATTGTAACCACATAGGATTCATCGAGAATGTTCTGAAGCACTCCAACGGTCATTGTCCTCAAAATCGAGAGTCGACACCTATCCTCAAAACAACTATTTTCATCGTTGGGGTACCGTCAACTATTTCATTTCGGATTGCATTGTCAAATTAGATTTGACACCTAATCATGGAAATAAGAACCCCAAATCGTACAGTTTTACGAACCAACCATAACATTATCACTAGTCACGAATACCCATTAAGATGGTACACCACAGACACATAACATACTGTCGTACAATTAACCCACCAATTCAAATCCAACTACACGCAAACAACTGCACATGGTTTTAACCCGAAGATTTACCGAAGCGGAAAGATCATCACTTAATTAACTGGGAGAAAGTATAAATCTAATGCCTCAATTACTCATGTGTGAACAACCCATTCTTATGTCCGAACTTCATCACCCAAAAATGGTCACGAGTCGGTCCATCCGACGCCTTAGTTCCCAAGGACTCCTCTAGTCCCTGATTAGAACTCCTTTCATGATAAGGGTTTAAATCTATAGCTCTCATGAGTTCAAGGTTTTTTCAAGCTAATATGCCAATTGAAATTGTAACATCTCAGGCCAACCGTACCAGATATTGTCCGCTTTGTCCACACACCCGGACTCATGGTTTTAAAACGCGTCTGGTAGAGGAGGTATCCAGTCAATTATAAGACAACTTTCATTCCCTTCCCCAACCAATGTGGGATCTTACAATCCACCCCCCTTGGGAGCCCAGCATCCTCGCTGGCACATTAGTCCGGTCTCTGGCTCTGATACCATTTGTAACATCCCAGGCCAACCGTACCAGATATTGTCCGCTTTGTCCACACACCCGGACTCACGGTTTTAAAACGCGTCTGGTAGAGGAGGTATCCAGTCCCTTATAAGGCAACTTTCGTTCCCCTCCCCAATCAATGTGGGATCTTACAGAAATTTTATAAGACTTTCAAACGCAAAATTTTTGTAACAATTAATCATACGTTTAAAAAATTCACTACCACTTACTCGGTAGTTGCACAAGGTGGTCACAAGTGCCACACACATAAAACTATTTCAAAAAGTAGTTGAGCATTACTCACGCTAATAAAGACAGTAACAGAAAGGCGCAACAACTTTTCAAATGGACCATTATGGTCCTAACAGGCATTAATCTAAGGGGTTGTTTGGCAGTTGTTGAATGGTTGTGTGTAGAATGATTAAGTGGTCAGAATGATTAAGAGACTCTTATGATATAGTGCAAAATTAAATATGGTTGTTTGGTAATTATTTAGAATGAAATCAAGGCACTTAATGGTTAAGGGAGGCTCAGGATACAAAATCATTCAGAGGGTTTTGGAACCATTAAGAGGCAAACTTCTTTTTGCCAAACATGATTCACCTCTTAGCGATTCAGAGGTTTCCTCTTAATGGAACCATTAAGAGGTAAACAAACAGCCCCTAAGCCATGAACGTAAAAACAATTTTCTGCCCAAAACAATGCGCAACAAAAGTTCGTACAACTCCCAAAAGAGGAACTTCACAATTTCAAGATCCAAATTTCCCCTTTTTAACCATAAAATGATATGGAATAAAATTCCCAACAAGACCCACATACATTAGTTTAATTCCCAAACTTAGTAAAATGATAGATGCATGCGATTTGGTCAAACGTAAAAAAATTTCGTGCGATTTCAAACTTTCGGCTGTACGAATAAAATGTCTTTGTCCCAAAATAGTGGATACAACCAAGCATAACAATAATCGAGTTTAACGTAGTGCGTGAAAAGTAAGGGTAAAATTAACAACCGGAGAAGATATAAAACAAGAGTTCAATACAAACCATCATAGACCCCTATGCACTTACTCACACCAAAGTATAAATCAATCCAGATACTAAGTAAGACACAACGAAATATGTTAATGCAAAACGTAGTAGTGCAATTATGCGATATCCCAAACTCTCAAAACGTCTCCTACGGTTGCGAAAAGAAATGTACAAAGCTCGCAGGGGACAATAAGGTTTAACAACAACCCGTAGGTTGACGCACACAATAATTCCACATACGCGTTTCAAGGTTCATTTATGTGACGCAAAATGTCATAAAATAAAACTCCATAAGACCCAACTCACTTTCCATAAAACTCGATGAAACTTAATGACACTAAAATTCAAGTGGTGCCAGAATCTTCGTTCCAAAAAATAAAAGCATAAGACGAAGATATGACTAAAGTTTCAAAATTCCAAGAGTTTCCCTTTTATCGCAATGTGATATAAAGAGACATTTTTCAACAAAACTTGCATGAGATATGACGCTCAATAAACTCATAAATTTATACGCAACATAATTAAAACTTACGCATTTCAAAGTTCACTCACGCATTGTAAAACAGCGTAATATTGTACCCTATAAAACTCAACAAAACCCGCGCGGACTAAAATTACCAAGAAAACTCAGACGCAAAATCATGGGAATAACTTCTTCCTTTAAAACCTTAACATATGTGGAGGAGATCCAATGTCAAGGTTAGGATTTCGCAGTTACTTGCATAATACCCCAAATACATTAAAATGCGGATATTACAATATCCGAAAATAGCGTTAGACAAGAAACGGGGATGAAGAGATTTTCAATGAAAATTTGCAACCACGTGCAATAAAATAACTTCATGCATGTTTAAACCAAGGTTCTAAATGGCGTGAGGCGTGGCATGGCGGCGAGGTCAAGCCTCATGTAGATCCCAGTGCAGTGCAATCACAAGTAATATGAACAATGATGAACAGATTATAGGCCACAACAACTAGTCATATGATTGATATAACTTCAAAGGGTTAAGGTTTACAGAGAGAATTTCTGATAGGGTTATGTAAACCTAACGACTAGTAAACTGAATAATGAATTTCTCCCTCAACTGTTCAACCCCAATTATGAGATAAATAAGCCTTTATATACTTAGGCTTTACAAGAAATTGGGCTTATGGGCTTGGGCCCATCTTAATAAAATAACTTTCAAATAATTACAAATCAAACCCTTATAAATACTTTATTCCACTTTCAACACCCAGGACTTTCAGTCCTAACAATCTCCCCCTAAAGTTGAATAAAGCATTTATCTTCTTGAACAACTTCAGGCCTTGATCTTCTTTCCCTCTTGAATCTTTGAAGAACTTTGGTGTTGCATGTCTTCATGTCTTTCCACGCTCCCCCTTGAATAAAGCTCTTGGTCTTCATAGAATCAACTTTGTAACCAGATTCAATGTACAGTAGCCTCGACTGAATGCACTATCACACAGCCTCAATCACATCGAATTAGCACACAAGAAAGATAATGTGAGAGTTACTTGACATTCCACGGTGCATCTTCAGTTTAAGACAAAGAATCTGTCTTTGAACCGCGAGTTGAATATGCTTTCAGCTTAAGAACTTGTTTCAATCAGCTCGTAGGAGGAATAATGAAGAAACTTGTAGCAGACACCACATGATACGGGAAAGAATCAATACAATCAATACAATCTTTGAAATCTTCACTATCTTCAGACAAACAAATTTAGCATTAAACTCATATCTTCATCTCTTTGATCTTTAGACCGTCTTCAGAAAAACAAACTTTCTTTCTTCAAAACTTTGAAATTGAACTTTGAAAACTTCTCCCCCTTTTTAATGATTGTGAGCATCATGATCATCAAAACTTCTTCAATTTCAACGCATTCTTTGATCTCCCCTTTATGATAATATGATATTCTTCGCATTGTGATCTGAGTATCCGTCAATTCATGAAATATATATATCCGAATCTTTTCAAATTCAGACACAATGAACAATGTAACCCTGATTCAACAGATGAAACAGTTAGTATGCCTGTAAGTAGCACAGAGCCACTTTGAACAACGGATGTACATTGGAAAGGAGCTTTTGTGATGTTCACTCCCCCAGGGCTTCCATTCAATCATCGAAAAACCACAAAGTAATTTTCTATGAATGTTATGACAAGAAAACTCATTTCTTGTGTGCTCGTGAAAGTGTAGAAATGATTGAAGCTACTTAGCTTGATCAGGCTCAAATTGTGTAAACTGTTGAGACAGCAACAGATATTACACGGACTCAATGTGTATGAAAGAGGTGCGAAGGTGGGGCAACTTTCCTTCTTTTTCAATATCTAAATCTTCCAAATGAAGACTAGATAGCAGATATGCTGCGTCCCCAAAGAAAATGAAACATTTCTTTGTTAAGAAAGAAACGAGTGGTTGGTGGGGTTATAGCAAGAGTTGGCATGGGCTCACTGCCTGTTTCAATGATGGTCACCAAAGAATGTGAACCAATCAGAATATGTGGCTGCCCGACTCAGAAAGTGGTTGGTGCAGAGTTCTGATATTCTTTTAACTCTGTTCTCACACCCTCTTTCTTTTTAGCATTATGCTCACTTCTAACCAAACTCTCATTTTCCATTTTACCGCTCCACACAATGAGAAAAACTCAACCCGATGAGTTAACTCCCCCACTCTTTGATTTATGACCCCTCACCCCTCAATCACTCTAGGATAACTTCCGGGGTAGGAAACACTGGTTAACGTGAATCCAGGGAAGTTCTGTTTAACTTATCACACAAATCCCATATCAGTCCTAAAGAGAATAGTAGCTCACAGTTTAACTTGAACAATTAAGCACATAATGTATGATACTACTGTCAAAATGTATGTTCATAAGATTTGAGCAATTGAACTTTGAAGATTTCTCAAAACAAGTATATTGAATGAATGAAATGAAATCAAGAGAATTGTTTTGAGAATCTGACAGTGTATCAATCAGATCACATAAAATGGATAGGGTATCAAAGAATTGGATATTTTGTTTATATGAACGAATATAAACCATTTTTCAATGAAAGCACAAGATTAGAAATAATGATTTATGCTCAACAATATTGAATATCAAACGGGGGTATTACCATCGAAAAATTGGTTCATTATGAGACATGGTAATAACGAATACAAATGAAGTACTGAACATGTGTGTGTGAGTATGTTACAGTATAAGGATAAGATAATACGCAAGTATTGATCTTTAGAAACACACAGTCAGTTACACATTAAAGCTCAAAAAAAATGAAAAACATTTAAATTCACACTTCTAGATTCATAAAACCTTTTGAAAATCAGAAGTGGTTTGAACATTTCAGAAACTGTTTTTCATGCTGGAAAGTTGTTCGTCTTCCAAACAATCAGAGATTTAGAGTTAGAAGATACTTACTTTTAAGCTCCCCCTCAAATCATGATATAATGATTTAGGTCTTTTAAGCTCCCCCTGAATAGTTGCAAAATATCCAGGTCTGAACGTTGAAGAACGGGTCCTGATCTGTCATGTAATCAGAAGCCAAATTTCGTTGAAGTCCGGGTTCTAAGCTGATTTACTTAGAAGCCATACTTCTTCTACTCCCCCTTGATAGTAGGTGCCTGCAATAGAGAATCAGTTTAGGTTTTGGTACCCACTGGTATTTGGGTCCTCGAATGTTAGTTGCAGTTCTTGTGGGGGATATAGAATAAGAACCATACCAGAAATGATCACTGGTTTTGTGAATGTGATCATGTGTATTACAATAAGAACAGTGGTATTTCTTACCTGATAACCTGAGTAATTGATCTCTCGAGTAGATATGATCAGGTTTACTTTTACTCGCTTTGTTCTTCTTGGCATTGACCGCATGTACACATGATTCTTTTTCTTTCAGCTCATCTTCAACTGGTTTCTTCTTCCAGACCAGTTCCTCATCTTTGTATC
Organism: Arctium minus; assembly: GCA_954870635.1. Classification (NCBI taxonomy): domain Eukaryota; kingdom Viridiplantae; phylum Streptophyta; class Magnoliopsida; order Asterales; family Asteraceae; genus Arctium; species Arctium minus. The sequence continues at coordinate 11,123,511 of OX941082.1, forward strand.
TCCTTCTTCTAGAGCATGTACCTGAACTATCTATATTGCTATCATATAAAATGTTAGTTTTACGAATTCGATCAAAAGATTTAACTGACCTGTGTGAAGAGACATATTTCTGATTTGAGCTTGATACATTCTTTTCAAGCACTTTAATCGTTGAGGAAAAGTTGTCTCTTTCTTTAACAAGCAGGTCAATCTTCTTCGTGAATTCAGACTTCGTTCTCTGCTCTTGTAGTGCCTTCTCAGATAGTTCAGATAATTTGGCAGTTAGCTTTTTTATCTCAGTCTCAAAGATGCTTCTCTCTTTTTCAAATCCCTTCTCAGCATCATTTCTTTGGCCTGATATTTCCTTGAAGAATCCAACATTCTTCTGTTCAATGGCCTTCTTCTCTTTGGCAAACTTCTCTCTTTCTAGAATGATTACTTTCTGAAAATCAGAAACTTGCTGAGAAAGTTTTATGCATTTCAGCTCAACTTCTTTCTTCTCCTCAGCACATTTTCTCGAGAATTCTGAGAACTTCTTTGCGAAAGATTTCTCTTTAGTCTCAAAATCAGATTTGTGTTTAGCAAGCAGTTGCTCCAAATCAGATAAACGCTTTTGAAGATCTTTTAGCTCAGAGTTCTCAGCTTCCAATTCTCTTCCTGTTAATAAACCCTTTGTCCCTAACACCAACCATTCAGCACAATCCCACAGCTCTTTTCCAGTCATGTTGTTAGTATTTATTTGACCAATAATTTCACTAAAAATGTCACTAATAAATTCATTACAGATACTACTTTTCATATAATTTCGAGCATTATTATTGGCCCTCTCTCTTTGTTCCTTTTCCACAGGAGAAGCTTCTGCCGGAATTTGGGATTGCTTTTCTCCTTCAGTCAAAGATAATCTGATGTAGGGACCAACCTCATGTTCGTCAACAAAATCCAGAAAATCAGTTTTCCACATTTCATATTCTCCTTTGGACCGCAGCATTGGTGGGTTCACCATTTTGTACGAATTGACTAGACTGTATTCGATCCGGCTTAGAAGAAAGATGAAACTTGAAAGTGCAGGGACCAAACGTGACAAAATGTGAAACTTGAAAGTTTAGGGTCACAAATGACACGCTGAATCCTTGAAGTACGGGGGCTAAAATAAATGCACTGCAAAAAGATCGTGAGACAAAAAAAATTTGACCTTTTATACTTTTTTTTTTTTTTTTTTTTTTTTTAACGCCCGGTCGAAGGTAAGACCGTAGTAGCAAGAACCCGGTCGAAGGGTAAGACCGGATATGCTAAGGTCCGGTCGAAGGAAAGACCGGGAAAGATAAGGTCCGGTCGAAGGGTTTGACCGGAGATTACAACTACCCGGTCGAAGGTAAGACCGGAGTAAACAAGTATCCGGTCTAAAGAGCAAGACCGAAGTACAAATGTCCGGTCAAATGGGTAAGACCGGGAAAGCTCTTATTCGGTCGAAGGGGCAAGACCGGAGCACAAGTGTCCGGTCAAATGGGTAATTCCGGGGAAAACTCTTATCAGGTCGAAGGTGTAAGACCGGAGTACAAGTATCCGGTCGAAGGTGTAAGACCGGATATACACGTATCCGGTCGAAGGTGTAAGACCGGATATACAAGTATCCGGTCGAAGGACAAGACCGGGGATACACGTATCCGGTCAAAGGACAAGACCGGAGAAACTCTTATTCGGTCGAAGGGCTCAGGTCGAAAGACAAATTAAACGATAAACACAAAAAAACAGATAAGAGATAAGACCGATATTGTCGAAGGACACACCGATGAACTCGATGATTTCTGGAACTCGATCGAGATCAAACCCAGAAAGTTCGACCGAAAAACAGATTTCAACACTACCAAACGACCGAACAAAAATTTTCCAGAAAAAAAACTACCGATAAACAGATATGCAATAAACACAAGACCGGATCTGAGTTGCAAACAGAATTCGGTCGAGAAAAAAAATAAACTTTTTCCACAGAAAACTTAAACTTAGACCGATAGAACTTAAAAAAAAACAACCCAGATCTGATTAAAACTTTTCCAGAAAACAATAGATCAACCACATACTCAAATAATGCAGATAAACGTGATTAACACATATAATAGATTCTAGGGTTTTTAGACAAACCTTTTTACTGGATCAAACCTTTTTGCCTATCCGCTCTGATACCAATTGTAGATCCCAGTGCAGTGCAATCACAAGTAATATGAACAATGATGAACAGATTATAGGCCACAGCAACTAGTCATGTGATTGATATAACTTCAAAGGGTTAAGGTTTACAGAGAGAATTTCTGATAGGGTTATGTAAACCTAACGACTAGTAAACTGAATAATGAATTTCTCCCTCAACTGTTCAACCCCAATTATGAGATAAATAAGCCTTTATATACTTAGGCTTTACAAGCAATTGGGCTCATGGGCTTGGGCCCATCTTAATAAAATAACTTTCAAATAATTACAAATCAAACCCTTATAAATACTTTATTCCACTTTCAACACCCAGGACTTTCAGTCCTAACACCTCAAGTCTTACGAGTTATGGCGAGGCCATGGCGTTTTCCAAGGCGTGACTTAAGGTGGAAAATTTGTATATAATTTATATGTATATATGTGTGTATGTGTGTGTTTTTTCGGTGTCTTGAAAAATAATGAACGAGTTATTAACAATTTAAATTCATATAAAACGATAAACAAAAAAGTTTCTAAGCTATAATCGATACTAATGGGTAAATTCCAATCGAATTTCGAAGTACACAAATTTGAAGTTATAAAGCCATAGCGCGCCATGGCGTGCCAATGCGCGCCATAACGAGCTCGACGCCTTATCTCAATGCCAAGGCGTAACGCCATAACGCGCCATAACGAGCTCGACGCCTTATCTCGACGCCAAGGGGTAAAACGTGGCGACAAGGCCGCGCCTCGACGCCATGGCGTGCCAAGGCGCGTTTTTTAGAACCTTGGTTTAAACTCACGGTTTAAAATCTGGTGCGTGCTAAACATGTCATGTATTGTTTGAGTGCAGTGTAGCATCGGAGGTATGGAGACTCATTGAGTGATGGTGGTCAGTTTCCTTCTCTGAGAACAGGTCGTTGACCTCGATGATCAACGATATTAATTTAATCAGCGAGGACAACCTGGTCAAGAAAGCTTTGGAAGGGTTTTTTTTCATCAGCCGCTACATTCTTTGGTGTTTTAGAAACAAATGTGTTTTTGATACCCCCCGTAAAGATTCTCTCCTCGATCAGATTGTGGAGAAATTATTTCTTTGGATTTTGTCTAGGTGTAAAGGGAGTGTTAAAAACTGGATCACCTGGAGATATCATCCTATCGATTTGTCTCAAGACCCCGTAATGTTTCTGCTCCTTTTGTGCTAGTTTCTTGCTAGCCTATAATAAAATCCTAGTTATTGTTCTTAAAAAAAAACTTCCTCAAATTTTTAATAAATTATTAACAAAGGATAATTACAAAAAAATAGAATTAAATAACTACCAAGAAATAAAAAAGAGAAAAATAAGGAAAGAATATATGCATGGGGATATTCAATTGAAATAACAAATTTACCCCACAATTAAATATAAGGCATGTACTTTAACATAAATGAAAAGTGGATTATGATCAGCTAATATTTGGTTAACATGGTTAACACTAATTAGTTGGTTAAGAAAAGAAATGGGACCCTATATATATATGTATGCATATGTGTGTGTAAATATAAGTATAAGTGTAAGTACTAGCATTAATAATATAGGGTTGGGTTCTCGTAAGAATGAAAATTATGGTGAGAAAGGTAAGAAGGGATCTTCACCTTTGGAAACACATTAAGATAAGATGCATCGAGATGTGATGCACCATATCAATCCCCATATCAAGCACGATTAATGGGTGAGTTTGAAATTAAAAGTGATCAAAGGTCCAGATCCCTTTATATCTTCGCACCTTAACTCTTTTTCTCACACGATTCTTCGCCTATATATATATATATATATATATATATAGGGGAGATCAATTGGAAACCAGTATTACATTGGAAACTTTGGAAACCGAAATCAACCAATCATTGAATTTCTTTTTTTTTATTTTATTTTTAATTGATAAGGTTATTTTAGTCTTTTGCAAAATTTCATAATATATATGGTAATTGTTATTATTCTTATATTAATAATTATTTATTTTTAATTTATTTTATATATGGTAATGTTAGTCATTTATTAATGTAAAAATGAGACATTTAATTTAGGAAAACAAATTCTAATCATACGGATCCTCTCTGATGAATCATTGATTGATTAAAATATTAATATAAAAAATAAATATTTAATTTTTCAAGTATTCATATGAAATTACCTCTAGGCACAAAATATTAATATAGTGAAACATAATGGATTTGATATAGTGAAACAAAATATTAATATAGTGAAACCTGATGAAACATAAAATGTTAATATAGTGAAACCTGATGAAACAGATTTGATATAGTGAAACATAATGGAAAGATAATGAAACAAAATATTAATATAGTGAAACCCGATATAGTGAAACAATATTAATATAGTGAAAAAAATATTAATATAGTGAAACCTGATGAAACAGATTTGATATAGCGAAACATAATGAAAAGATAATGAAACAATAATGATAATGAAACTTAATTGAGTTTTTACATACTGCATATTGATGAACAGATAATAAAAAGGTAGTCTTGATATATTGTTATTATCTTTTATTAATAAATTAATTAAATTATTACCATATATAATTATTATCTTTTATTAATAAATTAATTAATTTATTACCATATTTCATTTTTGTTGCCAAACTTGAAACACAAAAGAAAAAGACATATTTACCCTTTTGACATATTATTATTATTATATTTTATTAATAAATTAATTAATTTATTACCATATATAATTCAAATGAATCTTAACCATTGATTAAAAAGATCAATGATTAAAATTTGGTTTCCAAAGTTTCCAAATTTGGTTTCCAATTGAAACCACCCCTATATATATGGGAGGTTATTTTGTTAACCATATAATTCTTGTTAACTTTAGTAACCTCGTTTAGCCAATAAAAAGTCATCTTGATTATTGGTTTGATATGCATGTGCAATAAATAAATAGGGGTATGCATGTAATTTTATATTTAGTTATTTGTAACGTTCATTTAGTGAAGAGTTACAAATCTTTTATTATCCTTGATTTTAGCTATAGATTTAATTTTTTAAAAATGGGTAAGATTCATAATAACATAGGAATTTATGAACACAACAGGTTGTTATGGTGTGTATGGACACGTTCACACATGTTCATGACCACATCCTGGAAAATCAATCTTGTGTGTTCGCCAATATTGTGTGTTCCCATATATGTATCAATCTTGTCTGTTCATTGGTGAACCTTTGTGTTCATATGCTCGCAATTTATCCATGCATCAATGATATTTGTTCATAACAACATAAGATTATTTGAGGTTGACAGTAAGTTATTATGTGTATGAAACTGAGTGTTAATAAGTGTTCATGAACTTTTGGGATATCAGTTTTCATAAGTGTTTGAGCTTTGATCATTCAGATCCTCATGTCCTTCATTCGTCAATCTTGTGTGTTCATACGTTCACATATGTTCATGACCACATCCTGGAAAATCAATCTTGTGTGTTAGCCAATATTGTGTGTTTACATATATGCATCAATCTTATGTGTTCATTCGTGAACCTTTATGTTTCGATTCAATTAGGATGGAGGATGTCGGTTACAATTTTTTTGGGGAAAAATTAATGGGGATTTAATAAAATCTAATAGAAATATTTTGTGATACTTTCCTAATTTTCCCTTGATCACTAATGTTCACAACTGCAGTCTATCTTAGTTATTAATGTTGTGTGTTATTTCATCTCAACTGTTGGTTATACAATCAATGGATGCAATTTGTTTAACATAGTTAATAACAAAATGTGGTTAATAAAAGAATCTAACCCTATATATATGTATATTTTTGGTGTATTAAAGAGGTGTTCGGACCTCATGATAAACGTAGGTGAACTCAGAATTGCATTATGTGTGTAGTCATAGACACTGAACATTGATGGTTAATTTCTATGTGCAGACATATACACTTAATTTCCTTAAGGGTTAATTTTTGTGGACTCAACATGACTGAACATATAGATGTTAAAAATTTCGGTTCTTTAGAAGGATCATTTGGGGGTTATGATTCTTTTGTGAGTTAATTTTCATGGGGGTTACAATTCGTTTAGAAGGATCATTAATTGAGAGAAAAAAGACATACTATTTAATTGATTTTTTCCCCATAAATTATAATACCCTCATCACCATAGTTCACTCCTAATTTTGCATCAATTGTACATTTATTAAAGCTTTTAAAATATATTCAATCTCAACCACCGATTTCCAAGATCAAAGGTTTGGAATGGTTTATAAAGTTAACACAAATATATGGTTAACAAATGAAGCAACCCCTATATATATATATATATATATATATCACTATTAAACAAACAACTTTTTCCGGCGGGGGTTTTCGGCGGAAATATCCGCCGAAAATATTCCGGCGGATTTCCGACGAAATCCAATCTGGTCAAATCTCGTTGACTTTCGCCGGAAATTCGCCGGAATATTTTTTTATTTTTATTTTTTTTAAATTACTATTTTCGGCGGATTTCCGACGAATTTTTATATTTTTTAATTTTCTCTTATTAATTATAATTAATTAACCATTTCCGGCGGATTTTAATTAATGAATTTAATTAACTATTTTCCGACGAAAATCCGCCGAAAAATATTAAATATTATGTTTTCTTTGAATATTTTGAAAAAAAAATAAAAATAATTAAAATCCGCCGAAAATTAAAATTAATAAAAAAAAAATCGGCCGAAAATCCGCCGAAACTTCAAAAATAAAAAAATAAAATAAAATCCGCCGAAAACACAAAAATAATTAAATATTTATTTTTTTTAAAGAATTTGAAAAAAATTAAAATCCGCCGAAAACACTAAAATAATTAAATATTTATTTTTCTTATAATAATTTTAAAAAATAAAAATAAATAAAATCCGCCGAAAACACAATGGATCCAGTTGTCCTTTAACGTACCCGGTTGGGCTTTAACGGATCTGGTTGGGCTTTAGTGGATTCGGTTGGGCTTTAACGGATGTTGTTGGCTTTAATGGATCCAATTGGGCTTTAACGTACCAAGTTGGGCTTTAACGTACCAAGTTGGGCTTTAACATACCCAGTGGGGCTTTAATGGATCCGGTTGGGCTTTAACGGATCCGGTTGGGCTTTAGCGTTCCCAGTTGGGCTTCAATGGATCCAATTGAGCTTTAACGTACCTAGTTGGTCTTTACCGTACCCAGTTGGTCTTTAATGGATCCGGTTAGGCTTTAACGTACCCAGTGGGGCTTTAATGGGTACAACTGAGCTTTAACGGATACAGTTGGGCTTTAATGGATCCAGTTGGGCTTTAACGTACCCCGTTGGGATTTAACGTACCTAGTTGGGCTTTAACGGATCCAGTTGGACTTTAATTGATCCGATTGGGCTTTAACGTACCCAGTGGGGCTTTAATGGGTAAAGTTGAGTTTTACCGTACCCAGTTGGTCTTTAATGGATCCGTTTGGCCTTTAACGTACCCAGTGGGGCTTTAATGGGTATAGTTGAGTTTTAATCGATCCGGTTGGGCTCTAACGGTTCCGGTTGGGCTTTAATGTTCCCAGTTGGGCTTCAATGGATCTAGTTGAGCTTTAACGGATACGGTTGGGCTTTAATGTATCCAGTTGGACTTTAACGTACCCCGTTGGGCTTTAACGTACCTAGTTGGGCTTTAACGGATCTAGTTGGACTTTAATGGATCCGGTTGGGCTTTAACGTACCCAGTGGGGCTTTAATGGGTACAATTGAGCTTTAATGGATACAGTTGGGCTTTAACGTTCCCATTTGGGCTTCAATGGATCCTGTTGAGCTTTAACGTACCCAGTTGGTCTTTACCGTACCCAGTTGGTCTTTAATGGATACGTTTGGGCTTTAACGTACCTAGTGGGGCTTTAATGGGTATCGTTGAGCTTTAATCGATCCGGTTGGGCTCTAACGGTTCCGGTTGGGCTTTAACGTTCCCAGTTGGGCTTCAATGGATCAAGTTGAGCTTTAACGTACCAGTTGGTCTTTACCGTACCCAGTTGGGCTTTAATGGATCCGGTTGGGCTTTAACATACCTAGTGGGGCTTTAATGGGTACAATTGATCTTTAACGGTTACGGTTGGGATTTAATGGATTCGGTTGGGCTTTCACGTACCTAGTTGGGCTTTAACGGATCCAGTTGGGCTTTAATGGATCCGATTGGGCTTTAACGTACCCAGTGGGGCTTTAATGGGTACATTTGAGCTTTAATGGATCCAGTTGGGCTTTAACGTACCCGTTTGGGCTTTAATGGATCCAGTTGGGCTTTAACGTACTCCGTTGGGCTTTAATGGGTACAGTTGAGCTTTAATGGATACGGTTGGGCTTTAACGTACCCGGTTGGGCTTTAATGGATCCAATAGGGTTTTAACACACCCCGTTGGGCTTTAACGTACTTAGTTGGGCTTTAACGGATCCAGTTGGGCTTTGATGAATCCAATTGTGATTTAACGTCAGTTGGGATTTAATGGATCCAGTTGGAGTTTAATGTACCCAGTTGGGTTTCAAAACCTCATCTAAGATTACATATACCTAAATATATAACAACAAAAATATTCTCAAAACCTTTTTAATGATACATAAACATAAAACATGATTTACTTGACATATAAAAAAAATTCATAATATAATCGAATATTGGAATGTCTAAAACGGTATTTTTACAACAAAAATCCATAAACCCCATCAGATTTCCTTCTAATTTCCTTTCCCCCTAAAATTTTATTCCATTTTATGTCCCCCCACCCCCCAAACTTCCCCCCAAATTATTTCATAAGTCATTTTGACCTTAACCCATCAGATCACACGTACGCCTCCTCTCGTCCCCCCACGACCACCACCACTGTCCCTTTCATCGGCGACAAGATTGACCCTCATCCCCTTCATCCTCTCATCGGCAGCTCTCGTCCCCCCCCCCACCACCGTCCCCTTCATCGGCAACATTAACCCTAATTCCCTTCATCCTCTCATCGGTCGACATTTTTCTACCACCACCACCACCACCAGCCACCAGCCACCACCACCGGTCGACATTTTTCTGCCGCTGTCGAGAGCCAGAGTTATTTGCTTCTGAACAGGTATCATGTTTATGCTTCTATTTTCATTTTTGCTTCTGTTTGTTTTAATATATTTGATTCATTATTAAAAGATACATGTTCAAAGACCTTGATTTGATTCAATATTAAAAGATACCTGTTCAAAGACCTTGGTTGTTGATTCATTATTAAAATAACTGAAGATTTGATTTGTTGAATCAAAGACCTTGATTTGATGCTATGAGTTCATTCAAAATGTACAGTAGATCTGTGGGTCATCCATAATTTGATAGTGTATGATCAATGGATTCAGTTTTATGGTGGTTACGAATCTGGATTGAAAAATATGTGGGCACTAGATATATATTTTTAACAGAAAAATAATTGATAGACTGATCAGAGATGTGTTAATTTGATGTGGTGCAATTGGAAATTGAAAGAAATAAAGTTGGATACAAAGTAGTTTTTAATACGTTTTGCTGAACTAGTTCGTAATTTGAAAAGTTCTTGAGTCTTGTTCATAATAATCCAGTGAAGGCTCCTAGACAATGTAGATAAACTATGCTCTACATGTTGTCTACTAGAAACATCTTCCTGTGGGATGGCAATGAGTTGATGATTGGCATTTTAACATAAAAGAATTTCAAAACTGAATGTGAGTTATGGACATATTCAAAATGTATGAATATTGTCCTCTAAATTATGTGCTACCGCATGTTCAAGACGGAGTGAAAATCCGTCCATATTTTAGTTTGCTAAGAATTGGACTTTAATGTGTTATTGTTTTGTACAAGTTATAAAAATGGAAAAACATATATTTACGGATGGGTGATAAGTACTCAATTTTGAGTACTTAAGTACATTTCTTTTAGCCTTTTAGATAGGGTTTTTCATTTCTAAATCCCACATTGAGTCATTTTCTACCTTGTTTTCCATTTATTGTGTCTTGGAGCTGAATTTGTGTGATTTGCTTGTTCTATAAAGATTGTAGGCTAATTTGGTTATCTTTTGGAAATCTATTTGGAAACAGGGCATGCTGCAGCATCAGTACAGCATGGAGCTGATGGTTTTGGATGAAAAGAATCGAAGATGATAAAGGCTAATCTGAATTTTTGGCATGAAACTGATCTGATTGTAACCTCTAAACACTAATTTATCTGGTTTGTAATAGTTTAGTTAAGTTGGAACTAGCTTTTGTAGCCTTAGTTGGCAATAGACTAGCTTAAGTACAATTAGATTCCCCTTAATAACAACTTTGCCACTCCTCTTGTCTATAAAAGGAAGGCTTAGTTGCTCATAAGGGGACATCTCTCTACATCATCCTAGTTATGTTTCTTCATGTCTTTTGTTTAAGCATCTGATCGGTAGCTAGCTTGGGGATTGATCCTAAATCATCCTTTTAATCTCTTTAATTCCAAGAAGTAATCTTTAAGTTCTTCATCTTGTTCTTCATATTTTCTTTCAAGCTTTTCATGTTGTTATGCTTAGTGTAATCCGTTCATTTTCTGTCTAGCTCACGAATTGGTCCCATTCCAGTCCCTTGTCCTTTTAATTTCCAGAAGTCATACATGTTCATCGTGTTCTTCATCATCTTCATATAATCTTTGTTCTTGAATATGAATGCTTGCAGCATTGAAACAGCATCCACCTGCACATTTTATTTTCTTATATTTTCTTTCTTCATCTTGCATCTCTAGCCTTTCCTTAACTCTTTTATTTTAGATTTCAGTAGTTAAAGTTCATTATATTTATCTTCAAGTTTACTTTCTTGTCATTTCCATTTCCTTGTAATTTACATTTCTTGTCTTTACCTTTCAAGCAACATATATATATATATATATATATATATATTTATATACTTTCAAGTCATTTATCTTTCAAGAGTACTTTACATTATGTTCATCTTTGTGATTCTTAGTAGTAGTTTTTATTTCTTTATTGTAATGAGTAGCTAATCCTCTTAGCTTGGGTGTGAGGCAAAGGGTGGTTATGTGGATCTAAAAGAAAGTAGGTTTTTGTGACTTTAACGAAATTTTATTATTCCAACTCAAGTTTTATCAAGATAACAAAACTCTTTGACAATGATTATTTTGATAGTGTAATAGTGTCATGGACCTAGAAATAGGCCATTGAATAGCACGTCAATTTAGTGACATGAGAGGTAATATCAAAAGAGTTACTTGCAACGAGAGTTGTTACTTGTGTCATTTAAAATGATCCATTCTTGATAAGTCGTCACTTTTTCAAAGGGTTAAAATGGAATAAACTTAGAGATAAGCTATTTGGAATACATCAACTTGGGAGGTACGGGGGTTATGTCGAAAGAGTAACTTTTAACAAAGAGAATTTGTTTTGTCGTATATTTTGAGAACTCCATTCCCATCATTCCCTTATCTTGAACTTTGCTCAGAGATGAGACTGTTTATAGCTACTGTAATAATGGGATGGTGAGAGTCCGAGAGGAACGTGTCTTGAAATCGATAATAAAACTAGTTATAGTCTGAAGCATGCTGCAGCATTCAAATAGCATCATGCTATGACATTGCTGTAGCATTGACCTGCTGGAATTTGGATCCATATAGCACCAAAAGTCTTACACCCTTGCTTCTCGTTTATTCTTGTTAATTTAAATCTGTGTTAACCAACCAATCCAAAATATTGCTTCAAATTCGTCATCTGAAATCTCATCTTTCATTATACTTTTAACACACTTTTTAATCCAATCTCTGTGGGATGATATCTGGTATTTTACCACTTTTATTACTTGAAAGGCGACATAGTACCAATTTGTATACTTGCTTTTTGGTATTATCTGTCTCACCCTAAGGTACACAGAAAGGGCCTGTCAATGGGTCATGCCGAATTTTTCATAGAAATTTTAGTTAAAGATTAGGTTTCACTAAGAGCTTTTAAGTGCACAAACCTAACCCAACTTTCTTCTATATGCATGGTTTGACTTCCAAACGGTCAAACTAGTGCACTTAGAGCTTTTATGCACACAAAACGAACCTTGTATGTTTTATATGCATGGTTTGGGTTTCAAATAGCCCAATATATGCATGGTTTGGGGGTTATGATTCTTTTGTGAGTTAATTTTCATGGGGGTTACAATTCGTTTAGAAGGATCATTAATTGAGAGAAAAAAGACATACTATTTAATTGATTTTTTCCCCATAAATTATAATACCCTCATCACCATAGTTCACTCCTAATTTTGCATCAATTGTACATTTATTAAAGCTTTTAAAATATATTCAATCTCAACCACCGATTTCCAAGATCAAAGGTTTGGAATGGTTTATAAAGTTAACACAAATATATGGTTAACAAATGAAGCAACCCCTATATATATATATATATATATATATATCACTATTAAACAAACAACTTTTTCCGGCGGGGGTTTTCGGCGGAAATATCCGCCGAAAATATTCCGGCGGATTTCCGACGAAATCCAATCTGGTCAAATCTCGTTGACTTTCGCCGGAAATTCGCCGGAATATTTTTTTATTTTTATTTTTTTTAAATTACTATTTTCGGCGGATTTCCGACGAATTTTTATATTTTTTAATTTTCTCTTATTAATTATAATTAATTAACCATTTCCGGCGGATTTTAATTAATGAATTTAATTAACTATTTTCCGACGAAAATCCGCCGAAAAATATTAAATATTATGTTTTCTTTGAATATTTTGAAAAAAAAATAAAAATAATTAAAATCCGCCGAAAATTAAAATTAATAAAAAAAAAATCGGCCGAAAATCCGCCGAAACTTCAAAAATAAAAAAATAAAATAAAATCCGCCGAAAACACAAAAATAATTAAATATTTATTTTTTTTAAAGAATTTGAAAAAAATTAAAATCCGCCGAAAACACTAAAATAATTAAATATTTATTTTTCTTATAATAATTTTAAAAAATAAAAATAAATAAAATCCGCCGAAAACACAATGGATCCAGTTGTCCTTTAACGTACCCGGTTGGGCTTTAACGGATCTGGTTGGGCTTTAGTGGATTCGGTTGGGCTTTAACGGATGTTGTTGGCTTTAATGGATCCAATTGGGCTTTAACGTACCAAGTTGGGCTTTAACGTACCAAGTTGGGCTTTAACATACCCAGTGGGGCTTTAATGGATCCGGTTGGGCTTTAACGGATCCGGTTGGGCTTTAGCGTTCCCAGTTGGGCTTCAATGGATCCAATTGAGCTTTAACGTACCTAGTTGGTCTTTACCGTACCCAGTTGGTCTTTAATGGATCCGGTTAGGCTTTAACGTACCCAGTGGGGCTTTAATGGGTACAACTGAGCTTTAACGGATACAGTTGGGCTTTAATGGATCCAGTTGGGCTTTAACGTACCCCGTTGGGATTTAACGTACCTAGTTGGGCTTTAACGGATCCAGTTGGACTTTAATTGATCCGATTGGGCTTTAACGTACCCAGTGGGGCTTTAATGGGTAAAGTTGAGTTTTACCGTACCCAGTTGGTCTTTAATGGATCCGTTTGGCCTTTAACGTACCCAGTGGGGCTTTAATGGGTATAGTTGAGTTTTAATCGATCCGGTTGGGCTCTAACGGTTCCGGTTGGGCTTTAATGTTCCCAGTTGGGCTTCAATGGATCTAGTTGAGCTTTAACGGATACGGTTGGGCTTTAATGTATCCAGTTGGACTTTAACGTACCCCGTTGGGCTTTAACGTACCTAGTTGGGCTTTAACGGATCTAGTTGGACTTTAATGGATCCGGTTGGGCTTTAACGTACCCAGTGGGGCTTTAATGGGTACAATTGAGCTTTAATGGATACAGTTGGGCTTTAACGTTCCCATTTGGGCTTCAATGGATCCTGTTGAGCTTTAACGTACCCAGTTGGTCTTTACCGTACCCAGTTGGTCTTTAATGGATACGTTTGGGCTTTAACGTACCTAGTGGGGCTTTAATGGGTATCGTTGAGCTTTAATCGATCCGGTTGGGCTCTAACGGTTCCGGTTGGGCTTTAACGTTCCCAGTTGGGCTTCAATGGATCAAGTTGAGCTTTAACGTACCAGTTGGTCTTTACCGTACCCAGTTGGGCTTTAATGGATCCGGTTGGGCTTTAACATACCTAGTGGGGCTTTAATGGGTACAATTGATCTTTAACGGTTACGGTTGGGATTTAATGGATTCGGTTGGGCTTTCACGTACCTAGTTGGGCTTTAACGGATCCAGTTGGGCTTTAATGGATCCGATTGGGCTTTAACGTACCCAGTGGGGCTTTAATGGGTACATTTGAGCTTTAATGGATCCAGTTGGGCTTTAACGTACCCGTTTGGGCTTTAATGGATCCAGTTGGGCTTTAACGTACTCCGTTGGGCTTTAATGGGTACAGTTGAGCTTTAATGGATACGGTTGGGCTTTAACGTACCCGGTTGGGCTTTAATGGATCCAATAGGGTTTTAACACACCCCGTTGGGCTTTAACGTACTTAGTTGGGCTTTAACGGATCCAGTTGGGCTTTGATGAATCCAATTGTGATTTAACGTCAGTTGGGATTTAATGGATCCAGTTGGAGTTTAATGTACCCAGTTGGGTTTCAAAACCTCATCTAAGATTACATATACCTAAATATATAACAACAAAAATATTCTCAAAACCTTTTTAATGATACATAAACATAAAACATGATTTACTTGACATATAAAAAAAATTCATAATATAATCGAATATTGGAATGTCTAAAACGGTATTTTTACAACAAAAATCCATAAACCCCATCAGATTTCCTTCTAATTTCCTTTCCCCCTAAAATTTTATTCCATTTTATGTCCCCCCACCCCCCAAACTTCCCCCCAAATTATTTCATAAGTCATTTTGACCTTAACCCATCAGATCACACGTACGCCTCCTCTCGTCCCCCCACGACCACCACCACTGTCCCTTTCATCGGCGACAAGATTGACCCTCATCCCCTTCATCCTCTCATCGGCAGCTCTCGTCCCCCCCCCCCCACCACCGTCCCCTTCATCGGCAACATTAACCCTAATTCCCTTCATCCTCTCATCGGTCGACATTTTTCTACCACCACCACCACCACCAGCCACCAGCCACCACCACCGGTCGACATTTTTCTGCCGCTGTCGAGAGCCAGAGTTATTTGCTTCTGAACAGGTATCATGTTTATGCTTCTATTTTCATTTTTGCTTCTGTTTGTTTTAATATATTTGATTCATTATTAAAAGATACATGTTCAAAGACCTTGATTTGATTCAATATTAAAAGATACCTGTTCAAAGACCTTGGTTGTTGATTCATTATTAAAATAACTGAAGATTTGATTTGTTGAATCAAAGACCTTGATTTGATGCTATGAGTTCATTCAAAATGTACAGTAGATCTGTGGGTCATCCATAATTTGATAGTGTATGATCAATGGATTCAGTTTTATGGTGGTTACGAATCTGGATTGAAAAATATGTGGGCACTAGATATATATTTTTAACAGAAAAATAATTGATAGACTGATCAGAGATGTGTTAATTTGATGTGGTGCAATTGGAAATTGAAAGAAATAAAGTTGGATACAAAGTAGTTTTTAATACGTTTTGCTGAACTAGTTCGTAATTTGAAAAGTTCTTGAGTCTTGTTCATAATAATCCAGTGAAGGCTCCTAGACAATGTAGATAAACTATGCTCTACATGTTGTCTACTAGAAACATCTTCCTGTGGGATGGCAATGAGTTGATGATTGGCATTTTAACATAAAAGAATTTCAAAACTGAATGTGAGTTATGGACATATTCAAAATGTATGAATATTGTCCTCTAAATTATGTGCTACCGCATGTTCAAGACGGAGTGAAAATCCGTCCATATTTTAGTTTGCTAAGAATTGGACTTTAATGTGTTATTGATTTGTACAAGTTATAAAAATGGAAAAACATATATTTACGGATGGGTGATAAGTACTCAATTTTGAGTACTTAAGTACATTTCTTTTAGCCTTTTAGATAGGGTTTTTCATTTCTAAATCCCACATTGAGTCATTTTCTACCTTGTTTTCCATTTATTGTGTCTTGGAGCTGAATTTGTGTGATTTGCTTGTTCTATAAAGATTGTAGGCTAATTTGGTTATCTTTTGGAAATCTATTTGGAAACAGGGCATGCTGCAGCATCAGTACAGCATGGAGCTGATGGTTTTGGATGAAAAGAATCGAAGATGATAAAGGCTAATCTGAATTTTTGGCATGAAACTGATCTGATTGTAACCTCTAAACACTAATTTATCTGGTTTGTAATAGTTTAGTTAAGTTGGAACTAGCTTTTGTAGCCTTAGTTGGCAATAGACTAGCTTAAGTACAATTAGATTCCCCTTAATAACAACTTTGCCACTCCTCTTGTCTATAAAAGGAAGGCTTAGTTGCTCATAAGGGGACATCTCTCTACATCATCCTAGTTATGTTTCTTCATGTCTTTTGTTTAAGCATCTGATCGGTAGCTAGCTTGGGGATTGATCCTAAATCATCCTTTTAATCTCTTTAATTCCAAGAAGTAATCTTTAAGTTCTTCATCTTGTTCTTCATATTTTCTTTCAAGCTTTTCATGTTGTTATGCTTAGTGTAATCCGTTCATTTTCTGTCTAGCTCACGAATTGGTCCCATTCCAGTCCCTTGTCCTTTTAATTTCCAGAAGTCATACATGTTCATCGTGTTCTTCATCATCTTCATATAATCTTTGTTCTTGAATATGAATGCTTGCAGCATTGAAACAGCATCCACCTGCACATTTTATTTTCTTATATTTTCTTTCTTCATCTTGCATCTCTAGCCTTTCCTTAACTCTTTTATTTTAGATTTCAGTAGTTAAAGTTCATTATATTTATCTTCAAGTTTACTTTCTTGTCATTTCCATTTCCTTGTAATTTACATTTCTTGTCTTTACCTTTCAAGCAACATATATATATATATATATATATATATATATTTATATACTTTCAAGTCATTTATCTTTCAAGAGTACTTTACATTATGTTCATCTTTGTGATTCTTAGTAGTAGTTTTTATTTCTTTATTGTAATGAGTAGCTAATCCTCTTAGCTTGGGTGTGAGGCAAAGGGTGGTTATGTGGATCTAAAAGAAAGTAGGTTTTTGTGACTTTAACGAAATTTTATTATTCCAACTCAAGTTTTATCAAGATAACAAAACTCTTTGACAATGATTATTTTGATAGTGTAATAGTGTCATGGACCTAGAAATAGGCCATTGAATAGCACGTCAATTTAGTGACATGAGAGGTAATATCAAAAGAGTTACTTGCAACGAGAGTTGTTACTTGTGTCATTTAAAATGATCCATTCTTGATAAGTCGTCACTTTTTCAAAGGGTTAAAATGGAATAAACTTAGAGATAAGCTATTTGGAATACATCAACTTGGGAGGTACGGGGGTTATGTCGAAAGAGTAACTTTTAACAAAGAGAATTTGTTTTGTCGTATATTTTGAGAACTCCATTCCCATCATTCCCTTATCTTGAACTTTGCTCAGAGATGAGACTGTTTATAGCTACTGTAATAATGGGATGGTGAGAGTCCGAGAGGAACGTGTCTTGAAATCGATAATAAAACTAGTTATAGTCTGAAGCATGCTGCAGCATTCAAATAGCATCATGCTATGACATTGCTGTAGCATTGACCTGCTGGAATTTGGATCCATATAGCACCAAAAGTCTTACACCCTTGCTTCTCGTTTATTCTTGTTAATTTAAATCTGTGTTAACCAACCAATCCAAAATATTGCTTCAAATTCGTCATCTGAAATCTCATCTTTCATTATACTTTTAACACACTTTTTAATCCAATCTCTGTGGGATGATATCTGGTATTTTACCACTTTTATTACTTGAAAGGCGACATAGTACCAATTTGTATACTTGCTTTTTGGTATTATCTGTCTCACCCTAAGGTACACAGAAAGGGCCTGTCAATGGGTCATGCCGAATTTTTCATAGAAATTTTAGTTAAAGATTAGGTTTCACTAAGAGCTTTTAAGTGCACAAACCTAACCCAACTTTCTTCTATATGCATGGTTTGACTTCCAAACGGTCAAACTAGTGCACTTAGAGCTTTTATGCACACAAAACGAACCTTGTATGTTTTATATGCATGGTTTGGGTTTCAAATAGCCCAATATGTGCATCTAGGGCCTTTATGCACACAAACCCAACCTTATATGTTCTATATGCATGGTTTGGGTTTCAAATAGCCCAATATGTGCATTTAGGGCCTTTATGCGCATAAACCCAACCTTATATGTTCTATATGCATGGTTTGGGTTTCAAATAGCCCAATATGTGCATTTAGGGCCTTTATGCGCACAAACCCAATCTTATATGTTCTATATGCATGGTTTGGGTTTCAAATAGCCTAATATATGCATTTAGGGCCTTTATGCGCACAAACCCAACCTTATATGTTCTATATGCATTGTTTGTGTTTCAAATAGCCCAATATGTGCATTTAGGGCCTTTATGCGCATAAACCCAACCTTATATGTTCTATATGCATGGTTTGGGTTTCAAATAGCCCAATATGTGCATTTAGGGCCTTTATGCGCACCTAGAGCTTTCAAGCGCACAAACCCAATACGGGTTTCTCCTATATGCATGGTTTGACTTCCAAACAGTCAAATGTTGAATTCATACCTAACTACAATTTATATTTGATTTGTAGATATGTCGACTAACACCGATAGAGGATGCATGTATAAACGAGTAAATAGGACTGGTGAAATAAATCATGGTTTCGGTGTTGCGTTATGAGGTGTTAGCGCAAAAGTGAACTTGAGATAGCTTTGCGTTTTGAACTTTGCTTGAGATATACTTGGCACAAACTAAGTTTTGCGCGAGACAAAGGTTGCACGAAATAACTTTTGCGCGAGATGTTTATGGCACAAAAGCGAACTTTGCGCTAAAAGTTGTTGGCGCAAAAGTGGAGATGTTATTTTCGTCCGGAGTGAATGGCGCAATGAAGGTTTGCATGTGTCGAAACTGGCGCAAAAGAAGTTTCGCGCGTGTAGCGTGTGGCGCAAAAGAAGAGTTTGCGCGAACTGAACGTGGACTGGCGCAAATATTGCAACTCTCGCGAGTTCGTCCCTGTGCTTTGAAAAATCGACTAAAACCAAAATAAACCTATCTAGACTTCGATTTAGCAGTCCCAACTTTGGCAAATCGACCACTAACAGTTCTAGAACAGATTACAAGCCTTAGATCTCAATAAAAATCACTTTTTGAAACACCAATTGATGGAACAGTGAAGATGAAGACGTGAACTGTTTTGACACTAAAATCACAAAATGGAACTCAATTGATGTGTTATACTAAATTAAACAACACCAAATTGATCTAGTACACCTATCGATCACAACATGATCGATTTCAACACTTAAAACACACTAAAACTCAAAAATGATTTTGAAATGAAGAACACAGAGTCGAGTTTTTTAAACTTGATTTGAATCTGTTTTTCAGGCTCTGATACCAATTGTCGGTCCACAATATATCAAGTTCTTATCAAAACAATAACACATATGATTACCAACCTGTTTGATTAATAATCAATGGATTACAAGGATTGATGTTTTCGGTTTTAAAGCTCTCGATGTTCTCTGATTTACACCTTTTGTGTGTGTGTTGTATGTGTTCTCTGATTTCTAACTTGTTTGACACACTAACATTAAACAAAACATAAACATAATAATAATATCTAACTAAATATCCTAAACTAATATCTAAACATAATATCTAGATATTTAGGATAATAATAAAATACTAAAAACGAACTTTGACATTTATTACATACTGACATTTAGACTAATATTAAGAGTTGACTTTACGGCTTTAGCTTCAGATTGGATCTTCAGATTGGATGATCTTGAATCCAATAAATTTGTGATCTAACAGGATGCCAGAGATTTTCGAAGTTAGAGGCAGCGTCAAGGTTTTTGAATTGGAAGGCAGGTTGCAATGTACCAGAGACAACCTACAATCATAACATTGCTATGGTGAATGAAATGCTACCTGACGGTGAACAATTGGTTGGATGTTTTTACGAGACAAAGAAGTTGTTGAAGCAACTCAATCTTCCGAAAAAGAAGATCCATGCTTGCAAAAAACATTGCATGTTATTCTATAAGGAATATGCCGATGATGACACTTGTTGAGTGTGTGGGGAGCCTCGTTACAAGACAACTGGTCGAAATAATAAGGTGCCTCAATTGGTGTTGACGTATTTGCCGGTTACACAAAGATTACAACGATTGTATATGTGTAAGAAAACAGCAAAGGAGATGACTTGGCACCGTGAACATCAAACTCAGTCGGGAAAGATGGTACATCCGAGTGATGGGGAGGCTTGGAAACATTTCGATAGGCTACATCCTGATTTTGGTCAAGAGATCGGGAATGTTCGTCTGGGCTTATGTACAGATGGTTTCAACCCCAATAACTCGAACTTAAATCCGTATTCACTATGGCCCGTCTTTCTTGCAAACTACAATCTACCGCCTTGGATGTGCATTAAGGAGTCCTATGTCCACCTCTCCTTGCTAATTCCCGGCAAGAAGAGTCCCGGACAGAACTTGGATGTATTTCTTCGACCCTTGATCGATGAGTTGAAGACGTTATTTTTCGAGGGTGTCCATACCTATGATGCTTTTCGTAGGACGAATTTTACAATGATGGCAATACTGTTGTGGACGGTTAGTGACTTCCCTGCTTATGCTATGGTTTCTGGTTGGAGCATGCATGGAAGGTTAGCTTGTCCATATTGTATGAGTAATGCATGTGCATTCCAGTTACGAAGCGGAGGGAAGTCGTGTTGGTTTGATTGTCACCGCAAGTTTCTACCATAGAGACACACGTTCAGGCGTGACAAAAAGCAATTTCGTAAGGGACATACCGAAAAAGCTGATCCACCCGTGGTGCCAACCGGGCAACAAATATGGAATCAAGTGTGTAGCCTTCCTACGGTTTATGATGGCGTCCCACACGGGTCAAGACACTACAGAAAGCCTGTGGGTTTTGGGGTAACACACAATTGGGTAAAGCGGAGCATTTTCTGGGAGTTGTCGTATTGGCAAACTTTGTTGATATGACACAACCTGGATGTAATGCATATTGAGAAGAATGTGTTTGATAATCTGTTTCATACGATTATGGGCACACCAAAATCAAAGGACAACATCAAGGCAAGGAAAGACATAGAAGAATATTAATGCATATTGAGAAGAATGTGTTTGATAATCTGTTTCACACGATTATGGACATACCAAAATCAAAGGACAACATCAAGGCAAGGAAAGACATAGAAGAATACTGTAATCGACCCGAGTTGCATGTAAGGGCAGAACGAAATAAAATATTTAAACCAAAAGCTTCATACACTTTGAACAAAGGGCAAGTACGAAAGGTGGGTGAATGGTTGAAGAAGTTGAAATTTCCAGACGGCTATGCTTCCAACATAGGGTCGTTAGTAAACCTTGAGGATGGTAGTTTCTATGGTTTCAAGAGTCATGATTGTCACGTGTTCATGAAAATGTTGCTCCCTATTGCTATTAAAGGGATGGTACCGACCCAGATATGGAATGCTATCACTGAGTTGTGCACATTCTTTCGTGCAATATGCTCCAAGGTGTTACACGTTGAGGACTTGATTCAATTGAAGACAAGTATAGTTGAAACGATATGCAAGTTGGAAAGAGTCTTTCCACCAGGGTTCTTTGATTCCATGGAACACCTTGTGGTACATATGGCACAAGAGGCACTAGTTGAGGGTCCGGTTCAATACAGATGGATGTATCTCTACGAGAGACGTCTAGGGTCCTTGAAAAGGACAGTGAGAAATAGAGCAAGGGTAGAAGGGTCGATTGTGGAGTCATATTTGGTGAACGAACTATCTACCTATTGCGCGTTGTATTTTGAACCAACGATGGAGACGCGACTAAACCGTGAGCCTCGAAATTTTGCCCCCGAATGTAAGTCTTCCGACCAACGCTTAAGCATATTTAAAACCCCCTGTCGTTCATTATACGATAAGGCCGGAAGACATTGTTAGCTAGCAGAGGTAGATATGCACAAAGCTCACACATATATCTTGCTTAATTGTGAAGAAGTCTTTCCTTTCATAACCATTTTTAATGATTGTATTAAACGTTCGGAGTCGTAAATCGATGAAGAGGGGCTCGACAAACATAGAGGTGAGCAATTTGCTGATTGGTTTGAGAGCTATGTAAGTATACATATGAACTTTTATTCATCATCATTTATATGTATTTAATATAATATTTCAAATGAAATAATGTCTTATAATATAGGTTATGACTTCTTCCGAACCCTCAATCGACCACTTGAAAGTTTTGGCCCAAAGACCGCTACGATGGGCTTGGACACACCCGGGTTTTTTTGTAAATGGTTACAAGTTCCACACTCAAACTCACGGTAGGAATCGCACCACACATAATAGTGGAGTTTGCGTGAGAGGCTCTTGTTACTCAGAGTATGATGCAGACTACTATGGATTGTTGGATGAAGTGCTAGAGATAGAATACCACGGGTATAGACTCGGTCGATGTGTTGTCCCAATATTCAAATGCACATGGTTTGATACAAGTTAACGGCGTCCGAGTTCACCCAAAGCATAATCTCGTGGACGTCAAACACATATCAAGACTTCGTTCAGACGATCATTTTATCCTAGCGTCACAATCTGAACAAGTCTACTATGTACCATATAATTCATGTTAAACTTCTTCTAATGTCTTTTTATTTATTTATAGGAAATTGAGGATTTAAAGGCCCAACTTCAGGAGTTGAAGGAGCGAGAAGAGAGACGTGAGGCGGAGGAAACCTCACGTCAGGCGAAGGAAGAGGCACGTCAGCGGGAACGTGATGCCCAGTACGAGCATATGTGTGACTTGGTAAAGCGTTTCTGTCATTCCCAGCCAAGGCCACCGCCACCCATGTGATGAGTTGTTTAATATTTGAACATTTGGAATGTATTTTGTAACAACACTTTAACACTTGAACAATGTATTTTATGTTTTTGTTAGTTGTATTTTATGTTTATTTATAGTTTTGGCAGTTTTTACAGCTTTCAGCAGGTTTTTACTGTTTTTAGCAGGTTTTAAAGCAGGTATTTTAATGAAAAAACAGGTTTTTCCTGTTTTTTATTTTTAAAAATTTCGGAGGATTTTCGGCGGAATATTCCGCCCAAATTAATAAATAAATAATTAAATAATTTTAGGTGGAATATTCCGCCGAAAATCCGCCAAAACATTTTCGTCCAAACACGTTTCTTTAATTAATTAAAAATAAATAAAGAAATAAAAAGTAAAAAATTTCGGCGGAATATTCCGTCGAAAATCCGCCGAAATTTTTTAAAATATTTATTTAATTAAACGGATTATTAAAAAATAAAAAAAAAATTCGGAAAAGTTTTCGGCGGAAATATCCGCCGAAAAACGTTTTTTGCAGCGCCCCGGATTCCGTCCGGCCAAATCCGCCGAAAAAGTTAATTTCTTGCGGATTTTCGACGGATTTTGGCCATCGGAAATGCCGTGTTTTTTTGTAGTGTATATATATATATATAGGATTTGGTTCATTTGAGAAATGCTAAAAATATGAAAAATAAAGAAATGATCCTCACTCTTTATCTAGTCAACATTTGCGGCTTTGACCGTGAAGCACCAGATAATTCCTTGTGTGCTCTGTAGAAGATAGAGGGGTAGTTTCGTAAAATACGCGGGACAAGTTCATATATGAACCAGTGTAATTCACATATGAACTATTTTAACTGATTCATATATGAACCTTTGTGATTTATATATGAACTATATGAGTCGGTTAATTAGTTCATATATGAATTACAAAGGTTCATATATGAATCTGTTAATTAGTTCAACTGATTCACATATGAACCTACAGTTAATTAGTTCATATGTGAATCAGTTAATTGGTTCATATATAAATCAGTTAAAAAAATATATATGTGAATTACACTGGTTCACATATGAACATATAGTTCATAAGTGAATAATACAGGTTCATATATGAACTCGTCCCGTGTATTTGTAAAAATTACGAAACTGTCCTTCTATTTTTAGAATAGCCGTAACTTTTGACCAGTCAAAGCCATAATTTTTGACCAGTATTTGACCGGTCAAATCCGATCTTGACCGAATGAAAGGCTAGGATTACTTCTCTATTTCTCATATATTTAGTATTTCTCAAACAAACCTCTCCCTATATATATATATATATATATATATATATATATATATATATATATATATATTGTCAGGTTCAAACGAGAATAATACTTATTGAAAAGAATAAGAGGGCCAATCATTTTATTAAATAATAACATGAATAAATCTTTCTTAAAAATCGCCTAAAAGGGGATATGTGTCATTTGTTGTATAATATTATATATGAAAACTCATTTATTTTTATATAGATTATGTAACAAATTTAATTAAGTTATTTATTCATGATTTTTTTTATAATTTTTTACAACATTAAAATAAATGTGATTTAATTTTTCATTTTAAATATTTATTTTTATTGAATTAGTTTATTTAAGATATTTTTTACAATTTTTCTCAAAAATCACATGTGTCGGTCCCTTATTTTTGAACAAGATCTTACCAGACAATAACAAACACAAACATATAAGATTCACCAACCTGTTTGATTAATAACCAAGGATTACAGAGTTTGAATATGATTTCTCTTTGAAGCTATCTCTCTCTTTTTCTCTGTATGAACAGTAAGTCTTGGATGTTTCTTAGATTATTATATTATATTTCATCTACCTAACAACTAACATAATAATATCTAAACTTAATATCTAATAATAATATCTAAAACTAAATATCCTAAAATATCTAATAAATAGATATTTAGGAATAATAATAAAATACTAAAAACAAACTTTGACATTTTATTACAAACTAACATTAGACTAATATTGAGAGTGACTTTTCAGCTTTAGCTTCAGATTTCAATCTTCAGATTGGATGATCTTGAATCCAATAAATATGAGATCTAACAATCTCCCCCTTTGGATCAAGATCATTACTAAAAGGATTTAGCAATTCAGTCTTCTCTTTCAGCTCAGAAGATGCAATCTCCTTCTTTGTCTTCAATATATAATAATCTCCAGTTTTAGTGTAACACCCGAAAATCTAAGGTAAGTATTTTCCTCGTTCCTTAATTTTTATCGAACTGAAAACTCTAATATGTGCTTAACTGTTATTTTTCCAACCTGCTATGTATGTGTTAATCCGAATGTTTAGTCTCACTTTGTCGAACCTTAGAAAAATCAGATTTTCGGACCTCGGGGGGTGGCGCGACCTTGCCACGCGACTGTGCTAATGGCACAATCGCATGGGCACAGTCGCCAAACATGTACCGCAGGTGGTGGTCTGTGTGCGACTATGACACCGCGACAATGCCATGGGCATTGTCGCCGGCGGGGTCTGGGTGTTTAAAACCTCAATTTCGACCATTTTGACTTATTTTCTCATCACTCTCGTTTTGGGGCCGATTGTTACCATTCTTGAGGCGATTTCCTCTCCTCTTGAACCCTCCCAACATTTATTGTAAGCCTAGAGTAGTTGGGGATATTTATTGTGGATTAAAGGAAGCTAGATACTCATTCAAGTGAAGCTTTCAAGTCCCACCTTCTCCTCATTCCATCCAAGTTTTCTAGATTGTGAGTTTTCTATCAAAAATCTTTCAAATGAGATACATATCCTTGTTGTTTACTTTATGTGTTATTTATCTCCTTTCTCATGTACATGAATAAACTGATCACCTGATAAGTTTGCCCTAACTTGTATATTTGGGTTATTGAGTGTTTTGGGCATGTAATCATTATGAAGAGCATGTGGAAGTATTAATTTACACCTTTAGGTCATGTTCATATGCTTTATAAGTTCGTTGGTCATCTTGATGAAAATGGTATATTTTGGGCATTTGGACCTAAAATGGAAAGTGAACTATGGGAAGTCTTATACATGTATCTTGTTGATATGGTTTATGTATAGAGATGAATAATGTATATATATATATATATTGGAGGAACCGTGAGTATGTGCTAGGAGGATGTAGTCTTAGGTGCCACCGTGACGGTATGCACTTAGACCTCCGCCACTTAGAGTAATGCCGGTGTGGTAGTCTTAAAGTGTGTCGGGCCTTTGGGGTGTTGCTCATGCGAGTGAACATCAAGGTACATTGACTTGAGGTAAAACTCATTGGTGTGATGGGTCACCCCCATTGATTCCCGTATGTCCTACAAGTATTATATTGTCATAATTGCTCTTGTGTGTATATAAATGTCATGCCCTACTTTTGTATAACTCACTAGGCTCGTTTGGCCTAACACTTGTTTAATTGGTATGTATCTCAGGTTCTAGCGGCGCGACCGCGAAGAAGGACTAGCGGACCTCTAGATGTGAGCTTGGGGATTTTTGGGATGCCATCTTAGTCGTGAACATTTTTGGAAGTAGATAACAACTGCTTGTAATCTTATTTCTTGTTTTAGAATTTAGATTAAGAGGTTGTTATCTCTCTTTGTTTGTTGTTACAAACTTGTAATTAACTGGCATTTGTTATTCCCTTTTTGGGACGAGCCCGTGCTTTGGCATAGTCTTTATACCACGTTTCATTTGGAAATTTTTGTTAGTCCCAATTTTTGGGGTGTTACATTTAGCTCATAATGCTTTAGCAAAGTATCTTCAAAGAAAATTTCTCTAAAATCAGCATGTCTTCAGAATACTTTGTCTTTGAAGAATTCGATCTTGGACATTTCTCTAAACTTTTGATCTCTCCCATTTCTTGGTTAGCTCTTCTCCCCCTTTTTGATGAAAAGAGTAACGATTTCATCAAAACTTTTAGTAATAAATGTCTTTCATACGGAGCCTCTGATTCATCAATCCAAAAGATATTCATCCAGATTCTTGCAAATCCAGACAAAATAATCGTGTAACACCTGAATCAACAAATGAATCAGTTAAAATGCATGTCAGTAACACTAAGTCACTGTGTGTAACGAGTACACATTGGAAAGGAGCTTTTTGATGTTCACTCCCCCAGGGCTTCCATTCAATCATCGAAACACCACGAAGGCAATTTCTATGAACGTTATGACAAAGAAACAAATTCCTTGTGTGTTCGTGCATGTGATAGAAAGAATTAAGCACTGATGATTGCTTATAGGCTCAAAATTGTGTAAACCACTGAGACAATATTAAGTTAAACACGGGCTCAATGTGCATGATTGAAGTGCGAAGGTGGGGCAGACTTCCTTCTTTTCAATATCCAGATTTTCCAAATGAAAATCAGATAGCAAATGTGTTGCATCCCCTTTGAAAATGTGAAACACTTTCCTGTTAAGAAGAAAATGACTAGTTGGTGAGGTTTGATCAAGAGTTGGCATGGGCTAGTTGCCTGTTTCAATAATGATCACCAAAGAGTTGTGAAACATTAGAATTGTGGCTGCCCGGCTCAGAAAAAGTTGGTGCAGAGTTATGATATTCTTTTTAACTCTGTTCTCACACCCTCTTTCTTTTAAACATTTAGCTCACTCTAACCAAACTCTCTTTTTCTGATTTACCTCATCACACATCCCACACTCATTTCTTTTGACTCCTCACACTCAATCACTATGGATTAACCTCTTGGGTAGAAATCACTGGTTAACATGATTCCATAGAAGTTCAAGTAAGTCCTAGCACAATCAAATCCCATGTTTTCCTATGGAGCATATGATGCTCAAAATGGTTTAACTATATCAGTTAAAGCACAAAAATGAATTAAGAAAACACTGAAAATTACACTTCCAAATTATAAAATCTGATGAAGAATCGGGAAGTGATTTGAACTTTTGAGAACATGTTTTCAATGATTGAAAGTTGTCCTTCTTTCAACCATATATGATATTAAGATAAAGAATTATACCTTTAAGTGCAATCTTATATCTCATGAAGTCAAGCTTAAAGTCATAAAGATATGATCTTGTAAGCATCTCTCAAACTGCAAAAGTCTTAAGTCATAGTCAAAGCAATTTATTCACTGAAATTAAAAAGACAAAATATAAGCAGTAAAACAATGAAAGTACGAGTTCTGATCAGAAATAATCAGAAGTCATAGTAACTCCTTTTGACTTGTTAAAGCTCCCCCTAAAATCACGCATCACAAAAATTTGACATAAAAAGTAAATGCATAAATTAGGTATTCTCTTCCTCAAATTAACGTTGAGCATCTATCAATTTCTTCTCACTCTCCCCCTAAGATCATGAACAGAATATTAAAGTGCAGATATCTTGCGGACATAAAGATAAAGAAATGATGAAAAATTTACAATAAGAAACTTTAATAGGTAACCACCGATTAGGTCTTAAGATTTAGCATACCAAGCCTAGAGACAAGAAAATTGAATCTCTTTTCGTCCAAGGATTTGGTAAACAAATCTGCAAGCTGATAATCAGTTTTTACAAAGTAAAGTTCAATTGTTCCTTTTTCGACATTATCTTTTATAAAATGATACCTGACATCGATGTGTTTGGTCTTTGTATGATGAACAGGATTAGCTGTTATCGCTGTTGGGAATTAAAGAATTGCTTAAGTTTGGTTAATGTTGCTAGTACAACTGTTTACTACTGCTAGTAGTTAGTACTGCTGAAGTTAGTACTGCCAAATCAAAGTTAATACTGCTGAGCACAATTACTACTGCTGGTGAAATTAGTATTGATCAGAGTGTTAATGCTGCCACAAATTAATACTTCTTAAGAGATAATCAAGATTCGTGCAGATCAAGACTGAAGATAATCATGGAAGGTTTGAAGATAATGCTAGAAGAATATACTGAAGATCTTTTATTTTTTGTAATTATCTTTTATTTTTAGTATATGTATAGACCTGTTGAGAATAGTTTAGCATATCAAGTTAGCAGATTATTCTGAGTTTTTGTTTTTAGAGAGAATTAACCTCAAGGTTTAGAACCCTAGTTCTAGAGAAGTAGAATTCGTATTGGTGAGCCTGTTCATCAATATTGAGGTTTTGTTTGAAATCTTGTAACTTTAATCATTCTATAAAGTTTACAAGATTGTGATTTCTGATTCACTGTTACATTGATTATTGAATATTAAAGTGTTATTCCGCAACTTCTTTAATATTGTTTCTGAGTTTCATTATTCTTGTTAAGAATTAGATCCTGACAAGTGGTATCAGAGCAAGTATTCTCAGAAACCTTCATTCATCATGGAAAACACAGTTGAATCAAACAGTACTCTTGTCTCAAAGGTTCCAATGCTCAGATCTAATGAGTTTGACATGTGGAAGATTAGAATCAAGCAATACATTCTCCTCATAGATTACTCTATGTGGGACATCATTGAGAATGGCCCATCTGATGAAGGAAAGATTGGTGCAGATGGAAAAAGAATCCCACCAAAGACGGATGCAGAAAGGAAGACAAGGCAGACAGAGATGAAAGCCTTGAGTACACTACTCTTGGCTATTCCCAATGAGTATCAACACCAATTCTGCAATTGCACTGATGTACAGATGCTTTGGAATGCTCTAGAGAAGAGATTCTCTGGTACCAAAAGTACCAAGAGAAATCAGAAGGCAATATTGAAGCAACAATATGAAAACTTTATGTCAACTAAGAATGAGTCTATGACTCAAACTTTTGACAGGTTTAATAAGCTGATTGATGAACTAGCTACTGTGGGAGTACAGATTGATCAAGATGATGTAAACAGAAAGTTCTTAAGGTCCCTTGGAGATGAATGGACCATGTATACTGTTTCATTCAGACAGAATTAACAATTGGAAGAAAATGAACTGGATGATCTGTACAATGATCTGAGAGTGTTTGAGTCTGAGGTGGAGGCAAAGAAGAAGCCTACTGGGTATGTTCATAATGCTGCACTCCTATCAGCATCAATTGATTCTACTGCTAACCCTGAATCAGTTAATGCTGCTAATGGAGTAAATCAAGAAAAAGGCATTGAATCTGTTTTTGAAGCCTTTTTTCCAGCCATGGAAACTCCTCTTTAATCAATGATGACTTGGAACAACTTCATCCTGATGATCTTGAAGAGATGGATATTAAATGGCAGATGGTCATGCTTTCTATGAGGGTGAAGAAGTTCATCAAGAGGACTGGGAGGAACAACTTCTCCCAAAGAAGAGAAGATGGAGCAGGCTTTGATAAGTCAAAGGTGGAGTGCTATAAGTGTCATCAAAAGGGACACTTTGCCAGGGAATGCAGAAGTGGAGTGTCTCACAACAACCACCAACAAGCTCAGACTGGAAGCTTCAACCAGAACAGAAACTCTGCTCAAGCCCTTGTTTCTCAACAAGGAATGGGGTTTGACTGGAGTGATCAAGCAGAAGAGGCTATTCAAAATCAAGCTCTCATGGCAGAGGTATCTGATCTCCCAACTAAGGTACATTCTAATCTCTGTTCTCAAACTTGCATTGACACTGTTAAAAGGTACAGGGATCACAACCAGAATATGAGTGATGACCTTAAGAGATTAGAAAAAGATATAAAAGACTATGTGAGAATTGTTGATAGGTTTAAGGAACAGATTAAAGGTTTCCAAGCCAATGAACTTCAATACACATATGATACCAATTACTGGAAGTGGGTGAAGAATGATCTAGAAATCCAACTGACAAAGTCCAAGGAGGAGAATGAAAAGTTGAGAGGAGAGCTAGCCAAAGTTAAGCTGGATGTAGAAAAGTTTTCCAATGCTTCTAAAGCAATGGACTCTTTACTACAAACTCAGTTTCATGACAAACTGAGAAGAGGAATTGGGTACAATACCACACCACCACCATACAACAACAACTACATCCCTCCTATATCAGACTTGCTAGAGACCAAGGATAGGAAGGACCTGCCTGAGGGAGCCACTGAGATAGATCCCTTAGATGGAGTAGTTGTTGAGGACAAGACTGAGAAAGAAGCTGGTAAGAGTAAGGAGAACAATGTGAGTGGTGAGATTCCTCTAGAGAATCACATTATTACCAATGAGGGTTGTGGAAAGATTGGGGTAAAATCTAAGGACATAGAGAAGACTGAGGGAAAGTCTAAGAAGGTTCATTACAAGCAAACCACAGTTGTGAATCATGTTCCTTGCAAACAATGTGCATGTAATAAGCCTGAGCCCCTAAAACATGATAAAAGAAGGGGAAATCAAAGAAATTGGAATAATCAATGGGCTCAGAAACAAGGAGTTGATCTGAGTAGAATCATCAGACCAAAACCTTGTTTCATATGTGGCAAATTGAATCATCTTGCCAAGCACTGTTACTATAATCCTATTAACCAAAGGATGAATTTTCAAAGAGTTATGCAAAAACCCGTTGGTTATAGGAGGGATGAAAGGAACCATGTGCCTAAGAAATCTGCTAAATCTAAAAGCCACATAAAGAAAAAGACTGTTGAAGAAAGTGTCAAGACGTGGGTTCCTAAAAGCACTAAAACTGTTAGTACTGCTACCACAAATAGTGTTGCTGACAAAGTTAGTGCTGCTAGAAGCAATACTACTGCTATCAATGTTAGTGCTGCTGACATTGTTAATACTTCTTCAAATGTTAATACTGCTAACTATGTTAGTGCTTCTAACAAGGTTAGTACTGTTAAACCTGTTAGTACTGCTAGCTCTGTTAGTACTTCTAAAATTAGTACTGCTTCTAGTGTTTGTGCTGCTAGGCCTATTATCTTGACAAAGTACTCCAGTAATGAGTGCTCTGATTTTAAAAATCTCATCAAAAAGGAATGTAAATACTTTGATGAGAAAGGGAGACCCAAGACCACTCTGGCTTGGGTTCCCAATCAATACTAATTGTTTTATTCTATGTGCAGGGCAACCAGCAGCTCAAAGGAAAGAGCATCTGGCATGTTGATAGTGGTTGCTCTAGGCACATGACAGGGAACATGGCTTGCCTCAAGAATTTCAAGAAAATTGATGGAGGACATGTTGCCTTTGGTAATACTCCAGATGGAGGTAAGATCAGTGGTAAGGGAGATGTAACAAAAGATAAAATGACATTTGAAGATGTGTTCTATGTTGAGCAGTTAAGGTACAACCTGTTAAGTGTATCACAGGTTTGTGACAAAAAGAATAGTATATTGTTCACTGATTCTGAATGCATTATCCTTGCTCCTGGATTCAAGGTAGTTGATGAAAAGATGATACTACTAAGTACTCCTAGAAAGGATAATGTCTATTGTTTGGATATGGAAAGTGTTTCAACTGATTCATCCCTAAACTGCCTTGTTTCATAAGCATCTTTGGATGAATCATCACTTTGGCACAGAAGGATGTGTCACATGAATTTTAAAACAATGAATAAACTTGTTAAAAACAACCTTGTAAGAGGTTTGCCTTCAAAAGTCTTTTCATGTGATGATCATTGTATTGCCTGTCTCAAAGGCAAACAACACAAAACTTCTCATAAGTCCAAAGAGTTGAACACAATCTCAAATTCTCTTCAGTTGTTGCATATGGATCTGTTTAGTCCTACAAATGTTATGAGTATAGGTAAGAAATCATACTGCTTAGTTATTGTTGATGATTACTCTAGATTTACTTGGGTATATTTTCTAAGGACTAAGGATGAGACAAGTGGACTGATCAAATCCTTTATTCTAAGAATTGAAAACCAAACAAATCAAAAGGTAAAAGTCATTAGGTCAGACAATGGTACTGAATTTAAAAATCATGACCTAAACACCTTTTGTGAGGAAAAAGAAATTGAGAGGCAATACAATGCTCCTAGGACTCCACAACAAAATGGTGTTGCTGAGAGAAGGAATAGGACACTGATTGAAGCTGCTAGATCTCTGTTAGCTGATTCCAAACTTCCAATTACTTTCTGGGATGAAGCAGTTAATACTGCTTGCTATGTCCAAAACAGAGTTCTAGTAGTCAAGCCTAAGAACAAGACACCATATGAGCTTTTAAATAAAAGAAAACCATTTATTGGATATTTCAAACCTTTTGGGTGTCCTTGTACCATTCTCAATACCAAAACTCACTTAGGAAAGTTTGATAGCAAGGCAGATGATGGTTTTCTTGTTGGTTACTCATCTCAGAGTAAGGCCTACAGAGTATTTAACTCTTCTTCTAGAATAATTGAGGAAAGTGACAATGTCAAATGCAATGAGAACACACCAAATCCTATTGGTTCAGGTCCTCAGTGGTTGTTTGACATTGATTCACTAACTAACTCTTTGGGTTTCAGTAGTGATGATCATGCAGGTTCAGGAAGTGGAGGATCAGGGGATGTACAAGTACAAGACATTATTCCTCGGTCTGTGATCTTTCCCATACCTACAATGGAACCTGTTGAAATCTGTGAAAATGAGACTATTACTGAACCAATTCAGAGTGAAGAAGAAAGAAGAGATAAGGAGAAGTCAGAGCATGAAGAGCCAGAAGTAGCTGATGAGATCCCCTCAGCTGACTTAAATGATTCCAATCTAGAATTAGGAATCAATGAAGAACCTAGTCATCAGACTAGAACACAAAAGAACCATCCTCCAGAGCTGGTAATAGGAGACAGATCTTCTCCTATGGTAACTAGGAATCAAAGCAGACTACAAGAGATGCAGGATCAGCAACATACAGTACTCTCTTGCTTTCTATCTCAGATTGAGCCTAAGAAGGCCTCTGATGCAATGAAAGATTCAAGTTGGATAGAAGCTATGCAAGAAGAGTTGCTACAGTTTAAGTTGCAAGATGTTTGGGACTTGGTGGACCTTCCAAAAGGTCACAGAGCTATTGGCACCAAGTGGATTTTCAGGAATAAAAAGGATGAGAGAGGAATAGTAATCAGAAACAAAGCAAGGCTAGTGGCACAAGGGTACACTCAGGAAGAAGGCATAGATTATGAAGAAGTATTTGCTCCAGTTGCAAGGGTAGAGGCAATTAGGCTATTTCTAGCCTATGCCTCATACATGAAGTTCAAGGTATATCAAATGGATGTGAAGGGTGCCTTTCTATATGGTACAATTGATGAAGAAGTATATGTCTGTCAGCCCCCTGGATTTGAAAATCCATCATATCCTGACAGAGTATATAAACTGAAGAAAGTACTTTATGGTCTACATCAAGCCCCAAGAGCATGGTATGATACATTGTCTACCTATCTCTTAGAAAATGGGTTTGAAAGGGGAATAATTGACAAGACCCTCTTCATTAGAAGAAGTAAGAAGGACATCCTACTTGTTCAGATCTATGTGGATGACATCATCTTTGGATCTACAAAAGAACAGATGTGTAGAGACTTTGAAGAGTTGATGCACAAGAGCTTCAAAATGAGTGCAATGGGTGAACTCACCTTCTTCCTTGGGCTTCAAGTGAAACAACAGAAAGATGGGATCTTCATAAGTCAATCAAAGTATGTGAAAGACATCCTGGACAAATATGGTTTAACAGACTCAAAGCCAGCAAGCACACCAATGGAAACTCACAAACAGATCACTGCTGATCTTGAGGGGGAGGATGTTGATGTCCATATTTATAGATCAATGGTTGGATCTCTCATGTATCTCACAGCCTCAAGACCAGACGTCATGTTTTCAGTGTGTGTGTGTGCCAGATTTCAAGTCAAGCCAAAGCAATCACATCTTCAAGCAGTTAAAAGGATTTTCAGATACTTAAGAGGGCAACCTAGATTAGGTCTTTGGTATCCTTATGAATCCAACTTTGACTTGATTGCTTATTCAGACAGTGACTTGGGTGGTGATAATATGGATAGAAAGTCTACTTCAGGGGGATGTCATATTTTGGGTGCAAGACTAGTATCTTGGCAGTGTAAGAAGCAAACCACTGTGTCCTTATCAACAACAGAAGCTGAGTACATTGCTGCTGTAAGTTGCTGCTCTCAGGTTCTATGGATTCAGAATCAAATGCTGGACTATGGGGTAACCTTTCTTCACACTCCAATCTTCATTGACAATAGCAGTGCTATAAGCATTGTTAACAATCCAGTCAAGCACTCCAAAACAAAGCATATTGAGATCAGGTATCACTTTATTAGAGACTGTAATGAAAAGAAGCTTATTCAAGTTGCTAAAGTTCATACTGACAACCAGCTTGTTGATCTATTCACTAAAGCTTTTGATGTGGGTAGATTCACTTTCTTGGTCACAAGTGTGGGCATGATCAACTCTGAATGAGCCCATGTTTTAAAAAGTGTTTACATACCTGTTATTTGGTTATTCTTTGGTGCTGCTAATCATCTTTCTCAGGAAAAGTATTGCCTTGTTCAGATCAACTCAAGCTTCAAAAAGTGTAAGTTAGTTAATACTGCTAGTGGTTAATACTGCTCTTAGTTAATACTGCTAGTTAGTTAATACTGCTAGTGGTTAATACTGCTCTCAGTTAATACTGCTAGTGGTTAATACTGCTCTCAGTTAATACTGCTAGTTAGTTAATACTGCTAGTGGTTAATACTACTCTCAGTTAATACTACTAGTGGTTAATACTGCTCTCAGTTAATACTGTTAGTTAGTTAATACTGCTAGTGGTTAATACTGCTTCTTTCCCGAATCATATATATACCCGTTTGCCCGCCTAAAAGCTCATAACGACTCTTTGAATATTGTTCATCTTCTCTCTAACCCTTTTTCTCTCAAGCACCTAGTAAGTTTCAGGCAAGAACACTCAATCTCGATGGCATCCATGGAGTTCATTAATGAGCACAACGAAATCGCAATGCTTCAAAAGCCAAAGCAGGCTGATGGATTTTACCAGATAGTCGATTTTCTCAAGACAAGCCATATCGAGTATGCTCTTACAGTGTCACCATCCATCTACATTGAGCACCAGAAACAATTTTGGTCCAATGCCACCATTGTTACTGAAAATGGTGTGCAAGTGATCAAGACAAGGGTGTGTGACAAACCCTTGACAGTTTCTGAAGAAGTTATTCGCATCAGTCTACGTCTAGACAATGCTTCAGGTATTTCATCTATCTCTAATGATGAACTGTTTTCCACTCTAACTAGAATGGGGTATGGAGGCCCATTGGGTGTTTTCAAGTTCTCAAAAGCCAAATTTTCTCCCCAATGGCGTTTCTTTGTCCATACCCTAATGCACTGTATTTCCAGAAAGACTACTGGATGGAGTGAGTTCAGTAGTACCATTGCTTATGCTTTGGTCTGCTTGGCCACTGCCAGAAAGTACAATTTTTCTAAAATGATTTTCAATGACCTTGTGTCAAACTTGGGAAACAAAAAGAGTTTTTATATGTACCCAGGATTTGTCCAGGCAGTTATAACCAATGAATTGACGGATATGCCTCAATTTGATGAGGTATATGTACCAAAAATCCCCAAGGGTAAGGTCTTTTCAAATATGAAGAGATCTGCCTTGGACTCGGAAGGAGTTGACACCCCATTGTTCTCTACAATGATGGTGGTGTCCCACAATCAAGAAGGTATGGCTTCAGGGTTAAGGCCCTCATTAGACCATCCCACTGAAAGCCAATCCCACCCTTCAATCAGTATATCAATCCTACAGTCCCTTCTTCAAAAACCAACTTCACCAATCACCAATACATACGTGAGGAAAAAGGTAAAGAAGGCTCCTTCCCTTCTTGTACCTTCACCCACAGATCCTTTAAGCCCTCTAATGGAGAATTATCCATTAGAGAATATCTATAGGGAAACCACAGGGGTCTCTCCCAACCCCAAGGAGGTGCTCACTGAGGAGATGCATGAGCATATGGGTGCAAAGGCTGCTACTACTCCTGCTAGCACAGAGGAGGCCAGTGGTAACATCAATAAGACCTTCCCCATGGCAACTTTGGGTGAGCAATCATCCAAAGGTCCCAGGTGCCAAGAAACCAAGGGGGTGGAGGGTGCTTCTGCTAGGCAGAAGACTTCCACTACAAAAAGATCCAATGATCCTCCAAATGTGGTAAACACACCAAAAGGAGGTGATGACAGATATGACTACAATGAATTGATGGAAACTATGGGCAACATTAATATGGATGTTATCAAACAAGGGAAAGACATAGAAGACATGAAATTGGTAATTCTGTCTCAACAAGTACAGATTACCAAATTGAAGAAAATGGTGACAAGATTGGTGCACAAGAAGAGGAGAAGGCAATTTGTGTTGAAGAAGAGGAAAAATGCTAATGATGTTTTCAACAAGGGGGAGAATCAAGAGGCTGAAGCAGAAAAGGAAAGTACATCTGGGATGGGATTTGATTTTGAGGGGGAGAAAGAAACAGAAACAGAACCACAAGTAGCAGAAACAGATGAGGTTCAAGCAGCAGCAGTAACAGAACAGGTAGCAGCAGTAACAGGGCTATCTGTTGAAGAGTTGGAAATTGCAGAAACTTTGGTAAAAGTCAAGAATGACACTCCCAAGGCTACTCAAAAGGCCAAGGGAGTGGTCATTAAGGAAGGAGGTATTGAAAAGAAAACAAGCAAAGAGATCAGTGAGGCAAAGTTGAAAAGGAAAGGAAAAGCTAAGATGGTTGAATCTGAACAACCCTTAAAGAAGAAGAACCAGACAGAATTAGATGCAGAAGTAGCAAAACAGCTTCAAGCAGAAATGGAAAAGGAGGAACAACTCCAATCTGAAAAGGATAGAGAACTTGCAATGGAGATGGCTAAAAGTCTAAATGAAGAGTATCAAAAGAGCATGCAAACTGCAGCTGAGGCCAAGAAGAGATCAGTGACTGTTTTCAAGCAAAGAATGCCAGTCAAGAAGCAGAAAAGACAACCTTCTAAGACCTTTTTGGCCAATCAGGAAAGAAGAAAAATGATAAACTTTTTGAAAGGCTCAATTGGTGTCAAATGAGAGATGTTCACCAACATGGCATACAGCAAGGTTGAGGAGCTGTATAAGAAAGAAATGGCAAAGCTTCAAGGGGACTCCTCTCAAAGGGAAGAAGCTGAAAGAAGGATGAAGGAGAGACATGATCTCAACATCCAACAACCATTCCCTGAGGAAGTCATTCCTACTTAAGAAAAGGCTGAAGACACTAAAGAAGAAAATGTTGCTGTGGAAGCCAAATCTGCAAAAAGAGTAAAGACTATAGCTTCCAAGAAACAATTCAAGAAGCCTAGGATTGAAGAAGCAGAAAAAGAGGAAGAACCTTCAGTTACACCTTCAGCAGAATCTGTGCAGAACCCAGAGCAGTCCAATAAGCAATCTGATGAGCATGTGGGTCTTTATATGACTGTAATTGAACCAGTACAGGCTGTTCCCATATCTGTAAAAGCACCAGAAGTCATCTTTTGGGATATTCTGAGGGACAACAGAAAGGAGTACTTCACACTGAAAAGAGTTGGGAATGTATTTGAAGTATATTCAACTTGGGGGAAAGTAATCAGAAGTTGCTCCAGAGCTGACCTAGAAGAAATGCATAAGGTGGGAATGAAGCTTTATGAGCATGTTTTGAAAGGAACTGAAGAAAATCTACTCAAGATTGCAATGGAATATCTTTGTATGATGTTTGAACCAGAAAAGGTGGGGCACAGGATAAAAGATTTGCATCATGAGTATGTGTTTAAGAAGATAGATAAGTGGATACTTTTTGAAAACTGTGGTGTATACATGATCACAATAGATAAATGTTATCATGAATATTACCTGGTGGACAAAGTATATGATCATATCAAGGAGAAGCTGAATGGGATGCTGAAAGCTAAGCTAGTGTGTGCAAAGGAATCAGAAATGGCCAGAATTGTGGTAAGAAGGAAGTTTATATTGAAGATCTTTTTATGTTTAGTAATTATCTTTTATTCTGCAATATATATATAGATTTGTTTAGAATAGCTAAGTAACTTTTGTGAAAATAATTCTGAGTTTTTGTTTAAGAGAGAATCAACCTCAAGGCATAGTTCCTAATTCTAGAGAAGTAGAATTCGTTTTGAAAGAGCTTGTTCTTCAAGATTGAGGTTGTGTGTGTAATCTTGTAACTTCAATCATTCAATACAAGTTTACAAGTTATTCATCATATTTACTGTTTGTTTACTGTGTTATTGAATATCAAAGTGTTATTCCGCAAACTTCTTTGATATTGTTTCTGAGTATTTATAATTCTTGTTGAGAATTCGATCCTAACAAGTGGTATCATAGCCAGTATTCTCAGAAACCTACATTCAAAATCACATCATCATGGCTAAAGGTTCAGAGTCTTCAAGCTCAGAAATTCCTACAGAGGTAACATCTAATCTTTGTTCTAAATCCTGTATTGAAACTGTTAAAAGGTACAGGGATCACAACCAGACAATGAGTGATGACCTTAAAAGATTAGAGAGAGATATAAAAGACTATGCAAAAATTGTTGAGAGTTTTGAGGAACAGATTAAGAGTTTCCAAGCCAATGAACTCCAACACTCATATGACACCAACTACTGGAAGTGGGAGAAAGATCAGTATGAGTTGAAGCTGAAACAGAAAGAAGAGGAGAATGAGAAAATAAAGAGTGAGTTTGAGAAAGCCAAGCTGGATATTGAGAAATTTTCCAATGCTTCAAAAGCAATGGACTCTTTGCTCCAAACTCAAATCCATGACAAACTTAGAAGAGGAATAGGCTATAATACCACACCACCACCATACAACAACAATTACATCCCTCCTATATCAGACTTGCTAGAGACCAAGAATAGGAAGGAATTGTCTGATGAAGCCACTAAGGTAGATTCATTAGACAAAGTGGTGGTTGAAACAGATTCTGAAGAAGAAAACTCTAATGATAAGAGTAAGGAGAACACTGTGAGTGGTGAGATTCCCCTAGAAAATCACATTATCACCAATGAGGGATGTGGAAAAACTTGGGTCAAATCTAAGGACATAGAGAAGACAGAGGGAAAGTCTGGTAAGGTACATTACAAACAGACCACAGTTGTGAATCTTGTCCCTTGCAAGCAGTATACATGCAATAAATCTGAGTCCCAAAAACATGATAAACCAAGGGGAAATCAGAGAAACTGGAATAATCAGTGGGCACAAAAACAAGGGATTGATCTGTGTAAAATCAACAGGCCAAAACCTTGTTTTATCTGTGGCAAATTGAATCATCTTGCCAAATACTGTTATTTCAATCCTATTAACCAAAGAGTCACTTTTCAAAGACAACCACAAAACTCTTCTGGTTATAGGAATCAAAGAAGGAATCAAATGGCTGAGAAAAGAGCACCTAAAAAGTTTCATGCTCAGAACAAGTTTGCTAATATAAAGAAAAATACTCCAAATAAGCCAAGAAGTAATTTAAAGACAAAGAAAGCAAACAACTTTGTTCAGGTTTGGGTTCCAATTGTAAAGAAACCTGTTAGTACTGCTATCCCAGATAGTACTGCTAACAGAAATAGTGCTGCTAACTCAGTTAGTACTGCTAACCAAGTTAGTACTGCTAACAAGGCTAGTGCTGCTTCTAGTAGTAATGCTGCCAATCCTATAATCTTGACAAAGTATTCCAGCCATGAGATTCCTAAACAACTCATCCAGGCTAAACTTACAGATTATATTGATGAGAAAGGACAACCCAAGACCACTTTGGCTTGGGTTTCCTCCAAGACTAACTGATTTATCAAGTGTGCAGGGCAACCAAAAGCTCAAGAGGAAAGCATTTGGAATGCAGATAGTGGTTGCTCTTGGCACACAACAGGTAACATGGACTGCCTTCAAATTCTTCAAAAGATTTGATGGAGGAAATGTTGCATTTGATTCAGAGGGAAGTAATAATAAATGCTCAGGGCATGAGTTAAAAGATAAGTTGCCTATGGAAGATTTCATTGAGCATGATACTACTAACCTGTGTGTTTAAGTGTTCCAGGTTGAAGTTAGTAATACTCCAGAGGGAGTAATGATCATGAAGGATCAAGAACAAAAGGATCAGGGGATGAACAAAGTAGTAAAAAGTATGAGTAAAAGGATGGTGTCAAAAAGTGTAAGTGTAGTAAATGCTTCCAGTGCAGTTTTAATACTGCCAGTGCATTTTTAATACTGCCAGTGCATTTTTAATACTGCCAGTGCACAGTTAATACTGCTAGTTAATTAATACTGCTAGTGGTTAATACTGCTCTCAGTTAATACTGCTAGTTAGTTAATACTGCTAGTGGTTAATACTGCTCTCAGTTAATACTGCTTTCAGTTAATACTGCTTTCAGTTAATACTGCTCACTGTTAATACTGCTTTCACTAAATTTTTAGGGTTAATAATGCTTATAATCCACAAGCTATAAATACCCTTTCCCCGCCTAAAAGATCATAACGACTCTTTGTCTACTGTTCATCTTCTCTCTCACTCTTTTCTCTCAAGTATCCAATGCTCGCTAATCAAGAATCCTTGTGTACAGATGGCTTCAATGGTGTTTATTGACGAGCACAACGAGATTGCAATGCTAAAGAACCCGAAACAAGCCGATGGATTCCACCAAATTGTGGACTTTCTCAGGTCAAGCCACATTGCCCATGCTCTCACTGTATCACCAACTATCTACATAGAGCATCAAAGGCAATTTTGGGCTAATGCCACCATTGTTACTGAAGATGGTGTCCAAATGATCAAGACAAGGGTATGTGAAAAACCCCTAACAGTTACTGAAGAGGTGATACGCATCTGTCTACGTCTAGACGATGCTGCAGGTATAACCTCTATTCCTAATGAGGAATTATTCTCAACTCTTACTAGAATGGGGTATGGAGGCCCATTGGGTGTGTTCAAGTTCTCAAAAGCTAAATTTTCATCCCAATGGCGTTTCTTTGTCCATACCCTTATGCATTGTATCTCTAAAAATACTACTGGATGGAGTGAGTTCAGTAGCACCATTGCTTATGCTTTGGTGTGCTTGGCCACTGCCAGAAAGTACAATTTTTCTCAAATGTTTTTTAATGATCTTGTCTCAAACCTGGGAAGTAAAAAGAGTTTTTATATGTACCCCAGGTTTGTATAAGAAGTAATAACCCATGAATTGACGGATATACCTCATTTTGATGGGGTATATGTACCAAAAATTCCCAAAGGTAAGGTCTTTTCAAACATGAAAAGATCCCCTCTGGACTCGGAAGGAGTTGACACCCCATTGTTCTCTACAATGATGGTGGTGTCCCACACTGAAGAAGGTATGGCAGCAGGGTCAAGGACCTCATTAGACCATCCACTAAGCCAATCCCAACCTTCCCACTCTGTATCTATCCCACAGTCCCTACTGCATAAGCCCACTTCTCCAATTACCCAAACTTATACAAGGAAACAGGTAAAGAAGGCTCCTTCCCTTCTTGTACCATCACCCACTAAGCCTTCTAGCCCTCTAAGGGAGAATTCTACCTTAGAGAATATCAATAGGGAAACCAAAGGGGTGTCTTCCAACCCCAAGGAGGTGCTCACTGAGGTGGAGGTTGAGCATATGGGTGCTAAGGCTGCCACTACTCCTGCTAGCACAGAGGAGGTCAGTGGTAACATACATAAGACCTTCCCCATGGCAACTTTGGGTGAGCAATCATCCAAAGGTCCCAGGTGCCAAGAAACCAAGGGGGTGGATAGTGCTTCTGCTAGGAAGAAGACTTCCACTACAAAAAGATCCAATGATCCATCAAAAGAGGGTAACACTTCTGGAGAAGGTGAGGACAGATATAACTATTATGAATTGATGGAAACCATGGGAAGCATCAACATGGATGTACTCAAACAGGGCAAAGATATAGAAGAACTTAAACTTATAGTTCTGTCCCAACAAGTCCAGATTGCCAAGCTAAAGAAAATGGTGACA
Source organism: Arctium minus (assembly GCA_954870635.1). Classification (NCBI taxonomy): domain Eukaryota; kingdom Viridiplantae; phylum Streptophyta; class Magnoliopsida; order Asterales; family Asteraceae; genus Arctium; species Arctium minus. Next base: position 11,166,524 of record OX941082.1, read on the forward strand.
AGGTTATTGCAAAAGAAGAGGAGAAAGCAGTTTGTTCTAAAGAAGAGGAACAATGCTCAAGATGCTTCCAACAAGGGGGAGAAGCAAGAAAGGGAAACAGAAAAAGAAAGTTCAACTGAAAAGAGAGTTGAAGTTGAGGGGGAGACAGAGGATGCAATAGAAGCAGAAACAGAAGTTGCTCAAGCAGCAGAAACTGTTAATGCTGCTGAAACAGCAGAAACAGTTAATGCTACTGAAACAAAAGAAGCAGCAGAAACAGAAGAAGCAGTAACAGGGCTCTCTGTAGAGGAACTGGAGATTGCAGAGACATTGGTTAAAGCCAAGAATGACACTCCTAAGGCTAGTCAAAAGGCCAAGGGAGTGATCATTAATGAAGGAGGAGGCTCAAAGAAAAGAAGAGAATCAAGTAAAGAAACTTTGAAAGATACAAAGGGAAAGGGAAAGGAAAAGCTTATTGAAACTGAACTGCCTTCAAAGAAGAGGAGTCAGATTGAAATGGATGAGGAGATGGCAAAGCAGCTTCAAGAGCAAATGGAAAAGGAGGAACAGATTCAAACAGAAACAGATAGAGAGCTTGCAAAGATAATGGCCAGAAAACTAAATGTTGAGTATCAAGAAAGTTTAAAAGCAGAAACTGAAGCCAAGAAAAGCTCTGTGAAAGTGTCTAAGCAGAGAATGCCAGTAATGAAGCAGAAAAGACAACCTTCTAAGACCTTTTTGGCCAATCAAAAAAAAAGAAGAATGATTAACTTCCTGAGAGGTGCAATTGGTGTCAAAGGGGAAATGTTTACCAACATGGCATACAGCAAGGTTGAGGAGCTGTACAAGAAAGAAATGACCAAGCTTCAAGGGGACTCATCTCAAAGGGAAAAGGCTGAAAGAAAAATGAAGGAAAGGCATGACCTAAATATTCAACAACCATTCCCTGAGGAGACCACACCTTCAAAGGACAATGATGAAGAAATGAAGGAAGAACAAGAGAATGCGGGTATAGAAATTAAATCTGCAAAGAGGGTGAAGACAATTGCTTCCAAAAGGCAGTCTAAAAGGCCAAGAGTGGAAGAAAGAGCAGAAACTGAAGCAGAACCTTCAGTTACACCTTCAGCAGAACCTGTGCAGAACCCAGAATAGTCCAAAGAACAATCAGATGAGCATGTAGGCTGTATATGACTATAGTAAAACCTGTACAGGCTGTTCCAATTTCCATGAAGGCTCTAGAGATCATCTTTTGGGATATCCTAAGAGACAATGGAAAGGATTTCTTTAGACTCAAAATAAATGGTGGTGCATTTGAAGCATATTCAACCTGGGGGAGAGTAATCAGAGATTGTTCAAGAGCAGACATAGAGGAAATGTACAAAGTGGGAATGAAACTCTATGAGCCTGTGTTGAAAGGTACTGAAGAAAATCTTCTCAAAATGGCAATGGAATACTTATGTATGATGTTTGATCCAGAGAAGGTGGTGCATAGGATTAAAGATCTTCATCATGAGTATGTGTTCAAAAAGATTGATCATTGGATACTTTTTGAAAACTGTGGTGTGTACATGATTACAATTGATAAATGTTATCATGAATACTACCTAGTTGACAAAATATATGATCATAGCAAGCAGAAACTTGAAGGAATGTTGAAAGCTAAGCTAGTATGTACTAAGGATTCAGAAATGGCCAGAATTGTGGTGAGAAGAACTATCAATCAAAGTCTGGGCATAGATCTAAATTTGGGCAACTGAATGTGAGGTGTTGAAAGCATCTTGAAGATCAGATCTGAAGAACTTAACTTATATTCCTAAAAGTCAAGTTAGGGGGAGATTGTTGGGAACTGAAGAATTGCACAAGTACAGCACAAGTAAAGTTAATGCTGCTAGAAGAAAATAGTTACTACTTCTAGTTAGTACTTTTGTGATTAATGCTGCTAGTTGCAGATTAATGCTGCTCAACAAGTTTAGTACTGCTAGTTCAAAGTTAGTACTGCTTGAAGAGATTAATACTGCTAAACATGGTTAGTACTGCTGGAGTTAATACTGCTCAGAGTATTAATGCTGCTGAAGAATAATGCTGCTTATGTGATAAAGAATTCGCATGGAAGGATGACAGCTGGATGGACTGAAGATATTCATGGAAGTTGGAGATAAAGATGGAAGTTTATATTGAAGATCTTTTTATGTTTAGTAATTATCTTTTATTCTGCAATATATATATATATATATATATATATATAGATTTGTTTAGAATAGCTAAGTAACTTTTGTGAAAATAATTCTGAGTTTTTGTTTAAGAGAGAATCAACCTCAAGGCATAGTTCCTAATTCTAGAGAAGTAGAATTCGTTTTGAAAGAGCTTGTTCTTCAAGATTGAGGTTGTGTGTGTAATCTTGTAACTTCAATCATTCAATACAAGTTTACAAGTTATTCATCATATTTACTGTTTGTTTACTGTGTTATTGAATATCAAAGTGTTATTCCGCAAACTTCTTTGATATTGTTTCTGAGTATTTATAATTCTTGTTGAGAATTCGACCCTAACAGTATTTGTTTGATAGTTACAGTTCAGGGTTTAAACTGTAATATGTTAATAGTTATTAGCTATTGGGCCTCACGCCCATAAGCCCATTAAGCCTAAAAGCCTGGGTATTTAAAGTTATGCTTAGTTTAGGTTTAGGTTAGAACCTTTCATATTTTCATAATTATTGTTTAGAGAGAGGTAGCAAGTTTTCTCTGTATTCAAAGGGTATCAAGAACACTCAAGGTTTCATTGTTTATTCAAGGGATTGGTATGTTACTCTGATTTATATATCTCTTGATTATTATTGTGTTGCTTGATTACTTGATTGTTAATCAACTAGATTAAACTGGGATAACAAGTGGTATCAAAGCCTAAAGAATCAAAAAAAAATCAAGATAAAAAAAAATCAAAATTATTCACGATAATCAAAACCACACTTGCAAAAATTTTCTTATTTTCAAATTTTGATTATTCAAGAAAAATTTTGAGTGTGGTTTTGATCAAAGCCTAAATTTTTTTTAAGTAATCTGTGAATAGTAACAGTAATACAATTATTTGATCCAACAATCTCCCCCTTTGGATTCAAGATTAAAAAAAATTTGCAATTGTCTTCGGGTCTTCACTTGTATTCTCTTTTCTTCAGATATGTCATTGATAGCTTCAGAACTTGTAGCTTTAAAATCTTTAAATTCTTTAAAATCTTCAGTTCTTCAGATTATATTCTCCCTTTTTGTATCTTCTCCCCCTTTTTGATGAGTGGTGAGAATCATCATCATCAAAACTTTGTAAAACAATCTCCCCCTATTCAAGACAATCTCCCCCATTGTGTATGATCACGTAAGCACAGTCTTCATGTAACGAGCCCTGTATGGAAATAAGAGCAGTCTTCTCAGATGAAAAGAGTGATTATTTCAATCTTTTCAGACAAAAAAAGGGGGAGAATAATCAAACAAGGGAGAATACAAGAAGAATTGTTGACTGAAGATATCAAATATCAAAAGTTTTGAAGTTTTGAAGATATCAATGTTATATCTAAAGAAAAGTGAAGACAAGTGAAGACCCGAAGACAATTGCAAATTTTTTTAATCTTGAATCCAAAGGGGGAGATTGTTGGATCAAATAATTGTATTCAAGATTAAAGTTAAAGTTCAGGGTTTAAACTGCAATTGTGCTAAAGTTAATTAGAGGGTTTAAATTGTAATAGATTAATAGTTATTAGCTATTGGGCCTCAAGCCCATAAGCCCATTAAGCCTAAAAGTCTGGGTATTTAAAGTTATGTTTAGTTTAGGTTTAGGTTAGAACCTTTCATATTTTCATAATTATTGTTTAGAGAGAGGTAGCAAGTTTTCTCTGTATTCAAAGGGTATCAAGAACCCTCAAGGTTTCATTGTTTATTCAAGGGATTGGTATGTTACTCTGATTTATATATCTCTTGATTATTATTGTGTTGCTTGATTACTTGATTGTTAATCAACTAGATTAAACTGGGATAACAATTGGTATCAGAGCCTAAAGAATCAAAAAAAAAATCGAAGTTACTATTCACATATTACTGTTCATCGCGAAATCACTGTTCATCGAAAAAAAAATTGTGTTCATCTGATTTCATGAATCTGTGAGTTTTTATGATTAAGATTGATCTGATTAAGTGAGTTTTATTCTATTGAAAAGTATCTGATTGATTAATTGCATTGAGAATTAACAAAGTGATTGAATTTGTGATTTCGTGTTTTCTGGGTTTGTATGAATATTGACACTGTGCTCATCAAATTAGAGTATAAAAGTTGATTTTAATCTTTGTTATTGATTGGGTTGTGTTCGATACATGTATCTGAGTACAAAGGACTGATTTTTGCATCTGATTTTGAGTCTGTATTGATTTCTGGGTTGATTATCTGAGTTGTTTATCGACATTCTGGGCTGATTCAAGAACATACCGGTCGAATAGTTTTATCGGTCATACAGTTTACCGGTCGACCCACTCAAAATTCTTATCGGTCGAACATCACTATCAATCCATACCTTTACCGGGCATATCAACTTACCGGTCGAATAACTTTACCGGTCGAGCACTTTACCGGTCGAAGCATTTTACCGGTCAAAAAAAAAAATCTCGGTCGGTGAACAGTACCGGTGAACAGTACCCCCGTCGAAAAAAAAATCTTTCTTTTGCGCCACTTCTTATTCGCGCGAAACTCAACTTTGCGCGACCCGTTACTCGCGCATACCTCACGTTTGCGCTACTGCCTATTCGCGCAAAGCTTCTCTGTCCTTAGCAATTATCTCACTGTTGCGCCAGATTTTCTATGATTAATTTCTGAGATTAATACTGTTTGATCCATTTGAGTTTTATATTTTTTTTGAGAATTTTGCATTTGATTATTTTTGGAAATTTATTTTTCTGAAATTTTTTGAGTGTAGTTTTTATCTAATTATTGATTCTAACGATCTCATCTAGTTGATTCTTTTGGTACAGAAAAGTTTGATTACTAACCATACAGCTAGGATGTCGTATCAGCTAAATATGTTTGCAGGATACAACCTTGATGTTAGCAACATGACTCTTTCTGAAGTAAAAGAAAAGGCTAAACATCTTGCTAGACAGTTGTCAAGATATACAGACAGGGCTGATGATTGCGAAAGGGAAATTACAAAGCTCAAATCCGAGATGTTACCTCTTGAAGCTGAGATTGAAAATCTAAAGATTCAGAACTCTTCTCTTCTTATTCAGATCAATGCTTTAAAAGAAAATTCAAAAGATTCTGATTCTATAATTGATCTTGCAGGAATAATTGCGTCTAAAGAAAAAGAGATCTTAGATCTTCAAGCAAAGTTGAAAAGATCTGAATCCAGCTCTACATGGTCTAAGAAGGAGTTAATGCAAAAAGAGCTTGATGAGCTTAGAAGAAGAGAAAACATTGCTCGCGAGACATCTGAAGAGCTTAGAAAGTCAAACTCTCGAATCTTTGCTGAAAGAGACTCTTTAAAAGATAAAGTTCTCAGTCTTGAGGTTGAGATTAAAACGATGAAAGAAAATGCAACCCAAGACAGAGACAATACAATAGCTCAAGATGAATTGCTGAAGATAGAGAAAGAAAGAAAAGACTTTGCCAAGAAATTCTCTGATTTCTCCAGAAAAGCCTTCGAAGAAAAGAAATCTTTAGAGCTTAGATGTGTTAAACTTTCTCAACAAGTTTCAGACTTTGAGAAGGTTATCATTCTAGAGAGAGAAAAGGCTGAGAATGAGAAGAAGAAAGCTGAGCTGAAGGATACAAATATAGACTTTTCTGAAGAAAAGAAAATATTTGAGACCGAGATAGCCAAGCTGACAAGAAAGCTATCTGAATTGTCAACAAACATCTTGAAGGAGAAGAATGCAAAATCTGAGTTGCATAAGAAGTTTGATCTGATTGAAAAGGAAAGAAACAGTTTGTCCTCAAAGATAAAAGAACTTGAAGAGATCGTATTCAAGGTCAAGCTGACTGAGCACAAGACGCCAGAGTCAATAGCTCAATCACCAAGAGATGATCTAGCTGATTCAGATAGTTCATTAAAAACAGCTTCAAGTTCACATTTTTCAAATGTTTTCTATAATCCTTTCTATGATTTAGATGACTGTCTTACTTCTAAATCTACTGATCAGATTCGTCCTTCTAACCTTTTCTATGACAAAAATGTTGATGGTTCAGGTAACTTCAAGAAGACTAAGTCTCAAAAGAAAAGCTTCTGGAGAAGGCATGATGAGAAAGAAAAAGGAAACTGGATCTGGAAAGTTAAAGGATCTCAAGAGGAAAAGAAGAAAGACAAATCATATGTGCATACATCAAATGCTAAAAGGAACAATGCTACAAAAGGTAAAACTTTTGGCAAACCTAATCTGGTTTACACAATCAATCAATTGATCAGGTTAGCACAAAAGAAAATTAGTTGTTCCTACTGCGGCTCAAATGATTTTGTGAGAAAAGATTATGTGAATAACTGGTATGGTTCTTACTTCATATCTCCTACTAGAACTGCAACTAACCCGTTAGGACCCAAATACCAGTGGGTACCAAAAGCTAAATCTGTGTTGCAGGCACCCAATGTTTAAGGGGGAGGAAGAACAATGGCTTTTGAACAAAACAGTTCAAAACCCAGACTTAATTGTCAAAAAGAAGGCTTCTAAGTAAATCAGCTTAGAACCCGTACCTCAACGGAATATGGCTTCTAATCACATCGGATTAGAACCCGCACTTCAGTGCCTTATTTTTTCTGTTTTTTCTTAAACTCTGAAAAAAAAATCATTTAGTTAAGGGAGAGAATATCTGTGATGCTAACAGATTTTTGGTTACTTAAATGCTTATCTGACCATGTGTTCTTAAAGATAAATACTTGCGTTTTATCTTGTCAATATACTTTGTCAAGTATTCATACACATAACGGTTCAGAACATTCTATTTGACTTTGTTATTACCATGTATCAAAAGTTAAATCTTTCTATGGTAATACTCACGTTATTTGTATTCACTGTTGATTGAATCAAACGTCATTTCATGTGCTTTCATTGAAAATATGTTTATATATTGTTCATATAAACAACATTCGTTTTTGATTATCCAAAATATTATTCTTCATGATAAAATGATATGAGCTTAATTGTCAAACTCTTTCAGTTTGAGGGGGAGAATTGCATCGTCAAACACAACTGTTTTGACATCTCCAAAATTTTTATTCTTCATGTAACAAGTGGTATTTATGCTTACATGTACAAAAAGCCTGTTGAACAGCATGTTCTTTTTAGGAAATTACATGGGATTCAGTGTGAGTACTTAACAGAACTTCCATGGATTCACGATAACCAGTCTTTCCTACCCAGGAAGTATTCCCTGAGTGATTGAGGGGAGAGGGGTCAAAAGAATTGAGTGATGGTGTGTGAAGAGGTAAAATGGAAAAGAGAGATTGGTTAGAAGTGAGCATTAAAAGAAAGAGGGTGAGAGAACAGAGTAAAAGAATATTAAACTCTGCACCAAACTTCTTTCTGAGCCGGGCAGCCACATAATCTGATTGGTTCACATTCTTTGGTGACTATCATTGAAAAAGGCACCTAGCCCATGCCATCTCTTGCATACAACCCCACCAGCTACTCATTCTTTTCTCAAAAAGAGAATGTTTCACATTTTCTGGGGACGCAACACATATGCTATTGGTTCTTCATTTGAAAGATACTAATATTGAAAAAGAAGGAAAGTTGCCCCACCTTCGAACCCTTTCTCATGCACATTGAGTCTTTGAATAATTTGTTGCTGTCTCAACAAGTTTACATACTTTGAGCCTATATTGAAAAGCAATCATCTATGCTTAAATTCTTTCATACACATGCACGAGCACACAGAAATTTGTTTTCTGTCAGAACGTTCATAGATAACCATGTGTTATTCGATGATTGAATGGAAGACCTGGGGAGTCTACATCAAACCAGCTCCTTATATAGTAACTTTGTGTTACTCAGTGACTTTGTGTCATTGACAGACATTCTAACTGAGTCATTTGTTGATTCAAGGTTACATCTATTAAACTGTTTGAATTTGAAAAGATTCAAATGGTTACTACTTTCTATTTTAATCTGAAAAGATTGAAATAATAACTATTTCCATCTGGGAAGACTGCTCTTATTTCCATACAGGGCTCGTTACATGAAGACTGTGCTTACGTGATCATACACAATGGGGGAGATTGTCTTGAATAGGGGGAGATTGTTTTACAAAGTTTTGATGATGATGATTCTCACCACTCATCAAAAAGGGGGAGAAGATACAAAAAGGGAGAATATAATCTGAAGAACTGAAGATTTTAAAGAATTTAAAGATTTTAAAGCTACAAGTTCTGAAGCTATCAATGACATATCTGAAGAAAAGAGAATACAAGTGAAGACCCGAAGACAATTGCAAATTTTTTTTAATCTTGAATCCAAAGGGGGAGATTGTTGGATCATAATTGTATTCAAGATTAAAGGGTCTAAACTGTATTTGTTTGATCGTTACAGTTCAGGGTTTAAACTGTAATATGTTAATAGTTATTAGCTATTGGGCCTCAAGCCCATAAGCCCATTAGGCCTAAAAGCCTGGGTATTTAAAGTTATGTTTAGTTTAGGTTTAGGTTAGAACCTTTCATATTTTCATAATTATTGTTTAGAGAGAGGTAGAAAGTTTTCTCTGTATTCAAAGGGTATCAAGAACACTCAAGGTTTCATTGTTTATTCAAGGGATTGGTATGTTACTCTGATTTATATATCTCTTGATTATTATTGTGTTGCTTGATTACTTGATTGTTAATCAACTAGATTAAACTGGATAACAATCTTCAACTGTCAAAGTCATGTACACATGAAACTGCACATTTGATTGTTGATTGGACTGCTCTGGATTCTGCTCTGGCTCTGCTGAAGGTGCAACAGTAGGTTCTGCTTCTACTTCTGCTCTTTCATTTTCATTCTCCTCTTCTTCAATTTTTGCCCTTTTTGCTTTTGGCTTGGTGGCAATTGACTTCTTTCTTTTAATGGCACCAAACTTTTGAGCTAATGTCTCTTCTTGCTTCATCTCTTCCTTGTCTTTGCTAGGAGTGCCTTCTTCACTGTCAGGGAAGGGCTGTTGTATGTTGAGATCATGCCTCTCTTTCATCTTTCTTTCAACCTCTACCCTGTGAGTGAAGTCCCCTTTCAGATTGACCATCTCCTTCTTATACAGCTCCTCTATCCTACCATAAGGCATGTTGGTAAACATTCCTTCAGGAACTCCAAGAGCTCCTTTCAGAAAGTTTATCATTTTCCTTCTTTCTTGATTGGCCAGGAAGGTTTTAGATGGCTGTCTTTGTCTTGTTTTTAATAGCAGTCTTTGCCTTGAAGCCTTCTTTGTGACTTTCTTAGCATCAGCTGCAGACTTCAGACTCTTTTGATATTCTTCATTAAGCTTAGTAGCCAATTCCAAAGCAATCTCTCTGTCTTTTGCAGATTGGATCTCTTCCTCCTTTTCCAATTCCTCTTGCAAGTTCTTAGCCACCTCTTCATCCAATTCTATTTGAGTTTGCTTCTTTGATGCTTTTACTGGTTCAACCATCTTTTCTTTTCCTTTCCCTTTGGCTTCAGCAACACTGACTTCTTTTCTTTTCTTCTCTGTTCCACCTTCTTTGATTACCACTACCTTGGCCTTTTGAGTAGCCTTGGGGGTGTCATTCTTTGCTTTGACCAAAGTTTCAGCAATCTCAACCTCCTCTACAGACATACCAGTTTTTGCTGCAACTTTTTCTGTTTCTACTACTTTTGCAGTTTCTGGTGTAGTTACTACTGCTGGCTCATTTTTTGCTGCAACTCTATCAATATGTCAATGTAAAAGCTCTGTCAATAATCTAAAATCTAGACTATATATACATAACAAATTACAAGATAATTATCAAAATAAAATTGATCTTCAGCATCAATTCCTTAATTATCTTCGTCTTTATCTTTAGCTCATCTTTATCTCCAAGTCATCTTTATCTTCATAAGCAGCACTAACTCAATAGCAATATTAACTTTGTCTCTGGCAGTACTAATCATGCTTGCAGTATTAACTCCTCACTTGCAGTAGTAATCTTCAAGCAATACTAACTACTAGCAGTACTAACTCTCCAAGCAGTACTAACTATTCAAGTAGCAACACTAACTCTTCAAGCAGTATTAATTCTACTAGCAGTAGTAATCTTTCTTCACCTAGCAGTACTAACCAGACTTAGTTATTTCTGACCCAACATGACCTGACGTGCTCTTCCTGTCTAGCATGCAACCAGCATGATCTGCGTATGTATATGTTGTTAGTTCAAAGCTAGTATCTTTAGGATATCACAGACCAAGATCTGCAGTCCCCTTCAGATACCTAAAAATGCGCTTAACTGCAGACACATAGGATTCTTTAGGATTGGCCTGATATCTAGAACATAAACATGTAGAAAACATTATATCCGGCCTACTGGAAGTAAGATACATTAAAGAACCTATCATTCCTCTATAAGTCCTAACATCAACAGCCTTTCCCGAAGGATCGGTGCCAATCTTAGTACCAGGTGCCATTGGGGTACCAATCGGTTTACAATTTTCCATTTTGAACTTCCGAAGAATATTAAGAATGTATTTAGATTGATTGATGAAAATCCCCGATGAAAATTGTTTGACTTGTAATCCGAGAAAGAAATTCATCTCTCCCATCATATTCATCTGAAAACGTGACACCATAAGGTTTGAAAAATTCTTACAGTATTTAGGATTTGTAGAGCCGAAAATAATATCATCCACATATATTTGAATTAGAATTATATCGACTTTCTCCCTTTTAAGGAATAAAGTGGTATCTACCGTACCTTTTGTAAAACATGACTTGACCAAAAACTTAGATAAGACATCATACCAGGCACGATGAGCTTGTTTCAGTCCATAAAGAGCTTTGTCGAGAACGTATACATGATTCGGTTTCTCTTGATTAACAAATCCTTCTGGCTGCGAGACGTAGACTACCTCCTTGAGAATGCCATTCATAAATGTTGTCTTCACGTCCATTTGAAAGACCGTGAAGTTCTTGTGTGCTGCGTTGGCCAGAAACATCCGAATTGCCTCTAAACGCGCCACTGGAGCATAAGTCTCGTTGTAATCTATTCCTTCCTCTTGCCTATATCCCTTGGCAACAAGTCTTGCTTTATTTCTAATAACAGTACCATCTTCATCTTTCTTGATTTTGAAAACCCATTTCGTACCAATTATGGTTTTACCTTGAGGTTTAGGTACGAGTCTCCAGACTTTAAGTACTTCAAATTGATTCAACTCTTCATGCATTGCAGTCACCCAATCGGAATCAGCAAGGGCCTCAGATACGCGAGTAGGATCGATCTTGCTCAGAAAGGATTCATGCATACACATATTCATAGAAGCAGACCTATTTTGCACCGGTTTTGTTGGATCTCCAATGATTTGGCTTATCGGGTGCGCTTTGGTCCATTTGTGTTCATGAGGGAGTGGATTATATGTAGATAGATCAATATCATCATATATGAATCCACTGTTATCTTCTTCAGGTTGTTCAGTAGGAATGAGGGGTTCAGTTGAAGTAGTAGGTGCAGAAGTCTCAGTAGGTACAACTTGGTCAGTCTATAGATCAGTCCTTACAGAACACCCTACCGATTCAACGACTTCTATCTCTTCATTATTGGTCACAGCTTCAACTATCGGAGTAGGTATTTGAACTTGAACTTCTTGTTGAATCAGGGAGCTAGATTCAGTAGAGATATCTGACATGGGTGGATGAGTAGTCATTGAGTCTTCCATCCTGTCAACCACAACAGATTTGGTTACTTTAGATCCAAGAAATTCATCATAAAATAGTTCAAATAATAAATCTAAATTAGATAAATGATTAGTAGACGTTGATGCGACATCTGATTTGATCGCTTGAGACACAGGTTCTGGACTAATTTGCCCAGAAGCTAGTACTCCAGTTATCACGGGTTCTGAACGAACGTGCTCAGAAGCCATCTCCTCATCAAATGTAACGTTGACGCTTTCAACAACAGTCTTTGACTTCTTCAAGTATACACGGTATGCAGTAGATGTAGAAGAATAGCCAATAAAGATGCCTTCATCTACTTTAGCGCTGAACTTGTTCAGACTCTCTCTGTCGTTTAAACATAACACTTACACCCAAATATATGAAAATATTTGAATGTCGGTGTTCGTTTGTTGATTAACGAATACAAAGTCTTCTTAAATCTGCGGTGTATTATGGAACGATTTTGAGTGTAGCACGCAGTCGATACAACTTCGGCCCATAGAAATAGAGGTAAGTCAGACTAGCATAGTTCGAGCGGCCTCGACTAGCATACGATTTCGACTTTCGACCACTCCATTATGTTGAGGCGTACGTGCAGCAGAGTATTGATGTGAAATCCCGACTGATTCGAGATATTCTTCGACTGTTTTGTTCTTAAACTCTGTGCCATTGTCAGTTCTGAGAAGCTTAACTGGTTTCTGCAGATTCACCTGGGTCGTCTTCAGGAATGTAATGAGAACATCGGGCGTCTCATCTTTTGAACGTAGAAATTTGACCCACGTGTATCGCGAATAATCGTCCACGATAACTAATATGTACTTCTTTCCACCTCAGCTTTGCGTTCGCATCGGACCACAGAGATCCATATGCAATAACTCTAATGGAGAGCTGGTACTCGGTTCAGGCTTTGGTTTGTGCGGAGCCCTCTTCATCTTACCTTTTTCACACGCTTCACACAGATGTTCTTTGACATACTTTAGCTCAGGAAGTCTGTTCACTAACTTTCCTCTGACCAGTTTATTGATGTACCGAAAATTGAGGTGAGAGAGTCGTCGATGCCATAACCAGCTTTGTTGCATCGAGGCTTTTGAGAGTAGACATGCCTGATTGTCAGTCTGGACGTTTGACAATTAATTGTGTAGAGGTTGGACTTTCGAGTGCCGACCAAGAGTTCTTTGCCATCTTCACTGCGAACAGAACACCTTTTGGCCTTGAAATTTACCTCTAATCCTTTGTCACAGAACTGGCCAATACTGAAAAGGTTGTGTCCTAAGCCTTCAACATAGCTCACCTTCTTAATCGTGACTTTGTCGTGTACCATATCACCATACCCCAGAATTGGTGAAAACTGATCGCTACCAAATCGAACTGTTCCGCAATATTTCTCTGTATAGTTGGTCAACATACCTTTCTGCCTGATCATATGCTTGGAACACCCACTATCCAAGTACCACATATGACGGGTCTGCACAAGAGAAAATTACGAAACAAGCGGTTTAGGTACCCACTTATAAATGGGACCTAAGGTGTTAGTACATGATTTTGGCACCCATTGAAATTTGGGTCCTCTTTGCTTTTGAGAATCAAATGAAGAATTAGAATGATAAGGGTGTACATGATATGTGCCAAACCAAAAGGCGGAATCTTTACGAGAAGCATAATCATGTCTATCATAATTTGAAAACTTTCTAGTAGACAGACGTAACTGGAATAATTGCTTCATAGAATATTTCTTGCGTGAAACGACAAGATTTGGTTTTATATTAGCAACATTCGCAATCAAAACATCTTTACTAGTCGTAGTCTTATTACAATCAACACTAGAAAAAGATTTAGCAGTCTCGTGAATCTCCTGTTTTGGTTGCCATTTAGATTTAACTCCGAGCTTTTTCTTGCTCAAATCTGAAACATTTGAAACTTTTGAGTTAGAATTGTGAGAATCAAATGAATGCTTCTTCTTTGGCTTCTTCACAACAAAAGACGAATGATTAGGAAGTTTGGCACTAAAATCAAATTGATCAATACAATCATCTAAAACACCATCAGAGTTTAGAAAATCAAACCCTCCATCAGTTAGACCAAACATATCATCAGATTTTGAAGCCTTAATTGATTTAGAAAGAACAGTATTCTTGAGCACAGTTGAAAACACTTTTTCTTCAACATCAATTTACACCCAAATACACCTATCTAGAAATCAATTTACAACTCTAAAATTTGACAATGTGATCGCCTAATCAACTACAACAACTTACAACCAAGTAATTTCAAAAACAAACACTTTTTGAAAATTTGATCGATGGTACAGTGACTTTGAAGATGAAGAACACAGTGAGTTCTTTCAGTGAGTTCTTTAAATTTGCTTTGAATCTGGTTTTGAGCTTTGATACCAATTGTCGGTCCCTTATTTTTGAACAAGATCTTACCAGACAATAACAAACACAAACATATAAGATTCACCAACCTGTTTGATTAATAACCAAGGATTACAGAGTTTGAATATGATTTCTCTTTGAAGCTCTCTCTCTCTCTCTCTCTCTCTCTCTCTCTCTTTTTCTCTATATGAACAGTAAGTCTTGGATGTTTCTTAGATTATTTGATTATATTTCATCTACCTAACAACTAACATAATAATATCTAAACTTAATATCTAATAATAATATCTAAAACTAAATATCCTAAAATATCTAATAAATAGATATTTAGGAATAATAATAAAATACTAAAAACAAACTTTGACATTTTATTACAAACTAACATTAGACTAATATTGAGAGTGACTTTTCAGCTTTAGCTTCAGATTTCAATCTTCAGATTGGATGATCTTGAATCCAATAAATCTGAGATCTAACAATTAAATATGAGATCTAACAACATGTGATATCCACAAATAATTGACATTTTTTTTCTAAAAAAGACTCACTAATTTTCTTTTATGTATCATTATCTGATCTTATACATTTTAAATGTGTTTTGCTACAGATCACATATTATTCTGTTTTCATTGTTATTATTTTTTTCAATGTTTAATTTCAATCATTGTTTTTCAAATTTTAAATAATATATGATTAGGAAAACATTTTGAAAAAAAATTAATTCGTTGTGAATCACATGTAATTTGATGAAAATTATGAATTACGTTTTGAAGTACATGTGATCTTATACATAATTTTATTTATGTTTTGCTATAGATTATATATGATTTTGTTTTCATTATTTTTTTTTCAATGTTTAATTTGAATCATTGTTTTTCAAATTTTAAATCACATATGATTATGAAAACATTTTGAAACAAAATTAATTTATTATGAATCACATGTGATTTTAATGAAAAATTATGAATTACATTTTTAAGTACATGTGATCTTATACATTAATTTTAATTGTGTTTTGCTACAAATCACATATGATTCTGTTTTCATTATTTCTTCTTTTCAATGTTTAATTTGAATTATTTTTTTCAAATTTTAAATCACATATGCTTAGAAAAAAAAATTGAAAAAAAAAATAATTCATTATGAATCAAATGTGATTTTTATGAAAATTGTAATTTTTTAAATGTTACTTTAAATAAAAAAGAATTTTTTAGATGAAAATTAAATATGTTATTTTAAATGAATTAAATAAAAATATTTATTTAATAAAAAATTAAATCATATTAAATTTACAAATATGGTAAAAGTAGAGTCTTAAATAAATATCAAAAATAACTTTTAAACAACTAAATTACTTTTATACCCTTATTTATTTATTTTTTGAATTAATTATTTAAGGTATTATTTAATAAAATGATTGACCTAGAATTATTCTCTTATTTTTTTAAATAGTTAGCATTCTCGTTTAATCCTATATATTTTACAACTCACATTTTAACCGTTGGATTCATGATAAACGGTTATTTTGTTTTTATTTTTTTGATTTTTTTAATTGAAAATATTGGATCCACATGTATTGTAACCGTCGATCATTAATCCAACGGTTAAGATGTGGGTTGCATGAGTTGTAAGATTTTCATGGGTTGTAAATTAAACTACCCACATATATATATATATATAGAGAGAGAGAGAGAGAGAGAGGGAGGATCAAACGAGAACGATATCTATTTAAAAGAACACGAGAACGTACTTTTACATGTGATTCCCACGACCTTAAGTCGTGGCAAAAGTTTCCCGCGTACTGTGATTTTGCACGACTTTCCTGCTAATGTAAAATCACTTATGATTTTGTATATAATTTGTCGTTCTCATGTTCTTTTAAATATGTATCGTTCTCGTTTGAACCTGACTCTCTCTCTATATATATAAATTAGGTTTAGTAAAGGGGTGTTTGGACCTCACAACATCACTTGGATGCGTCTCGTGAGAAACTTGAAATCAAATTAAGGTTGCGTTGTATCAATTTATACATATGCTAACCAATTGTTTTTAGTCATTTTTTCTATCTAGAAATTAATTCTATCTCAACTTGTTAATTCTTTTATCTGATCATTATATATGACGCATATTTTCATACTTATACCAGACACATTAAAAAACAACGTAAGCTAATCCATTGTGATAGGTTGTTTTGCCGATCATCGAAAGGTACCCAAAAGGACGAAACATCATTGGTCACTAGCTAGCTACTTTAGGGGCCGTTACTAACCCGATAAGCGTTTACCAAGTTATTTACCTTATTGGATAAACATAGTAAGGGCCGAGAATCTTACCCCGTAAGAGTGATGATAAGGATGCAGGTTCTTACTCGGTAGGTTGAAGACTTTTACCCGGTAAGCGCTTATCGAATAAATTGTTGCCGATACCGTTTTGATGGACTAAATTTACTCGATAAGGAGCATGTTATAGTGTAGAATCTTATTGGTAAGTGTTTACCGGGTAAGCATTTGGGTAACCAACCCCTAGTGATAATGATCCACTTCACCGAAATAACATGATGTATCAACAAACAACATTCACACTTCAAATACTCAATGTAATATGTTTATGTGTGACTCTGGAAAAACTTAACCTGTGAACATGCCAGTGTGTTGAAGCAAAATGCGTTATATTTGACGTGATTTAGTAATTAAGTTCTTATTTTAAGTTACATCAATCTTTCATAGAATAGTTCTTTACTCGATTAAGTTAATTTATGAAATAAATAAATTATCATCATGTAAACTTGAAAAGTTAAAAATAAAATACGCACATGTAAAAGAGAAATAGTAAATTGCTAGTCGAGCAATGAGTTACAAAACATTTGCTAATAAGTATTTTAAAGATATTAAAGTATCCTATATTTTACTACAACCACATAAACCTCTTTTTTTCCCCAAATGGGTGGTTTTATAGTACGATATTTAGAGTTAAAGTACATTCATATATACTTGTTCATTTTTCTTCCATCTCATATTATATTTTTGCTTTTTGTTTTTATTAATTATGGATGTTTGAACCAACTTACGTCCATATCCACTAATTCAATGGGGCATCTGAAAAGAAAATCTCTAATATTCCTGAGGAGATTCAAAGTGATGATCTATGAGGAGATCAAAATTTATTTGTTAGTTAAACTCAGTACAATCTTTTAGGAAAAAATATAAATTAAAATATTTATTTGAGGGACAATGATTCAAAAAAGTTTCATTTTTTGAGAAACCAGTCTTTTAAACCTTTTTTACTGTGGGACCAATTCTTTTTCGTTATTATTTTGAACACGTATTTGGTCGTCGAATCCTTGATTAAGTAACTTTTCTTGAAATATTTATTCTCAAAATGAAGATTTTGATATATTAATCCTCAAAATAAAAATGAAATAAAAGTTGGTTCAATTTTAATTAATTTTGTCCTTTGCATTGAATAGTTTATTTGATTTTTTTTAAATGCATGTCTTTTATATAAATCAAATAAATTTTAAATCTTTTACGATCTCCAAGATTCCAAATCTTTTAAGACCAAGCCTTTTAGGGTTTTGTGCTTCTTCAAATGATCATCATAGAGTTTGTACGGTGTGTACAAAAAACATAAACTATGCTAATTAATTCTTTGCCAAAAAAGCTAAAGAAACATACATTAGAACACAAGACTTGTGTTCCAAAATTGGGACATCAACATTTTGATATTGCTTGTTACAATAAATCTGTTTTTGAATTATTGTAGTTGTAGTTCATAGTTTGATGCAAATTGATTACTATATTTTTTAAAGTACAAAAACATTTAAAATTATATAAGCGTATAGTAAAAGAAATCAAATTTGATGACATGTGTCAAAATAAATATAACCAAACAAAATGTTGATACACATTATATATTTATTTAAAACTAGCATGTAAATATCCATTCAATGATCAGGAATATGAATAACACAAGTATAAAAAGTGTTGTGCCCTAGCTCGGGCTTACAACCGACATGCTAACTTGCCTCTTCTAAATCTTGAGTTTGAGATTGAATTTTCTTCTTCATATACAGTTGTCGTTCTTAAGAACCACAACCGTGTTAGAAAGTTGTTTATTAACATCTACTATTTATAAGAGGTACAATAATTGGTCATATTTTTATGAGATCGAAGCTAAAATAAAAATATCTAACTTCAAACTTTTGCAACTTGCACCCTCACCCTCATCTATTAACTCCATTCCCATCTCTTTCCACCTTCATCCCACATATCATCATCATAACAAAAAGCTTACTGCACAACATTTTCATTATGCACCCCTAAAGAATAACAAAATGTTACAAAACATCAATAATTCTTTGTTTCTTACAACTCTGAAAACCTAACAAATCCATCTCTGTGTTACTCCTTCTATTGCCATTACAACTACCAACACTCGAAATGTTGACTCCGAATAACCGTAACATCTGAACCGGTTCCACACATTTGACAACCGGTTCGACTCGGACGACTTGTGGGTCGGTATTACCCGACCCGCTTTTCGACTTCCAGTCTATGTAAAGCTGCTTGTTTGGTCCGGTTGAGCTCTGAAAATTCACACTGTCACCGGCTTTCAAGTTTTTCTCTTTCACAAAACGGCTCCAACCTTTCGTCAAAACATAGCTTTGACTACTGTTCCAATAAGAGTACCGAAATCTCCATACTTTTGCATCTGAATCTTCAAAATGTAAAAGAACTCCTTTTGAAGTGCTTCCCCTCTGAACCGGAAAGTGTTTTTCAGCGTGTTGCTTTGGTATCACCAGCCGGTTCAATTTTCCGACGTCGCTTGGAGTCACCGTTTTCTGGAAGAGGTGTTCACGTGGCTTCACCGGACCCGAACCGGAAGAACCGTTAATCCCACCGGTTCTTGAACCGGTTTTTTCCAAGCTGCAGCTTCTCTTGCTTTGCTCCAGCTCGTCATTGTAGGTGTGTTTTCTCAGCATATCAACGATCTCGGCTTTGGAATGAGAGCTCAAGAAACTGGCTTCCAAGCCGGCTTGTTTTGTGTCGTCGGCTACTAGGGTTTTGAAATTCGTGACGGCGTCACGGCCTCGAAACCGTTGTACGGCGACGTCGTACGCTTTTGCAGCTTCGTCTTCTTCGTTGAAGGTGCCGAGCCAAACCCTTTGGTGTTTTTCGTAAATCTGAGCTCCCCAACGACCGTTTGGTTGTGGGACGACTCCTTTGAATCTTGATGATGGCAGCTTTCTCGACTGGGCTTCTAAGCCGCTTTCCGGGTCAAGAACCACACTGGCTCCGCTTCCAACCCGGCACATGCTGATTATCTCCGCCGTGGAAACAGGCGGAGCAAGGGTGGTTGAGATGGTTTCACTGGTTGTGCTTTGGTCGTCTGTGAAATTTATATCCATTTCTAGAGAGAGAGAGGAATGAAGGGGAAATGAGGTTCAATTTGTGTTTCTAGAGAGAGAAACGAAATAAATAAAGGTTATGGAATTGGTATTGAGAAAAGGGTTGTGTATATATAGGGAGATGTTAAATGTTCATGTGGGTGTTATACAATATTATTTTAATTTCTTCATGTTGTCATATAATATAATAAATCCCACTTGACTCTATATTCCTGCGTATAATATGTACGTATTGGGAAAGAGGCCAAATATATGTGTTGGTAAGAACCTCGAAGGTTCATATATTATTTGTTGGGGAACAAATATCTTTTTATTTAATTTTTATATGGTTTTACGTTATTAGCTATAATTAAATCTTAATTAAATCAGTCATGTGTAAAACTTGACAACTTGTGTATATTCGTCATTCACATATAATACTAGTATGTCATACATAGTTGACAATAAGTTAAATATTGATTATGCAAAAATAATTGTACAATAAAACCCGTACGGTTTTTGAAATTGATGTATACGTATATGTATGACCTATAATTATGTAAGAAATAATAACTATGTATATGTGATATAAATGAGTTTTTAAAACACATATTTTTGAGATAATTCAATATTGATTTTTTTCCCTACAAATCGAGAGTCGATTTTTAAATGTTTTTCTTTGGATTTTATTCTTTTTTAATATCATATTATGTTTGTTTTGAAGTATATTATAAGTTATGCATCCATGCAATACAACGGGAATTCAATTGTAACCTAAGGGTGATTGTAATTAATTAATGTAAAAAACCAAAATTTATGGAATATTTTGCCATATTAAAAACTCTTAACATTTATTGGGTATTTTAACGTGTTTATCAATTGGTTAATTTTATAAAATTGAAATGTTGAGCTTATAGGATATAGTTATTTAATCATATACGATAATGATTTGTAAACTTAAACTTTAATATATATATATATATATATATATATGTATATATTACTCATTACTAAATAGTACACAATTCTTAATATATAAATTGGTTGAAAGAGTTTTTATCAAACAATTTATAATATATATATAGAGAGAGAGAGGAAGGATCATTTGTTAACCAATTATTTCTTGTTAACAATGTGAACCTTGCTCAACCAATAGGAATGCAAGGTTATTTGATGTTTAATTAATATATTTATTTAATCTAAAAGAACATAAACGTCATAACAGTAGTATTCTTTTGTCATTAATTTCATGGAAGTTACAAAAAATGAAGATTCCAAAATTACTTTGTAGGTTACGATTTTTGAAGATCATTTTTTTTCATATTACTTTTTTGAATCATTTCAATATTATTATAATAGTTTTGGTTCATTATTGGATATATCGTATAGTCATTCTTCTCGAAAATGTGAACAGAGGTGAACTTATATGCATAACACGAACAGATGTAAACTTATATGCTTGGTGTTAAAAGATATGAACATATATCCATATCATGAACAAATATGTTAACATATTTGCACATGAACGTTGCTGTTAAAACATATTTTAATTTCACATAAAGGTGAACAATCATCAACTACTAAAAGGTGAACAGGGGTGAACTTATATGTATTGGGAAAAGTCATGAAATTAAATTGTGGAAAATGGGTTTTCATTGTCATTTTATTAAATTGTAGAATGGCCATTAAAATGACAATTAATGAGCCATTTTAATGTTACGTTTATGGCTTAGGGAAAAATTAATGAGCCATTTTAATGTGGTCCCCAAAAGAGTAAATGATTTAATCCCAAAATACCCTTGACCACAAATGTTCATATATATATATTTAATAACTAAACCTTATTTAATTGTTTAAAAATCTAGTTTTAATCTTAACCATCCATTATAAAGATTGATGGTTTAGATTGGTTCATATAGTTAACAAAAGAACCTAACCCTATATATATATATATATATATATATATATATATATATATTATATATATAGTGGAAGGATATTTTGCAACCCTTAAAAAGATTGCAACCCTTGCAACCCACATCTTAACCGTTGGATTCATGATCGACGGTTATTTTATTTTTATTTTTATTTTTTTTTAATTAAAAATATTGGGCCCCACATCTTTTGTAACCGTCGATCATTAATCCGACGGTTAAGATGTGGGTTGCAACCTTTTCAAGGGTTGCAAAATATCCTACCCCTATATATATATATATATATATAGAGAGAGAGAGAGAGAGGGATGTTCAAATGCAAACTTTTTAATGGTGCAAACTCATGCAACCCACTTATCTATCACATATTTTATTTTCTCATTTTTTTATTAAAAAGGTAAAAACAAAATATGTGGTAGATAAGTGGGTTGCATGGTTTGCACCATTAAAAAATTTGTATTTGAAGGTGCCTCTATATATATATATATATATATATATATATATATAGGGGAGCGATCAATTGAAAACCAGTATTACATTGGAAAATTTGGAAACCAAAATCAACCAATCAGTGAATTTCTTTTTTTTTATTTTATTTTTAATTGAAAAGGTTATTTTTGTCTTTTACATTATTTCATAATATATATGGTAACAGTTATTATTATTATATTAATAATTATTTAATTTTAATTTAGCTTATATATGGTAATAATGATCATTAATTAATTTTAAAATGAGATATTTAATTTAGGTAAATTATTTAATTTTAATTTAGCTTATATATGGTAATAATGAAACAATAATGCTAACACGATGAACCTGATGAATCTATTTTCATTATGAAACAATAATGCTAACACAATGAAACAATAATGCTAACAGGTAATGAAACAAAAATGGGAAGTTAACAAAAATGGCACAAATTCATCATGTTTCATTATGAAACAATAATGTTAACACGATGAACCTGATGAATCTATTTTCATTATGAAACAATAATGCTAACACGATGAACCTGATGAATCTATTTTCATATACGGATATGCAACTGAACAGATAATGAAACAAAAATGGGAAGTTAACAAAAATGGCACAAATTCATCCCATTTCATCACAAAAATGTAATCCAATGACATTTGTAATCCACAAATCCATTATGTTTCATCACAATATTAAATTGCGTGAGAAATTTTATAATAAAATGAAATTAAAAAAATATTTTCTTACATTTAAAAAAAAATCTTATCGATGTGGAAATTCATGGGCGTGGGAAATTTTATTTTTGTTTTGCGTGGTAAACTTTTTTTTACTTGAAACCAAAATATAATCTAATTTTATATTTTCTTATTTTGCGTGAGAAATTTTATTTTAGTTTCAAGTAATCTAAATAAAATAAACCTTTCTTGCCATATTTGAGACACAAAATCAAAAGACATATTTACCGTTTTCATCAATTATTTTTATTTATTATTAATAAATTAATTAATTACTACCATATATAATTCAAATGAATCTTAACCATTGATTATAAAGATCAATGTCTGAAATTTGGTTTCCAAAGTTTCCAATGAAACTTGGTTTCTAATTGATACCACCCCTATATATATATATATATATATATATATATATGTGTGTGTGTGTGTGTGTGTGTGTGTGTGTGTGTGTGTGTGTGTGTGTCTTTAATTATAGATATCATTGTTTGTCTTTTTGCTTCGAGGTGATTAAAATTCTAAATATGTAATTAGTCAATAAAACGCTCTAGCTTATATATTAAATAACCAATTTTAGGTTTTAGTTGAAAATGTGAAACTAGGGTTTCGAAATTGCAACAAGTTTAAGTAAATAAGTTGACTTTCTTGTATTACACAACGTGAGGTGCTAATTTTACTATTTGGTAGTTGAATTGTAATCGAATCCAAATCGACCATTTGACTTTGAGATTTGGGTCTAACCAATTATTAATTTGCTAATAACATCAAGGTTTTAATTTGAATAAATTATGCCAAATGCAATGTAGCAAAATTGATATGAGGTCGAAAAGCAAGATGTTTTCTCGATCTCATATGAATCTTATATAATTATGTCTCATGAATGTTCGATTTAGTGGTTAGTAACGCTTGCTTACATAGTGATTAAGTGATCGATCATGCTTCATTTATAAATTAACATACAACTTTAATCAAGATCCTGCCACATTAACAGAGGATTTTAAATGGTTTGGGTTTCAAGATTACTGTTCCAATGTATTTAATTCCTACTTATGCTAATGCTAATGTGTTGGGTTAGTTTGCTTTCCAGTGAAATCTGAGCATGGCCTAACTCGATCCTACTGGTAGGGGTGAGCATGATAGATATGGTATCATGTTTTTATCTATTATATCGTGTATAAACCAATTTATAATTTTTGGTACAAAAAATTAATTTTATACTATATACCAACCAAAAATTGGTATAGACATACCATGTACCAACAAACTTTAGTTCGGTACCAAGTTTTTGCGGTTCTTACCTGTTGATATTGGTTTTATACCAACTTTACAAACATATAAATAAATTATGTTAAATTAATAACTTTCAACCCCATATAGAATCTCTTAAAAGAAAAAGGTTCCGACCATATTAAGAGAATTTCATGAGTATATGAACATACGACAACCACATGATAGTATGAAACAAATCAATAAGCAAAAATGTGGAACAACTTTCCTCTAGAGGGACGGGTGTGTGCATTCAAGCAAAAGAGGGAATTTTGATGAAAACTTAAAACAAAAGTACAATGTTCAATTGTGATTGAGATACAGTTGGGTTAGGAATTAAGAAATAGAATTGAAATTTGAAATAAGTGCCTTAGAAAATTAAGGGGAAACTATTACACTGTGTTCTCGAATTTTGGAAGGAAAGAAAAGAAAAGAAAGGAAAGGAAAAGAAAAGAAAGGGAAGGAAAAGAAAGAAATATTTGTATTTGTGTTCTAGAGATTGAAGGAAAAGAAAGAAAAGGGAAGGAAATAAAATAAATTTTCATGTTCTCGAGTAGAAGAGAAAGGAAAGAAAAGATGTCACTTTTACTAATATACCCTTATTTATTTAACAATGGAATGTAACTAATGGGTATATATGTAATTTTATAAATATTTTTATTTATTTTTTAATTCCTTTCTTTCCTTTCCTTCCGTTTCCTCCCACATTTGGGAGGAAAGTTTTGAGAGGAAAATAAGCAATATTTTCCTTCATTTTCCTTTCCTTTCCCTTCTTAAAAAAACTCGAGAACACAACATTTTTTCTTTCCCTCCTACTTTCCTCCCCTTTCCCTTCCTTTCCTTCGTAAAAAAAACTCGAGAACACAACGTTAAAATAGGGCTTTTATTTATTTCGAGTTCATTTCAAAATATTAATTATTAAGTTGGTACAGTGACATACTTCACTAGTATAGAATTTCTAGTATCATTTACTAACCAACTTTACATATATACTTAATACATTGTTACCAACCAAATTAAGGAGTAGTATACATTTTGGTTGATTTGGATTTCGATTTTGGGACCCTAATCCAAAGTAATTGATTAAACACACACATCAATGTGTGTGTATATATATATGTATATATTTGGATGTACTCCATCTCCTTTTCAAATATATATATATATATATATATAATATGTAGGGGCAAGAGCAACATGAATGTATAGTATGCACATAGAGAGGGAAGGTAGGGAGGGGGACCAAATTGATGGGGTTCACATGAAAGGGAAACCAAGTGATGTGTTTGGTGCATCCCCTTTGAGCCATGCTTCATGGACTGCTGACCAACTCTATATATGACCATGGCCGCCCTTTTAATTTTCTCTATCATGATGCTTATCTGGATTCCCCTTATTGAAACCACCAACAAATAATACACAAGATTTTGATGCATGGATGAGGATATATATATATATATATATATATATATATATATATATATATATATATATATATTGGTCGTTGTTTAACATGTTAAATGTGTGATTCTGAACAGGGCCCTCAAAATTTTGGGGCCCAATCTTACATTGTTTAACGAATGTAAAACTATATCCCACCTTAGTGGCTTAGTGGCTCACTAATTTCAATCAGAAGACAAAAACAATACCCCACATCATCGCATCTGTAATTTTGTATATATGTATATTTTTTTTAATCTCATTTTGCATTCTAATAAAAAAAACTTTAGGTGTAACAGGGCCTCCAAAAAGATTGGAACGCCCTTGTATATCTATAGATATATTAATAGCATATATCATGGAGAAAATCAAGCTAAATCATCAATCACTCATATAAATCACATTCCTTAATTTATTCTGTATTTATTTGTTTCCATTCTTTAAATTGTCTTGTATCTATTTATAGTGCATATTTCAATAAACTTCTCATCAAGGTTTTGGGACATTCCAGACTTACATGGTATCAACCTTCTTTCCTTGACCTACATCTCTA
Source organism: Arctium minus (assembly GCA_954870635.1). Taxonomy (NCBI): domain Eukaryota; kingdom Viridiplantae; phylum Streptophyta; class Magnoliopsida; order Asterales; family Asteraceae; genus Arctium; species Arctium minus. The sequence goes on from OX941082.1 coordinate 11,192,524, forward strand.
TTTTTTTTTCCTTTGTTGCCATGACCGGTTCATCTTCCTCCACCGTCATTGGTGGTGCGGATGTGCTTCCCCTCTCAACCCTCATACACATGATCACTATCAAGTTATCTTCCCAAAACTATCTCCTATGGCGTAACCAAATCTTGCCTCTTCTCCACTGCCAAGGAATGATTAGTTATGTAAATGGCTCTAAACCACCTCCTCCTATGGAGGTTAGTGGCAGTAATGGAAAAACATATCCAAACTCAGAATATCTCACATGGTATTCCAATGACCAACGTATTGTTCTTCTTCTCCAATCCTCACTCACAGAAGAATCTATCTTCGTGGTGTTAGGTTGCACCACATCAGCGGCCGTTTGGACAACCCTTGAAGCAGCTTTTGGTAACACATCAGAATCTCGTGCCATGAATCTTCGTACAACTCTCTCCAAACTACAAAAAGGATCGCGCACCGTCTCCAAATTTGGGCGTGATTTCAAACATCACTGTGATCAACTTGATGCCATGGGTCGTTCGGTGCCAGAAACGGAGAAATATCATTGGTTTCTCCAAGGTTTGGGTATCGAATTCTCCGGGTTTTCTGCCACTGCTATGCACACAGCCTCGCTGCCCACCTTTCAGACTTTCCTTCCTCAAGTAGAAAGTTTCGAGATCTTCATGCAATCTATCACCGCTGCCACACCACCCTCTACTGCTTCTTTTGTTGCCCAGACACATTCTCGATCTCCACAGAGTTTTCCTCATAACTCTCATGGTGGAGGCAGGGGTCGTGGCCGTGGAAAACGACCCCACAGTCAGATATGTCGAACCCATGGGCACTATGCCGATCACTGTGAGAAGTGTTACAATCGGCTTCCTCCAACGTCTAAAAACATGGCCCACTTAGCCGAAGCTTTCTCTGATGCTTGATCTATAAATGGAGACCAATCTGACTGGTTTATGGACTCAGGCACATCAACACATATGACTCCATCCTCCTCTAATTTGGATTCGACTACACCCTACTCTGGAAATGAGAATGTCATGGTTGGTAATGGTAATCTTCTTCCAATTTCACACATTGGTACTACTCACTTAAACTCAAGTATCCAATTATTGGATGTTTTAGTCGTACCTCATATTACCAAGAATTTACTCTCCATCAGTAAATTGACTTCTGACTTTCCTGTTAATATTTTGTTCTCTGATCAATCTTTTGCTATCCAGAATCGTCAATCAGGGGAGGTGGTCGCTCGGGGAATGCATAAAAATGGTCTTTACGTTTTGGAACAAGGGCACTTAACCTTTCTTGCTTCTCTACGCTCCAAACACTTAAAAGCTTCATATGAGATATGGCACTCTAGACTTGGGCATGTTGTCACCGATGTTATTTCTTTATTAAATAAATTATGACAATTATCGGTTACTTGGATTTTGCCTAAACCTTCTGTTTGCTCATCGTGTCATTTAGCGAAAAGCAAACGATTACCTTTTTCTATTAATGAGAAACGATCCTCATCGGTTTTAGATTTAATTCATTGTGATTTGTGGGGTCTGGCTCCAGTCGCCTCTGCTAATGGTTTTCGTTACTATGCTATTTTTGTGGATGATTTTTCCCGCTTTGTGTGGTTTACCCGCTTCAATTGAAGTCTGACTTTTATAAAGTCTTATTACACTTCTCCACATTTGTGAAAACCCAATTTGAACACCAAATTAAAGTATTTTAAAGTGACGGCGGGACAGAATTCACGAACAATAAGGTTAACGCTTTTTTCAGTGATAACAACATTCTTCATCGACTTTCTTGTCCACATACACCAGCACAAAACGGTTGTGCTGAAAGGAAACACAGGCACATCACAGAAAACGGGTCTTGCCATGCTTTTTCATGCCTACGCTCCAACTACTTTATGGGTCGAAGCATTCACCACTGCTGTATATACGATAAACAGACTGCCATCATCGGTCTTGGACAATAAATCGCCATTTGAGGTATTATTTCACACTGCTCTAAATTATGAAAATTTTCGTCCATTCGGTTGTCGTGTGTATCCTTATCTCCGTGATTATTGTACTATTAAATTGGCTCCTCACAGTGCTCCTTGCATTTTTATTGGTTACAATAATCAATATAACGGTTATCGATGTCTTGACCCAGTCGCTAATAAGATCTTTACAACTCGGCATGCTCAATTTGATGAGGCATATTTCCCGTACCATGGTCAACAGTCCCACAACTCCAAGTTGGTATTCTCCAATATTTTCGAGCCTGGCCCAGCTATGCAGAAAAAGGTAGTACCGAATCAGCCTTTACCTGCCCAAATTGAGTCATCATCAGTGTCTGAAGCATCTACGCCTTGTTCACTATGTTTTGGGCCATCATCACAGGAGTCTGTTACTCTTACCACTCCTGATTCGAACCGGTCTGAACCATCTTCGACCTCAAACCAACATTTGGCTACTGAATCACAAGGCCTATCTCCATCAGGCCCATCTTTGTCTACTTCAAGCACGACGTCTGTCTCGCATCCGACGCACCAAATGCAAACACGGTCTAAGTCTGGCATTTTCAAGCCACGACACTTTGCGGACTTAGCTCATGTCAGTGAGAGTGGCCTACTTACGGCTCTTTATGCGACCAAAGACCCAAAAGGATACAAATCAACATCTAAAAATCCTAAATGGGTTATGGCTATGGATGCTGAAATTGATGCCCTTCGTCGCAACGACACGTGGGAACTTGTGCCACGACCAACCAACCATAATGTTGTGGGATCCAAATGGATGTTCCGAACCAAGTTTCATGTCGATGGTACCATAGAACGCCTAAAAGCTCGTCTTGTTGCCCAAGTATTCACTCAAATCCCCGGGATCGATTATTCTCACACTTTCAGTCCAGTGGTCAAAGCGTCTACTGTTCGTACCATTCTAGCCCTTGTTGTTTTGCAAAATTGGCCCCTACATCAACTAGATGTAAACAACGCCTTTCTCAATGGATCTCTTACAGATATTGTTTTTATGGAGCAACCATCGGGTTATAGTGATCCTCATTTTCTTGATCATGTCTGTCGATTGAAGAAGACCCTTTATGGTCTCAAGCAAGCTCCACGTGTTTGGTTCCATCGTCTCAGCGTATTTCTTGCACATCTTGGGTTTTGGTGTTGTCAAACTGACACATCTCTCTTCGTTTTCACTCGTGGGAAATTTACTCTTTATCTTCTCGTCTATGTTGACGACATTATTCTCACCGGCAACAACTCTGAGCTCATCGAGAACTTTGTCTCCCGTCTCGATAAAGAATTTTCCATCAAAGACCTTGGTAAACTTAATTATTTTTGGGTCTGGAAGTTCTATACACTACCGATGGTTTAGTCTTGAGTCAGTCAAAATATGCCCATGACATACTTTCTCGAGCCAACCTTCAAGTCTCTAAACCCGTTGCTACTCCTCTTGCAGTCGGTGATCAGCTAAACAGCACAGGTGATACCTTTGGGGATAATACTTTGTGTAGATCTTTAGTTGGAGCAATTCAATACCTAACGATTACTCGCCCCGACATCTCTTATGCGGTTAATCAAGTTAGCCAATTTCTTCATGCTCCAACGGTCGATCACTTCCAAGCTGTTAAGCATATATTGCGATATGTGAAGGGTACTCTCTCGTTCGGGCTTCACTTTCGCCGACATCCTGATCCTTCTCTTGTTGGGTATTCGGACGCTGATTGGTCTCGTTGCTTGGAAACTCGACGCTCCACGTATGGATACTCCATTTTTCTGGGCAACAACCTTATATCATGGAGTGCTAAGAAACAACCCACAGTCTCTCGATCTAGCTGTGAGTCTGAATACCGAGCTATGGCCAATGCTGCAGCAGAAATTGTTTGGGTTACCAATCTATTGCGAGAAATTGGTGCCCTACCCCCAAGACAGCCCACTCTTTTTTGTGACAATAAAAGTGCGATCTTTCTAAGTCAAAATCCTATTGCTCACAAACGCTCAAAGCACATTGATATTGATTATCATTTCATACGTGAGTTGGTCTCTTCGAGAAAGTTGGATACACGTTTCGTTCCCACAACTCTTCAACTTGCGGATATCTTCACCAAAGCTTTGTTGCATCCACTCTTTCAACATTTTCGCTCCAAGCATCATGTCGGACCACCACCCATTCGCTTGAAGGGGGGGGGGGGGTAATAGCATATAATGGAGAAAATCAAGCTAAATCATCAATCACTCATATAAATCACATTTCTTAATTTATTCTGTATTTATTTGTTTCCATTCTTTAAATTGTCTTGTATCTATTTATAGTGCATATTTCAATAAACTTCTCATCAAAGTTTTGGGACATTCGAGCCTTATATATATATATATATATATATATATATATATATATATATAGGGAGGGATCAATTGGAAACCAGTATTACATTGGAAACTTTGGAAATCGAAATTAACCAATCATTGAATTTCTTTTTTTTTTATTTTATTTTTAATTGATAAGGTTATTTTAGTCTTTTACATAATTTCATAATATATATGGTAATTGTTATTATTATTATATTAATAATTATTTATTTTTAATTTATTTTATATATGGTAATGTTAGTCATTTATTAATGTAAAATGAGATATTTAATTTAGGAAAACAAACTTTAATCATACGGGTCCTCTATTTTTGATTCTGATGAATCATTGATTGATTAAAATATTAATATAAAATTAAAATATTTAATTTTTCAAGTATTCATATCAAATTACCTCCAGACACAAAATATTAATATAGTGAAACATAATGGATTTGATATAGTGAAACAAAATATTAATATAGTAAAACCTGATGAAACAGATTTGATATAGTGAAACATATTTGATATAGTGAAACATAATGGAAAGGTAATGAAACAAAATATTAATATAGTGAAACCCGATATAGTGAAACAAAATATTAATATAGTGAAACCTGATGAAACAGATTTGATATAGTGAAACATATTTGATATAGTGAAACATAATGGAAAGGTAATGAAACAAAATCACCGGTTGTCAACCCAAAAATCACCAAAAGAAGGGACTTAATTAAATGCCCAACGCCAAATATTAATCATCTCAAAATGCCTCAAGCCCACGCTCGTCGCTCAAACCTTTGGCAACCCACCGCTAAAGGAACATGTTATACACATCATTTGAGAAAAAGTGTTAGGCTTAAAGCCTAGTGAGAACATACAGTTTATATATTTAAATAAACATTGCCAATTGTAACGAAAAGTAATATTTTCAAGAAAGTTTAGTTTACAATTGAAATCTTTGCCACATAAGGATTGTTCGGTCCAAAATTCATCTTGCGATGACGGGGGATACCCGATTTACCAAGGATTGTAGCGGAACACAAAAGTAAGTCACAATCCGAGTTATGAGCTAAATACTTGGAATCCATGGCCACGAACAACGTCGGTCCGTACTAAAATGTGGGGGAGGGCACCCGAGGAAACCAAGTCATACTCGTTCACTAGGATTACATTATGATCTATGGCTAGTAACCGGTCTCACATAACCGTACCAAGTGGCCTCCGAGGATCAAATGTCTCCACTAGCTACAAGGGGAAGAACATCCCAAAATATAAGTCGACTCAATACCTATGGATCCACTAGTATAGTCTAGACTTGTCATAATTTCATTTGTGACCCACTATAGTTAAACAAATAGGACACGATAACATATATTTCTAAATATGTCTTTCCATGTTTAACTGTTGATAAGAATGAAAATCATAAAATGAGATTATATACATTCTTTCAAGTATCTCACCAAAAATGTGTAAGTAGTACATTATATACACTCTCACGGGGATTGTATCGCGGGTGGTACTCTCCCGGCGATTGTGTGTCACTATCGCGAGTCACTCTCACGCCACACGTACTGAGCCCGGAAAAAGGCCAAAACTCGAGATTCTCGCATGGGTCGATTCAAGGCTTGAAGGTACAACATAAATCACCCAAAAAGATAAACAGAAGACGGAGAAATGACCAACGAAGGACGGAAACTTACTTTGCAAAAAATACCGGGTGTTACAAAAAGTAAGAAGCTTGACGGAAAAAGAAAAAAAAACAAAAATAAAAACTCAAATGCCTTTTATATAAGGGCACATTAACATTAACCATCTTCGCCCTTACAAATTAACTTATGCCATAATTAGGGGATGTTTACCAAATTCTCTGTTAAGTCCTGCCTGGATAAATTTATCTGTCTGGATAAAAATGTGGTGTTGTTTTTTTTTTCCTGAATCAACAGTCTGAATGACAGAAATGACCGATCTACCCCTCAACATGAATTAAGCCCTGTTTGATAAATTGTTGTTTATTTTTCAAGCCAAATGATATTTCTGATACACAAAAACCATTTGAACATTAAAACATAACATCATAAATTCATTGATATCAAATTCAAGCACAAACACAATTCTTAAGATACTTAAAAGTCCAAGTTCAAACACAATTCTTCAAATTACATTTCAAACCAAATTCTCTTGCCTATTGACACCCATGGAGGGAGAACATCATTTTGCTGCTTGAATGGCTTTTTATAAAGCTTTCCAAAGTGACCATGGCCCTCTGTGGCTCTGTCCATGAAAAAGGTAATAAGAAAACAAGAAATTGTATTCATTGCTTTTGCTTTTCTTCTCTAGGTCTGATCATGGACTTAAATGCTCCTATACCAACAGAAGAATCCTAAAAACTAATAACAAATAATCCTTAAAAAAGCAGCTTTTGGTTCCAAAAAATCGAAGTTCAAAACTGAAAAATCCAAGGATATTGAACAGCTTAACAAGGTTGGAAGGAAGAGAAAATGAGTTTCTTAATTCGAAGTTCAACAACTAGTAGCAAACCCACATGAGGATTTGATTCAATTTTTAGGTATGAAGTAGGAGATTTGGGGAGAAGATGAACATAGAAGAGAAGATAAATAGGAAAAGAAGATGAGGGGAGAAGATGCACAGATGAGGGGTCGTTGGTGAAGAAGATGCAGACATCATCGGTCGTCGTCGGAGATGCATAAGTCGGGGAAGGAGTTGCAGACATCGCCGGAGATGCAGAAATCAGGGAAGGAGGTGCAGACATTGCCGGAGATGCAGAAATCGGGGAAGGAGGTGCAGACATCGTCGGAGATGCAGAAATCGGGGAAGGAGGTGCAGACATCGCAGGAGATGCAGAAATCAAGGAAGTGATAGATGGAGGCGATGGATGGAGGGAGGGTTATGACCTGACACATTTCTTTTTTCTTTAAGGGTAGAAATGTCAAAATTTTGTCTTAACGGGGACAACACCTCCTTCCCTACTTAGCGAATAAGCCACTTTTGTCTGCACGAATAAGCCATTAAGCCATAAGTAAACACCCCCACACGTCTGCACGAATAAATCATTTTTGTCATTAAGCTCATTAAGCCACAAGTAAACACCCCCTTAGTTTACTTTAAAAGCTTATAAGGGTTTCCGTAGAAAGGTTTTGATGATTTCGATCAATAAGTTTTTAGATGATCATATAAAAAAGGTATTTTGATAGCATTTTCTTATTTCTTAAACGACATTAATAATTTTGCATTTGATTTTTGGTTAATAATTTGAGTTGCAAATTTAAATGTCTTAAAGGGAAAAATTTAAAAAAATCCAATAAACTATTACATTTTGAATGATCAAGTCCCTAAACTAATTTTTTTAATGAAAAAACCATTAAACTTTCTCACTTTGAATGATTAAGTCCCTCAACTATTTTTTTGAATGAAAAAACCATTAAACTTTCTAATTTTGAATGATTAAGTCCCTAAGTTTTTTTTGGAATAAATTAACAATCTAACTTCTAAAAGTTAGTTACCTTTTTTTAAAGGTAACTGAAACAGACTATGAAGGTTTTAAAGTAAAAACAAATCTAAATCAATTTTACCGTTCTCAAACTCTACGTTATTAAAACCCCTCACAAACAATTGTATCACTCTGTCTCCCCACTCCCCGTTGCCTTAACATTGTCCGTTCTCCATATCGCCTAACACGTTGCCCTGCCATTGATCTCCCTCTTTTGATCTATTTTTATCTATCAAAAGATAACCGGTTACAAGTAGTTTTCTTGGGTTAAAAATGATGTAAGTAACCAATTTTTAGAAGTTTGATAATTTAACTTATTGAAAAAAAATGTTCAGGGACTTAATCATTTAAAATGGGAAAATTTAATGGTTTTTCCATTCAAAATGAGAAAATTTAATTTTTTTTCATTCAAAAAATTAGTTCAAAGATTTAATCATTCAAAATGGAATAGTTTGTTGGATTTTTATGAATTTTTTCCTATCTTAAAATATTATTATTCTTTTCTAGAAAACTGAAGTTGTTTTTCATTTTTTTTGAAATTAATGTATTTATCTTTTCGAAATTCCTTTTACCATTTCAATTAGCAACTTTTCATCAAACTTATCTGTCGGCGTACATGGAAAGCTTGTACGGCCTTATTTGATTTTTAATCAAATAATACGTGTTCAAGTAAATGGCTCCACAGTCCACACACACACACACACACACACACACACATATCTATATTTATCTATACTATATTATAAAGATAGCATAAAAAACTCTTAATTATAAATTACTAAGCTTTATGTACTATCATTTAAAACTATCTACTTAAAATCTCTTAAAAATAACTACTAAAGCCTAATGTACTACCTGTAAAGCTTTTAACCCTAATTAATATATTTTATCTTTATCCCCCAAAATCCTTATCTCTAATCCCCAAACCCTAAAATTATGAAATTTGAATTCTGATAAACATAATCAAAACAGGATAAACATCTCAATTTAAATATAAAAAATTTAAAATATATAAGATAATTAATGAATTTTAACAAACTACTTAATTTTTTTTATATAAAAAACATTATATTGTTAAGCCTAAATTAAACAAATTTATGTATAAAAAACCATTATCACTCAATAAAAACCATCCAAAATCGTACTGTAAATCAATAAAAAACAAAAAACAGGATAAAGCTTGTACGGCCTTATTTGATTTTTAATCAAATAATACGTGTTCAAGTAAATGGCTCCACAGTACACACACACACACACACACACACACACACACACACATATCTATATTTATCTATACTATATTATAAAGATAGCATAAAAAACTCTTAATTATAAATTACTAAGCTTTATGTACTATCATTTAAAACTATCTACTTAAAATCTCTTAAAAATAACTATTAAAGCCTAATGTACTACCTGTAAAGCTTTTAACCCTAATTAATATATTTCATCCTTATCCCCCAAAATCCTTATCTCTAATCCCCAAACCCTAAAATTATGAAATTTGAATTCTGATAAACATAATCAAAACAGGATAAACATCTCAATTTAAATATAAAAAATTTAAAATATATAAGATAATTAATGAATTTTAACAAACTACTTAATTTTTTTTATATAAAAAACATTATATTGTTAAGCCTAAATTAAACAAATTTATGTATAAAAAACCATTATCACTCAATAAAAACCATCCAAAATCGTACTGTAAATCAATAAAAAACAAAAAATAAAAATAAACATTAAAATCGTGATGTATTAAGCATTATGTACTATTATTTAATGTTAATCTACTTAAAATCTCTTAAAAAACAATTAATGAAGCAATATGTACTACTTTTAAATGCTTTTAACCCTAATTAATAAATTTCATTCTTATCCCCCAAAATCCTTATCTCTAATCCCCAAATCCTAAAATTATGAAATTTGAATTCTGATAAACATAATCAAAATAGAATAAACATCTCAATTTAAATATAAAAAATTTAAAATATATAAGATAACTAATGAATTTTAACAAACTACTTAATTTTTTTTATATAAAAAACATTATATTGTTAAGCCTAAATTAAACAAATTTATATATAAAAAAACCATTATCACTCAATAAAAATCATCCAAAATCGTACTGTAAATCAATAAAAAAACAAAAAATAAAAATAAACATTAAAATTGTGATGTATCTCGCTGCATTGCGCGAGTACGCTTCTAGTATTATAAAGTACGAATAAAAAAACTCTTAAATACAAATTATTAGGTACAAGGTACCATCATTTTATGCAAGATTTTAAAGATCTCTTAATTTACAAATATCAAAGCACAAGATACATATTACTACTGGATGTTTCTAACACCCACCAATTTGGTATGTGCAGGACCTTCCTTTTATGCAGACTTTTCTATTATCACTATTAATTAATATATTATATTACTATAAATTTGTTTTAATTATATTATTAAATATGTAATTGGATATTTTTTCTAGATGTCATTAAAATATATAAGATAATCATTGAATTCTAACAAAATACTTAATTTTTTTATATAAAAAACATTATATTATTAAGCCTAAATTAAACAAATTTATAAAAAAACATTATCATTTCTCAAATCCATCCAAAATCGTATTGTAAATCGACAAAAAAATAAAATAAAACATTAAAATCGTGATTTATCTTGCTGCATTGCGTGAGTACGCTTCTAGTATATATATATACACATATATACCTTTCTAAATATATATATATATATATATATATATATATATATATATATATATAAATACATATATGAAGGTTCACAAAAATAAATAATAAAAAAACATGATAATGGTTAAATCACATGTGATTTTACGCTGCAATCACAAACGATTACGGAACATGGTCAACGCAGGGTGTGCTGGCAACTTGACCAACGAGCTAGGTCATGCCGAAGTTGCGCCGCAATCACATGTGATTTCTGTGTAAAATCTCATGTTATTTGTCCATAAAAGTGTTCTCATTTTGATCATGTTATCGTTTGAACATAACTATATAGGGAAACGTTTAATTTAAAATACATTTATTTTACATAAACATTATTTCTTATAGTAACTCGCATGTGATATTATAGTCAATTACATATCATATTAAATCAGAGATGTGGATGACCTTTCGTGCGACCTAGATCATGGGTCAAGTCGCTTGCACACCACCAGGTCACCTCACGTGTATAATTACATAAGATAAGAGTATTCTTACATTTTCATAAATATAAGATATTTTCATTTGAACCTCCACCCCCATTCTCTCTCTCTCTGTACATACATACATATATATATATATATATATAGGCCAAGGTTATAATTTACAACCCATGTAGATCTATAGAGAGAGACGTGAATTCATACGAGAACAATATCTATTTAAAAAAAACGAGAATAGCCGAATACATACAAAATCATATATGATTCACGTACAAAATTATATATGATTCATGAGACTTTGTGCTCGATTTTCGGTCGCGCCAAAAGTCGCCCACATCCGTTTTTTTCGGGTTAATGTAAAATCGCATATGATTTTATACATGTTGTTTTCTTAAATTGTTAACGTTTCTGATTTGAACCTTCTTCTATATATATTATATTATATGGATTGTGGGCTAGCTAGCTGGATCGACTCGGGAGTGGCTGCCATTATGATCATAAGGCCATATGGGGTACCTGCTGTACGACCATTGAATTGAAAACGATGGCCCGGCCTTATTAGTATTATATTTAACCAATTAATTTAATAAACGCCTATTGCATTATTTCTATTAATTACCCAATATTAATTAAAGACATGCAAAACATCTTTTTGCTCTTAATACATCGAGTCAAATTCAGAGAAAGACTCTAAGATATATGTTGCATGGATAACCGGTTATCTTTCATTTAATTAATTTAAAACTTACAATATTATTTGAATGATATGAATTTGCTGATTAGAAGCTAATTTATGGATTACTGTTGATAGGATACATGTATCTGTACATGTGATCATATATATATATATATTAATCTGAATTATATCTGAATCTAATAACAAACATCGAATTACATCCAAATTTTTAGGGTACCTAACATTTTTAATGTGGTCATGGGTCTATTATAATTGTTCTTACATTGAAATGAATGAAACGACTTTTATCAATATATAAGGTTTGTACACAATCATATAAAATAATATTGTCATTGACTATTTATATATGTCGAGTGTTGACCCAAACACATGCATACTCATACAAAAAGTAATACTAAAGATTTAATGTACATTTTTCTTCAAGTTTGTCATGAATCTAGAAATGATTGTTGAGGTCATCTATAATTTTCTTTACAGCACACCATGTTGAATTGTTCTTGACGTAGAAAATTGCAAAAGCAAAGTCTATCTTGCATAATGCATTCCTTGCCATGTTGTTTCCTGCCATAGGTGAATTTTTATATCATCCAACTTGTTGATTATTATCCTTCTAAATGTTTGTTAATAATTTAACTAAATTATGGTAACCAACAAAGCCTACGAGAAATACAATTGAAATTAATTGAACTTCTTTTCTGTAAAAATATTGACTCACGAAGTTATCTTTAAATTCAGTTTATTTCCGGCAGCAATCTGACAATTGTAGATATCTTTTTCAGTTTATACAAGAACATTCAAGACTTGTGAACATATAAAAGAGATCTGCAAACCCAGATTTTTTTTTTGTGCAAATTCAAATCCAAAAAAATTGTGTAAATTCATTTGAAAATTCCAAATACAAATACCATGTATTCTGAATTAATCAAAATGAGATGAATTTCAAAACTAAAAAACCCTAAAGCAACCAGATCCAAAAACATCAACAGTCACATACAAGATTAGAAGATCTTCATCTTCTCCCAGCTGGTGGTGGTGCAGACTCAAAGGTTCAATAGCAGCAGCACCACAGAGCCGATATGAATCTTAAAAACAATTAATGGGATTAAATGGAACATGTTCTTAAAGCTAGTCACCAAAGCCTTTACCCAACGTGTATCCGGTAACCCAATCTTTTTGAAAAGATTAATTAGGGTTTCAAACTTACCAAATGTAAGGCACGTCCGTGAGTTAATTTAATTCATTTGGTGTAATAAACATACTTAAAAAAACATGTCTTATAGTACCTGAGCAACGACAAGCCGTCGCTAATGCCAGCGGGGTGCAGCGGATACTCATTTCTTGATTTCTTAATTTTTCTTATATATTTTTATTATCAAAACTATATAATTAAATCAAACAAGAAATTCATATCCATATGTGGAGTCGATTGTGACTTGGTTCAAAGATCAACCTCTTTGACGGATAAAAAAAGGGGTCCTGGTGAAGATTGTGAAAAAGGAAAGTCAAAACCCTATATATATATATATATATATATATATAATTAAAACCCTTAAAATGGTTGCAAACTTTGCAACCCATATCTTAACCGTTGGATTCATGATCGACGGTTACAATAGATATGGGCCCAATATTTATAATTAAAAAAACAGAAAAATAAAAATAAAATAACCGTCGATCATGAATCCAACGGTTAAGATGTGGGTTGTAAGGGTTGCAAAATATCCTTCCAATATATATATATATATATATATATATATATATATAAATATTGAGAAGTTATAATAGAGGTTGAAGAAAGGAACAGTGGAAATTAAGAAAGTGGTCAGCTCATATTGAAATCTTCAAGATTTTAAAGAATAGAACCGGAGTAGCGAGCTAGGGTTTAGGAGGAGGAAGACAGGTTTTCCGAGGATCCTCCACAAAATTGTTATTAGGTTAGATTAATAAAAGAAAAGATATATAAAATAAATCAAAATAAATAAACTAAGATAAAATGACCAATATATGGGATATATGATGTATGGTGAAACTTAACAGTAAAAAATGAACTAGTGAGGGAGAGAGACAAAAACCAAAACATATAGGTTACCTCAATGATAAATAAATGATTTGGGATCATCCATGAAATCACAAAATATATATATATATATATATATATATATATATATTGAGCTTACACAGTAAAACACTAAAGAACATTGAAGATTCACAACAAAAACAGTATAATTAAAAAAGTTTGTTTTTATAGCTTTCACAGTTGATTTCACAATCACGAAAACATGGTGGTGTTATGGGATCAACCCATAAATAAACTATTGTCTTTTGCCTTAATAAAATACATATATAATTTAATAAAATTCTAGGTTATAAATGTTAAATATTAATTATTGGAAGGTATATATATAATTCAAAATCTATTTCAAAACAACAAAAGAAAATATCGTTCTCCATTCTTGTAAAACAATTAATGAAAGCAAATAAAAGTGTTGGATTTGTTGAAGGGATCGATATCCTCTTGTTAAATGCCATGTATATTATGATTGCTACGTACCCATTCTCACAACTCACGACCCCATCACCATTCACCCACAACCTCCTTATCAGAGAATGGTGCCACCAAGTACCTCCATCCTTCAAATAATTAAGTAACCATACTTCAGTGATATATATATATATATATATATATATATATATAACACTTAATTTTGGTTACTTAATTAAGGAAAATGGAACGTTTATCGAATTTTGTTAAACAAATCCAACCAAGTTTGTTTAAGTGATATATTGAAACTTATAAATCTAACATTCAAGTGTTGATATAAAAGTTTTATCTCGATCGATAGTCCATGATGGCTTAATTTTAGATGATTCAGAAACTGGATCTATTTAAAATTAATCATTAAAATGATTATAGATGATCAATTAACTCATTGTATAATAACTCTTTAATTAATTAATCAAGAAACATGCGGGTGATCATCGAGTGTTATGTTTTGGATGGATATGGACATGTCTTTGTCGTAGATTAATTAAATTAAAATGGTGTCCAGTTTTTTTTTCCTCCTTTCTATGGGTTAAAAACAGAGTAAAGATGGGGGGAGGAATTAGGTGAGAAACTTGATGCTGTAACGGTGTAACCCTCTATTATGTTTTGTAAGCTAGCGTCTTGTCAGGTTCTATTATAATAAACTTGCTTAATGTTGTTAAAAAAAATGGGATGGGATTTTACCCGGAGTTAATAGGGTTTGAATATATATATATATAGACGAGTTCAAACGAAATCAATACCTATTTAAAAGAACACGAGAACTAATAAAATTATTAGTGATTTTACATTAACACATGAAAAAAGGACTTTGGCCGCGACTTCAGGTCCGCATGACTTTTTTTGCGTTTTAATGTAAAATCACTAATGATTTTGTTTGTTCTTGTGTTCTTTTAAATAGTTTCAGTTCTCATTTGATCTTCACTATATATATATATATATATATATATATATATATATATATGACGATAATCAAATGAGAACAAAAAATAGGTTGAGAACCGTGAAAACCAATCTAAACCATTGATTAATTTTAATCCATGGTCATTAAAGACAATGACAATTTTGAAATAATTGGAAGTGAATCAACTTTTAATTAAAACCATATTATCAAAACCAAATTACGGTTTAGATCGGTTCTTACGATTCTCAAATTTTTTTTGATTCTCACATGATTTAACCCATATATATATATATATAGAGAGAGAGAGAGAGAGAGATGTTCAAATAATAAGGTTAAATATCGTGAGAAGATAAGGCCGGAAATGAAAAGTTCATATGTAATATATATATATATATATATATATATATATATATATATATATATTTGAAGATGCATATGTGAACCAACATTAGTATTATTCATACAAGTTCACATATATACTTTAAATGGATTTCTTACATTCTCTCTCTCTCTCTCTCTCTCTCTCTTATATACATATATATGTATATATATAGAGTGAGAATTATACGAGAATTATATCAATTTAAAATAATAAGAGAATAATTATAAGACAATTATTTTATTAGATAATACCTTAAATAATTAATTATAAAAATAAATAAATAAAGGTATAAAAGTAATTTAGTTATTTAAAAGTTATTTTAGGTATTTTTTAAAACTCTACTTTTACCATATTTATGAATTTAATATGATTTATTTATTTTTTAATAAATTTTTTATATTTAATTCATTTAAAATAAATGTATTTAATTTTCATTTAAAAAATTCAGTTTTTATTTAGAACAATATTTAAAAAAATTAAAATTTTTATCAAAATCACATGTGATTTACAATGAATTATTTTTTTTCAAAATATTTTCCTAATCATATATGATTTAAAGTTTGAAAAACAATAATTTAAATTAAACGTTGAAAAGAAAATTAATGAAAATAGAATCGTATGTGATGTGTAGCAAAACACATAAATATGTATAAGATCACATGTATTTCAAAACGTAATTCATAATTTTTCATCAAAATCATATATGATTTATAATGAATTAACTTTGTTTTAAAATGTTTCTTAATCATATTTGATTTAAAATTTGAAAAACAATGATTCAAATTAAACATTTGTAAAAGAAAAATAGTGAAAACAGAATCATATTTGATGTGTAACAAAACAAATTTAAAATGCATAAGATCAATATGATTTAAAACGTAATTCATAATTTACACATATCACTTGTAATGTTGTAAATAACTTACATTTCTCTTATACTATGATCAATATCACATATGATACATTAATGAAAATTAGCGAATCTTTTTTAGAAAAAAATGTCGATTAGTTGTTGTGGATATCATATGTGATTTTTGACGAAAATTGTAATTTTTTAAATAAACTAATTCAATAAAAATAAATATTTAAAATGAAAAACTAAATCACACTTATTTTAATGTTGTAAAAAATAATAAGTAAATAAATAAAAAATTAATCATACTAAAATCATGAAAACTAAAAAAATCATGAATAAATACCTTAATTAATTTTATTAGATAATCTATATAAAATAAATGAGTTTTCATATATAATATGTATACAACAAATGACACATATGCCCTTTTAGGCGATTTTTAAGAAAGTTTTATTTAAGGTGTTATTTAATAAAATGATATGTTGGGGCCGTTGTTTGGAAGTGAGACCCCCCCCCCCCCCCCTCCGAAACAACCCCTTATCTATAGCCTAGTCCATGACAATTTTCAGCCCTTCGACTGCCAGAATATAATTAATAGGAAGGGACCGAAGGGATCACCATGTCTCACACCTTTTTCCATTCTAAATTCTTCCGTTGGGGATCATTTGACGAGAATCGAGACTTTGGCGGTGGAGTGGTAACCTCGAATCCAAGACCTCCACTGAATTCTGAACCCCATCCGAGTCAAAATATCATCCAAGAATCCCCAACTAAGCGAATTAAACGTGTACCACCCTCAAATTTGGTAAGAACAACTAATTTAAAATTTCGATATAACATCAAGTGAGGGACAAAACTTCCTCCTACAAATCAAAACTCAATATACCTTAAGTTAAAATTTTATAATTAACCTCAACAAATATAAACTCCAATAAGATATAAGGACTAAATCGAAGTCGGGTGCTACTTAATCCCAATACAAGTTGCTCTTCACAAACCAACGCGTAAGACTTCACCAAGCTACTCATTTTACGAGCATACAACTAGCATTTCTCTCTTCACAGTGCCACTAGAACTATCCCCAACCGAGACCTGTTGCACATGCCGACAAATAAAAGGTTAGGCTAATGCCTAGTGAGTTCAAGAGTTTTACATGAATAAATATATCTTTAAAATGAATGAGTTTCTCTTAAGATCATAATTTTTAAAATGAATTACTTTAAACTTGAAGACGACTATTTTCCAATATCATGCATTTTCAAAGATGGACACCTCATTACCAAGCATTCTTTATAAAATGATGCAATCCCAAACTCACTCGAAAAGAGAATAGGGATTTGTGAGCCCGTGATCGTTTACCAGATAAATCAAACAACAAACATATACAGATTACCAACTTGTTTAGATTATAAACGCGGATTACAGAGGTTGATATGTTTACAGTTTAAGCTTTCTCTCTGATGTTCTTGATGTGGTCGATGTTGGTTCTTTTGAGTTATGAGAGAGATTGAGACTAACTTAAACAAAACTGTGAACTCAAGATCTAAAGATTCTAGAGAGAGAAAGCTAGAGAGAGAGAGTTAATCTTGAAAGCTCTTGTCATATATCTCACTAATCTGATTTTCAATTTAGTTCTTTTCTAAAGAATACAAAGCAAACTCTATTTATACCTAAAGCTTAAACTAAAACTTAACTACAAAGGAAACAAAACTAGCTTTGACTTTTACAAGACTTTGACATTGTTGACTTCCAACTTTGACTTCCTAATTAAATCTTGGATACAATATTTGGACTTAACAATCTCCCCCTTTGTATTCAAGATTTAATAAAAATTTGATGCAGATCTTCAACTCTTGATTCTTCATCTTTTGCCTCTTAAAGCTTTCAAAAACTTTGCTCTTTTGCAGCTTTTGAAGAAACTTGGAAAGTCTTTTTAAACTTTGAAGCTTTGGAAAGTCAACATGCCTTGAACATGAAACATTGAAAACTTAAAACATCTTTGAAACATGAATCTTCATTTCTGAAAAATCTTTCGTCTTCAATCAAAATTGTATCTTCATCACTTTGATCACTGAATCGACTTCGGAAGAAACAAACTTTCACGAATCATCTTGATTTGACTTTGAACATTCTTTATCAGACTTGAACTTTGAAAACAACAGCGGAAGCAAATTGAAATTCTGACATGAACTTTGAACTTGAACTCTTGAAATTTATCTTTGAATAATTCTCCCCCTTTTTGATGATGTGAGCATCAATATCATCAAAATTACATCAATTTCGGCATAAGCTTTGATTTCCCCCTTTGTGATGATGTGAGCATCAATATCATCAAAATTACATCAATTTCGGCATAAGCTTTGATTTCCCCCTGTGTGATCAACAAACAATCTCCCTTTTGATAATTGGCAAACTTTGATCTGAAGAGCCGAATCATGAACAGTATATATCCGAATCTTTGCAAATTCAGACATAATGAGCATGTAACCCTGATTCAACAAATGAAACAGTTAGAAGTGCCTGTCAGTAACACAAAGTTACTGTGTACAACGAATGTACAATTTAAGGAGTTGGTTTGATGTTGACTCCCCAGGACTTCCATTCAATCATCGAAAAACACAAGGTTTATCTATGAATGTTCTGACAGAAAAACAGATTTTCTGTGTGCTCGTGCTTGTGTATGAAAGAATTTAGCACAATGATTGTGTTTCATAAAGGCTCAAAGTATGTAAATCACTGAGACAACAATGATTGTACATGGACTTAATGTGCATGAGAAAGGGTCGAAGGTGGGGCAACTTTCCTTCTTTTTCAATATCAGTATTCTTCCAAGAGAAGATCCGATAGATTATGTGCTGCTTCCCCAGAAAATGTGAAACATTCTCTTTTTAAGAAAAGAATGAGTAGCTGATGGGGTTGTATACAAGAGATGGCATGGGCTATTTGCCTATTTCAATGATGGTCACCAAAGAAATGTGAACCAATCAGTAATGTGGCTGCCCGGCTCAGAAAGATGTTTGGTGCAGAGTTCTGATATTCTTTTAACTCTGTTCTCACACCCTCTTTCTTTTAAACATATAAGCTCACATCTAACCAGTCTCTCATTTCCATTTTACCTCTGCTCATTCCCACACTCAATTCTTTTTAGACCCCTCTCCCCTCAATCACTCAAAGGATTTCTTCCGGGGTAGGAAACACTGGTTATCGTGAATCCATGGAAGATCTATTAAGCACTCACACTGAATCCCATGTTCCTAAAAGTACATGTTGGTCAATGATTTTCTTGACATGTAAAGCACAAGAAATCATATGTCAGAGTATGTATGCTCATTGAAAAATATGAATGAAATTTGAGCATTTGTTCTTTGAAGATTTCTCAAAACAAGGATATTGAATGAATGAATATGAAGTCAAGAAAATTGTTTTGAGAATCTGACAATGAATCAATCAGATCAAATCAAATGGTTAGGGTATCAAAGAATTGGATATTTTGTTTATATGAACAAATATAAACAATTTATCAATGAACGCACAAATATGAAAAAAAAATGAATGATGCTCATCAACTTTGAATTTCAAACATCGAAAAATATGAAAAAATATAAACGGGGGTATTACCATCGAAAAATTGTTTGAATTTGAGACATGGTAATAACAATTTCAAATAAAATACTGAACCGTTGTGTGTGAATACTTGACAGTATATGGACAAGATAATACACAAGTATTGATCTTTGGAAACACACGATCAGTTAAACAATAAAGCGCAAAAATTGAAAAACATTTAAAAATCACACTTCTAAATTCATGAAATCGTTTTGAGAATAAGAAGTGGTTTGAACATTTCAGAAAATTTTTTTCATGTTTGAAAGTTGTCCTTCTTTCAAACAATCAGAGATCTAGGATCAGAAGATTTTTACCTTTTCGATTCCCCCTCAAATCATGATAATATGATTTATGTCTTTTTTTTTTTTTTTTAGCTCCCCTGGATATTAGCATAATATCCTTCTTTGATCATTGATGAACGGGTCCTAATCTGTCATGTGATCAGAAGCCACTTTATTCATATTATTTATTCAAAAATAAAAGGACAAAAAGCAGTAAAACGATTATAGAATGAGTTCTGATCTGAAGTAATCAGAAGTCATCACCTTTACTCCCCCTTAAATTAAGCATCTGAAATATGTCAGTTAACACAGGATAGAGATCAAACACTCCCTTAGAATTGTTAGACCATCAATATCAGAAAAATTTAGCAAAGAAAAAATTTAGGATAGAGATCAGATCAATTCACTTGGGACGGAGATCATCAATATCCATCGGATGCAAGCATACAGGAGTAAGGTCTTTTTGATCGTTGAAATACGGGTCCTAAGCTGTTGTGCTTAGAAGCCATTATGAAATTGAAGTCCGGGTCTTGAGCTGATTTACTCAAGAACCATTTTCTTTCTTACTCCCCCTTGGATTGAGGTGCCTGCAACACAGATTCAAGTTTCGGTTTTGGTACCCACTGATATTTGGGTCCAGAAATGTTAGTTGCAGTGCGTGTGGGGGACACAGAGTAAGAACCATACCAGAAATGGTCATTTGTTTTATGAAAATGATCATGTGTACAACAAATAGAACAATAATATTTCTTACCATTGGGTGTTTTGTTCTTCTTTGCTTTGTGTACACGTACACATGAATTCTTCTCTTTCAGCTCATCAGTCTTGTCATCTTTGACTGATTTCTTCATCCAGACCAGTTTCTCGTTCTTAAAACTTTTTCTCCTTGGATAATAATCTGAACCATCTAAATATTCATCAAAGAACAAGTTAGTGCGACGAATCTGATTGAATGAATTGATTGACCTTTTTGAAGAGACATATTTATGATTTGAACTTGAAACAGATTTTTCAAGCTCTTTGATCTTTGACGCAAAGATGTCTCTTTCTTTTTCAAGCAGATCAATCTTTGTCTTGAATTCAGACTTCGTCTTTTGCTCTTTCAGCCCTGTAGCAGACAGTTCAGACAATTTTGGGAATTCCTCTATCTTCTTTGAATGAGGAGAGAGAGTACTCATTTGCGGGTTTAAGGAGGGCATTGCCTTCTTAGAGAGATATAGCCACCATAGACTAGCTCGTCCGTAGGGCTATGAGAAGGCCAGGATTTGCCATGCGGTCTAGAGATCTCGACTGTGATCCCTGGCCTGGGGCTGACACTAAGCTAGTGAACTGCCGTCCAAGGTGAAGGTGAATGCCCATGATTTGCTCGGTATAGTGAGTTGGAGGAGTTGAAAGATCTGCCGAATAGACATTCTCCCTCTTCTTAATTAGCTAAATTTTCGGGGAGCTGGGCAGAAGGAAAAGAGGCTCCGCTCAGATTGCGGCCAATCTTCCTAACCGCGGACCCTTCGCCCGCCCGCCACCAGTGGAAGCAAGCACCTTGAAGTCAGTTTCTTAATTTCATTCTCAAAGATTAAACGTTCTTCTTCAAACTCTTTTTCTGAATCTGTTCTCTGGCCAGATAATTCTTTAAAAAATCCTACATTCTTTTGTTCTATGGCCTTTTTCTCTTTTTCAAACTTCTCTCTTTCTAAAATCAGTACTTTCTCAAAATCAGAGATTTGTTGAGAAAGTTTTATGCATTTAAGCTCAAACGACTTCTTCTCTTCATAGCATTTCTTGGAAAAATCTGAGAACTTTTTGGAAAATATTTTCTTTTCACTTTCAAACTCAGCTTTGTTTGCAACAAGCTGTTTTTCCAAATCAGATAAATTCCTTTTAAGCTCAAAGTTCTCAGATTCCAATTTCTTAACTTTCTGCTCATTGCTCTCAACAGAGACTGTCTGCTGAATTATAGTTTTCTTAACCACTGAGCCAAGCATGATTTTCTCCAAATGAGTCCACATGAGCATTAGATTGTTCTTGTAACAATCTACACGATTGTATATGTGATTTGGCAATGCAAGAATGAGATTAGACTTAGCAATTCTTTCTCCGTTGTACTTTAAAGATTCTTCTTCATTGTACTCATCAACTGGCTTTAGTATTGTGGATTGTTCAGTATTAGCAGTGGCTGGAATGATCTTGACAGGTCTCTCAAAAGGAGGATTGGTTAAAGCTCGAACCATGTAATCCCTATTTTGTTTTCTCTCAAGAAAATTAATAAATCGATCTCTCCATTGAGAATACTCATTCTCATTAATAAGCACAGGGAGACGTGTATCTGTCCCGAGAGACATCATCAACTCATTCTTATAAACTAGTGATTGAAGAGACATGCTGAATAGTAGCAGAGATATTTTCGGCTGAAGAAAAATAAGGACCGAAAACCACGCTTTTCAGTTGTTGAGGAAACCGAAAACCAATCTTTTCGGTTATATAAGAGACCGAAAACTTAGCTTCTCGGTTGAAGATGATACTGAAAAGAACGAAAACCCTTAGCCGAAAACCTTAGCCGAAAACCTTATTCGAAAACCTTAGCCGAAAAGAACAAAATCCAGATGAATGAACCGAAAAACTTGAAGAAAGAACCGAAAACCCTGATGAATAACCCGAAAACTCTTATGAATGAACCGAAAATCGATTCTGTCCAGTTTACGAACGAAGAAAATCACACAAGTCCAAAATTTCTCAAAACACTCTCACGGAATTCACTTAGAAACAGGTTCATTATCCAAAACTAATCCAAATATAGATCAAACATCCAAATTCAGCAAGAATTCGAGAAGAACAGAGAACTCGAGAACTTTTCTGGAAATTACAAAAATGACAAATTCGATAACAGAATGATCAAATCTTTGCACGAATCAAGAACAAAACATGTTCTACACTGAATTCCGAAGCAATTGAATCCAAATTCACTGAAAATCGTTCAGAAAATCAACATAGATCTAGAAAAAATGTCCAGAAAACTATTTTCTTAAAAAAAAAAAATTCTGACGAATTAGAAAATCGATTGATCTGATTAACACGAAATTTAGTACTCTACTCTCAAATCTCTAAAAATCTAACCTGCTCTGATACCAATTGTGAACTCAAGATCTAAAGATTCTAGAGAGAGAAAGCTAGAGAGAGAGAGTTAATCTTGAAAGCTCTTGTCATATATCTCACTAATCTGATTTTCAATTTAGTTCTTTTCTAAAGAATACAAAGCAAACTCTATTTATATCTAAAGCTTAAACTAAAACTTAACTACAAAGGAAACAAAACTAGCTTTGACTTTTACAAGACTTTGACATTGTTGACTTCCAACTTTGACTTCCTAATTAAATCTTGGATACAATATTTGGACTTAACAAAAACTAAACTTAATAATATCTAGATATCTAATATCTAGATATTATAATTAAAACTAATATAATAATTAAACTATAATATCTAAACATAATATCTAAATAATAAATATCTAGATATTATAACTTTGACTATTATTACAGAATAGACCCTAGACTATGTCTTGAGAGCGACTTGTCAGCAGTAGCTTCGGATTGCGAACTTCAGTTTGGATGATCTTGAATCCAATAGACATGTGATCTAACAATCTCCCCCTTTGGATCAAGATCATTACTAAAATGATTTAGCAATCTGGTCTTCTCTTTCAGCTCAGAAGATGCAATCTCTCTCTTAGTCTTCAAGATATAGTAAACTCCCCAAAAGATGTAGATTATCTTTCTTTCAGTTCATGGGAAGAAATTATCTTCAGTTTGAGCTCGAAATTATTCAGCAAAGTATCTTCAATGAAAATTTCTCTCGAATCAGCATATCTTCAGAATACTTGCTCTTTGAAGAATTCAATCTTTGACGAGATTCTTGAAACATGTGATCTTTGCCATTTCTTGTGTAGTCATTCTCCCCCTTTTTGATGAAAAGTGCAACGACTTCATCAAAACTTTTTGTTGACAAGAAATGTCTTGCTTATAGAGCCCTAGATTCGTCAATTCATAAGATATTCATCCAGATCTTTGCAAATCTAGACAAAGTAGTCGTGTAACACCTGAATCAACTAATGAATCAGTTAACATGTCTGTCAGTAACACTAAGTCACTGTGTGTAACAAATACACATTGGAAAGGAGCTGTTTGATGTTGACTCCCCCAGGGATTCCATTTAATCATCGAAACACCACAAAGGTAATTTCTATAAACGTTATGATAAAGAAACTAATTCCTTGTGTGTTCGTGCTTGTGTTGAAAGAATTAAGCACTTAATGATTGCTTATAGGGCTCGAATTTGTGTAAACCACTGAGACAACAGTAAGTTAAACACAGACTCAATGTGCATGAGTGAAGTGTGAAGGTGGGGCAGACTTCCTTCTTTTCAATATCCAGATTTTCCAAATGAAAATCAGATAGCAAATGTGCTGCTTCCCCTTTGAAAATGTAAAACACTTTCTTGTTGAGAAGAAAATGAGTAGATGGTGAGGTTTGATCAAGAGTTGGCATGGGCTAGTTGCCTGTTTCAATAATGATCACCAAAGAATTGTGAAACATTAGAATGGTGGCTGCCCGGCTCAGAAAAAGTTGGTGCAGAGTTGTGATATTCTTTTAACTCTGTTCTCACACCCTCTTTCTTTTAAACATTTAGCTCACTCTAACCAAACTTTATTTTTCTGTTATATCTCATCACTCAATTTTTTTCGACTTCTTACACTCAATCACTATGGATTAACTTTGTGGGTAGAAATCACTGGTTAAGGTGATTCCATTGAAGTTATGTTAAGTCCTAGCACAAAGAAATCTTGTTTTCCTATTATGCATGTGATGCTCAATATGGTTTAACTATTTCAGTTAAAGCACAAAGTTAATCTTTGAAAACATTTAAAGTCACACTTCCAATTCATGAATTCGTTTTGAGAACCGGGAAGTGATTTGAACATTAAAAAACAATGTTTTCTATGATTGAAAGTTGTCCTTCTTTCAACCATATATGAGATGAAGATATAGAATTATACCTTTACGTACGATCTTCCATCTCATGAAGCTTAGCTTAAAGTCATAAACATATGATCTTGTAAGCATCTCTCAAAAATTCTGCAAAAGTCTTATGTCAAGTCAAAGCAAATTTATTCACTTAAATTGAAAAGACAAAAAAGCAGTAAAACTTTTAAAGTACGAGTTCTGATCAGAAATAATCAGAAGTCATCACCTTTTTACTCCCCCTGAAATTATGCATTTGAAACTTATCATTGAAAAAGATATGCATTTAAAATTTCAGACAAAATATGTACTCCCCCTTGATGGTTGATTTCCTCTTGGAGTTTTGAAGTACAATCTCTTATCAGCACGGAGTAAGGTCTTTTGATCATTGAAGTGCGGGTCTTGAACTGTTGTATTCAAGAACCATACTTCGTTGAAGTACGGGTTCTAAGCTGATTTACTTAGAAGCCTCTGTTCTGTCATTGAAGAACGAGTCCTGATCTGTACATAATCAGAAGTCGATATTCTTTATAGTTCGGGTCTTGAGCTGATTTACACAAGAACCATATTCTCTCCTACTCCCCCTAGACAGTAGGTACCTGCAACACAAAATCATTCCTTTTCTTTGGTATCCATTTCCAATTGGATCCAACTGTGTTAGCAAACGATTTTGGCACCCATTGAAATTTGGGTCCGCTTTGCTTTTTAGAACCAGATAAAGAATTTGAATGATAAGAGGGAACATGATATGTTCCAAACCAAATGTCAGAATCTTGACAAGAAGCATAATCATGTCTATCATAATTTGAAAACTTTCTAGCAGACAAAGATAACTAGAATAATTGCTGTTTTGAAAATTTCTTGCGAGAATCAACAAGTTTTGGTTTAGAAAAAGCAACATCCACAATTATATCATCTTTACTAGTAGAAATCTTATTACAGTCAACACTAGAACATGATATAGCAGTCTCGTCAAACTCCTGTTTCGGTTGCCATTTAGATTTAACTTCAAGTCTTTTCTTGTTCATTGCTGAAACATTTGAAACTTGTGAGTTAGACTTTTGAGCAACAAACGAATGCTTCTTCTTCGGATTACCAGTAGTGTTCGGTGTCTGTGAATGCTTAGATTTAATCTTACCTTTAGCATTTTTAGCTTTCACAGAGACTGATTTATCAACTTTCGTTGATTTTGCACTGTTAACAGACGTACTGGTTTTTGGAAGTTTTGCATTAAAGTCAAATTGATTAGAACAATCATCTAAACCACCGTCAACGTTCAGAAAATCAAGCTCTTTATTAGCTAGACCAGACATGTCCTCAGAGTTTGAAGCCTTAGAAAGAACAGAATTTGAAAACACAGTTGAAAAAACGTTTTGTTCAATATTCATCAGAAGTCTTTCATCTGTTAAAGAATTCTCGAGTTCAGAAATTTTACTTTCTAAAACGAGAGGAGGGACATATAGTTTACCTTGAATAGGCTTCGTCTCCATTTCTTTTTCAGAATAACTTTGAAAAAAGTCATTTGAAAGAGTTTTCTTCTTTTGATATATTGGATTTTCATTATAACTATTATTCATCTTCGCATAATAAAATGGAAGGTGAACTTTAGATGATTTCAACCGTTTTTCAGTTTCTATGGCTTCATCCTCTTCTGATAGTCTAGTCCAGAAAGTTTTAAACTCAGGGATGCGTCGAGCTAATTTCATAGAAAGATGATCATAAAGTGCAGACACTTCAGACATTCCTTTTTGAAGTCAGTGAGGATTCTTATAACCGATTCCCCATCTCTCTATTTCCTCTTTGGGTTTGTTCAGATGAATAGTTTGTTCAGTTTGACCCATTTTGTATAACTTCTCTTCCAAACTTTTTAATTTACCAAGTAAAGAAAAGTTTTCTTTGGAAATTGAAGATTGCAAATTCGTAAGCTCATATAAATCAAGCTCACTTTTTAGCAGTTTAGACTTGAGTTCAGAATTCTCTTTAAGAATTATTGTTTGTTCCTTTGCGCTGGTGTCATTATTTCTATGTAAAACCTCAACCAATACTTTCTTCTCAGCAATTTCATCGCTAAGTTTCTGTATCGATTGGTTTTTGTCAGTAATAACACCATTTTCATGCTTAAGAATCGACTCTAAATCTTGGAGTTTTATCTTCATGGCATGCATTTGATCACATACCTCTTCATTAGAATTAGCTTTGGTTTTTATCTCCATCTGACTCAGCAAGCACAAGTTTGCTGTCTCTTTCTTCTCTCCTTGTTTCTGGATTTTAGCTTCGCTGGAATTCATTATGTTTCTGATTCGATATAAGAGAAAACTTGACAAATATGTTCGTTAAATGCAAATTAAAATCAGATAAAATTTAGAAATAAAAATTTCCAAAAATTTCCAAATTTAACCAAGTCTGGAAATGGAGCAAAATTCAAACTTTGCGATTGTAGTGGGTCGCGCAAACTTGAGGTTTCCTTGAGCAATTGGTTGCGCAAAGTTGAAGTTTTCTTGAGACGTGGGTTGCGCAAAGTGGAGCTTTGCGTATCACTTGGGTTGCGCAAACTTGGGTTTGCGTGACACGTTGAAAGCGCAAATGAAGGTTCAACCGGTAAGATGTAAGAATTTTGATCGACCGGTATGTTGATGAAGAGAATTAGACCGGGACTTAGTATTTGACCGGTATTGGCTTGAAGGTATTCGACCGATAATAGTGTGGTTTGATCGGTAAATGGAGTTTGACCGGTATTGAGCAAAGGACTGATAAAACAATAATAAAACTGTTTAGACCGGTATAGGAGAGAGTAATTCGACCGGTAAGTGACTTCCAAGAGAGTGTGAGTGGACCGAAAGTATATTTGAGTTTGAGTGTGAGTGGAACGATATGTGGAAAGTTTGAGAGTAGTGATGAGGTGCTTGAAATGCTTTTCTTATGATTGCCACGTGAAATGCTTGAAAAATTTGCCTATCAATTGCCACGTATCAATTTGCCTATCAATTGCCACGTGTGAGGAATTGAAACAACAAACAAAGTGGAAATGAAACAACAAATTGTTTAGTGGACCGATATTGCATGTGAATATCAAGAAAGTAGTGGACCGTTATTAGGTGTTCTTCGACCGGTAATCACTAAACTTGATTTGACCGGGATGTGGGATTCGACCGGGAAGCTCTTTGACCGGAGAGTGTTTTTGACCGATACAAAGATGATAATGGGGTTCGACCGGATGTGAGGATAGACTTCGACCGGAATCTGTTGAAGACCGGAATGCAAAGGTTTAGACCGGTACCTTGATTACTCGACCGGTACACTTAAGACCGAGAGAGAGAGTTCGACCGGGATGTTGAAGATTAGACCGATAAGTGAGATTACTTCGACCGGTATTCTGTTTATGGGAGTTCGATCGGTACAGATGGACAAAGGACCGATAGAATGACTTATTGGACCGATATATTGCAAAAGACCGATATATAAATGACCGATAGAGTAAAGACCGGTACGTTGTCTTCTTCGATTAAAAACGACCTGCAACTCTTAAATCGAACAATCTAGGAGTCGTTTTACAGCTCAAAATTTTGACAGTATATTCTCCTTATCAATTCGAACAATACATAACACTTTGATTTCGAAAATAACCGCAAAATCAAGTTTTTGATGATTGAACAGTGTTCTTCAAAAATGAAGAACACAGAGAGTTGAAAATTTTGATTTTGAATCTGGATCAGCTCTGATACCAATTGTGAGTCCGTGATCGTTTACCAGATAAATCAAACAACAAACATATAAAGATTACCAACCTGTTTAGATTATAAACGCGGATTACAGAGGTTGATATGTTTACAGTTTAAGCTTTCTCTCTGATATTCTTGATGTGGTCGATGTTGGTTCTTTTGAGTTATGAGAGAGATTGAGACTAACTTAAACAAAACTAAACTTAATAATATCTAGATATCTAATATCTAGATATTATAATTAAAACTAATATAATAATTAAACTATAATATCTAAATAATAAATATCTAGATATTATAACTTTGACTATTATTACAGAATAGACCCTAGACTATGTCTTGAGAGCGACTTGTCAGCAGTAGCTTCGGATTGCGAACTTCAGTTTGGATGATCTTGAATCCAATAGATATGTGATCTAACAGGATTGGCTTCCAATTTTAGAAACGTGGATAAAACATTGTATCCCAAAACACCTAAGCACAGGTGGGGCAAAATACTCAACCCATAAATCATGGTTAATAACCCACACATATACGATACATCACCGAAAACATGGACACTAGGCCCAATACTCACCCGACCATAAAATGGAAAGAAACCAAATACCAAAACATGAGAAAGACGTATTTCATTAAAACCTTAATATACGCAGGGGAACCCAATATTAAGGTCATCATTTACAGTCGACCACACAAATCCAACGATAATAAAGTAAGACGTTAACATTTAAAATATTGTTGGCCGACGACAAGGGAGACCCATATCCGTTGAGAGTGGATGAACACAAAAGTATGTCACCCTTGCAACGTTAATCGTATGACACCCCACGACATAAAAACCCAAGTGTCCCTACGATTTCTTAACAAGTTTCACCTCAAGAGACAGTTGACCTTGGTGAACATTACAATGAACTCCACCCCGAAGGCCCAGCACACTTAAAGACTACCTTCAAGGCATTACTTCAAGCAGCGGAGGTCCTAGTGCCTACCTCCCCGGTAGCACTTCCATACTCAACCCTCCTAGTGCCTATTTGAAAAGTTCATGGTCGTAAAACATGGGTCCCGGAGTCCAACCCCAAAATACCCAATTGACCATCAAAACAGACTGACTTACGTGCTATGGATGCAATGCAACACAGTCTAACATTACATGACTACACAACAATGACCAACACACTCGAGCATGTAATCAACCTCAATATGCAACATGATGCATTAGTATGTAAATCATAATCGGGCTCTACATTGAGCCATTAAAACCGGACAATTGACCCCAAGAATCTTTTAAGTCGACACCGAGCTAAAGTGCTCAAAATCCTTTTGACCAACGATTAACGATCCCCAAATAATAAACTGTAACACCCGTGTTTGTGTTACGTCCCTAATTTGGTATTTTACCCTAAAGCATAGTTTATCGTTGAGAAGGGGAATGTTCGGGCTGAAAACGGCCAATTTTGGGCTTCGGTACGAGCCAAGCGAGAGTGCCCTCGCGATTGTGACATTGTCACTCTCGTGGGGCACAATCGCCCATTTGGTACCGAGAGTTGGGGGTGGTGGTGCGAGAGTTCCCTCGCGATTGTGACAGTGTCACTCTCGCGGGGCACAATCGCCGAATTGGTACCGCGGGTCATTTTCTCGGGCGAAAGTGACACGCGAGAGTGACATTGTCACTCTCGCGAGGCATAGTCGCGGTCGGGGGCAGACCCATTAAATCTCATTTTCACGACCTAAAACTTATTATTTTGACTTGGGAGCTACTTTGGGCGATTTTTATGGTGTAAGGTAACATTCCTCTCCTCTCTTCATTAAAACCTCTTAGTTGGAGCATTGAATGCTTATTGGTGGTTCAATCTAGGTTTTGGGTTAAGCTTGACCTCAAGTGACTAAGGGTTGAAGCTTCAAGTGATCCTCATCATTTTCTTGTCCATTTCTCATCTAGGGTTTTACATAATATTTGCAAGGTGAGTTGTTTCTCCTCTTCTAACCTTAATATATATGAGTATTTCTTGTATTTTGATCTTTCATGATTTTTAGACCTAATGGTGGATTTTGGGAAAATATTAGGGTTTACTAATCAAAGTGGAATGGTAATGAGAGTATTTCAAATGTGAAAGAGGTGGTGCCTTAACATCCACTCTTTTGACCAATAACTATGATTTCTTGGGTTGTGTTGTATTAAATGGAATATTGGACTATATTTTTGAAAAACAAGTATTTGGGTGAAATAACCAAAATGTTGGTTTGTGTGTAGAACATGAATAATGTTTTAAGGTAAATTACTATTATCGAAAGCTCACCCATTTGGGTGTTAAGCTTTGCATGTCGGTGACCTCTCAAATGTGATTTATCTATACCTATGTTTTATATGAGTATTGTACATGCTAATTGTTGGTATTTAGTATTAGTGCAATGGATCCATAGGCACGGTGTCCCTATGTCCCCGCTTTGGGCATTGGGATTACCACTTAGCACGGAATAGGCATCGGGTCACCATGATAAGTAAGGTGTGGACCTATATGGTCGGGCAGCGTCTCATGGGTTTTAAGGTGTAATTCCCTTGTGCTAGAGTTCCCCGTTTTGGAACTCTCAAGAATAGACCTAGAGGGGTTGACTTGATGTTTTCGAGCAATAGACTTAGAGGAGTTGAGCTCAATATGTGATTGGTGTTATTTGTATTGTATCTAATCACTAATGGTTTATTTGGTTTGTTGATTTTAGCTCATGGCTATATACTCTGCGAGACTTCGAATGGGTTTAGTTATTTAATCCTTGTTTGATTTATCCTCACTAGGTTTTAGCCTAACGCTTGTTCTTATCGTCATGTTTGACATGCTACCCTAGCGGTGGGGCACATCGGGATTGAGGGAACGACCTTGGTGTCGTGAGTGGTCTTTTTGGAAGATGCGTAGTGACCAACATAAAGATTATTTTGAAGATACACATTTTGGAAGTATAGCGACACCCGACCATAATCTAGTTTCTTATTGTAGATTAGTAGGTTATCGTCGAATGCTTCATTTATTGGGTTGTAATGATCACACACTATACCCCGTTTGGGATGATACTATTGGGTTTCGAAATGTTTTACCCTATTTTCACAGGTTTAAATTATCCCCTATTTTAGGGTGATGGAATTATTCTATTTCCAAACGTTATATTGCCAAATTTTCGAATTTTATTTTCCGCAAAATTTTAGAGTGTTACAAGTTGGTATCAGAGCATTAGTTTAAGTGAACTAGGTATGAAAGTAGAATGCCTAGACTTAAGCTGTGACTGTTAAGCTATGAACTGTGAGAAGGGGGTAGAACTACTAAGATAGGTTGGACTCAGAGTCGACGGAACTTGCACAAGTTGAAAGTTGTAGTGATGGTAACGATAACTCTTACGTATAATGTGTTCATAATTTCACTTAGCTAACGTCATTATGAAGATGTTTTACGTGAGTATGTTTGATCTACTATTGTTATGATAATTGATAAGTGTAATAGTACGTTTCCTTGTGTTGCTTCTGTGGACTTGTCTCTCATTCAGTGGTATTTTATGTGTTGCAGAATCATGGTTAATACCCGACACCGACCGGATGGTCAAGAGGCCACAGTATCCACGGCCGACCAACCGAGGGTGACTGTTGTGGAAGAACCTCCTCACGTGGTGAATGCGTTGGGCGGGGGAACCGATTTTATTCCTCGCCGCAACCTAGAAACAAATGATCCCCTTATGGAAGAAGTGACGGCTGAGACGAGAATGATGGATCGTATGATGTTGGCTATGAACCGAGCGATGGCACAACAACAAGAAATGTTCCTCAAACTCCTAGAGGACCGTGTCAACAACAACCGTAGACCCGAGACGGTGGAAGAGAACGTGGTTGTGGCGGGATCCGGGGGCTCCGAGCCCATAGTTCCCTCCAACGAGACCGCAAATCTGGGAGTCAAGCAAGCAACGAAGGGTTGCACTTTCAAGGCTTTCCTAGGTTGCCGACCACCAGAGTTTAAAGGTTCAGACGACCCGATAGCTTGTGTGACATGGTTACGTGAAATGGAGCAGGCCTTCCGATTGAGTGAATGCGGGGAGGAGCAAAAAGCAGTTTTTGGGTCACAAATGTTGAGAGGTGCGGCCCTCGCTTGGTGGAATGTGTATTCCACTTCCATTGAAGTGACTGTCTTGGCCAAACTGTCTTGGGAAACATTCAAGGAGAAACTACTAGAGGAATACTGCAATGAGAGGTCGATGGACCGAATAAAGGAAGAATTTCAAAACTTAAGGAAGGGTAATTTGTCGGTGAAAGAGTACAATCGTCTGTTCATGGACAAATTGGGGTTGGTGGGACACTTGGTCCCGACAGAGAAGGAGAAGATTAAAGCTTACATCAAGGGTCTTCCATCAGACATGATGTCAATGGTATGAGTGTCAAAAGCCTCCACTCTCCGTGAGGCAATTGAAGAGGCACAACTTATGGAAGACGCTTACAATCTGGGGAAAGAAGAAGGTAGCCGTCAAGCCGAGAAGAGAAGATGGGAGAGTGGCTCGACACTCTCAAAGAAGCCTAGATATGCAGGTAACAATCACCGTGGTGCCGACCCTAGGCGCGATGCCAAGTGGTGCTCCAAATGTCGGAGCAAACACTTCGGTCCTTGTAACTTTGTCCCCGGGACTTGCTACAAATGTGGGAAACCCGGGCATACCTTTAAGGATTGTCCCGTCAAGGGGCAAATATGTTTTGAATGCAAGGAGTAAGGGCACGTTAGGGGGAATGCCCGAAGCTGAAGGTCGTTAGGGTCGGTGGAAAGAAGGTGGAGCCTTCAAGAGCAACCGTAAGAGCTTTTCAAATGACGGCGGAAGAAGCTAAAACATCGAATGATGTGGTGTCGGGTACGTTTCTTCTAAACTCCGTACCTACACGTGTACTATTTGATTCGGGTGCTAGCTACTCGTTTGTATCAGATGTATTTTATCCAAAGCTTGCCATGTCTAAGAGTAGCCTAGAGGATGCTATAGTGGTAGAAATAGCCGATGGTAGTCAAGTGGTGATCAAGGATATCGTGTTAGGTTGCACTTTTCGCTTCGAAGAAAAGGAATTCCCTATAGACTTGATGCCCATGCAAATCGGTGGGTTCAATGTAGTTGTGGGGATGGACTTGTTGTCCAAGAACCAAGCGGAGATTGTGTGCTCCAAGAAGGTGATCCGACTACCCGTGGAGAATGGAGAGCCGACGATAATCTATGGCGAGAAAAGAAAGGGTGAAGTGGCGATCATCTCTATGGTTAAGGCGCGAAAGTGTTTATCAAAAGGATGCTCATCCTTCTTGGCTTACGCAATCGATACCAAGCTTGAGAAGAAGAAGCTAGAAGATGTTAGGGTGGTACGTGAATTTCCCGATGTATTTCCGGAGGATTTGCCCGGCTTACCACCCGATCGTTTGGTAGAGTTCCGTATTGATCTCATTCCGGGGGCAGCTCCGATTGCTCGAGCTCCTTATCGGTTGGCCCCTACAGAGATGCAGGAGATGATGACGCAACTCCAAGAACTTCTTGAGAAGGGTTTCATTAGGCCGAGCTCGTCGCCTTGGGGAGCTCCGGTCCTATTCGTAAAGAAGAAAGACGGCTCAATGAGGATGTGCATCGACTACAGGGAATTGAACAAGGTGACGGTGAAGAACAAATATCCACTCCCGAGAATCCACGATTTATTTGACCAATTGCAAGGCGCGAGCTATTTCTCCAAAATCGATCTACGATCGGGTTATCATCAAGTGAAGGTGGCGAAGGACGACATTCCAAAGACGGCGTTTAGGACGCGATACGGTCATTACGAATTTCTAGTAATGCCATTCGGCCTAACTAACGCGCTGGCGATATTCATGGACTTAATGAACCGAGTGTGTTGGGAACTGAAGAATTTACCAAGTATGGTTAATGCTGCTAGTACAAGATTACTACTGCCAGAGGACTTTAATAGTTAATACTGCTGAGTATTACTACTGCTAGTAGAATTAATACTGCTAGTCAAAGTTAGTGCTGCTTGAACAAAGTTAGTACTGCTTAGCTAGTTAGTGCTGCTAGTGGTTAGTGCTGCTTAGTAGTTAATACTGCCAAGCTGATTAGTGCTGCTTATAAGATGAAGATTCGAATTAGAAGAATGACAGCTGGATATTCTGAAGATATTCATGGAAGATATACTGAAGATATTCTATTTATTGTAATTATCTTTTTGTTCAGTATATGTATAGTTTTGACAGTATAGTTTTAGCACAGATTTAATTCTAAGTTTAAGTTCTAGAGAAAAAATCAACCTCAAGGCATAGTTCCTAATTCTAGAGAAGTAGAATTCGTCTTGAAAGAGTCTGTTCTTCAAGATTGAGGTTGAGTGTGTAATCTTGTGATTTTAATCATTCAATACAAGTTTACAAAGTGTTTATCATATACTGTTTGTTTACTGTTACATTGAATACCAAAGTGTTATTCCGCAACTTCTTTGATATTAGTTTCTGAGAATTTATTCTTGTTAAGAATTCGATCCTGACAAGTGGTATCAGAGCTAGTATTCTCAGAAACCTACATTCAAATTCAAAGCATCATGGCAAAAGAATCAGAATCTTCAAGCACTGCCATTCCCACTGAGGTAACATCCAATCTTTGTTCTAAATCCTGTATTGAAACTGTTAAAAGGTACAGGGATCACAATCAGGTTATGTGTGATGATCTTAAAAGATTAGAGAGAGACATAAAAGACTATGTGAGAATTGTTGAGAGTTTTGAGGAACAGATTAAAAGTTTCCAAGCCAATGAACTTCAACATTCGTATGATACAAATTACTGGAAGTGGGAGAAAGATCAGTATGAGTTTAAGCTTAAACAAAAAGAAGAGGAGAATGAGAAGATAAAGAGTGAGTTTGAGAAAGCCAAGCTGGATATTGAGAAATTTTCCAATGCTTCTAAAGCAATGGACTTTTGCTCCAAACTCAAATCCATGACAAACTTAGAAGAGGAATAGGCTATAACACCATACGACCACCATACAACAACAATTACATCCCTCCTATATCAGACTTGCTAGAGACCAAGGATAGGAAGGAATTATCTGATGGAGCCACTAAGGTAGATCCATTAGAAAAAGTGGTGGTTGAAACAGACTCTGAAGAAGAGAACTCTATTGAAAAAAATAAGGAGAACACTGTGAGTGGTGAGATTCCTCTAGAAAATCATATTATCACCAATGAGGGATGTGGAAAGACTTGGGTCAAATCTAAGGACATAGAGAAGACTGAGGGAAAGTCTGAGAAGGTCCATTATAAGCAAACCACAGTTGTGAATCCTGTCCCTTGCAAACAGTGTGCTTGCAATAAATCTGAGTCCCAAAAACATGATAAACCAAGGGGAAATCAGAGAAATTGGAATAACCAGTGGGCACAAAAACAAGGGGTTGATCTGAGTAAAATCAATAGACCAAAACCTTGTTTTATTTGTGGAAAGCTGAATCACCTTGCCAAATACTGTTATTTCAATCCCATTAACCAAAGAGTCACTTTTCAAAGACAACCACAAAACTCTTTTGGTTATAGGAATCAGAGAAGGAATCATATGGCTGAGAACAGAGCACCTATAAGATCACATGCTCAGAAAAAGTTTGCTAAACCAAAGAAAAATACTCCAAATAAGCCAAGGAGTAATTTAAAGACAAAGAAAGCAAACAACTTTGTTCAAGTTTGGGTTCCAATTGTAAAGAAACCTGTTAGTACTGCTATCCCAGATAGTACTGCTAACAGAAATAGTGCTGCTGCAACCAATACTACTGCTAACAAGGATAGTGCTTCTACTTGTATTAATGTTGCAAAGCCTATAATCTTGACAAAGTATTCCAGCCATGAGATTCCTAAACAACTCATCCAGACCAAACTGACAGATTATATAAATGAGAAAGGACAACCCAAGACCACTTTGGCTTGGGTCCCATCCAAGACTAACTGATTTATCAAGTGTGCAGGGCAACCAAAAGCTCAAGAGGAAGAGCATTTGGAATGCATATAGTGGTTGCTCTTGGCACACAACAGGTAACATGGACTGCCTTCAAATTCTTCAAAAGATTTGATGGAGGACATGTTGCATTTGATTCAGAGGGAAGTAATAATAAATGCTCAAGGCATGAGTTAAAAGATAAGTTGCCCTTGGAAGTTTTCATTGAGCATGATACTACTAACCTGTGTGTTTAAGTGTTTCAGGTTGAAGTTAGTAATACTTCAGAGGAAGTAATGATCATGAAGGATCAAGAAGAAAAGGATCAGGGGATGAACAAAGCAATAAAAAGTATGAGTAAAAGGATGGTGTCAAAAAGTGTAAGTATAGTAAATGCTGCCAGTGCAGTTTTAATACTGCCAGTACATTTTTAATACTGCCAGTGCATTGTTAATACTGCCAGTGCATTGTTAATACTGCCAGTGCACAGTTAATACTGCTAAGTAGTTAATACTGCTAGTTAGTTAATACTGCTAATGGTTAATACTGCTAGTTAGTTAATACTGCTTTCAGTTAATACTGCTTTCAGTTAATACTGCTCTCAGTTAATACTGCTTGTCCGTTAATACTGCTCTAGGTTAATACTGCTTATGTCCCGAATACTATAAATACTCTTTGCCCGCCTAAAAGTTCATAACGACTCTTTGCATACTGTTCACTTGCGCTCTAATCCCTTTCTCTCTCAAGTTCAAAGTTTTCAGGAAAGAAACTTCAAGATCAATGGCATCAATGGCATTCATAGACGAGCACAATGAAATCGCGATGCTACAGAAGCCCAAACAGGCCGCTGGTTTCCACCAGATTGTGGATTTTTCTCAAGACAACCCATATTGCCCATGCTCTCACTGTATCGCCATCAATCTATATCGAGCATCAAAGCCAATTCTGGGCAAATGCCACCATTGTTACTGAGAATGGTGTGCAAATGATCAAGACAAAGGTGTGTGGCAAGCCCTTGACAGTTACTGAAGAGGTAATTTGCATCAGTCTACGTCTAGACGATGCCTCTGGTATAACTTCTATCTCTAATGATGAACTGTTCTCTACTCTTACAAGAATGGGGTATGGAGGCCCATTGGGTGTGTTCAAGTTCTCAAAAGCAAAATTTTCACCTCAATGGCGTTTCTTTGTCCATACCCTTATGCATTGTATCTCTAAAATGACTACTGGATGGAGTGAGTTCAGTAGCACCATTGCTTATGCTTTGGTGTGCTTGGCCACTGCCAGAAAGTATAATTTTTCTAAAATGATTTTCAGTGATCTTGTTTCAAACCTGGGAAGCAAAAAGAGCTTTTATATGTACCCCAGGTTTGTCCAAGAAGTTATCACCCACGAATTAACGGATATGCCTCATGTTGATGGGGTATATGTACCTAAACCCCCTAAAGGCAAGGTTTTCTCAATTATGAGAAGATCTGCTGGGGACTCGGAAGGAGTTGACATCCCATTGTTCTCTACAATGATGGTGATGTCCCACACTGATGAAGGTATGGCAGCAGGGTCAAGGCCCCCATTAGACCATCCCACTGCTAGCCAATCCCAACCTTTCCACTCTAAATCAATTCCCCAGTCTCTTCTTGATAAACCAACTTCACCAATCACCCAAACATACAAAAGGAAACAGGAAAAGAAGGCTCCTTCCCTTCTTGTACCTTCACCCTCTAAGCCTTTAAGCCCTCTAAGGGAGGATTCTCCCTTAGAGAATATCTTCAGGGAAACCACAGGGGTGTCTCCCAACCCCAAGGAGGTGCTCTCTGAGGAGGAGGATGAGCATATGGGTGAGCAGGCTGCCACTACTTCTGCTAGCATAGAGAAGGACAGTGGTAACATAAATAAGACCTCCCCCATGGAAACTTTGAATGAGCAATCATTCAAAGGTCCCAGGTGCCAAGAAACCACGGGGGTGGATAGTGCTTCTGCTAGGCAGAAGGCTTCCACTACAAAAAGATCCCATGATCCTTCAATAGAGGGTAACACTTCTGGAGAAGGTGAGGACATATATAACTACTATGAATTGATGGAAACAATGGGCAACATCAACCAAGATGTTATTAAACAAGGGAAAGAAATTGAAGAGATGAAGCTGGTAATCCTGTCACAACAAGTTCAGATTGCCAAATTAAAGAAGATGGTGACAAACCTTGTACAGAAGAAGAGAAGAAAACAATATGTGTTGAGGCAGAAAAAACCTGAAAAAGATGCTTCCAACAAGGGGGAGAATAAAGAGAATGAAACAGAGAAGGAAAGACATTCTGAGGAGAGATTTGATGGTGAAGGGGATAAAGAAACAGTTGAGGGGGAGCAAGAAGCAAGAACTGAAATAGAACAAGCAGCAGCAGAAACTGTTAATACTGCTCAAGCAGCAGAAACAGTTAATGCTGCTGAGATAAAAGAAACAACAGGGCCTTCTGTGGAGGAACTGGAGATTGCAGAAACACTAGTTAAAGCCAAAAATGACACTCCTAAGGCTACTCAAAAGGCCAAGGGAGTAGTCATCAATGAAGGAGGAATTCAACAGAAGGAAACAGAAAAGGCAAAGGAGTCAAAAGGAAAAGGAAAGGAGAAGATGGTTGAAGCTGAACTGCCTGCAAATGAGAAGTCCCAGATTGAAATGGATGAGGCAATAGCAAAGCAGCTTCAAGACCAAATGGAAAAGGAGGAACAGTTGCAAACAGAAACAGACAGAGAACTTGCAAAGATCATGGCCAGAAAGTTGAATGCAGAATATCAGAAAAGCATCAAAGAAGCAGCTCAAGCCAAGAAACTTCAAGTCAAAAAGATGCAAATTCAAAAACAGAAAAGACAACCTTCCAAAACATTTTTGGCCAATCAGGAAAGAAGAAAGATGATAAATTTCCTGAAAGGTGCAATTGGTGTCAAGGGGAGATGTTCACCAACATGGCATACACTCAGGTTAAGGAGTTGTATCAGAAAGAGATGCTCAAGCTTCAAGGGGATTCAGTCCAAAGGGAAGAGGCTGAGAGAAGAATGAAGGAAAGGCATGACCTGAACATACAAAGACCATTCCCTGAGGAGACTACTCCCTCAAAAGACAAAACTAAAGAGATGAAAGAAGAGCATGAGGGTGTTGGTGAAGAAGCAAAATCTGGAAAGAGGGTAAAGACAATTGCTTCAAAAAGGCAGTCTAAAAAGCCAAGAGTGGAAGAAAGAGCAGAAACTGAAGCAGAACCTTCAGTCGCACCTCCAACAGAACCTGTGCAGAGCCCAGAACAGTCCAAAGAGCAATCAGATGAGCATATGGGGCTGTACATGACTATAGTAAAACCTGTACAGGCTGTTCCAATCTCCATGAAAGCTCCATAGATCATTTTCTGGGACATTCTAAGAGATAGTGGAAAGAATTTCTTCAGAATCAAAAGAAATGATGGTTCATTTGAAGCATATTCAACATGGGGGAGAGTTATCAGAAGTTTTTCAAGAGCTGATATAGAAGAATTGTACAAAGTGGGGATGAAACTCTATGAGCCTGTGTTGAAAGGTACTGAAGAAAATCTTCTCAAGATAACAATGGAATACTTGTGTATGATGTTTGATCCAGAAAGAGTGGCTTATAGGATTAAAGATCATAATCATGAGTTTATATTCAAGAAGATTGATAAATGGATACTATTTGAAAACTATGGAGTATACATGATTACTATTGACAACTGTTATCATGAATATTACCTGGTGGACAAAATCTATGAGCATAGCAAGGAGAAGCTAGAAGGAATGCTTAAAGCTACACTGGTATGCACAAAGGATTCAGAGATGGCTAAAATTGTGGTAAGAAGAACTGTAAATCAAAGTCTGGGGCTAGATCCAAATTTGGGAAACTGAACCTGAGGTGTTGAAAGCATCTTGAAGATCAGATCTGAAGAACTTGACTTTTCTTCCTAAAAGTCAAGTTAGGGGGAGATTGTTGGGAACTGAATAATTTACCAAGTATGGTTAATGCTGCTAGTACAAGATTACTACTGCCAGAGGACTTTAATAGTTAATACTGCTGAGTATTACTACTGCTAGTAGAATTAATACTGCTAGTCAAAGTTAGTGCTGCTTGAACAAAGTTAGTACTGCTTAGCTAGTTAGTGCTGCTAGTGGTTAGTGCTGCTTAGTAGTTAATACTGCCAAGCTGATTAGTGCTGCTTATAAGATGAAGATTCGAATTAGAAGAATGACAGCTGGATATTCTGAAGATATTCATGGAAGATATACTGAAGATATTCTATTTATTGTAATTATCTTTTTGTTCAGTATATGTATAGTTTTGACAGTATAGTTTTAGCACAAATTTAATTCTAAGTTTAAGTTCTAGAGAAAAAATCAACCTCAAGGCATAGTTCCTAATTCTAGAGAAGTATAATTCGTCTTGAAAGAGTCTGTTCTTCAAGATTGAGGTTGAGTGTGTAATCTTGTGATTTTAATCATTCAATACAAGTTTACAAAGTGTTTATCATATACTGTTTGTTTACTGTTACA
Source organism: Arctium minus (assembly GCA_954870635.1). Classification (NCBI taxonomy): domain Eukaryota; kingdom Viridiplantae; phylum Streptophyta; class Magnoliopsida; order Asterales; family Asteraceae; genus Arctium; species Arctium minus. The sequence continues at coordinate 11,234,045 of OX941082.1, forward strand.
TTGAATACCAAAGTGTTATTCCGCAACTTCTTTGATATTAGTTTCTGAGAATTTATTCTTGTTAAGAATTCGATCCTAACAGAGTGTGCAGACCGTTTCTTGACAAGTCGGTAATTGTGTTCATCGACGACATCCTCGTGTACTCCAAGGACGAAGCAGATCATGAGTGTCACCTTCGAGAGGTTTTGGAAGTGTTGAAACGGGAGAAGCTTTATGCAAAGTTTTCAAAGTGCGACTTTTGGCTTCGAGAAGTGCAGTTTTTGGGCCATGTGGTCACGAAGGATGGAGTGAAAGTGGACCCCACAAAGATCGAGGCGATGATGAACTGGGAACCTCCCAAGAGTCCCTCTGAAATTCGAAGCTTTCTAGGATTGGCCAGATACTACCGAAGATTCATTCAAGACTTTTCAAAGATAGCTTCACCGTTGACGGCTCTAACACGGAAGAATGTTAAGTTTGTTTGGGGTGAGAGTCAAGAAAAAGCGTTTCGAACTCTACAAAGGAAACTTTGCGAAGCTCCAGTCTTATCTTTACCCGATGGGATGGAAGATTTTGTGGTGTATAGCTATGCGTCGAAGATGGGTTTGGGTTGTGTTCTTATGCAAAGGGGGAAGGTGATTGCTTATGCGTCAAGGCAACTTAAAGTCCATGAAGTCAACTACCCAACCCATGATTTGGAGTTAGCCGCGGTGGTGTTTGCATTGAAATTATGGCGGCACTACCTTTACGGTACGAAGTGTACTCTTTACACGGATCACAAGAGTTTACGACACATCTTCGACCAAAAGGAACTAAATATGAGACAACGAAGGTGGTTGGAGCTTTTGAAAGATTACGATTGTGAACTACTCTACCACCCCGGGAAAGCAAACGTTGTCGTCGATGCCCTTAGTCGAAAGGACTATGGAGAGAGTTCCAAGGCCGTTTTTGCACGAATTGAGTTAGCCTCAACACTCATCGACCGGATTAAGGCATCACAAGCCGAAGCCTTGCTTGTGGAAAATCTCAAGGGGGAAGTTATGGTGAAGCAACACCTACTTCTAACAGAAGATAGCCGAGGGGTGAAACTCTTCAATGGTCGGATTTGGGTGCCGAAGATCGGGGGCAACCGAGAACTTCTACTCGGAGATGCCCATAAGTCAAAGTATTCTATCCATCCGGGAAGCACTAAGATGTACCGAGACTTAAAATTGCATTATTGGTGGCCAGTCATGAAGCTTGATGTGGCGCGCTATGTGGAGCGATGCGTGACTTGTTTACAAGTAAAGGCCGAACACCAACGACCGTATGGGAGTTTACAATCCTTGGAAATCCCGGAATGGAAGTGGGAGCACATAACGATGGATTTTGTGACGAAATTGCCAAAGACTTTGCGAGGTCATGACACTATTTGGGTAATAGTGGACCGCCTGACCAAGAGCGCTCATTTCTTGGCCATGCGGGAGACTTTACCTATGGACAAATTGGCGAAGCTGTACATCGACGAAGTTATATCTCGACATGGTGTACCTCTATCTATTGTCTCGGATCGCGATAGTCGGTTCACATCTCATTTTTGGGATGGGTTGTAAAAGGAATTGGGCACGCGTGTGAATTTGAGCACGACCTATCATCCTCAGACCGACGGTCAAAGCGAACGGACAATCCAAACTCTAGAGGATATGTTGAGATCGTGCGTAATTGATTTTGGAGGTAGTTGGGATTCACATCTACCTTTGGTAGAATTCTCTTATAATAATAGCTACCACTCAAGTATAGGGATGGCACCGTTTGAAGCTTTATACGGTCGCAAGTGCCGAACTCCCGTATGTTGGCTCGAGGCGAGAGAGAAACAATTTTCCGGACCCGAAATTGTTCAGGAAACTGCGGATAAAGTGAAGGGTATACGTGAACGCTTAAAGGCGGCTCAGGACCGACAGAAAAGCTATGCCGACAAGAAGAGGCGACCAATAGAGTTTCAAGTGGGTGACCGCGTTATGCTAAAGGTATCCCCTTGGAAAGGGATCATTCGTTTTGGGAAACGTGGAAAGTTAAGTCCCCGTTTCCTTGGACCTTTCAAAGTAATTAAACGGGTAGGACTTCAGGCTTATCAATTGGAACTTCCTCCAGAAATGGATGGGATCCATAGCACATTTCATGTATGCTATCTTCGTAAGTGTCTAGCGGAGGAAGAGAGTGTTATTCCACTCTCCGAAATTAGAGTTGACGAAGGAAATCGGTGTGTTGAGGAACCCGAGGCGATTTTGGAAAGGAAGACGAAGAAGCTTTGTCACAAGGAAGTCACGATGGTGAAAGTGCAATGGAAGCACCATCGGGGTGCTAACGTGACTTGGGAGGCGGAGGAGGATCTGAAGCGGAGGTACCCTCATCTATTTCCTTAGCCGATTGTAATACCCGTGTTTGCGGTACGTCCCTACTTTGGTATTTTATCCTAAAGCATAGTTTATATCGTTGAGAAGGGGAGCGTTCGGGCTGAAAACGGCCAATTTTGGGCTTCGGTACGAGCCAAGCGAGAGTGCCCTCGCGATTGTGACATTGTCACTCTCGCGGGGCACAATCGCCCATTTGGTACCGAGAGTTGGGGGTGGTGGTACGAGAGTGCCCTCGCGATTGTGACAGTGTCACTCTCGCGGGGCACAATCGCCGAATTGGTACCGCGGGTCATTTTCTCGGGCGAAAGTGACACGCGAGAGTGACATTGTCACTCTCGCGAGGCATAGTCGCGGTCGGGGGCAGACCCATTAAATCTCATTTTCACGACCTAAAACTCATTATTTTGACTTGGGAGCTACTTTGGGCGATTTTTATGGTGTAAGGTAACATTCCTCTCCTCTCTTCATTAAATCCCTCTTAGTTGGAGCATTGAATGCTTATTGGTGGTTCAGTCTAGGTTTTGGGTTAAGCTTGACCTCAAGTGACTAAGGGTTGAAGCTTCAAGTGATCCTTATCATTTTCTTGTCCATTTCTCATCTAGGGTTTTACATAATATTTGCAAGGTGAGTTGTTTCTCCTCTTCTAACCTAAAAATATATATGAGTATTTCTTGTATTTTGATCTTTCATGATTTTTAGACCTAATGGTGGATTTTGGGAAAATATTAGGGTTTACTAATCAAAGTGGAATGGTAATGAGAGTATTTCAAATGTGAAAGAGGTGGTGCCTTAACATCCACTCTTTTGACCAATAACTATGATTTCTTGGGTTGTGTTGTATTAAATGGAATATTGGACTATATTTGGGAAAAACAAGTATTTTGGTGAAATAACCAAAATGTTGGTTTGTGTGTAGAATATGAATAATGTTTTAAGGTAAATTACTATTATCGAAAGCTCACCCATTTGGGTGTTAAGCTTTGCATGTCGGTGACCTCTCAAATGTGATTTATCTATACCTATGTTTTATATGAGTATTGTACATGCTAATTGTTGGTATTTAGTATTAGTGCAATGGATCCATAGGCACGGTGTCCCTATGTCCCCGCTTTGGGCATTGGGATTACCACTTAGCACGGAATAGGCATCGGGTCACCATGATAAGTAAGGTGTGGACCTATATGGTCGGGCAGCGTCTCATGGGTAGTAAGGTGTAATTCCCTTGTGCTAGAGTTCCCCGTTTTGGAACTCTCAAGAATAGACCTAGAGGGATTGACTTGATGTTTTCGAGCAATAGACTTAGAGGAGTTGAGCTCAATATGTGATTGGTGTTATTTGTATTGTATCTAATCACTAATGGTTTATTTGGTTTGTTGATTTTAGCTCATGGCTATATACTCCGCGAGACTTCGAATGGGTTTAGTTATTTAATCCTTGTTTGATTTATCCTTACTAGGTTTTAGCCTAACGCTTGTTCTTATCGTCATGTTTGACAGGCTACCCTAGCGGTGGGGCACATCGGGATTGAGGGAACGACCTTGGTGTCGTGAGTGGTCTTTTTGGAAGATGCGTAGTGACCAACATAAAGATTATTTTGAAGATACACATTTTGGAAGTATAGCGACACCCGACCATAATCTAGTTTCTTATTGTAGATTAGTAGGTTATCGTCGTATGCTTCATTTATTGGGTTGTAATTATCACACACTATACCCCGTTTGGGATGATACTCTTGGGTTTCGAAATGTTTTACCCTATTTTCACAGGTTTAAATTATCCCCTATTTTAGGGTGATGGAATTATTCTATTTCCAAACGTTATATTGCCAAATTTTCGAATTTTATTTTCCGCAAAATTTTAGAGTGTTACATAAACGTACTCGACCCACGTCATGCAAACACATGCTCCAAAATACTTGAATAGACTCCAATACAGTTTAGATTTGGACAAATGGTTTTTCTAAATGGATTCATACTCTTTGTTCTTTCAATACGCCCCATAACACAAAATCAAGCTTTTCCCCCTAAACAGACACTAAAAGTGCCTCTTTACCAAATAGTTTTCATTTATGCAATAAATCTTTAAAACACTTTTATTTATGACTTATTTATCAAAATGCCCAAAAAATCCCAAATATGGGGGTTTTACAAGGTTTATAAAGACAAACACTTCAAATGACAAAACTCGCCAAATAACTCAACAAATGATAATTTCATGTAAAATACATAAACACTTTAAAATGAACATTTTAGCATGTACAACGTTATCACAAATCAACTTGAATTCACCTTGCTAGATTTAGGCTAAATCTAGATTTTTCCACACTTAGAGCTTCCTTGAAGAAACTTGAATCCTCAAAGCCAAAACCTAGATCCATAAATTTTCCAACCATAAGTATAGATATTCAATTGTATAGAATCGTCCCCCAACATTTTACATGAAGATCTCAACTACACCAAAACCTTAATTTCCATAGATGAAGAAAATAGAAGATTACCTTAACCATAACTTGAATCCACCAACCAAAATGCCTCTAAGTCACCAAAATGAGCCACAAACTTCCCATCTTCAAAATAGGTGAAAGGGGGGTGAAACCCTAAGAAGCTTGGTAGAGAAGATGAAGATGGAGGGATGATGATTCTAGCTCCCAACTTGCTAGATGAAGTAGAAACACTTAGTTTTAGGAGGAAAACCCCCAAATATGAGTTAGGGTTCGAATTAGGGGTTGTGGGCCGGTTTGGGAGAGAAAGGGGAGAAGACTTGAGGTTTTTTTAGAGAAATGAGGTTTGGATGCCGAATTTCCCTTTTTTATCAGCGCATAGTACGCGCGCGCGAGTGGTGGCGCAACCTGACCCACACGGAGAGTCGCGCGGACCACTGGAGTCGCGAGGAAACAGTGCCTCGCGCGGTTCGTGGCGCGACTCAACTCGCGCGGGGCACTGTTGGTGCTTTTCGCCTTCTCTTCAGCCAACGATTTCGAGGTGTTACAAAATGCCTTTTCGTAGTCAACTTTAAAAATAAGCGTTTTTTATTACGCTTTTTAGCCCAGTTAATGACCTCATTAACGATGAGTGGGCCGTCGAGGATGTTCCTACCTTTGATGAATGCAATTTGCTCCCTACTAACCACCGAGTCTAGCATTGTTATTGAATGTTAATGTACCTTAACATAAGTTCACATACATTAATTACCCATGAATATTAACATACCTTAACTATGTTTACACACCTTAACCCATAAAATTTTAACATACGTTAACAAAATCGAATCCAACAACACAGATGCGGACAATCAAATGATCGATCTGCCTCCTTTGGCCTCGGCAACGTGCAACAATCTGTGTGCCTTCATGATCAACGACTCATGATGCTTCTTACCATTTTTCTACCAAAATTCCGTTTTCCACCGGAACCTAACCATATATATATATATATATATATATATATATATATATATATATATATATATATATATATATATATATATATATATATATATATAGGGACAGGTTCAAACGAGAAGCTAAACATTTTGCGAGAAGTGTTTAATCATATATGATACACAAGTTTAATCAAATATGATTAAACACATGTTATATTGACAATACATAGATGTTTAATCATATATGATTAAGCACACCCATATGCCATGTAATCATAATATGATATCACACTTCTCGCCTTCTCGCAAAATGTTTAACTTCTCGCATGATCCTTCCTCTCTCTCTCTCTATATATATATATAGAGAGAGAGAGAGGGGATAATTAACGAGAACATAATCAAAATAAGAAAACACAAAACGACCAAATCACATGTGATTTCAGTGATTCACGGAATACAAACAACACAAAGGTGTGCAAACAACTTGGTCCGTACAAATGTTGTGCGAATTACATGTGATTTTAATATAAAATTACATGTGATTTGATCGTTCTCATATTTTCTTATTTCGTCAATGTTCACGTTTGAACTGGACTCCCTAATTAAGTCGGTGATGGGTAGGTTGTCTGTAGTTTTCTTTTTGCCATCCTTCTCGATAGAAGGACACTGGATGTCGACATTATACATGCATGGTCACTAGAAACAAAATAATGAAATAGGCCCATAGAGGTATCTGTCGTACCACCATGAAGTGGGTCCTAATCAAAATACAATCATATATATATATAGAGAGAGAGAGAGAGCTAGATATAAATATAAAGGTGGGTTTAAACAACAATTAATATCAATATTTTACGAATACGATAGAACACATACATATTACATGTGATACATTTGATGTTACTAAATTAGTGATATGTGCGATCTTTGACACAAGGTTGCATAATAAATCGTCTGCACACCACCAGAATCGCTCACGTCTATTATTATATGTGATAGAGAGATTATATAAATTGTATCTTTAACATATTTTATTCATTGAATTTTATTTAAAAATGAAGAACATTATAAACAAAAGTTAGTTTTGGTTCATATCATCTAAATATAAAGTTGACATAAACTTAATTATATGTATCCTTAGATATTTAAATTCTGAAATAAGAAATATAAATACATAAACTGTTTTTTTTGTATTAAAAGAGCATTTTGAAAACATAAAGATTGATGTCTTACCAGCACAATAATTCACGGGAGTTGCATGTAATCAAATTAAAAACATTTTGTTTTGCAAAATATTATTAAATTTTGTTTTTCCTGGGATTACTATTTTATTATATATGTAACCAAAAAGACAAGAAAAGTATTTGAATGGTATTTGTGCAATATTAATTATTAATATTTTTGGAAGGAAAAAATGTTAATAATATATATGCTTAATTTCCACCGGTCCATGCATGCAAGTGGGTGTATGTTGAATTGTCTTGATGGAGACATAACTTGATAAAGTCTACATATATATCTTGCAAAATGGACCCCATTTAATTTCCTTTCCATGCCTTTCTATGTTGCTTCCTGCCATGCCTCATGCATATTCCTTTGATTTCAATTTAATTATCAAATTGAATTAATGTGTGTAACCATTATATTTAATTAATTCCCAGTAATAATATCACCATCCTTCGACTTCGAGTCAATGAGTTATCATATCTTTGATGTGAATTACGTTTTAACATCAAATAAATAACGTTAAGTAAAACACACTATCGAAGCCAAACACATATACCCAAATCCTTCTTCAATAATCTAAAAGACAATATAATCTTTATCAACTTTAATTTCTCCAAGATAAGTGTTATGTTAAGTTGGTCTTAACCAAAATTTACATACTTTGTGTGGCCGTCAAACTAATTAAAGAGTTATAGATTAAGAAGGTTAGAGATAAAGAAAGAAAATTCTTACAAAAAATCTTTTTATTTGATTTTACGATTAAAATATAACTATATAGGTAGGTTTCGATTCAGGATAGGAACTAAACTGGAATTGGTTTTGACTCATTCAAGCAAAGAAAAGCCCTACCTAGCTAGATGGGGTCTAGCAGGACAATAATGAAGGTATCGTGGGTCAAAACTCCACACCATGAACTAAGTTGACATATAGTAATTGACACATAAGAAAATTCCAAATGAATTAAAAGCAGAAAATTCAAAGCAAAACAGCTGGCTATCTATTATAACCATGGAAACACAACAAATTCCACGTATATACTAGGAAGAAAGAAGCTTTATATTAAGCCACTTGGTGTAATAAAATATGGTGTTTTTTCAAATGGGGTTATTGATCGGACCCTTCAATTCGCCATCATCTTTTTGGAGGTGATGTTATGTATATACCAAAACTATAGATCAACTCGATTAAACAATATTATAATTGAACAAAAATATTTATAATTAGGCAAAATTAAAGGTTAATTAAAACATGCATAATAGGGTAAATGCTTACACATCTATAATTGAACCCTAATAATTTAAAAGCCCTGTTCCATATCTCACATTGGAACACCTTCTTACGGCTATGTCCCATCATGCCATTAAGCTATTTTTTGTTGAAGAGATATACAAGGACTAGCACTCCCTGTATGGGTAAGTTTTTGGGTATGCACACCTAATTAACTAATTAACCCCATTGTTTCAAAAGGTGTATCGGCACCCATATATATATATATATATGTGCGTGTGTGTGACGGTAATCAAACGAGAATCATAAAAATGTTGTGAACCATGAAAACCAATCTAAGCTATTTAATAATTTTAATCCATGGACATGAAAACACATTGACATTTTTTAAATAACTTAGAAATTTATAGTTTATTATGGACTAAATTTGAAATTGGAAGGACATTCCTGGGTTTTTAAATCCAATCAACAGTGCTTAATCATCCCACCCCCTTCTTCATCATCCCAAACGTATCCAAAATGTAGGCGCTGGTTTCTGAAAGGGTCAGAACACAACCAAATAACTCGTTATAAATTCTCTCTAATCTCTCTCTCGATCGAAGATTTGCGTATCAGATCTTTGGAAGCTACAATGGTAATAGCTTATCTCATGTTTATTACTATTTTGCTGTTTCAATTCTTACAGTTAAAGCTCCTCCATCATTTTTTTATTACGGTCTGTTTTTTGATCTTTTCATTTGTAATCAATAACTCTCCATGTTGAATCGGGCCTTCTCAATTCGTAACCTCGATGAAATGCATGTGAATTTGGGACAGATTTGGGTAGATCCGATCTAATTTATTCGAATTTTATGATTTTTTTAAATATATGTTAGGTCTAAGATCCCACATTGGTTAGAGAGGGGAACAAAAGTTGTCTTATAAGGGACTGGATACCTCATCTACCAAACGCGTTTTAAAATCGTGAGTACAGGTTTATGGACAAAGCGAACAATATCTGGTACAGTTTGCTTGAGATGTTACAAATGGTATCAGAGTCGGGAGTCGGACTAGTGTGTCGCGAGGATGCTGGGCTCCCAAGGGGGTGGGTAGTATGTTGGGTCTGAAAGATATTCATGGATGGATACTACTGTTGAATGTGTTAATATTGCTAGTTCAACATGGTTACTACTTCTGAAGTTAATGCTGCTAGAAGAACTTGGTTAATACTTCTGAGGTTACTACTTCTGTGGTTAATGTTGCCAGTTGTAGTTAATGTTGCTGGAACAAAGTTAATGCTGCTAGAAGAAAACAGTTAATACTTCTAGTTAGTACTTCTGTTATTAATGCTGCTAGTTGATGATTAATGTTGCTCAACAAGATTAGTACTGCTAGTTCAAAGTTAGTACTGCTTGAAGAGATTAATGCTGCTGAGCATGGTTAGTACTGCTAGAGTTAATACTGCTCAGAGTATTAATGCTGCTTATGATTAATATTGCTTATAAGATGGAGATCTGTATGGAAAGGATGACAGCTGGATAAACTGAAGATATTCATGGAAGCTTAGAGATAATGATGGAAGATATTCTGGAGATATTGTATTAATTGTAATTATCTTTTATCTTTAGTATATATATTGTATTGTTTAGAATAGTGAGATAACCTTTTGTTTGAGAATTTAATTCTAAGTTTGTTTTTAGAGAAAATCAACCTCAAGGCATAGATCCTAATTCTAGAGAAGTAGAATTCGTATTGGTGAGCCTGTTCATCAATATTGAGGTTGTGTGTTTAATCTTGTAACTTCAAGCATTCAATACAAGTTTATAAGTTGTTGATTATATATTGTTTTGGTTTACTGTTTGATTGAATATCAAAGTGTTATTCCGCAAACTTCTTTGATATTAGTTTCTGAGAATTTATTCTTGTTAAGAATTCGATCCTGACATAGTAAGATCCCACATTGGTTGGGGAAGGGAACGAAAGTTGCCTTATAAGGGAATTAATACCTCTTCTATCAGACGCGTTTTAAAACCGTGAGTCCAGGTTTATGGACAAAGCGGACAATATCTGGTAAGGTTAGTCTGGGATGTTACATTAGAGTTTTCTCTTTCTTCCTCCATTAGCATATAAATCCGATTTCTATATTTGGGTACAATTTGTGGTTCCTTTCATCCTTCTAATCTCGTTTTTCTTGATTCTATAATCGATTTTGGGTTCTCTTCGACCTAATTTTAATCGATTTTTTGCTTAGTTTCGGGGAGAGTCTATCTTCTGCTGCTGGAATCAATTTTAGGGTGGGTTGAGTTTCGTTTTTGTCTTCTTTAATTTCCCTTGGTTCAATTTTGGGTGTTCCTTTATGATTTTGTGCGAATTTGGAGTTTATGTTTAAAAAGTTGCTGTCATTCGACCCTCGTCTACCGTGTTAGTTTTTTTTTTCCTGGCTTGGTCTGGATGGTCCTTCCAAATTTTAGTTTTTTCTTCTAGTTGTGGATTTGAAGCCGCCGTCTGGATCTTCAACAATGTTAAAGGAAACGAAGTGGGATCTACAATGGTGTTGAAGCTATAGAAACCAGTCACATGTAACACCCCAAAAATCTTGTAGTTCAATATAATAGAAAAAAAGACATGGACTAAATATCTAAGAGTTGGAAACTTAAGTCCAAGGACTTGTGGGTAAGAAAAATGAAATGAAGGGGTTAAAAGTAGATTGTATGAGTTAAGATTGAACATGCATATGGAGTTGAGCAAAATGGGGCGGGAGTAGTTTTCTGGACGGTGGAAACCAATTGAAAAGGGTGATAGGAGAAAGCAGTCAACCACTTTTCGCTTACCCCATGTCCGTCAAAGAGAATCGATAGAGAGAAAGAGTGATAGAGGGAAGCAAGCAAGGCAAGAAAATGAAGCATGAATGGAGAAAGAGAGCATTCAAGTCTCGAGATCGGGCTTCTACGATTCAAGGTAAGAAATCCTCTTGGGTTTTTGTAATTTAATTCTTACTCCGGTGACTTTCGATTAGTATACATTTTTGGGCCGATTAATTGATGGAATAATATGCTTAAGTTGGCATTTCGGTTCAAAAAGGAAGATGTATGCTATGGTCAAAACTAGTGATGTATGGGTCAAATCGAAGTATGAAATCATGACTAGATGTCGTTTTAATATTTTGCTATCTTGCAAACCAAAGTCGACCGGTAGTAATCGATGCTTCCTAGCGTCTTCAAATCGACTCAAAATATGTTTTAATGGTTAAAAGTCGGGTTAAATATACGAAATGGAAGCCTTGTTATTAGAAGAAAAGTATACAAAATGATGTTTATGTTTTGCAAGAACTTGAGGTTTAAATGAGAGATTTGGGCTCATTTTGATCGAGTTCGAGTGGGGAGGGGAGAGAACCGTGTTGTGCAAAATCATACGATGAGATTCAAGACTGGAGGAAAAACTACACGACCATGAGATATATATCGGGTACTCAAGTTGGTTTTAAGAGAGATGTACTTGGCTTAGTGGAATTTGAAAGGCAAAGCTTGGGTCATGATTTGTATGTGCATGTATGTATATATATATATATATCGATTTTGAATCTGTTAAAATGCAAACCCATTTGGGTTGAAAGTCTCATGGTGATGGGTTATATATAGTCTCATGGTGTTAGGTTGATGATAGTCAGTACATGTGCCGGAAGGGGTACCTCTGAGACTGAACTATGTGACGGTATTCAAGACATGTGTTAGTTAGCACCTTTGAGCTTGACTAGAGATGAACGGATTGACGGAGACCCACCATGCCAAGTGGACGTGTGAAATCTTTATTGTGACGTCAAGTTGCATGTACCATATTTGCATGAGATTCTTGGATATGCATGACATTTTATGAATGATTAATTATGTAAATGGTTTTTATTTCCGATTTACATTGTCATGATTATTTATGATTGAGATAATGAAACCATGAACTCACTTAGCGTAAAGCTAACATCAACGTGTATCTCAGGATGTTGCAAGAGTGAGAGCAGTAAGAGGAAAAGTATGATTCGATGACATACGACTAGGTTGTTTGTATTTAGTTTTGGTATTTAAGTTATTTGATATTGTATATATGTAAGTTGGATTCGTAAGAATGTGCGTTTGATGACTAAGATGGTTCGACTTTTCGATGTTGAAAGTTTTTCGCTGCGATGTGATGGAATATTTTTATATTTTAAGTTGTGATATGCTGTTACGACCTTAGTGAAAATTGGGGTGTAACAAGTTGGTATCAGAGTCGTGGTTTAAGTGAATTAGGTTTGATGAACCTAGTCTTAAATCAAGAATTAACTAAGAAAGTGATGAGATGAATTCAAGTCTAATTAATAGACGTTATGACGTTGGTAAGGATGTTAAATATATGTGATGAGGAAAGTATGATAGGATGTCGACGTGAGAGTCTTACAACATAGAGCTCTAATGATGAATTCTTTGATTTTTTTCTAGTATCTTACACTTGAAGAAAAAAAATGTTAAAAGTCTCGAGAATTAAGAAGCTAAAAGTACAATGACTTATATATTATATGCGATGTAATGAGAGGCCAATAAGGGTAATGTCAAGATTGTGCTTAGAGAGATTATATAAATATTACGAGGATAATGAGTTTTCTTTGATGAGAAGAATTGGGGAACATTATCTACAAGATGAAGTTGGTAGAAAAAAAAGGAAGTGTAGTTAAAACTACCAACCAAATGAACCATGTGTAGTATGTTATATGCAAAAGATGATGCAGATAGTAAATATCGATGCCCTAATTATGTATAACTAAAATTACGTGAAGAGATGTGATTGCCATGATCATTAAATGATCTGTGTGTTTAACTAAATAGTTAACAGAGCCCAAGTGATAAGGTCGAGTAATAATGTGTGATTGACTCCAAGGGAGGTACACAAGACAAAAGGCTACAGATTATCAGATGAGGATCTTGGATAGACTCCAGTATAGGAGTAAGACACGACAAAAGCCTATGATGAAGTAGTAAGATGTTAAAGGGGCGATGTGAATAAAATGATATATTTTGTAAATAAAAAAAAATAAAAATGATGAATATCATGTTACGAGTGATGATGGTCGTAATAATGGGTAGATGTGAATAAGGTACCGATGGTATGTACTATTATATAGGATGCATATCCAATAGGAACTATGACAAAATCTTAAAAAAGAGTAGAAAATAGTTTCAATAACGATGACTATGCAATAAAGAACGATGTATGACAATAAAGAGATTGACGAGAGAAAGAAAGAGAAATGGTGACGGTTCACCTGAGGACCATGTTAAAGTGAAGAAAGGAAGTGTGACATTGGATGTAATGCACAACTTGATATAAGAGTTAAGACTTTAAACCTAAGATGCTCGACAGAAAAAAAAAGAATATAGCACCCGGTGTTATAAGAGTTGAAGGATGAATAGTTAAGTTATGGTGAGATGTATATTAGTGATTGTAGAACGAAAATAAGAAACATGTCACAGAATTCAAAACCCATATCTAGATGTGTGTTTTTTTCCAGTTTTGTAGACACGAGGATAGTAACAATGGTTGAAAGGAGTTGATAAGCTTAATGTTTCACTTGATATGTAGTGCAATCGTATAAGCCGCTATCACAATTATTTGAATGCAGATTAAATTTTGAAATAGATTCCTTTGGGATAACTTGGAAGATGGATGTAATAATGAAGCATATATGTCAAGAGAGTAAAGATATGAAACATCATCTGAAGGTGATTAAACAACAACAAATTTATATGCTGAGATGAGTGGATGCTAGTTGCAATGCCTAGCAACCTAAGAACTAAGATGATGCGATATGTAGCAGGAAGGAAATAAAATTTATCCTTGATGAAAAAAAGAAAGGTTAAATTATTTGAGAGTCTATGATTTAGATTATAATCTTGGAGGAGATATCCTAATTGCTTAGTACAAATCAAGCATTCAACTAGGGTATGAGTAGATGAGAGTTGATAATTTGAAATGAAGGGAGATATAATCTCGAATGAATGCTCGTAAGAGAAAAAAATGATAAGAGATAATAAGCATGTGAAACCAAATAATGTCGGTTCTTAGTACGTGGAAAGAAGAAAAGATTGTTGACAAGATGATCAACATAACCTGTGTGCAACTATGTTAGAAAATTAAGATTGATGTTGAATTTTGGCGGCCATTATAGCATAGAAGATGTGGAGGTAATTTAAAACTAATTTTTTGAAGGAATTAAAGTTGTTAACTGAACAAGATAGAAATGAGATGGTTGTATGTAGATTGTATTTGGATAAGTCTGTGATTGTATTCATGGACGGTATCCTTATTTACTCGGATAGTCAATAAAGACATGACCGAAACCTAAGAGCAATCTTAGACCTGCTACAAAAGGAAATGTCGCATGTGAAGTTGTTAAAATGCAAGATATGGGTCTGAAAAGTGCATTTCGTAAGTCATAATGTGAATGAAGTGGGTATAAATCCAATCCAACTAAGATATAAACAGTGATGGATAGGAACCTCCGAGGTTAGCATTAGAGATTAGAGGTCTTATGGGATTGACATGATACTACAAATGGTTCATTCAAGACTTCTTGAAGTTAGCTACCCTGTCAATGATGTTGACGATGAAAGCTACAAAGTTTGAATGGATCCATAAGATGGATAAGACATTTCATGACCTGTAGATAAGATTGTGTAGTGCATTGGTGAGTCACTATTGGAAGAGACAAAATGTTTCGTCGTGTTTAGTGATGCCTGGAAGCAATGACTAAGATGTGTCTTGATGCAGAAGGGCAAAGTGATAGCCTATACATCTTGACAGTTGAAAGAACATGAGAAAACGTATACGACACATGACATTGATTAGTAACCATGGTGTTTGTGTTAGAGATTTAGCGGAGCATCTCATGTGGAACGAACTGTGTAGGGTCTTCCTATATCATAAGAGCTAAAGATAACTACTCGACCATTATGACGTTGCGAGTTTGGATAAGTGATAATTTAAAATATATTGAGAAACCAATATAAGGGATGAATAAAAAGATTGAGAGGTTGAGAAATATGAAGGTTCATTTCATGTTGGTTAGATGAGGTTCCACAAGGGTTAAGGATGACGTAAAAACCCAAAACTAGATTGGGATTGAAGTACCCTCAACTATTCCAAACAATGTGAATTCCGAGGACGAAATTCTTGTAAGAGGGAGAGAATTGTAACACCCCAAAAATCTTGTAGTTGAATACAATAAAAAAAAGACATGGACTAAATATCTAAGATTTGGAAACTTAAGTCTAAGGACTTGTGGGTAAGAAAAATGAAATGAAGGGGTTAAAAGTAGATTGTATGAGTTAAGATTGAACATGCATATGGAGTTGAGCAAAATAGGGTGAGAGTAGTTTTGTGGACGGTGGAAACCAATTGAAAAGGGTGATAGGAGAAAGAAATCAACCACTTTTCGCTTACCCCATGTCCGTCAAAGAGAATCGATCGAGAGAAAGAGTGATAGAGGGAAGCAAGCAAGCCAAGAAAATGAAGCATGAAAGAAGAAAAAGAGCATTCAAGTCTCGAGATCGGCCTTCTACGATTCAAGGTAAGAAATCCTCTTGGGTTTTTGTAATTTAATTCTTACTCCGGTGACTTACGATTAGTATACATTTTTGGGCCGATTAATTGATGGAATAATATGCTTAAGTTGGCATTTCGGTTCAAAAAGGAAGATGTATGCTATGGTCAAAACTAGTGATGTATGGGTCAAATCGAAGTATGAAATCATGACTAGATGTCGTTTTAATATTTTGCTATCTTGCAAACGAAAGTCGACCGGTAGTAATCGATGCTTCCTAGCGTCTTCAAATCGACTCAAAATATGTTTTAATGGTTAAAAGTCGGGTTAAATATACGAAATGGAAGCCTTGTTATTAGAAGAAAAGTATACAAAATGGTTTTTATGTTTTGCAAGAACTCGAGGTTTAAATGAGAGATTTGGGCTCATTTTGATCGAGTTCGAGTGGGGAGGGGAGAGAACCGCGTTGTGCAAAAGCATACGATGAGATTCAAGACTGGAGGAAAAACCACACGACCATGAGATATATATCGGGTACTCAAGTTGGTTTTAAGAGAGATGTACTTGGCTTGGTGGAATTTGAAAGGCAAAGCTTGGGTCATGATTTGTATGTGCATGTATGTATATATATATATCGATTTTGAATCTGTTAAAATGCAAACCCATTTGGGTTGAAAGTCTCATGGTGATGGGTTATATATAGTCTCATGGTGTTAGGTTAATTTATAAGCAAATTCTAAGGATGGTCTTACATGTGAAGCCTATATATATATATATATGTATATATATATATATATGTATATATATATATATATATATGTATATATATATATATATATATATATGTATATAGACGGAGGTTCAGGGGAAAACCTCAAAAAAACGAAAAACTGAAGAACACTCTGGTAGCCTTTCATCTGGATGGTATGCATACAGGTAAATTATGTTGTTTTTTGGTTTTTATGCGCTACAAGAAATTTCACCTACAGCTGCAAAACCTATAGCGACGACGGAAGTCGTCGCAATAGGGTTAAATTCATATTCCAAAAATTCAAGAAGAAATATATTTTAGATGGGAAATAAGTAGGGGTGTAAATAGGTCAGGTTGGGTTGGGTTCGGGTTCAACCCATTTATTAATTGGGTTGAAAATATCAACCCAACCCAACCTGTTTAATTAAATGGGTTGAGATTTTCAACCCAACCCAACCTGTTGGGTTGATGGGTTGGTAGCGGGTTGACCTGTTTATGACTATCTCAACCCAACCTGTTAAATAAATGGGTTGAACTTGGGTTGACCCATTTAAATTTAAAATTGTAAATGAAATAAAAATGCTTAAACTACTTCATTCCACGACAAATACACGACAAAGTCAAACAAATTGTTCGAAGTTTAATAAAACACAACCACAAAGTTAAATAAATCATAGTTCCAAAAACGTTTCTAAGTAACTCGACTTGCACTTTCATCGGCTCCAATTTCATTCTCGGTATTACTTTCCTCTCGATCTTCCATCTTCTCCGTCATGATTGATCCACATAACGCCTCAAGTTGCGATTCCATTTGTGCTATAAAAATAAATAAATTAACCAACTTAGTTATACCAAATAAATTAGTTTTATATGATAATACGACATATACAAATAATAAGTTAGAACAAACCTTCTCCATAAACCCAATCTCTTAGACAAATAATAGCCTCAACCGTAGAAGACTTCAACGAACTTCTATAAGCATCAAGAACCCTACCGCTGATGCTAAAAGCAGATTCAGATGCCATAGTTGATATTGGGATAGCTAAGATGTCCCTAGCCATCCGAGCAAGAGTTGGATACCGAATCTCATGAGTTCTCCAATAGTCCAAAATGTTTATATTCTTCACGCGAGGCATGAGCTTCTCCTCTAAATGGACAGATTGTAGAAGTTTACCGTGAAGTCGTGAACTGAAGTGGAATTGAAGTCGTGAACTCGTCTGGAATAGTGGAACTGAGGTCGGGAACTCGTCGTGGACTGGAGTCGTCGTGGTCTCGTGGAACAATGGAAGTATGGATTCTGGAACTCGTCGTGGTCCTCGTGGAAGTGTGGAACAGTCGAACAAATTACAGAGGGAGAGGACTCCGGCGTATGAGGAGTCGCCGTTAACAAAGGGAGAGGAGAGGTCGGTCGGCCGCCGTGAAGCATGAACAGTACAGAGCCGAGAGGGAGGAGACTCGAGAGGATGGAAAATCGAAATGAGGAAGAAAGCGGCGCCTATTTCCTTTTAGGGTTACTTTCAATTTTAACTTTCAAATTTTAATATTGAAATTATATTATATTTATTAATAACTAAAAAAAATTATTAGGTAATATTATAAATGGGTTAGAAACAGGTTATAAATGGGTTAGTAACAGGTTGTAAATGGGTTAGAAACAAGTTGTAAATGGGTCGAAATCAGGTTGTAAATGGGTCGAAATCAGGTTGAAAACAGGTTGAAAATTTCAACCCAACCCAGACCCAATTAATAAATGGGTTAGGCGGGTTGACCCATTTAACTTAAATGGGTTGAAATTCTCAACCCAACCTGCTACTATTGGGTTGGGTTCAGGTTGGGTTGGCAGGTTGGGTCACTTTTTGCCACCCCTAGAAATAAGGGAAAAAAATATTTTAACCTACAGCGACGACATATCGTCTCAATAGGTTGAAAATAATTATTTATATTTTACAGAAATTCAAAAACAAATATTTTTTAGATGGAAAAATAGGAAAATAAATATTTTAAATTACAGCGACGATATGTAGTCGTTGTAGCTATAAATTTTTAATTTTCTTTTATCTTTTACTAAATTAAGAATTGTTTTATAAAAATAAAAAATCTGAATTAGCAATAGACACGATTTGTCGTCGCTATAGATAATTTTTTTTTTAATTTTTTCAATCTTTTACTAAATTAACAATTGCTTTTTAAAAATAAAAAATATGAATTAGGAATAGACACGATTTGTCGTCGCTGTAGATAAATTTTTTTAATTTTTTCAATCTTTTACTAAATTAACAATTGCTTTTTAAAAATAAAAAATATGAATTATGAATAGACACGATTTGTCGTCGCTGTAGATAATTTTTTTTTTAATTTTTTCAATCTTTTACTAAATTAACAATTGCTTTTTATAATCTTTTACTAAAGGAATTCTAACTTATATATTTTCCTAATTAAGAATTATTTAAAAAAAAAATTCCGGATAAACAATAGACGCGATTTATCGTCGCTGTAGAGGGATTTTTTTTAAAAAATTGTAGAAAAAGGTTTTACAATTAATACACAAGTAATAGATTTGGGAACCCTAGTTTCTGATCTTTGCCGATTTTCGTCTCTTACATCTCGATCTCTCCCGATTTTCGTCTCTAGCATCTCGATCTCTGCCTAATACAAAAATATATTTTGCCGATTTTCATCTCTTACATCTCGATATCTGCCGATTTTCGTCTCTAACATCTCGATTTTCATCAGAAAGCATCAAAGTTCATCTCGTGGGTCTCTTGCATCTACTCAATACAGGTAACAATTTTTTTGATTTTGATTTTGATTTTGTTTTGGATTTTTGATTTTTGTTTTTTGCTTTTGAGACTCAAAACAGGTTGGTATTTATGTTTGGGTTATTTGGGATCAAAGTTGTCTTGTTAATATCGTTTGACAAGGTTTATTTCAGTTAAAAAGTCTTAGCATGTGGATTAGTTTAGCAAATCTAATGGATTATGACAAAGACAAGGTTTATTTCAGTTAGTTCTGGGACTGTATCCTAACTATTTCTCTCCATGGAGTAGAACTTTGTTGTTAGTTTGTGCAGACAATTGCCTCAAGTCATATGAATAATAGTTTCTTTATCTATGGGCACTCTGTATACTGCATGGGACAACTCTGCATATTTGGAACTTCAGAATATAAGATGGTCAAATAACTTGTACACCTCTATTGTTTTCATGGTCAAATAGCTACTTTTTGATGATTTCTTATCAGAATTGGGACTGTGTTGGGAGCATTGGTATGGCAGACTCTGTAATTTGGCATTCTGCCATTACACAATTGCTTTTGAGTTATGGTTATGGTCTCATGCTTTTGGTGCTGGATTTAATCTGGATCACTCATGGTTTATTGCAATCTCATTTATAGTTTTCTATTGACGGCTTTAACAGATTTTGGGTTTTTTGGATTTCAATATGCAACCAGTCCATTTGTTTGCAGCTTGGCTGGATTCTGCCCATTCCTCTTTGGTTTCTAATTTTGGTCCAGTTTGGGTATAACTCTACTTGGGGGCTACTGTGGTTTAGATTTTTCAGTCCTACATGTTTGATTTTTCAACAACCCAAGATTTCCACATGTCTGGCTTCAATTCTAATAAGGTACCAATTGCAATACTAGGAGTTGAGATTGACGTACGTTTACCCCCAATCTGAAGGTACAAAATCTGATTGACATGATGATTTTATTTATATTGTCTGTTTCATATGAAAATTGCTTTATCATCGCAGTCATGAATATTTCAAATAAAAAGAATGTAAGGCCAAATGATATAGCAACCATGCCCATGACTTAGATACAGAGCCACGAGAATCCTAATCACATTCACTGCATGTCCAAGCAGCTTGTACTACATACAATTGGAATGAAACCTTTAATATTCTTGGAAAAACTTGGTAGCAACTTTGAACTTCATGAGATGATTTCTAGATAGCAAGCCCTTAGACTCAATAACTAGGTGTTGGTTGCTGTCTTTTATTTGTTGCAGTTAAGCATTATTACTACCACTTGTGTCCTTCATTTGCTTCCTTACCACTTTTCACTAATAAAGTAATAATATATGCCAACTCTTTTCTTTGACAGAAACACGAATCCACTTGTCATGCTTGAAAGCTTCAATGAAAGAAGGAAATGTTTTAAAGAACAGAAACATGATTTTAACATAAAAACAATTATGGCCTAAAAACAAAGTATATAAAAAACAGATTATATTTATCATAAAATTGAATTTTTATGATAATGGAAGTATGATACATGTAAAAATCTCAAGTGACTGAGATAAATAATGGGTGTGTGTTTATTTTTGTTATAGCACCATAAGAAGCTTTTCCAATACACACACAACATAATTGATAAAATAAAAGTTGAACCTATGATTTTTCCATCCTGTCTAGGAGTATAAGAACCTATGATTTGTGTTATATTTAAGTTCAATTAGATTTATTTTTACAGTGCCTGCAGAGTCAACGACGTAAGGTTTGTGGTACACATCTGTGACATCCAACGCACCATTCAAAGAATAGATGGTTTTACATTTTATGGTCAACTTGAGGATATTGTAGAGTTGCATTATTTGAATGGTTACTCGGTCGTGCTGTTTCGATGTAAATGATTTAACACCGATCCGAACAAGGGGAGATCTATCACCAAAAATAACATCACTAGTATTAACATCAATTCTGAATGGTACAAAGACGACCAATTCATTTTTGCTACACAAGCAAAACAAGTGTTCTACATTGAAGATCCGTCTCAAAACCGTAATTGGAGGGTTATGGAAGATGTTAATCATCGTAAAGTTTGGGATCATCCAAGTATCAATGTTGTTAATGAGATAGATGTCGTACATGACAACAGTTCGTCTGATTTTGAGTTGATTGTTGACTTAGGTGAATTGCCTTGTATGAGTTTAGAAAGACGTGGTCATTCAAGTTTAGTTGATGATATCCCTACCGCTCCTGTTGTGTATGATGAAGATTTCATTAACGATGAGGATGAAGATGAGGATGTTGATATTGATGATGTAGAATTAAGTGAAGATAATGATAATTTTGTAGCTCAATATTGTTCTAGTGACGAATATGATTGATATATTGTAATTTCAAGTCTTGGATTTAATTAGTTTACGACTTTTTACAATTATGTATTCAATACGTTTTACATACTTTTGAACTATCCATTGATTTGGATTTCTGATTTTTTTTCTTGATTATTTCGTGATTCTGATATTAGTTGCTGCTATCCCCTGATATTTTTCTCTGATTGACATGATGATTTTTAGGGGTCAAAGTAACAATTGCAATACTAGGAGTTGAAATTGACGTACGTTTACCCCCAATCTAAAGGTACAAAATCTGATTGACATGATGATTTTGTTTATATTGTCTGTTTCATGTGAAAATTGCTTTATTGTACTAATTAAAAAAGATAAAATATTCTTTGCCAATATCTTTTGCTTGCAACAAGTTTAGCTGTTGCCGCAGCCATTGCCTGTGCTTCACGTATTTCCTCTGGAGTTCCGGTATAAAGCTTACGTGCAACTGCTGCTGCAGCTTCCTTAGCAACTTGCTCCTAGAAATCGGTACTACTTGTTTAAAATATAATTATTGAACAATAGCATTTACCCAACATGCAACAACCTGCATGTTTCATTCCTATCAATTACTGAAGAGAGTACATTACTTAATCACCTGCATATACTCTTTGTTCATTCCTTCCCATATAATCTTCTTATAGTAGATTTCTTTCTTATTGTTAATGTAGCAATTGACCTACACCACAGAAAATGCACATATATTGTTATAAGGCCACTATGACAATCATTGCACTGAAAACAAAGAAAATATCCTGCACACCCAAAAGTATACTCCACTGCCTGTTCTATATGATTTTGTTCAAAACGATAGATACTCATACAAGAAGGCTACAGTCTAGATTGGGAGATAAAAGGCTACAATCTAGATTGGGAAGAGAATGGAAATCAATCGATTTTCTTTGTTTATGCAGCCTGTGAATCGATACCTGTATTTTTTACTGTGGATTTGATTTGTGGTTGTGGATACGATCTATGGCAAAAAATAGTCATAGCAACTTGGAATTATGTAACAAATGGTATAAGCTTAACGATGATTTGTTTCTTCATGAGACATCCTAAAGAAATTTGTTGCAATTTTCACAAAAAACGAGAGTGGAACAACTTTTAAATTCAGTGCAAACTGTTCTTCAACTTTTAAATCTGTTACATGCAAATTTTCCATGCGTTATAGATTGTTTATTTAGTTTCCATGATTTTTCTTCCTCCACTGTTCCAGTATCAGATCCTAGGTATGATCATGCCTTGCTGCTTAAATCCTGTGTCTGGAATTGTTAAAAGCTTTTAGATGCAACACCTGATAAAATGTACATGTTAGAACAAGTTTGAACAAACAGAAACGACAAAGACCTTGAAATTATCGATCCACATGGATGCATTAGAACAACTCATGTTGAAAATTGAAATTTTAGGGCCACTTTCTAATTAAGCAACACGATTGTGCAAGATCTATAGATTTTCGAATTTCTGAATGTAACAGATTTCAGTTTCTCATTGATTAGAACACAGACAACTTAACACAGCAAGGATTAATTAATATCTGTAGCAGAAAAAGTTGTTATGCTCATTGAGGACCTGTTGCTCCATGAGGCATGTTTGGTACTGGATTCTGGTCTAGACTGATTAGGCTGATAGTTTGATTAAGGCCTTTGGCATATTTTCCAAGGTTGTAGGCTCAAATATCCAATCCACTTCTTGTTGGCATCCCCGTTTTGCTTGTTTTATGTTTTCCATCTCTTGTTAGTCATAGAGGCAAATTAAGCATCTATCAGATGCATGCATTGCTGTTTATACTGTTTTTGCACATTCTATGCAGACAAGTTTTCAAGTACAGATTGGGACAAGGCTTGGTCAAGTTTCAAGAAGCAAGGGAAAAAGAGCATATTTTCACAGTTTACCCCAGACAAGTATGTCTCTATTTACATAGGTTTCAAACATTCATGGTTGTGATAGGACATAGCTTTGAACTTCGAAGGATCGTCACAACTCATACTGAATTCTGATGAGGAAACAACCAATTGTCTTCAATCACTTAGTATTCTGTGAATTTAGCCTTAGACAGGGTAAAAAACAGAAGAAAAAATAGATTTGGCCAGATTATATATAACTAGTGATGCGATTAAATTATATATGCAAAGTTGTGATTATATTTCATTTTGATATGATTAAATTATGTTCCAGGCTTATTCTTTTTCAATTGTCCACCTATGTCTACCGTTGTCGCTCTAGGACACGGTGGCGATGCCGGGGGTGATCCTCCTCCTCCACCAAATAGAATACCTACATCATGCGAGGCATCATGTAAATCACTTTGTCAATTTAAAAAAAAAAATTGAATGTGTTATCTTCTTTCTAACATGTTTTACTTCAAACTTGTAGCAAAGCAAAAAAAGAAACGAGGGGTGAGTAGAAGCGAAAATCTGGATATTGCCTTTAGGGATAATGGAGACAAGCCCTTGCCAATTGAGTTTGATGTGACTGAGGAGACATTCAAACCGATTGGGCCAAATGCAAGGATGTTTATAAGATATCTCGGAAACATAATCGACCACCGCATCCCTCCATGTCATCCAAGTTGGAATGATGTTCCCCCCGAGTTCAAGAGATCGATAATTAGAAGATTTCGGGTAAATAAATATTAATTATTTATTTATTTATAATTTTTACATGATTTCTAACAGTTTTTGTTTTGAAGAAATTCTTCATTCTTGATCCCACTGTTCCTGATTGGCCTAAAATTCTAACCGGCATCGAGCGAGATTGCCATGATCGCTATAAAGATAGAAAGTCCAAACTCAAGACGTATTTTAAAGAAGTTGGCGGGTACGATGACGTTGCAAATGCTAGGAGAAATCCACCGCCACATTTGGATCCTGAAAATTGGAATAAGACTGTGGATCTTTTTCTTGACTCGAAACATAAAAACCGCTCGGAGAAAAATGCACAAAATAGGAGTCATGTCAAGTACCCAAGTCTTCACGAATCCTCATCATATGTTGCTACGCGGTACAAAAAGGTAAATATGTTAAAGTTGTATACAAGAATGTATCAATGATTCCATAGTTCTTCTAATAGTATTTTAATTTTTGCTGCAGAAAAACCCGGAAACGCAGGAATTGCAACCTCCAATAGATAATTTTCAAGATATGCATTATAGGCCAAATAGTGGATGGGTAAACGATCTTGCAAGAATCGATCATGTAAGTAACTGTTTAAATAAATGAGATAACCTTATTCTACATTCTTAGCTATGAATCTTCTAACCAACAGAACATGTTTTCTACCACCCCCTCTATACATATTGTTTGTCTTTACGTAATAGAATCAAGAGAGAGGAGCCTCTAGATTCCATGTCGACGAAATGTGACTACTTTCTACAAAACCCAACTTTAATAAACCCTATTTGTTTAATCATTTCTGGATTATAGTGTGTATAGTTTCAAAGATCAACACTATCAATCATCTGTCACTTGTGATTGTTCTTATTTAGCATGATTATTCAAAATCTGTAATGGTTATAAGTGTCTATCTGTAATGTCTGCATTTTTGGTTATTGACTGTTCCCATTTACAAGAAAACTATATATGTGAACTTCATATCAGACAATGTAGCATTCTGAAGAGATTTATTTAGGATTGATTCATAAGAACATATGCCAAAGACAATAGCATCAAGACAAATGCATAGTATTTAGGAAACATAAATGACTATTCTTTCTAAGGTGGATCCAAAATTGATGCTGAGAGAAATGGTAGAATCTGGTCTTCTTATTTCAACAGATCCTGTGATAGCTAAAAAAGGATTCAACAGAGTGACCTCTAAGTTGCTTCTCGTCTTGAAAAGAGTTTGAAAATGGGCTTTGAATTGGTTATTTTTTCTAGTTGTGGGTGATTGTATCAATGGAACAATGAAGTTAGTCATGCAGAAAAAGTAATTGTATCAATTAGTATCACATTATTTTATTGAAAGTAACAAATAATCTCAAATACTTACACATGCATTCCATGAAGTAATGGGTAATGAGCAAGTATGCTTTTTGAACTTTTATTGAAAGTGCTGCTAGCAAAACCATGTTGTCATCATATTGTTTGGTAAGATTGATTGTGATCCACTAATTATATTTTTTTAAAAATACAGGAAGCAATGCTTGCAGAGAAAGTTGCACAAACACAAGAACATGGATCGACCGCCTCGTCTTCAATAAAGGAGAAAGAAATCATCACCAAAGTGCTTGGGGAACATCGCGGTCACAACCGAGGGATTGGACGAAAGTTGAAGGGTTCAGCTTATTCGTCGTTTTTTGAACCGCCCACGCCACCACCCCAACTACTTGCTAGTGATGCGATGAAGTGTGTCATTGATGTAGTAAATGCTTGTAGCCAGTACATGCATACAGTGTATACCGCTCCACCTGGCAGCCAGTTACCCCCTCCACCCGTTATAGACACACATGCATTATTTGCGGCATTTATGGCGGGACAGCAGCAGTCGGGACCGCAACATGCACCACAACATGATGATGAGGACACAGAGAGTGACTCGTTTAACGATTAGATATCCATTTATGTTAATATATTTGAGACGTTAGTGTTTATTTGATTTTATTAATTTTGCATCAAAACCTCCAAAATTATTGTATTACGGTTTTCAAATTTATGGTATTATGGTTTTTAAATTTGTTGTCTAGTTATTTAGTTATCAGCTTATTTAATTATCAGGTTATTTGAATAAAATATATTTTATATCAAATTTAAAAAATTAAACAAAATAATTTTATCTAGCGACGATATGTCATCGCTATAGGTGAAAATTTAATTTTTAATTTCTACTTTTAGAAACGACAGGTCGTCACTATAGGCAAAAATTAAAACAAATTTATTTTTAATAAAGTCATCTATAGCTACGACAAGTCGTCGCTATAGGCAAAAATTAAGACAAATTTATTTTTAATTTTTTCATTTATAGTTACGACAAGTCGTCGCTATAGGCAAAAATAAAAACAAATTTATTTTTAATAAATTCATCTTTAGCTACGACATGTCCTCGCAATAGGTAAAATACTGAATTTTTAATTTTAGAGTTTTAGCGACTGTTAGGGAGCTACAGCTACGGACCAACAGTGACAAGATCAACAGCGACGATTTTCGTCGCAATAGACCTATAGGGACGACATTTTGATCTTTAGCGACGACTTTTGTCGTCGCAATAGGCTTGTTTTGTTGTAGTATGCACTTGTGCATATGCACAATTGCATGTTACAAATTACCTGTATGCACAAGTGCATACCGTCCAGATGAAGGGCTACCAGAGTGTTCCTCAGTTTTTCGTTTTTTTGAGGTTTTCCCTGAACCGGACCCTCTATATATATATACATACATAAAAACTTCTAATTTTGATGATGCAAACCCACTGGAAGTTGAGTTCCAATATTGAGTCAAAATGTATGGATAGTTATATATATATATATATATATATATATGCATGTAGAATATGGTGCAAAGTGGATGCCATGATGTTGGAGTTTGGTCGAGTAGCATGGATAGGCATTTTAGGACCAAATATATATATATATATATATATATATATATATATTTATATATATATATATGGAGAGATTCATTTGAGAAATGATAAATGTATGAGAAATAGAGAAGTAATCTTAGCCATTCATTTGGTCAACATTTGCGACTTTGACCGCCAATCACCGGATAACTCCTTGCATGGTCTATAGAAGGTAGAGGGGTAGTTCCGTAAAATACGTGGGATGTGTTCATATATGAACCTATATGATTCACATATGAACTATACGTTCATATATGAATCAGTTAATTAGTTCATATGAGAAATAGTTAATTAGTTCATATATGAATCACAAAAGTTCATATATGAATCTGTTAATTAGTTCAACTGATTCATATATGAATCTGTTAATTAGTTCAACTGATTCATATATGAACTTACAGTTAATTAGTTCATATGTGAATCAGTTAATTAGTTCATATATGAATCACAAAAGTTCATATATGAATCAGTTAAAAAAGTTCAGATTTGAATTACACTGATTCACATATGAACATATAGTTCATATGTGAACTATACATGTTCATATATGAACACAACCCGTGTATTTTGTAAAAATTACAAAAGTGTCATTTTATTTTTGGAATAGCCGCAACTTTTGACCAGTCAAAGCCGAAATATTTGACCAGTCAAATCCGATCTTGACCGTATGAATGACTAGGATTATTTCTCTATTTTTCATATATTTACCATTTCTCAAATGAACCTAAGGCTATATATATATATATATATATATATATATATATATATATATATATATATATATATATATATAAAGTCAACGTAAATAAGCCAACGAAAGGTTTAGATGTTGAGACACTTAATCAATTTAGAAACTTCAAAATAAGTTTCATGAGATTATTCGAGAACTCGTTGAGCGAGTTAATATTTATTAAGAAGAGAATACTTAAAAGATATTGCTATGCCTTTGTGTAGGGTTGGGAGCTACCGAGTGACGAATAATCCTACACTAAATCGAGGTGAGTTTCATGTGACTTTTGGACATGAGATACACGTATGTATGTAACTGTTCTCGAGCCTGATTGTGACGTTTATTTGCATGTGACGTTTTAATACACTCATTTTGCATGTTGATATTTTGGACGTTTTATGATGTGAGATAATTGTGAGCATGATATATTTAATATTGGATGAGTTTCATATTACATATGATGCATATTAATTTCATGAATGATTAAATCGGAAAAATGAGATGTGGCAGTAAGTGTAGGGCTCATTACCGGGACGCCGGTATTGGACGACGGGAAACCGCATACGATGATGATAGTCAGTACATGTGCCGGAAGGGGTACCTCTGAGACTGCACTATGGGACAGTATTCAAGACATGT
Source organism: Arctium minus (assembly GCA_954870635.1). Lineage (NCBI taxonomy): Eukaryota > Viridiplantae > Streptophyta > Magnoliopsida > Asterales > Asteraceae > Arctium > Arctium minus. Next base: position 11,262,596 of record OX941082.1, read on the forward strand.
GTTTGTTAGCACCTCTGAGCTTGACTAGAGATGAACGGATTGACGGAGCCCCACCATGCCAAGTGGACGTGTGAAATCTCTATTGTGACAGCAAGTTGCATGTACCATATTTGCATGAGATGCTTGGATATGCATGACATTTTATGAATGTTTAATTATGTAAATGGTTTTTGTTTCCGATTTACATTGTCATGATGATTTACGATTGAGATAATGAAACCATGAACTCACTTAGTGTAAAGCTAACATCAACGTGTATCTCAGGATGTTGCAAGAGTGAGAGCAATAAGAGGAAATGTATGATTCGATGACATACGACTAGGTTGTTTGTATTTAGTTTTTGTTGGTCCCGGAGGTGCTTAACAAGTTTGTAGAAGGGGGGGGGGTTGAATACAAACACATAAATTTAAAGTTTAATAAATTGTTTATTGATAAATCAAACACAATTTACAAGTTTGTTGCGGAATAAGATTAAGACAAACTTAATCTAAACAAACTTAAGAAACACTAAGATGGTTGCACAAGAATTTCAGAGAATGGGGGATTAACGAATATAGAAAACAAAGGTTTCTATTTGGAGTTCAAGGATTGAGCACACCCTCAGATGGAGGGGTGAACTTCCTATTTATACCCTATACATTAAATGCATGACAGGGCACTTTACACGTGGCATTCACTGATTGACTTTGGAAGTCTGACTTTGGGAGACATGCTTTCGGCCGGATCATGAACAGTGTAGTTGACAGAGTTGTTGTACGAATTATGGCAGAGGCATGTCCGTTCTGACACATCGTACTGAGTTGTGCAAGGTAAGACAAAAGGAAACTTGAAGTATAAGCTTTGTGATCATTCGATCGCTGAATATCTCTTTCTTCAGAGATATCAAGAGTTCAGCGATCACTGAAGCTTTCCTCATGTTCCTTCGCTTATAAGTAGAGTTGTCTTGCTTCACTGATATCCGCATCAGGTCACTAGTAGACTTCTCTTTGTTCAGCAGCTTCGTCTTCGATTCACCTATGAACATCTGTTGACGCGAGACTTGTCTTCAGGGATTACGTTACTGTTTACATCAGAACTATCAGTGATACTGAACATAATCAATTTTATCATTGATAGTGAAACACATACATACTAAATATTTATAAGACTATCAATGATAACTGAACAGACTCAGTCTGATCGCTGATGGTGAAACACTAATACATATTAAACGTAGTTTTCACTAAGTACAGAAAAGGGTCGTTATCAAATCATTGAGAGAGTTTGGATCAACAATCTCCCCCTATTTGATAATGACAAAGTAACTGAAGGAAATTACTTTATAATTCAAAATGATGGAATAATCAGGACTCATAACATACATGTCCCAATTACTATTTTGAGTGATCTTTTACAGTACTGATAGAGTTAAGTACTTCACTGAAATTTTCTTTAATATAGGAAAAGAATTACAAGGTATGAAAATTACAAGTACAAGTGATGTACTAACTACTGTAAGTTGAAACTAATAGATTACATGAAGAAAACTAATCTATCAGTTATCTAAAGAGGATTTAGGAGGATTGATCAAATACTCAGGTATATCTTCTCCTTTTTGCTTTCGCTCTAAAGATTCTTTGCTAATTATCACTTTGATTTGCTCAGCAGCAGGAGAGAGATCACACCATAAGCACATGAGATCCTTGAGAAGGCTGAGGGGACAGATAGGGATTTCAGAGATTCTTTGAAATCTGAGTTGTTCCTCGTCATCTCTGAAGAAGATTCCAAAAGGTTCTTCGAGTACTTGTCCCGCAACATATGGTCCACCAGGAGGCAGAGATAGATCCAGAACTGAAAGATCAGGAGGAGGACCGAACAGAGCTTATCTTGAAAATTTGATGGAGGTTTCATTCCTGATCACCGCGACATTTTCAGAGGAGGAGGAGACAGACTTTCTTCTGATCTGCTTTGACTTAGAAGGAAGAGCAGACGACACCTTTAAAATTGCAGCGATTCTGTTGATGAGAGCATCATTTATCCCTTCAACATAACCTCTGTAGATTGACTTAGATTTCTTCAGTGCGTCTTTGAACTCAAGCCATTCCATATAGCCGAGGCTTTCCAGTTTTGAAACAAACATTGCCTTGAAGCTTCCATCCTCTCTGGTAATCTCCATAGTGACAGAAACTTTGTCCTTCTTCTTTCTTCCAGAGATAGCGACTGAAACAATCTTCATTGGGTCAGAGCGATAGTCGAGTTTATGTTTGCACCAGTCGACTGAACTATCGCTGACCACTAGAGCTTTTGAGCGTTCCTCTTCAATCTCTTTCAAAAGAGCATCCTGGACTTCAACTGGTTTCTTCTTCAGTTTCTTGTCTTTGACTTGAGAAGACTGAATTTTGAGAGCCAGAGTGGCATCTCTTTGACAGTCAGCGATCAGCTTCTCAGCCCTGACGGATTCTTCAATTTCAGCTTCAGTCAGGAACTCTAGATCTGTTGATTGAGAGGGGATCTTCAGCCGTTGATTCTCTAGATGAGAGATCATCTCTGTTCTTCTCTTCATCTCTTCCTCTGACCAGTGAGATGGTCTAAAGGGCCTCCGTGGGTGTTGCAGGGACTCATCTTCTTCATCCTCTTCATCAATCTCTCTTACAGATATTGGGATTATCTGGTCATCAGCTTCAGCAGCTGGGATTATTTGGAGCTCTTTACCCTTAAGCAGGGAAGAGAACTGTCTGGTCAGAAAATGAAAAAGGTTAGTTTATTTTTATGGAAAAAGAGAGATAAAGGCTAGAAAGAAACAGGGGTGGATTTTTATAGAAGGATAAGGAAACGAGAGAAAGGCATACCTGAGAAGGATTCTCCTCAGATAGTGAAGTCATCTTCAGGCTTCCCTCAGCAGTAGCACCTTTGCTTTGGGAAGGGGTTCCAGAAGATGTTCCATGGCTCCACCCTGCTTTGATAACTTCTTTCGAAGCTATCGCTGATGAAGTGACGGCTGAAGAACACCATAGCGATGAATCTTCTTCATCGTCATCATCATCATCTTGATGAGGTTCTTCCTCTTCATCTTCAAGATCAAGGGCTTCATCTTCATCGTCCTCTTCTTCTTCATCATCGATTAAATCTTCGAGAGAAGGAGGGGCTTTTTCAGCAGCTATCTCCCCCTCAACCTGAGAGGGAGTTTCCTTCTGTTGGACCTCAACAGCGACTTCAAACTCCGTATTTTCTTCAGCTGCCTTCTCCCCCTCTTTGTCATTATCAGGGAGGAAGAGATCTTTGGAAGGAGATGAAGCTTTTGCAGCAACCAACACCTGAACTTTAGCCTCCAAACAGTCCAGACGGCCTTCAAACGCAGGAAGATCTGACGTAGCCTGATGAATGAACTCCACGACAATGTTCAGCGATGTACGATCGTTCTCTGTGAATGAGGGAGTAGGAGTCGGAGCTGGTGCCTTCAGGTGAGTCAGGATTTGCTGAAGAAGAACTTCATAGGAATCAACCTTTGTAGCCAGGGCTGCAAACTGTTGCTGTGAGTCTTCACTGACTTTGACAATCGCTTCTTGGAGAGTAGCGATTTGAAAAACGTCAGCTTTGGAGGTGCATTGATCTGCCAGCGTCTTCAGTGCTTCACCAGCGGTATGAACAGCACTGGTGGTGTTGTTGAGAGAGGCAGTAAGAGACTCCACCTTTGCACTCAAACTGTTGACATTGGTGTCAACAGTCGCCAAACTAGGACCTGAAATATAAGTTAGTTGTTGAGAAACAGGCTTATATGGTGAGTTGGGAGAAGTGTTTAAGGTTATAGGGTTACCTGAATTATCAAACATTTTGTAGAATTGTAAATATTCCTCAAAAGATTGATGTTCAGGTCCTATGGGTCCAAATTGTGGTTGAGTAGAAATAGATGGAGGGTTAGAGATCAAAGAAATAGAAGGACTAGAGATGAGGATAGAAGAAGTAGGGATAGGGGTAGTTACCTGTTGTTGAATTGGGATCGTAGGTTGCGTCACTGTTGTTGTGACAGCGACCGAGATCGCTGGCACGGTTGAAGTGGGTATCGCTGAGGATGTGGAGGAGAGACCCACGAATGCATCCAAGGAAGTTTGTTAATAAACATCCTTAGGGATTGAGCTAGAGGTAGCTTTCTCCTTGGTCACCTTGGCCTTCTTTGAAGGACCAAGGGATCCAGTTGATGGTCGTTTGGAAGGGGTAGCGGCAAGGATATCAGAAGAAGGAACCTCCTGCATGGCCGCTGAAGACGAAGAAGTGAGGAGAGAGAGTCGGGAGCGAAGTTCAGAGATACTTACCTCGTTTGGGAGCGGCTTGACCTCCAGGGAGCGCTAACCCACTTTGGGAAAAGATGCATCAACATTGGTGGGGTAAGTAGCAGGGTATAGGAACTTCAGGTACGCACAGATGAAGCGTACATAAGGAATCTTTGGATCCCTCTCGGTCTTCTCTATCTTTGACCTTAGATCGTCAAAGATAGCTGTTGCGTAGTCGAAATTTCTTCCGGCGATCACTGAGTAAGTCATCTGGACCTGAATCTTGCTGGCCTGGTCCAGTGACCCACTCTTCCCACTCATACACTGAATGAAGTGAGAGAAGATGTAGTTAAGCTGAGAAGGCATGAGCGCCTTCTTCACCAGAGTCAGCTTCTTGTTTGGTATTGTCGTTCTTGGCTTGGGTTCCCAAGAGTATTCCATAGCATCCAGGAATTGGATGAGTTCAACATCAGTGGGTAAAGCGTCGAATCCATTCCTGGGTTTGTCGGGAAATCGCAGAGCTTTCCTCATCCCTAAGGCTGTCATCATCCCTGTTCCAAGTTCAGTGCTGAAGGAGATAGCAGGAACTAATTCACCCTTTTTATTGGTGAGAGAGGTTTCTTCAGCGGTAAACCAGAATTGTTGGAGAAGAGCTTTGGAAGGTGTGGGATCCATAGTGATAGCATAGGCAATGCAGGATTGCTTCAGAAATTTTGCGGCTTCCACCAGATGTGGGTATTTGACACCATCAAAGTCAAGGCGAGCAAGATGATTGTTTTTGGGAAGCTTAGAATCAGCGAAATGGCGAACTTGACGTTCTTAGAGGCGACAAGTGCAGATTGGGACATTCTGAATATGAATAGATAGAATAATAGAAGAAAAGTTTTAGTCTAAAAATAAAGAAGGTTTTCCCAGTTTCTATTTTAGGAAAGAAACATAGAAAAATCAACATATTTGAAGATTAAAAGGTGTTCTTAAAATAAGATATAAGAACAAGAAGAAAAACCAAAGATTTTGAATGAAGAAAATCAAAAGAAAATGGTTTTGAATGAATAAAATCAAAAAGAATGATGATTTTATGAAAAAGAATCTTATAAACCCATAATGGAAGTCCATAAATGGAGTATTATTTAAAAAGATTTAGAAGTAGAATAAGAAGAAGATCAAGAATAACCTGTTGATCTTGAAGGAGATGATGCAAATGCTTGAGAATGCTAGAATTCTTTTGAGAGAGTTTTCTTGCCTTGAAAGTATTTCCAGAAAGCGTAAAATGATAAGAATGGAAAAACATTCTTTTTATATGTGAGAGAGAAGGAGAGAGAGTGTGAGAGGCGGGAAAACAAATGTTCATCATGACATGGACACGTCCCACGAAGTTGATTGGATGGAAGGGCAACGGACGAACGTGTCAGAGAAAAAAGGCATGTCGTGGATTGTCGGTTCAAATGACGCCATAGAAGAGAGAGAGAGACTGTTCATTTGTCCGTTTTGAAATTATCGCTGAATAAAAGTCAGCGAAAGATTTTTCTTTTTGAAAGTATCCCTGATGGTAAAGATAGGGATGAGTTTTCTTTTAAGAAGGATCACTAATTAGAAATATCAGTGATAAATTTATTTTTCAAAAAGCTTTTAATCATTTAAAGAAAGTTCAGTGATTTAAAGTTTATATTTTGAAAAACATCTTAACTGAATGAAGATTCAGTTGTAGGGATGGAGAGAACATACCTGAGAGTCAGAATGTTTATCAGAGTGATAAACGGGGAACTTATGATTACTGACTCAATGCATGAACTCTGAAGAATTAGTCTTCGAGATTCAGCATTCCACGCTCACTGATGAGAAAGTTGAACCTTGTCTCATCAAGAGGTTTGGTGAATAAATCAGCAAGCTGATAGTCAGTAGGGATGAAATGAAGTTCAATATCACCGTTCATCACATGATCTCTGATAAAATGATATCTGATCTCTATGTGTTTCGTCTTTGAATGTAGCACTGGATTATTTGTTATAGCGATATCACTAGTGCTGTCGCAATAGATTGGAATCTTTGATAGCTGAAGGTCATAGTCTAATAGTTGATTTCTCATCCATAAGATCTGAGAACAACAGCTTTCAGCGGCTACGTATTCAGCTTCGGCTGTGGAAGTGGACACTGAATTTTGCTTCTTGCTTGTCCAGCTTACCAGCTTTCCTCCTAGGAGTTGACATCCACCAGTGGTACTCTTTCTGTCAAGTTTACAACCTGCAAAATCACTATCAGAATAACCAGTTAGATCGAACCCTGAGTCTTTGGGATACCAAAGACCGAGGTTAGGAGTTCCTTTCAGATATCTGAAAATTCGCTTGACAGCGATCAGATGGGATTCCTTGGGTTCAGATTGATAGCGTGCACATAAACAAGTAGAATACATGATGTCAGGTCGGCTTGTTGTAAGATACACCAGGGAGCCTATCATTTCTCTATAGGCAGTGACATTAACAGGTTTTCCAGATGGATCTTTGTTAAGTGTCAGGGGAGGTGGCATAGGATTTTTCATCGCTGAAGTTTGTGTAAGATCAAACTTCTTCAGCATATCTTTAACATACTTACCTTGGCTGATAAAAGTACCTTTGTCAGATTGTTTAATCTGAAGACCAAGAAAATATGTCAGGTCACCCATCATACTCATTTTGTATTCTTTCTTCATTCTTTCAGCGAAGCGAGCACACAGAGATGGGTTAGTAGAACCAAATATGATGTCATCGACATATATTTGTACAAGAAAAATATGACCTTTTATCTTTCTGAAAAACAGTGTATTATCAATTTTGCCACGTTCAAATTTTTCAGAGATAAGAAAAGATGAGAGAGTGTCATACCAAGCACGAGGGGCTTGTTTTAGACCATAGAGAGCTTTATCCAATTTATAAACATAATTTGGATACTTAGGGTCATAGAACTCTGGAGGTTGTTCTACATAGACTTCTTCATTTAGCTTTCCATTTAGAAACACTGATTTTACATCCATTTGATAAACGATGAAGTCTTTATAGACTGCATAAGCTAAGAATAGTCGAATTGCTTCGAGCCTAGCCACAGGGGCAAAGGTTTCATCATAGTCTATGCCTTCCTCTTGTTTGTATCCCTGAGCAACAAGTCGAGCTTTAGTGCGGGTTACAGTTCCATGTTCATCTAACTTGTTTCTAAACACCCATTTGGTGCCTATAACAGTTTTATCAGATGGTCTAGGAACGAGATTCCAAACTTTGTTACGAGTAAACTCAGTCAGCTCTTCTTGCATAGCGCTGACCCAGTTTGGATCTCTGAGGGCATCATCAGTCTTCTTTGCTTCTATTAAAGAGAGAAAGTTAACAAAGAGACAGATATTACCTAAACTTCGTCGTGTCTGAATACCTGCATCGGGATCACCAAGAATTTGATCTATTGGGTGATCTCTGGTCCATCGCTGAGCAGGAGCATGATCGCTTAACTCAGATGTTGGATCAACAATTGGGATCTTTACTGATGAGGACGTTTGAGGTTCATCAGCAATTAACTGTTGAGTAGTGGACAGACTATTGTTATCAGAGAGGTTTTCAGACGAAGGTAGATCTGATGGTAGCAGTGTGTTTAGAGGTTCAGCTGAAACCCATCAGTTGGATTCAGCATTAGGATGTATGATGTTTGGATCATCATCAGTAGTAGGTGGGTCTGTGTGTTGATGGTTTGAAAAGAAAGGTTCTGTTTCCCTGTAATGAGAAAACATCCAAGCATTTAGCTCTTCATTGTCAGCTATTGGTTTAAAGTGTGCTGAGCGAGTTTCATCAAAGGTGACATGAATTGTTTCTTCCACAGATTGTCTTCGCTTGTTGAAAACTCTGTAGGCTTTGGAGATGGAGGAATATCCTAGAAATATTCCATCATCAGCTTTTGGGTCGAACTTTCCAAGCTGGTCTTTGTTGTTTAAGATAAAGCACTGACAACCCAAGATATGAAGAAAGCTGATAAAGGGCTTTCTTCCATGAAAAAGTTCATAAGCTGTCTTTCCAAATTGCTTTACTATCAGTGATCTGTTTTGAGTAAAACATGCAGTATTTACAGCTTCAGCCCAAAATTGTGTAGGGAGATGAGAATCGCTGATCATTGATCTAGCAGCTTCAATGATTGTTCTGTTTCTTCTTTCAGCGACTCCGTTTTGCTGAGGTGTTCTTACTTAAGAGAAATTATGAGAAATTCCCTTGTTCTCAAAGAAGTTGTTCAGAGAACTGTTTTTAAATTCAGTTCCATGATCACTTCTTATTGAACGAACAATAAGATTATTCAGCACTTCCATCTTTTTAACAAAAGATATTAGTTCTTCTAGAGTATCACTCTTGCTGCGAAGAAAGATAACCCAGGCATAGCGAGAGAATTCATCTACAATGACAAGTGTATATTTCTCCAGCTATTGATTGGATATTGACAGGGCCAAACAGATCCATATGTAAGAGCTGAAGAGGACTTATCACTGAGGAAACTTGTTTAGATTTGAAACTAGCTTTTGTTTGTTTTCCATTTTCACATGCTGAGCAGAGAGATTCTTTAGCATATGAGTGATGAGGAAGACCAGAAACCAGTTCCTTAGATGAGAGAGAATTCAAGGTTTTGAAGTTTAGATGAGAGTACCTTTTGTGCCATAGCCAGTTGACATCAGAAGAGGCTTTAGAGAGAAAACATAAGTTTTCAGTGGTAGTAGAGTCCATATCTATTACATAGACATTTTCTCTGCGATAACCACTGAGAGCATGTTTTCCTTTCTCATTCACCACTGAACATGCTTTCTTAGAAAAACGAACTTCGTAGTCTTTGTCACATAGCTGGCTGATGCTTAGAAGATTGTGCTTCAGTCCATCTACATAAGCGACTCTTCGAAAGGTAGTTGTTCCATTGCTGAGAACACCAAACCCTCGGGTATATCCTTTTCCATTTCCACCAAAGGTCACAGAGGGACCTTTCTCTTCCTTGTATTCAGTGAGCAGGTCTTTTTGTCCAGTCATATGACGAGAACATCCACTATCGAGATACCATATGCCTTTTGATCCCTACACACATAAGGAAGATTAAGCGTTGTTTGGTACCCACTTTTCAATGGGTCCTTTTGGGTTAGTGTAGATGAAAGGTTCAGTAATCTTCACAACAGATGAAGATTCAGCTTCAGTGGTAATCTTCACTTTGGTTAATTTCTTAACCTTAGTGGTATTCTTCACTTTGGTCGATTTTTCAGTTTTAGTGACCTTTTCAGCCTTGGAGGCATTTATCTTCACTTTAGCTGATTTATCAGCTTTAGTGGCAGTTGGACATTTGCTTGCAATATGGTCAGTAAAACCACAATGATAACATTTTCTATATTTGAAAATGGTTTTAGCACCAGAAGTAGAAGGTTTTGCAAATTTAAGATGAGCAGGTCCAGCTCCAAGAATGTCTTCATCATGAGATCTGGGAGGAATTTTTATTTCTTCAGATCTCGTGGGTTTAAGGTCAATTTTTAACTTTGGAGGACAGAGATCGAAGATTTCTATCACAGAGCTAGAGGATTGATTCACTGAAGGTTTAGAAGGAACTTTCAGCTTTGCTTTCTTGGTAGCCTTCTGAGGACGAAGAATGGATTTTCCTTTATCCGCAGACTTAGAGCCTTTGGATTTTTCCTCAGGGATAGAATTTGAAGAAGAAGGATAAAATTTATCATAAGAAGTGTCAGAGATAGGAGTGACAAACGTTCCAAACTTAAGCATGGAACTTTCTTCTTTAGGCTCATCCTGTGGTGTCCAAAATCCAAGACCAGTTTTATCACTTTCAGGAGTTTGAGCATTTATTATCTCAGAGATCTTTGTTGATGATTTGCACCATTTATCAACATGAGCCTTTTCTGCTTTTAGAGCAACGATGGCTTGTTCGCGTTCAATGCTGATGATTTCATTTATAATGACTTGATCTTTTAACTTCTCTTCTAAAAGAGTTTGTTCTCTGATCTTTTCATGACATTTCTCTAGATCTTGAGTTAAATGAACATTTTTGTTCTCAGCTTGAGTTTTGTCATTTAAAGCATTATAAAGATCAATCGTCAACACATCAACAACGCGACTTCTCTCGGCTTCAGGTAGAGAGGGATTAGTAGAGATAGATACCTGAGATGATATGTAGCTCATAGAAGGTTCAGATGGTTCTTCAACTTCTTCTTTAATCTCAGCCATGAGGCAGAGATTAGCGACTTCTTCTTCATCAGAACTTGATTCTTCTGATTCAGCCCAGTCATGTTCTTCAGCGATGAGACCTTTACCTTTTCGCTTATAGCTTTTCAGCTTTTGATATTTGTTCTTCAGCTTTAGGTATTTGTCATCACTGGATCTTCTTGAGGTAGAAGGCTTGAAGACCTTTTTAGACCTGCACTCACTAGCAAAGTGTCCAATCTTTTCACAATTATAGCAAGTGGAAGTAGCCTTATCAACAGGAGTTGATTTTGGCTTTTCAGTGAGGGAGAGAGGCTTATTTCTTCGGAAATTGCTCTTTCTTGCAAATCTCTTAAAAGAGTTTGTCAAGAGTGCTAGGGACTCATCAAACTCTGAAAGATCAGGGTCTGATAGATCCTCAGATTCAGAATCTAACTCAGTGATAGTGAGAGTAGATCGCTGAGATGGAATTATCTCTGAAGAGACTAAAGCAACAGGAGTGCTTTTGGAGTCTTTAGAATCTTTTACAAGATTCTTCTTTAAGAGATTCGATTGCTCATAGTTGAGCAATATTCCATACAGAGTGCTGAGAGAAAGAGAATTTAAGTCTTTTGTCAGCTTAAGACATATTGAATAATTGTCCCAGCTTTCAGGAAGACATTCTAAGAATTTTGTTAACACCTCAGAATTAGAATAGGTCCTACCAACGGTTCTTAGATCAATGATTAAGCAGTTAAACCGCTGATGAACGTCAGAAAGAGATTCATTCTTACCAGCGATGAAACTTTCATACTGTCTTACCAAGTTAATCTTTCGAGTCTCTTGGATTTCAGTGGTGCCCTCATATTGAACACATATGGTTTCCCACATTTCTTTAGAAGTTTTCAGATGCATGATGGAATGGAAAACTTCATCAGGCAGAGCCATTGAGATAATGGTCTTTGCTCTTGCATCTATAGCTACTTTCTTTTTGTCTTCATCACTCCACTGTCTTATTTCCTTAACGACATAGCGTTCAGGGACAACTTCAGTGGTGGCAGTAGCGGGAACTGCAGCTATAATTCTAACAGGTTCATAAGGTCCATTTTCTATATACTCAGGTATAGTAGGATCAACACCTTCAAGAAATAGCATCATTCGATTTTTCCATAGAGAAAAGTTGTCTCTGCTAAATCGAGGAGGTTTAGAGAGTGAACCATTATCATAGTAGTCAATGTTTGTGTTAAGTGCCATTTAGAATAGCAAGGAAGAGAATAAAGCAAGATCTTGTTTATCAGATTAAACAGTCTGCTCTGATACCACTTGTTGGTCCCGGAGGTGCTTAACAAGTTTGTAGAAGGGGGGGTTGAATACAAACAAAGAAATTTAAAGTTTAATAAATTGTTTATTGATAAATCAAACACAATTTACAAGTTTGTTGCGGAATAAGATTAAGACAAACTTAATCTAAACAAACTTAAGAAACACTAAGATGGTTGCACAAGAATTTCAGAGAATGGGGGATTAAGGAATATAGAAAACAAAGGTTTCTATTTGGAGTTCAAGGATTGAGCACACCCTCAGATGGAGGGGTGAACTTCCTATTTATACCCTATGCATTAAATGCATGGCAGGGCACTTTACACGTGGCATTCACTGATTGGCTTTGGAAGTCTGACTTTGGGAGACATGCTTTCGGCCGGATCATGAACAGTGTAGTTGACAGAGTTGTACGAATTGTGGCAGAGGCATGTCCGTTCTGACACATCGTACTGAGTTGTGCAAGGTAAGACAAAAGGAAACTTGAAGTATAAGCTTTGTGATCATTCGATCGCTGAATATCTCTTTCTTCAGAGATATCAAGAGTTTAGCGATCGCTGAAGCTTTCCTCATGTTCCTTCGCGTATAAGTAGAGTTGTCTTGCTTCACTGATATCCGCATAATAGACTTCTCTTTGTTCAGTAGCTTCGTCTTCGATTCAGCTATGAACATCTGTTGACGCAAGACTTGTCTTCAGGGATTACGTTACTGTTTACATCAGAACTATCAGTGATTCTGAACAGAATTAGTTTTATCACTGATAGTGAAACAAATACATACGAAATGTTTATAAGACTATCAGTGATAACTGAGTAGACTCAGTCTGATCGCTGATGGTGAAACACTAATACATATTAAACGTAATTTTCACTAAGTACAGAAAAGGGCCGTTATCAAATCATTGAGAGAGTTTGGATCAACAGTTTTGGTATTTAAGTTATTTGATATTGTATATCTATAAGTTGGATTCGTAGGAATGTACGTTTGATGACTAAGATGGTTCGAATTTTCGATGTTGAAAGTTTTCCGCTGCGATGTGATGGAATATTTTTATATTTTAAGTTCTGATATGCTGTTACGACCTTAGTGAAAATTGGGGTGTAACATCACATCCCCCATTTAAGGGCAAAAGTCTGTTAACATATTTGAGGTTTTTTTGTTTTCCAAAATTGTGTTTGATTTTATAAGGTGTAATGACATATGGACGGAAATTGTGTTTCATTAATTGATTTCATAGAGTGAAATAGATTATAGATGAAAATTGTGTTTGATTTCATATGGTGAAATAACATATAAATGAACATTATGTTTGGATTTAATAAGGTAAAATTGCATATTTATAAAAATTGTGTTTTATTTCATGAAGTGACATAGAATGGTGAGTATGGGTTTTATTTGGTGAATCTCTATTACCAAAATGACGATTATGCCATTTTTAATTAAAAACCATATGATCAAAACCAAATTAGGGCTTAGATCGGTTGTCATGGTTCTCAACCTTTTTTTGGTTCTCACACGATTTAACCCTTATATATATATATATACACACGAATAATCGTATGAGAAGAAGAGTTAAGGTGAGAAGGTAAGAAGTAATTTTGTTGGGAACTGAAGAAAAGCTTAAGTGTTTAATGCTGCTAGTACAGAATTACTACTGCCAGAGGAATTCAAGTTTAATACTGCTAGGTATTACTGCTTCTAGTAGAATTAATGCTGCTAGTCAAAGTTAGTGCTGCTTGAACAAAGTTAGTACTGCTTAGCTAGTTAGTACTGCTAGAAGTTAGTGCTGCTTAGGTGATTAGTGTTGCTTATGAGATGAAGATCCGGATTAAAAGAATGACAGCTGGGTAGATTGAAGATATTCATGGAAGATATTCTGAAGATATTTTATTAATTGTAATTATCTTTTGTTCAGTATATGTATAGAATTGATAGAGTAGTTTCAAAAGAGATTAGTTCTGTGTTTTTGTTAGAGAGAAAATCAATCTCAAGACATAGTTCCTAATTCTAGAGAAGTAGAATTCGTCTTGAAAGAGCTTGTTCTTCAAGATTGAGGTTGTGTGTGTAATCTTGTGATTTAAAGCATTCAATACAAGTTTACAAGTTATTCATCATATTTACTGTTTGTTTATTGTTTCATTGAATATCAAAGTGTTATTCCGCAAACTCCTTTGATATTAGTTTCTGAGAATTTATTCTTGTTGAGAATTCGATCCTGACAAGTGGTATCAGAGCCAGTAATCTCAGAAACCTACATTCAAAATCACATCATCATGACTAAAGGTTCAGAGTCTTCAAGCTCAAAAATTTCTACAGAGGTAACATCTAATCTTTGTTCTAAATCCTGTATTGAAACTGTTAAAAGGTACAGGGATCACAACCAGACAATGAGTGATGACCTTAAAAGATTAGAGAGAGATATAAAAGACTATGCAAAAATTGTTGAGAGTTTTGAGGAACAGATTAAGAGTTTCCAAGCCAATGAACTCCAACACTTATATGACACCAACTACTGGAAGTGGGAGAAAGATCAGTATGAGTTGAAGCTGAAACAGAAAGAAGAAGAGAATGAGAAAATAAAGAGTGAGTTTGAGAAAGCCAAGCTGGATATTGAGAAATTTTCCAATGCTTCAAAAGCAATGGACTCTTTGCTCCAAACTCAAATCCATGACAAACTTAGAAGAGGAATAGGCTATAATACCACACCACCACCATACAACAACAATTACATCCCTCCTATATCAGACTTGCTAGAGACCAAGAATAGGAAGGAATTGTCTGATGAAGCCACTAAAATAGATCCATTAGACAAAGTGGTGGTTGAAACAGACTCTGAAGAAGAAAACTCTAATGATAAGAGTAAGGAGAACACTGTGAGTGGTGAGATTCCCCTAGAAAATCACATTATCACCAATGAGGGATGTGGAAAAACTTGGGTCAAATCTAAGGACATAGAGAAGACAGAGGGAAAGTCTGGTAAGGTCCATTACAAACAGACCACAGTTGTAAATCATGTCCCTTGCAAGCAGTGTACATGCAAGAAATCTGAGCCCCAAAAACATGATAAACCAAGGGGAAATCAGAGAAACTGGAATAATCAGTGGGCACAAAAACAAGGGATTGATCTGTGTAAAATCAACAGGCCAAAACCTTGTTTTATCTGTGGCAAATTGAATCATCTTGCCAAATACTGTTATTTCAATCCTATTAACCAAAGAGTCACTTTTCAAAGACAACCACAAAACTCTTCTGGTTATAGAAATCAAAGAAGGAATCAAATGGTTGAGAAAAGAGCACCTAAAAAGTTTCATGCTCAGAACAAGTTTGCTAATATAAAGAAAAATACTCCAAATAAGCTAAGAAGTAATTTAAAGACAAAGAAAGCAAACAACTTTGTTCAGGTTTGGGTTCCAATTGTAAAGAAACCTGTTAGTATTGCTATCCCAGATAGTACTGCTAACAGAAATAGTGCTGCTAACTCAGTTAGTACTGCTAACCAAGTTAGTACTACTAACAAGGCTAGTGTTGCTTCTAGTAGTAATGCTGCCAAGCCTATAATCTTGACAAAGTATTCCAGCCATGAGATTCCTAAACAACTCATCCAGACTAAACTTACAGATTATATTGATGAGAAAGGACAACCCAAGACCACTTTGGCTTGGGTTCCCTCCAAGACTAACTGATTTATCAAGTGTGCAGGGCAACCAAAAGCTCAAGAGGAAGAGCATTTGGAATGCAGATAGTGGTTGCTCTTGGCACACAACAGGTAACATGGACTGCCTTCAAATTCTTCAAAAGATTTGATGGAGGACATGTTGCATTTGATTCAGAGGGAAGTAATAATAAATGCTCAGGGCATGAGTTAAAAGATAAGTTGCCTTTGGAAGATTTCATTGAGCATGATACTACTAACCTGTGTGTTTAAGTGTTTCAGGTTGAAGTTAGTAATACTCCAGATGGAGTAATGATCATGAAGGATCAAGAAGAAAAGGATCAGGGGATGAACAAAGTAGTAAAAAGTATGAGTAATAGGATGGTGTCAAAAAGTGTAAGTGTAGTAAATGCTGCCAGTGCATTTTTAATACTGCCAGTGCATTTTTAATACTGCCAGTGGATTTTTAATACTGCCAGTGCACAGTTAATACTGCTAAGTAGTTAATACTGCTAGTTAATTAATACTGCTAGTGGTTAATACTGCTTTCAGTTAATACTGCTAGTGGTTAATACTGCTCTCAGTTAATACTGCTTTCAGTTAATACTGCTCACTGTTAATACTGCTCACTGTTAATACTGCTCACTGTTAATACTGCTTTCACTAAATTTTTAAGGTTAATACTGCTTATAATCCACAAGCTATAAATACCCTTTCCCCGCCTAAAAAGTTCATAACGACTCTTTGCATACTGTTCACTTGCGCTCTAACCCTTTTCTCTCAAGTACCAAGTTTTCAGGCAAGAACACTCAAGTTCAATGGCATCCATGGCGTTCATTGACGAGCACAATGAAATCGCGATGCTCCAAAAGCCAAAACAAGCTGAAGGTTTTCACCAGATAGTCGACTTTCTGAAGTCCAGCCACATCGCTCATGCTCTCACTGTGTCTCCTACCATCTTCATAGAGCATCAGAGGCAATTCTGGGCCAAAGCCACCATCGTTACAGAGAATGGTGTCCAAATGATCAAGACAAGGGTGTGTGAAAAACCCCTCACAGTTACTGAAGGGGTGATACGCATCTGTCTACGTCTAGACGATGTTGCAGGTATAAACTCTGTTCCTAATGAGGAACTCTTCTCAACTCTTACAAGAATGGGGTATGAAGGCCAAATGGGGATTTTCAAGTTTTTCAAAGCTAAATTTTCATCACAATGGAGGTTCTTTGTTCATACCCTGATGCACTGTATTTCAAAGAAAACTACTGGCTGGAGCCAATTTAGCAGTCCCATTGCATATGCTTTGGTTTGTTTATCTACTGCTAGAAAATATAATTTTTCTCTGATGATCTTCAATGATCTTGTCTCAAACCTGGACAACAAGAAGAGTTTCTTCATGTATCCCAGGTTTGTACAGGCAGTTATCACTAATGAATTGACGGATATACCTCACTTTGATGGGGTATATGTACCTAAACCCCCTAAAGGCAAGGTTTTCTCAAACATGAGAAGATCTGCTGGGGACTCGGAAGGAGTTGACACCCCATTGTTCTCTACAATGATGGTGGTATCCCACACTGATGAAGGTATGGAAGCAGGGTCAAAGCCCTCCTCAGACCATCCCACTGCTAGCCAATCCCAACCTTACCACTCTATATCTATTCCCCAGTCTCTACTTAAAAAGCCCACTTCTTCAATTACCCAAACTTACAAAAGGAAACAGGTCAAGAAGGCTCCTTCCCTTCTTGTACCTTCCCCCACTAAGCCTTTAAGCCCTCTATTGGAGCATTCTCCAATAGAGAATATCCAAAGGGAATCCAATAGGGTGTCTCCCAACCCTCAGGAGGTGCTCTCTAAGGAGATGGAAGAGCATATGGGTGAGAAGGTTGCCACTACTTCTGCTAGCACAGAGAAGGACAGTGGTAACATCTCTAAGACCTTCCCCATGGCAACTTTGGGTGAGCAATCATCCAAAGGTCCCAGGTGCCAAGAACCCAAGGGGGTGGATAGTGCTTCTGCTAGGCAGAAGGCTTCCACTACTAAAAGATCCAATGATCATTCCAAAGGGGGTAACACTCCTGGAGAAGGTGAGGACAGATATAACTATGACGAATTGATGGAAACCATGGGAAACATCAATATGGATGTGATAAAACAAGGTCAAGAGATTGAAGAGCTTAAACTCATTGTTCTGTCACAACAAGAACAGATCCTCAACTTGAAGCAAATGGTAAGGAAATTGCTTCTCCAAAAGAAGAAGAAGCAATTTGTACTCAGAAGGAGGAAACCAGTGACTGATGCTCCCAAAAAGGGGGAGTCAGAAGCTGATGAAAATATGGAAGATCCAAAAGCTAAGGGGGAGCAAGAGAATGCAAAGTTTGAGGGGGAGCAAATAACTGCAGAAAAGGTGGCACAAGAAGCAGAAACACAAGCAGCAGGAGAAACCATTAATACTGCTGGTTCAAGCAGAGCAGCAGAAATGGTTAATACTGCTGAACCAATGAAAGCAGCAGAAACAATGAAAGAAGTGCTCACAGATCTTGAAATTGCAGAAACTCTAATCAAAGCAAAGCATGATACTCCCAAGGTCATCTCAAAGGCCAAAGGAGTTGTCATCAAAGAAAGAGGTGATGCTTCAAAGAGATCAAGTAAAGAGAAGGAAATGAGTAAAAAGAAAGGCAAGGAAAAGCTAGTTCAACCTGATCAACCAATGAAAAAGCAAAAATTGATTGATTCAGATGAAGCTCTAGCTAGGAAAATACAGGTTGAGCTTGAAGAAGCAGAAACCATGCAAGTGCAAAAGGATAGAGAGATAGCTAAAGCAATGGCTGCAGAGTTAAACAAAGCCTATCAACAAAGCTTAGCAACAGAACAAGCCAAGCAGAAAGCCACATCTTTGAGGAAGCCTGCTAAGATCAAAATGGCTGCAAGAAAAAGACAACCTTCAAAGACATACCTGGGTGCTCAAGAGAGAAAGAAAATGATTACTTTCCTCAAGGGTGCAGTAGGTGTCAAGGTAGAGATATTTTCAAATATTTCTTTTGAGAAGCTCAAGAAGATGTATGATGCTGAAATGATAAAGCTTCAAGGGGATGATCTTGCAAGGGTTGAAATGGAGAAAAGAATGAAAGAAAGCAATGATTTCTTACAAAAACCATTCCCTGATGAGCAAGAAACTCCAGAGAAGGAAGCAACAATTGGTGAAAGTCTAAGGACTTTAAAAAGAACAAAGATGATTGCCAGGAGAAAGCCTACAAAGAAGCCTAGATTAGTGGAAGAAGAGGCTGAAAAGTTTGCTGAAGAAGAAGAGGCACCTGAGTCATCTACAATGAAAGAACCTGCAAGTACTGAGGATGTCAAAATGTACATGGTAGTGATTGACAAAGTGCCTGAACCAATTTCAGCAGAACCTG
The DNA here is from genome assembly GCA_954870635.1 of Arctium minus. Taxonomy (NCBI): domain Eukaryota; kingdom Viridiplantae; phylum Streptophyta; class Magnoliopsida; order Asterales; family Asteraceae; genus Arctium; species Arctium minus. The sequence goes on from OX941082.1 coordinate 11,281,390, forward strand.
TAGGAGTTAAACCTCCTGAAGTCATTCACTGGGATGTTTTGGAGGTAGATGGCAAGGAGTATATCAGACTGAAGAGAAAAGATGAGAAATATGAAGTGTACAACACTTGGAACAAGATTGTCAGAACCTGCTCAAGGTCTGATATTGAAGAAATGTTTGAAATAGGGATGAAGTTATATGCAGATGAACTGAAAGCTCCAGTGATTTCAATTACAAAGCTGATAATGGAGTATCTGTGCATGATGTTCAAACCTGATGAAGTGGAGGAGATAATAAGGAATGTCTTTCAAACAGTGAATAATTGGACTCTATATGAAACTAGTGGAGTATATGCAGTGACTTTGGATTTAAATCACACTGAGTACTTCCTAGTGGATAGAGTGTACAACTATAGTAGACTGAAGCTTCATGCCATGCTGAAGAAGAAGCTAGGATGTATTCCAAATTCAGAAATGGCTAAATATTTGATCCAAAGAACAATTAATCAAAGTTTAGGATTGGATGCAAATACTGGAATTTAGGTCATGATGGAGTTTTGGGAGCATCTTGAAGAAGATCTGAAGAACTTGACTTCTCTTCTAAAAGTCAAGTTAGGGGGAGATTGTTGGGAACTGAAGAAAAGCTTAAGTGTTTAATGCTGCTAGTACAGAATTACTACTGCCAGAGGAATTCAAGTTTAATACTGCTAGGTATTACTGCTTCTAGTAGAATTAATGCTGCTAGTCAAAGTTAGTGCTGCTTGAACAAAGTTAGTACTGCTTAGCTAATTAGTACTGCTAGAAGTTAGTGTTGCTTAGTAGTTAATGCTGCAAAGTCTCAGTTAATACTTCCAAGGTGATTAGTGCTGCTTATGAGATGAAGATCCGGATTAAAAGAATGACAGCTGGGTAGATTGAAGATATTCATGGAAGATATTCTGAATATATTTTATTAATTGTAATTATCTTTTGTTCAGTATATGTATAGAATTCATAGAGTAGTTTCAAAAGAGATTAGTTCTGTGTTTTTGTTAGAGAGAAAATCAACCTCAAGGCATAGTTCCTAATTCTAGAGAAGTAGAATTCGTCTTGAAAGATCTTGTTCTTCAAGATTGAGGTTGTGTGTGTAATCTTGTGATTTAAAGCATTCAATACAAGTTTACAAGTTATTCATCATATTTACTGTTTGTTTATTGCTTCATTGAATATCAAAGTGTTATTCCGCAAACTCCTTTGATATTAGTTTCTGAGAATTTATTCTTGTTGAGAATTCGATCCTGACAAATTTGGACCCTTGATCACTATTAATCTCAAACCTACCAATGAATTACGCTTGATACGGGAATTGATCCGGTGCATCTCATCCTAACATGCATCCAAGGGTGGAGATCTCTTCTCAACCTTCTCATCGGAATTCAACCACATATACATATGTATGTATATATGTATAGGCCACGGTTATTTTGCATCCCTGGCACCCCCCCAAGGGGGGAGCACTGGTGGAAGTAATGAGCCCACCATGAGCACGCCAATCGATACCGTACTGGTCGAGCTTTTTTCGATTGTTCCGGGTTGGTAGGTCCTCCATTCATCCGACCGGAGGTGTGGATAACGAGGCCACCTTCACAACACTAAAAGGTTACAACCCCATGAAACCCTTATCTAAACCATTCATTTAGCCCATTGCACTTCGATTCTCATTGGTCCTCTAAATGAATTTACCTGATTTCGTTGAATTTATGCAAAAGATGTCCATGCACATAACGGCTAATGCGATGTATCGGAAGAATGTGGTACTTTCATGAAACATTATGCATTCCACATTAGTGTATGCATTTAATGAAATATTATGCATTGCAAGTAAAGATTATTGTATGAAACCAGTAATCATTGATGCAATCCATAATGAATGGTTTAGATGAGGGTTAGACATGGTTGTAACATTTTACTGGGTTGCAAAATAAACCACCTCCATATGTATATAAGCAGTTGGGTGCAAAGGAATAAAACTTCATGCAACATAATGATTCGATTGATGATCTCTTGGTTGGATTTTGCACAAGTTGGTCACATGTTGATCATGAAATGGTTCGATTGAGCACATACTAGTTTATATTATATATGGCAATTGTCCATATTTTTCAGTTCTAAAAATAATATATTGTCGTTTTTCCGGTTATTATTCAACATAAGATGCATCTTTTTAAGCAATCGACATCAAATCACCAAAAAAAATCTTTTACATGATAAATGAAAATACATTACAAAATAAATCGAGGATTTAATTCGACTAATTTGCAAGCTAGTGTTTTAATCAAGTTTAATGAAGTTATCAGAATTTGTTATAGGCCATTTTCAATTTTCTCTAAGAGTTTTATATATTTAACAACTTGAATCTGAATAGTTTTGTTTTCTTTTGCCATAGGGAAGTTATAGCTTTTAAACATGTCTAAAGAACACATCAATATAAAAATAAGAGTAAATTACAAATTTAATCCCTTTGGTTATTGAAAATTTTGGATCGGTTCCGTCCAACGAAATAATTACATGCATGGTCACCATGGTTTCACTTTTATTATGGATTGGGTTTGTACTATAAGTTTGTTAACCTTAGCCCCATTATGTTACGGATATTTTCGTCATTTTACAATTCTCTTTTAAATAAATGAATAAAACATAATGTATATTATATTAATTGTTATTATATCTATGGGGTATAATCAAATAAGAACTAGGTAGTTGTGGTAGTGTGACATCCAATGTGAGCCACTCATTTAATATAATTAATGTTATTTTTAAAATAAATTAAAAGGATAATTTGGAAATTTTAAATTTTGGAATTTTTACAACAAATTGAAATCTTAATTGACTTATTCTACTCATTTTGTTATATAATTGATTTCAATTTACCCTAATTATCTATTTTTAAGCCCACACCTCTTTATGCCTCTCTCTTCTCCCTCGTATCTCCATTGACCTGTCGTCGGAGATATGATCTTGCAGTGGCGGAGGGGGTGGTGGTTGTCTTCGTGAAGGAGGTGGTGGATACGGAGGTGTCTCTCTGTTATCCCTCCTCTCTTCATTCAACCTTCACCAGAGATGTTACCCATATCTCAGATCTCACAATGGTGGAGGCGGTGGTGGTGGTTGCCATGAAGGAGGCGGTAGATACCGAGGAACCTCTCTCTTATGCTTTGCCTCTCTATTGAACCTTCGTCAGAGAAGTAACCCATATGTAACTCAGATCTAGCGGTGGTCGAAGCAGTGGTGGTGGTGGTCGTCGTCGTGAAAGAGGCGGTTGAAACGAAGGTGGTAGTGATCGTATCATATATTTTATTATGCTTACCTCTCACTATATGTTACTGTCAACATATGAATTCATACAATAAATGTTACTGTGAATATATGAATTTTGATGCTTACCTTTCACGAAGATTGAACATTTCTTCATGAATGGTGATGACCATATCATACAATTTCTTCAATTCAAGTTCTATCATCTGTCATAAACGAACGCATTTTGGGTGTCACAGTGGAAAACGTGAAAAAAGCTCAAACATGTTAGTATTAGTATTTCTTTGGACCATAGGTCTGTAATTTGTTCCATATTTCTTGACTTGTTGTCAAGATCAAAAATTCTAAACAAGAATTTAATACAAACTCATAAACAATGTTAAAGAAGTCGCGGAATAACACTTTAACAATTAATGAAAGCACAGAATATGAACTCAAATCATAAGTTTATATTGCATAAAACTTAATGATTACAAACACAACCTCAATCTGTTGAATAGACTCAACAAACGTTCTATACTTCTCTATAGAAATGATCAATACTAGTCTTGAGGTTAATTCTCTAAAACAACTCATATTATAATATACAATTATCTAGACTATATATACAAAACATATTACAAGATAATTACAAAAGAAATATTATTCTTTAGAATCCAATCCATAATTATCTTCATCTCATATTCTTTCGCATCAATCCATCTTTATCTTCAGAAGCAGCATTAACTCAATAGCAGTATTAACTTTGTCTCTGGCAGTACTAACCATGCTTGCAGTATTAACTCCTCACTTGCAGTAGTATTCTTCAGCAGTACTAACTCTCCAAGCAGTACTAACTTTTCAATTAGCAGCACTAACTCTTCAAGCAGTATTAATTCTACTAGCAGTAGTAATCTTTCAATTAGCAGTAGTATCCATCCATAGCACATTCAGACCCAACAATCTCCCCCTAACTTAACTTTTCAAAAACCAGAAGTTAAGTTCTTCAAGATAGAGTCTTCATGATGCTTTCAAAACTTCAACTTAGATTCCCAAATCAGGATTCAGACCTAGACTTTGATTGATGGTTCTCTTGACTACTATCCTTGCCATTTCTGAGTTCTTTGGACATACCAACTTTGCTTTCAACATTGCTTGCAGTTTAGCCTTGTTGTGGTCATAGATCTTATCCACCAGATAGTATTCATGATAACTCTTGTCAATAGTTATCATATACACTCCACAGTTTTCATACAACATCCAGTAATCAATCCTTTTAAACCCATACTCAGGATGCAAGTCTTTTATCCTTTGCATCACTTTCTCTGGATCAAACATCATGCACAAGTATTCCATGGTTATCCTTAGTAGGCTCATCTCAGTTCCTTTCAGCACTTCACCATATAAGTTCATTCCAACCTTGTACATTTCTTCTAAATCAGATCTGGAACAGCTTCTGATTATCTTTGCCCAGGTTGAGTAGACCTCATATTTGTCCCCCATTCTCTTTATCCTAAAGTATTCTTTTCTCTGATCTATCATCATATCCCAATGAATGATTTCTGGAGCATTCACTGAGATAGGGTCAACTTTCATTGGTTCATCATTTGTCAATGTCATGTATAAGTCAAACTACACCTTAGATTGACTTGTTTGCTCTTGAGTTTGTTGGCTAGGTTGATCTTGATTCTGCTCTTGTTCTGCTGGAGGTTCATCTTCCCTTCTTTCACTTTCCTTTTCTGCTTCTTCAGTTCTAGGCCTCTTTGCTTTTGGTTTGGTAGCAATGGACTTCTTTCTTTTAATAGCACCAATCTTTTGGGCTAATGTCTCTTCTTGCTTCACCTCTTCCTTGTCTTTGCTAGGAGTGCCTTCTTCACTGTCAGGGAAGGGCTGTTGTATGTTGAGGTCATGCCTCTCTTTCATCTTCCTTTCAACCTCTACCCTTTGAGTAAAGTCCCCTTTCAGATTGGCCATCTCCTTCTTATACAGCTCATCTATCCTACCATAAGGCATGTTGGTAAACATTTCTTCAGGAACTCCAAGAGCTCCTTCCAGGAAGTTTATCATTTTCCTTCTCTCTTGATTAGCCAAAAATGTCTTTGAGGGCTTTCTTTGCCTTTGCACAGTAGCTCTCTTTGTTACTTTCTTAACAACATCAGGCTTTAAACTCCTTTGATATTCTTCATTTATCTTTTTAGCCATATCCAATGCAAGCTCTCTGTCTTTGGCAGATTGAATTTCTTCCTCCTTTTCCAACTCTTCTTGAAGCTTTTTGACCACCTCTTCATCCAACTCAATATGCTTCTTCTTCTTTAATGGTTGCCCAGACTCAACCATCTTCTCCTTTCCCTTCTTCTTTGCATCCTCCACACTGACCTCTTTTCTTTTCTTCTCTAATCCTCCTTCTTTGATCATTACTCCCTTAGCCTTTTGAGTGGCTTTGGGAGTGTCATTCTTAGCTTTCACAAGGGTTTCTGCAATTTCAATTTCCTCTCTGGTCAATTTTGTTTCTGCTTCAGGTTCATTTGTTACTGCTGCAGCCTCAGTTACTGTTGCTTTTGCAATATCTGCTACATTCTCAAAAGTTTCTGCTTCTGAACCAACTTTCTCTTCTTTATCAGCACCAGTCTCCCCCTCAAACTGGAATTCCATCTCACTTGTACTCTCCTTTTCATCTTGTTTTTCCTGACTCTCCCCCTTTTTTAAAGCAGCATGGACACTTCTCCTTTTCTTTAGAATGAATTGCTTCCTTCTCTTTTGGTGCACAAGTTTCAACACCATTTTCTTGAGCTTTACTATCTGAGTTTGTTGAGATATAATAACCTTCTTCATCTCCTCTATTTCTGAGCCCTGCTTGATGACATCCAGGTTGACATTTGCAATGGTTTCCATCAATTCATTGTACGTATATCTGTCCTCACCTCCTTTAGGTGTTTTTACCACCTTTGAAGGATCCTTGGATCTTTTAGTAGAGGTCTTCTGCCTAGAAGAAGCACCTGCTACCCCCATGGTTTCTTGGCACCTAGGACCTTTAGATGATTGCTCATCTAAAGTTGCCGTGGGGAAGGTCTTAGGGATGTTCACACTGTCCTGATTCACACCCTGTGCAAAGTCAGTAGTGTGAGCCTTACTGCCCACATGCTCAAACTGCTCCTTAGTGAGCACCTTCTTGGGGTTGGGAGACACCCCTGTGGTTTCCCTATTGATATTCTCTAATGGAGAATTCTCCATTAGAGGGCTTGAAGGCTTTGGGGGTGAAGATACTAGAAGGGAAGGAACCTTCTTTACCTTTTTCCTTGTGTAAGTTTTGGTGATGGGGGATTGTGGCTTGTCAATAGGAATCTGAGGGATATTGATAGAAATGAGTGGTGTGGGTAGGTCATCAGTTGGGTGGTCAGATGTGGGCTGTGACCCTGATGCCTCACCATGGGAATGAGACACACCCATCATTGTAGAGAACAATGGAGTGTCTCTTTCTGAGAAGTCCTTACTGGGCCTCTTCATATTTGAGAACACCTTCCCCTTTGGGAGTTTTGGTACATATACCTCCTTGAAGGTAGGTAAATCCGTCAATTCCTTATCAAGTACTTCTTGTACAAACCTTGGATACATAAAAAAGCCTTTTGATTTGGTATCCAGGTTTGACATTAAATCATTGAAAATCATTTGAGCAAAATTAAACTTTCTAGAGGTAGCTAAGCAGACTAGAGCATAAGCTAAGGTACTGCTAAACTCACTCCATCCAGTTGTTTTTTGTGAAATGCAGTGTTGTAGAGTATAAACAAAAAATCTCCACTGAGGTGAAAATCTGTTCTTGAAAAACTTATAGACATCAGTGGGACCTTCATACCCCATTTGACTAAGAGCATGGAAGAGATCTTCCTTAGGTAAAGAGGTTATACCTGCGGCATCATCTAGTCATAGATGAATGCGAATACAGCCTTCTGAGATGGTTAGAGGTTGATCACAAACACTTGTTTTGATGATTTGAGTGCCATCTTCAGTGTGGATGGTAGCATTTGCCGAAAATTGTCGTAGATGTTCCACACAGATTGTGGGATTGACAGTGACGGCATAGGCAATGTGAGACGATTTGAGGAAATCCACAATCTGATGAAAACCTTCAGCCTGTTTGGGTTTTTGCAGCATAGCAACCTCATTGTGTTCATCAAAGAATTCTAGTCCTGCCATCGTTCTGATTGATTCTAGGGTTCGAATCGCAACTAGTGGTTTACACTGGTGAGCAAGAAATCGAGAGAGAGAGAGAGAAAGAGAAGCAATGGAAGTTCAAAGAGCCGTTTGTATTTTGGTGGTCACAAAGGGCATTTATATGTGGAGGGTTTCAGTTAGAAGCAGTACTAAGTACCCTAGAAGTATTAACCAACTCGCAGTATTAACTCATATTAGCAGTAGAAACACATACTGGCAGTACTAACACAAACTAGCAGTATGAACACAGACTAGCAGTATTAACACATACTAGCAGTATTAACACATACCAGCAGTAGTAACACTGATTAGCAGTAGAAATAAGGCAAACAGTAGTAACTTTGCACTGGCAGTATAAACCACCTAGCAGTAGTAACCATACTTAACCATATTGGAACTGACATCATGAGTAATATACAGAGCAGTATTAACTGAACTAGAAGTACTAAGTATTCAGTTGAAGCAATCTGAAACACTTAAACACACAAGGTTAGTAGAACCATGCACAAAACAATATGAGAAAGTAGACAGGAAGGAATTTATGCAAGAAATGGTACATAAAGCAGATCAAAGGAGGCTTATTCAGTGTTTATCATGCCCACACTTGTGACCAAGAATGTGAATCTACCCACATCAAAAGCTTTGGTGAATAGATCAGCAAATTGGTTACTTGTATGGACCTTCACAGCCTGAATTAACTTCTTTTCATTACAGTCTCTGATAAAGTGGTACCTGATTTCTATATGCTTTGTTTTGGAGTGCTTGACTGGATTATTAACAATGCTAATAACACTTTATTGTCTATGAAGATTGGAGTGTGAAGAAAAGTCATACCATAGTCCAGCATTTGATTTTGAATCCAGAGTACTTGTGAACAACAGCTTGCAGCAACTATATACTCTGCTTCTGTTGTAGATGTGAACACTGTGGTTTGTTTCTTGCACTGCCATGACACTAGTCTTGCACCCAAAAACTGACATCCCCCTGAAGTTGACCTTCTATCCAAATTTGCACCACCCAAGTCACTGTCTGAATAAGCAAGTAGGTCAAATGGTGAGTCATGAGGATACCAAAGACCTAATCTAGGTTGGCCTTTGAGATATCTGAATAAACTCTTGACTGCTTGAAAGTGTGACTGCTTAGGCCTTACTTGAAATCTTGCACACACACAAACAGGAAACATGATATCTGGTCTTGAAGCAGTGAGATACATGAGGGAGCCAATCATGGATCTATAGTGACGAACATCCACATCCTCCCCCTCAAGATCTGCAGTGATCTATTTGTGTGTCTCCATGGGTGTGCTTGCAGGCTTTGAATCTGAAAATCCAAATTTGGTGAGATTATCCTACACATACTTGGATTGGCTGATAAATATCCCATCTTTCTTCTGCTTAACTTGTAGCCCAAGGAAGAAAGTAAGTTCACCCATAGAACTCATCTTGAATCTCTTGTGCATCAATTCTTCAAAATCTCTGCACATTTGATCTTTTGTGAATCCAAAGATAATATCATCCACATAGATTTGCACTATAAGGATGTCCTTCTTCTTCCTCTGAGTGAACAGAGTCTTGTCTATAATTCCTCTTTGAAAACCATTTTCCAAGAGATAAGTAGACAAGGTGTCATACCATGCCCTTGGTGCTTGATGTAGCCCATGGAGTGCCTTCTTCAATTTGTATACTCTGTCAGGATAATTTGGATTCTCAAACCCTGGAGGCTGACAGACATATACTTCTTCTTCAATTCTCCCATACAGGAAAGCACTCTTTACATCCATCTGATAGACCCTGAACTTCATGAAAGAAGCATAGGCTAAGAATAGCCTGATTGCCTCAATCCTGGCCACTGGTGCAAATACCTCTTCATAATCAATTCCCTCTTCTTGAGTATACCCTTGTGCCACTAATCTGGCCTTGTTCTTTATTACTATTCCTCTCTCATCTTTCTTGTTCCTGAAGATCCATTTAGTGCCTATAGCTCTGTGTCCTTTAGGAAGGTCAACCAAATCCCATACATCCTGCAGCACAAACTGCAGTAGCTCCTCTTGCATTGCTTCTATCCAGCTTGGATCCTTCATTGCATCATATGCCTTTTTGGGTTCAACCTGAGATAGAAAGCAAGAAAGTAAACCTGATTGTATATCTTTCAATCCTCCCAACTTACTTTGATTCCTTGTGATTATAGGTGAATTGATGTCACCAATCACTAATTGAGGAGGATGATTTTTCTAAACTCTTGTTTGATGAACAGCCTATTCATTAATATCTGTTTCCAGATTAGAGTCATTCTTTTCAGGAGTGCTGCCACCAAAAACTGAAGAGTTGTCATCATTTGTGTCATCTTCTTCCAAACATGACATCTCAGGACTTGTGATTCCTGAATCTGAGGGTTGATCTTCCTTTTCACCTCTGTCCTCTTCATTCTGAGCTGGTTCATTGTCCTTTGACTCTGAAGTATCTTTCTTATCTTGGTCACAAAATTCAACAGGATCAGCAGTAGGTGTTGGGAACAGCACAAACTCTTGTCTTTGTACTTGTACATTTTCTGTCCCTGTTTCTGCATTATGCTCATTACTGAAACCCAAAGAATTAGTCAGTGAATCAATGTCAAATAGCCAATCAGGACCTGAACCAAGTTGATTTTGTGTGTTCTCATTGCATTTGACATTGTCACTTTCCTCAATAATCCTAGAAGAGGTGTTGAAAACTCTGTAGGCCTTACTTTGAGATGAATATCCAACAAGAAACCCATCCTCAGCTTTGCTATCAAACTTTCCTAGGTGAGTTTTGGTATTGAGAATTGTGCAAGGACACCCAAATGGTTTGAAAAATCCAATAAAAGGTTTCTTCTTTTTAAAAAGCTCATAAGGTGTCTTGTCTTGAGATTTCACTACTAGAACTCTGTTTTGAACATAGCAGGCAGTATTAACTGCTTCTGCCCAAAAAGTAATTGGAAGTTTTGAGTCTGCCAACAGAGATCTAGCAGCTTCTATCAGAGTCTTATTTATCCTTTCAGCAACACCATTCTGTTGAGGAGTTCTAGGAGCACTGTATTGTCTCTCAATGCCTTTTTCCTCACAGAAGCTGTTTAGGTCATTGTTTTTAAATTCAGTTCCATTATCAGACCTGATGACTTTAACTCTTAGATTTGTTTGGTTTTCAACTCTAAGAACAAAGGATTTGATCAGTCCACTTGTCTCATCCTTAGTCCTCAGAAAATAGACCCAAGTGAATCTAGAGAAATCATCAACAATAACCAAGCAGTAGGATTTCTTACCAATACTCATCACATTTGTAGGGCCAAACAGATCCATATGTAGTAAATTAAGAGGTGAAGAGATTGTATTTATCTCTTTGGACTTATGAGAAGTTTTGTGCTGTTTGCCTTTAAGACATGCAACACAATGATCATCACATAAAAATACCTTTTATGGCAGACCTCTTACAAGGTTGTTTTTCACAAGTTTGTTCATTATTTTAAAGTTCATGGGACACATCCTTCTGTGCCAAAGATATGATTCATCCAATGAAGCTTTTGAAAATAAACAATTTAGAGATGAATCAGAAACTACACTCTCCAAGTTTAAGCAATAAACATTGTCCTTTCTAGGAGTTCTAAGTAGTATCATACTTTCATCAACTACCTTGAACCCTGGAACAAGGATAATACATTCAGTATCATTGAATAATATGCTATGTTTCTTGTCATAGACCTGTGATACACTTAACAGGTTGTATCTCAATTGCTCAACATATTATACATCCTCAAAGATCATCTTACCTTTTGATACATTATCTTTTCCACTTATCTTTCCACCTGCTGGATTATCACCAAAAGCAACATGTCCTCCATCAATTCTTTTAAAGTTTTGAAGGCAGGCCATGTTACCTGTCATGTGCCTGGAACAACCACTATCAACATGCTAAATGCTCCTTTCTTTGAGTTGTTGGTTGCCCTGCACATATAATAAAGTAGTTAGTTTTTAATAGGAACCCAAGCCAAGGTGGTATTGGGTTTCCCATTCTCATCAACATATTCATATTCAGACTTGATGAGATTATCAAACTGAGGAATCTTATTGCTTGAATACTTTGTCAGAATAATGGGTCTGTCACTGGAAGCAGTACTAACTTGATTGGCAGTAATAACTTTGTTAGCAGTACTAACATCATTAGCAGTACTAATTTGGTTATCAGTACTAACTTTGTTAGCAATACTAACTAGGTTAGCAGTAGTATTGCTTGCAGCAACATTATTTCTGTCAGCAGTACTATTTGAAGTAGCAGTACTAATAGATTTCTTTACTTTTGGAACCCAAACCTGGACAAAGTTGTTTGCTTTCTTTTTCTTTAAGTTACTCCTTGGCTTATTTGGAGTATTTGTCTCTGAATTTGCAAACTTATTCTGAGCATGAGATTTTATAGGTGCCCTATCCTCAGTTATATGATTCCTTATTTACTTCCTATAACCAACAGGATTTTGTATATTTCTTTGAAAAGTGGTCCTTTGGTTAATTGGATTGAAATAACAGTGTTTGGCTAGATGATTTAACTTGCCACAGATAAAACAAGGCTTTGGTCTGTTAATTTTTCTCATATCAATTCCTTGTTTTAAAGCCCACTGATTATTTCTATTTCTTTGATTTCCCCTTGTTTTATCATGTTGTTGGGGTTGATTCTGATTACAAGTACAGGGATTAACAACAGTTGTTTGCATGTAATGGACTCCCTGTACCTTTCCCTTCCCTCTCTTAGAGGTCTCAGCTTTTTCATTCTTAACAATCTCTTCCCCAGACTTCACTTTCTCACTCTTAACAAAAGGTTTACCCCCCCCCCCTTTCATTTGTCAGTATGTCGTTTTCTAAGGGAATATCTTTGTGGTCTTCCTCATTCTTACTCTCAGAGTCCTCTTCTTCAGAATCTGCCTCAATCACTACTTTGTCTAAAGGATCTACTTCAGTGGCTCCTTCAGGTAATTCCTTCTTGTCCTGTCTTTCTAAGAGATCTGAGGTGGGAGGGATATAGTTATTGTTGTATGGTGGAGGGGTGGTGTTATAGCCTATTCCTCTTCTTAGTTTGTCATGCAATTGAGTTTTGAGTAAAGAGTCCATAGCTTTAGAAGCATTGGAATATTTCTCAATATCTAACTTTGCTTTCCAAAATCACTCTTAATTTTCTCACATTATGTTTTGGTCTTCTCTAGTTCAGTCTCTAACTGATTCTTCTCCCACTTCCAGTAGTTGGTATCATAAGAGTGTTGAAGTTCATTAGCCTGGTATGACTTAATTTGTTCTTCAAACCTCTCAACAATCAAAACATACTCTCTTCTATCTTTCTCTAACCTTTTTAGGTCATCACACAAGCTCTGATTGTGATCCCTGTACTTTTTAACAGTTTCAATACAGGTTTTAGAGCAAAGGTTAGATGTTACCTCTGTGGGAATATCAGTGTTTGCTGACTCTAAAACTTTAGCCATTAAAGCTTGATTCTGAGCTGCTTCTTCTGCTTGGTCACTCCAATCAAATCACATTCCTTCTTGGGAAACAAGAGCTTGAGAAGAGTTCCTGTTGTTGGAGCTAGTGGACTGTGATGGTTGATGGTTGCTAGTATGTTGTTGAGGCATTCCACTTCTGCATTATCTTGCAAAGTGCCCCAGCTTGTGACACTTGTAACATTCAACCTTAGATTTATCAAATCCAACCCCATCTTCTCTTTTCTAAGCAAAGTTGTTCCTTCCAGTCCTTTTGATGAATCTTTTTACCCTCATTGTGAGCATAGCCATCTGCCACTTGATATCCATCTCTTCCAGATCATCAGCATTTATTTTTTCTAAGTCATCATTAATTAGAGTGGAATTAGCATGACTGGCTAGAAAAGCTTCTAAAACTGAGTCATTAGATCCATCTTGCTTTGATCCATGGGCAGCACTAACTGATTTTGTATTAGCAGCAGAATCAGTAGAAGATGATAAAAGAGCATCATTGTATGAGTATCCAGAGGGCCTTTTCTTTGCTTCTACCTCTGCTTCAAACACCCTAAGGTCATTATAGAGGTCATCCAGTTCCTTGTCCTCCAGTTGGTCATTCTGTCTGAAGGAGACAATGCACATAGTCCATTCATCACCAAGAGATCTTAAAAATTTTCTGTTGACATCATCTTGATCTATCTGGACACCAACAGTAGCCAATTCACCAATTAACTTATTAAATCTATCAAAAGTTTGAATCATGGACCCATTCTTTGTAGACATGAAGTTTTCATATTGCTGCTTCAGGATGGCCTTCTGATTTCTCTTGGTACTTTTGGTACCAGAAAATATTTTCTCCAGTGCATTCCATAGAATTTGTGCATCAGAACAGCTGCAAAATTGATGTTGATACTCATTAGGAATGGCCAAGAGCAGAGTGCTCAAGGCTTTCATCTCTGTCTGCCTCATCTTCCTCTCTCTATCAGTCTTTGGTGGAGGTCTCTTGCCATCTGCATCCATCTTTCCTCCATCAGAGGGACCATTCTCAATGATGTCCCACATTGAGAAGTCTGTGAGAAGAATGTATTGTTTGATTCTGATCTTCCACATGTCAAACTCATTGGGTTTGAGCATGGGAACCTTTGATACCAAAACACTGTCGCTTGAACTGTCCATGATTAAAGGTTTCTGAATTTTCTAGATTTGATACCACTTGTCAAGATCGAAAATTCTAAACAAGAATTTAATACAAACTCAGAAACAATGTTAAAGAAGTCGTGGAATAACACTTTAACAATTAATCAAAACACAGAATATGAAATCAAATCATAAGTTTATATTGCATAAAACTTAATGATTACAAACACAACCTCAATCTGTTGAACAGACTCAACAGACGTTCTGTACTTCTCTATAGAAAGGATCAATACTAGTCTTGAGGTTAATTCTCTAAAACAACTCATATTATAATCTACAATTATCTAGACTATATATACGAAACAGATTACAAGATAATTACAAAAGAAATATTATTCTTTAGAATCCAGTCCATAATTATCTTCATCTCCTATTCTTTCGCATCAATCCATCTTTATCTTCAGAAGCAGCATTAACTCAATAGTAGTATTAACTTTGTCTCTGGCAGTACTAACCATGCTTGCAGTATTAACTCCTCACTTGCAGTAGTATTCTTCAGCAGTACTAACTCTCCAAGCAGTACAAACTATTCAAGTAGCAGCACTAACTCTTCAAGCAGTATTAATTCTACTAGCAGTAGTAATCTTTCAATTAGCAGTAGTATCCATCCTTAGCACATTCAGACCCAACACTTGTGTCTCTTATCCTTATGCCTTTCTGTTGAAGTATGTCCAAAGCTTCTTTCTTGTAGGCGTGAAAGACATTATGATGCAGAACTTATTTCTTGCAGAAACATTGAAATATTTATATCTTCTATTCTCTCCACCATCTGGTATATCATTGGATGAGTGGGTGTTCAACGCAGAATTCAATCCCCTAAAAATTCTCTCGTGGAGAAAAAAGCTCTAAACCTAATATTATATTACGTGGTAGGAGAGAAGGGCATTTTGGACAACAAGAGTAGAAGAAGGATGGATTGGTATCACAATAAGTATCATAGTGCATCTTGGTATCACGTGAAAGGATATCACATTGTGTATATTGTATTTACTTGGTGTTCATTGGAATAAGGTTCACCGGAGGCCGTAGGCCGGAGAGAGGAGAAAGGAGAAATAAGATTTTTTAAATACCTAAAATGCCCTTACATTAAAATTTTAAGTCAAAATTACCAAAATCATTAAATTCCTAATTTATCCATTGATTTGTGGTTGAGATTAGATCTCACAGTTATCACAAACAACCGAATTCTCCCTTGAATGACCCTCTTATATTTATATTATGTACATGTTTGTGTATAGGAACAAGTTGAACGTCCCCCATGCTGATCTCAACCTCCGACGAACTTTCCCTGCTTTATCTCTGCCCCTTGCTTCAAACTCCTCTTCCCAAATCCCTTCTCCCTCCTTTTAACACCCGAGTTTTTCAGTAAGTCACTCCTTTCTAATAGAGTTAATTGGTATTTGTGTTAGAAGTTTAGAATCCTTAAATCCTCACCGAATCTAAGCTTTAGTATTTTAGAAAATGGGATTTTGGAATCTGTAGGCCCGGGGTGATAGTGCACGACGACTATGACAGTGTCATTGTCGCCTGGGCAAGGTCGCGGGGAAGGGGGTGGTCGTGGTACACTCTCTGTGACAGTGGCATGCAAGAGTGACACGAGCATAGTCGACGTGTCACAATCGCTCGAACTTGATGACCCGCGGTACACCTTTGGGCGACTATGCCCTGCGATTGTGAAAATGTCACTGTCGCTTGGGCACTATCGCGGGAACCCAGGTCGAGTATTTAAGACCCATGACCGATTTTCATGGCATAAATCTCATTTTCTAGGTTTGGTTTTAGGCGTTTTTCTCTGCATTGAAGATAACCCCCCCCCCCTTCCATTTTATTTGTCCTCATTAAATCCCTCTTGAATCCAACCTTGAGCATTTATTGTTCATCCTTAGGTTTCACTTAACATTTAATGTAAAGGGTTCAACCTCCATCAAGCTCCAAGTGATCATCTTCATCTTTTTGGGGTGTCTTTGGTTTTTAGTTGTGATCAAAACCAACAAGGTGAGTTCAACCCACTCTTTTAAACTTTACACATGTCAAAACCTTATAATTTTGATCTGCTAAACTTCTCCAAAAAACATTTCCTTATTTAATGGATTTTGGCCTAACTTGAGCATTTTGGAGATTTTTAGGGTTTCCACCATTTTTATGAGAAATGTTGTATTTTATTATATGTGTATATAATGAGGTTTTTTACATGCATATTTATGATGAGACACTTGGATAACCTACTTTGGACACATTTATGATGTTATTTTATTGGACGACCTTTTGGTAAAAATTGGATTTTGGAATGAGATGGACGGATTGTTTCAAGTACAAACTAAGGTTATTCTATGCCATATGATTTTGTGCAAAATGATTTGAGAACATACGATGTTAGAAATGGAGTACTTTTATTAGGATTTGATTCTACATGATAATGGTTGTTTAAAAGAAGTGTTTTGTGGAGTTCATGATGTTGAGAACTATATGTGTAATTATAGTTTTGTCGTAATGTAAATAGGACACGCCTTAGACTAATACAAATGGATCCGTAGGTATAGGAGTCGGATTATCGGTTGGGATGATTCTTGTTTGTAACTAGTTGAGATATTGGGCCATTAAAGGCAACTTAGTACGCTTATGTAAAGCCGGATACTAGCCATTGAGCGTAAATGTAATCCTAGTGAATGAGTATGATTAGGATCATCGGGGGCCCATATCCACATCTAAAGTGGGAGTCGATGAACTCGTGGTCATTGATCCTATTATGAGCTCAATAACTTGGAATGTAGCTTACTTTTGTGTTCCACTACAATCCTTGGAAATCGGGTCTCCCCCGTCATCGCAAGATGGATTTACGGACCGTATGGTTCCCAAGTGATTTATGTGGAAATGGATCTTACTTTGAAATTTGGAATATTCCTATTGTATCATTTCATTTTTATTTAATTATAAATGTTTGTTATCACTAGGCGTAAAGCCTAACACTTTTTCTTAAATGACATGTATATCAGGTTCCTTTAGCGGCGGGGCTCCAAAGTCTTGAGTGGGGAGTTTGGTGTCGTTCGAGATCCTTTGTGATAGACGAATTTTGGCCAGAATGGCGTACATATACTTGACAAATTCTTTTGGAAGACGATAGTGATACCCGTCTATAATCTAGGCTTAGTATAGCTTAGATTAGTAGGTTGTTATGTATCCCTTCATTCTTTTGTTGTAAAGGCTTATACTATTCCCCTTCTAGGGTGATTCCGTTTCTATAGATGTCATTATTACGTCATTATTCAGGTTTAAATTTACATCTATTTTTAGGGGTGTTACACTCCCCCTTCTTCTTATTGCCATCCTCACTGCCTCTTCAACCCTTCCCTACAACGGTGAACCTGTCAGACCGTCCCCACCCACAAAGTAACAAAGAGAACGAAAGTTGTTTTGTTCATAATCATGATTCATAAAACGAAGGTTGTTCCCCATGGTTGTTGTTCAAAATTATGAAATTACTTAAATCAATGGAAAAAATTACTTAGATCAATAAAAACTATATCCGCCATGGTTGAGAATAAAACAGAGAGAATGAAGGTTGTTCAAAATCGTGAAGAATAAACATTGAGAAAAATGAAGAAACTCGATCACTTCTTCCACTTTCCCTTCTCAACTTAGTGCGTTTACAACCGATGAATGCATGATTATATTCAACTACAACCCTTTCTGATAGGCATGGAAATGGGGCGGGGATGGGGCGGGGACCTCAATCCCCATCCCCGTCCCCAATCCCTCATCTTCATCCCCGTCCCCATCCCCGTCCCCGTCGGGGAATATGATCACATCCCCATCCCCATCGCCAACGGGGAACGGGGATCCCCAACGGGGAAACGGGGATTTTCTTTTTCCATTTATGTAAGCTATTTAAATCAAATATATGAGACACCACACATGTTTAAATATCACGTATTTCTAATAAACCTAAAATCGAAAGAAATTTAATTTAGTATAAAAATCACAACATCATATAATTATTAATAACTTAAAACCAAAATAAATTCAACCGAATTCGGAAAAAAAAACTTAACTTCAAACGTACCAAAAGATATCGAGTAAGATTCAAAACTATATCGAGTAATTGTATTTTGATTGACATCCAAAATACATACTAACATCTAAAAAATAACAATTTTATATTATAAACCTAGTTAGGAAATAAGAAATTATGAATTACCAATTTAGTTTAAATAAATATATATCAAATATTAATTCAAATATAAAACGGGGACGGGGCGGGGCGAGGAGTGCGATACCCGTCCCCGTCCCCATCCCCGGTTTGAGACAAACGGGGATCCCCGTCCCCATCCCCATCCCCGGTTTAGCGGGGAATCCCCATCCCCGATCGGGGCGGGTGGACCGGGTTCCCCGACGGGTCGGGGCCTATTTCCATGCCTACTTTCTGATTCATCTTGTCAATTAGCATTATCACTCGGCCGATTTTCCTGATCTTCGATAACCCGTTAATCACCGTATTGTAGGTGATCAAAACTGGCGAACAACCTTCAAAACTCAAGTGATTAAATATCTCGATGGCAAAATCAACCTTTCCATCTTTACATAAAGCTGTGAGAAGCGTATGGTACTTCACAATATCGGGATAACATCCTCGAGAAACCATGGTATCCAAATACTCAATCGCTCAATCCATCTTTTTTTTCTTTGCAAAAAGTGTGCATTAATGGGTTGTAACTTAAAGAATTGAATAAAAATCTCATGTTCCAAATTATCATGTCTCATACATATCCACCAATCACATATATACACATCATCGAAGAGAGAATATAAACTCGAATTAAATAAAATAAAAAATATATAAAATACGACGTGTCTTAATTTCATTGGTGGAACAAGAATGAGACATAAAATTTTGGGACAACAGATTTTTATTCTAAAGAATTCGGGGTAATCACATCATGTACGTAATCACCTAAATTCTTTCTGCATTTGGTGATCAACAACAACCATAACTTCTTTCAATTTCCCTTTATCGCATAAAGATCGAAGAATAATGTTGTAAGTGAAAACAGTTGGAACTATAGACATTTTATCGAACACAATGAGTGCTTTATCGATCTCACCCAAGTTCACTCGGGCCTCCATTTCCGGCAAACTCCACCACACCTATCGAACCCTCTCTTTCTCCCACCACACACTTAAACCATCTCCATCCAAACCCAAATCAACTTCCACCCAAATTCATGTTTCATACGGTTTACAACAACAGAAAAGTCATTGGTTTTGGAGATTTTGAGAACTGTTTGTTTGACCTCAAAAAGGCAACATGACTAATATCTTCTTTTACTATAGGTTGCTTCGTAAATCCATGAGGGTTGTTAGGAGAAGCCACGAGCTCAATCTAAGGCTTTTCTTTTATCAAAAACACATTTGAAAATATATTACCCATTGGTTATGGTGGTCAGAATCATGTAAGTCATTTGAAAATATATTACCCACGAGCTCAATGTAAGTCATTCATAATCCATGAGGGTTTTCCTTTTCCATTTATCTCCTTTTACTGGGTTCTAATTGGTCTCAAGATGGATTACGTGTAAATATATTACCCATTGGTTATGGTGGTCAGAATCATGGTAACGAAGTAAGATTAGAGGTCTTGGGAAAGGGAGGCGTTCATGATGTGCGAGTGTAACATCTGGAAATTTTTAAGGTAAGTAATTCTCCTTTTTAATTGTTAAATTATGGATATTTGAGAATATGAGTCTTTATATGCATTTGATGGTTGTTGTTGTATTAAAATGTTGCATGATTTGATTTACCATCTTAATCGTTTAAACCTCGCGCTCGTAATTGACTTAGACTAAACTTTTGGGCTGAGGGGAGTGTGGCGCGAGAGTGCCACGCGATAGTGACATGGTCACTATCGTCGGTCACTCTCGCGGAGAATGTACCGTGAGTGGGTGGTGGCTCGCGATAGTGACACTGTCACTATCGTCGGGCACTCTCGTGCGGTTTGTACCGCGGGTGTCTTGATTCCCTCGCGATTGTGACTCGCGATAGTGACATTGTCACTCTCGCCGGACACTCTCGCCGTCGGGGTGCAGGGTCATTTAATGAGATCTTATCAGATTTCAACCTTATTTCTCTCAAACCCTCTCTTTCATTTGCGATTTTTGGAGCTCCCAAGTCAGCCCCATCTCTTCCAAACCCTAACCCTCTTTAATACCAACCATCTCGGTAGTTAGGGTTGTTTATTTGCATTGATTGTCTTCAAAGGAAACATTTTCTAGGGTTTCACAAGTCTTCAACACTCATCATCTTCAAGTCTCATCTTCAACTTCTAGGGTTTCCATATTTTCTAGGTTTTGGCTCAAAAACCTAGATTGTGAGTTTACTAAACCTTTGTTAAAACTAGATACACATCATAATCTTCTATTTATTATCCTTGTTATATACTAGCTCAAAATATTTGTTTCTCTAAGTTCAAGTACTTATGATTTCCTTATGAAGATAGGTTGGAAATGTGTTTATATGTGATATGCCATGATTTGCTTTAAATGTTCAAGTATTTGGGGGTTTTCTTCATGTATACCAACTATGAGTATTTTAACTTGATTTGGGTATATATGTTTTAGTGGATGATAATTTCTACTTGGAATGCCTTCTTGGTGATATTTTACCTACATATTGATTATGTTGAAATTTGGGTCCTATGTTGGACTTACATGATTAGGATGGTGATATAATACCCATGGTTGGTATTGAATTATATATGGTTGAGATATACCTCACAAACCTCCTATATGTTTTATGTTGGACGAACCAAGTCAATAGACATTAGAAGGATGTAGTCTTGGGTGCCACCGTGTGGGTATGTGCCTAGACCTCCGCCATTCGGGGTAATGCCATGTTTGTAGTCCTCGGGTGTGTCGGACCTTTGGGTGTCACTCTTAGTAGTTGGCACTAAGGTACATTGTCTCTTTAGGTGGAACTTGATTGGTGCTATGGGTATCCCCTATTGACTCCACATATTGTTAAATTATGGTTAACTGCTGATAAGAATTGTAACTGTTTATGCATGCTTATTATGGTTCAACTCACTAGGCTTTTTGGCCTAACACTTGTTTAGTGTCGATGTGTATCTCAGGTTCTAGTGGCGCCCGTCTTAAGCAGGCATAGTTGCTTTGGGTGAGAGCTTGGGGATTTTGCACATGGATGTATAATACTTTTTGGAAAGAACTGTTGGGTTTATAGATGACAACCCTTTTGTAATATATTTTCTAGTTGTAGAAATTAGATTAGTTGCTTGTTATTTATTGTCTGTTAAATTACAACTGTAATTAAACAGGTATATTTATATTTCCCCATTTTTGGGAGTCTCTTGCTATGGCAATTTTTAGTATACCCCATGTCCGTTTTCTGGATTTTTGTTACCCCTATTTTTAGGGTGTTACAAGTTGGTATCAAAGCTTTAGTTTAAGTGAACTAGGTATTGTTTTAGCATATATAGACTTAAGCTTTAGACTTTACAGTTTCACTGTCCCCTTGGGGTAGAAATCCTAGGTGGGGAGAGCGTTAGGATTACGGAATTACTTTAATTGAAAGTCATGATAATGGTGACAAGAATTCTTGTGTATGGTTCGTTCATAATTTCACCTAGCTACTGCTATTATGAATGCATTGTTACGTGAGCATGCTTGGTTTACTATTGTTATGATAATTGATGAAGGTATTAGTACGTACAATGAGTTCAACTCGCTTAGTCTCTTCTCAATCTCTTTTCTCATATATGTATGTGGCAGATTTCAATGGTAAACACTCGGAGTAGAGTACCGAGCTCGCCGGAGAGGCGTGTAGAGATAGAATATACTGCTGACCAACCTCATATGGTCAATACCACTGTGGTTCCTCCCAGGCCTAATATCTTGGGAGGGGGACCCGAACAGATTCCGCAAGTGAATCTCACGGCTAACAATGCCATCATGGAAGAGGTAACTATGGAGACCCGGATCAGGGACAGTATGATGTTATCCATGAACTCGGCAATGGCTCAACAACAAGAGTTTTTCATGAAGCTTTTGGAAGATCGAGATGCCAGTCACCGACAACCAGAGACTATGGCGGAGAACATCGTCTTGGGTTCGGGTGGACCGGTTGTTGTGACTGTTGAAGAACCGGCAGATAATGGAAACAAAGGTAAAGGCAAAGGATGCACCTACAAAGCCTTTCTTGGGTGCAATCCGAAGAAGTTTTCGGGTTCTGCAAACCGGGTGGCGTGCATGTATTGGCTGAAGGAAGTAGAGATGGCTTTTGAGTCGAACAAATGCGATACCTCGTAACAGGTGAAGTTCGCTTCCCAACTACTTCGGGGTGAGGCCCTGATCTGGTGGAACCTCACAAGGTCCGCCCTCACTCCCGAAGTGTTGGCGAAGTTGACTTGGCCGGTTTTTAAACAAAAAACTTTGGACAAGTATTGCAGTGAAAGGTCGCTGGACAAACTGGAGGCAGAGTTCCGAGGGTTGAAGAAAGGGACTCTATCCGTTGCTGACTACTCCAAGATTTTCTTGGAAAAGCTAAATTTGGTGGGACATCTCGTCCCAGATGAGAGATCAAAGATAAAAGCTTATCAGTAAGGGTTGCCGACAAGGATGAGGACGGCAGTAAGGAGTATTAGGGGTTCGACCCTTCAGGATGTGATCGAGGAATCGTTACTGATAGAAGACGATTTCGAAGCAGATAAGGATGAGAGAGTTGTTGTAGAAGAGAAGAGGAAGTGGGAAGGGTCGTCTGGGCCCATTCGTCAGTCTAAATCATTCGGTGGCAGAAGATCCAATGATAGTCGCCGTGAGTGGCAGTGGTGTCACAAGTGCAAAGCCAAGCACTCTGGCCCATGCGACCCAAAACCTCACTCGGGTCCTGTTGAGTGTGCCAAGTGTGGCAAGAAGGGTCACGTAATTCGGGATTGCCCTATCCGAGGGCCAGTGTGTTTCGAGTGTCGGGAGTCGGGGCACATAAAGAAGGATTGCCCAAAGCTTGTGGGTGGAAATCGCGGGAATTCTTTTGAATCGACAGTGCGGGTCGAGGAACCGTCGTGAGTGCCAAGTCGAGCATTCCGAATGACTACCGAGGAGGCGAAGGAGACAACTAATGTTGTTTCGGGTACGTTTCTCGTAAACTCCTTGCCCGCTCGTGTGTTATTTGATTCTGGAGCTACATGTTCATTTGTATCGGATTTGTTCTGTAAGCAATTTGTTCTCCCTATTAGTGTCCTTCCTGATGCACTAGTAGTAGAAATAGCTAATGGAGATCAAGTGATCATTCGAGACCGATTTTGTGATTGCACTTTAGAGATTGATGGGAATTCCTTTGGAGTAGACTTGTTACCAATGACTATAGGGGGTTTCGATGTGGTTATTGGCATGGATTGGTTGATGAGGCATAAAGCGGACATCTTTTTCTCTAAAAAGATGATCCAAGTGCCTTTGTCGGGAAAAGGTGTGGTCACCATCTACGGGGAGAAAGGGAAGAGGAATAACCCCGTCATTTCTTCTCTCAAAGCTCGCAAATTCCTAGCGAAGGGTTACCCTTCGTACCTGGCTTATGTGGTGGACGCGAAGAAGGAGAAGAAGTCGGTAGAAGATGTGAAGGTTATGCAAGATTACCCGGACGTCTTTCCGGAAGACTTACCCGGGTTACCGCCGGAACGGCAAGTGGAGTTCCAAATCGACCTCACTCCGAGAGCGGCTCCGATAGCTCGTGCTCCTTATCGTTTGGCTCCGACTGAAATGAAAGAAATGATGACGCAACTTCAAGAGTTGTTGGAGAAGGGTTTCATCCGACCGAGTTCGTCACCTTGGGGAGCACCGGTGTTGTTCGTAAAGAAGAAGGACAGATCTATGTGGATGTGCATCGACTACCGAGAGCTAAACAAGGTTACGGTGAAGAATAAGTATCCTTTACCTCGCATCGATGATCTTTTTGATCAACTTCAAGGCGCGGGATGTTACTCCAAGATTTATCTCCGATCCGGTTACCAACAAGTGAGAGTGAAAAAGGAGGATATTCCGAAGACGACTTTCCGAACGCAATACGGTCATTATGAGTTTTTGGTGATGCCTTTCGGCTTAACCAATGCTCCGGCCGTATTCAAGGATTTGATGAACCGTGTGTGTCGCCTATTTTTGGATAAGTCCGTGATCGTCTTCATCGACGATATTTTAATATATTCAAAGGACGAGTCCGAGCATGGGGAACACTTACGGGAAGTGTTAGAGGTTCTAAGAAAGGAGAAGTTATTTGCGAAATTCTCAAAGTGCGAATTCTGCCTCCAAGAGGTGTAATTCTTGGGGCATGTGGTGTTTAAAGACGGAGTAAAGGTGGACCCGACAAAGATCGAGGCAATGATGAGTTGGGAGCCTCCAACAAGTCCGACAGAGATTCGAAGTTTCT
Source organism: Arctium minus (assembly GCA_954870635.1). NCBI lineage: Eukaryota > Viridiplantae > Streptophyta > Magnoliopsida > Asterales > Asteraceae > Arctium > Arctium minus. The sequence goes on from OX941082.1 coordinate 11,305,941, forward strand.
TGGGTTTGGTGGGTTATTACCGGGGTTTCATTCAAGACTTTTCTAAGATAGCTACACCGCTCACTTCACTTACAAAGAAGAACGACAAGTTTCATTGGACCGATGCACAAGAGCAAGCCTTTCAAACGCTCAAGAGAAAGTTGTGCGAAGCTCCGATCTTATCCTTACTCAAAGGATCGGAAGACTTTGTGGTGTATAGTCACGCTTCCAAGATGGGGCTTGGGTGCGTACTAATGCAAAGGGGGAAAGTAATTGCCTATGCGTCGCGGCAATTAAAGGATCATGAGAAGAATTATCCGACTCATGACTTGGAGTTAGAGGCGGTAGTTTTCGCGTTGGAATTGTGGCGGCACTACTTGTATGGGACAAAGTGTACTCTCTTCACGGATCACAAGAGTCTCAAATACATCTTCGACCAAAAGGAACTCAACATGCGGCAAAGGAGATGGCTTAAGCTTTTAAAGGATTACGATTGTGATCTACTCTACCATCCCGGAAAGGCCAATGTGGTGGCGGATGCATTAAGCCGAAGGAGTTATGATGGTGGTGTCAAGATGTCCCTTACAAGGATCGATGTGGAAGCACTCAAGGAGGAAAATCTCAAGTCCGAGATTATGGTGAAGCAAAGTGAACTTTTGACGGAAGACGGTCGTGGACTCAAGCTCTTTCAAGGTGGATTTGGGTGCCGAAGTTGGGAGGAAATCGGGAGTTGCTTCTCGAGGAAGCGCACAAGTCGAAGTATTCCATACATCCCAGTAGCACCAAAATGTATCGGGACTTGAAATTGAATTATTGGTGGTCGGTGATGAAATTGGATGTAGCCAATTACGTGGAGAGGTGCGTCACGTGCCTCCAAGTCAAAGCGGAGCATCAAAGACCGTATGGAAGCTTGCAACTGTTGTCCATTCCCGAGTGGAAATGGGACAACATCACCATGGATTTTGTGACGAAACTACCGAAGACCTTGCACGGTCACGACACGATTTTGGTGATTGTGGATCGGCTAACCAAGAGTGCGCATTTCCTTGCGATGCAGGAGACTTTGCCAATGGAGAAACTGGCAAAACTTTATATTGATGAGGTGGTGTCGAGGCACGGAGTTCCGCAATCTATCGTGTCGGATCGGGACAGTCGATTTACTTCGAACTTTTGGTCTAGCTTGCAGAAAGAATTGGGTACTAGACTGAATTTGAGCACAACGTATCATCCTCAAACGGATGGTCAAAGCGAGAGGACGATCCAGACGCTAGAGGATATGTTGAGGTCATGTGTAATAGACTTTGGCGGAAGCTGGGATTCACACCTACCTTTGGTAGAGTTCGCATAAAACAACAAATACCATTCTAGTATCGGAATGGCACCGTTCGAGGCATTGTATGGACGGAAGTGCAGAACCCCGGTGTGTTGGCTAGAAGCGGGACAGAAGCAATTCGCCGGGCCGGAAATAGTTCAAGAGACGGCGGACAAAGTGAAAAAAATTCGGGAAAGGCTAAAGGCGGCACAAGACCGACAGAAAAGTTATGCAGATAAGAAAAGAAGACCGGTCGAGTTTCAAGTGGGAGACCGTGTCAAGTTGAAAGTATCTCCATGGAAGGGGATCATTCGGTTTGGGAAGCGTGGGAAGCTTAGTCCTCGTTTCCTTGGACCCTTCGCCATTTTGGAGAGGGTTGGGTTACAAGCCTACCGGTTAGATTTACCACCGGAAATGGATGGAATACATCCTACGTTCCACGTGTGTTACCTTCGAAAGTGTCTAGCCGAAGAGGTAAGTGTGATTCCTTTGACGGAGATTCAGGTGGACAATGGGAATCGTTGTGTGGAAGAACCGGAAGCAATATTAGAGTCGAAAGTGAAGAAGTTACGGCATAAAGATGTGGTTATGGTTAAACCCCAATGGAAACACCATTGGGGTGCTAACATTACTTGGGAGTCTGAAGATGATATGAAGAAGCGGTACCCTCACTTGTTTAGTTAGGATGAGATTTCGGGGACAAAATCCCAATTAGGTGGGGAGGATTGTAACATCTGGAAATTTATAAGGTAAGTAATTCTCCTCTTTAATTGTTAAATTATGGATATTTGAGAATATGAGTCTTTATATTCATTTGATGGTTGTTGTTGCATTAAAATGTTGCATGATTTGATTTACCATCTTAATCATTTAAACCTCGCGCTCGTAATCGACTTAGACTGAACTTTTGGGCTGAGGGGAGTACGGCGCAAGAGTGCCACGCGATAGTGACATGGTCACTATCTCCGGTCACTCTCGCGGAGAATGTACCGTGAGTGGGGGGTGGCTCACGATTGTGACTCGCGATAGTGACACTGTCACTATCGCTGGGCACTCTCGCACGGTTTGTACCGCGGGTGTCTTGATGCCCTCGCGATTGTGACTCGCGATTGTGACTCGCGATAGTGACATTGTCACTATCACCGGGCACTCTCGCCATCGGGTGCAGGGTCATTTAATGAGCTCTAATCAGATTTCAACCTTATTTCTCTCAAACCCTCTCTTTCATTTGCGATTTTTGGAGCTCCCAAGTCAGCCCCATCTCTTCCAAACCCTAACCCTCTTTAATACCAACCATCTTGGTAGTTGGGGTTGTTTATTTGCATTGATTGTCTTCAAAGGAAACATTTTCTAGGGTTTCACAAGTCTTCAACACTCATCATCTTCAAGTCTCATCTTCAACTTCTAGGGTTTCCATATTTTCAAGGTTTTGGCTCAAAAACCTAGATTGTGAGTTTACTAAACCTTTGTTAAAACTAGATACACATCATAATCTTCTATTTATTATCCTTGTTATATACTAGCTCAAAATATTTGTTTCTCTAAGTTCAAGTACTTATGCTTTCCTTATGAAGATAGGTTGGAAATGTGTTTATATGTGATATGCCATGATTTGCTTTAAATGTTCAAGTATTTGGGGTTTTTCTTCATGTATACCAACTATGAGTATTTTAACTTGATTTGGGTATATATGTTTTAGTGGATGATAATTTCTACTTGGAATGCCTTCTTGGTGATATTTTACCTACATATTGATTATGTTGAAATTTGGGTCCTATGTTGGACTTACATGATTAGGATGGTGATATAATACCCATAGTTGGTATTGAATTATATATGGTTGAGATATACCTCACAAACCTCCTATATGTTTTATGTTGGACAAACCAAGTCAGTAGACACTAGGAGGATGTAGTCTTGGGTGCCACCGTGTGGGTATGTGCCTAGACCTCCGTCATTCGGGGTAATGCCATGGTTGTAGTCCTCGGGTGTGTCGGGCCTTTGGGTGTCACTCTTAGTAGTTGGCACTAAGGTACATTGTCTCTTTGGGTGGAACTTGATTGGTGCTATGGGTATCCCCTATTGACTCCACATATTGTTAAATTCTGGTTAACTGCTGATAAGAATTGTAACTGTTCATGCATGCTTATTATGGTTCAACTCACTAGGCTTTTTGGCCTAACACTTGTTTGGTGTCGATGTGTATCTCAGGTTCTAGCAGCGTCGGTTCTAAGCATGCATAGTTGCTTTTGGTGAGAGCTTGGGGATTTTACACATGGACGTATAATACTTTTTGGAAAGAGCTGTTGGGTTTATAGATGACAACCATTTTGTAATTTCTTTTCTAGTTGTAGAAATTAGATTAGTTGGTTGTTATTTATTGTCCGTTAAATTACAACTTTAATTAAACAGGTATATTTATATTTCCCCATTTTTGGGAGGCTTTTGCTATGGCAATTTTTAGTATACCTCATGTCCGTTTTCCGGATTTTTGTTATCCCTATTTTTAGGGTGTTACAGCGAGTCATTGCCGGTGAACCACACATACTGTGAATCATTGTGGGTTTTATTAAGGAATAAGATGAAGAAAAATGGAAGGGATCATCGTTGAGGAGAGAGACGAAGAGATTTTGGATTATTGGGTCGTTCGTGATCATGATGAGGAAGCAGACAAAATGGAAGGGTTTTTATAGGGCTCTTTAGTATAAGATGATATGGAAAGCTTTTGTATTAAAATATTAAAAGAGAAGGTGTTTTTAAAATGACAAATATACCCCCTCACATGGGGAGCATGTGACGGGTCTAACAGCTCCAAAGTAACAGAGTTTAGAATGATCGAGGGACCCAGTGTGCAATGGAATCGAAATGACAATGACCAGATTAATAATTAGTTTGTTTGGAGTACCTAATCCACAATTGTATTATAACCACAGGGATCAAATCTGTGATTTACTCTAAAAATAAATTAGGCAGACATGAGAGACAGAAAATTGAATTTCTAGTAATTACATTAATTAAAAATTTATTTTATCCATTCATTAGCATACGGTAGAATCTAAATAATTAATTAGAGATTAAATTTCTACTTCGTTCTATTTTTGGTAATTCCATCGTCAATTAACCAAATTAGTTAGCTTCTGCACCACATTGTTAATCCATTATCCATTCATGAACAAGTCTATATTTACATTTTTATTGGAAAACAAACAAATTAAAAGAAAAAGAAGGCTATAAACAAATAAAAACACAACTTTCTTCTTGTATTTTCTATGTAATAGCATAATCACATGCATCTATTTCTAATCCTATAGCTATATCAACTACACCGTTTTTATTCAGTTATAATCTAATTACCTAATATCAATTATCAAAGACAGTTCTGATATTTATCCTGGTCTAATTGATATTTCCATTGTGTTTTTGGTTTGTTTGATTATAACTTGAAGAAAAAAAAAATATAATTGTATAAAAATATAATTAACAATTTAACACGATTATTAAACTTTTTCATTTAAATATATAATTAAACGAAGTATAAAGATACAATTAATTTGTGTCCCTACTGTCTTTAAAAACAACAGGCAGTGTATAAATACCAAGAAAGTAAGAAGGACAATGATTCGTTTGAGTGAATGTATATATACACATAGCAAGCTAGAAATAATACATTATATCACTTAAAAGGTTAGGATATAAATGTATTGATTATAGTGAATGTATATATACACATATATTTTTATTATTGAATGATGATATGGTACACCGGATGAGGGTCCCACAGGGGTTCATGGCACTGCCCGTTTTCGTCATAGAAGTCAAGTGGTTGGCATGCAGTTTGGACACCGGAAGTAAACTTGAGTATTGTATTTTAATTTTTAAGCGTATATATAGACATTATATATAGGGAAATTGGCCGAAATGGACCAATCACCGAAAGGGATTGGGCTCCTAGCACATCCTCTCCGGGCTTTACCAAAATGTCCAACATTACGCATCAGGAGCCCTTGGACGCACAAGGCGCCCTAGGGCGCACGGTGCGCCTACACATTGTGCGTCCGCGCACCGTGCGCCCTAGGGCGCCTTGTGCGTCCAAGGGCACGTGTCAAGCTGTAATTGTCCCTAATTAGGGTTTCTTATTAGATTTTTGTTGGTTTGCTAGTTTTTCACGTTTTTAAGCTGCTTTTTCAAGTTGATGTGTACTGTATTTTTCAAAAAGTTGTGATATCAAATCAACTTTAGCAGATGAGTTATTTCCCTACGGTGGTTCAAATTTGATTCCCTAAATTATTGTTATAAGAACAACAACCAATGAAGTTGTAAATCACAATTTTCATCCACAATCGATTTGCTTGTGTATCTTCCTTTTCTGTGTGTATTTTTTAAAACTATGAGTTCCGGAGAGGATAAAGTGAAGTTACATCTCCTAGTCGGTGGTTCATGGCAACAGAATTATAACGGGTGGGAGTATGTTACCCATCAACCAATAACCCGCGTGAAGGTGGCATCGAACATTACGCGTCCGAGGTTGGTTAGTTGTATTCAAAGAAAATTTATTATCGATCCTGCTCTTGGTAGGATCATAATATCGTATAAGTATGATGGTAACTTTTATGAGTTATGCAACTCTGACAATGTTTTGTCTTTTATTCAACAATTTGATGGTGAAAATAATCCGCCAACACTCTGTGTGATTGTCGATTCATCGATGTCCGGTGGAAGCGATCTCGGTGGTACTTCGAACACCGGAGGCGGTGTGGATGAATCTGATGATACCCCAGATGTTGTTCCTGAAACACAACAAGAAGAAGGAGAAGAAGAAGAACAGGAAGAAGATGACGACGACGAAGTTTATAGACATGATGAGGAGTCTCATGTTTTCCACTTGGGTTTATCTGATGTTGATACTGATGGAGACGACGACGAACCAGAAAGTAGTCCTATTAAATCATACGGTGGGATAAATGATTTCTTTGGTATGCCCCCTCCACTTCCATCAGCGGCCCCAGTCATCACACCCAACCTACCCCCACGTTATAATCGCAGTGGAAGAGTAAGATTGGGTCAAATATTCCCTGTGAAAGACGATCTTACACTCGCTCTCGGTTTGAAGTTTCTTGAAGAGGGTTTTGAGTTTGGAGTTCACCGTTCAAATAAAACCAGATACGATGCCAGATGTAGGCAAGCCGGATGTTCTTGGCGTATCTATGCTACCATTGTCGAAAATACCAATATGTTTCAAGTTCGTATATTGGATGACGTACACACTTGCTCGAGGACGCAGCTGCATCCCAACCACCATCAAGCAAACAGTAGATTCTTGGGTAATTTTATTTACCCTAAAGTGAAGGATACCAGCAGGACATACCGTGGATCCGACATTGTCAACGACGTAAGATCGGATTTGAAAATAGATATTTCTTACTGGCAAGCCTGGCGCGCAAAAGCTTATGCACTGACGATGGTGTGTGGTACCCCTGAAGAATCGTTTACCCGACTCCCCTGCTTTCTCTATAATCTGGAGCTTCGGAATCCTGGTACCGTTACCTCAATAAGGACAGATGCTCGAGGACGTTTTGAGATGTGTTTTGCTGCCCTCGGTTGCGCGGTACGTTGTTATTTTAGTAACTTTCGCATCACTGATATATTTAATAATGTTATAATATGAAAATGCCTTAAATATCTAGATTCGATCGTTTACCACACACTTGCGTCCGGTCATTATCATCGATGCGGCTCATTTGAAGGGTACTTACTTGGGCACAATGTTCTTAGCCGTTGCTATGGACGCAAATAACCAGATTGTGCCCATCGCTTTCGGAGTTGGTAGGTCTGAGAGTGGGGATGTGTGGACTTGGTTCTTAACCATGCTGAAGCGTTGTATCGGGGAACCCGAGGGGTTGGTTTTTGTATCCGACAGGGCTGCTTCAATTCACCAAGCAATTAATACAGTGTACCCGGGCGCCCATCATGCACTTTGTTGTCGCCATCTAATGATGAACGTAAAAACCAGGGACAACAGGATCAGATACAGGAAGAAGTTATTTTGGAGGACGTGTAAAGCATATACGGTGGAGGAGTTTGAACTGAATATGACGGGTCTACGAGCTGCTTTACCTCTTGGAGCTCCGCTTATGGACCAGGTTGGACCGGAGAAATGGTCAAGGGCCCATTTCCCAGGAATGCGTTACAACATAATGACATCGAACAGTGCCGAGTCGGTGAATGCATTGTCTCGTTTTGCACGGAGCCTGCCTATTGTGGCTCTTATGGATTATTTCCGATGTTTTCAGCAAGAATGGTATTCGATCCGTCGGAGAAATGGAGGTTATCATCCTTGGATTTTTTACTGTTTGAATTTTATGTTTTCATTTTTGCAATACTAACGTAACAAATTTGTGTTATCGCAGAGGAAATGGTGAATCGTCTCACGACTTGGGCGGAGGCCAAAATACAGAAGAGAATTCACAAGTCCGCAATGTGGACTATACATGAGATTGGCCGAGGTTACTGGGAAGTCCGTGATGGGGGTAGGGACGCAGAAGTTGACTTCAATAATCGTCTTTGCTCGTGCAGGAAATGGCAGCTCTCAGGAATACCATGCGGCCATGCCATCGCCGTCGCAAGAAATCAACGGTGTACAGATGTCTCCTATCTGGCGACTGGTTACTACGCGTCGGATAACTTCCGACAAACTTACGCAGAGCTCATACATCCAGTCGGTCCGGGAGAAGTATGGGTTGTTCCAGACCACCCGCTTATGACCGTTAGACCACCGGTCGTAATAAGACGGGCTGGTCGACCGAGTAACCATGACCGTATCCCATCTCAGGGTGAGGATCCCATCCCGAGAAGATGTTCTCGGTGTGGACAACCAGGACACACTCGAGCAAACTGTCCATCTCCTGCACCGGTAAATGTGAGCCGTCAAAGGGCATCCGGTAGTCGACAAACTCAAAGGGCATCCGGTAGTCGAAAAACTCGACCAGTATCAACCAAAGAGAATTATGAAAGTTTTAGACATGGTACTTTTGATTTAAACGTTGATCTAAACGAGTAAACCATGTATGTAATAAACTTTTTATAAATATTATTACTATTCTCTAAGGTTGAAGTTATTTACCTTGTGTTATTTACTAAACTAAAGTAAACGTTAAAGCATTAAACCAATATTTTATTCAAACCAAATAAAACCATGAAGTGCATCTAGCTTTGAGAAACCTACTACGGGTAGATGTCCCGGATGCTCCTAATCCAGCCAGCCTTTGCCTTCATCTGCTTCTCCATGCCGGTGTATTTTTCTTTGATGTCTACCAGTTCATCTTCTAACTTTCTAATCTCCTTCTGCTTCTCCCTAACATCGCGTTTCATCATCGCTAGGAACTCCTTCTGCTCCGCAATAATTGCCTCTTTCTCCTTCTGAAGTTCCATGTTTTGTAGCCACGTCCTGCCTAGACTTCGTATATCCGTATTTGCCTCATCACATGACCTTTTCAACCTGTCAGGCAGTACCTGAGACATTGGTATACCAGGCCCCTGGTTAGATTGATACGTAGGAGGGGATTTTCCCCCATGAGCAGTGTAGTATGCCTCCCGTGCAATGTTAAACTGCTCCCACTCTTGAGGCGTGATCGGTGCATCGTAATCACTTATACCAAATTGCGCCCACTCCTCTGTTGTCTCTGGTGCATTCCAGTCAATCCTTGAAGCTCCATCATTTAATTGTTCGATGTCGACGAGCGTGAAGTGCCAGCCCCATTCGCTGACCTTTTGCCCCTACCGCATGAACCTCCAGCCATTACGTTGTGAAAATGTAGATATAGGATCTAAACGGTGTGAAAAGCAGAAAGGATAGATAGCAAGTTGTGAATTACTACTTCACCATATAATCTATTTATATTCGATGAGAAGATAGGGTAAGGGCGCAAAATGCGTAAGGGCGCAAAATGCGTATGGGCGCATTGTGCGCACCATTACTCCTCTGCAAAGCCTGCCAGGATTCCCCTGCAAAGCCTGCCAGGATTCCCCTGCACAGCCTGAAACCATTATTCTGCAAGATTCCCCAGCACGTGGGTTAGTGCGCACCTTGCGCCCGTACGCAAATTGGCTATAAATACCTGGGTTATACCAAGGTTATAGTTCACACCATACATACACCACTAATAGCATAATAGTCTCCTCTTTGACCAAACACATGGCTGGAAATGCATCATCCTCAAACCCACCTTCTTCACAAATAATGCCCTCCAGACTAAAAAAGGCGATAGAGAAAAGTGAAGCGGAGATCGAACAACTAACCGAAGAGTGGAAGGAAATGATGGCCAAGAAGGATGGCCACTTGAGAAGGATCGACGCGGACAAGGAGGAGATAAGAAGGTTGAAGAGAGAGATAAAAGAGAAAGAAGACCGTATTTCCCACGACAACGTTCAAGTAAACAAGATTATGCAAGATTTTTCAGTACTGCAAGCGCAGGTTACCCAGAAACAAAATTGGATTGATCAATGTAAAGCACTTTATCCTTAGATGGTGTTAACGTTTCTGGATTTTCCATGTGGCTAGTTTGTACCTGTACTTTCTATCACTTCAAATTGTTGGGTTTGTATTTTGCTTTTCTTTGTGTTGTTGGGTTAGTATTTTGGTTTTCTTCTTTGCTAATTGATAGATGTACTTTATATGTTTAAACTAATCCGAAACAAGTGTCTGTGACTATTACGCTACCAAACAACAAAGCGTCATGTAGCCGTACTTTGACATTTAAATGACCATGTTTAGTTCATATGCACTGTATTCGTTCAATGTCATTAAATACGTGCGTTTTAATGAAATGATGTTTTAATTAAACTAAACGACTGAATTTTTAATAAAAAAATTGTATACATGAAGCTAAATTTTACATTAAACTTTAAACAATTGTATATATGAAGCTAAATATACAAGCTACTAAAAGGAATCACGGATGTCGATCGGTCTGTATCATGGACCAAAAGACATCCGCCATCCGAACCCTCCAGGATAGCGCTCGTCTCGACTCATCCTCCATTGGCGTTGGGACCTCGTTGGTCGCCAAATTTGTCAGGAACATACATGCCAAATAGGGAATCCATGTAGATTGTAAAAGTATTAATTTGATATCAACTTACTAACCTTGAATGCAAATAAAAACCCAGTTAACGACATCCTATATCCCTTCTCCGGTCGTCTCTTGATCGCTGCATTCATCTACTTGTAGGTCGTTTCCCAGATATAGGATCCCCAGGGAAACTCATTAAAGGCGCCCAAATCATCAATGGCGCGAAGCAGATAATCGTGAAGACGATGGGATAACTGACGACCGAGAAAGAACAGCTCAACCATCATCATGAGACAAATACGGACGGCATAATCGTCATCGATATGCGCCCGCACCTCGTCATCAGTGCCGATAAGATTGAATAAATCCTGGATGTGTCGCACAGTTAGCATGCCTTGTGGGAACACCCGTCTAACAAAACCAGTAGACCTATTCTTACGCATCTTCGGGTCCGCTCCGAAACGAAGTGTTGTGATGAGACAGAACTCCTCACGGCCGAACCGAAGAACGTGGCCACCAACATCGAAAAACATCTCATCATCCCGGGCATTGGCCGGGAATACCTGGGTCTGCAAAAATGTATGCACCAATATAGGGTCGGCAGATGTATCGGTCAACTGCAACCAATGACCGAAACACGTCTGCCTGAATAGTTCTAATCTTGTTTGGTTCAATCTCTGGCGAATCAGGTCGACCATCGTGATCTTACTCTTCAGGTTCAACTTTGCAGAGTAGAACTGTCTTGCCTGCATAGTAATGATATAATACTAAGGTTAAGGGACCAAAAGCGTAAATTTCTAAAGTTCAGGGACCAAATACGTCAATTTCTAAAGTTAAAGGCCAAAAAGCGTCAATTTCTAAAGTTAAGGGACCAAAAGTGTCTATTTATAAAGCTAAGGGACCAAAAGTGTCAACTACTAAGGTTAAGGGACCAAAAGTGTCAATTTCTAAATTCAGGGACCAAAAGTGTCAATTTATAAATTCAGGGACCAAAAGTGTCAATTTCTAAGTTCAGGGACCAAATGCGTCAATTTCTAAAGTTAAAGGCCAAAAAGCGTCAATTTCTAAAGTTAAGGGACCAAAAGTGTCTATTTCTAAAGCTAAGGGACCAAAAGTGTCAACTTCTAAGGTTAAGGGACCAAAAGTGTCAATTTATAAATTCAGGGACCAAAAGTGTCAATTTCTAAATTCAGGGACCAAAAGTGTCAATTTCTAAATTCAGGGACCAAAAGTGTCAATTTCTAAATTCAGGGACCTACAGTGTCAGTTTCTAAAGTTAAGGGACCTAAATCTACATATTTTTGTAAATCGTGTTTTTAGGATTTTTTTTTTATATAAAATGTCTTATTAACTATTTTATGTAACGTTATAGAAAAAAAAGTTTTATTATGAATGTTTTTTAAAAAGATGGGTTTATAGTACATTTTATTTATAAAATTATTAAATACTTGTTACAAATATAAAAGTAAAAGTGTCTAATAAATTTATTACAACACTAATCATCTCTCCAATATACAACAAATTATCAACAAAAAATATACAACAAACACTTATCATCTCTCCAATATACAACAAACACTTATCAACAAATATTATACAACAAACATTTATCATCTCTCCAATATACAACAAACACTTATCAACAAAAAAATATACAACAAACACTTATCATCTCTCCAATATACAACAAACACTTATCAACAAATATTATACAACAAACACTTATCATCTAACCAATATACAACAAACACGTATCAACAAAAAATATACAACAAAAAAAATACAAAAAACCGATTCATAAATAGTATAAGAGTTAGAGGAGAAGTCGTACCTCAGCCATTTGTGGTCCCAATCGATTAAACAAAGGAGAAATGGTCGGTGGTGGGGCTGGAAAACGACACCGGCAGATATGGTGGTTTGTTCTTCAATTATTTTTAAAATGGTGGTAGGGATGATAAGTGTCGGTTGCAGTATTATTTAATAAAAGAGCCCTTGGACGCACAAGGCGCCCTAGAGCGCACGGTGCGCGGACGCACAATGCGTAGGCGCACCGTGCGCCCTAGGGCGCCTTGTGCGTCCAAGGGCTCCTGGTGCGTAATGTTGGACATTTTGGTAAAGCCCGGAGAGGATGTGCTAGGAGCCCAATCCCTTTCGGTGATTGGTCCATTTCGGCCAATTTCCCTTATATATATATATATATATATATATATATATATATATATAGAGAGAGAGAGAGAGAGAGAGAGAGAGAGAGAGAGTTGTGTTACAATGAGAAGTTGAGTTAACATGAAAAGTGTAAGAAGTGGTTATCAACCGTTGGATGCACATTAGGATGTGATGCATCGAGATCAGGGTCGGTCCTGAAATTTTGGATGCCCATAGTGAAAGGCAAAAAAAACGTCCCTTTATTACGCAAACAAAGAACAATTTAAAGGATTTTGAAACCTAGTCAAGCTAGGCGGCGAATCCCCATTTTCATCACAAGCATTCGCATAAAAAGCATTTGCATCACAAACATTCTTATCACAAACATTTTCATAAACTATGTTCTCGTTATGATCACAAACATTGGCCTGTCTAACAATAAACTTATTTAAAGAACCTTGCAAGATTGAACAATTTCTTATTGTCTTTTTTTTCGTTTTCTATTTTGAGCACATGAGGGTTGTGATCGAGGATACATATCTTAAACAACCAAACAAGTGATACAATATATAGAGTAATAGAACTTAGAAGGATAACACCTGATTTAGTCGTGTGGTTCGTAAAATTGCCAAACTTGTTGAAATTTAGAAGTTGAATTAACCTAGTTTCTGCAACCATTAACAAACAACAACCATCAGAAAATATCAACAAAACAACAATTTAAACTTATAGAAGCTACCTATATAGAATCGGGCTTGAGAAATTGATGCCCATGGGTTGTGTGATTGCCCTGGGTTGCCGCCCCTCTGGCCTATAACCAGGGTTGGCCCTGATCGAGATAAGATGCACCGGATCAATCCTCGTATCAAGCGCGATTCATGGGTGTGCTTAATATTAAAAGTGATCAAGAGTTCAGATCAAATTCTCACGTTTCTTACGTTAGCTCAACTTCTCACACGATCATGCGCCTATGTATATATATACATATATGTATGTAGAGGTGGGTTTATAAGACAACAATATCTATTTAAGAAAATATGAGAACAGTTGAGTACATACACAATCACATATGATTCACGTACAAAATCATATATGATTCATGTGACTTCGCCTCACCGACTTAAGTCGGAACCAAAGTCGTCTGCATCTAGTTTTTGCCGATTATGTAAAATCACATATGATTTTGTACATGATTTGTTGTTTTCTTGTTTTCTTAAATAGTTAGCGTTCTCGTTTGAACCTTCCTCTATGTATACATACATACATACATACATACATACATACATACATACATACATACATACATACATACATACATACATACATACATACATACATACATACATACATACATACATACATACATACATACATACATACATACATATATAGGATGATAATCAAATGAGAACCAAAAATTGCTAGAGAACCGTGAAAATCGATCTAAACCATTAATTGATTTTAATCTACGGTCATTAAAGGCAATGCTAATTTTGAAATAAATTAGAAGTTCATGATTTATTATGGATTGAAATTAAAAGTGAAAGGGCATATTGGATATTGAAAAAATGATCTGTTGAATTATTTCAAGACCCTATTGGAAACCTCCATAACCGGACCAAACCCACCTTCTCAAAACCATGTTCCGATTTCACATCCAACCTCATCGGAGCCATTGTTTCCGATAAGTCCAAACCCATTGTTTTCAGTGATTCCAACACCGCCACCAGGGTGAAACGCCTCGCCGCCGACAAACTCAACTTGTTTCTGATTTGATTTCTGATTTGATTTCTGATTCGATTTGCTAAAATCAATTTTTATTCGAATCGAGGCGAGAAGATCTTGTTGAAATCGATTTCTGATTTGATTTCAAATCGATTTTTGTTAATGCCAAAAATCACCCAAAGGATAATTTAAGGTCAATGTGGAGTTTTATCCAACTAAAGAAAGTAACCAGACAACAATGTACGCAATAACAATAAAAATAAAGGGACAAGGGATTTGGTGACGCGAAAAAACCTCAACGAGGCGGACGACTAAGAGATGTCGTTGTGCACTATGATCACCAAGCAGAGGTGATATTCTTAGATGTTATAATGTTTTACACGATGAACAATAAGAATGAGTGTATGAACTTATAACAAATACAGATCGTGTGTAAAAACACTTTTGTCGTGTGTTGTTGGAGCGAGAATGCAATTGATCTTCGTAAAGTTTGTAAGCTTCGTGATTCTGATTTCCGATGATTCAATGGGGGATGTATCCTCTATATTTATAACTTTGATTCTTCATAAATATGTCTTCTGTAACGGTTGATCTTTCATAAATGGCTTTGATGGCGTTGATCGGTTATGACCGTTGGTACTTATGAACATTAAATGAACAAGAGAAGAACGTTGGGTCGTACATTAGTATGGTCGAGGGTAAATCCTTGTGTTCGTCGTATGACACTCGACCGATTTTTGAATTAGTGTCGACGAGTATCGTAGTTATGTTTGGTCGTCAGGACTTTATCTTAATACAAGACAAGTCATGTGAAAAGTGAGGGACCACTAGTGTAGAATGTAGATAGTTTGTTTTAGATGCCAAATCCAAAATTTGAGTAAACCATAGGGATCATCAGTATAATTCACTCTAAATTATTCTATATCAGGACACTTATACATTTTAAACGTTATATAAACCCAATTTTATTATAACAATTTCCCAAACATTAACAACAGGAGGAGGCGAGGGAGAAGGTTAGGGTTTTATGTCTTTAAATATTTATCAGGATTTGGTGTCTCATTAAATATTAGACATGAGGTTCAAATCCATTTGATTGAGCTTAACTTCTTAAAGAAAATAATGTGCATCAAAACACTTAAAACTGCTTAGAAAAAATTAAAAGAGAACACTTTATCTGAGCTTAAAACTGCTTAGAAAAAATTAAAAGAGAACACTTTATCTGAGCTGATTCGAAATAATCTAAAACTGTCAAATTGTCACGATTACTAAAAAAATAGATAGAAGTTTTGTATTCAATGCCTCATTGATGGGCCATTAATTTTGTTAATTTCTTAGATTTTATGTGATGAATAAGTGACCACATATGTTAAATCTACAGATTTGTTGAGAATGTGGTCTTTGTTTTGGTTAAATAAGACAAATAAATATATAACGATGGGTACAGGGGCGGATCTAGTGTGGAAGTAGTGGGGGATGGGCCCCCATTAGATGGGAAAAAATGAGAAATTTCTTAGGTAAAAATATGTTTTTTTTAACTTTATATCTTCAGTCCCCCCAGTAATTTTTTACATGGGACCCCATCAACAAAAAAAATTGCATCAAAACCAACCAAAAAACTAAAAAACACTCTTGAAATCAACTAAAAAACCGAAAAAGTCCCTCAAAATCGATAAAAAAAAGCTTAAAAATCTCTTGAAATCAACCAAAAAAACTTTAAAAATCTATCGAAACGGTGGACTTAGGCTAAAAATGCACCGGACAACCTTACGGGCACTTAATCTACCTTCAAAGGTGCCCCCACCAGGAAAAAATCATGAATCCGCCACTAGATGCGTACAAATATTGTAAACAATCGAACAATGACATGACCTACGTATATTCATCTTGCATACTCATTCATGGTAGGTGTAACGATATTTAAAAGTATATATCAAATAACAGTTAATTTATATATTCATGCACAGTTACATCAATTAATGACTTATATATATGCTTTCTCTTCCTCAATCAATCTTTTTATTATGAATGGGTTGGAAGTTGATATTCATATATATTGAAATTTATATTGTTATTCATTCACACACCCACATCACATGTTATGTACATACATGACCCCCAACATACACACATATATGTATATACGAGGGAACTATATAATTGAAAATATATTGTATAAACATGCAATGAATTTTATCATATATAGTTTTTTTTAATATAACGATTTATATTTTGTTCTTAGTCATTATAATAAACCGGTGTCACGTACGTTAAAAATCCGTTTATAAGGTAAATGAGTTTGAATATAATGAATCAAACATTTATTACACTAATCAAGATAAAAATTGATTATTTCACTAAATAACTACGACATATTTTGTTACATTCTACCCAATCAACTGATATGCAATATTTCTAGAAGGGATCCAATTGTCAGGTGTATTTGTAGACATTAACTTACCGGACATAATAACAATGGCTGACATATACGCTAAAATAGGAAAACAATTAAACTAGGGACCATATATCTATATATGTTGGATATTAATACTTCAACTACTCATTGTCTTATTTGATTTTTATGGTAATTTAAATTACAAGTTCAGTGGGTGCTTAATTAGAGGTAAGAAATGCAAATGGTAATGATTGGGGGTGTTTTATGCTTGTGCAACCTTGAGGAAAGTAGTTGGGCACAATGTTTTCGGTTTTTAACAAATGTCAACTCAAATAAATAATAATGCAAAAATAAAGAGTTTGCGTTAAATAATACAACCCTAAGATGTAGAGTTGTTCTTCTGAGCTTATCTTTCTCATCCCATTTAATGGAGGGCCTTTAAATCGCCTCCCAATTCGAAATTTTTCCTGCAAGTTTCAATCTTGTTGACTATGATAACAGTCGTGACTACCTAACTTAGACTACTTTCATTTTCTCCGAGTCCAACTCGAAACAACAATCCACTATAATGTTAATCTTTAAGACAAAACCGTTATATAATCAATTGTACAAACATTTTCTTTTGGCAAAAGTTAGAGTGTATCTTTACACACATTCAAATAAATCATTTACAATAATATGATCAAAATATAACACAAATATAGATTTCTAATTGTATGAATATTTATGTGTTTGATATTCTCAAATATGAAAGTTTTTCATCAAATAACAACCAAAAGGTTTTTAAAAATATGGCTAGAGAGCCAATTTGTAACTTCCAAAAATTTGTAGAGATTTTGCTAACGTCTAGAATGTGTTACGTGGACGTTTGGATTGTCCTTTTTAGACAAATTATTCACTTAAACAGTCAAATTATTTAAACTTATATTAAAATGGTGTAAAACAAATATTTTTTTATGTTGGAAGAAAAAATCTGATTCTTCTTTCCAATCGTTTGAACTTTCTTTTATATTCCCTATTTTTATAAATTCTTTTGACAGAATTTTTTTTATAAGAGCTAGTCTTTAATTTCTATAAAAATATGTTCAGAAAAATATGTTCTTTATATAAATTTCCAATTTATTAAAACTGAAATTTTCTTTGTAATATTCTATCTTAACAATTCGTTGCCAATGGAATTTGATTTGTCGTTAAATCTTCTTCATGGTTCATTTCTTGGAAAATAATCGAGGTCCAGAGTGAAAAACTTCCTAAGACAACTACTTTTTTTTTAAATTTTTTTGCAAGCTTTTCAATGCATTCTTCTTGAAGCTTTAGCAACAAACATTTAAATATATCAATGTTCGGGGCATGCTTCCTAATAAATTTTCATGGGATATGTTGTTTGAAAATTTTAGTAAAAAAAATATGGTTTTTTACTAACTTTGAACATTATTTAAATACATATATATGTATTGTATATATCTAACTCTTCGTGGATTTATGTTCTCCTATATGAGAGATTCGAAACGATATATGTGTCCAAAACGAAATATGTGTCAATGAGATATCGATGCTCAAAGTTGAGTGTTTGAAATGAATTTGGTGGAAATCAAGTGGGTGTGGGAATGTGTCCCACATAGGAAGGAGTAGTAAACATTTTGTGGTTTATAACCATGAATGTGGGAAGGGCTTACAAGCTTCTTTGATTGGTTTTACTCCAACACCTACCTACGCGCATGGGGGTGTCGATTGAGATTTTCGTTCGCTAAAATCGACGAACTTGTGCGTGGGCGCGACCTGGGGACACGAATGCAGCTCCAAAATCTTGTGCTCACATTCAATCAAACTCAAAAGCTACATAGTAGTCCAATAACAATTAAATTTAATAGTACGTTACGGTGAAAGTTATTGTTAGCCCACAATTTGAGTCTTCTAAGAAACTTATATATCGACATGGGACGGGTTATCACAACCCCCACCCAACTTAAATGAGTTCTCCAAATCCTACTTTCCATATGTCAATAGGTACCAAAAAAAAGTTTTAATACTAAATTTTGATTCACAAGGCTTTTTGAGAAACAATTTTATACAAGAAATATTATATACATGTTTGAACCTATGTAAAAAGGATATGTATGCTTGATGTTACCTTGTTGAATAATAACATTAAGTTTATGAGTTGTTTGAACCTATGTAAAAATGATATGTATGTTTGACGTTACCTTGTTGAATAATAACATTAAGTTAATGAGTTCAAATCTCATTCTGTACATGTTTTATGTGTGAAGCCATAGTCGAGCATCAATCATAGGAGGATAACCTCAAAAAAATTTAGTTCAAAAATAATAATAATCTAAAGGTAATACACATTAAAAACATTTTTGTAATAATGGTACTTACCCATATAAAAAATTGAATTCACCACTGGAGTGAATCAAAGGTTGTTGAAAATTCAATACCCTAAAAATTATATGTGCTACAGTAGTTTGTCTATGACAGACTAAAAATTAACATGTAATTTATAAACTGTCATAATAAAAGAAATTTCAAATGGCCAATTAAAACTACGTTTTTTTTTTCAAATGGTGATCCTCCTCCCATGACCATGGAATACCCAAAAATATCTAAAGAGATTTGCTATTTAAAAAGAAATATTATTTAATATAACCCAAAAACTTACTATTAATATAATACAGTTTGATATTATTGGGTGTTCTATTTCATACATACTATTAATATAATACAGTTTGATGCTATTATTGTTTTTGATATACGATTTTAACCATATAATAATTAAAAATATCATATATCATATCATACATATTTGGATCGAGTAAAACTTTCATTTATAAAAGAGTTAAAAGTTTGAATTTGATTTCTAAAAGAATCTATCTACACTAATGATTTTTAACCTTTTAATTTCATGAAACTCATGGTCTCTATAGTTAACACCATCAGTTAGCAACCGTTATGAGAAACAAATCAGTCTTTAGACAAATTACAGGGATCGAAAGTGTAATTCACTCTAAAATTAATTTCGATTCACATTTTTTTATAATTTCTTTGTTAAAAATATTCTATATACCGTATCATAGATATTTATATTAAAGTATATATTAAATAAAAATCATTATATTTAGAGTAAACTCCAATTTTGGTCCTTGAGGTTTGGTGATTTCTTTGAAAGAGGGGCCTATGGTTTCATAATTCAAGTTTTCGTCATCATGGTTTGGATTTTGCTTTGAAAGAGGTCCCTGAACACTAACGCCGTTAAAAAGCTCCGTTAGAGCCAGGGGTATTTTCGTCCAACCATATTTTTGTCCCTCTTTTGTAATTCTCTTTTATTTTTTTATTTTTTATAAAATATACCAAAGTATAAGAACCAAATAGATAATTCACTCAACTTCCTTAATTCACACTACACAGGGACGATATAAACACAGGGCACCGGTGTCCCCTCCGGTGAACCCCAGTACCTCCACCATCCACCTTCCCCCTTCCGTCATGCACCGTGCCACCATATCCTACCGCTGCTACACAACCACTGCCACACTCCCCCTCATCCCCCACCTTCCACCTTGTACAGCCGTCGCCACAACCACCGAGGGTTCCAACGCCATCGGCTTCAATGGTTGTATGACTCGATTCTTTTGATTCTGACGATTCCTTCTCGCTTTCGTCGGATTGTAAACCTATCCTCTCCACCAAGACTCCGTCCAAACTGTAGCACCCAACATCTCCGACAAATTAGAGAGTCAATCCAGATTGATGTTGATTCCTTTTCTTTTATGTATATATAAATCTAAAGTGAAACCGCGTTGGCTATCTGATTCTGGTTTTATTTCGTTTCGATTGTCTCATTTTGTTGCAGAAAACCCACTGAAATACAAAGAATTAAACTCTTTCTCTTTGGGGGTTTTTCAAATCGTTATGCGTTGATCCAAAATTGATTAATCTGAAGAACAGTTTATGGTTTTAGGGTTCGAAATATCATCGAAATCGACGAGAAAATTAAAGGGCTTTTGAAGTGATTGAAGAATAAGAAATTGTGTTCATGGGTTTCTTTTGATCTTCATTGATTGATCATTCAGAGGAATCTCTTCACTGACTTATGCATTCTGCCAATCTTGTTATTTCATCACTCTATTTCTTTTGGTAATTTCTGTTTCTGGATCTGAAATTTCCGAATTCATTGCAAAATTTCCGTTGTAGATCTGAATTTGGGATTTTAGGTCTAGTCAATGTCCTTTGATCGATCATTCTGCATTGTTTTACAAAATGATGGGAGTACAATTTCTTACCATATTTGAGGAGAGAGAGAAGGAAGGGGGATTACGGAGTTTGGCCGGAGAGGGCTTGT
Source organism: Arctium minus (assembly GCA_954870635.1). Taxonomy (NCBI): domain Eukaryota; kingdom Viridiplantae; phylum Streptophyta; class Magnoliopsida; order Asterales; family Asteraceae; genus Arctium; species Arctium minus. The sequence goes on from OX941082.1 coordinate 11,326,907, forward strand.
CCCTGTGATTGTATATATATATATATATATATATATATATATATATATATATATATATATATATATATAGTGTTTGGTTCATTTGAGAAATGGTAAATATATGAGAAATAGAGAAGTAATCCTAGCCATTCATATGGTCAAGATCGGATTTGACTAGTCAAATATTGCGGCTTTGACCGATCAAAAGTTGCGGCTTTGACTTGTCAAAAGTTGCGGCTATCCCAAAAATAGAAGACCATATTTCGTAAATTTTACAAAACACACGAGCTGTGTTCATATATGAACATGTATAATTCACATATGAACTATATGTTTATATATGAACCAGTGCAATTCACAACTGAACTCTTTTAACTGATTCATATATAAACCTTTGTGATTCATATATGAATCGGTTGAACCTTTGTGATTCATATATGAATCTGTATGAATCACAAAGATTCATATATGAATCAGTTGAACTAATTAACAGATTCATATATGAATCTTTGTGATTCATACAGATTCATATATGAACTCATCTCGTGTATTTTACAAAATTACCCCTCTACCTTCTATAGACCACACAAGGAATTATCCGGTGCTTCGCGGTCAAAGCCGCAAATGTTGACCAGATGAATGACTAAGATTACTTCTCCATTTCTCATATATTTACCATTTTTCAAATGAACCTCTCCCTATATATATATATATATATATATATATGTATAAATAATTAGAGTTATTAACATATTTGTTCTTTAATTACCTATTCTATCGTCCCTGTTAATTGTGGATCACATATGGCTTGGTTCTTATTCTTCTCCCATAAAGGTTGAAGATGAACTATGATATTTGGGTTTTTTTTCCTTTTCTTTTTTTGATGATATTAGAAGTAGGACCCTAAAATTTGATGGCTTTTACAAAAACAAGAAAAAACAAAGAAAAAGTGCAAAAGGGGGACAAAAATGCCCCTGGCTCTAATGGAGTTAGTGTCCAAGGACCTCTTTCAGAGCAAAATCCAAACCATAAGGACCAAAACTTGAATTATGAAACAATAGGTCACTATTTCAAAGAAATCACTAAACCTCAGGGACCAAAATTGGAGTTTACTCTTATATTTATTTGAAAAACTATTGAATTGACAAAATGATTTTTAGCGTAATAAAATCTCAAGTTTAGAAAAACAAATTAAATCAAGAGAAATTTAGTATGGTCAACGTGAGATAATTATATATTAAATTTTGTTTGTTATAGGATAAATAGCTTTTTTGTTGTGAAAAAGATAATCATGTTTTAAAAGTTAGAATATTGTGAGACATTATTAAAAATGAATTATCAAATAATTGTTAATAAACTACAACGATTAAATTGATATAATAATCAAAATATTATTAAATTTGTAATAACTTGAAGGTTTTGATACGGTTCTTAGGAAAAAAGAAATTTAAGATTGCAACTTTTTGTATTTTTGGACAATAAACGTTTTCTTTATAGTTGCTCATATGAATAATAGTTGTCTAGAACATTATAGTTTTTTTGGATTTTTATTTTATTATTATTTATAGTTTGACTATATATTAATAATCTCACATTAATCGTACTTAATTCCAATACTATGCTAATATATTTCAATGCCTAACTCATCCAAACTTGCATATATTTTTAACTTTATGAAATAAACGTCAATTAATAGGTAAAAAAGTTTTACTTCTCAACTTTGATTCACAAGCCTTTTTGAAAATCAAATTTACACAATATTAAAAAAAGATTATGCTTAACGCGTTATAATATTGTCTGATAATAACATTAAGTTTATGAATTCAAATCTTATTCTCTACATGGTTATAATAAATGAAACGACGATCTACCTTTAACCAACGAAGGAGACCTCTAAAAAGTTGTAGTTCAAAAATAATGATCATAATAATCGTAAAATTAATACACATCCAAAATTATCATTTGTTATAATGGTGCATATACCCATATCAGAAAACTGATCCACCACCGACGTGAAGCTAGCAATGGTTGTTATAAAATTCAATACACTCATCTTGGATCAATCTCCTGTTGCTACACATGTGCTACAATAGACTTGTCTATGACAAATTAAAAACTGGCAAGTAACATATAAACTACTATAATAAAAAGAAATTTCAAATAATCTATTAAAATAACAAAAAAAAAATTAAAATTATAAAACACTATCTTTTCCCAAGTGATCGACAATGGTGCATCATCCCATGGTCATGGTGCATACCCAAAAAATAATAATTGAGTTTTGCTATTTAAAAAGAAATATTATTGTATATAATATATATATATATATATATACCCACAACTTAGGGGTTGTTTGGTTGGTTTTTCATTAAGTTCTGTATGGATAAAGTTGTCTGTGTGGATTAATCTGTCTGTATAGATTTAGAAGGTTTCTATTTAAGAGTTTTTTCATAGATAGAAGAAACGTGTTTTTTAATGGGAGGGATTGGTTTGGAAAAAACTTGGCTTTCTGCATAAAGCCCCCCCTTGAAATCTTACTGAATAAGCCACTCTCTATATCATTAAGCCACTATCAAACAATCATATATAGCTGACTGAATAAGCTGTGAGTCTCATTAAGCTCATTAAGCTGCTAACAAACAGACCCTTAGGGTCATTTACGCAACGTTTACCTGGTAAGTGTTTACTTATAAAATTCAACACTTTAATTTAATTTATCGGACAAGATTTTAAACCATTAAAACAGTATTGTGTGCATCAGTTTATCTGGTAAGCGCTTACCAGGTAAGAGTTGTTACTCTTATTTACCGGATAACAATTTCGGTCCTTGTCATCGCTTTTACCTGGTAAGATTCTCAATCATTATCATATTCATCCGATAAGATAAAATGACCCGGTAAGTACGTACCGGATAAACGTTTAATAAACAGTCTCTTACTATTATAATACATTTTGAAATTGTTGGGTGTTCTATTTCGGACATAACACAATGGTTACAATAGACTGTTTCTTTTAGACGTCCTATGATTCCGATTTTGTTGAATAATTATACTTATAGTTATAGATACATGAATAATTGTAACTCAAACTACTTAGCTTATGGCACTTCTACTCATCCAAACATGCATATATTATTTGTACTTACGTGTGGACCCGTTAATAACATGATATATTGTTGTGCAATAAACGCAAATTAGTTGAATGTGAGAATGACAAGCATTCAGATATTTTAAAAAACTAAGAAGACTGATATATAGTTATATGTATAAAACCAAACTACAAAAGAAATATGTTTCATCATGTTTTTTAGTCAAATTAATTATTTGTAAATTTTATTTTCTTATCACAATTTTATAGATCCGCTACTATGGTCTAGAAAGACAAAAATAACCATGTTATTTTATCATACTAATCTTACATGATTCATTCATTCTTATTTAACAATACTTATAAAACCTAGTCGTTATGTGGTTGAATTTTCTCATATGATAGTCTAGAGGTTTTGAGATCAAAATCCACGTCCATGCATGGTTTTATGAATTATTAAATATGTAATAATTAATAAGGGGTGGGTTAAATGCACCTCAATGCATGGACGGATTTATAGCTATGGCGTAGGGGGGCACAGGCCCCCAACAAACTAATATTGGGCAATGTAATTTTCTATTTCTTTTCCCTAATTTTTTCAAAATAGAAGTCAAGACCACCAACAAATAAAAGTTAAGGCCCCAACTTGTTAAATAAATACTTAATTTCTTTATTTTTAGTCATCTCGTTTATTATGAATTAGTCGAACTTTGTATTAATATGTGATATGTTAATTTGTTTTAAGTTCAAAATAAATAGAAAATATATATAGTAGTATAAAGTCTCTGTTTAACCAAAATAGTAAAAAATTAACCGAAAACTGAACCGAATAAGTTATCTTCATTTGACTTAACGAACCGTGTAAGTCAAAAACAGATAGCCAAAACGAATAACTTGAAGCCGTTTTGGTTCAGATGAATTATTCGGTTTCAGAAATTTTTCGACACCCCTAAGTATGCCCCCAACCATAAAATTTTCTGGATCCGCCACTACCTCAATGTATTGTTAAATACAACCCTATCTACTAATTTCTTTTTTACATACATGATCAACATCAAGACTCACTTTTTACATTTTTAATTCATGATTTAACCTGATTTTGACATAAAAATGGTGTATCTAACATCACCATAAATAAACAACAAAAACTCAATTAAACAAATAATGATTCAGAAAAGAAAAGAATGTGCCGACGAGTAAAGGCAAAACATGTGTATTAAACGAGAGAAGGTATCCCATGAAACATTAGGTCATGGGTATAAATTCGATCTATGGGTTAAAAAGCTTAAAATTGATGGGGCCAAAAATCCACAAATATATCTATACTAGTGTCGACTTTGCGCGTTGCGCGGTAGCGATAAATATTTTAAGCAAAGTACTTGACTGAGTTAAGATAAAACGTAATTTTTCGTTTAATAATTAACGAGATACAATTTAAAATAAATAATGTATTTCCATAACTAGTTCATTTGCACGTATTGATAACCTTTTATTGTACGAAGAGTCTGACATGTATCGACAATAATTTTTCTTGTTATGTTATTTAGAATCAAACAACATGACGCAAACCCATATCATTATTGTTGTTAAAGGGTTCGAAGATTCCTTTTCCAAAATGTTCGACTAACATTAGCCAACCATATAAGTTACCACAAGTTGGCATTGTCTCCACTTGCCAATAAATACTCACGTGTTTCATTAAAAAATTAATTTTCTCTCAAATGCAGAATTAACAAATTCACCACATGCATTTCAAAGTTTTATAAAAGTTTCTTTCCTCATTTCTTAAATTTAGTTGTGTCATATCACCCATTCAAGTTTTTTATTTATATATATAAATTGATTTATGGATGATATAGTTAATTTTTTTTATAGAAACTAGAAACGTACTCGCGCAATGCAGCGAGATACTGTTAGGTATGATCAACCCCACACCAAAAAGGTGTACAAATATTTATTCAATAAATACAATAAAACAAGATTCTTGTTACAAATTTATGTAAAATACATAAAACAATAATATAAATCACAAAATTCTTACTTGTATTCGAAGATCCGTCGTTCCAAGAAATCGATTGAGGCCTGCGTGTCTGTGCAGTGTCCTAAGACAAAATTTCGCCCGGTGTATCGGCGTTGTCTTGAGGATACAACAATCGTATTCAAGTTTATAACTTGAATCTGTCGAATTATCTCAAGTATGGTGATGAATTTTGCAGAGAGAAACCCAAGGAAAAGATAAATTTTCGTTAGGAAAAATGAGAGAGATTATGTGCAAGTTTTATAGGTTTCTCCACCAACCGAAATTAACTGTCAGAGAGTCTCGTGACTTGTGCCGCGGGTGAACTCGCGTGGAAACCCGCTTAAGTCTCTGCCCATGGAAAACTCCAGTGCATCACGCGGTTAGTGTCGCGGGTATAGTCGCGCCATAACCCGCGCCGACCTCTGTTGACAGAACACTACGCGTGTGGCTTCGCGACTCAGGTCGCGCCGTGGCCCGCGCCAGCCACTGTTACCCTGCAACACAATCTCCACCGTCAATCTATCTCGACCCCATCGAGACCCCAAGGCCCAAGGCCCATCTTTGACATTTAATATATATATTAATGTCAAGCAAAACCCTTCAATCATACCACAATCCAAGCCAAGCATTCAAGTAATTCATTTAATGCTTATTGGTTTGGATATATTAAGTGGTATAATCTTTCTCTTGGCTCCTATGTGGGACTAGGTTTCTCAAGTCTACACTAAGTTCCAACAATACCCCACATTTTCTATTCAAACCCCAATAATACCCCACATTTGAATAGAAAATAAGTAATAGAATTGGAACTTATGTTTCTATCACCAAGCTAGTTATAATATGCATCGGAAAAAGGTGTCTTTTGGACTTGAACCTGTCCTAGTGAGTACCTATCGGATCTACTTCGTGGATAGTGAACCAATATCTTGAACTAGCCACTTTTTGTAGTAAATCGAGACAATAGGCATCACACATATTATAGCTATACATAATTTAATTCTTACCGTTGTGTTCATTTCGGTCATGAACATATCCTTTCTTCATGAGAGTTTTAGAAGACGTAGCCATATCCGTCCTCAAATATGCGACCCCACATAAGTCTCACATAGGTAATGTCGATCAAGAATATTCCGTAGTATTCTACTAAATAGCTATCAACATTATTAAGAATGTAACATTCAACCCTATATCATCAACGGAAAATTACAAAGGAAAACATCATAGGAATAGACGTACCTTTGTTTGGTGGTTGCTTGAGTTGACCCCGACTAGTTTGCCTATTGAACCTAGACCATGGGATCTCCAATTGCGCTAGGTTAGGTTGCCGCCGAGGACACTCATTGTGTTGGCTTTAAGCCCATTCCCCTCGATGTGAAGGAAATTTGCTCTCTACTTAGGCCTTTTGTCAAAGGATCGGCAATATTCTCCTTTGACTTTACGTAGTCAATGGAAATGATTCCATTTTTCAGCAAGTCCTTTATGGTGTTGTGGCGTCTTCGTATGTGTCGTGACTTGCCATTGCAGATTTGATTCTTCGCTCGAGTGAGAGCGGCCATACTATCACAATGGATAGCAATTGCAGTCACTGGTTTAGGCCACAACGGAATACCCTCTAGGAAGCTTTTAAGCCATTCGGCTTCTTCAGCGGCTTTGTCTAAAGCGACAAATTCTGCTTCCATAGTCGATCTGGTATTCACTGTTTGTTTTGAAGATTTCCAGGATATCGCTGCACCACCAAGTGTAAAGACATATCCACTTGTGGACTTACTCTCGGAATGGTTGGAAATCCAATTAGCATCACAATACCCTTCTAGAACGGGAGGGTATTTCGTATAGTGTAACCCATAACTCATTGTGTATTTCAAGTATCGGAGCACTCTTACTAGTGCATACCAATGGTCTTTTCCCGGGTTATGTGAGTACCGGCTAAGTCTACTCACACTATACGCTATATCCGGTCGTGTACAATTCATGATATACATCAAGCTTCCAAGAACTTGAGTGTATTCCAACTGTGCCACACTATCTCCTAGATTCTTCTTTAATTGGCTTGAAGGATCAAATGGAGTCACAACCGGTTTGTCATCATAATGACCAAACTTTCGCAGCATCTTCTCAACATAGTGAGATTGAGTAAAGATGTAACCATTTTGATTTCTTTGAATCTTTATACCAAGGATAACATCAGCTACTCCCATATCTTTCATGTCAAATGCGGAGTGTAGCATCTTCATGGTTTGGTTTATCACATCCAAGTTTGATCCCATGATGAGCATATCATCAACATACAAGCATATGATGACATAAGCACTTTTGTATTGTTTCACATAAACACATTTATCGCATTCATTTATGTGAAAACCATTTGACAATATGGTGTTATCAAATTTCTCATGCCACTGCTTTGGCGCTTGCTTAAGTCCATATAGAGACTTAATCAACTTGCAGACTTTGTTCTCTTGGCCTTTCACAACAAATCCTTCCGGTTGTTGCATGTATATTTCTTCTTCTAGTTCACCGTTTGATGTATTTTCAAGTTATGGATAGCCGTTATTGCAATCAACGTCCTTATAGACGTTATCCGTGTAACCGGTGAATATGTATCGAAGAAGTCTTGACCTTCCTTTTGTCGATAACCTTTGGCGACTAGTCGAGCCTTGTATTTCTCTATAGTGCCATCAGGTCTCAACTTCCTTTTGAAGATCCATTTGTGGCCAATGACTTTATGACCCGGAGGCAAATTGACCAACTTTCATGTGTTATTTTGCACAATGGAGTCAATTTCGCTTTGAATAGCCTCTTCCCAATAAGGTGCCTCGGAAGATTCCATGGCAGCCTTATAGGAGAGTGGCTCTCCTTCGATATTGAAGGCCATAAAGTCTGGTCCAAAGTCTTTGGCGACTCTTCCCCTTTTGCTTCTCCTTGGTTCCATTTCTTCTTGGACCTTGGAGGATTCAGCTGCCCTTGATTGATCACTCTTGTTTAAATCAACATGAGAATAAGTATCATCAATTGGGCGTTTTCCAGGATTAGAAGTATTACCCTCCTTCTCCTTATAAGGGAATATCGTCTCAAAGAACTCTGCTTCAGCAGATTCCATGATTGTATTATTACTTATGCCATCTACATTGGATTTGTAAACTAAGAACCTATATGCAACACTATTTTGGGCTGGACCAATATATACACAATCAATCGTTTTAGGTCCATGTTTTGTCCTTTTGGGCAAAGGTACTTGAACCTTAGCAAGGCAACCCCACACTTTCATCCTTTTGTAGGATGGCATCCTACCTCTCCACAATTCATATGGATTTTTATCACTTTTCTTATGGGGAATCCTATTTAGGATCATATTTGCAGTAAGACATGCCTCGCCCCATAAATGATAAGGAGCTCCGGACGTTATCAACATTGAATTCATTATATTCTTCAATGTTCTATTCTTCCGCTCGGCCACTCCATTTTGTTGGGGAGTGTATGGAGCGGTAGTTTGATGTATAATGCCATGAGTTGCATAAAATTCAGCAAATTCGTGAGATTCATACTCTCCTCCACGATCCGACCTTAGAATTTTGATTTTCTTGTCGAGTTGATTCTCGACTTCGGCCTTATAAGTTTTAAACATATTTAAGGCCTCATCCTTTGTAGGGATTAGATATACATGGCAATATTTACTGCAATCATCAATGAAGGTAATATAATAATTCTTACCTCCTCGTGAGGGTGTTGCCTTGAAATCACATAAATCAGTATGGATTAACCCAAGAATTTCATTTGATTTCTCTACCGATCTATGTGGGTGGTTTGTGTATTTAGCTTCTACACAAACCTCACACTTAGATATTTTGTCATTAGAACACTTAGGAATCATGTTAAGTTTGATCATTCTTTGTAATGACCTAATATTTACATGTCCTAATCTAGCATGCCAAAGGAAAGAAGGATCCACAATATACACAGGCAGTGCTTGTGCCTGCCTTATTATCATTATTTACATTGGCGGCACCAATGGTATTTACAGTGCTATGTACAGAAAGTTTGAAGAGTCCCTCATCGAGGTAACCATTCCCAACATATGCACCACCTTTGGTGATGACAAATTTGTCCGACTCAAATACAACTTTGAACCCTTTCTTAATGAGAATAGGGCCAGAAATTAAATTCTTAGTTAGAGACGGTACATACAATACATCAGATAACACAAGATCCTTTCCGGAAGTCAACCTCAACGTGACCTTCCCCTTTCCTTCAACCATCGCGGTAGATGCATTACCCATGAACATCGGTTCCTCTTCCTTCACCTTTTGATAAGAATCAAACAAGCTTCTTGAATTGCATAAGTGACGGGTTGCCCCGGTGTCGAACCACCAATCTTCAACATTGGTCACCATGTGTGCTTCAACGACTCCAAGGAATTGGTTTGGAGAGTGAGTGAGGTTAGCATGATTATTTGCCCCACCGGCTCCTCCACCACCATTTCCGCCAGCACCACCATGATCGCGTTTGTGTCGACAGTCCTTGGCTCTATGACCCGGTTTCCCACAAACCCAACAATGCATGACTCTTTTGAAAGATTTCTTTTGAGGGGCCATCGGACCTTTCCCGGAAGGAAAAGGCCTCTTAGTCATCGTGGTTTTCCCTTTAAATTTAGGGAATTTCGGCCTCGAAGTGCTACCTTCAATCGTGTTGGCGTTTGGTTCCAAGGGGATGGCATCGACTTTCTCATTCAGTCGATTGTCTTCTTCCACTCGCAACTTGAGGACTAATTGTTCAAATGTTATGTCCTCCGACAAATGCTTCAAGTATAGCTTGAAGTTTTTCCATGAGTGAGGAAGTTTGTTAATTATCGAACCGACCAAAAAATTGCTATTTATTCCCATGCCTTCGACCTCTAGCTCGTGGGTAAGAATCTGCAATTCTTCTACTTGTTTCATCACCGGTTTCGAATCAACCATCTGATAATTCAAGAATTTCCCTACAGCGAATCTCTTTGAACACGCAACTTCAGTTTTGTACTTTGTGTCCAAAGATTCCCATATCTCCCTTGCCGTTCCAAAGGTAGAATAAATGTCATATAGGGAATCATCGAGGGCATTCAAAATATAATTTCTGCAATTATATTCGTTTGATCTCCAAGCCTCGATAGTTCTTTGATGTGCATCCACTTGAACTTGAGTATGTGGCGTTCCATATTGGTTTACCGGTGGATTCGGTGATGGTTCATCCTCGGTGAGGACGTTGGAAACACGAAGTGTTGTTAGATAAAACAACATCTTCTGTTGCCAACGACGGAAATCTGATTCTTTAAATTTCTCGGGTTTCTCCACGTGATTCTTTAACACGTTTGATTGATCCATCTCACCTAACACAAATTTTGTCTTAGATTGTTAGGTATGATCAACCCCACACCAAAAAGGTGTACAAATATTTATTCAATAAATACAATAAAACAAGATTCTTGTTACAAATTTATGTAAAATACATAAAACAATAATATAAATCACAAAATTCTTACTCGTATTTGAAGATTCGTCGTTCCAAGAAATCGATTGAGGCCTGCGTGTCTGTGCAGTGTCCTAAGACAAAATTTCGCCCGGTGTATCGGCGTTGTCTTGAGGATACAACAATCGTATTCAAGTTTATAACTTGAATCTGTCGAATTATCTCATGTATGGTGATGAATTTTGCAGAGAGAAACCCAAGGAAAAGATAAATTTTCGTTAGGAAAAATGAGAGAGATTATGTGCAGGTTTTATAGGTTTCTCCACCAACCGAAATTAACTGTCAGAGAGTCTCGCGACTTGTGCCGCGGGTGAACTCGCGTGGAAACCCGCGTAAGTCCCAAGGCCCTAGGCCCATCTTTGACATTTAATATATATATTAATGTCAAGGAAAACATTTCAATCACACCACAATCCAAGCCAAACATTCAAGTAATTCATTTAATGTTTATTGGTTTGGATATATTAAGTGGTATAATCTTTCTCTTGGCTTCTATGTGGGACTAGGTTTCTCAAGTCTACACTAAATTCCAACAGATACATCACAATTTTAATGTTTCATTTTATTTTTTCGTCGATTTACAGTACGATTTTGGATGGTTTTAAGAAAGTGATAATGTTTTTTTTTTTAAATTTGTTTAATTTAGGCTTAATAATATAATGTTTTTTATATAAAAAATTAAGTATTTTGTTAGAATTCAATGATTATCTTATATATTTTAATGAAATCTAGAAAAAATAACCAATTACACATTTAATAATATAATTAAAACAAAATTATAGTAATATAATATATTAATTAATAGTGATACATGGAAAAATCTGCATAAAAAGAAGACCCTGCACATACCAAATTGGTGGGTGTTAGAAATCTACAGTAGTAATATGTATCTTGTGCTTTGATACTTGTAAATTAAGAGATTTTTAAAATTTTGCATAAAATGATGGTACCTTGTGCCTAATAATTTGTATTTAAGAGTTTTTTTATCTGTGCTTTATAATATAGTATAGATATAGATGTATAGATTTTTTGAAAAATAATTGTTGGCCAATATATTTAGTCAAACACATTTTTTAATTTTTGCAAGCCATCTTCTACTCATATATAACCATCTTTTTTTAAAAAAAAAAATCATCTTCATAGTAATGTGGGATAACCTAAACGAAACCAGAATTTAACGTTTAAAAATAATCAAACTTGGTTAAGCCACATCATCAGTTCAAGATTTTTCTCGGTGGCCATAATTATTTCAGGAAATATATGTACCGAGATAATATATAAAACGTAATTCCTCAGTTAACAATTAATTAAATACAATATAAAATAATTAATGTATGTCCATGAGTGGTTAATTTGTATATATATATATATATAATATTCATTTTTTTTGGGAACATGAGGGTTGGCAGCCAATATCGATCATCTCTTCCAGATCCTACCTTCTTGCTAATTTATTATGGGATTCCAATTGTGAGCTAAAACTTAGTTAGCCAACTAAAATTAAATCATCCCTTATTTCTTATAGTCACATTCATTCTCCAATTTTACACCTCACATAAAGGTGGGATAATTGAACTATAACACAATGCAATATTTGAGAATACTGAAATCTCACAATGTCATCTCATAATTTACGGTTGTTCGCTTTATCTAAATAAAATTATATAAAGATTAATATTTTATAAAAATTGATTTTTAGCAAAAGATATAACGTCCTAAAAATAGGACCAAATGAAAATTTAAATTTTTGCAATATGACGTCTAAAACATCAAGATTTCCATTCCTGTAAATTAAAACAACTAAAACCCAAGGGTTAGGGGTAGTTTTTAACGAGTATAGTAGCGATGGAATAAGACATAAATTAGAACAACCTAATTAATCTAGATCAAAAGACACTACTAGATTAAGGTGGGTGTTGCTATGTCTTCAAAACGCACTTCACAGTGCTATCCCAAAAGGTCCGGTCCACCAACGGTCCTAATCCCAAACTGGTAGTCAAGGTGCCCGCTGCACGCCACTAGGGGGACCTGAAGATAAACACAACATCAAGTGTTAGGCTAGGAGCCTAGTGAGTTCCCAAGCAATTATATATGATAAAATTAGAAGTTTGGGAAGTAGAAAACTCCCGAGTTACCACACCATGATGATATTCCAAGTACAATTCATCAAAGATTTAACAATACAACCTGTACGCAATATATCGAGAAATATAACAAGTTCTTATGAATAGGGAAATTACACCTCAGGCTCTCACTTTAGTGCACACCGTATCCGGCGTCACCTCAAGCGTCTAAACCACCTTTAGTGCCCACTCCGTCGAGCTACACCTCAAGGTTCGTTGAGCCTTAGTGCCTATCCCATCGATTATAGGGTTTCACCTCAAGGAGTCGGTCCTTTAGTGTCCACCCATAAATCATATACCACGGTTCCAAAATCCACCAACGACCACCCAATCTCTCGTGCACAAGAGTTGGGTTCCAAAACGATAAATATCAGGTATGACATTATTTCACCAATGAACATATAAAAATCATGGTATAATTACTAACTTAAATTCATAGCCATTTAACATCTCTAATAACCATTTCCACAAGCAATTTAGAATAATAATCATTCTTATCAGCAGTTAGGTCAAATCCCCAAATCAACAATTTATGAGAAGTTAGAACATGTGATAGTAAACCATTAACATGTGGAAGTAAGTAGAAAACTCACCTATAGGGTTTGTAAAGTAAAAACCCTAAAAATAGAGAAACCCTAGAAAGTACACTCTTGCTAGAAGCTTTAATGGACCAATACTGATCACTTGAATGAAGAAGGATGGTGGTTGGATCTTCTTAAATGCAAACTTGAAAGACTTAGATTATGATTAAATGATGAGAGAGAGAAAGATGAAAATCGCCTAAGTAGAGAGAGAGATAGATCTGAGTTTTTATAACCAAAACTGAGAACAACAGCCCTAGAAATCACATTTAAGATCTGCAGTCCCTCCCCCCGGTCGCGTGGCATAGTCGCCACCATACACCCACCTTCTGTCCGATTTCCAGTGGTGGTCGATTGTAGTGCGACATTTCCCTTCTGCGACTATGACCATGGCAATCTCGTCGGTCATAGTCGCCGAATAGGTGCCTTGCTTCGAAAACTCTCCGAAATAAGCTCTAAGTCCCCTAAATCGAGCCATATACATGCCTTGAGGGTCCAAGGGTTATACGAGGTGGTAATTCAAGTAGGAGTCCAACACATGATTTGAAATTAGAATAAGATATAAGAGAGTTGTAACACTCTAAAAATAGGGATAACAAAAATCCGAAAAACGGACGTGCGGTATACAAAGTTGTCAAAGCAAGAGCCTCCCAAAAATGGGGAAATATACAAACCTGTTTAATCACAGTTGTAATCTAACGGACAATAAATTAACAACCAACTAATCTAATTTCTACAACTAGAAAATGAGCCGAGTCGAGTAGTAAGTTAATCGAGTCGGGCTCAATAAATTAATACTGGGCTCGAGCTCGACTCGAGTTCGATTAACTTTTCAATGTAGGGCTCGAGCTCGAATATTATTTTTTGAGTTATTGAGCTAAAGCTCGATGCTCGTTTATGGGTTCGAACTCGCGATCGATTAACTCGTTTATCGGCTTGAGCTCGATAATTTTTATATTTTATTGTATTATTAATAAATATATGAGCATGTTTGGCTCGAAAAAGGGTATGCTTGAATGGCTTGGCTCGACTCGACTCAAAAAATTGAATCGAGTTTTCATACGAGCCGAGTCGAATATTGGTGTTATAAAACTCGTCTCGATAAGTTAAACGAGTTCTATTTTGTGTTCAATATCGACTCGAGCTCGAGAATAATTAAGCTCGAGCTCGAGATAAACGAGCTCGAGCTTGATTAGCTCGTTAAAAGCTCGACTCATTTACACCCCTATGTATGAGTGTGCGCTCCACATTTTCTAGACCATGATATGGTAACAACCAACTTCATATTATTTTCTAAAACCCAATTACATCAAATAAATTGAGGATTTCACTAAAATGACGAAACAAGTATATGGATGTATTGAGCAAATTCGGCACTTGGTAAAAGATTATATTTCCATGTCTTTGTGTCATTTGAATGCGTGTAAGTTAATTTAGAAAATTCAAAAGGTGGTATTGAGTTTTACATTGGCTAGATTTAGACAAGTTAACCTTTATATATGTTAGAACATCTCTTCTTTCTCATGAGTTTCACATATTCTAACAACTAGTTGCTATATTGATGAAGGTATACATATTCGTGGATTTTTGGCCCCACTAAATATAAGCTTAATTTTTAACCCATAGAATTTATACTCCTGACCTAATTTTTGATTGTCTTTACTCGTGGGCACATTATCTTTTCTTTTTTGAATATATTATTGTTAAAAGTTTTCACTGTTTGTTTAGTACTACATATTGGTACGTATTTGATCTCAAACCTCTAAATTATTATGAGAAATTCAACCATATAAATAGTAGGTTTTATAAGTTATCTTCAAATAACAATGAATGAATCATGTGAGATTAGTAGAAGAAAATAACAAGATCTTTTAATAAACTATTCTATCTAAATTCAGCAGTGAATCTAGAAAAATTGTGAAAAGAGGATGAAATTTACAAATATATAATTTGGACTATAAAAGAAGATGAAACGAAGTGCTCCGTATAGTTTGGTTCGTATGTAAAAGCATAATCTGCCTTCTTAACCTTTTGAAATATTTGAATATCTATTATCCACACAACTAACTAATTAATCTGTGCTTTTTACACAATAAATACCTGGTATGTTTGGATGAGCTGAAGTATAATAACGGATGCAATCGTATGTACAAGAAATACATGTATGTTTGGATGAGCTGAAGTACAATAAGCTAAGTAGTTGACTAATTAAGTTTATATGACTAAACAATAAAACGTCTTATCTAAATGTGTTTCAATAATTAAGTTTATAGGATGTTTTTGAACGTGTGTAAATAAGTTTTTAAAGAAATTAATAAAATGTAGTATTAACTATTCTACAAAATACTTGTGAGAAGTTTCATATACAACAAATCTTTTTATATGATACATTTTCAAATCATGTCCTATAAAAGCTAATATTACACTTTATTCTAAAAGTGTTCCAAAAAATATGTTAAGAAGCATAAAAGTGTCTTATAAACTTATTGCAACTTTTTTAAATATGACGATTTATTGTTTAGTCCTATAAATTTAAATCATGTAAATTTGTTTATTAGGACGATTAAAACATGTTTGATGCCCTATAAACCCACTTTTATTGTTATATTGTAAGGAGCACATCAATCCAATAATAATCATTGTGTTATTTATCGTTTTATGTGATGATTTTTTTGTTTGTGTGTGAATCATAACCATTATTTTATACATGAGAGTTTTACTGATCAATCCAAATATGTACGATTGTTATATGATATTTTAAAATTTTAATTGGTTAAAATCAAATATATAAAAAAAATGATTCTGATTTTGTAAGAGTATATGTCCCCTCCCTTAAATGTCTTTCTTATTATAGCATATATGACTGGCCTACCACTCCTATTTTGCAGGTGATTTATTTATTATTACCAATCAATATAAACATGCCAATTTCGTAGCCACCGGAAACCTAACCACATTTTACACATTTAAAATTAGAGTGTTGTATTAAATAGAACAACCAACAATATCAAAATGTATTGTATAATAAATAGTAAGTATTTCAAAATATTTCTTTTCTGAGTAGATTACACTTTTGATCCATGTAGTTGCCACTCACTAATAAGTTTCCTCCCTATTTTGAAATAATTACAATTTTTTGCCATTGTGTGTGTCACTTTCTTTTGGATTTTGTCCCTCCTAATAGCCACTACAGGAAATCTAATCTATTGTCGCTAAAAATCTATCTTTCGTCGCTAAAAGTCTATTGCGACGACCATCATCGCTGTAGAACTCATCGTTGTTCGTCCGTAGCTGTAGCTCCCTATAGCGACGACAAATCGTCGCTATAAACTAAAAATGAAAAATTCTTTTTTTTTCTACTGCAACAACATGTCGTCGCTATAGGTGAGAAATTAAAAATAAATGGTTTTACCTACAGCAACAACATGTCGTCGCAGTAGGTAAAAAATTAAAATTTTCGATTTTTACCTTTAGTAACGACATGTCGTCGCAATAGGTAAAAATTGAATTTTTATTTTTTATCTACTGAGATGACATGTCGTCGTTGTAGGTAGAATTTATTATTTTAATTTGGTTATAAAATATACTTTAATCAAATTATTTGATATTCAAATAACTAGAGATAATTTTGAAAACCTTAATACAAAATTAATAACATAAAATGTAGGCATTATGTAATTTTCATACAAGTTTGAAGTAAAAAAAATGTTATAAGATAACACATTCTAATTTTTAAAAAATTGAAAAACTGATACAAGTTGCCTCGTATAACGTTAATAACACATTCTATTTGGTTGAGAAGGGTCATCCCGGCATCTCCTCCATTCCTTGAGCGACAGCGGCGCCGACAAACATAAGTGGACAATACCTAGAACACATTCAGGTGTTGTTGAAGTGAGATTCTATATCAAATGAACAAGACCAAAAAGAATTTTGATAGATTCATATCAGCCATGTTTACTAGGGTAATCAAAAAGCACCGCTTGAATTTAGGACATGTACGCAACTGTATATAACCAACAAAGAAACCTCGATTAGAAAAGATGTTATGGTTAAAATCATACCAAAACATTAGAAACCATACAACAAGGCCCCTTAAACAGAACAAATCGGATTATTTTTACATCAGGAAGCCGATTCAACATTAAAAATAGCATAGAGAATAAGCGATACTCATTAGTCATTAAGATCCAAGCAAGACATCATAACCAACTTGAAAACAATTTTAAACTCTTTGATTAATCAGTACTCTATGTATCATAGTTGTACTTATTCAAGCCTCAGATCAGTCTTGGAGTTAAGGTTTTGCATCTGTTAGCTGTTGGTTTAATTCTTGGGGTTCAAAAGTTGGTTTATGTTATGGTTGTTAGCGTAAATGCTCAATCATCTCTCTGAATCTACTTTTGGATTTGGATGGGATGAAAGATTATGGTTTATAGACCTGGTAGTTATTTTATTATGGAGTTGCCCTTGATTTTAATCTTCTTAAATCTCTTTCCTATTTGGTATGGCTTTGTTTATTGCTCAAAGTTTCACCTCGATGGCCGGTTGGATGGGATTTTTAGTTGGCTGTTGGACTTCTATGGATATGTATACAAACATGTAAAACCCCAGACATTCCTAAAAATAAATGTTAGGTTACGGGATCTCAAGCACAACGGAAAATAAAACCGTAACCCTCCAAGGACCCATACGAACCGGAATAAATCGGGTGTTTCAAAATTATACCTCAGAGTTAACGAGACTTTGAATCACAGCAACAATGCAAGCTTGATGCCTCCACGATATCCACGCGAACAATCTGAATCCTTTGCCTTCTCGTGATGCTAGTCACGGTTTCAAAACTTAGAAAGGAAAGAGAGCATATAGTTGTAGGTGATTTTATAAAGAATTGCAAGAACAAAACAATCTTGCATACAATGTCATACATTATATATGGACATGAGAGACATGACATGAAAACACCACCATCCCTACACCTTACTTGAGTGTATAAGTATCCATGCACCATAACTCATCTTTTCAAGACCATCCCTAGTCAACTTTATTTATGTCCAACATAAATAATATCTGATTTTATTTAATCAGATTAAATCAATACAAATAAGATATAATAATTAAACGTTTTTAATTATTTAAACTCCTTATTTGAATATGTTCAAAGCGTGTGACCCAATGGGTTCTCGACATGTTGGTAATAATTATAAATCTCGTATTTATATTTATAAACAATGAGCGGTATCTAGCAATACATCATCGTCACCCAAATGACGAGAATTGGTGATACAACAAATTATCGGTTTGTAATCAATTTTAGTTTACACATTTAATTCCTTTGTCCTTGATGTCTAGATTGAACACGAGACATTGAATGTGTCATTCTCGTTATGTCCAATCTCTAGTTTCTTGATTCTCGAATATACAAATAAAAACAGAAATTGATATCTCATATCATTTATCTGAGCATGCATGCATTTCCTTAGTATATAATTATCAAGGGGTCCAGAGACATCACTCCCGTCATAAAGGACGGACAAATCTTATCTCGATACATGCTAGTTCTACCATGTGATTTATAACATATCCAACAATAATTTTGTCACCCAGTTACGGAATGATTAGAACAAATGTCAAAATATATTACTCACACATAATAAACTCCATATTTCTCAAGTCAAAAAAGTGCATGTATATTGACCACATGAGAAACACTTATGACACTCACATGACATCCAATGAAGTGTTCTCATAGCGAGTCACGTCCGATACACAAAATCTCTATTTTGTACCCATATGCAGATTCAATATCTCTATATGAATCCCTACATATGCTAGTCATTATCATATTAATTCAACCTTAAAACCCAAAATAATATTTAACTAGGGACATTTAAAATACATTATTCTAAGGTTATTTATTATGAATAATTAAAACACAGAATATAACATAGACATAATAAATTGGGCAATGCCTTTTATTTATTTATTTATTAATTTCATGAAACAAAACTTAAAATTACAATCATCGTATGATTAGCTTTTGGGCATTCACTAACAATCTCCCACTTGCACTAAAGGCAATCATCCATGCATCGTATACCAATGGATCTACAGTGACCATCATGCTTCTGCTGTGTAACGGCTTGGTTAGTGGATCAGCAACATTGCTGTCAGTTGACACTCTGCTTATACTAACATCGCCTATTTCAATAATCTCTCTAATGAGATGATATCTTATAAGAATATGTTTGGATCTTTGGTGAGATCTAGGTTCCTTGGCCTGTGCTATAGCTCCATTGTTGTCGCATAACAACTCTATAGGATAATCACTGCTAGGAACAACTCCGAGTTGAGAAATAAATTTCTTGATTCAAACGGCTTCCTTGGCTGCATCTGATGTTGCGATGTACTCAGCTTCCGTTGTAGAATCAGCTACTGTTGCTTGCTTGGAACTCTTCCAGCTCACAGCACCACCATTAAGACAAAACACAAAAGCCGACTGTGATCGAAAACCATCTTTAGCTGTTTGGAAACTTGCATCAGTGTAACCCTTTACACTTAACTCTTCTTCACCGCCATATACCAAGAATGAATCATTTGTTCTTTTTAAGTTTTTAGGATATTCTTGATGGCAATCCAGTGACCATCACCTGGATTGGATTGGTATCTACTCGTCATGCTTAAATTATACGATACATCAGGTCGAGTACATATCATGGCATACATGATAGATCCAATTGCCGAAGCATATGGAATCTTACTCATTCGTTCACTCTCTTGAGATGTAGTAGGGCACTGTGCCTTAGAAAGTGATATGCCATGATACATAGGTAAGAACCTTTTCTTGCTATCAGACATGTTGAACCGTTTCAACACTTTGTCTATATATGTACTCTGACTTAAGCCAAGTAATTTCCGCGATCTATCTCTATAGATCCGAACGCCTAATACATAGGTAGCTTCACCTAAGTCTTTCATTCAAAAACATTTTTCTAACCAAGCCTTTACAGACTCAAGTGTCGGAATATCATTTCCAATGAGTAGTATGTCATCTACATACAATAAAAGAAACGATACGATGCTCCCACTAACCTTTTTGTAAACACAAGGTTCAACCTCATTTTTTTAGAAGCCAAACTCTTTAATCGCTTCATCAAAACGATGATTCCAACTCCTTGAAGCTTGCTTCAATCCATAAATAGATCGTTGCAACTTGCATACCTTATGAGATTTTTCAGGAGCGACAAAACCTTCGGGTTGTATCATATATACGTTCTCAAGTAACTTTCCATTAAGGAAAGCTGTTTTGACATCCATTTTCCAAATCTCATAATCATGATATGATGCAATGGCTAGTAAAATTCTAATAGACTTAATCATTGCGACTGGAGAGAAAGTTTCATCATAATCAACACCTTGAATTTGTTTGAAACCTTTTGCAACCAATCGTGCTTTATAGGTAATCATATTACCATCCATGTCAGTCCTTTTCTTGAATACCCATTTGCACCCTATAGGTCGTACCTCGTTGGTGGGTCAATTAAGTTCCAAACTTGGTTTTCATACATGGAGTCCATTTCTATTCTCATAGCATCTAGCCATTTCTCAGAGTCAGTGCTTGCCATAGCATCTTGGTAACTAGTGGGCTCATCATCCATGAGCATCACATCCCCGGTATGAGTGATGAGAAATCCATATATCCCAGGCTTATTTCGTTTTCTACTAGATCTACGAGCACTTTGTGTTACGACATCAGACTACCTTTCCACATCACTTTGTGTATCCACAATTACTTGTGGTCTCTGTGTTGGTTCCATCTATATTGACATATTTTGATCTTGAACAATTTCAAGTTCTACATTCCTCCCACTAATACCTTTGGAAATAAATTCATTTTCCATGAAGACACCAGTACGCCCAACAAACACTTTATTGTCGTGAGGATGATAGAAGTAGTATCCCATAGTTTCATTGGGATATCCTACAAATATGCATTTATCAGATTTTGGTTCTAATTTAGTTGTGATTAGACGTCGTACGTAAACCTCACAACCCCAAATCTTCATAAAAGATAATTTAGGACTTTTCCCAGTCCATATCTCATATGGTGTTTTTTCAACAGATTTTGATGGAACTCGATTTAGAGTGAAAGTTGTTGTCTCTAGAGCATATCCCCAAAAGGATGTCGGAAGGTCAGCTTGACTCATCATAGATCGTACCATGTCCAACAGTGTACGATTCCTCCTTTCGGAAACACCATTCCATTGTGGTGTTCCAGGTGGAGTGAGTTGTGATACAATACCACAATTTCTAAGATGATCAAGAAAAGCATGGTCTAAGTATTCGCCACCTCGATTAGATCGAAGAATCTTAATACTCTTTCCAAGTTGGTTTTGTACTTCATTTTGAAATTCTTTGAACATTTCAAAGGACTCGGACTTATGTCGCATTAAATATACATAACCGAACCTACTGAGATCATCAGTGAATGTAATGAAGTATCTATAACCATCTCTAGCATGTATGTTTATTGGACCACATACATCACTATGTATGATTCCCAATACATCACTTGCTCTCTCACTTTGTCCAACAAAAGGAGCCTTTGTCATCTTTCCAATTAAACAAGCTTCACACGTCCCATATGATTCAAAATATAATTTGTTCAATAATCCATCTTTATGGAGTTTGGAAATGCGAGTTTCGTTTATATGGCTAAGACGACAATGCCAGAGATAGGTTAAATTTGAACTATTCGATTTAACCTCCCTTTTATCTATGTTATAAATCGGATTATCCATATTAAGAACATAAAGACCATTAATCAAACTTGCATCACCATAATATATATTACCAAAAGAGAATGAACAACATTTGTTCCCAATATTAAAGGTAAAACCTTTCTTGTCCAAACAAGATACATAAATCAAATTTCTAGAAATAGATGGTACGCAATAACAGTCATCAAATTCTAATAATAATCCGGTCGGTAAAGTTAACAAAATAGATCCTACGTCTATAGCAGCAACATTTGCCCCATTTCCAACACGGAGATCAACTTCACCTTTGCTCAACCTTCTAGTCCTTTTTAGTTCCTGCACGTTTCTACAAATATGAGAACCACATCCAGTATCTAATACCCATGATGTACAAGAAGTAGAAAGATTAGCTTCTATCACATAGATACCTGAAATGGAAGTTACACTTCCTTTCTTCTTTTCCTGAAGGTAGAGAGGACAGTTCCTCTTCCAATGCCCGGGTTTGTTGCAATGAAAGCACTCACCCTCCTTAGGTACAGTTACCTTGGGTTTCTTAATGCCTCCTTTTGGCTTCAAAGATTTAGAAGTGGGTTTGGCAATGGACTTTCCTTTGCTTTTCCCTCTCTTGTCCTTGCGGACCATGAAAATGGTGGACTTGTTCTTTGCAAGCTCTTGCTCGACTGTTCGTAACATATTGAGCAATTTTGGAAGGGGTTTTTCAAAGTCATGCATGTTGTAGTTCATCACGAATTGACTGTAGCTATTTGGCAACGATTGCAAAACTACATCAATGGCCAACTCCTTTTGTAAAGAAAAACCTAGTCCTTCAAGACGCTCAATATGCCCAATCATTTTAAGCATATGAGTGCCAACAGGACTACCTTCGGACATTCTACAACGGAACAGTTCTTTGGATGTTTTGTACCTCTCATGTCTAGCTTGCTCTTGGAATAGCAATTTTAGGTGTTCGATCATATCGAAAGCCCCCATGTTTTCATGTTGCTTCTGAAGCTCAGGTTCCATGGTTATTAGCATTAGACATGAGACGTCCAAAGCATCTTCATCATGTTTTTTAAAAGTGTCCCTTTCAGTTCTAGGAGCACTAGAATTAGGTTCTTCAGGGATTTGTTGCTCCAAAACATACAGTTTCTTTTTAGCTTTGAGGACAATTCTCAAATTACGATACCAATTGATGAAATTTGTTCCATTTAGTTTTTCTTTCTCGAGAATCGATCACAGAGTGTTTTTGTTTCCATTGTTGGTTTGTGCCATTGGTAATCTACAATAGAGAAGCAGAGTTCTTAGTGTCATGAAATTTTATTGTTTAATAAGGAATTTCATCAAACAAGCTCCCACTATTTTAATCAAAACAACAACCCTCTTTTATTGTTTCGAAAAACGTCATAAGCTTTCTAGCGGGCCAAGATCCATATTCTCATTACCGATCAATTTAACTTTAAGTAAGCAAAAACATTTCTAATTACATCGATATGTAAATCTTGGATAGTTAGGTAAATAACTTTTATTTAAATTCATCATATGAATGTTCCCAACACATGCCTCCAAATCCCCAATCCTAATAGTTTTTCTTTAGGCTTAATTTGGTTAAGTCCGACCCAAAATGGCTTGTAGGAATCCTATGCTTACCTTATCTTACTAAGATTAAAGAGAGTACCCAGCTTTAGCATGACCCACCCTCGATGATCAAAGTCTTGACAAGTGCCATGTTTGGAAGACATCTTAAACTTAATATTTTGGTGAGGGATTTTAGTTAGTATGATTTTTACCATTCTTTATTTTGTAATAGATCGTTTCCTCATAGTTTGATTTAACTGGAATCCAGATTGGAGGAGGATCACGAGAATCACTTAAATACATTTCTTTCTTTGGCGGTTTAGGCCTTTGTGACAAAACCGGTTGAAATATAACTATGATGTACTAAGACCTTATCACTCAAGATCGACGGTCCACTTTATATCTTATATAAATACCAAATTTTGTTTTATCAAAACTCATTTTGATTTGTAAAACTCCTTTTACTTATATATTTTGAAATCATATTTTGTTTTAAAATGTTGTAACAAGTATCACATACATACAACCACGCATAACAAGACCATGACATCTTTAATTTTTCAGTCATTTCCTGTGTTCCCTTGGCACAGTCAGTAGTTTAAGAGAAGATAAAGAACATATGTAAAGCTGAATTAATGTAAGAGAATCATAGGAGAAAGTTAAGCAAGAAGAGTACTGACCAGTTCATAGCAACTAAACGAATTTCAGATAATTTGAAGTTGGTGTTGATTAAGTAATGAAATGTATTCCTCAAAAAAAAAGTAATGAAATGTAAATTAGAACATTCATTCTGAATCTAATAAACAGCTTACCTTCTGGGAATAGTCAGAAACACCTGATATCTTGCAATGCACATCTGCACCCCCTAGATCTTCAGAAGATGTTTCTTCCCTAGTAGCAACATGAAAACTATTCATTTAATACAAGTGCACAGATCCACAATTCCATATTAGAACATCAAATGAACCCTAAAATTCTTAAAATCAAAAAAATCGAGTATGATTTTGATAAAAACTAATGATAAGATGCTAATCATCAAAATTAAATATACGACAATCCTCACTTTGGATGCATTTCCTAATAAATCAGATGAACCCTAAAATTCTTAAAATCAAAATTGATCGAGTATGATTTTAATAAAAACCAGTCATAAGATGCTAAAATGATCGAGTATGATTCTGAACATCAAATGAACCATAAAATCATTCAAACCAAAACGATCGAATATGATTCTAATAAAAACCTGTCATAAGATGCTAATCACCAACTAGAAGAAAAAAATATAAAAAAGACCACTCACCTTAGATGCATTTCCTAATAAAACAGCAGGCTGAACATCAGATGAACAGTAAATTTCTTAAAATCAAAGAGACAACAGGCAAATCAAAGCAACAAAGCGGCCATGGATTCCCAAGTACGCACAGGCAATAGTTATATTATTGATTTCACTTTCACCAGTTGAGATTTGTAAGAGAGAGAGAGAGAGAGAGAGAGATCGTTGTCTTCAACGATTTGTGGATTCCCAAACATTGGAGGTGCCCTTCAGGACAGCGACGACTTTCTTAGCGGCGGCAACGACTGTGAGGGGCTTAGGGTGTTTGACGACGGTGAGAAAATTGGACGATTTATGTAAGTAGGGTTCCAAAATGGTTAAGAATAATGGATTGTTTTTTATTTAAAAAAAAAAGTCTACAGCGACGACATATCGACTCTATTGGTTATCTTAAAGTTTTATTTTAAAAAAGCAAGTTGTTAATTAATTTACTAAAAAAGTTAAAGAAAATTAAAAAAATTCTCTATAGCGACGACGTGTCGTTTCTATTGCTTATTTTGAATTTCTATTTTAAGAAAGCAATTTTAATTTACTAAAAAATTTAAAGAAAATTAAAAATTCATATCTACAGCGACGACATGTCGCCTCTATTGCTTATTGTGTCGCCTCTATTGCTTATTGTGAATTTTTATTTTAAGAAAGCAATTTTAATTTACTAAAAAATTTAAAGAAAATTAAAATTTTATATATACAGCGACGACATGTCGACTCTGTTACATTTTCACGAATTTTTATTTTTAGTTAAAAAATATTGGACACCTATTGCGACGACATGTCGTCGCTATATGATTTTTTTTAAAAAGATTTTTAATTCTTCAAGTATTTAGGGAAATCTGATTTTGAACCTATAGAGACGACTTCCAGGTCGTCGCTATAGACATTATTTTTTGTAGTGCCGTTAAAAAAATCTGCTAACTTAGGGGTACTTCGGTCTTTTTATCATTTCTTTACTTTTTTTATTAAGAAATTAAACAAATATATTAACATATTATATTAATATATATTATTTTATATTGATGCATAATGCAATCACCACCACCACCACCACCACCACCCCCCCATTCGTAAACCCTAAAAAAACCCTAGACTAAGTTTAAGAGCAACTTCATGGTGCCCTCCTTCTTTCCTCCCCTCTCTTTCTTTCTTCCTCATCACACAACATAAACCACTTCCTAACAATTGTGATAACATAGATTAGCATAGATACAAGAAACACTCCAGAGCCAAGAGCATTATTACTCACACCTACAATCGTCATAGACGACGGTATGGAGAGTTGTCGATTTAGTTTTGATTTATTTGGGTTTTTATATTTACTTTTTAATTTAGGGGTTGCTTTACGTTCCATATTTAGGATTTCATTTAATTTTTTATTTAGGGTTTAATTTAGTTTTAAATATTTGGTTTTTAGTATCTAGGGTTTGATTTAGTTTTTAAATTTAAGGTAGGGTTGGGTTGTGGGGTTTTCCAGAGTGTAGGGGTGTCAAGGGGAAGAAGAGGTTTGTGGGTTGGATATGAGTATGATTTTAGAATTAGGGTTATGATTTTGGAATTTGGGTTTGTTTTTTATTTTGGAATCTGAAACTAAATGACAACCATAAGGACCACATCCGAAACAAAATGACAACTACGATGATTAAAATTGTAATTATTTTAAAAATAGGAACAAGACTTAATATTGAGTGGCAACTACAAGGACCAAAAGTGTAATTTACTCTCTGAATAGCAAAACATAATTAGATTTTTTTGTGTATGCACCATGGGAGGATCACATTGTGATCACTTGGAAAAAGATAGTGTTTTATGAATTGCAAAACATAAAAAAAATGTTATTTTAATAGATCATTTTGAAATCCCTTATATTACAGTAGTTTATACGTTATTTGTCAATTTTCAAGTTGTCATAGACAAGTTACTGTAGCATATATCTGTTGCAACAGGAGATTGATCCAACACGAGCATATTGAATTTTCAACAACTATTGCTTCACTTTGGTGGTGAGTAGTTTTTTAATCTGGGCATTTACCACCATTACAATAAATGTTTGTATATGGATTATTTTTTACAGTTTTATTATTTTTTTTAAACTACAATTTTTTAGGTTATTGTTAAGACACAGTCTCATTGGATTCAAGATCATCCAATACGAAGATTGCAATCTGAAGTTAATGCTGAAAGTCACTCTCAACCATAGTCTAGGGTCTAAATTGTAATAAGTGTCAAAGTTATAATATCTAGATATTATTTAGATATTATGTTTTTAGTTTAATATTAGTTTAAGTTTTGATAATATCTTATAAAGATATTATCTCTTTCTCTCTATCTATCGATCAAATCATAACAATACACAACACACACAGATAAGGTGTAAAAAGAGAGAAACAAAGAGAGAGCTTAAAACTTCAAGAAACTCAACCGTGTAATCATCGTTTGTTATCGAAACAGGTTGGTTTATCTTCTATTTGTTCGTTGTTTGATTATCTGGTAACGATCACGGACTCACAATTGGTATCAGAGCTGATCCAGATTCAAAATCAAAATTTTCAACTCTCTGTGTTCTTCATTATTGAAGAACACTGTACAATCGACAAAAACTTCAAATCTGTGGTTATTTTCGAAATCAAAGTGTTGTGTATTGTTGTTGTTAATAAGGAGATCTTATTGTCAAAATTTGGTGACTTAATTCGACCTCTAGGAAGTTTAATTTGTGAGTTGCAGGCTGTTTTATCGAAGAAGATAGTGTACCGGTCTTAAGCATATTATCGGTCCTTATAATATCGGTCATTTACTCTATCGGTCTTACTACAACTATCGGTCAAACACCATCCTAATATATCTCTTACCTCACGTGTCCACCTCCCTTTTAAGCAACATCCCCTTATAACCTCCACGTGTCCAATTTCCACCAATCAATTCCTCCAATTACAATATATCGGTCCATAACCTTTGTACCGGTCGACCACCTTTGTACCGATCTCACACATTATTTATCGGTCCACTACATCCTAATACCGGTCCATATTATTTTTTTTGTACCGGTCGAAGTCACTTCACTCTCAAGCATATACCGGTCGACCCACATCCATCATATTACATTCTATCGGTCCATCTTTTTACAAAATCACGTCCAAGAAATGGCAAAGATCACATGTTTCAAGAATCACGTCCAAGATTGAATTCTTCAAAGAGCAAGTATTCTGAAGATATGCTGATTCGAGAGAAATTTTCATTGAAGATACTTTGCTGAAGAATTTCGAGCTCAAACTGAAGATAATTTCTTCCCATGAACTGAAAGAAAGATAATCTACATCTTTTGGGGAGTTTACTATATCTTGAAGATTAAGAGAGAGATTGCATCTTCTGTGCTGAAAGAGAAGATCGTATTGTTAAATCATTTTCGTAATGATCTTGATCCAAAGGGGGAGATTGTTAAGACACAGTCTCATTGGATTCAAGATCATCCAATACGAAGATCGCAATCTGAAGTTAATGTTGAAAGTCACTCTCAACCATAGTCTAGGGTCTAAATTGTAATAAGTGTCAAAGTTATAATATCTAGATATTATTTAGATATTATGTTTTTAGTTTAATATTAGTTTAAGTTTTGATAATATCTTATAAAGATATTATCTCTTTCTCTCTATCTATCGATCAGATCATAACAATACACAACACACACAGATAAGGTGTAAAAAGAGAGAAACAAAGAGAGAGCTTAAAAACTTCAAGAAACTCAACCGTGTAATCATCGTTTGTTATCAAAACAGGTTGGTTTATCTTCTATTTGTTTGTTGTTTGATTATCTGGTAACGATCACGGACTCACAGTTATCCTCCCTTGCGGTTGAAGGTCGACTACTTCACTCATTAAACATGTAGAGAATGAGATTTGAAGTCATAAAGTTACTAATTATTATTAAACAATATAAAGTTAAGCATAACATATCCGTTCTTTTTACATATGTTCAAACATTTATTTGATAATGATCATATCACATACCAACTCCATCTAATATGGGGAAGGTAATTCTTGAACTTATAGTATACAAATATGCATTAAATGCATCTAAAAGAGAAACTAAAGTGGACGATTTAGAGGTTGTTTGACAATTGCTTAATGTTTTGGTGCAGAATGATTAAGTGATCGGAATGATTAAGAGACTCCTATGATATAGTATAAAATGGAATATGGTTGTTCGGTAATTGTTCAGGATGAAATTAAGGCTCTGAATGGTTAAGGGAGACTCAAGATACAAAATCATTAAGAGTGTTTTAGAATCATTAAGAGACAAACTTTTTTTTGCCAAACAAGATTCACCTCTTAGCGATTCAAAAGTTACCTCTTAATGGAACTATTAAGAGGTAAACAAACAACCCCTTAGTTAATATTAAAGGGTAATTTTGTACTTATTAAATTTTCTATTTTTTCTATTTTTTAATACACGGTTACATAATCATTTCCATGTTTTTAGGAAGGATAATTATGGAACTTATCTCTACTATTCTATTAAAGTTCTAATAAGGTTTTTGGAAAAAGCGGTTTTTGGAAAGCCAAATTTTACGCTCACATTCTCTCTCACGCTCCGTTCAAGAAACGCTCTCACTTTTAGGGATGAATCATCCCTCTGGATAGTGTATTTCTCCGGCGACAACCTACTCAAGAACACAGGTAAGATTTGTCTGTGATGTTCAAAACTGCATCCCACGTCTGCGATAATCTCCAAATAGCATCCCACTCCTTCTATTCCAAACGATGAAATCTCTCCCTCAAATCAAACCCCATATGTGCATCCTATCCTATAATAAGCAACGGGACCAAATCTTCTGTGTTCTCAATGATGTTAAGCAGGGACAAATCGAAGGAGAAACAGGACGTTTGGCTAATATTCGTCAGGTTTGATTTCTTGATCTTTTCGACTTTTTTGTGTTTTTTTAAAGGATTTTTCATGTGGGTTTTTGGTTTGGATTTGTGGGTCGTGATGGGTTTGTTTGATTTTGCAGGTTGTGGAGTTCAATTTTGGGTTAATCAAAATTAGAGTTTCTTTGATTTTATTCAGAAATTGAAGCAGTAAATCCTTCTTGACGTTTTAAGTGGTTGAAAAGTGAAGTTGTTTTTTTTGGGTGAAATATAAGGGGGGTTTTAGAGTTTTTGTTATGGTTTGGTTTATATCGAAGGAATCTGAACAAATTTGTTTGATTTTGGGAAGGAAAATTAGGGGTTTTTATGCACGGTTTTGGGGAAATGTGTTTTGGGTGTTCTTCTCAATCATATTCGTATATAATATGCAACCTAAGTTCTTGAGTTCTATCCTTTCAGTACATGGTTCTTCGAATATAAGGATGTTGTTTTTGATAGGTTCTGTTAGAGGCTTAGAGCCTTAGAGGAGCTCAAGCCCTATATTCTCAACAAGAAGAAAGAAGATAGCCATAGCTTTGTAGCGAAACAAGATGAAACCACTTGTCTTTTTCTGTGGATCAGTTTTGCTTAAAGAGGTATATCCATTTATTCTTCAATTTATCTTATATTCCAGTGTTTTTGTTGTATTTCTTGTGAATCTATGTGTTCTTCTGGATTGGGTTTTCTTGAATTGCGATAAGTTTGAGGCTTAGGCTATTACAAATTGAAATCACAAGTCATTCATGATGTTACTCTAACATAAGGATGCAGTTTAGTTGTTGGTTTAAACGTAATTGACGGACACAATATACGTGACCTTGCAACCAAAAGCATATCAATTATGTGTCTAGAAAGTACTAGGTTTAGAAATGAAAATCAAAGATTATATGTTTTGGTTGATCCACGTGAGTAATTGTTATTGTTGTTTGTTGTTTATTGTTTGCTGTACGAGAGAGTCATTGTGATTGTTGTGTTTGTTGCTTTATTATTTTCCATTGGATTTACTTATCATCTATGTAACATCAATGCAACCACATCTTCAATCTTTGTATTTTGAATATGTGTAACAAGTACATGACCTTATTTGTTGACTGTAGTTCAAGACCGGTCATAGTATGAAAATTGAAAAGGAACATGTTTGGAGTTCATTGATGCTAATAAAGCATAATGCATTGCATGATTTTCTGATTAATGCTCCCTACTTTTTACTTGAATAGCCTCTTTCTACAATTCACAAGGGTATACAGTATTATGACTATTGATTTACTGTGAGTGGTAAGGTTCATGAAGACGAGTTTCTTAGTATGGTAAAAAGTTTTCTAGAATGAGGACTCTAATGAAGGTAGTGATGGACTAATCTCTCATCTGATCATCCTAAACACGAGGGAGTTGCTTAGTAGTTTTTAATTATTTAATTCTATTGTGTAAAAGTTTTTCAATATAGTAAAATGCAATATGGTGTTTTCTCAGCCATTGGTTATAATATAAGGTATTATGATGAGAACATATAATGAGTTGTTGGAAGAGATTACACATCCTACGATTAAGGTTATTCCTGAATGCATAATGGCTACTACTATTTAATTTCTTCCTCGTACAATTGTAGGTTTTACTTTCCTTTTGTTTATTGGTCTTGTGCTTATGTATTTTTTCTCCTTGCTACAGATCAAGATTTTGTTCGTTAGTAGCTGTTGAGGGTTGTGCTTCCCTTGGATAGTTGCTAGAACCCCCGCTGTCATTGTTAATTTTTCTCAGGTGAGATTTTAATTTTAAAGTCACGGTAATTATTTATGTCTTAACGAGTTTTGCGTTATTTCCTTCTTCTTTTGATTTTAGTAGGTGCATTGTATTATGAACAAATTTGCACAACCGTGCTTTGCATTTAAATTGGGATATATATATATATATGGAGTAATTTATATGGATATTTTATATTAGATAACAAGTATTGTATATGCATATTAACTTACTTATAGTTATTTACTTGTTGTCAATTGGATATTTAGTCAAACCAACCATAGCAACATCCAAAATTTTATTTTGGTTAGTGCTGGACAAATATGAACTAATATTCGAATTTATTAGATACGTACCCTAGCGCACAGTTTCTTGAAACACATACTAATCCTTCCAATAGTGTAAATTGGGCATAGAATTTTGGAGGACTGTGTGGTCAAATAAGAATTGTCAAATCTCTCAAATCTTGACCAGAAAAGAGCAATTGAGCCACAAAAAATCCTCCTTGTTCGGCTACCCTTTTATTAATCCTCATAGTAGGAATAACTAATACCAAAAAAATTATTCCTAAGTCATCTTGGTTGATGTGAGACACTGGAACCAGTAAAATTTATACCAAGAATTCTTATTTTGTTTTGCAATTATACTGAATTTCTGCACAGGTGGATAGCGCTAACAAGAGAGGGAGGTTGAGTCGGTATATGAATGATAAAAAAGTAGTTGCTTTTCTTGAGTTTGTCATTTTACTTGCTCCGTTTGGAGGTAAATGCATTATTAAGTTGATAATTAAGATCCATGGCATTGGTTAGTATGTTATATTACAATAGGTATGATAGAGTAAGTAATTAATATGGGGATGAAAGGGTATGTGAATAAAGGAATTTGAAAATGAAAACGGTAGAAACATAGGTGAATGTAGGAGGGTATCTGATTGATGTGGGGCTTCTGATTTTTTTTTCTTTGCTTTTCTTGTAGGGACCGGCCAAAAATTTGTAGGCGTATAAATCCGTTTTCAGTGTTTAAGACATCATAATAAATATTCATCCGTAAAGACAAGACTACCCAATTAAAAAGTCGTTATCCTCCTCTATCATTTATATCAAATTTCTTTTTCCATCTTTACGGCGCCTTCTCTATCTTAACGATGGAAAAAGATATTCCACGTCAAAAAGGTTAGGTCTCGTATCTCAAAACGTTAGTGATTCTTGAAAATTGATGTTCTTAATTATGTGCTTTTAACAGATTTCAAGTTTTAAGTGCACAGACTTGTAGCATCTTTTCATCAACTCTTGTTATGCCCACTGCCAAATGCAGGAGGCATGGTTGATGAGTGATTCTCAAGTTAAATATCACAGTAAAGTGTGTAAGCTTGTTTTCCTCTTATTTCCATTTTTGCTTAATACGCTGATCCATGTAGTATGCCTTCTATGATTTGACATCTCACTTCAACATAATTCACTAAGTTTTACCGCAATGAAAACCACCTTGGTACCAACTCCATAGTGCCCCTAACCAATTTCGATGTCTTATGGCCCGACGGTCCGTGGCTTTCAATTTATATACTATCCAATTTCACTAAGGGGCAGTTTGTTTTTTTTAAAATACCTCTTAATGGCTCTTAAGTTTGAATGGTTTAGACCTTTTAACATTCAGACTGTTTTTTTTTCTTCCAATTTTCAGAACCTCTTAATGGCTCTTAAATATATCTTAAATAAGTAGTGATGTAACTTCTTAAAATCTCTTATCCCGCCTCATTTCATATGCACTCATTTTTCTCAAGACGCATCTAGACGTTACAAAAACAATCAATCTTATTGATTCAGATTTAAGACTTCAGCACCACCTCTTATTAATCAGAAGTGAAATAAGACTTTAGACCCTTTTAAAAAACAAACGCCACCTAAGTTTGGATCTTTGTGTTTTATGTAATGTTTTTTTAATATAATATTTAAAAATTAGCCTTTTTCTATTGTGGTTTTTTGCATATAATTGGATTGATGACATGTGGGACAAGTATTGGTGTTCCCCTTTGGGCAAAGCAGAAACAATCACTCTTGTTTTAATCTCAACTATCAATTGCATACTTTAGTGTTTAGAAATGGTGGATGAATTAGAGATTTCTTCTTGATTTTGTGGGGTTTAGAGTGGGAATTGGGACATGGAAAATGGAGGCTTAATATGAATCGGATCTAGACTAATGGGATCTCACCATCATTTCTTATAATAATCTCAAGGCACTGCACGGTTTAGTGGGATTGATGATCCTTACAAACCACCTTTGAACTGCGTAAAGTTTGCGGTTTTTTCTCATGTTTTTGTGAATAAGCCCCAATTCGTATAAGTTTTTTTTCCAGATCAATATCGAACAAAGGATGGAATTTGTCTAACACCATCCGGAATGGCAGGGCAAGTAGTTTCTTACTTGGGTGAAAATGGTTTTCTTCATGCTTGAGATTGAAATTGATTTCAACTTTGTGATTTATCATTGGTTTCTTACTTGGATGAATGGTATGAACACAAACTCATTCTCTTAACTATTGTGTGAATGGAATATTTTAGTATAGTATAAAACAGTCTTGTTGATTGAATGTTGGCGGCAAAGCTGTTGCATGACTCGAACCAAACTGAATCAAGTTGACAAAGAAGTTACTTCTGTAATGTGGTCCGATTTTGGTTTTGGTTTGGGAAACTTGACCATCGTCTTGTAGTTTGCTTTGGTTTGGTTTGACACTAGATGGTTATCGGATTGCTTATATATTGTTTCAAAAATGTAGTCATAAAACATTATGAAACGCTAATTAAAAATTGAGGATTGTTATAGAATCAATAGACCATCCAACAATTTGACCATATTTTCTCATGGAAATGAGCCGAATAAGGTATATATGTTATCTGAATTCGGCTCGAAAAAATAATATTGAGCTTGAGCTAGAATAAATTTTTTCAAGGTTGGGCTCGAGCTCGTGATCGATGAATTTGTTTATTGACTCGAGCTAGATAATTTTCATACATTATCCCTGATGGAGGTTGGTTTGTTCTGATAAACGTGGTGTTATTCAATATGGAACTTGTATACATGAATGATATTTTTCAGGAAAACTTGTTTACATTCCGCTGCATTGCGCGGGTATTTGACTAGTTAGATTTGAATGTTTTAAGATAAACACAATCACTCTTGATTGTAACTCATGTTAACAACTAAACACGTTTCAATGAATACAACCATTAAACTTGAACACTCACTTTTATTTCATGAAACACTACTTGAACTAACACTTTTATTTCATGAATGAACAATATCACTAGTTTCAACATATGTCATTGATAACTTCATTTCATTCTTGAACAGTCTCCCAGATGTCCAAACCCCATTCAAGTTTCATTGATTAATTAAATGAAGCACAATATATCATAATGATTGCACTTGCTAAGAAGTTCATGTGTTGAACATTTATCTGCATAATTGAACACTCAATTATGTGAATAGTTTGACATTCAACACCATCTACTTCAAAACTACTATAGTATTTGTAATTTCATGTTCATAAGTGAAAACACATGATGTTCACCTATTCATAAGTCAAACCACAAGTGCTAACATTTAATATATGAAAAATCTTTAACACAAGTATCCCATAAGTGAAACCACCAAGTATTATCATGATCCCTTACTATTAGTTTTTGTTAAGTCCAAATATTGTATCCAAGATTTAATATGGAAAGTCAAATATGTAAAAGTCAACAATGTCAAAGTCATGTAATAGTCAAAGCTTGTCTAGTTTACTTTGTGATTAAGTCTTGATTAGATAGTTGGTATAAATAGGTTTGGCTTGTGTAATCTTGTAACGAATAAGAAGCTCATATTGTGATATCAGACTTATGAATTCGAGATCTACTTTCTCTCTCTAGACTCTCTCTCTAGTTTTTCATAATATTGAGTAATTGCTTGATTTGTTTGGGATTTATTGATTAACAATTGGTATCAGAGCTGAACCAAACTTTTCAGGAATGATTTGATCATGATTTGAATTGAAATCTGTGTGTTTTGGATCGAAAATCTATATTTTCGAAAGTTTTTCAAGAAAACGAGTTCTTCACTGTTCAATCTGATTTTTGTTGGTAAAATCGTTTTTAGTGCAAGAAAATGGAATCATTGAGTTCGATTTATGTTGATGATTGATTCTTGTTTTAGTTTCATATCTTAATTCATTCAAAATCAATTCCAATTTTCGATTTTTGAAATTTTCTTGAACTCAAGTTCGGTCTCTGTTCATGATCAAAAATGTGCAAATTGTTGTTTTCAATCTGAATTTGTTAGTATATTTGAGTTTCATACTATTTGTTGATAAATCTGACAAGTTCTAGAGATCAAATGCGCAGGTTTGAATCGATTTGAGAAAGTATCAGCCAAAAACTCGACTTTGCGCAAGTTCATATGGTTTGTGCAAAATTCATAATCTTTTGCGTGAGATTATCCGAGCTTTAAGAAGAAAGTTTAGTTTGCGTATCAAGTCACATTTGCGTATCTTTAGGCAAATACGCAAAGTCCCTCTTGCGCATCAAGGCAAATACGCAAAGTCCCTCTTGCGCATCAAGTCTCATACGCAAAGGCTTCCGAGAATCATACTTTGCGTATCCCACTGGTTCCGAAAACCTGACTTTGCGTTACACATTGCATACGAGAATCTCTACTTTGCGCATCTCGTAGCTTTCACAAATCTAAGTCTGCGGAGGGGGACATTGTTCTGATTGTGATTAAATATTTTCTGATTTACAGTTTGGGAACGATCAATTTTTTTTTATCAAGTTGTTTCTCATTCAAAGTTTTCTAAGAGAGAGAAAATTTTAGATTGTTCGTATTTTGTTTTTGAATTCATTTCATCTCACGATAATTTTGTCAAATTCTTTTTGAAAAAGGATGAGTTCACCAATTTTGCTCAGAGGAAGATTCGAGCAGTGGAAAGCTGATTTTTTCAAATTTGTAGATACACATGAGCTGAGTTGTTATATCAGATTGTTGTTGACTGAAGGAGAGATGAAACCTCTTACTCCAACAGAAGATTGTACTGAGGATCGGGAGAAAAGAAAGAAAGGTGATATTTTAGCCCGAACTTTTGTGTTTAACAGTATTCGTCATGATATTAATGGTCACATAAAAACCTATCAATTGACAGGAAAAGATTTATACAAGTCAACAGGAAAGGAGATATGGGACTATCTTGAATGGACGATGTTAGGGCCAACGGTTGTGTCAGATCTAAAAGGAAAGATTTCTGATTTGGAAGCTAAAATTCAGCATAAAGTCTCTGTTGAGAGTAATGAGCAGAAAATTAAGAAATTGGAATCTGAGAATGCTGAGCTTAGAAAGAATATATTTGTCTTGGAAAGTTCAAATGTTGAGCTTCAAAGAAGAATATCTAACTTGGAACAAACGATGGTCAGAGAAAAATCTGATTTTGAAAGTAAAAAGAAAGAGTTCACTAAGAACTTTTCTGAGTTTTCCAGGAAGAGTGCTGAAGAGAAGAAGTCAGTGGAGCTCAAATGCTTAAAACTTTCTCAACAAGTGTCTGATTTTGAGAAAGTACTGATTTTGGAAAGAGAGAAATTTGATAAAGAAAAGAGGCCATAGAACAAAAGAATGTGTAGGATTCTTTAAAGAATTATCCGGCCAGAGAAATGATTCAGAAAAAGGATTTGAAGAAGAAATATCCATCTTTGAGTCTGAAATCAAAAGGCTAACTTCCAAGTTGTCTGAATCGTCTGCTTCTGCGCTGAAAGAGCAAAGGACGAAGTCTGAGTTCTCAAAGAAGATTGACCAACTTGAGAAAGAAAGAGACATCTTTGCATCAAAGATCAAAGAGCTTGAAAAGTCTGTTTCAAGTTCTACTCAGAAATCTGTCTCTTCACAAAGGTTAGTTAAATATTTTAATCAGATTCGTCGATCTAACATTTTCTTTGATGAATATTTAGATGGTTCAGATACATCTTCAAGAAGAAAAAGCTACAAGAAAGAGAAACTGGTCTGAAGAAATCGGTCAAAGATGACAAGAAAGATGAGCTGAATGGAAAGACATCATGTGTACATGTTCACAAAGCAAAGAAGAACAAAGAGCATAAAGGTAAGTCCAAATATTGTATCCAAGATTTAATATGGAAAGTCAAAGTTGTAAAAGTCAACAATGTCAAAGTCATGTAATAGTCAAAGCTTGTCTAGTTTACTTTGTGATTAAGTCTTGATTAGATAGTTGGTATAAATAGGTTTGGCTTGTGTAATCTTGTAACGAATAAGAAGCTCATATTGTAATATCAGACTTATGAATACGAGATCTACTTTCTCTCTCTAGTTCTTCATAATATTGAGTAATTGCTTGATTTGTTTGGGATTTATTGAATAACAGTTTCCTAACAACTCATGTTCATTAGTGAAACCACAAAGTATTCCATAACTAATGTGAACAATCAAGAGAGATTTTAGGGACGTGAATAGTTGCCTAAATGATATGTTATGAACTTTTACAATTTTACCCCTGTTCACTCTTTTTCAAAATTGATTCAGCAGGTTTCACGTGCATCAACTTCTCTTTAATTTATTACAAAATTGTCACCATTCATTCTCATCTGTTGATTTCATAAAATAAAGATCTAGATTGGCTTGTTGAGTTAACTATAAGTATGTGCTTAACTGTAACATCCGAGATTTTGGTAAGTATTTGCATATATGTACATATATATATATGTATATCCATTTTAATAAGTAAGTATAGTTAGCCCGAGAGTTTGATTTTTGGAACTGTGGCTATTGCTAAGAATGACTTACCTTTAATCTTAAGCGTGTCGGGATCGAAAGATGAAATCTCGAAGTTTGGAATCACCGGTGTGACAATGCCCGGCGATTGTGACACATGTCACTATCGCCAGGGGCAAGGTCGCGAGGGCCAGGATGCCTTAGGTGCACATTGAGTGACAGTGCCCAACGATTAGAAAATGCACATAAGTCCAAGTACTCCATCCACCCGGGGAACACCAAAATGTATAGGGACTTGAAACTGAATTATTGGTGGCCGGTTATGAAGATGGATATGGCGCACTATGTGGAGCGATGTGTGACTTGTCTTCAAGTGAAAGCCGAGCACCAACGACCTTACGAAAGTCTTCAATCCCTGGAGATTCTCGAGTGGAAATGGGAGCATATTATCATGGACTTCGTGACTAAGTTGCCAAATACCTTGAGAGGCCACGATACCATTTGGGTAATAGTTGACCGATTAACCAAGAGTGCTCACTTCGACGAATTGGCGAGAGACGTTACCCATGGACAAGTTGGCGAAGCTATACATCGACGAATTGGTTTCTAGGCATGAGGTGCCTTTGTCCATCGTCTCAAATTGTGATAGTCGATTCACCTCATATTTTTGGGACGACCTACAAATAGATATGGGTACTAGAGTGTAGTTGAGCACGACATATCATCTACAAACCAACGGTCAAAGCGAGAGAACGATTCAGATATTAGAAGATATGTTGAGATCATGTGTGATCGACTTTGACGGTAGTTGGGACTCCTATTTACCATTGGTGGAATTCGTGTATAATAATAGCTACCACTCGAGTATCGAGATGGCACCGTTTGAGGCCTTATAAGGGCGGAAGTGTAGGACTCTCGTATGTTGGCTAGAAGCGGGTAAGAAACAATATTCCGGACCCGAAATCGTTCAAGAAACGGCCTATAAGGTTAAGAGCATCCGGGAGCGGTTGAAGGCGGCACAAGATCGACAAAAGAGCTATGCCGACAAGAAAAGGCGACCGATGGAATTTCAGATGGGGGATCGTGTGATGCTAAAGGTATCCCCATGGAAGGGTATTATCCGGCTTGGAAAGCGCGGGAAGTTAAGTCCCCGTTTCCTTGGGTCATTCACCGCGATCAAACGCGTGGGACTCCAAGCCTATCAGTTAGAACTTAGAACTCCCACCAGAAATGAGTGGAATTCACAACATATTCCATATATGTTACCTACGGAAGTGTTTAGCGGAAGAGGAGAGTGTTATACCCCTCTTAGAAATTAGAGTCGACGAAGGAAACCGTGTATGGAAGAACCTGATGCGATCCTAGAAAATAAGTCAAAAAGACTACGACACAAAGAAATCACGATGGTCAAAGTTCAATGGAAGCATCAATGGGGCACGAACGTGACGTGGGAAGCTGAAGAGGATATGAAGCACAAATACCCTCACCTTTTCGATTTGCCTAGATTTCAAGGACGAAATCATTTCCAAGTTGGGGAGGATTGTAACACCCTAGATTTTTGGTAAGTATTTGCCTATATGTATGTATATATGTATATCCATTTTCATAAGTAAGTATAGTTAGCCCGAGAGTTTGATTTTTGGAACTGTGGTCTATTGCTATGAATGACTTACCTTTAACCTTAAGTGTGTCGGGATCGAAAGAAGAAATCTCGGAGTTTGGAACCACTGGGGCGACAATGCTCGGCGATTGTGACACACGTCACTATCGCCAGGGGCAAGGTCGCGAGGGCCAGGATGCGTTAAGTACACATTGAGCGACTTGCCCGGCGATTATGTCTAGGGTCACTGTGGCATGGCATAATCTCGCGGATGGTACCGCAGAGGGGTGGAAGCGAGCGATTGTGCCCCGCGACTATGCCAAGGGCATAGTCGTTGTGTCATACTCGCTCACGGACTCCAGGTCTTTAAGGCACCAATTTCATCTCTCTCCTCATTTATGCTCTCATCTACCTCCTTCATTCTCTCTCAAAAATGAAACCCACAACATTTACTCCATTTTGGAAAGCTTTTAAAGCTAGATTTGGAGCTCTAGAAGTGGACCATCATCATCTTCAATCTAGGATTGAAGTCTTTACCTCAAGGATTCATCACTCCACTCTTCATCCAAGAAAACTTGAGATTTCCTAGGTTTTTGACCTAAAACCTAATTTTTGAGTCATTCTTATTTTCTAAAACTATATACATGGTTTAAAATCACCTTCCCTTACTTATGATTATCTCTTTACCTTTGTTGTGACTCACATGATAGTCAAATCAAAGATCATGATATTAAGGGATTTTAGGGTTTTGATAATGTTGGTAAAAGCACTGAAGGTGAGAATCTAAATATGTTTTTTATACACATTTATGCCTCCCAAGATGAATGTTGTTCCTTTTCATATTTATGGGATTTTGGAAATACTAGGTCAAGCTAGGATTTTTGGGAACTCATGATTGATGATCAAATAAACTTGGAAAAATAACTTGTTATCCTAGAATGGTCA
Organism: Arctium minus; assembly: GCA_954870635.1. Classification (NCBI taxonomy): domain Eukaryota; kingdom Viridiplantae; phylum Streptophyta; class Magnoliopsida; order Asterales; family Asteraceae; genus Arctium; species Arctium minus. The sequence goes on from OX941082.1 coordinate 11,367,789, forward strand.
TTATTCTCAAGTATTACAAATGTTGAAGAGAAATGGTTGTTCACCATATTTGTAGTGTTGGAATGAAAATAGTATTTAGAGTATGGACATTCATGGTACATATTTGATGGTCATGTTCACTTGAACGGTATTGTGGGTTAAATTGGTACGTAAAATGGAATTAGAAATGTGAAAGTTTATCATTGTGTATACTTGGACTATTGACTTCCAAATCATGGATGAAAGGTGTGGCTAAAGACCCGGTTTGGGTTGGTGTCCACTAAGGCTAAAGACTCGGTTTGAGTTGATGCCAGATACGACTAAAGACCCGGTTTGGGTTGATGTCCAACAAGACTAAAGACCCGGTTTGAGTTGATGTCCAATAAGACTACAGACTCGGTTTGAGTTGATGTTCAACAATACTAAAGACCCGGTTTGGGTTGATGTCTAACAAGACTAAAGACTCGATTTGGGTTGATGTCCCACAAGACTAAAGACTCGGGTAGAGTTGATGTTCACATTTATCAAATGCCTCTCCAAGGATTTTATTTATATGATGTATTAACATTTGTGAATCGTGAAGTTTACATGATACACTCCCGTGCTTAAGATACTATCATTTAACTGCTTGATCTCACAAGGCGATTAGCCTAACAATTTTTCTTGGAATGTCATGTAAACCAGATTCCCATAGCGGCAGGGTTCGAAAGTGTTGAGGGATGAGCGTGTTGGTCGATAGCGGCATCTTTTGGAGATTATGTCGTTCGGAGACTTTTGGGCATACAGATTGAATAAAAGCCTTTTGGGGGATCTGTTGACAATTGTATTAATCTAGACATAGATGGTTTATATTGGTGTATTGTCATTGTTAATTCCCACATATAGAACTGTAAACGCTATTTACTCTTCCCCTTTTGGGCATTGATATTTATAGAAATGTCAAGTTTATGGTAGTTCTTTTTAGGTTTAAATTTGCCCTCATTTTTAGGGGTGTTACATTAACAAATGAAAGAGTCTTTTTCTTTCTCTCTCTCTCTCTCTCTATATATATATATATATATATAGAGAGAGAGAGAGAGACGAAAGATCATGTGAGAAGAAGAGTTAAAGTGAGAATGTAAGAAGGGATCTGGACCCTTTATCACTTTTAATCTGAAACTCACCCATGAATCGCGCTTGATACAGGGATTCAACTGATGCATATGTGAATACGTGAACCCATGTGATTTACATATGCACTATATGTACATATGTGGACCCATGTGATTCACATATGAACTACATGTTTATATTAACTGATTCACATATTAACTCGTGCGATTCACATATGAACTATTTAACTGATTAACAGATCAACTGACACCCCCTAGAGTGAACATATTTATGTGGAGAGTGATGCTCGTCAGAATTTCTTCCTGAGACAATCTCAATAAAATGAAGGTGGACCTTGACAATATTCTATGTCTAACTTATGGCTTCGGAACTGAAACTACATGTCATCTACTGTTAGATTGTACCGTGGCGACAGAGGTTTGGAGATTTATAGAAAGATGGTGGTCAATATCCTTTCTCGCGGACAGGTTCATGGAATCGATGATCAATGGAATCAACTCTTCAAACAAGGACAGTCATATCAAGAAGAAAGCTTTGGAAGCAGTCTTCTTCACCAATTGCTTCATGTTATGGTGTTTTCGAAATAGATGTGTCTTGATAGTTCCACTCCTTATAAAGATTCTCTCCTCGATTAGATTGTAGAGAAATCATTTATTTTGGATTTTGGCTAAGAGTAAAGGGAGCATTAAAGACCCGATTATGTGGAGGCTCCAACCTTTTGATTGTTTCAAAAACCTGTAATGTTCTTGTCTCTCGTTTGCTAGCTTCTTGGAAATGAAAATGGATATAAAACTTAGATGAAATGGAGATGAACGATGATGAAAACAGATATGAAACCGAGATGACACAGAGATGAGAGGCGATGAACGGAGATGAAAACGGATATGAAACCAAGACGACACGGAGATGAATGACGATGTGATGAATTTGGTGTGATGAAATATGTGATATCGACGAGCATGGTGAAATCTGGTGTGCTAGTACGAGTGATAAACTACTTACAGTGTGCTTTTGCTTTATCCTAATCGCCGACGAGAATGGTGATGTCGCATAAAAATGGTGATGGCTACAAAAATGGTGATGACGCATTCGGAAATGGTGATGATGCTTTTCAAATGGTGGTGCCGCATATCCACTTACAAAGACATATTTGATATTTGGTTTATTGTTTTTTTTAATTACCATAATTAAACGATAATGATATACATATCTCCTAAAATAACTCAAAAAAATAACTACCATATATATAACCGTTTTAAGCAAATGACTATTACACCCATGTAAAGTAAAAAATAGAAAATAAAAAGAAATTCATTGATTGGTTGATATTGGTGTACAAAGTTTGCATTTTAGGAGCGGTTTTCAAATGATCGTTCCCCTATATATATATATGTGTGTGTGTGTGTGTAGGTGGGTTTAAGCGAGGTCGATACCTATTTAAGAAAATAAGAGGACAAATCTCAACCACTTGTTAGATCAAATCAAGGTCTGAAATAAGGAATGGAAAAATTAGTAATTATTTGCCAAAAAAAAACAAGTTTCCACCGTGGTCAAATGAAAATAGGGGTAAAATGGGGACTTTTTTATTGTTATTGAATTGATAATTAGGTGGGCGAAAAATTAGAGATCTAATTATCCTTACTAGATCACAGACCTTCCTCTTTTCCAAAAATCTCCCAATCATCATCCCATTGGGGTTGAAATCTTGAAAAAACTTCTCAAATACGCTCTCCTCTAGCAAATCTACTATATCCACAAATAGATTTATCAAAAACCTGTTTAATCCAAGCTCATTTTCAACGATTTCGAAGCTTTAGCATGGAGGTGCAAGGTATGATTCTGTGTTTTTGAAACTTAATCATGTATGTTCAATTTTGGGGTTCTTAAAACTAAACCCTAGGGGGGCGTTTGGTTCGCAGATTCTGATGGAATCTGATGGAATTGGAATGTCCAATTCCTTTGACCAAATTCAATTCTTTTGTTTGGTTCATTCTTTTCTATGGAAGGAATGCGTGAATTCCACCAAATTCCACAAATGAAGGATTTGAACATTCCATCCTAAAATCCAAGGATTTCAATGGAGTGAAATCTTATATTTTGATAATTCCAAATTTACCCTTTACTCCAAACTAAACCCTACTAATATTGATTATCATCAAACACCAACTATCTCTCTCATCTCTATCTCCCTCTCTCTCCTCTCGCTATCGTCTCTCCTCTCTCTCTCTTCCCTCTCTCTCCTCTTTCTCTCCTCTCTATTTCTCTCCTCTCTCTATCTCTCTCACCTCCACTCTCTCCTCCCTCTCTCTTCCCTCTCTCTTTATCTCTCCTCTCTCTCTCCTCTCTCTCTCCTCTCTCTTTCTCTTTCCTCTCTCCTCTCTCTCTTCCCTCTCTCTCTTTATCTCTCCTCTCTCTCTCCTCCACTCTATCCTCTCTCTCTCTCCCTCTCTCCTCCACTCTCTCCTCTCTCTCTCTCTTCCCTTTCTCTCATCTCTCTATCTCTCTCTCCTCCACTCTCTCCTCTCTCTCTCCCTCTATCCTCTATCTCTCCATTCTCTCCTCTCTCTCTCTTCCCTTTCTCTCCTCTCTCTATCTCTCTCTCCTCTCTCTCCTCCACTCTCTCCTCCACTCTCTCCTCTCTCTCCCTCTATCCTCTATCTCTCCTCCTCTTTCTCCTCTCTCTCCTCTCTCTCTCTCCCTCTATCCTCTATCTCTCCTCCACTCTCTCCTCTCTCTCTCCCTCTCTCTCCTCACTCTCTCGGCATCATTCATGTGCTAAAATAATAAAAACAATTTTTGTTAAAAATTAAACTATTTAATGACTATTTTATTAAAGTAATTTTTGTTTAAAAAATTAAAATAATCAAAAAGGGTATTTTGGTCATTTACCAAAATTCCATTCCAATTCCGAAGCTACAATCTGTGAATCAAACAGAAAAATTCCAATTCATTTAACAGATTCCATTCCAATTCTGTCAACAAAACAGGTGGTCAAACCTGACAACATTCCATTCCAATTCCATCAAAGTCAAATTTCTTTGACATATTCCATTCCATCAAAAAACATTCTGCGAACCAAACGCCCCTTAGGTTTTCTTCTGACAATTTTCGTTTTCTTTCTTTCTTTCTTTTTTTGGTTGAATGTTGTCAAAAAAAAAGTAAAAGGGTTGCAAAGAAATAAGGTACTTAGACTTTCAAAAACACCAACGACAATCCTGTTGACATTGACAATATGAACCTTCTCAAGGACATGGCCAAACAGTCTCAAACCCACCTATCATGAATCATGAAGGAAGCAGGTATGAACTTCATGGAATCATATGTGATATATTACACTGAATCACTAGTGATGAAGTGTTGACTGAATCACTAATGATACAATGCAAAAGTTGAAACATCATATTGGTTTCCTTTTGTAATTTCTTAGATCATAGGCAAAAGTTAAAACATCATATTGTCCTACACATGGAATCATATGTGATAGATTACACTGAATCACTGGTGATGAAGTGTTAAGTGAATAACTGATGATACAATGCAAAGGTTGAAACATTATATTGGTTTCCTTTTTGTAATTCCTTTTTGTAGTTTCGTAAATCATATGCAAAAGTTGAAACATTAGATTGTCCTACACATGGAATCATATGTGATATAGAACTTTACAGAAAGTCTATATATGACAGATTGGTTTCCTTTTGGAATCATGGAATCATTTGTGAAATCATATATGATGTACAAAGTAACATAAATTGTTATTGATGTATTGTGAAGAGAGGAGGAAGTCTTTATGATATCTTTTAAAACTATATATCCATATAAGTGATTTTAGGGTTGAATGTTGTTGATTTATGTATGATTTACAACTTAACATGAATGGGTTGTGCATTATTACTGATCATAAATGATATAGAAAAGTTATAATATTATGATAAGTAATTTGAACATATTATGTACATGAGTACAAAGGGCAAAACTGTGTTTTTAGTGTTGTGATCTTTTTAAATCATAATTGGTGTATAGAGTAACAAACCTAGGTTGTTCATATGTGTACTTATCATATGTAGTTTGCAATGTTCTCTACTTCAAATGGTAATGAACCACAATGTAGTTGTAGTTGGGTTTTATGGGGTTCTTGTCTTACTACATCATCGGTATAATACTATAATCATATATGTTATAATATGCATGCGGTTTGTGCCTTACCCATAATAATTATGATTCTATTTTCATTACATGTGATCTTCTGGATGATGGTTTATATGGTTTGACCTCGCTCGGTCTTAAAACATGGTAATTTTTGTATGTAACCTTTTTTTAAATATTTAATCAGTTGTGATTGCAAATACATATGTGTAAATGATGGTGCATTACTAATGTGCAAGTTCTTCCTTTGATAAGCAAAAACGTCAAAAAGAGGTTCCAAGTCATGATAACATCGATATGGAAAATACAAGAAAGAAACAGGTAGTAGACGCTGGAACATCCAACCGGACAGAAAAGATGTTGAGGGATAAAGAACCAATATTGAACGACTTGCTTAGCTTTTAATATAGATTATAGTAGTTTTTTGGATAAATTTTCAACTTTATGAACACTGCAGTTATTTGGGATAATATATTCAACTTAGGAGAACTTAAAAGATGTAGGTTTATTTGGTTTACTTTGAATGGTGTATGGATGGTGTTTTGCAAATATTATTTGAAGTTTAGTAGTTTGTTTGTGTTATTCAAAGACATATGTGTGATATATTATTACCATGTTATATGTTATGACCTTGGAAAGATGAATACATTACAAAAACTTTTTATCCAAATTCTATATAATATAATCATATTTGTTCAAGACTTATGAATTAGAAAAGAAAAAAAAAACTTGACAAAAATGTGATGTTAACATATGATTGAGGAAAAAAAACTTGGAAAGAACTAAAAAGTGATATTGTATGCATAGTTATGATTATATAAATTTCAGAACCCATAATACTTGTACATAGCATGCACAACACATATTGAAATCATTTGTGCTTATAATGGTATAATTATGTCCATAAACATTATCCCAAAACCCCACATGTGATCAGTTGTGATCTAATTAAGATGAAATCATTTATGCTTATAATGGTATGCATTATGTCTGTAAACCTTATCTCAATATCCTATATGTGATCAGTTGTGCTCTTATTAATATGGATATTATACATAAACATTATGGACAACCTGCTGACAAAATAATCACATGTGATTAAGGCTTATTAAATCATATATAAATTACGTTATTCGTAAAATGTAATAGTAACATATGATTTAGCAAACACCAATGGACAAAACTAACAGAGGATATTGTATGCATAGGCATGATTAAACATATCGCTAAAGACATATACAAATAATAAATGAAAGGCTTGAACAAATATGAAATTCCATTCATTTCAAACAACAAAACAAATAAGCTCAATGTAAATAACCATAACCAAAACCATTGGTATAACATGAAACGAAGCAAAACCAAACACTGTCTAACATATTCAAATAAATAATCAAGTTCATGATATGCCATCAAGCATCATATTAATCGGACACTCCTTTCTTCACAGGACAATTGTGGATGTCATGGTTGGTGAGTTCATTACATCTCAACACTTTCTCTTGGGACGAGCATTCTTTATAGCTCGCTCTTTGCCACCAATCATAGACACAACCAAGGTTCCAATGGTGTGCACCTAAAAATGTTAATACTCATATCTGTAACAACCAACATCACATGTGATCTTAGTACTATATTTACCTAGCCACACTTTATGAATCTGTGAACTGGAAGTTTCTATTACAAAAGGAAACCAAATAATCACATATGATTATTCTCCATTTCATATGACATATTCTACTTACTTATAACTATTTTTAAATGATTTATGTTGTGTGCATCAACTATTCACAAATGATTATTAATCTTTCATAAATGTATGTGGTACAACGATGATTTACATTTGTGATTTTACAATCTTCATAATAGATTACATTGAATCACTGATAAAGAAGTGTTAACAGAATTTAGACTACTGATGAAACAGTGCAAAAGTTAAACACATTATATTGGTTTCCTTTTTTAATTTCTTAAATCATATATGATGTACACAATAGCATAAATGGTTTATGATATTATGTAACACCCGAAAAATTCGAGTAAGGTTTACCGGCATGTCATGCCTCACCTTCGTAATCTCTTGTATCTCGAGCCCAAATCTCAGTCTAGAACTCCTAATTGATCCTATCCCCTTAAGCTTGGTCTCGTATTTGTCGAATCGAAGGAAAACAGGACGGGTCGTGCTTGGCGCGAGAGTGCCACGTGACTATGACAAATGTCATAGCCGCAGGTCACAATCGCCGAGGGTTTAGGGGTCGCGGTACGTGTCGAGCGACTTTGACCGCGATAGTGCCAGTGGCACAATCGCGTGTCACTATCGCTGAAATGGTACCGAACGGAGGGTGGAGCTCACAACTATGACCCGAGACAATGCCCTTGGCACTGTCGCCGGGCATTGTCGCCCATGGGGTCCTGTCGGTATAAAATCCACTTTTTCACCCAATTAATCTCATTTTCTTCCCCAACCCGTTTCAGATCCAATTTGGAGAGCCTCTTAGGCGATTTTCACTCCATAAATTCCTCTCCTCATTCTTTGTCAACCTAGGGTTTGTTGAGATCAATTGTGGATCACCAAGAACTTAAGCTTGTGGGTTCAAGTGTTGTGACTAAGGTAATCCCTTCCATCCTTCACCTAAAATCAAGGGTTTTGATATTTCCTTTCCTCTCTCATTTTGTTGGGATTTTATGTAACTATGTAAGCATTTGTGTCTAAGGATCTTGGTTGAGAGTTTGGAGCTAAGGATCTAGAAGGTTTCAAGCCTTCCTTCAAGGAGGTCAAGTTGTGTTGGTAAACCTAGATTTAGTCTAAATCTAGTGAGGTGAGTTCTAGTTGCTTTACAAAACTATATACATGTCAAAATATAAATGTTTTGGGCTTTAAACATACAAGTATGTGTTCACTTCATATTTCATGAGATTGATGATTTTGGGTATTTTGAGCATATTGAGTTATTAAATGATTATGAAAGATTTATAACGTGTTATGGGACATTTTGGTCAACAAAAAGAATGGTGGTTCACTAGTAAACATTTTATTGGATTTGAAGGATTGAGTACTCATTTCATTGGTTATCTAATGGGTGTAAATTGGGTCACAAATAGGTTTGAATGGAAAGATTTAAGAGTCAAAGGTTTATGGACAAGTTGTAGATCCCAATACAGTGCAATCACGAACAATAATATCAATGAAGAACAGTTAATGAATCACAACCTCTAGTCATATGATTAATATTCAAGAAAGGTTTAGGTTTACAGAGAAAATATCTGATAAACAAAGTAAACCTATTGACTAGAGAATTATGAAAGAGATCTAAACTTTTTTTTAAAAACTGAATAATGAAAACTAACCAAGCCTTTATATAAGAGGCGTACAATCATAATGGGCCTAAAGGGCTTTGGGCCCAACTATCAAATAAACATTCAACTAATTACAATTTAAACACTTATAAATGCTTTATACAACTTTCAACACACAGGACTTTTAGTCCTAACAATCTCCCCCTAAAGTTGAATAAGGCATTTATCTTCTTGAAAACTTCAGGCATTGATCTTCTTTCCCTCTTGAATATTTGAAGAACTTTGGTGTTGCATGTCTTCATGTCTTTCCAAGCTCCCCCTTGAATAAAGCTCTTGGTCTTCATAATTTTAACTTTGTAACCAGATTCAATGTACAGTAGCATCGACTGAATGCACTATCAAGCAGCTTTCAACTGTAGAAACTCAACACATCGGATCAGCACACAGGAAAGATAATGTGCGAGTTACGAGACATTCCACAAGTACATCTTCAGTTTAAAACAAAGAATATGTCTTTGAAATGCGAGTTGAATAGACTTTCAGCTTAAGAACTTGTTTCAATCAGCGCGTAGGAAGGAACAAACTTGTAGCAGACACCACATGATACGGGATAAAAGAAATGCAATAAAATATTTCCTGCTGCAATCTTTGAATCCAAAGACTTTTCACCCTCAGATTTAAGATTTGACTTTGAAATTTGAACTTTGTAAATCTCTCCCCCTTTTTGATGATTGTGAACATCATGATCATCAAAACTCGTCAATTTCAACACATTCTTTGATCTCCTCCTTTGTGATGAACTAACAATCTCCCCGTTATGATAATTTGACATTCTCCGTCCTTTGATCTGAGTATCCGTCAATTCATGAAATCTATATATCCGAATCTTTTCAAATTCAGATATAATAGGAATTGTAAACCTGAATCAACAAATGATATAGTTAGTATGCCTGTAAGTAGCACGGAGCCACTTTGTACAACGAATGTACTTTGGAAAGGAGCTTTTGTGATATTCACTCCCCCAGGGCTTCCATTCAATCATCGAAAAACCGCAAAGGAATTTTCTATGAATGTTATGACAAGAAAACTCATTCCTTGTGTGTACGTGCAAGTGTAGAATGATTGAAGCTACTTAGCTTTCTCAGGCTAAAAAATGTGTAAACTGTTGAGACAGCAACATATATTACACGGACTCAATGTGCATGAAAGAGGTGCGAAGGTGGGGCAAATTTCCTTCTTTTTCAATATCTAAATCTTCCGATTGAAGACTAGATAACATATATGCTGCGTCCCCAAAGAAAATGAAACATTTCTTTGTTAAGAAAGAAACGAGTGGTTGGTGGGGTAATAACAAGAGTTGGCATGGGCTCACTGCCTGTTTCAATGATGGTCACCAAAGAATGTGAACCAATTAGTAAATGTGGCTGCCCGGCTCAGAAAGTGTTTGGGGCAGAGTTTTCATATTCTTTTAACTCTGTTCTCACACCCTCTTTCTTTTTGTCATTAAAACTCACTTCTAACCAAACTCTCATTTACATTTTACTACTCAGCGCAATGAGAAAAACTCAACCGGATGAGTTATCTCCCCCACTCTTTGATTTAAGACCCCTCAATCACTCAAGGATAACTTCCGGGGTAGGAAACACTGGTTAACGTGAATCCATGGAAGTTCTGTTTAAGTTCTCACACAAATCCCATGTAAGTCCTAAAAAGAATAGTTGCTCAACAGTTTAACTGAACAGTTAAGTACAAAAAGTATGATAACATTGTCAAAATGTATGCTCATGAGATTTGAGCAATTTAACTTTGAAGATTTCTCAAAACAAAGATTTCTAAAAAGATATTGAATGAATGAAATGAAATCAAGAGAATTGTTTTGAGAATCTGACAATGTATCAATCAGATCAAATAAAATGGTTAGGGTATCAAAGAACTGGATATTTTGTTTATATGAACAAATATAAACAATTTAGCAATGAAAGCACAAATTTGGAAATGATGATTGATTCTCAACAATATTGAATTTCAAACGAGGGTATTACCATCGAAAATTGTTTCGTTATGAGACATGGTAATAACAAACTCAAACGAAGTACTGAACCGGTGTGTGTGAATACTTGACAGTATATGGACAAGATAACACGCAAGTATTGATCCTTGGAAACACACGGTCAGTTAAACATTAATGCTCAAAAATTGAAAAACATTTAAAATAACACTTCTAAATTCATAAAATCTTTTGAGAACCAGAAGTGGTTTGAACATTTCAGAAACCGTTTTTCATATTCGAAAGTTGTTCTTCTTTCAAACAATCAGAGATCTAGATCAGAAGATATTTACCTTTAAGCTCCCCCTCAAATCATGATAAAATGATTTAGGTCAGATAAGCATTTAAGAACGAGTCCTGAACTGAAGTGTTCAGAAGTCGAACTCCGTTGAAGTACGGGTTCTAAGCTGATTTACTTAGAAGCCTTAGTTCTTCTACTCTCCCTTGACAGTAGGTGCCTACAACACAGAATCAATTTTAGGGTTTGGTACCCACTGGTATTTGGGTCCATGAATGTTAGTTGCAGTTCGAATGGGAGTAATGGAATAAGAACCATACCAGTAATGATCACTAGACTTGTGAATAGGATCATGTGTATGGCAATAAGAAACAATAGTATTTCTTACCTGACAACCTGATTAATTGATCTCTCGAGTAGATATGATCAGGTTTACCTTTACGCGCATTGTTCTTTTTGGCTTTGTGTGTATGTACACATGATTTCTTTCCTTTCAGCCCATCTTTCTTCTCATCTTCAACTGGTTTCTTCTTCCAGACCAGTTCCTCTTCTTTATATCTTCTTCTTCTTAGATGTGTACCTGAACCGTCTATATTTCTATCATAGAAAATGTTAGTACTACGAATTTGATCAGAAGATTTAACTGACCTTTTTGAAGAAACAGTTTTCTGATTTGTGCTTGATGCTGTCTTTTCAAGCTCTTTAATCTTTGAAGCAAATTTGTCTCTCTCTTTGACAAGAAGGTCAATCTTCGTCTCGCAATCAGACTTCATTTTCTTCTCTTTCAGCACACTTTCAGATAGTTTAGATAGCTTTTCAGTAAGCTTTTTGATCTCGGCCTCAAACATGCTTCTTTCTTCTTCAAATCCCTTCTCAGCATCCTGTCTTTGGCCAGATATTTCCTTAAAGAGTCCAACGTTCTTCTGTTCAATTTCCTTCTTCTCCTTGACAAACTTTTCTCTTTCTAAGATTACCACTTTCTCAAAATCAGAAACTGTTAAGTCTGATTTTATAGTAATCATTGTATTTATAGGCTTGGTCAAATACTGTGTTTAGAGTCTTATTCTGTGTTGTATTGGACCAGGGTATTTAAGTCCCTTTGGTCTTTGTTCCTTGTAAGAACTTCAAGCATTCTATTCAATACACATTACTTTGCGCTTCTTAGTCTCTCTCTCTACTTTCTCTCTCTAGAGATTTAGTGATCTTGGACTCACAATTGGTATCAGAGCAAATCTAGATCTTGAGAGAATTGAGAGATTGTTTTTCATTCTTGAATTTGTTGATTTGATCGAAAATTTGATTGATTTTCTTGAATTTATCAAGAAAATCTCGTTTTCTTGATTTTTCATCAAATTCGGATGTGTTTGTGATCGAATTTCTTTGCTTTTTGGTTTGTTGGATTCGTTTTTGTTTGTAAAATCATTTTAATTCACATCGATTTGCAAGAAAAACATGCTTTGATTATCAATTTTGGAAATTGTTGAGTTTTTGGAAAAACGAGTTTCACGTTCTGTTCATTTACGAATTTTTGAGTTTGAGGTTTTTAATCGATTTTGTTGATTGAAAAGTATTAGAATCTAGTTTTTGAACATTTTTGTATAAGAAAATTTCATAAAATCTAGTTTTGAAATCGATTTTTTGGCAGTTTTATGGATTTTCATTAAGTTTGCGCTAGATTTAAAGTTTGCGCAAGTTCATAGTGGTTTGCGCGAGTTCATTCTAGTTTGCGCAAGTTCATATTGTTCTAATCTGTGTATTTCAGGTTTGCGTATCCTGTGCTTCACGAGAAGTGGACTTTGCGTTTCTCTCAGCTCACCAGAAGTCAAGTTCTCGTCTTCCTCTGCTCACGCAAACCTAGTTTGTGCCATCGCCTTATTACGCGAAGTCCAGTTTGCGTCTTAAACGCCTCACGCAAAGTTCGTTTGCGTTTCACTCAGCTCACGCAAACCTAAGTTTGCGTTTCCTTCTGCTCAAGAGAACCTCAGTTCACGTCTTCAACTTCTTGAGAGAATCAAGTTTGCGTATCCTATCGTTCACGCAAAGTTTAGTTCGCGCCATCAACTAGTCATTCAAATCTCAGTTTGCGTCTTCTTCTGCTTGCGACAACTTCAGTTTGCGTCTTCTGCTTCTCACGCAAAGCTCAACTTTGCGCCAGTCTTAGACTTAGAATTTTTCTGGATTCTCTGAAATATGGATTCTACAAAGTTAGCCTTTCAAGCTCAGTTCTACAAGAATGACCTCATAATGTCATTGGGTACAGACACTCGTCCTCCAGTACTGATAGATGAAAACGAATTCACTCAGTGGCAAGATCGGTTTCTCAACTTCATTGAACGACAAGTTAATGGAGACAACATGATGAAGTCTCTAAATGAAGGACCATTCATAAAGACTAACAAAGAGACTCCAGCAACACCTGAAGAGGTTTTGAGAATGAAAGCTAATCGAGAATTATCTGCTAATCTAATGCTAGCGTTGCCAAATTCTGTATACAACCGTGTTGATCATTACAAGAATTATCCAAATCAGATGTGGACACAGTTGGAAAAGATTATGCTTGGCTCATCAGTTGCAACTCAACTTAGACATACACGCTTCATGAACAACTTTGAGGAGTTCAAGGCCAAAGACAGTGAGTCTTTAAAGAGTGTTTTCGACAGATTATGTGCTGTGATCAATGACCTGAGAAAAATAAAAGTGGAAAAGACCGAGCTTGAGACAAATCTGAAGTTCCTCAACACATTGCAACCAGAATGGAATAAAACATGCCATAGACTAAGGAACGATGTCAGAATCTCCACTATGCAAATCCAAGAACTTTATGAAATTCTGATGACTGATGAGAGTTTGGTGCTTGAGAAGAAGGCCAAACTGGATAAGAAGAACAAGAAATCAGTAGATCCGGTTGCACTCCTCACGAGCCAACTGGCTGAACAGGCGTTGTCTGATAATGCTTACAACGGGTCAACTGATGACGATGGTGAGGAACTGCAGAAAGCAATGATCCTTATCTCTCAGCATTACCAGAAAAAGTTCCAACCAAGATTGTCAGGATCGAATTCTTAACAATAATAAATTCTCAGAAACTAATATCAAAGAAGTTGCGGAAAAACACTTTGATATTCAATGTAACAGTAAACAAACAATATATGATTAACAACTTGTAAACTTGTATTGAATGATTAAAATCACAAGATTACACACTCAACCTCAATCTTGAAGAACAAGCTCTTTCAAGACGAATTCTACTTCTCTAGAATTAGGAACTATGCCTTGAGGTTGATTCTCTCTAAAACAAATCTTAGAATTAAATCTATCAAAAGTTATCTCACTATTCTAAACTATACAATATATATACTGAAGATAAAAGCTAATTACAATTAATAAAATATCTTCAGAATATCTTCCATCATTATCTCTAAGCTTCCATGAATATCTTCAGTTTATCCAGCTGTCATCCTTTCCATACAGATCTCCATCTTATAAGCAGTATTAATCATAAGCAGCATTAATACTCTGAGCAGTATTAATCTCTTAGCAGTAGTAACTCCAGCAGTATTAAATTTGAAGAGCAGAATTAACTTTGTTCCAGCAGCATTAACTTCAACTAGCAGCATTAATCTTCAACTAGCAGCATTAACCTTCAACTAGCAGCATTAACCACAGAAGTAGTAACCATATTGAACTAGCGGTATTAACACATTCAGCAGTAGTATCCATCCTTGGCATATTTCAGACCCAACAAAGATCGGGATCCAACACTTCTCGCTTCACTTCAGTTCCTAAAGTCAAAGTGCCCGAGCCAAAGACTGCTGCCTGCTATAACTGTGGAAAGCCGGGTCACTTCTCAAAGGAGTGTCGAGTGAAGAAGGTTAGGGACTCAGCTTATTACAGAAAGAAACTGGAACTGGCTGAAAAGAGAGAGAACGGAACTGCTCTTCTTGCTGAAGAAGAATTCTGGCTGGATCATTCTGACGATGAAGCTGCAAACGTAGAGATCGCTCAGATGTGCTTGGTTGGAGATGATCAGTCAGACGATTCTGATACTGATGAAGATGAGGTATATTCAGAATTTGATTACAATTTCATTACTTCTCAGATGAATATCATGATAACTGCTTTATCTGATTTACGTTCAAAACTTTTATCTAAAAAGAATTTAAATTCTGAAAAGTCAGATTTGATTGACAAACTGAAATTTTTTTTGAAAGATGAAAAATCTATTTTGGAAAACACAAAAGACATCTTTCAAAAGAAATTGGATGATTTGGAAAATTCAAATAAGACTTATCTTGAGTCTTTGTCTAAAATGACTACTTTAAAAGATGAATTTTCAGATAAAATAAATAAGTTAGAAGAAAAGCTTTATCGAAGGAACCAATCTGAACAAACAATTTTTATGAACAAACCGAGGAGTGAAGAAGCTTTAAAACAAAGGTGGGGACTTGGTTTTGACAATCCTCATTGTTTAAACAAAGTGATAAACGAATTTCCTACTTTATATAAATACGATTATCTAACTCTTGCACATTATGATCCTCAGTTCAAATTTCATTGGACTAGTGAAAAGCAAGTGTTAGAACTCGAAAATGAGAAAAGGACAAATAACAAGAAAAAGGAAATTCCTTTTGTTTACACAAGCGAAAATGCAAAATATTTCCTTGAAAAATCAAGGAGAGGAAGAAGAGTTTTAAATGATATATCTCCTGTCAAATCTTCAATATCTGATGATTTTATTGATCCTTATGCTTCTAATTCTGATAAGGAAAATATTTCTCCAATCATTTATGATTCTAAGAAATATACTCCTCCATTAGTATTAGAGAGTACAATCATCGATCTTGAAGATAAGATAGAAGATCAAAATATTTTAAAAGAAATTGAATCTGATATTATTCTTTCTTTCATGACTTCTAGTCTTGAAGAAAACTTATTTTCTCAAAAACATGATTCAGTTTCTATTTCTGACCTTTCTTCTGATTCTAAGGAAAATAAAAAGGAAGTTTCAAATTTTAAATTTTTTTCTCAAAATACTTCAGACTCCGAGGCGAATTCAGATTTTTTAGTTGATCAAATTGGTTGCTTAGATAAAATTATTTCTTCTGATTTAAATATTTCGTCTAAAATTCTTGATGATTCTTTTACGCTAAATGATCAGTATTATAAACCGAAGCGTAAAAGAAGACGGTCTAAGAAGTCAAAGAAACAAGATAAAGTTATTTCTGACAATTCTAATTCTTCCGATTCTAATTTTTCAGATAGGTCTTTGAGCAAGTCAAAGAAGCAGATCTGGGGAACAAAACGGACATCTGATGAACCTGCTTTTGATGGGAATAAATGTGTAGACAAACTTTATAAAAGTGATTCATTTGCTACATGTAATAAAATTTTAAAATATTCTATAAAGCAAATGATTCGAATTTCAAAACATGTCTCATGTTCTTCCTCAGATTCTAGTTCTGATGATTATGCTTTCTCTTCTGATGATTGTGCTTATCATTCTGATGATTGTACAATTTTTCTTTCTTTTGAATAAAATGTGTGTCTAGGATAAATTTTCAAGTTGTTTTGTTTATATTAAAGTTCTTATATGTTCAAATTTCAATTCTAACAAATTTCGAAAAGTCAGCAACATGTTTGTAGCTTTTGATATTGCTTTAAAGTTGTGTGATTCGGAATATTTATAGTTTACAATGCTTAGAAAACCTAAAAAGTCGGAATTTCGGATCGTAATGAAAATATGGGCTAAGCACTTAGACGTAAAACCTTGTGTTTGAGATGATTATTAAATTCTTATAAATCAGAAATCTCTAAGTTTAAAAGTTTGTACCTGTGACCTTTCTGGTTTGGGAAAGTAAATTCTGTGGGATGCTTGTCATCTGGTCCTGTTAGATCACATATCTATTGGATTCAAGATCATCCAATCTGAAGATCCAATCTGAAGCTAAAGCCGAAACGTCGACTCTCGATATTAAAGTCTAATGTCGTTTGTAATAAATGTCAAAGTTAGTTTTATTGCATTTTATTTATTTCTAAGTAACTAGTTAGTTAGTTGTTAGTTAGTTAATAGTTTAGTTTAGTTAGATATATAATATCTAAATGTTAAATATTATATTAGTTAAAGTTAGTTATATTAGTTTAATATTACAAGTTGATTAGGTAGTGTGTTGTAGAAGCTAGATCTAAAATCAAATCTCAACAACTCTCTCTAACAGATCAGATTAGAACATAGAACACACACTCACGGTGTAAAAACAGAGAACACAGAAAAGCTTCAAAAGATCAAACCTGTAATCGTTGAATGTTATATAAAACAGGTTGGTAATCGTTTAATGTGTTGTTTGATATAAACTTGATAAGTATTGTGGACCGACAATTGGTATCAGAGCCTGATAAGTGATCAAAATCAAGTTTCATGAAAAACGACTTTGTGTTCTTATTTTTTGAAAATCGTTTTCTAGATTTAGAGTGTTTTAGGTGTTAAAATCGATCAGGTTGTGATCGATATACATTCTAGATCGAGTTGTGAGTGATTAATTTCAGTAAAGAGCTTTAATCGAGTTCCATTTTGTGATTTTTGTGGTCTGAGTTCGAGTTTTCAAAAGTTACTGTGCCATCGATTTGTTCTTCAAAAAGTGATTTTTATCGAGATCAAGTGGTCACAATCTATTCTAGAAGTGTTTTTAGACATATTGGTAGAGTTTGGTACTGTTAATCTTGGAAAAACAGGTTGAAAAGTCGATTTTATCGAAGTACAGACGAACTTGCGCAAACCAGAGGAAGAACTCACGCAAAGCCCACTTTGCGTAACCTACTTTGCGCAACCAACGTGATACGCAAAGCTTACTTTGCGCAACCAACGTGATACGCAAACCCTACTTTGCGCAACTCACTGATCACGCAAAGCACACTTCTCGCGACCAACGGCTTACGCGAACTTCACTTTTTTGCGACTCACTTGAAACGAAAAGCTCAAATTTTGCAACTCACATCACGCAAACCTCAGTTCACGTGATCAACTCCTCACGAAAATCTCAAGTCAACTTTGCGCAACCCACTTGAAACGCAAAGCTCACTTTGCGCAACGAACGTCTCGCGCAAGACTCAGTTTGCGCAACTCCCTTGAAACGCAAACCTCAGTTTGCGCAACCTTCTAGTCACGCAAACTTCAACTTTGCGCAACTCTCTCAAACACGCAAACTTCAACTTTGCGCAACCCTCTCAAACACGCAAACTTCAACTTTACGCAACCCTCTCAACACGCAAACTTCAACTTTGCGCTTCCAACGACTCGCGCAAACCACACTTTGCGCAAGCAACCTCTCGCGCAAACCTCTCTTTGTGCCAATACAAGACTTAAATCTTTTTATTCAGAATGACATCTAGAGAAACCCTTGCAATCGGAACTGACACCAAGCCACCAGTTCTCTTTAAAGAAGAATACGAACAGTGGAAAGATCGGTTCCTGAACTTTGTTGACAGGCATGAGTTGGGTGATTTCATCAGACAGTCGATAGAAGAAGGGGTTATGAAACCAATTATGAAGACTCGTTTGGTTGGAACTGTGCCGACACAGGTTGAACTTAAGTATCATGAGCTAGAAGATGATAACCTAAGAAGACCAAAAGGTGATAAGTTAGCTAAGTCATACATACTACAAGGAATTCCAAACGAAATCTATGTAAAGATTGACAGCTACAAGGCCTCGGGCAAAGAAATGTGGGATCAGCTAGAGAAGATGATGCTGGGTTCAAAGGTTGGGAATCAGCTGAAAATCTCCAACTGCCTAAATAATTATGAAGAATTTAGAGGCAGAGTCGGAGAAACTTTAGAAGAAACCTATGACAGGTTTGTGACCTTGCTGAACGAACTAAGCAAGAACAAGGTCCACAAATCTCAAATAGAGCTGAACGTCAAATTCCTGAGTATTCTACAGCCGGAATGGAAGAGATTTGCCAGGCAGATGAAGCAGATCAAGGATCTGAATGAGATTCCACTTCATGAGGTGTATGAAACCCTCAGACAAAATGAAGAAGAGGTGGATGAAATTCTAGATGAAAAGAGGCAGAAAGGAAAGACAGTTGAAGACACGGTTGCTTTTGTTGTCAGGAAGAAGAAGAACAAGACGATTGTGTATGATTCAGAAGAAAATGAAGCTTATGCCATCTCTGACTCGGATGAAAATGAACAACTGAAGCAAGCAATGCTTCTGCTGTCAAATGCTTTTCAGAAAAAGTTCTACACGAAGCCAAGTTCAAACAGTCAGAGGTATTCTTCTGGTCCTAACAACTATGTCCACAAGGAAAGGGTTGAAGGAAATAGATATGAAGGGAAAAGAACAGAAGAGAGGAAACCGGAAGTGAGAAGATATCAGTATGAAGGAAAGAGAATAGAGGAGAGGAAACTGGAAGAGAGAAAGTTTAAAGCTGAAGGATCCAGTCAGACAGAACCACCAACGTGCTACAACTGTGGCAAAACAGGTCACTATGCCAGAGACTGCCGAAGGCCAAAAGTCAGAAACTCCGATTATTACAAGAACAAGATGCTTCTTGCAAAGCAACAGGAGGCTGGTAAGGCACTGATGGCAGAGGATGAATATTGGCTTGATCATTCAGACGAGGATGAAGAGAGAGATGAAGAAGTCAACATGTGCTTGATGGGAAAGCAGGAATCAGACGCTGAAGCAGATTCAGAAGAGGATGCAAAAGATGAGGTA
This sequence comes from Arctium minus, assembly GCA_954870635.1. Lineage (NCBI taxonomy): Eukaryota > Viridiplantae > Streptophyta > Magnoliopsida > Asterales > Asteraceae > Arctium > Arctium minus. The sequence continues at coordinate 11,387,322 of OX941082.1, forward strand.
TGTGATTTATCGTATTCAGATTTCATGAATAAAATGAATGCCATGAATGTAAAACAACAAGAGTTAGAGTCAAAGCTTAAGCGAGAAAATGGTGTTATAACTGACAAAAACCAATTGATACAGAAACTTAGCAATGAAATTACTGAGAAGAAAGTATTGGTTGAGGTTTTACATACAAACAATGACACCAACGCCAAAGAAAAGACTATAATTCTTAAAGAGAATTCTGAACTCAAGTCTAAACTGAGAAAAAGTGAGCTTGATTTATATGAGCTTACGAACTTGCATTCTACATGTACCAAAGAAAACTTTTCTTTACTTGGTAAATTAAAAAGTTTGGAAGAGAAGTTATACAAAATGGGTCAAACTGAACAGACTATTCATCTGAACAAACCCAAAGAGGAAATAGAAAAATGGGGAATCGGGTATAAGAATCCTCAATGTCTTCAAAAAGGAATATCTGAAGTGTCTACACTTTATGATCATCTTTCTTTGAAATTAGCTCGAAGAATCCCTGAGTTTAAAACTTTCTGGACTAAACTATCTGAAAAGGATGAAGCCGACGAAACTGAAAAACGTTTGAAATCATCTAAAGTTCATCTTCCATTTTATTATGCGAAAATGAATAATAGTTATAATGAAAATCCAATATATCAAAAGAAGAAATCTCTTTCAAATGACTTCTTTCAAAGTTATTCTGAAAAATAAATGGAGGCGAAGCCTATTCAAGGTAAACTATATGTCCCTCCTCTCGTTTTAGAAAGTAAAATTTCTAAACTCGAGAATTCTTTATCAGATGAAAGACTTTTGATGAATATTGAACAAAATGTTTTTTCAACCGTGCTGAAAAATGTTATTATTTCAAAGGCTTCAAACTCTAAGGATATGTTTGGATCATCAAATAAAGGGTTTGATTTTCTGAACTCTAACGGTGGTTTAGATGATTGTTTTGAACAATTTGACTTTAATGCAAAACTTCCTAACCATTCATCATTTGTTAAGAAATCTTTAGGAAAAACTAGTATGCCTGTTAACAGTGCAAAATCAACGAAAGTTGATAAGTCAGTCTCTGTGAAAGCTAAAAATGCTAAAGGTAAAAATATATCTAAGCATTCACAGAAACCGAACACTACTGGTAATCCGAAGAAGAAGCAATCGTTTGTTGCTCAACAGTCTAACTCACGAGTTTCACATGTTTCAGATCTGAGCAAGCAAAGGCCAGAAGTTAAATCCCTGTGGCAACCGAAACAGAAGCTTGACAAGACCATTAAATTTTTTTGTAGTGTTAATTGTAGTAAGACTTCGCCTAGTAAAGATGTCTTAATTGCTGATGTTGCTATTTTGAACTCAAAACTTGTTGTTTCTCGTAAACAATATACAATGAAGCAATTATTTCAGTTATCTTTATCTGCTAGAAAGTCTTCTATTTATGATAAACATGTTTCTACTTCTTGTCAAGATTCTGAAGATTGGTTTGGCAATTATCATTTGCATTCATCTAATTATAATGCTTCAAATGTTTCTCAAAAGAAAAGAGGACCCAATTTCAAATGGGTACCAAAATCTTGTGCTAATACAGTAGGACCCAAATTCCAGTGGGTACCTAAGGCTAAATCTGTGTTGCAGGCACACAAAGTTTAAAAGAAGTTATGAAGATATGACTTCTAGACAAAACAGTCTAGGACTCGTTCCTCAAAGAAACTAGGTTCTTGAATACAACAGTTCAAGACCCGAACTTCAAAGATAAAACAATGGCTTCTGAACACGTCTGTTCAGAACTCGTGCTTAAGAAGAGGATATGGATTTTGAACACATCAGTTCAAGACCCGCTCTTCAATACTCAAAGAGTTTATTCCAATGTTGTCATATGAATATCTAAATTCATTATTTCTCTTGTGCAGATCCGTCATTTATAGTACTTGGATAGCGGATGTTCCAAGCATATGACTGGACAAAAAGAGATGTTGTCCAATTTTAAAGATAAATATTGCGGAACAGTTAAATTTGGCAACGATCAGCATTCACCAATAATGGGTTATGGTGATATGGTACACAACAATGTCACGATCAAGAAGGTGAGCTATGTTGAAGGCTTAAAACACAACTTGTTCAGTATAGGCCAGTTCTGTGACAAAGACTTAGAGGTCAACTTCAAAGCCAAGACGTGTTCAGTTCGCACTGAAGAAGGCGAGGAACTCTTGGTCGGTACTCGAGAATCAGACCACTACACAATTAACTTGTCAAATGTCCAGACTGACAAGCAGGTTTGTCTACTATCGAAAGCCTCGATGCAACAAAGCTGGTTATGGCATCGAAGGCTCTCTCACCTCAACTTCAGTTACATCAACAATCTGGTCAGTGGAAAGCTCGTCAAAGGACTTCCAGAGCTCAAATATGAAAGAGAACATCTTTGTGCAGCATGTGAAAAGGGAAAGATGAAGAGGGTTCCACATAAACCAAAGCCTGAACCGAGTACAAGCGCTCCGTTAGAGTTATTGCATATGGACTTATGCAGTCCGATGCGAACTCAGAGTCTAGTCGGAAAGAAGTACATACTCGTTATCGTGGACGATTACTCGCGGTACACATGGGTCAAGTTTCTACGTTCAAAGGATGAGACACCAGATGTACTCATCACATTCCTAAAAACGACCCAGGTGAATCTGCAGAAACCGGTCAAGTTTCTACGAACAGACAACGACACAGAGTTCAAGAACAAGAAGGTTGAAGAATATCTCGAATCTGTTGGGATTTCACATCAATACTCTGCTGCTCGTTCGCCTCAACAAAATGGAGTGGTCGAAAGAAAGAATCGTACGCTAGTCGAGGCTGCTCGTACTATGCTAAGTCAATCAGACTTACCTCTATTTTTGTGGGCAGAAGCTGTATCGACTGCGTGTTACACACAGAATCGATCCATGATACATCGCAGATTGAAGAAGACTCCTTATGCGTTAATCAACAACCGAACACCGACAATCAAATATTTCCATATATTTGGGTGTAAGTGTTTCATTCTAAACGATAGGGAGAGTCTCAACAAGTTCAGCGCCAAGGCGGACGAAGGCATCTTCATTGGTTATTCCTCTACATCAACTGCATATCGCATCTATCTGAAGAAGTCAAAGACGGTTATAGAAAGCATCAACGTCACGTTTGATGAAGAGATGACTTCCGAACAACACAGTTCAGAACCCGTGACAACCGGAGTACTAGCTTCTGGGCAAATCAGTCCAGAACCTGCGACTCAACAGAATAAATCAGATGAAGCATCAACATCAACTAATCATTTATCTGATTTAGACTTATTATTTGAATTGTTTTATGATGAATTTCTTGGATCTAATGTAAAGAAATCTGTTGTGGTTGACAGGATGGAAGACTTAACGACTACTCATCCAACCAGTTCAGATATTCCTATTGAATCCAACGCCCCGATTCAACAAGAAATTTCAATTCAAATGCCGACTCCAAAAGTTGAAGAAGTGACAAATTATGAAGAGACAGAAGTAGCTGCATCAGTAGGATGTTCTGTTCAGAACAATCTACAGCCGGAACAAGTTGTACCTGCTGAGCCTTCTGAACCTATCACTTCAACTGCAACCATCATTCCTCCTGAACAAACTGAAGAAGGTACAAGTAGATTTATAGATGAAACATGTGATATACATTCATATAATCCACTGCCTCATGAACATAAATGGACCAAAGAGCATTCGATAAGCCAGATCATTGGCGATCCATCAAAACCGGTGCAAACTAGGCCAGCATCAATAAACTTGTGCATGCATGACTCCTTTCTGAGCAAGTTCGAGCCAACTCGCGTATCAGAGGCACTTGCTGATCCAGAATGGGTGATCTCAATGCAAGAAGAGCTGAATCAGTTCGATGCACTTCAAGTCTGGAGACTCGTACCAAAACCTAAAGGTAAAACCATTATAGGTACGAAGTGGGTTTTCAAGATCAAGAAAGACGAATGTGGTACCATTATCCGAAACAAGGCAAGACTAGTAGCCAAAGGATACAGACTAGAGGAAGGAATCGACTACGACGAGACATATGCTCCTGTGGCGCAATTAGAGGCAATTAGAATGTTTCTAGCCTACGCATCCCACAAGAACTTCACAGTCTTTCAAATGGACGTGAATACTGCCTTTCTGAATGGCATTCTGAAGGAGGAAGTCTACATCTCTCAGCCAGAAGGTTTTGTCAATCAAGAGAAGCCGAATCACGTCTACATTCTCGACAAAGCACTCTACGGTTTGAAACAAACTCCTCGAGCCTGGTATGATGTCCTTTCCAAATTTCTAGTCAAGTCTGGTTTTTCAAAAGGTACGGTGGATACCACTTTGTTTATCAAAAAGGAAAAATCCGATATCATTTTAATTCAAATCTATGTAGATGATATTATTTTTGGCTCTATAAATCCTAAGTACTGTAAGAATTTTTCAAACCTTATGGTGTCTAGATTTCAGATAAATTTGATGGGAGAGATGAATTTCTTTCTCGGATAACAAGTCAAACAGTTTTCTACGGGGATTTTTATCAATCAATCAAAATACATTATGGATATTCTTCGGAAGTTCAAAATGGAAAATTCAAAACAAATTGGTACCCCAATGGCACCAGGTACTAAGATTGGCACCGATCCTTCGGGTAAGGCTGTTGATGTTAGGACTTATCGAGGGATGATAGGTTCTTTAATGTATCTTACTTCTAGTAGGCCAGATATAATGTTCTCAACATGCTTATGTGCACGATATCAGGCCAATCCTAAAGAAATCCATATGTCAGCTGTGAAGCGCATATTTAGGTATCTGAAGGGGACTGCAGATCTTGGTCTGTGGTATCCTAAAGATACAAGTTTTGAACTAACAGCGTATACAGATGCAGATCATGCAGGTTGTATGTTAGACAGGAAGAGCACGTCGGGACATGTACAGTTCCTCGGTGATAAGCTCGTAAGTTGGGCATCGAAGAAGCAACTTTGTGTTTCAACTTCCACGGCCAAAGCAGAATATGTAGCTGCTGCTAGCTGCTGTTCTCAGGTCTTATGGATGAGAACTCAATTGCGCGACTACGGTTTCCACTTCAACAAAATCCCGATATACTGTGACTCCAAGAGCGCCATCGCAATAACAGCAAATCCTGTTCAACACACAAAGACTAAACACATAGACGTCAGGTATCATTTTATTAAAGATCATTTTGAAAAAGGAACAATTGAACTTTTCTTTGTAAAAACTGATTATGAGCTTGCCGATTTGTTTACCAAACCTTTAGATGAAAAGAGGTTTAACTTTCTTGTCTCTAAGCTTGGTATGCTAAATCTAAAGATTTAATCAGTAGTTACCTATCAAAGTTTTCTAATTGTATACTTTTTCATCATTTCTTCATTTCCGCGAGATATCTGCACTTCTATCTTCTGTTCATAATCCAAGGGGGAGTATGAGAAGAAATTGACAAATGGTCAATATTACTTCGAGGGGGAGCTCATAAAATTTTTGCATGTACCTTTTAATGCCAAATTTTTTTTTGTAATGCAAAATTTTAGGGGGAGATCTTCAAGTCAAAGGAGTTTAGATATGACTTCTGATTATTTCGGATCAGAACTCGTACTTTAACAGTTTTACTGTTTTTTGTCTTTTCAATTTAAGTGAATAAATTTTACTTTGACTTGACATAAGACTTTTGCAGAATTTTTGAGAGATGCTTACAAGTTCATATGTTTATGACTTTAAGCTTAGCTTCATGAGATATAAGATCGCACGTTAAGGTACAATCCTTTATCTTAATCTCATAAATGGTTGAAAGAAGGATAACTTTCAATCATTTGAAAACATTGTACTTACATGTTCAAACCACTTCCCGATTCTTAAAACGAATTCATGATTCGGAAGTGTGACTTTAAATGTTTTCAAAGATCATATTTGTGCTTTAACTGAAATAGTTAAACCAATCTGAGCATCATATGCATCATAGGAAAACAAGGATTTCATTGTGCTAGGAATTAACACAACTTCTATGAAATCACCTTAACCAGTGATTTCTACCCAAGAAGTTAATCCATAGTGATTGAGTGTAAGAAGTCGAAAAGAAATGAGTGTGATTAGAGTGAGCAAAATGTTTAAAAGAAAGAGCGTGTGAGAACAGAGTTAAAAAAATATCAAAATTCTGCACCAACTTTTTCTGAGTCGGGCAGCCACAATTCTAATGTTTCACAATTCTTTGGTGATCATTATTGAAACAGGCAACTAGCCCATGCCAACTCTTGATCAAACCTCACCAACTACTCATTTTCTACTCAAATAGAAAGTGTTTCACATTTTCTAAGGGGAAGCAACACATTTACTATCTGATTTTCATTTGGAAAATCTGGATATTGAAAAGAAGGAAGTCTGCCCCACCTTCGCACTTCAATCATGCACATTGAGTCTGTGTTTAACTTATTGTTGTCTCAGTGGTTTACACAATTTTGAGCTTATAAGCAATCATCAAGTGCTTAATTCTTTCTATCACAAGCACGAACACACAAGGAATTAGTTTCTTTGTCATAACGTTTATAGAAATTTACCTTTGTGGTGTTTCGATGATTAAATGGAAGCCCTGGGGGAGTCAACATCAAACAGCTCCTTACCAATGTGTATTCGTTACACACAGTGACTTAGTGTTTCTGACAGGCATGTTAACTGATTCATTAGTTGATTCAGGTGTTACACGACTATTTTGTCTGGATTTGAAAAGATCTGGATGAATATCTTTTGAATTGACGGATCAGAGGCTCCAAGTGGTTGACATTTCTAACTCAAAGTTTTGATGAAGTTGTTGCACTAATCATCAAAAAGGGGGAGAATGACTACACAAGAAATGGCAAAGATCACATGTTTCAAGAATCACGTCCAAGATTGAACTCTTCAAAAGCAAGTATTCTGAAGACATGCTGATTTCAGAGCTAGAGAAAGAGATTGCATCTTCTGAGCTGAAGAAGAAGACTGAATTGCTAAATCCTTTTAGTAATGATCTTGATCCAAAGGGGGAGATTGTTAGATCACATATCTATTGGATTCAAGATCATCCAATCTGAAGATCCAATCTGAAGCTAAAGCCGAAACGTCGACTCTCGATATTAAAGTCTAATGTCGTTTGTAATAAATGTCAAAGTTAGTTTTATTGTATTTTATTTATTTCTAAGTAACTAGTTAGTTAGTTGTTAGTTAGTTAATAGTTTAGTTTAGTTAGATATATAATATCTAAATGTTAGATATTATATTAGTTAAAGTTAGTTATATTAGTTTAATATTACAAGTTGATTAGGTAGTGTGTTGTTGAAGCTAGATCTAAAATCAGATCTCAACAACTCTCTCTAACATATCAGATTAGAACATAGAACACACACTCACGGTGTAAAAACAGAGAACACAGAAAAGCTTCAAAAGATCAAACCTGTAATCGTTGAATGTTATATAAAACAGGTTGGTAATCGTTTAATGTGTTGTTTGATATAAACTTGATAAGTATTGTGGACCGACAAGTCCCCTAAGGTCATTTGATCTGGGAGTGATCGAACCCAAATCCTTCTATAGAATCAGATCGAAAGTCATGTTCTACTGGTATGAATGGGTTTAGGATTTGTCGATGTAGCCTTTCTGATCTGGGAAAGTAAGTTCCAAGGGGTGCTTGACACCTAGTCCCCTAAGGCCAACTGGTCTGGGAGTGGTTGACCCAAATCCTGCAATAGGGTCAGATAGAAAGTTACGTTTACGACATGTTCTTTACTTAATAAACTTTTTGATTAAAAAGATACCAAATCTGCACAAGCTTAAAAGATGCCAAAGAGCACACTCATGTAAAGATGCCATAGTGCACAACGCTAAAAGATGCCAATGAGCACACATCTCATGATACTTGGTTATATATTTCTGAGTTGCAATAAACCTGTAAATTTGTGAAAATATGAATTTTTGATGGATTAGTGTGATTATTTGCAAAGTTCTCTATTATATTTTTAGAATTGTATTTTCTTGAAGCTAGTCAAAGTTCACATGCGAGCACACTGAATAGATTGATGAAAGTTTTTGAAACTGAACATATCTTAACTTGATATGCAATAAAACTTGTTTTTGTATCCAAATACATACATTTGATGTCATCTGATGGATTTTATTGTGATATTTTACTAAGTAGAATTTTATTTTTTTCTGTTTAAATTTTTATATATTTAGTCGTTTCAAAATACATATTCAGTATATTTTTCTTTTTACATTGATGTTTCTTTCATTGTGTTCTCATATGTCTTTACAAATGGGTTTGAGCATTATTCAAGGGGGAGTGAAAAAGGAGTATTTTCTAAATGATCATATCTGTTTTTGCGGGGGAGTATCTGCTTCTCTATATAAATGCTAACTTGAATTGTCAAATTTAGTGCATTTGGGTAGGGGGAGTCAAAGAGCTCAACAGGTAAAAAAATTCAGACTTCAAGTCACTTTGCGCCACCTTGGTGTAATGCAAACTTCACTTTGCGCAACCTTGGTGTAACGCAAACCTCACTTTGCGCCACCTTGGTGTAACGCAAACTTCACTTTGCGCAACCTTGGTGTAACGCAAACCTTACTTTGCGCCACCTGCGTGTCGCACAAACCTCTCCTGTTTTCTCCGTTTCTTTGATTTTGCAGATCTTAAGTTGTCTCGTCTTCAACATTTACATGACCAAGTTGATCCAGATCATCAAGGTCATGAGGGGGAGAAGTCAAGAAGAAGTTAAAGAGACAAAGAGCTCAAAACGTTTATCTGTTGATCAAGATTCGCTCAAAGATTCTATTATCTCAGCCATTTTAATTATTTTGTTGTTCCTGCTCCGACCACCACAGTTCATTCAAGATCTTTCAAAAGAGGTTTGTCGTTTAGAGCACAAGCTACTGGTCCAGACTTGTCAAAGGCAGCAAAGACAAATCAAACTGAAAGATGCTGAGAAGAATTTTTTTTTAAAAGTCAGATTGCTTCGTAAAGTCGCTTTGATGGTCCGTGCTGATTTAGAAGATGATTTTTGAAGACCAAAGCACCAATGATTACTAAGGGGGAGATTGTTAAGTCTGATTTTATTGTAATCATTGTATTTATAGGCTTGGTCAAATACTGTGTTTAGAGTCTTATTCTGTGTTGTATTGGACCAGGGTATTTAAGTCCCTTTGGTCTTTGTTCCTTGTAAGAACTTCAAGCATTCTATTCAATACACATTACTTTGCGCTTCTTAGTCTCTCTCTCTCTCTACTTTCTCTCTCTAGAGATTTAGTGATCTTGGACTCAGAGAAACTTTCTGAGAAAGCTTGATACATTTCAACTCAATTGCTTTCTTTTCTTCACAACTATTTCTGGAAAAAGCTGAGAACTTCTTTGCAAATGATTTCTCTTTAGTCTCAAAATCGGATTTGTCTTTTGCAATATTTTGCTCCAAATCATATATTTTCTTTTGAAGCTTAGCATTGGCATCCTCCAGACTCTTAGTCTTCTCATCATACTTTTCAACAGATACTGCTTGCTGGATTTGCACAATCTGATATTCAACATCAAAGATATTTCTTTTCAGCTCAGAGTTCTCATATTCCAATTCTCTTCCTTTTAAAATCACAATTGGCCCTAACATCAACCATTCAGTACAATCCCACAACTCTTTTCCTGTCATTTTGTAAGTATTTATTTGACCAGAAATTTCACTAAAAATGTCACGAAAAAGTTCACAAGAAATACTATTTGTCATAAAATATTGAGCTATATTATTATCCCTCTGTCTTTTCTCCTGTTCCTCAGAAGAAGCTTCTGTTGGAATTTGGGATTGCATCTCTCCTTCAGTCAATGATAATCTGATATAATAATCCAACTCCTGTTTATCCACAAAATTCAAAAAATTAACTTTCCACTCTTCATATTTTCCTTTGAACAACAACCTTGGTGGGTTCATCCTTTTTGATCGTATCGAATAGAATTAATTCGATCCGGCTCTGAAAATCTTGATATCCAGGGACTGAACTTGACAAGATATAAAACTTGAACGGGTTTAAACTTTAAATCTTAACTGCACTGTGCGATCGTGAGACAAACAAGATGATACAAAAAATATATATATAATAATAAGCAAGGACCCGGTCGAGACGAGAGTCCGGTCGACACGAGTCCGGTCAACAGGACACCGAGCGCAAGCACCGGTCAACAAGGTACCGGTCGCGGTACCGGTCGAGACACGAGTCCGGTCAACCAAAGTACCGGTCACCAAAGCGATCTGGTCGAGTCAAGGCACCGGTCACAAAGATCCGGTCGCAGAACACCGGTCCACAAGAGACCGGTGTGTTCGGTCGAAGGGACGGTCCGGTCAATAGGATCCGGTCGATATCACGATAAGAACAAAACGAAAACAAATAATTCGATTAACAGGAAATCTACCGATAAACTCGATGAATCTGAAACTCGATCGAAATCAAATTTTGAACCCAGAAAATCAAATTAATCGACCAATAAGAACAATATGCAGAATCAAATCAGACTTAACCCAGAAAACCAGATAAACAGATACCAATATATCAATCGACCCAGAAAAACAATGGTACTGAACTTTTAACCCAGAAATCAAACTTTAATCAAGAATTAATCGACCGAAACTTAACCCAGATATATGCAGAATATTACTAATCCAGGAATTGACCAAAAAATTTAATATGCAGGCTTATCACCAGAAAAAAGATTGATTTGCAGATATGATTTTGTAGATATGGCAGAACCACAGATCAAACGACTTTAAACACAATCGAGTCTTTAGAAAAAATCGATTTGCAGCAGGTTAAAATTTTAAGCAGTTCAATAACCCAGAAAAATCGATTTTCCAAACCACAGATCAATCAAATCAACCAATATTACTGTTTTTCCAGGAAAAAAAATCAATCCAGAAAACCAACTATAGCAGATAAACACGATAATTGATTAAAGAGTTTTAGACAAACCTTTTTGGATCAAAACTTCTATCTCTTTGCTCTGATACCAATTGTAGATCCCAGTACAGTGCAATCACGAACAATAATATCAATGAAGAACAGTTAATGAATCACAACCTTTAGTCATATGATTAATATTCAAGAAAGGTTTAGGTTTACAGAGAGAATATCTGATAAGCAAAGTAAACCTATTGACTAGAGAATTATGAAAGAGTTCTAAACTTTTTTTTAAAAACTGAATAATGAAAACTAACCAAGCCTTTATATAAGAGGCATACAATCATAATGGGCCTAAAGGGCTTTGGGCCCAACTATCAAATAAACATTCAACTAATTACAATTTAAACCCTTATAAATGTTTTATACAACTTTCAACATACAGGACTTTCAGTCCTAACACAAGTATTTTGGTTAGAGTCGTTTTTGGGGTTCTGCCCAACTACGAGTTTTGAATATCGGGACTTTAAACCGATTTGATGTTAAAAGTGTGAATTATTGGGAACGGTCACCCTATGACCTTATATATATATATTGGGGAAAATGTGAACTTTACGGATTAGGCCTTTGACCGTTTATAATTGAAGAAATTGTCCGTTTTTGGAAAAGATATTTAATGGTGTATATGGCAATGTGGGCTTAATCTAACTTCTAAATGTTTTATAATGTTCCTTAAGACTTGGTTGATACTCTAAGGAGTTTGGGACGATGTCCGGTTTAAATGGCTCAATGGAGCACTTTATGGAAAGGTAACTATTGTACAAGTGTTGGTTATTACATGTTAAATGCATTAGTTCACTCATTTGGAATCATGTAATGTTTAGACTGTAATGCAATGGATACATAGGCATAAGAGTCGTTTGTTCATCATGGAGTCTTGTTGTCCATGTTTGAGTCTAGTGAGTGGTCCCCGAGTCATGTTTTATATGAGTTTGCGGTGGTGCTCTTGGAGATCCGTATACAGAGCTAAGTCTTGCGGTGGTGCCCATGGTGAGCCGGATACGGGGACTTGTGAGTTTTATGGTGACACTCATCTAGAGGTCGAGTGGACTAGGGTCATTTGGGTATCTTGCGGTGGTTGTTCAATGGAGCTGTATACGGGGATCCATGACCGTAGTAAATCTCGTGAACGTTGATAAGTGGCTTAACTTTGTGTTCCACCACATTCGATGGAACCGGGTCTCCCCCGTCACCAGAAGGTATTATCTTGGGTATTCCCTTACCCGTACCTTCAGTGCTAACACGTACCATTTTATTTATAATGAATAGTATTTTGACAAAATACCTTGTGGGTGCGTTTTGGGGAAAACCAGTATTGAATATTAATTGAAAGGGAACGTTCGGTATTGCAAATATTATGGTTTATGATCAAAGCCTTTTTATAACTAATATTTCAGGGGTGGACGTTTTTATAATAAAGTATTTTTTTAAACGTTTTATGATTTATGTGATAAAACTATTTTAACTCATTAGGCGTTAAGCCTAACACTTTTTCTTTTCGACATGTATATCAGGTTTTAGGTGGATCTAAGTGGCGCTTGGTAGAGGTTCCAGTAGGATGGCTCTAGAGACGACATCCGGTTTTGGAAAGATAGCAGATTTGGTGGTTTTAGTAACACCCGACTGACTTCGTCCCTATTTGTGGGATTAGATAGTCTCGTTAGAACTCTGATACTTGTTGTCGTATCACTTCCTTGCAAACATTAGATATTTGTTATTTCAAGTTACGTATTTAAGGGAGTTTTGGGAGAGAAAAAAATTGTCTGCTATTTTCCAATTTTGGGGGTGTTACAAGTTGGTATCAGAGCTCTAGTTTAAGTGAACTATGTATGAATTTTAGATGCCTAGACTTAAGTTGAGGCTTTAAGTATGATGGGTTCGTGTTGAGTAGAACTCTTAGTTGAGAATGGGTCGTAATGGTCGACAGAAGTGCACTAGTTGAGAGTCGTGACTATGGGGACGAGGACTCTTTTGTATATTATGTTCGTAATTTCACTTAGCTACTGTTATTATGAATGTATTGTTACGTGAGTGTGCTTGACTCTACCATTATTGCGATACTTGATGTGTGTGGTAGTATGTCTTCGTTGTCAAATCTTGTGTCTTTATAACTCTTAACCTCAGGTCTCGTGTGTGTTAGACAAGCATGGTAGATGCGCAGAGAGGAGCACAGGCACAAGAGGATGAGCATGGCATTAGCAGTGTAGTTTCAAGGCAAGTCGTTGGAGTCAACCATGTACCACCTCCTCCATTGTTGCCATCGTCTAATGATGGGACGGAGCACGCACAAAGAACGAGCTTGAATCTCACGGATCCAAATGTTCAAGGGGTAGACCCTCATTCCGGATTGTTGACTAGAATGGTCCAACTGATGAATTCGGCAATGGAACGTCATGAAGAAAGGTTAATAAAATTGTTGGAGGACAGAAATGACAATGACCGGAGGCAGGAAGTAGTGTTCAGGCATGATGGGAGAGGTCCGAGCGACACCAGAAATGTAATCCTGGGGGAGGATATCGTTGTTGCCATTATGGGACGTGATAGAAGGACTTGCACGTACAAGGATTTCCTGTGCAGCAAGCCGCCAGAGTTTTCAGGAGCGGACGACCTGGTAGTGTGCATGAATTGGATCCAAGAAATGGAACAAGCGTTTGACGCTAACGAGTGTGAGGAAGGATAGAAAGTGAAATTTGCCTCCCATTTGTTGAGGGGTCGAGCTCTTACTTGGTGGAATGTTACCAAGTCCACCCATTGACCCGCTATCACCTCATCACTGTCATGGGATGCTTTCAAAAGGAAGGTGTTGGATGAATACTGTAATGAAAGAGCGATCGACCGATTGTTCCAAGGCTTCTACTCTTCGGGAAGCGATAGAAGAATCGCAATTTATGGAAGACGTTCATTCCCGGGGTGAAGAAGAAGAGACAGAGTTTTCAGAAAAGAGGAAATGGGAGGACCGGTGGAGTCCACCCCATGAATACCAGAATTATGAATAAGAGAATAGAATTAGCCAACGCAGGAAGTCGAAGTGGTGTCGTGAGTGTCGAGCCAAGCATGCAGGGAGGTGCAACCCCAACCCTTTGACGTGTCTCAAGTGTGGAATGTTAGGCCACTCCTACCGGGATTGTTCCATCAAGGGCACTATATGTTTTGTGTGTAAAGAGTCGGACCATGTCAAGAAGGACTGCCTTCATGCAGGGATCAGTGAAGTATCAGGAAGCGGGCACAGTGTACCCAGGATGGAATGGCTTGTCGGTGACGACAGGTGCGTTTCCCATTCATTTCGTTCTATAAGATAGTTAGGTTGTCGTGTTCGAGTATTTGTTAGAATGGTTTGCTGCTATCTCGTTCGACGGGTAGGTTGTTCCACTTATGGTACCCGATGCTAGAGATCGATGTTATTAGCATTTCTGGGAGCCCTAGAGGGTTGGTAAGGGGGGGCTTTGGGTGTTAAGTCATGTGGTCGAGGCTTGAATTGATAATAGGGAGAAAGTAGGAGTTTTAAGTGATAAGCTCCGGGGTTGGCGACCGATCGATATGGTTGTTTAGTTTGAGAACCAACATAAGAATTGTAAATCGAAGATTTTTGTAATCGGAGTTATATAGTATCGGTGTTAGAGGAGGTTTTTTTAGACGAGTCGAGTGTCAGTTTGCTTAGAAAGGTCAAGAGAATGTTTCCACCCGTAACCGTAGGAGGAGTCGTTAGCGAGCGATCGCTAAGAATTTGGGATGTTGTCTATAGGAGTTAATAAGGTAAGAGATAGATGGTAGTTGGTCATAGAGCGCAAGGAAGATCTGTGCGACGTTTTGGAAGACCCCGCTGAGCGAGACTTTTAAGAGATAATGAATCCATGAGTTGGTCGACTCGAGGCTATCGCGGAATTGCAGACCCAACCAAATCCTAGACTTAAGATTTTGGCGTATTGTAAGGTAAGACACCCTATATTATGATAAGTTTGAATCAACCCTTAAGTGGTGCCGATACTCGATCGGGTATGACCAAGTAAATAGGTTGGAGTGCAGCCAATTAGGAGCCTAGTGGGACCTTCTAGACAAGGGATAGAACTAAGTTGTAGATGCCGTAAGGATTGTGGAAATTTTGGAGGATTGTTAACTCTAAGAAAGGTTGGGAACCTTAGTGATCTTGTTGATGACTCATGTTTAGGATCTTGCCTTTATTTGATAGTGATGTTATCTTTTGTTAGTGTGCTAGGTTTTCCTTGCAGCTTGTTTGGGCGAGAGCTAAGTTGAGATCAGTGGTGGTCTTAGGAATTGTTTGGGTAGAAATTCCAACAGTCCATCGTCGTACGACCAGCGATAACCGACGCCCTTCCTTTGGGGCGACCTCGACTAAACGACTGATAACCCGTCTGATAAATTCTGTCACACGACCTGATTTCAGTTACTAACATACGACATACGTTATATCATGTTTAATGCAGGATTCAAATACATTTATGACCAAAGATTATAACGGACGCTATCATCAATATCGAACGGTCATTCTATTATTGAGCAAGATACACATTCAAGACGTGCCAACGGAAAGATAGATTATAAATATGAAGATAGAACCTCACATTCGGGACATCTGATTCTCAGACTTTACAAGCTCACGAATTACGTTCTCGAAGCTCGCTTAGTTTCTCTCGAAGTTCATAAAGCCTGCTGCCATTTGTTGCACGACGCACGACCGAAGTCTAATTACACACGACGCACGACCGACTTTACTTTATTGTATTGTTAAACAGTTTGTATTACACTTGTAAAACTTGTTATCAAGGACGACGTCCCTGATTGACGTCCATAGTGCACGACGACTCACACTCGTCCGCGGTTTTTACCCATTTCAGGGGTTTTCCGCGTCACCAATTCTCTCGTCTCATTTACTTTATTTTTATTATAATCGTACGATTATCGGTGTTACTTTCTTTGGTTGGATCAAGCTTCACGTTTACCTTAAATTTTCCTTGGGAGATTTTTGGCATAAACAGTTTGGCACCCACCGTGGGGCCCCATACAAAGAAAATCTTCGATAATCTTACGACGTACTAACGTTTTCCTTCAAGTGTTTCTCTTTTGTATTTATTCAGGACAATGGAATTCCAAGGAACTTAAGATCATGTTGTGGCCCAGATGAACATGGAGCTGACTGCTGCCCGTGCTCGTATTGATGCCCTAACAGCCAGGCTCGACAAGCGGCTGAAACCATCGAGCATCTAAGAAATCAGAGTGGAAACAATGTGGCGAGGGCTACAAATGCTTATGTCGGTACTTGGAACGTGCCCCCTCCATTGCCTAATTATCCTCGTCCACCACCAGTCAATCCTGCGACCTTCGTAATGCAAACCATGCCTATGGCCTCTATGTCATTCAATGGATATGCCTCTGATTCCTCGCAGCAGACTAGCTTCAACGAATCAGGTTATGTTCCATTGGGTGTCCCAGGAGGTATCCTGATGGATCCCGTTTCGCAACGATTGAAGCTTCTGGAAGAGCAGAATGAGCGTGTCTTGTCGATGCTGGCCAAATTGCCGGGGGCAGTAGTCCCAGTTCATGTCGAGCCACGTACAGGATTTCAGGCGTCGCCATTCGTTGATGAGATCACGTTGGTGGACGTCCCAAAGAAGTATAGAATCCTGACCTTGACCCCAAAATATTCAGGCGATACTGATCCGACAGAACACGTCGCCCAATACAAACAGCTTATGTGGACTGTCTCGATACCGCATCAGTTTCAAGAAGTCTGCATGTGCAAGAGTTTTGGAGCAACCTTGACTGGAGCAACGTTACAATGGTTGATCAATCTCAAACCCAAAACCATCGGGTCTTTTGCAGAGTTGGTGAACCAATTTTCTCAACAATTCGCCAGCAGCCGAAAAATGGAAAAACAGACGAGCGACCTTTACTATGTCGTACAGAAAAATGGAGAATCCATCCGGGACTATTTTAACCGATTCAACGCGGAGATGATCGGTATCCGAAATTGCGACGTAAAAACATCCATTGAAGCATACAAACGGGGTTTGGACGATAGTTCAGGGTTGTATCTCGACCTTACGAAATATCCTCCAGAAACCTTTGAAGACGTACGAGCAAGGACGCTTGCTCATATGAGGGTCGAGGATGACCTCGCTTTCAGAAATAAACACTCGTGCGACAGGAAAGGCCTAGGTGTTAAAAAGCCAGACTTCAAACCGAAGCCGACCGGTCGATCAGAGCCTGCCAGACAGATTTCAAATGTCAGATTTGAAAAGAAAGGGCCGACGACTTCCAAATCTGTCCAGTATCCTAAGGTATCATCTTATGGCTTCCCTGGATCAGCCAAGGACGTCGTTGCGTCCCTGAAACAGCTCCAGCAAAACATTCGATGGCCAAAGAAAAGCGATAAAGACAGTGAAAAGAAAGACAAAACAAAATGGTGCAATTTCCATAATGACTTCGGTCATCTAACGGATGATTGCATCGCCCTGAAGAAAGAACTATCCTGGCTTAACTCAAAAGGTTATTTACAAGAATTGATGGGAAAGAAGGATGTGCGTCCCACATTCCCAGAGCATGCCAAGGTGATTAATTATATCACCGGAGGTTCTGATGTATGTGGGACCACATATTCAGCTGCTAAGAGACATGCTAGTCTCGGTCCCAACGACCGACCAATTCCAAAGGAAGCAAGACCCAAGGAGGACGCATAATTAGAAGCTATGCCCTTGACGTTCGACCAAGCAGATCTCGACGACGTACACCAGAAACATCATGACGGACTAATTATCCAATTGAGCATTGGCAATTGCCTGACAAAGAGGATACTCGTTGACGGAGGCAGTTCCGCTAACATTATCTTTTTTGATGCAGTGAAAGCTATGGGGATCGACAAAGCCGAGATTACTCGACGCTCGACTACACTCGTTGGATTTAATGGAGGAGCGACAAATACCATGGGGGAAATCACACTAGCAGTATATGTTAAAGGAATCAACAGGCAGACGAAGTTCAACATCGTCGACTGCTCATCGACTTATAACGTTATCCTTGGGAGACCATGGATCCACGATATGAAAGTCGTACCCTCGACGTACCACCAAACCTTGAAATTCCCCATGCAATGGGGAGTACAGGAGATCAAAGGCGAAAGAAAAGTTGCTAGGGAATGTTACAAAGTCTCTTTGAAGCCCCCGAAGCAAAGAGTATAGCAATTATAGAGCCACGACGTTCCTGGGACTGATGACGATTATCGCTTGGAAGTTGTCGTCCTAAACCAGGATAAGCCTGATCAGATGGTCTACATAGGTTCGACACTCGATCCATCCTTTAAAAAGAGATTAATTTCTTTTTTGCAGGACCACTATGATTGCTTCGCATGGACGCACGAAGACATGGTGGGTATCGATCCGAGTATTATTTCCCATAAACTCAACGTCGATCCATCATTCAAACCCGTTCAGTAGAAAAGAAGAAAATTTGCTCCTAAAAGAAATAAAGTTATCAACGACGAAGTTGATAATCTACTTAAAACAGGAAAGATACGAGAAGTCAAATATCCAGATTGGCTCGCCAACGTTGTTGTCGTCCAAAAGAAAAATGGCAAAGGGAGAGTGTGCATTGATTTCACAGACCTTAACAAAGCCTGTCCAAAAGATCCATTTCCGTTGCCACACATCGATTCTATGGTTGACGCTACAGCTGGACACGAATTGCTCACCTTCATGGACGCATATTCTGGATATAACCAGATATTGATGCATTCCGACGATCAGGAAAAAACGGCCTTCATGACAGATAAAGGTATTTTTTGTTATAAAGTAATGCCTTTTGGTCTTAAGAATGCAGGTTCGACGTATCAGCGGCTAGTGAATATGATGTTCAAAGAACATTTGGGCGACACTATGGAGGTATACATCGATGACATGCTCGTCAAATCGAAACATACGGACGATCATATAGCACATTTGAAGCAATCGTTCGACATTTTGCGTGAATACAAAATGAAGTTAAATCCGACAAAGTGTTCTTTTGGAGTTCGAGCTGGCAAATTCCTCGGTTACATGGTCACATGACGAGGAATTGAAGCTAACCCAGATCAAATCAAAGCAATTATCGAGCTAAAATCGCCCATAAATTTTAAAGAAGTCCAACGCCTAACAGGACGTGTAGCAGCATTAAACAGATTCATCTCTCGGTCGTCCGACAGATGTCACCTATTCTACAACGTCCTGCGAAAAAACAAAGGATTCGAATGGACTGATAAGCATGAGGAGGCGTTGCAGCAACTCAAGGAATACATGACATCACCTCCCTTCCTCTCCAAACCCGAGAAAGGTGAAATTCTTCAACTCTATCTAGCCATCAGTGCTAATTCGGTGAGTGCAGTCCTTACACGAGAAACCGACGGACGACAATTGTCGATATACTATGTAAGTAAAACTCTATTAGACGTTGAAACCAGGTACTCGTCTATGGAAAAACTCTTGCTTTCGTTAGTTATGGCCGCTAAGAAGTTACGACATTATTTTGAATCGCAACCTATAACTGTTGTAACTAACTTTCCATTGAAGTCTGTGTTAAAAAAACGCGAACTAACAGGACGACTAACTAAATGGAGCATCAAGCTCAGTAATTATGATCTGGATTTTAAGCCTAAAACGGCGATCAAATCACAGGTCTTGGCAGATTTTGTTACAGATTTCAGTCCAGAACTAGAAGAAGCGATAACGTCCAACGAGTTAATTGTGGCGACTTTGCACGACACCACTTGGACGCTCGACGTCGATGGTTCGTCGAACATACGAGGAACAGGCTTAGGTGTCGTCCTACAGTCCCCACAAGGGGGCAAGATAGTGTACTCCATACGGTGCGACTTCAAGGCAACAAATAATGAGGCAGAATACGAAGCACTGATTGTGGGAATCAAAATTGCTCATGATTTGGGGGTGAAGCGACTCGTCCCTTGTTGTTAACCAAATCAATGGAGAGTTCGCAGCAAAAGATTCGAGGATGATTGCCTATTATAAAATAGTAAAAGAAGAAGCAAAGAAGTTCAGTCGCTTCGTAATCGAGCAGATACCAAGAGATCAGAACACTCACACTGATGCACTAGCCAATTTGGGGTCAGCACTTAATCAAACGAAATTTGAAACTATCCCAATAGTCCACCTTGCAACACCATCCATCAAAGACGACGGTAATACTTTGGTAGCACCAATTGAGGAAGAAAACTCTTGGTCGGACGACATTAAAAATTATCTAGAGAACGATCAACTGCCTGATGACAGAATGGAAGCAAAAAAGATCAGATTTAAAGCATCAAGGTACGTCATGATCAGAGGACAATTATATCGAAGATCTTCGACTGGTTTGAATCTACGATGTATTACCAACAAGACACAAGTCCAGAAAATCCTACAAGATATGCACGATGGTGAATGCGGAAATCACTCAGGAAGTCGCAGTCTAGCCAACAGGATATCACGACAAGGTTACTATTGGCCGACATTAAGGCAAGATGCGATCAGGTATGTACAGTCGTGCGACGCATGTCAGCGACACGCAGGTATGTCTCATAAACCGTCTGAACCCTTGCACTCGACTTTGATCCCATGGCCCTTTATGAAATGGGGAATGGACATCGTTGGGAAACTACCACCTGCCCCCGGGCAAAAGGTATTCCTTCTAGTTTTAACAGATTATTTCTCTAAGTGGATAGAAGCAGCGGCTTTCTCCCAGGTTCGGGACAAAGAAGTCGTTTCTTTCATCCAAACTAACATCATTTGCAGGTTTGGAATTCCATCCGAAATAACATGCGATAATGGGACACAATTCATCAGTGATCGGACGCGAAGATTTTGTGAAGAAAGGAACATCAAGTTGGTGACATCGACACCTCGATATCCACAGTCGAATGGCCTAGCCGAGTCAAGTAATAAAACTATCATCAACTCGATCAAGAAAAGACTCAAAGTTGCAAAAGGAAACTGGGTGGAAGAATTACCTTCCGTTCTATGGGCTAATCGTACGACACCACGAACGTCCACAATGCAAACTACCTTTTCCTTAGTCTATGGATGCAAAGTTGTGTTACCTATTGAGGTACGACTACCGACTTCAAGACATACGTCCATTGAGCATAATTTGGTCGACCTAAGCTATGACCTCGACGCCTTAAAGGAACTTAGAGAAGCACCACACATCCGCATGGCATCACAGAAACAAGCGGTCGAGCGACATTTCAACAAAAATGTCCAAATCAAAGTTTTCCAAGAAGGCGACTACGTCCTACGTCGAGTGTTCCAAAACACTCAAGAGCTCAATGCAGGTAAACTTTCCACTAAGTGGGAAGGCCCTTACCAAATCTCTGGAATCGTGGGTAAGGGAGCTTATAAAATCTAAACCCTCGACGGTCGAGATATCCCACGAAGTTGGAATGCAGTTCATTTAAAAAGGTATTTCTTTTAAATTCCTAATTCATTTCCTTTTATTGTTTATTAAGAAAGATAACTGACTTAAGCATCGGAGGGTCGTTGGTCAAACCAACGACCACCCCACTAACGTTGTTTTTCGCAGGGACACACGACTTAGTTAAAACCTTTATGTCGGGTAATACTCATACGATCTCACGGTTGGTCATAATTGTTGACAAAGGTTAATTTATGCACTTGATGTTCGATATTTAGATCTGAGAACCATTATTACAATTGCACTTGGTCGATCGTAGATCTCAGTTGATTTCATTATAGCATGTTAATGAATGATGGTGTGGTCAAACGTATGATATACCTTGATTATATATCCTCTTAAATTACTCGACGTACGATGAGATATAAGTTTGAAAAAGAAAAGCAAGTAACAAGCATCGACAGACAAAAGAAATTTTTCCATTAGATATTTAAAAGAAAATTACAAGGACAAGGGACGACCATAGACGGCCGATCCCTAATAGTAAATTCAAAATAAACTAAGCTAAGAAGGAGGAACGTCATATTGTTCCTGCACGACATCAGCTACTATAGTCTCTGTTGCCGTCGCCTCTTCTCCGCCATCGCTCCCCTCCAATTCATCCTCTTCATCAAGGTCCCTTTCGGTCCCCACGGTGTCGAGGTAGGTTTTGAGCTCCTCAGCGGCCGACACCATGGGATTCTTCCCATTCAGATGACGCCTCATCAAAGCGGCTCGGGCCGTGAAACGAGAGAAGGCCTCGATTTTCCTATTCTCCTCCTCAAGGTCCTTGATGTCGCCCTCCAGTTCCTCGACCCTCTTCTTGAGGGACGCGACTTCGTTAACAGAAGCAGCAGCAGCAGTGACGGCCTTGATCTTCTCGACCTCCAGTTTGGTCGACGACGCCTCAAGCTCAAGGAGACGATCCCTGAGCTTAACCTTCTCACGATCCGAAATCTCTAGTAGACTCCGGGCATCGGTGAGATCAGTCTTGAGGCCCTCGACCTTCGTCTTCTCAGCCTCGACCGCCTCCAGGGCAACCTTCTCCCTTTTAAGAGCCTCATCGACCCTTTTCTCGACGTCAGGGAAAGCCGCCCTAAGACCTTCCATCTGAGCGAAGAAGCTCAGACAGGCATGGAAAGCCTATACGACAGAAGAGAAAGAGTTAATAACAAGAAAAATGAGTAACAAGGAAAATAGAAAATGAGTAAGACTTACCATAAAAGAGAGACCAGCGGCGTGCGCCCCAGTGTCCTCGACCCGAGACTCCTTGTATCGTTCATAGAAGGTCGGGAGGAGGAATTTCCCCAGGTATGGAAAAATAGCGTCCCTATCAAGGACGTCATTGACCATGAAGTCAGATGGAAGAGTGACTTTAAACGTCATTTCTCCCACTTTCTCCTTGTTCTTATCCTCATTCTTAGAGGAGGAAGAAGATGGAAGGAAGGGTTTATCAACACCCGACACCCATGACGTTGGGGCGTCCTTCGTCACCTTGGTCGAGTCTCCGAGCTCGACCCCAGCAACGGTTCCCTTCGATGGTGTCGTCCCTGCAAGAGACGAAAGAGTAGCATCACCCGTCTTCTTGGGCGAGACCCGAGGTTTGCCTCGGACGCGTCTTGTGTCTACCCCCGCAGAAGGGGCAAATCTCTTCTTCGTTTTTTCCCTGCCTTGGCGGGAAAGCTCCAGTTGCTCGGCTCGGCTAGGGGCGGACGATTTTGCAGTTGCGTCCCCTGAATAAAATAAGCAAGTTAGAAAAGAAATGACATACGATACAAAAACGAAAAACATTGTCGAATGACATACCAAACATCTCTTCTTCTCTTTCTTCTTCCCTCTCGTCTTCTCTCTCTTCTTCTCTTCTCTCTTCTTCTCGACGAGAACTCTCAACAAACGTCGCTTCAAAAACGGCCTCGTCTTCTTCGTCGTTCAACAGTGCAACAAACGAACGATCAGCGATACTTCTTTCCAAGATCCTCTAAATCTTGTCTCGGGAATCGCTATTTGGCTTCACCTTAGTAAAATCGATTGCTGTCAAACGGAAAAAGAAACCATCAGAATAGATATTATAAAAAATAAAAAATTAATAAATGCACGACAAAGCGGCAAACCTACCCGATTCATTCCATCCGGACGACAACCATTGGCTGTCCTCGTCGTTCACGGACGCCACTTGGATGAAAATGTACTGGCGTTTCCAACCACGGTCGTTCACCGCAGTATTGTGCACCAATACATTATCTCCCTTCGTTCGAGGGAATAGACTATACCGGTGATAGTTATCCGCCCGGACGCTGTAAGCAGTCAGGAGGTCGTTCAAGTTGAACGGAACCTCCCAATCGGCCGTGAGACGCTCGATAACCTGGACAATCCGCCAGAACTGAGGCATTAACTTTCCAAGCATCAAGTCGAATGCATATAAAAACGCCCTGGCCAAAGGACTAAATGGCCAAATAAATCCTATCTTGAAGGGATACTCGTACAAAACACAGTACCCCTTCGGAACCTCGTCCGGCCTTAAATCTTCCGGCGTCATCAGATTAATTTCATCTGGAATCCTGGCCAATTTTTTAAAATAATCTAAGTTTTCCTCTTCCCTATACACACTCACGGGTTCGGTCGACATCTGAAAGTCTGGGATATTTAAAGTCGCACGCCAGTAACTAAGGATATCCCAAGCTCTCCTAGGCTTTCTAGCTATGGACTTCTTACGCATATAATCAACACAAAGGGAAAACAGGAAGTCGTACCTTAAATCGAACTCTAAACCTCGAACTTAGAATGGAAAGGATTCTGATCGCTCGGAAAGTGTATCTTGCCGGAGGTATATGATCTCTAAAAAGGGTAAGCGTAAAAAAGGAAAAGATTGAGGACAATCCCTATTTATACTGAAAATCGGAAAATGAATCGTCAAAAAATCGAATCGCCAGTCGACAAAATTGACACGTGTCGTCTGTGTCAGGCAACCTTTCGAGCACATCCGTCGGATGCATGACACCTGTCCAATATTAGCTGTCTAACCGTTTATTTTGCAGGAAATGACGTCATTGTTCAGTTGGAAACAAACCGATTCAGTTCCATGCAAACTACCCGCGTTCTTTTATGACACGTGTCCTGATTTTAAATTTAAATTTCAAAAAGATTTCCACTTGAATTTTAAATTTGGGGGAAAACTGTTTGGGTAGAAATTCCAACAGTCCATCATCGTACGACCAGCGATAACCGACGCCCTTCCTTTGGGGAAACCTCGATTAAACGACTGATAACCCGTCTGATAAATTCTGTCGCACGACCTGATTTCAGTTACTAACATACGACATACGTTATATCATGTTTAATGCAGGATTCAAAGACATTTATGACCAAAGATTATAACGGACGCTATCATCAATATCGAACGGTCATTCTATTAATGAGCAAGATACACATTCAAGACGTGCCAACGGAAAGATAGATTATAAATATGAAGATAGAACCTCACATTCGGGACATCTGATTCTCAGACTTTACAAGCTCACGAATTACGTTCTCGAAGCTCGCTTAGTTTCTCTCGAAGTTCATAAAGCCTACTGCCATTTGTTGCACGACGAACGACCGAAGTCTAATTACACACGACGCACGACCGACTTTACTTTATTGTATTGTTAAACAGTTTGTATTACACTTGTAACACTTGTTATCAAGGACGAAGTCCCTGATTGACGTCCATAGTGCACGACGACTCACACTCGTCCGCGGTTTTTACCCATTTCAGGGGTTTTCTGCGTCACCAATTCTCTCGTCTCATTTACTTTATTTTTATTATAATCGTACGATTATCGGTGTTACTTTATTTGGTTAGATCAAGCTTCACGTTTACCTTAAATTTTCCTTGGGAGATTTTTGGCATAAACAGGAATGATCTTAGAGTTGTGAGAGGTATCCCTAGGTTTGGGTCCTCGTTAGATAGTTTTGTGGCAAGGGCCATCCGTACGATTGTTCTTAACACGGGTTCTTAATTGGGGGTTCTAAGGGAATCTACCAGGAGGCGCAAATTGATGGTGCATCTTTCAAACATGTGGGGATCGGCAGGTCGGCGACTCTTCACAAAACCTTGTGGAACAAGGAATAGTTGAAGGTTTGGAGATCAGGTAATTCGCCCAAGTCTTTCGGGTGAAAGACTTTAGGAAGAATTGTTATTGCCCAATAATGTGGTGGAACCACTTCTCGTAACCCCTGCTATGTGTGTGTGTGAGGATGCGTTGCGAAGTAAAAGGGGTGTGGTACCCCTTGACCAATACTTGCTCGTTGGTAAGGATTGCTAGTAAGAATGAGAGAAATGTTTTTCGGCTAAGGAGCCAAATTCTGGGTGTGTCGCGTTTTTGGTAAATTTGGATTCGTTAGTAATTCCCCATGCCCCGTGGATTTTTGGGGATTTCGGGTCAAGATTTCGAGGACGAAGTCATTTTCAAGGTGGGGAGGATTGTAACACCCAAAAAATTCGAGTAAGGTTTACCGATGTGTCATGCCTCACCTTCGTAATCTCTTGTATCTCGAACCCAAATCTCAGTCTAGAACTCCTAATTGATCCTAGCCCTTTAATCTTGGTCTCGTATGTGTCGAATAGAAGGAAAACGGGGTGGGTCGTGTCTGGCGCAAGAGTGCCACGCGAGGGTTTAGGGATCGCGGTACGTGTCGAATGACTGAGACCGCGATAGTGCCAGTGGCACAATCGCGTGTCACTATCGCTGAAATGGTACCGAACGGAGGGTGGAGCTCGCGACTATGACCCGCGACAATGCCCTTAGCACTGTCGTCGGGCATTGTCGCCCACGGGGTCCTGTCGGTGTAAAATCCACTTTTTCACTCAATTAATCTCATTTTCTTCCCCAACTCGTTTCAGATCCGATTTGGAGAGCCTCTTAGGCAATTTTCACTCCATAAATCCCTCTCCTCATTCTTTGTCAACCTAGGGTTTGTTGAGATCAATTGTGGATCACCAAGAACTTAAGCTTGTGGGTTCAAGTGTTGTGACTAAGGTAATCCCTTCCATCTTTCACCTAAAATCTAGGGTTTTGATATTTCCTTTCCTCTCTCATTTTGTTGGGACTTTATGTAACTATGTAAGCATTTATGTCTAAGGATCTTGGTTGAGAGTTTGGAGCTAAAGATCTAGAAGGTTTCAAGACTTCCTTCAAAGAGCTCAAGTTGTGTTGGTAAAACCTACATTTAGTGTTGGGAACTGAAGATTTGTCTAAGTGATTACTACTGCCAGGCTTTCAAAATTACTACTGCTAGTAGAATTAATACTGCTTAAAGATTTAGTGCTGCTACTTGAATAGTTAGTACTGCTTGGAGAGTTAGTACTGCTAGTAGTTAGTACTGCTGATTGGTTAATGCTGCTGAAGATGGTTAATACTTCTGAAGATTATTAGTGCTGATTTTAGTGATAAAGATGCCTTGGAGATAAAGTCAAGATTTGATGATAATCATGGAAGGCTGAAGATAATTAGGGAAGAATATACTGAAGATCTTTTAAGTTTTGTAATTATCTTTTATTTTCAGTATATGTATAGGATTATTCAGAATAATTTGTAAATAGATTTCTGAGTTTTTGTTTAGAGAGAAAATTAACCTCAAGGTTTACAACCCTAGTTCTAGACAAGTTGTGGTTTATATTATTTTACTGTTACATTGATAGTTTGAATATTAAAGTGTTTTTCCGCAACTTCTTTAATATTGTTTCTGAGTTTTATTATTCTTGTTAAGAATCAGATCCTGACAAGTGGTATCAGAGCCTAGTATTCTCATAAACCTTCATTCATCATGGACAACACAGTTGAATCAACCAGTACTCTTGTTTCAAAGGTTCCCATGCTCAAACCTAATGAGTTTGACATGTGGAAAATTAGGATCAAGCAGTACATCATCCTTACAGACTTTTCTATGTGGGACATTGTTGAGAATGGTCCCTCTGCTGAAGGTAAAATTGGACAAGATGGAAGAAGACCACCTCCAAAAACTGATGTTGAGAAGAAAGTGAGACAATTAGAGATGAAAGCCTTAAGCACCCTGCTTTTGGCCATCCCTAATGAGTATCAATATCAATTTCATCACTGCACTGATGCTCAGATTCTATGGAATGCTTTAGAGAAGAGATTTACTGGCACCAAGAGCACTAAGAGGAATCAAAGGGATATTCTCAAGCAGCAATATGAGAAATTTACATCTTCAAAGAATGAGTTTATGACTCAAACTTTTGACAGATTCAATAAGTTAATTGGTGAGTTGGCTACTGTTGGAGTTCAGATGGAACAAGATGATGTCAACCGAAAGTTCCTCAGATCTCTTGGAGATGAATGGACCATGTACACTGTCTCATTCAGACAGAATGACATGCTGAAAGAAAAGGAACTGGATGATCTGTACAATGATCTGAGAGTGTTTGAATCTGAAGTGGAAGCAAAGAAGAAGCCTACTGGATATGTTCATAATGTTGCACTCCTATCAGCATCAACTGATTCTACTGCTAACCCTGAATCAGTTAATGCTGCCAGTGGAGTAAATCAAGAAAAAGGCAATGAATCTGTTTTTGAAGCCTTTCTTTCCAGCCATGGTAACTCTTCTTTAATCAATGATGACTTGGAACAGCTTCATCCTGATGATCTTGAAGAGATGGATATTAAATGGCAGATGGCCATGCTTTCTATGAGGGTGAAGAAGTTCATCAAGAGGACTGGGAGGAACAACTTCTCTCAAAGAAGAGAAGATGGAGCAGGCTTTGATAAGTCAAAGGTGGAGTGCTACAAGTGTCATATGAAGGGACACTTTTCCAGGGAATGCAGAAGTGAAATGTCTCAAAACAACCACCAACAAGCTCAGACTGGAAGCTTCAACCAGAACAGAAACTCTGCTCAAGATCTTGTTTCTCAACAAGGAATGAGGTTTGACTGGAGTGATCAAGCAGAAGAGGTCATTCAAAATCAAGCTCTCATGGCAGAGGTATCTGATCTCCCAACTGAGGTACTTTCTAATCTCTGTACTCAAACTTGCATAGACACTGTTAAAAGGTACAGGGATCACAACCAGAGTATGAGTGATGACCTTAAGAGGTTAGAAAAGGATAGAAAAGACTATGTGAAAATTGTTGAGAGGTTTGAGGAACAAATTAAAGGTTTCCAAGCCAATGAACTTCAACACACATATGATACAAATTACTGGAAGTGGGAGAAAAATGATTTAGAAATCCAACTGACAAAGTCTAGAGAGGAGAATGAAAAGTTGAGAGGAGAGCTAGCCAAGGTTAAGCTGGATGTGGAAAAGTTTTCATATGCTTCTAAAGCCATGGATTCAATTCTAAAGGTTCAAATCCATGATAAGCTTAAACCAGGAATTGGGTACAATACCACACCACCACCATACAACAACAACTACATCCCTCCTAAATCAGATTTGCTAGAGACCAAGGATAGGAAGGACTTGCATGAGGGAGCCACTAAGATAGATCCTTTAGATGAAGTAGTTGTTGAGGACAAGACTGAGAAAGAAGCTGGTAAGAGTAAGGATAACACTGTGAGTGGTGAGATTCCCTTAGAAAATAACATTCTTACCAATGAGGGTGGTGGAAGGGATCGGGTCAAATCTAATGGTGTAGAGAAGACTCAGGGAAAGTCTAAAAAGGTCCATTACAAGCAGACTACAGTTGTGAATCCTGTTCCTTGCAAACAGTGTGCAGGTAATAAATATGAGCCCCTAAAACATGATAAAAGGAGGGGAAATCAAAGAAATTGGAATAATCAGTGGGCTCAGAAACAAGGAGTTGATCTGAGTAGAATCATCAGACCAAAACCTTGTTTCATATGTGGCAAATTAAACCATCTTTCCAAGCACTGTTATTTTAATCCTATGAACCAAAGGATAAATTTTCAAAGATCTGTGCAAAAACCCTTTGGTTATAGGAAGAATGAAAGGAACCATGTGGATAAGAAACATGTTAAATCTAAAAGCCACATGAAGAAAAAGATTGTAAACGAAAGTGTCAAGATGTGGGTTCCCAAAAGCACTAAAATTGTTAGTACTGCTACCACAAATAGTGCTTCTGACAAAGATAGTGCTGCCAGAAGCAATACTACTGCTATCAATGTTAGTGCTGCTAATAGTATTAGTACTTCTAAAACTAACATTGTTAGTACTTCATCAAATATTAATAATGCTAACTCTGTTAGTGCTTCTAACAAGGTTAGTACTGCTAAACCTGTTAGTGCTGCTAACTCTGTTAGTACTTCTAAAATTAGTACTGCTTCTAGTGTTTGTGCTTCTAGACCAATCATCTTGACAAAGTACTCCAGTCAAGAGGATTCTAAATTTAAAAATCTCATCAAAAAGGAGTGTAAGTACTTTGATGAGAAAGGGAGGCCCAAGACCACTTTGGCTTGGGTTCCCAGTCAATACTAATTGATTTATCTTATGTGCAGGGCAACCAGCAGCTCAAGGGAAAGAGCATTTGGCATGTTGATAGTGGTTGCTCTAGGCACATGACAGGGAACATGGCTTGCCTCAAGAATTTCAAGAAAATTGATGGAGGGCATGTTGCCTTTGGTAATACTCCAGATGGAGGTAAGATTAGTGGTAAGGGAGATGTAACAAAAGGTAAGATGACCTTCGAAGATGTTTTCTATGTTGAACATTTAAGATACAGCCTGTTAAGTGTATCACAGGTTTGTGACAAAAAGCATAGCATATTATTCACTGATTCAGAATGCATGATCCTTGCTCCTGGATTCAAGGTAGTTGATGAAAAGATGATACTACTAAGAACTCCTAGAAAGGATAATGTCTATTATTTGGATATGGAAAATGTTTCAAATGATTCATCCCTAAACTGTCTTGTTTCAAATGTTTCAAAAGCCTCTTTGGATGAATCATCACTTTGGCACAGAAGGATGTGTCACATGAACTTTAAAACAATGAATAAACTTGTTAAAAACAACCTTGTAAGAGGTCTGCCTTCAAAAGTCTTTTCATGTGATGATCATTGTGTTGCTTGTCTCAAAGGCAAACAACACAAAACTTCTCATAAGTCCAAAGAGTTGAACACTATTTCTAATTCTCTTCAGTTGTTGCATATGGATCTGTTTGGTCCTACAAATGTTATGAGTATAGGCAAGAAATCATACTGTTTAGTTATTGTTGATGATTACTCTAGATTTACTTGGGTATATTTTCTAAGAACTAAGGATGAGACAAGTGGACTGATCAAATCCTTTATTCTAAGAATTGAAAACCAAACAAATCAAAAGGTAAAAGTCATTAGGTCAGATAATGGTACTGAATTTAAAAATCTTGACCTAAACACCTTTTGTGAGGAAAAAGGAATTGAGAGGCAATACAGTGCTCCTAGGACTCCACAACAAAATGGTGTTGCTGAGAGAAGGAATAGGACACTGATTGAAGCTGCTAGATCTCTGTTAGCTGATTCAAAACTTCCAATTACTTTCTGAGCTGAAGCAGTTAATACTTCTTGCTATGTCTAAAACAGAGTTCTAGTAGTCAAGCCTAAAAACAAGACACCATATGAGCTTTTAAATAAAAGAAAACCATTTATTGGATTTTTCAAACCTTTTGGGTGTCCTTGTACCATTCTCAATACCAAAACTCACTTAGGAAAGTTTGATAGCAAAGCAGATGATGGTTTTCTTGTTGGTTACTCATCTCAGAGTAAGGCATACAGAGTGTTTAATTCTTCTTCTAGAATAATTGAGGAAAGTGACAATGTCAAATGCAATGAGAACACACCAACTCCTATTGGTTCAGGTCCTCAGTGGTTATTTGACATTGATTCACTAGCTAACTCTTTGGGTTTCAGTAGTGATGATCATGCAGAATCAGGGGATGAACAAGTACAATATATTATTCCTCGGTCTGTGATCTTTCCCATACCTACAATGGACCCTGTTGAAATCTGTGAAAAGGAGACTGTTACTGAACCAATTCAGAGTGAAGAAGAAAGAAGAGATTAGGAGAATCTAGAGCTTGAAGAGCCAGAAGCAGCTAATGATATTCCCTCAACTGACTTAAATGATTCCAATTTAGATGTGGGAATTAATGAAGAACCTAGTCTTCAGACAAGAACTCAGAAGAATCATCTTCCTAAGCTGGTAATAGGAGACATCTCCTCTCCTATGATGACTAGGAATCAAAGTAGACTTCAAGATTTGCAGGATCAGCAACATACAGTACTCTCTTGCTTTCTATCTCAGATTGAGCCTAAGAAGGCTTATGATGCAATGAAATATTCAAGTTGGATAGAAGCCATGCAAGAAGAGTTGCTAAAGTTTAAATTGCAAGATGTTTGGGACTTGGTGGACCTTCCAAAAGGTCATAGAGCAATTGGCACCAAGTGGATTTTCAGAAATAAAAAGGATGAGAGAGGAATAGTAATCAGGAACAAAGCAAGGCTAGTGGCACAAGGGTACACTCAGGAAGAAGGCATAGACTATGAGGAAGTTTTTGCTCCAGTGGCACGGGTAGAGGCAATTAGGTTGTTTCTAGACTATGCCTCATATATGAAATTCAAAGTATATCAGATGGATGTGAAGAGTGCCTTTCTATATGGAACAATTGATGAGGAAGTATATGTCTGTCAGCCCCCTAGATTTGAGAATCCATCATATCCTGACAGAGTATACAAAGTTAAGAAAGCACTCTATGGTCTACATCAAGCCCCAAGAGCATGGTATGATACTCTGTCTACCTATCTCTTGGAAAATGGGTTTGAAAGGGGAATCATTGTCAAGACCCTTTTCATTAAAAAAAGTAAGAAGGACATCCTACTTGTTCAGATATATGTGGATGACATCATATTTGGATCCACAAAAGATCAGATGTGTAGAGACTTTGAAGAGTTGATGCACAAGAGCTTCAAAATGAGTTCAATGGGTGAACTCACTTTCTTCCTTGGGCTTCAAGTGAAACAGCAGAAAGATGCGATTTTCATAACTCAATCAAAGTATGTGAAAGACATCCTAGATAAGTATGGTCTATCAGACTCAAAGCCAGCAAGCACACCAATGGAAACACACAAACAGATCACTGCTGATCTTGAGGGGGAGGATGTTGATGTCCATCTTTATAGATCAATGATTGGATCTCTCATGTATCTCACAGCCTCAAGACCAGATATCATGTTTCCCGTGTGTGTGTGTGTGTGCCAGATTCCAAGTCAAGCCAAAGCAGTCACATCTTCAAGCTGTTAAGAGGATTTTCAGATACTTAAGAGGGCAACCTAGATTAGGTCTTTGGTATCCTTATGAATCTACTTTTGATTTGATTGCATATTCAGACAGTGACTTGGGTGGTGCTAATATGGATAGAAAGTCTACTTCAGGGGGATGTCAACTTTTGGGTGCAAGACTAGTATCTTGGCAGTGTAAGAAGCAAACCACGGTGTCCTTATCCACAACAGAAGCTGAGTACATTGCTGCTGCAAGTTGTTGTTCTCAGGTTCTATAGATTCAGAGTCAAATGCTAGACTATGGGGTAACCTTTCTTCACACTCCAATCTTCATTGACAATAGTAGTGCTATTAGCATTGTTAACAATCCAGTCAAGCACTCCAAAACAAAGCACATTGAAATCAGGTATCACTTTATTAGAGACTGCAATGAAAAGAAGCTTATTCAAGTTGCTAAAGTTCATACTGATAATCAGTTTGCTGATCTATTCACTAAAGCTTTTGATGTGGGTAGATTCACTTTCTTGGTCATGAGTGTGGGCATGATCAACCCTGAATGAGCTCATGTTTAATAAGTGTTTGTATACCTGTTATTTGTTTATTTGTTTGGTGCTACTAATCATCTTTCTCAGGAAGTTTATTGCCCTGCTCAGACTAACACAAGCTTCAACAGTGTAAGTGCAGTTTTAATGCTGCCAGTGCAAAGTTACTACTGCAGGTTCATTATTACTACTGCTAGTCTGAGTTACTACTTCAGATATGTGTTAATACTGCTAGTTAGTTAATACTGCTTTCAGTTAATACTGCTTTCAATTAATATTGCCTTCAGTTAATATTGCTCTCAGTTAATACTGCTCTCAGTTAATACTGCTCGTGGTTAATACTGCCAGTGGGTTAGTACTGCTTTAACTGAAAATAGGGTTAATACTGCTTCTTTCCCGAATCATATAAATACCCTCGTTGCCCGCCTAAAAGCTCACAACGACTCTTTGAATACTGTTCATCTTCTCTCTAACTCTTTTCTCTCAAGTAACCAGTGTGTTTCAGTCAAGAATCCTCAAGACCGATGGCATCCATGGCGTTTATTGATGAACACAATGAGATCGCAATGCTTCAAAAGCCGAAGCAGGCTGATGGATTCCATCAAATAGTTGATTTTCTCAAGACCAGTCATATAGCGTATGCTCTTACTGTGTCACCACCAATCTTCATCGAGCACCAGAAGCAATTTTGGGCCAATGCCACCGCTGTTACTGAAAACGGTGTGCAGTTTATCAAGACAAGGGTGTGTGACAAACCCTTGATAGTCACTGAAGAGGTCATTCGCATCAGTCTACGTCTAGACGATGCCTCAGGTATTACCTCTATCCCTAATGAGGATTTGTTTTCCAATCTCACAAGAATGGGGTATGAAGGCCAACAGGGTGTTTTCAAATTTTACAAAGCTAACTTTTCTCCCCAATGGTGTTTCTTTGTTCATACTCTTATGCACTGTATTTCTAGAAAAACTACTGGATGGAGTCAGTTCAGTAGTACCATTGCTTATGCTTTGGTCTGCTTTTCCACTTCCAGAAAGTATAATTTCTCAAAAATGATTTTCAATGACCTTGTGTCAAACTTGGATAATAAAAAGAGTTTCTATATGTATCCAAGATTTGTCCAGGAAGTTATCACCACTGAATTGACGGATATACCTCAGTTTAATGAGGTATATGTACCTAAAATCCCTAAGGGCAAGGTCTTTTCAAATATGAAAAGATCTGCCAAGGACTCGGAAGGAGTTGACACCCCATTGTTCTCTACAATGATGGTGGTGTCCCACAACCAAGAAGGTATGGCATCAGGGTCAAGGCCCTCACTAGACCATCCCACTGATAGCCAAACCCAACCTTCAACCACTATATCACTTCCTCAGTACCTTGTTCTTAAGCCAACACCAGTTTTAACCAAAACGTATTCTAAGAGAAAGGTACACAAAGCTTCTTCCCTTGTTGTACCTCCTACAAACCCATAACCTCAAAGCCCTCTAATGGAGCATTCTCCATTAGAGAATATCAATAGGGAAACCACTGGGGTGTCTCCCAACCCCAAGAAGGTGCTCACTGAGGAGATGCATGAGCATGTGGGTGAGAAGGTTGCCACTACTTCTGGTAGCACAGAGGAGGACAGTGGTAACATCACTAAGACCTTCCCCATGGCAACTTTGGGTGAGCAATCATCCAAAGGTCCTGGGTGCCAAGAAACCAAGGGAATAGGTGGTGCTTCAGCATGGATGGAGATCCCTATTAAACATTCCAATGATCCCTCAAAAGGGGGTAACACTCCTGGAGAAGGTGAGGATAGATATGACTACCATGAATTGATTTCTGCCATGTCCAAAATGGCAACTGAACTGGATGCTCAAAAGAAGGTTGTCAATGAACTCAAGAAAGTCATCATCAACCAACAAGAAGAGATAAGCAGCTTAAAGAAGTTGGTTCAGAAGGTGGTTCAAAAGAAAAAGAAGCAACGATTTGTGCTCAGAAGAAGGAACCCAGTGGATGATGCTCCCAAAAAGGGGGAGTCAGAAGCTGAGGTTAACATGGAGAATGCTAAGAATAAGGGGGAGAAACATGGAGATGAGGGGGAGTTTGCTGAAACAGAAACAGGGTTTGAGAAAGCAGCAGAAACAGTTAATGTTGCTGAAGCAAACATAGCAGCAGAAACAGTTAATACTGTTGAAATAAATGAAGCAGCAGAAATTGTTCAAGAGGTATTAAATAACCTCATTAGCAGAAATTTGGAAGAAATTGAGATAGTTGAAGCACTAATCAAAGCTAAACATGATACTCCTAAGGTCACTTCAAAGGCCAAAGGAATTGTCATCAAAGACAATGCTGAGGTTATCAAGAAAGCTAGTGTTGATAAGATAGCAAGCAAGGACAAAGGCA
The DNA here is from genome assembly GCA_954870635.1 of Arctium minus. Lineage (NCBI taxonomy): Eukaryota > Viridiplantae > Streptophyta > Magnoliopsida > Asterales > Asteraceae > Arctium > Arctium minus. The sequence goes on from OX941082.1 coordinate 11,422,871, forward strand.
AAACCAAGATAGTGGAATCTGACCAACCAATTAAAAAGCAAAAGTTGATTGAGTCAGATGAATTTTTGGCTAAAAAGATTCAAGCAGAACTTGAGCAAGCAGAAACAGTTCAAGTGAAGAAAGATAGGGAGATGGAAAAAGCTCTAGCTGCATAGCTGAATGAAGTTTATCAAAAGAGTTTGGCAACAGAGATGGCACAGAAGAGATCTGCAATTCCAAAGAAGACTGCAATGATCAAATTGGGTGCAAGGAAGAGACAACCTTCAAAAACCTACCTTGGCACTCAAGAGAGAAAGAAGATGATTACTTTCCTCAAAGGTGCTGTGGGAGTCAAAAAGGAAATGTTCACTAAAATGTCATTTGAACAAATCAAAGGTTTGTATGAGGCAGAGATGACAAAGTTACAAGGGAATGACAAAGCAAGAGTTGAAGTGGAAAAGAAGATGAAAGAGAGGCATGACCTTCAAATTCAAAAACCCTTTCCTGATGATCAAGAATCACCAAGGAAGGAAGCTACTCTAGGTGAAAGTCTGAGGACTTTGAAAAGAACAAAAATGATGGCTAGAAGAAAACCAGCTAAGAAACCTAGAGTGGATGAGGAAGAAGCTGAGAAAGAACAAAAGGTAGCTGAAGAAGAAGAGGCACCTAAGTCTGATGAAAAGAAAGCTCAATCTCAGGAAGAACCATCCAGTACTTATGATGTAAATATGTACATGGTGGTAATGGAGAAAGTGCCTGAGCCTATAACAGTTGAACCAGTTGGTGTCAAGCCTCCTGAGATTATTCACTGGGATATCATGGAAGTAGATGGAAAGGAGTATATCAGGCTGAAGAGGAAAGATGACAAATTTGAAGTGTATCCTACTTGGGCCAAGATTGTAAGAGTATGCTCCAGATCTGATTTAGAGGAAATGTTTGAAGTGGGGATGAAATTATATGCTGATAAGCTGAAAGCTCCAGGGATACCAGTTACAAAACTTGTGATGGAATATCTATGCATGTTGTTCAAGCCAGAGGAAGTTTAGTATGTTATCAGAAATGTTTTCAAAACCATCAACAACTGGACTCTATATGAAATAAGTGGAGTATATGCACTGGCTATGGATACAAGTCACTTTGAATACTTCCTAGTGGATAGAGTTTACAACCATAGCAGGTTAAAGCTGCATGCTATGTTGAAGAAAAAGCTAGGTTGTGCACCAGATTCTGCAATAGCAAGATACTTGATCCATAGAATTATTAATCAAAGTTTGGGGCTAAATCCTCATATAGGTTTATGAGCAATAGAGTTTTGGGAGCATCTGAAGAACTTGACTTCTTTTCTCTAAAAGTCAAGTTAGGGGGAGATTGTTGGGAACTGAAGATTTGTCTAAGTGATTACTACTGCCAGGCTTTCAAAATTACTACTGCTAGTAGAATTAATACTGCTTAAAGAGTTAGTGCTGCTACTTGAATAGTTAGTACTGCTTGGAGAGTTAGTACTGCTAGTAGTTAGTATTGCTGATTGGTTAATGTTGTTGAAGATGGTTAATACTTCTGAAGATTATTAGTGCTGATTTTAGTGATAAAGATGCCTTGGAGATAAAGTCAAGATTTGATGATAATCATGGAAGGCTGAAGATAATTATGGAAGAATATACTGAAGATCTTTTAAGTTTTGTAATTATCTTTTATTTTCAGTATATGTATAGGATTATTCAGAATAATTTGTAAAGAGATTTCTGAGTTTTTGTTTAGAGAGAGAATTAACCTCAAGGTATACAACCCTAGTTCTAGAGAAGTAGAATTCGTCTTGGTGAGCTTGTTCATCAAGATTGAGGTTTTGTGTGAAAGCTTGTAACTTTAATCATTCAATAAAGTTTACAAGTTGTGATTTATATTTTACTGTTACATTGATAGTTTGAATATTAAAGTGTTTTTCCGAAACTTCTTTAATATTGTTTCTGAGTTTTATTATTCTTGTTAAGAATCAGATCCTGACATTTAGTCTAAATCTAGTGAGGTGAGTTCTAGTTGCTTTACAAAACTATATACATGTCAAAATATAAATGTTTTGGGTTTTAAACATACAAGTATGTGTTCACTTCATATTTCATGAGTTTGATGATTTTGGGTATTTTGAGCATATTGAGTTATTAAATGATTACGAAAGATTTATAACGTGTTGTGGGACATTTTGGTCAACAAAAAGAATGGTGGTTCACTAGTAAACATTTTATTAGATTTGAAGGATTGAGTACTCATTTCATCGGTTATCTAATGGGTGTAAATTGGGTCACAAATAGGTTTGAATGGAAAGATTTAAGAGTCAAAGGTTTATGGACAAGTATTTTGGTTAGAGTCGTTTTTGGGGTTTTGCCCAACTACTAGTTTTGAATATCGGGACTTTAAACCGATTTGATGTTAAAAGTGTGAATTATTGGGAACGGTCACCCTATGACCTTATATATATATATATTGGGGAAAGATGTGAACTTTACGGATTAGTCCTTTGGCCGTTTATAATTGAAGAAATTGTCCGTTTTTGGAAAAGGTATTTAACGGTGTATATGGCAATGTGGGCTTTATCTAACTTCCAAATGTTTTATAATGTTCCTTAAGACTTGGTTGATACTCTAAGGAGTTTGAGACGATGTCCGGTTTAATGGGTCAATGGAGCACTTTATGGATAGGTAACTATTATACAAGTGTTGGTTATTACATGTTAAATGCATTAGTTCACTCATTTGGAATCATGTAATGTTTAGACTGTAATGCAATGGATCCATAGGCATAAAAGTCGTTTGTTCATCATGGAGTCTTGTTGTTCATGTTTGAGTCTAGTGAGTGGTCCCCGAGTCATGTTTTATATGAGCTTGTGGTGGTGCTCTTGGAGAGCCGTATACGGAGCTAAGTCTTGCGGTTGTGCCCATGGTGAGCCGGATACGGGGACTTGTGACTTTTGTGGTGACACTCATCTAGAGGTCGAGTAGACTAGGGTCATTTGGGTATCTTGCGGTGGTTGTTCAATGGAGCCGTATACGGGAATCCATGACCGTAGTAAATCTCGTGAACGTTGATAAGTGGCTTAACTTTGTGTTCTGCCACATTCGATGGAACCGGGTCTCCCCCGTCACCAGAAGAATTATCTTGGGTATTCCCTTACCCGTACCTTCGGTGCTAAAATGTACCATTTTATTTATAATGAATAGTATTTTGACAAAATACCTTGTGGGTGCGTTTTGGGGGAAATCAGTAGTGAATATTATTTGAAAGGGAACGTTCGGTATTGCAAATATTATGGTTTATGATCAAAGCCTTTTTATAACTAATATTTCAGGGATGGACGTTTTTAGAATAAAGTATTCTTTTTAAACGTTTTATGATTAATGTGATAAAACTGTTTTAACTCATTAGGCGTTAACCCTAACACTTTTTCTTTTCGACATGTATATCAGGTTGTAGGTGGATCTAAGTGGTGAGTGGATCTTGGTTGAGGTTCCGGTAGGATGGCTCTAGAGATGACATTTGGTTTTTGGGAAGATAGCAGATTTGGTGGTTTTAGTAACACTCGACTGACTTCGTCCCTATTTGTGGGATTAGATAGTCCCATTAAAACTTTGATACTTGTTGTAGTGTCACTTCCTTGTAAACGTTAGATATTTGTTATTTCAAGTTACGTATTTAAGGGAGTTTTGGAAATTTTATTTTGTCTGCTATTTTCCAATTTTAGGGGTGTTATATATTAGTGGTAACTGTAACATCCTAAAATTTAGGGTGAAATCAAAAATTGAAATTTTGGATAAATAACGACTGCAAATGGCATAAACCAACCTACCCAAAAAAGGGAGATCCAAAACATGTAAGGTACGAGTACGACAATCTAAACCAATGTACGTCAACCCAACACGGGGACTAAAGTATGATAATTACAAAACCCAAAACAATATAAAGAATATAAATCGACAACCTAATAATCTAACTTGGACAAGTAAGATTAAGGTCGGGTGTCGCTATTCTTACAAAAGGGTAATTTCTATACATCAATGAATTGGTCACTAAATCTTCAAAAAGACCACTCTTTACCCCAAGGTGATCCTCTTAATCCCGACGAGCCCCATCGCTAGAATGACCTGCCATACATGACCACCAAAGAACAAACGTTAGGCTAAAGCCTAGTGAGAATAATTAAGCGGAAATAATATGTAAATGATAAACCCATTCGAAGTCATGCGGCCGATCTAGACGTGAGCTAAATCAAAACAAGCCAAATAAACCATTAGCGTTCAACATATCATACCAATAATTACAAACCACATAGTTAGCTCAACTACTCCAAGTCTATTGCCCGAAAACATCAAGTCAACCACTCCAGGTCTATTCTTGAGAGTTCCAAAATAGGGGAACTCGAGCACCAGGGGATTACACCTTACTATCCATGGGACGATGTCCGACCGTATAGGCCCACACCTTACTTACCATGAAGCCCGGTGTCTATCCCGTGCCAAGGGTAAACCTAATGTCCGGACAAGACATAGGAATACCGTGCATATGGATCCATTGCACTAAAACGAAATACCAAAACATACTAGCATATGGTATGCTCACATAAATCATATATGTAACAAGTGGTATTTTGAGCGCATGCTTGTTGCTTTCATAGAAAAAGGGCTTGGCATTTCACTCTTTGTTGTGGGGTTGTCACGGATTGGCCGGCCATACGGATAGGGAAGTAACAAGATCATATGTAAGAGGTCACCAACATATAAATCTTGAATCTCACTAATGAGGAGACTTTACATAACAAAACTCATCAACAAAATACCATACATATTCTTCATTAAAAGTCAAGATTGTAATTAATTCACCCAATACTTGTTTTCCCAAAAACTCCCAAATACTCCACTTTGGTTAACCAAAAATCCCATAGAACCAAAATTTGTCTATCAAATGAGTAGAATTCAAGGATACCATCTCTTTTAGTTTAGAATACATTCCTTTCATTTTTACTTAGGTTATCAAATCCTAATATCCCCAAAATCCACATTTAGGTTAGAAAAACATGAAGGATCAAAATACAAGAGATATGAACATATATTGAGGTTAAGAGAAGTAATTAAACTCACCTTGCAAAGATTATACAAAACCCTAGATGACGATTCTTGAAAAGGGAAAGAGAGAGATGACACTTGAACTTGCACCACAACCTCTTAAACACATCCACCAACCTAAATCAACCCAATAAATGCATAAGACACTTGCATATAATAGCAATCAATGAGGGAGATGGAAACCCTACCTTTGGCTCTTTCAAAAATCGCCCCTTACAATCCCAAAATGCAAACAATGAGAAAAAGGGGGAAATCCCGTATTTGAGCCTGCAGATGCTTCCCCGCGACTTTGGCCACGGCTATAAAGTCGCGGTGTAAGTCGCGCGTGTCCTTGGCCTGTAGACTCTAGTGAGTCCCGCGGCTTTGGTCTCAGCCTCCAAGCCGTGGGGTAAACCGCGTAAGCTTCTGGAGTTACTTCAACTCCTAAAATCTCAACCACTTAAACTTTGGAAACCTTTCTACCATGAGGAGCAACGCATTCAAGTTAGGAGAGAATATAAATACCTCGAATATCCATATGTCCCCGATGTGAAAGCCGAAATTTACGGGTGTTACAGTAACAGATTTAGTAGTCTTGGTGATGCATTCAAAAGGTATATTACATATCAGTTAATCACATGTGATTATTAATCATAAGAATGTGAACATTGTAATTCATCATGATAAACTTCCTCAAAAGCACATACAAATAAACATTTCCTAATACACGATTTGGAATCAAACACATGTATAACCATACACGAAAAGATTGAAAAACATACACAAATTACCATACGTACCTCCAGCTTCTGCCATTACGGTATCACCAACGATATCAACATTTTCGATATTGTTAATAGAAACCTTGTATATATTAACCTGATTTGGGGGGCCAATTGCAGAAACGGAATGGAGTTCAGCTCTTAACTGACGTTCGATAGCTTCATTTGATTGTTCCATTGATTGGTGCTCGATAGCTTCATTTGATTGTTCCAACTTATTGGCGTTTGATAGCTTCATTTGATTGTTCCATTGAAGATACGAACCAAAAAGAAAGATAGAGGAATCAACTACCCAGTATCATATGCAATTATAAGGAAAATCAACAAACTCGGAATTTGCTTGAAGATCAAAAAAGTCGGGATTGGGTTTAAAAACCGTCCACGATGAATACGTCTAATTTCTTTGATTGAGATTGAATGAGAATAAAGGGGGATTTGATTATATCCCAAAAATAACCACTCAAATATTTTGACATATTTGCCCTTTTAACCTGGTTTTTTTAATATTATTATTTTTGGAATTATTCTGAAAAGATGATTGGTTGAGATTTGTCCTCTTATTTTCTTAAATAGTTAGCATCCTCGTTCAATTCTCCCCATCCTCTCTCTCTCTCTCTATATATATATATATATATGCCAAAATTGGAAAGGTACTCAAGTGATGGGACCTCATGTACTATATGACAAACTTGTGTTTAATAGTTTCTTGTAATGAATCTTTTTATTTATAGAATTATATATTGATAAATGGCTCAATGATTGTTTTTTTACGTCAAATTTAAATTTTTATAATAATTGCACTCAGCTACTTAGCTTTTATAACATTTCAATTCATTCAAACATGAAACATACAAATGTTTATTGTACCTATGGATGGCCCTGTTGATACCTACATATTTGTTGTGTAATAAAAGCAAATCAGATTTGATATATATACTAAACAAGAGTACATGGATATATGTGGATGATATGTGATTGCTAAACGTTCAAATATTCTACAAAATTAAAGAGATGGCTTTGTTTTTATATATAAAATGCCACGGTTAAGGTGTAATAAATATCAACTATGTAGAATAGTTTTGAACATCAGTATGTGGATGATATGTGAGTACTAAAGACAAGTAAATGAATATTTGAATGTGTTTATCCTAATATAAAATGTCACAGTTAAGGTGTAATAAATATTGTAGAGCAGTTGTGTGTGGGTTGTTGTTTCTAAAGCCAAAATTGTATCATTTTTCTATCAAATTGAGACTAGTAATTTTATAAAAATGTTTTTCAATTTGTTCTTTAAGATATATTTCGAGTAAATTACAGTGTTGGTGTCTAGACTTCATTTATTACATAGATTACTTGGTGGTATGCATTTTTTTTCATGGTTTGGTCATTCGGTCTATCGACCATCCATTTCCTCCGTTAACTTTGAGGGCATTTTCATATTTTTGTCACTTTTTTGTCTTCTCCTAATAAAAAATAATAACATAATATATATATAACAAGTAAATATTTTTTTCGTCTCACAAGTCCGATTTTGTTATATAGTTATACTTATTGATACATGAACAAGACTTTGAACTTTTGAATTCTCATAATCTCCTTCGAATTAAAGAACTTGATAGAGAGGGCAAACATAGTATGTCACAAGAGCGAGCAGCTTGTCTCGCCCAGGAGATGAGAAGAGTTGAGAACATGGCCATGTTATATCCTCTTTCTTTCCATAGAGGAGAGATAAAGAAAAAGAAAAGACATAGTGATTGTGTCGTAAGACCTTGTTCCTTTCTACTTGACTGAGTAATATTCCACTTGTGTAGTGAGTGTAGGGGTTAGTCCGTGCCTTCAGAATCCGTCCTCTTCAAGCTGTCAAATATAGATAGGAGATCCACTTCAATTTCTCTCGTAAACAATGTGTGTTCGCCCTTGGTCTACGTGGATCAGGGGCAACTAACACGTAAAACAGTCATCCAAACATACATATGTGTACCTCAACTACTTAATTAGCTTATGGTACTTCAACTCATCCAAACATACATATGTTTTTTGTATTTACGTGTGAACCTGTTAGTATCATCCAGGTATTTGTTGTGTAACAAACATGTACTAGTGGATAATAGATATTCTAATATTTTAAAAACCTAAGGAGATAGATTTATGGCCATACGTACAAAACCAAACTATAAAGAGCATTTGTTTCATCTTCTTTTTTAGTCCAAATTCTATATTTATAAATTTCATTTTTCTTTTTACAAGTTTTCCAGATCCACTACTAATTTTAGATACAATGTTATTTTCCTCTACTAATCTTACATACATGATTTGTTCATTCTTACATAAAGATTACTTATAAAACTTATTATTTTTTTTTTAACAGCAGCGAAATGTTACTAAAAATCAGCAAGACTTTAAAGCAAACAATTACACACAGGAAATAGCCAGGAGAGGGTTGGAAGCCAACCCACCCAATTAATTTTAAACTTGTTATTCCTATTAGAAACCCAAAAATAAGCCTGGGTCACAATCCTTCAAAGATATCCGTCTTCTTCAACTTGGTCTCACCAAAAATGGTCACATTACCATATGTACCAAAGCATAGTGAGAATAACGGCCTCAAAGCACATCTTCTCTCCACTCTTCAACTGCAAATTAGAAAACCATGTAATATAAGTCGCATAGGAACTAAACGTCGGGATATCCAAATGCCATCATCTACCAATCTGTCTCCAAATCTCTGTAGCCAAAGAGCAAGAAAAAGAAACAAATGATCACATGACTTCAAATCCACATCACGTAGTGGACAAAGTAAAAGAGCCAACATCAATACCTCTCGTATCCAAATTATCCCAAATGACTATCGTGTTCAAACCCAAGCGCCAACAAAAATTAGTATTTATATGGTTGAATTTTAAATATGTAATAATAAATAAACAACACAAACTTTAAGGATGCATGCATTTGGTATTCAGACAGAACTAATAGGACAAAACAATTGTTCAACGTTTAGTAAGTCAAAACAAGGTAGGACAGATAAAATGATCAATTTACCTCTAATGAGTTGTTTATATCTTTTATGTATTTTGATTAATTTAGTAATTTATTCAATTATAATAAAATAAACATTTTTAACAACAAAATATGTCATTAAAAAGTTTTCGTCAAGACGATTAAAAATGACACCAAAATAACAAAAATTATGTAGTTTCCAATTTTTATTTTATACATTTTCTCTATTATTTTTTTATTATTAGGCTATGTTTGGCAAACTAACTGATGACTAATAAACTAACTAGTCATCAAACTAACTGGTAACTGATAAGTTAGCTGATGAGTAAACTACATTTGGTAAAAACTAGCTGATAAACATGTAAAACGACCAAAAATGACATCTTGAAAATTAACCAAATTACAATATTTCATAATATAATTAAAACAAAGTTATAGTGATATAATATGTTGATTAATACAAACAAGATATTAAAGAAAAATTAAATAATACAATACGTTAACTAAAAGGATTTAAAATTTATTAGTATTATATATACTATAAATTTTGAATTTGTTAAACAAATTTTAGAAAAAATCTACATTAACTTATGATTTTAAATAACCATTAAATATAATATGAATAGAAATAAATAACTTAATAATAATTAAAAAATAATAGCAATTGATAACTAAAATATATTGACTACATTAAAAAAATATAAAAATAATTGATATAATTAACAATAATTCTAAATAATTAAAAGTTAACATCAATGTATAATTAAAATTTAGTTAATAATTTTCAATTAATATTAGTATTTTTTAATAAATTAAAATTTATTTATTATTAATAGTTAATAAATAATAAGTAATATATATTAATAAGGGTATAATTGGAAAAAGTCAAAAGAACTCCTTATAAGCTACTTCAAGTAGCTTATCAATAAGCCAACTTATAAGTTAGCTTTATGAGCTAGTTTTTGTCCATCCAAACATTTACCCAAAAAATAAGCTAGCTTATTTAATAAATTACATAATTTAACCAAAATATAGAAACCGTATAACAATAATATCTCTTGAGGACTTTAAAATGGAAGTTTAAATAGCATAAAATGTAATAAAGAAAAGATAAAATATAAAGATAGAGACATATTTGATGTTTTAGAAGAGAAATAAGTTATACTGTGAAGGTATATTAGTAAAATACAGGTTTATTCCACCTTGTTCGAAGGAGTGAGGATGGAAAAGTCCTATTAAACATAGAACAATGATCCATGTTTAGTTCTATTCTATCCTATCCAATGTATCAAAAGCAACCTAATAATTATGTTTCATATATAAATGTAAAGATGATGTGCAAAGGAGTAATGACAATAAAAACGTAGGCCATGGGTATAGATTTTATGGGTTAAAACGTTTAAAAGTAATGGGGCCAAAAATCCACAAATATGTATGTATGTATGCCTTTTGTCAATATATATAGCAACTAGTTGTACTATTTGTCTATTTAAAAGAGCTCCTGACGGAAAATGGATGTGTTACAAAAAATTATTAAATAGAGCTAATGTAAGACTCAACACTAGTTCTTGGATTTTCTAAATTAACTTACATGCATCCAAAAGATATGCAAATACAATATTTTATCAATTGCCGAATTTGCTCTATATATTCACATCCATGTTTGGTGGTTTTAGTAAAATCATCGATTTATTTTATATAATTAGATTCAGAAAATAGTATAAGTTGGTAGTTAAACTATATCACAGGCTAGAAGGTGTGAAGTTCACACTCGTGTAAGCTAAATACAACCCGAAAACACTAGACGGCGCCATATGCGGAGGTCGGTCAAGACGGGCTGTGACCAAAATCTCTACGGATTTTATGAAGAGAAGTGCTTGCGAAATGAGTTTATGAATTTTCTAAATGAAATTCAGAAGGATCTTAATCTTGTTAAGAAGCTTCTGCTTCTGAAGTGGTTTTGACTTGGAGCTTCTGACTTAGAGGAGTCGGAGCTTCTTCGAAAAGCCTTCCGATTTGTGTTAGCAGTTTGTAACTGCTATATTTGTAATTGGTGTACACTAATTACTCCAACAATCATTTCCATTTGTGGAGAGATTCTCGGCATTAATTTAGAATTCGTTACGATTCTCTAAGTTCAAAGGGAAACAATTTGTACCAAAATCGGGATTGAGATTTAAAATTATTCTCGAGTTAATTTCGTAATACCCAGACAAATTAAGGTCAAAACACAACTTTAAAAAAGCAAACTCTCACATAATCTCAAGTATTTTTATCCATGCTTTATTTCTATTGTTTCTTTGTAATTTTGGATATTCCTCCAACAATCCATATTAGATGTTAATTAGGATCCTTGAATAACACGTTATTTTATTTTATGTACCATGTGTTCACATAATTAAAATACTAATTTATGAGTACCAAATTGCATGTACATTTGTATTTAAACGATAACGAATCCAATGCTTCACACCCAATATTAGTAGGTAAATTTAGGTGTTCATGAACAACTTATCTGATAGCATCAAATTTGTCTAAAAGGCAATATAACTAATAGCATTGACCCACATATGTATAAGGGGGTGATACCCATATGTATATATGAAATTGAAACGACAGTCATCTCCAATGGATCTCTAAATCCACTCGTTGTGAGATTTCAAATCTAAATTTTCTTTAACCCAAACACAAAATTGGAATGGAATTGTAACGGGTAACTTGGTATGAAGTATGAACCCTTTGGCATGTAATGTTCGCTCTCCATTTCAAGTCCTGATACTTGTTCCACTTTGCAGCAAGCGCTGAAACAAAATATGAGTTATTAAACAACATTCGAGCTAAAAAAACCGAAACAAATATGCAATATACATGTGTGTATATATAGGGTCAGGTTCAAACGAGAAGTTGATCAATTTGCGAGAAGTTCCAAGATGATATATGATTACACATGATAGGAATGTTGTGTTCTCGAATTTGGGGAGAAAAGAAAAAAGAAACGGAAGGAAAAGAAGGGAAAAGAATTTTTTTTATTTGTGTTCTCGTAAGGTCAGTGAAAAGGAAGGAAATAAAAAGAAATAAATAATGTTTCATGTTATCGAAGAGGAGAGAAAGGAAAAGAAATGTCATTTTACTTTCCTCCCCCTTTCCCTCCCTTTCATTCCTTCGTAAAAAAGGTATCGAGAACACAGCGTTAATCATATATGATTAAACAATCCCAAAGGGACACAAGCGACTTGGTTAACACAATCAAAGGTCGCCCGCTATGTCAGTACGTATCATGTGTAATAATATACGATCTTGGAACTTCTCACCTTCTCGCAAATTTACCGACTGAACCTGACCACACATACATTTCAAATGAATCTGAGTGCAAAAGTTTCTTACATTTGTAAATCATTGTTGCAAGTGTTGGTTTAACCTGACAAGAGAAGAATAGTAATGTGATTCCATCTCCTTAAGGCTAGCAGCAGCATCTTCACCAATCCTACCCAATATCCTATCAGTCTTCTCAGCCTGCAGGTTTAGCTCCTCGCTTCTCTGCTCTACATGGTCATTCAACGATGCAAATCCTGAAAATATAGCCGTCTGCTTTAACTCCGATACTAATTTCAACAAAGAATCAGCTGCTTGTACCTATTGGTTATGAACTAGTACATCAGCTTCTTAAGTTATCTTGACTAGCCTAGCTCTAATCAAACTATCGGAAAGATCAACAGTAACGAGATGTATTGACACTAAGGGGACGTTTACCCAAAAAAAAAAGTGATGGTCCTACCATTCTTGCTGCTCACACCTCCATCATGAAAGCTTCTTGCGAGTTTCTGACAGGAGGATCATTTACCTACAAGATAAGTACATTAACAATGGCAGGTGGTTGTGAACAGGGTAATTTAGAAGAATTCTCAGGTCAATTATACCCCGCCAAGAAAGACATTTTTGGTGGTAGCATGACAGCAAATGCATGTGAATAAAGAAACATTCACTACCGTAAGTCCGTAACAGTTTAGTGGTAAGTGGTAACAGTCCCTCCTTAATTAAACAAGATTCAAAACCACAAAGGAAGTCAAAAAGTTGAACCTAGAAAAGATCACCCATTTATGTCCATGTCTGATGCTATCTAAAACATAAGGAAGAAAGCCACACAGGTTAAAGGAAGAAACTCGAAAACCCCATCAACCACTCAAAGCTGACAAAGATATCGTGAACCCTACCTTCCATTAGCAAGAATTCACTTTTGTGTAAAAATTCTACCATTAGAAAACCAAAGGTCGCCTGTCCGACTAAAATTGTATATACATGCATGCATGCATTTGTGGTTGTTGGTGAGAGTAGTGGCAGTTTGTCATATGCTAGGGACTTTGTGTTCTCTCTCTATTTCTTCAGGTTCTGTGACAAAGGGAGATACCATGAGATTTATGATTTCTATCTTTTATTTCGTTTTCTTTGGTGGCTGGTGGTGGTGAAGGCCGCTTGTAATTTTATTTGGTTTCTTTTTTTGTCTTCATTTTCCTTTCATCCATTTTCCCTGGTGCTTGGTGGTGGTGTGAAGGAAGAGGGAAGGTACATTGAGGTTAGGTCTACAAGTTCATTTTCTGATTGTTTCAGGTTAATTAATTTTACTCCAATTTCAAATTCTATTAAGTTTCTAACATAGATGCTAAATTAAGCAAACCAAACTTGACAATTTGAGGGGTATTGGTAATTTATCCAAACTTTGAGGTGGTTTTATCAAATGGGCAAGAAAGGGATCGGTGTTTTCAGCTCCAATCAGACAATAAATCGATTAAAACAAGATACTACACCTGCAGACCTGCTACGATACAACCTTGGATGAATTTGACGATTTTGTGATGTCTACTTAATAGAAGAACCGAAACACCCTACCCCAAGTGCTTGAACAAAAGGAAACATCTATGTTTAGAAGTAAAAAAGTCATTTTAATTGCAGGAAAAATTCATCATACAAACCCTTAGCTGATGCTCCAAAGAATAATTCACAGAACTACACCCATATATACTAGTTAATCTCTACATGTCTCTAGGGATATCTAAATCTAAAAAACCAATTTTGATGAGTTCACATGGATTGTGCATATGGAATGACATGTAGTTTTTTTAAAGCTAGAAAAATGGCGAAAATTATTCTTAACAATTACATTCTTCAGTAAAAGTCTTATTAATGGTTGATGGTACATGAGGAATATTAACCAGGATAAAACTAAGAAACTTCAAGTAAAAATTTTATATCCATGAGAAGCCAAGTGTAAAAGAAAGTAGCAAACAAAGTCCAAGAATAGAGCAGAAAAGTGTATTTGAGAGAGGAGGGCAGAGGAAGCAACACACAATATATACATGCTATATGTATCCACACATAAAGAACATACCCGTGCAACATTAACAACAATGCTGAAATTGTCAACGATACTTCCAATGTCGTTGTCAACTCTCTGCTGCAATGATTTCTGCTTTTGAGCAGCAGCAGCAGCTGCCGCAGCTGTGGGACCTCCTGCCCCGCTTGTGCCTCCACCTGCCCCTCCCTTATTCATTGTAAAATTCAATTTTCTGCTTGTCACACCATTGGAACAGAAAAGACCAGTCAATACATGAGTGGCAGGCAGGGCCGGCCCTGGCCACGTGCAACCTGTGCGACCGCACAGGGCATCAAAGCCTAAGGGGGGCATCAAATTGTCATGTATTACTAATTTTGGGTTTAATAATTTTGGAATTGGACATCTGGTTTTAACTATAAAAACAGTCTAAGGCGTAGTGATGGATACTAAATGCGTATCGTGAACTGGTGAAAGCCAACATTTCAACAACTCAAGCTGATTTTTATTTAACATCTTAACAAACAAACACGATCAAACAAATTTTCTTAATGAACGAATATGATCACAAAAAGTTTCACTCATTTACGTTCATTCGTTTAGCATCTTAACAAGCGAACATTAACGAACATATTTTCTTTACGAATGAACAAAAATACAAAAAATTCCGTTTGTTTACCGTTCGTTTACCGTTCGTTTGTTCGCTTAAGTTAAATGAAAGAACAAGAACACAAAAACTTTCTTTCATTTATTGTTCGTGTTCGTTTGTTTGTTTGGTTAAGTTAAATGAACGAACATGAACAAGCCTTCATTCGTGTTCGTTCGGTTCGTTTTGGATATTGAAATTTGCAATGCACATGAGCACATCACTGTATCAGCACAATTGGAGCACGTTGCACAACCATAACAACATATTGTGATATTGCCTTGTTAGGCACTTGTTCATTACAATTCACAGTAGCATAGATTATGAAATTTACAATTTATCATTGTTTTTTTTTTTTACTTTGAGAGTTGACATTACCACATTAGATGTAGACTCTAGTATTTAAATCTGTAACTTTCTTAGCTTTGCTCTTTGCTTATTATGATATTAACTTTGATGTAATTTACTATGTTAGTTAAAAACTGATTATAGTTTTCCTTAACTTTTAATTTTAAGTTTAATATATTGAAGTAAATGTTCTATTGTGCTGGAAGCATGATCTTAAATCAGGTTTATCCTTCTATCATTCTGTATTTTGTAATTCGGGGTTTTGGTTTTTATGTCCCTTTTTGTATTTTTTTTTAAATTATATTTAACAAAAATCAATGTGAGGATGAGCCACCTACCTTGACTAGGTTTCAAACCCTTTAAAAAATCGTATGTTTCGTTGTTTCATCTACTTAAAAAAAGTAGGCATAGGGGCATTTTTTTAGCATTTCCGCACAGGGCATCAAAAACCCTAGGACCGACCCTGGTGGCAGGCCAACCAAAATTAAATAAAATTTCCAATGGTCACAAACTAAGTTGTTATTCAAATATACACAGTGATTATGAGTTTTCATTCCAAGTTGAATTTGGAAGAATACTTAAAATTACCCTTACTTTAAATTGTAAGAACCAGATGAACTAGAATCATTGGTTCTATTAGTAAGTGTGATATAATCTTATAAACTTTCCGAAACCAAGGGAAACCTCAAATTAGTACAATTCTGTAAATGAGACACACTTTAAAACTCAAACAAAATTCACTTATCTGAACTAAATGTGTATTTGATGATTTAAACAAGAAGAAACCTATGCCCCAAACTAACACTGAAACACAACAGAAAACATAAAGAGGTCACCCCTGGGATTGCACGACATGCATCACATCCTTCCACATGATCCTATCTAAGGTCTTCTTTTTCGTGTTTCAAACTTACTCAGACGATTTCTTTTACTTAAAACCAGAATTAAACAAACCCCAAAATCAAAGAAAAGTAACTATAGTTCCATAAATTCGTGGTGGTTGGTGAGGAAAATTAACACATTAGACATACAAGTAAACCACAACATGTCGTATTTTACCATTTCCAAAAAACTTCACATTGTTGAGTCAACAGGAAGGTCATTCCATTTCTTCAAAATAAACGAAAAGGTAAATTCCTAAGATGGTAGCCATGAAAAATCTGGTGCATCATTCCCCTAGTTCAACATCTAGGCTCAAAATTTTGATTTGTATCAAAATATTAGTTGTAGCACAAACTTCTCCCAGGAGGCAAATATATTTCATTTGCAAGAGATCTATGATCTTTCATCTCAGCTTCAATTCCTTTTGACACTATTTTTCATGAACTAAAAATTAAAAGTTGAAAATATAGAGAGGGAAGAACTGTTATGAAGAGATGATAATTATTCACTGATTTACATGCCTTTATATAGGCATATTACAAGATTAGAAGGAGAGCAATTACAGGGATTATTCACAATTATAGGAACTATTCTAGGTAGAATATATTTGTACATTTAATTTTAATATAGTTTCCTAAATTTGTTGAGCTGACTCTGTATCCTTAATACGCCCCCGCAAGATGGAGGATCCGTCGGATACTCCAATCTTGGAGCGATTTCGCAGAAACGGTGCTCGTGAAAGTGGCTTGGTTAACATGTCAGCTAGTTGATCCTGTGAGCTGATGTGAAGGACTCGTAGATGGCCGGTTGAAACTTGTTCCCTTACAAAGTGATAGTCGAGAGCGACATGTTTCATGCGTGACTGATAGACCGGATTCGCACATAGATACGTGGCACCGGTGTTATCGCAAAATAAGGTCGGCGTTTGCGTGGTAGTTATTCCCAGTTCTTTCAGTAAGTTTTTGAGCCAGAGAAGTTCAGCCGAGGCATTAGCCAACGCCTTGTACTCAACTTCGGTGGAGGAACGGGAGACTGACTTTTTCCTTGTGGACTTCCAGGAGATTATGTTCGTGCCAAGGTATAGTAGATAGGTTGTAGTAGATCGACCCGCGTTATGAACACCACCCCAATCAGAATCTGAGAAGGCCGATAGTGTGAGAGGTGAATTACGGTTTAGAAATAGGCCATGATGAATGGTGCCTTTAAGGTACCGAAGAACACGTTTGAGGGCTTGCCAATGAGTTTGGCGAGGAGCATGCATGAATTGAGATAGTTTGTTGATGGCAAATGAGATGTCAGGACGGATGAAGGCTAAGTATTGAAGAGAACCAACGAGTTTGCGGTAGGGAGTGGCATCAACCGTGGGGGATGGATCGGTGGCAGACAAAGGAATTGTGGTACTGAGAGGAGTGGTTACATCTTTGGCACCATCCATGTGAAATTGGTTAAGAACATCTTGAATGTGTCGATGTTTTGATAGAAAAAGACCCGTATGAATAGGAATAACTTCGATACCTAGAAAGTGATGAAGCATTCCAAGATCCTTTACCGAAAATTTGTTGCTTAAGGCCGTGATAAAGTGATTGAGAAACTTGGAGTCATTACCCGTGAAAATAATGTCATCCACATAGACCATAAAGTAACAAGTGACATTACGGCATTTGTAGATGAATAGAGATGCATCAGCTAAGGATTTTTGAAAACCAAACTGAAGGAGGAAGGTAGTGAGTTCAATGTAACAAGCTCTAGGAGCTTGTTTTAGACCGTATATAGATTTTTTGAGCTTGCATATGTGATGAGGGAATTGAGGATGAACATACCCCGGTGGTTGAGTCATAAAGACATCCTCGTGAAGTGTGCCGTGAAGGAAGGCATTGTTAACGTCAAGTTGCCGTAACGGCCAATTGTTTGATAAAGCAATGGAGAGAATGGTACGAATGGTAACAGGTTTGGTGACGGAGCTGAAGGTATCAAAGTAATCTTTGCCATATTGTTGAAGAAAACCTTTTGCTACTAGGCGTGCTTTGTATTTGTCAATTGAGCCATCAGGTTTACGCTTGATACGAAACACCCACTTGCAGCCAATGGGAGTTTGGGACGTTGAGGGTACAAGTTCCCAAGTTTGGTTTTGAAGAAGGGCAGTAAACTCCAAGTCCATGGCACTACGCCATTTTGGGTCTTTGAAGGCTTGATTATGAGTAGACTGCTCAAGAGTTGAAGGAATAGGGTGAAGGGCGGTGGAATTAATGAAGTTTGGGTTGTAATATTTGGAATTGGGTTTACGTACACGGTGAGGATGTAATGAGGAGGGTTGATGATCAGTCGGTAAAGTAGGCGACTGTGATGTTGGTGTGTTTAATGAAGGGGTAGGGTGCGATGTGATAGCAGGAGGTGGTGAGGATGAGGTTGGTGAGGGAGGTAAAGAAGACGTGGGTTCGGTAGGGGGTTAGTATTACTGGGGAGAGGTAACGTGTTTTGCATGGGTGTTGGGGAAGGTGGCATGGGAGTATTTGCATGGGAAGTGAAAGGAATATGATGATGGATAGTATGTGGGGTACGGTGGGTGGGAGTGAGTGGTTGATGGAAAGAATCAGAATTAACAGAGGGCGTGTGAATGAAACGATCAGCTGTGGGAAGAGGGAAGGGATTAGTAGTGTCAATCTTGTAGGGAAAAATGTGTTCCACAAATTCGACATGACGGGAATGGTAGAGACGGTGGGAAACCGGATCATAGCATTTATATGCAGATTTTGACGAGGAATAGCCAAGAAAGATACAATTGATGGAGCGTGGGTGAAGCTTGGATGGGTCATAAGGACGCAACCATGGAAAACATAGACAACCAAATGGTTTGAGCTTCATGAAACCGGGTGAAGCATTGTATAGTCGATCATATGGGGATTTAAAATCAAGGATGGGTGTAGGAAGACGGTTGATAAGATGAACCGCCGTTTGGAAGGCATGAGACCAGAACGTGAGTGGTAATTGGGCATGATGTAGGAGTGAAAGCCCAGTTTCTACGATGTGTCGGTGACGTCGTTCGGCCACCCCATTTTGTTCTGGAGTATGGTGGGGAGTGGTAAAGTGAGATATCCCATTTGCATTCAACCCCAAACTTTGATTAATTGTTCTTTGAGTGCAGCAACTTGCAGCAGCAATGTACTCATCTTCTGTTATAGATAAGGACACTGTGGTTTGCTTCTTACACTGCCAAGATACTAGTCTTGCACCCAAAAGTTGACATCCACCTGAAGTAGACTTTCTATCCATATTAGCACCACCCAAGTCACTGTCTGAATATGCATTCAAGTCAAAGTTGGATTCATAAGGATACCAAAGACCTAATCTAGGTTGCCCTCTTAAGTATCTGAAAATCCTCTTAACAGCTTGAAGATGTGATTGCTTTGGCTTGACTTGGAATCTGGCACACAGACACACTGGAAACATGATGTCTGGTCTTGAGGCTGTGAGATACATGAGAGATCCAATCATTGATCTATATAGATGGACATCAACATCCTCCCCCTCAAGATCAGCAGTGATCTGTTTATGAGTCTCCATAGGTGTGCTTGCTGGCTTTGAGTCTGTTAAACCATACTTATCCAGGATGTCTTTCACATACTTTGATTGACTTATAAAGATCCCATCTTTCTGCTGTTTCACTTGAAGCCCAAGGAAGAAGGTAAGTTCACCCATTGAACTCATTTTAAAGCTCTTGTGCATCAACTTTTCAAAGTCTCTACACATCTGATCTTGTGTGGATCCAAAGATGATGTCATCCACATAGATCTGAACAAGTAGGATGTCCTTCTTACTCCTTTTAATGAAGAGGGTCTTGTCAATTATTCCCCTTTCAAACTCATTTTCTAAGCGATAGGTAGACAGTGTATCATACCATGCTCTTGGGGCTTGATGTAGACCATAAAGTGCTTTCTTCAGTTTGTATACTCTGTCAGGATATGATGGATTTTCAAATCCAGAGGGCTGACAGACATATACTTCTTCATCAATTTTACCATATAGAAAGGCACTCTTCACATCCATTTGATATACCTTGAACTTCATGTATGAGGCATAGGCTAGAAATAGCCTAATTGCCTCTACCCTTGCAACTGGGGCAAACACTTCTTCATAATCTATGCCTTCTTCCTGAGTGTACCCTTGTGCCACAAGCCTTGCTTTGTTCCTGATCACAATTCCTCTCTCATCCTTTTTATTCCTGAAAATCCATTTGGTGCCAATAGCTCTATGACCTTTTGGAAGGTCTACCAAGTCCCAAACTTCTTGCAATTTGAACTGCAGTAACTCTTCTTGCATAGCTTCTATCCAACTGGAGTCTTTCATTGCATCAAAAACCTTCTTAGGCTCAATCTGAGATAGAAAGCAAGAGAGTATTGTGTGTTGCTGATCCTGCAGCTCTTGAAGTCTGCTTTGATTCCTTGTTATCATAGGAGAAGAGATGTCTCCTATGACCAGCTCTGGAGGATGGTTCTCTTGAGTTCTAGTCTGATGACTAGGTTCTTCATTGATTCCCACTTCTAAATTTGACTCATTTAAGTCAGCTGAGGTGATCTCATCAGCTGCTTCTGGCTCTTCCTGCACTTGATTCTCCTCATCTCTTCTTTCTTCTTCACTCTGAATTGGTTCAGTCATAGTCTCTTTTTCACAGAAATCAACAGGTTCCATTGTAGGTATGGGAAAGATCACAGACTGAGGAATAATTTCTTGTACTTGTACATCCCCTGATCCTCCACTTCCTGAACCTGCATGATCATCACTACTGAAACCCAAAGAGTTAGTTAGTGAATCAATGTCAAACAACCACTGAGGACCTGAACCAATAGGATTTGGTGTGTTCTCATTGCATTTGACATTGTCACTTTCCTCAATTATTCTAGAAGAAGAATTAAATACTCTGTAAGCCTTACTTTGAGATGAGTAACCAACAAGAAAACCATCATCTGCCTTGCTATCAAACTTTCCTAAGTGAGTTTTGGTATTGAGAATGGTACAAGGACACCCAAAAGGTTTGAAAAATCCAATAAATGGTTTTCTTTTATTTAAAAGCTCATATGGTGTCTTGTTTTTAGGCTTGACTACTAGAACTCTGTTCTGGACATAACAAGCAGTATTAACTGCTTCAGCCCAGAAAGTAATTGGAAGTTTTGAATCAGCTAACAGAGATCTAGCTGCCTCAATCAGTGTCCTATTCCTTCTCTCAGCAACACCATTTTGTTGTGGAGTCCTAGGAGCACTGTATTGCCTCTCAATTCCTTTTTCCTCACAAAAGGTGTTTAGGTCATGATTTTTAAATTCAGTACCATTGTCTGACCTAATGACTTTTACCTTTTGATTTGTTTGGTTTTCAATTCTTAGAATAAAGGATTTGATCAGTCCACTTGTCTCATCCTTAGTCCTTAGAAAATATACCCAAGTAAATCTAGAGTAATCATCAACAATAACTAAGCAGTATGATTTATTGCCTATACTCATAACATTTGTAGGACCAAACAGATCCATATGCAACAACTGAAGAGAATTAGAAATAGTGTTCAACTCTTTGGACTTATGAGAAGTTTTGTGTTGTTTGCCTTTGAGACAGACAACACAATGATCATCACATGAAAAGACTTTTGAAGGCAAACCTCTTACAAGGTTGTTTTTAACAAGTTTATTCATTGTTTTAAAGTTCATGTGACACATCCTTCTGTGCCAAAGTGATGATTCATCCAAAGATGCTTTTGAAACAAGACAGTTTAGGGATGAATCAGTTGAAACATTTTCCATATCTAAGCAATAGACATTATCCTTTCTAGGAGTTCTTAGTAGTATCATCTTTTCATCAACTACCTTGAATCCAGGAGCAAGGATAATGCATTCAGAATCTGTAAATAATATACTATGCTTTTTGTCACAAACCTGTGATACACTTAACAGGTTGTACCTTAATTGCTCAACATAGAATACATCTTCAAAGGTCATTTTACCTTTGGTTACATCACCCTTACCACTGATCTTACCTCCATCTGGAGTATTACCAAAGGCAACATGCCCACCATCAATTTTCTTGAAATTCTTGAGGCAAGACATGTTCTCTGTCATGTGCCTAGAACAACCACTATCAACATGCCAGATGCTCTTACCCTTGAGTTGTTGATTGCCCTGCACATAAGATAGATCAATTAGTATTGATTGGGAACCCAAGCCAAAGTGGTCTTGGGTCTCCCTTTCTCATCAAAGTATTTACATTCCTTTTTTATGAGATTTTTAAACTCAGAGCACTCTTTACTAGAGTACTTTGTCAAGATGATTGGCTTAGCAGCACAAACATTAGAAGCAGTACTAACCTTAGAAGTACTAACAGAGTTAGCAGCACTAACAGGTTTAGCAGTACTAACTTTGTTAGAAGTACTAACAGAGTTAGTAGTATTAACATTAGAAGAAGTACTAACAATGTTAGTTTTAGCAGTACTAATACTCTTAGCAGCACTAACATTGGTAGCAGTAGTATTGCTTATAGCAGCACTATCATTGTCAGCAGTACTATTTGTGGTAGCAGTACTAACAGTTTTAGTGCTTTTAGGAATCCACATCTTGACACTCTTCTCAACAATCTTTTTCTTCATGTGGCTTTTAGATTTATCAGATTTCTTAGCCACATGGTTCCTTTCATTCTTCCTATAACCAAAGGGTTTTTGCACAGATCTTTGAAAACTCATCCTTTGGTTTATAGGATTGAAATAACAGTATTTAGCAATATGATTGATCTTTCCACAAATAAAACAAGGTTTTGGTCTATTGATTTTACTCAGATCAATCCCTTGTTTTTGTGCCCACTGATTATTCCAGTTTCTTTGATTACCCCTCCTTTTATCATGATTTAGGGGCTCAGATTTAGTACAAGCACACTGTTTGCAAGGAACAGGATTCACAACTGTGGTCTGCTTATAATGGACCTTACTAGACTTTCCCTCAGTCTTCTCTATGTCCTTAGATTTTACCCAAATCTTTCCACAACCCTCATTGGTAATAATGTGATTCTCTAAAGGAATCTCATCACTCACAGTGTTCTCCTTACCCTTACCAGCTTCTTTCTCAGTTTTGTCCTCAACAACTACTTCATCTAAGGGATCTATCTCAGTGGCTCCCTCAAGCAAGTCCTTCCTATCTTTGGTTTCTAGCAAGTCTAATGTAGGAGGGATGTAGTTGTTGTTGTATGGTGGTGGTGTGGTATTGTACCCAATTCCTCTTCTCAGTTTGTCATGAAACTGAGTTTGTAGTAAAGAGTCCATTGCTTTAGAAGCGTTGGAAAACTTTTCCACATCTAGCTTAACCTTGGCTAGCTCCCCTCTCAACTTTTCACTCTCCTCTTTAGACTTTGTCAGTTGGAGTTCTAGATCCTTTTTCTCCCACTTCCAGTAGTGTGTGTCATATGAGTGTTGAAGTTCATTGGCTTGGAAACCTTTAATTTGTTCCTCAAACCTCTCAACAATTCTCACATAGTCTTTTATATCTTTTGCTAACCTCTTAAGGTCATCACTCATATTCTGGTTGTGATCCCTGTACCTTTTAACAGTGTCTATGCAAGTTTTAGAACAGAGATTAGAACTTACCTCAGTTGGGAGATCAGATACCTCTGCCATGAGAGCTTGATTTTGAATAGCCTATTCTGCTTGATCACTCCAGTCAAACCCCATTCCTTGTTGAGAAACAAGGGTTTGAGCAGAGTTTCTGTTCTGGTTGAAGCTACCAGTCTGAGCTTGTTGGTGGTTATTGTGAGACACTCCACTTCTGCATTCCCTTGCAAAGTGTCCCTTCATATGACATTTATAGCATTCTACCTTTGACTTGTCAAAACCTGCTCCATCTTCTCTTCTTTGGGAGAAGTTATTCCTCCCAGTCCTCTTGATGAACTTCTTTACCCTCATGGAAAGCATGGCTATCTGCCATTTAATATCCATCTCTTCAAGATCATCAGGATGAAGTTGTTCCAAGTCATCATTGATTAAAGAAGAGTTTCCATAGCTGGACAGAAAGGCTTCAAAAACAGATTCAGTGCCTTTTTCTTGATTTGCTCCATTAGCAGCATTAACTGATTCAGGGTTAGCAGTAGAATCAATTGATGCTGATAGGAGTGCAGCATTATGAACATATCCAGAAGGCTTCTTCTTTGCCTCCACCTCAGCTTCAAATACTCTAAGGTCATTGTACAGATCATCAAGTTCTTTTTCTTCCAGTTGTTCATTCTGTCTGAATGAAACAGTATACATGGTCCATTCATCTCCTAGGGACCTTAAAAACTTTCTGTTTACATCATCTTGATCAATCTGTACTCCCATAGTAGCTAGTTCACCAATCAGCTTGTTAAACCTGTCAAAAGTTTGAGTCATGGACTCATTCTTAGTTGACATAAAGTTTTCATACAATTGCTTCAGTATTGCCTTCTGATTTCTCTTGGTACTTTTGGTACCAGAGAATCTTTTCTCTAGAGCATTCCAAAGCATCTGTGCATCAGTGCAATTGCAGAATTGGTGTTGATATTCATTGGGAATAGCCAAGAGCAGTGTGCTTAAGGCTTTCATCTCTGTCTGCCTTATCTTCTTTTCTGCATCTGTCTTTGGTGGAGTTCTTTTTCCATCTGCACCAATTTTTCCTTCATCAGATGGGTCATTCTCAATGATGTCCCACATAGAGTAATCTGTGAAGAGAATGTATTGCTTGATCCTTATCTTCCACATGTCATACTCATTAGATCTGAGCATTGGAACCTTTGAGACAAGAGTACTGTTTGATTCAACTGTGTTTTCCATGATGAATGAAGGTTTCTGAGAATACTAGCGCTGATACCACTTGTCAGGATCTAATTCTTAACAAGAATAAACACTCAGAAACAATATTAAAGAAGTTTGCGGAATAACACTTTAATATTCAGAATATCAATGAAACAGTGAATCAGAAATCACAAATCACAAATTGTAAACTTTATTGAATGATTTAAAGCTACAAGATTTCACACACAACCTCAATATTGATGAACAGGCTCACCAATACGAATTATACTTCTCTAGAATTAGGATTATAAACCTTGAGGTTGATTCTCTCTATGAAAACAAAAACTCAGAATCAAAAATTAATTCTAAACTATTCTGACTAAGTCTATACATATACTAAAGATAAAAGATAATTACAAAATATAAAAGAACCTCAGTATAATCTTCCATAGTTAGATCCAAGCTTTCCATGAATATCTTCAATCAATACAGTTGTCTTCATTGCCATACGAAGTCTTCATCTCATAAGCAGTACTAACCATGTTCAGAAGCATTAACCATGTTCAGCAGTATTAATGAAGTTGGCAGTAGCAACCCTTAGCAGTACTAACTACTAGCAGTACTAACTATGCTCAGCAGTAGTAACTTCATCAAGCAGTATTAATATGTCTCAGAAGTACTAACCATGTTGTGCTAGCAGCATTAACCATACTTGTGCAAATTCTGAATTCCCAACACTTGAAGATATGGAAGAAGGCCAATATACTCACCTCCATTGTCTGAAAATAAGGAAACGAGGGGAGTGTTGTGATATTTTTCAACCAAAGTTTTAAAGTGTGGAAATAAGGTAGAAACATCCGATTTACGTTTCATTGGATATAGCCATGTGTATTTGGAATAAAAGTCAACAAAAATAACATAGTAGGTATAGCCATCGTTTGAGATTTGAACCGAGCCCCAGACATCGGAGTACACAAGTTCTAAAGGTTTGGTTACTTTGAAAGAATTGATACCGAAAGGCATTTTATGGCTTTTATTAATAGAGCAAGCATCACAATGAAACGAAACATGGGACATTTTATTGTAATCAAGACCTAACTTTCTAAGGAGAAGTTTGAGAACTTTGATTGACGGATGACCAAGCTTGTGATGCCAAGAGAGAATTGATCCGCTTGATGTAGTGGTTGAATTTAATTGTGGAAGATGACGAGGAGAATGGATGGCTGCATAGTAGACATCATTGACGTTCACTCCCCGCATGAGATGCGCCCCCGTGCGTATGTCCTTAACCAAGAAGTGATAAGGAAAGAATTCAACAGAAACATTGTTAGATTTGCAGAGTTTGGCAACAGAAACTAGGTTGTTGCGTAATTGAGGAACGAGTAAGACATTTTGCAGATTTAATGAACGAGAGGGAGTGGAAAGTGTAGTGTGACCAGTGTGAGAGATAGAAAGACTTTTACCGTTTCCTAACACAATTTCATCAGGCCCGCCATATTCCGATAGGGTGTGTAACGGTGAGCTGTTGGAGGCAATATGATGAGATGCGCCACTATCAAACATCCATGGTGGTGTTGGTGAAGTTGGTCGAGCCAAAGAGGTGTTGACCATCGGGTTTGTTGGTGGAGGCATGGAGAGGGTAATGTTGTTTTCTTTAAGAAAACGTGCCAACTTCCTGCAATCTTTGGTATCATGACCTGGGATATGACAATATTGATAGAAGCTAGAGTTTCGATGATCACGTTGAGAAAAGTTGTTGCCACTGTGTTGACCTTGAAACCGAGTAGGTCTTGAGCCGGAGTTGTGGAACCTATTTAGACCTCGAGTGGTATTGCCAGATCTAGGAGTATGGTGGTTTGAGTGCTTTTGTGTGTTGTTTACCGTGGTTATAAGAGGTGCCGACTGGATTGCGTTCAAGGACCTCTCATGGTCCACAAGTTTGTCGAATAAATCAGGGAACGTAATTGATGTGTCTCGAACTTTTAAGGCAACAGAAATCTGAGTATAATCGTCACCAAGTTGACCTAATATATGAACAATTAGGTCTTCATCGTCCACGGGACTTTGTGCTAATGCGAGTTCATCAGCAATGGTCTTCATTTCATGAAGAAATTCAGCAACAGGTCTCGTACCTTTGGGGTTATTAGCAAGTCTTGACTTTAAGGAGATTATACGGGACCTAGAAACGCTGGCATAGCTATCGGTCAGACGCTGACGAGAGGTCTCAGCGGAAGAGACAATAGGTTGAATGGTGTCGGAGCAGCTTCCGAGAAGAGCACCAAGAAGAATCTTATCTTGGCGGAACCATGGAAGATACGTCGGATTAGGCTTTGTGACATCATTGGGAAGAAATTTTGGTTGGGCTTCTATGGAACCATCGACATAGCTGTCTAGGCCAAGACCAATTAAGGTAGCAAGAACCTGTTTTCTCCAAACAGGGAAGTTGTTTGAGGTGAGTTTAATCGGAAAATGAGTGTGAGCGGTAACTTCAATGATGGGAGTGGACATGGTGATCGGAGAAAGAGAAGAAAATAAAGAAGGAGGGCTGGATCAAAAAGAGAAGGAAGGCTGGATCGAAACTCAGAGGAGTTGTTACAGCTCTGATACCATATAGAGAGGGAAGAACTGTTATGAAGAGATGATAATTATTCACTGATTTACATGCCTTTATATAGGCATATTACAAGATTAGAAGGAGAGCAATTACAGGGATTATTCACAATTATAGGAACTATTCTAGGTAGAATATATTTGTACATTTAATTTTAATATAGTTTCCTAAATCTGTTGAGCTGACTCTGTATCCTTAATAGAAAAAGGGCGGTGTTTATAGCTCACTTTATGAGCTCTATTTGGGTTATTTTGTTGTATTGCATCCCTATAAATAAGATTTGAGAGTGAATTGTATGCTTAGAATAAAGAAAATGAGAAAAAGGGCATCTTTGTCTTTGGTGTCATTTAATGTTAAATTAATGCTACCATTATGTTTAAATGGGCTAACTTTGAGTTGTTGTGAACAGGGGCTGATTTCAGAAAGAAAAATAGGCTCCTTGACGTGTGGGCCAATTGTGGACAAAGAAACACAAAGAAGTGAAGGAAGACTAAATGAGAAGAAAAGAAGGGAGCCAAAGTGCATCAATGGAGTTGTGACAGCAGCAAAAGTGGGGGAATATGCAGTTGAAGGGGAGGCGAATACAGGGAACAAATTTCTGCTGTAGTTCAAAGCTTCTGCTGGTGTGATTCACGAAGAACATATTTCTGCTTGTGCAGTTCTCTCAAAGAACACGTGATATTGGTAATAGGAACAGGATCTAGTCGAAGTTCCTGTGGCTGTGGATGCAATACTTGAATAAGATCAGCTCCAAATATATGCACAAGTCTCTGGTTGATGATGTGCATGATCGTGCCAGTATGCAAGAAGAATCAGCACGACGTGCAGATTGAACATAAAGTGTTAGCCTAACAGCACAGTCGTGTTGAAGACATAGCAGGAAATTGCATGGCCATGTGCATCACAGAAGGACAGAAAGTGTAATTTGCAGAACAATATCCACACATTGGATCAACATCACTGAGATCCTTATGGGCTTTTACACGGATCCCCCAGGGTGGTGAAAACACACAGACAGAGAGTAGATACAGAGGGATGATTTGAGTATCGTACATACCTGGAATACACTCTAGACTGTAGAGTAATTTTTGGGAGAGATTACACAAAGTACACTATATATATATATATATATATATATATATATATATTAGCTGATGCAGCAACGTGAATGGTTTATCAAGTGGTGGACATGATGAAATTCTTCTCTCTGTTTTGAAGCTGAATTGAACAAAAGGGAGAAACAAAATCAGGTCTACATTCTTCAGCACAAGTTACACAGAGTGTCACTTTTTAGTTGTTCGATTTCAAATTATGTAAATTTTGTTTTTCAAACTTGGAGATTGAAAAACTGATTCCTGTATTCTCTGTTTCCTTTTAATGATCGAGGAGATTTCCATTATCCCATAGGGATTTAGTTGAATAAGTGAAATGGATGAAGTGATTGTGTTTATTGATTGAATTTGATGATATGATGATTAGTTAATAGAATGACAACCTAGCAGTATTTGGGTTACAGGTTGAGCGCAGCCTTCCAGGAGATCCGGGGTTCAAACCTTACCAAATGTGAAGTGGGTGTGTTAGTTTATTTTTCCCTGTATAAATATTATATGCTTAAAAAAATGATCTATGCTGGATGTAATATTGATTTCGGACCAGAAGATTCCGCTTTTTTGTCTTGCAAGCGGATTTAGATACTTGACCATCAAACATCAAACTATATATGACGTTAGATGCTATATTTATTATGGGACTTGCAAGTATACTAAACGAGAGTGTAAAAAAGTTAAAACTTAAAACCAAATGACTACTTTAATAGGTGCCTCATCTACAAGCTAGCATCTTTAAGCCTCTCCTTTTTATCCCGCTTCTTTGCATCTAATGCACATTTAATTCTAACTTTTAGTTTAATTTTTCGCTTTATGTTGTTACTAAGATTATACAGCCATCCAATAAGATTCGCAGCTACAATAATAAAATCCAAGACTGTTGTTTATTCCATTTCCCGTGCATATAACCTACTTGAAACTTAACAAGTCGAGGAAAACACAATTAGGAATGCTAATCAGAAGCAAAAGTTTTACCTTAAGAGGAGTCTATAAGTAAGCATTGCAGTTTGTCTCATCTAACAAGGAATTACAAGATGCCGAATGAAGCAAACCACAATCATAATCCACGAAGATCCAGCTCAAATAAAGAGACAACACCTTTTTCCAAGTTAACAATAAGGAGGGATGCTTATAATCCGTAACCCTCACACTTCACAGTTGCATCACAAAGGTATATCAGAATCACCATAAGCTATGCAATTGTGAAGTGTGAGGGTCATCGGTTGTAAGCATGACGATCATCTTCAGTATTGTTGACTTTACTCTTTCAGTCTTTTTTTTTTTTGTGATTTATGATTGTGGTTTGCTTCATTCAGTATCTTGCAGACTGTAAACTCCAACCACCTGGCATAGAGAACTGCCTTTTGCCGGAGATGGGTGAGAAACAACGAATATGTTGTCCTCCTGTTAAAACTAGAAGTGATTTTTGGTGTCTATGCAAATTTGCGGTTCTTTTTGGTGCTAGGGTTGGAGTTGCTCTTAGCCACATTCTACCTAAATCAACATTCGAAGCTACTAAACTCTAAAAATTTCAGGTGTATCAAATATATCAACTCTTGGACAAAACTCAGACCTCAAATCCAACAAATCAAATTCGAAATTTCACAAATAGAAACACATATAGCGTATAGATTTCAAATCTGTATATCAGATTATACAATAATATCGATGAAGAAGATAAGAACCTGAATGAAGAAGCTTCGAGCGTTACTCTCTCTAAATCTCTATAGTGAAATGGGCGTTCGGAGTTGCCATTGCAGGGCCGGTGTTTACAGTACACTCAAATTAAATGCCATATAAATAAAAAAGAAAAAACTACCAAATATTCAAGATGTGACAGTATCCGAATCCGACTATAAAAGAGATAAATGATACGGATATTTATTATAAAATCGACATTGCTCCGTTGGTTATTTCTTTGTTTTTTTGTATGTGCGGTCATGTTTTATCATGGGATGGAAGAAAAGTCCAACTCTTTTGTGTTATCATAGTAGTTTCAAAATATATATATATATATATATATATATATATATATATATATATATATAATTGCACACAACAAATTGATATGGTACCATCTTTCACGACCCTAAATTGTGTCACACGACAACGGAGCAATGAAGCAGTGGCTCGTGCCATCGTATACACTAGTGTAGGTCCACCCCTGTCTCAAATAATCGATCTTTTCTCGATATCTGATAAACTAATAACACTAGCCTACATATATACCAAAACATACACACTCTATCTCTTCCTCCCTCCCTCCATGCCTCACTCTCTCCTTCCTTCCTTCTCTAATAAACACAAATTACTCTTTGAATTACTTTTGCTAAATCATATACGTAAAGCCTCTGACTTGTAGCTCAGTTGGCAATGGGACGGAGAGACTTGCCCAAAAATCATATACGTAACTTCATGTGTTTTTTAAAAACATGAATGTGTAAGTTTGCCGACCCAACACAAAATATATGCTTAGGCTTATTGAGTTTTTTAAAACAACATTACAGACAACGAAATAAAATATACATATTTAAACAAATATTACAAAAAATGATCAACTATTGTTGACATTATCTCGTAATAGCTCAATGTTCATGAGGTTAAGGGGGGTGTTTGGTTCATGGATTTTGAAGGAATTGGAATGAATAATTCATTTGACCAAATTTTAATTCCTTTGTTTGGTTCACATATTGATCTTGATGGAATCTTTGAATTCCATTGAATTCCACAAATCAAGTAATTCATTATTCCTTAGCTAAAGTAAAAGAATTGAATTTCATCCAATTCCTACCAACCAAACATGTAATCAAATTCCATTTTGCGAACCAAACCCCCCTAAGTCTCACTTATGACAAGTACAAGTGGGCAAAGGTCGTCAAGAATTCAAGACCCCGTTCCTTGGATGAATCTCCTGTACCAGCGAGCCCCTTGTTTCAAGTGATCAAAGTTTGTTGTGGTTTACAGTAAGAATTGGTAATACATCAATACTCGATACAATCTAACGAAAGCCCTTTTATTTATAAAATGATAAATCAATCACATGAGTTTAAGTGATGTTATCCCTTAAATTTTTCGTTGATTTTCTATTCATTCAAACATATTAATGTTGTGAAATGGTCAAAGGTTCTTAAAACAACGAAAGGACTGTTTGGAAAAGGCTGAAATTTCTTTATATTCATCATGAATAGCATAATTGAATTGATAATTATAATCACCCATGAAAAATCTGTGGTATTTTATTAAATAATTCCGACGCTTATTCAGTATAACAAACAAACAACATTCTATCTTAATTCATACAAACTACCTAGAAAGCTTAATTCATACAGGGCATTATGAAAAAACAACACCTAAATGACTTGCTTCAAGTATGTTTCGGATCCATGTTCAAAATGCATACAACAAATAGAGGTATAAGAAAGGGTCAAGTTTTTGGCACTTTTCCCACTTGAATTTCAGTGTAATTTGTAGGAGTTGTTGGTAATCACACCAGAGGCACAAGATCGTAAGTGTTACTATATGTATATGGGATTCAACAATTTTGAGTTTCAAATCTAACATTCAACAAATGCCGAAAATTGAGCCATGATACATGAATGGCATTTGGCAAATAGCCTCTGATATTTATATGAAATAAATAAAACAAAGGTACGTACATGGTACATTGCATTCTATTGACAAGTTGGTTTAAAACTTTTGAAGTTATCCCAGAACCTGGTGCAAATTGTTGGCAAGATTCGCATCCGTGCTACTCGGGAAAGATGTGGGGCGTGTGCATTTTTGTACGAACAAATCCACGTGCTCTGCACCATCGTGTTGAACTAAAGGTGTATCTAGAAATCAAGACAACGATAAGGGTTAGTTTTAAGTGTAACTTGGTATGAACCCCTTGGCATGTTGGCTTTCCATTTCAAGAGCCATCAAGGATTTTTGTCTCTGATACTTGTTCCTCTTTGCAGCAAGAGCTGAAACAAAAATACAAGTTATTAAACAACATTTTCGAGATAAAAAACTGATAGATGCATCTCAATAATCACAAAAAGCTATAGCAGAAAGAACAGTATAAATAAAGGAATTTAAACTGTATTTGATCAAATAGTTATTTCAAATGCTTCCGATTCACATATGAATTGAGCTGATCTTTTCGACAACACTTGAGCGCTAGCAGAGTTGTGCTATGTTTTCATATGAATGTAAATGGTGTACGCCACAAGTAAGAAGAATACAAATCATCAACAAAGTTCTCTAAAAATTTAAAACTATGATTTACACATTGAAAAAAATATATATAGTTGACAAGTTTACTTTTTGCTACACATATTATTTAATATATATATATATATATATATATATATATATAGAGAGAGAGAGAGAGAGAGTGAGAGAGAGAGAGAGAGATTACTTTTTGCTACATATATTATTTAGTACACACACACACACACACATATATATATATATAGAGAGAGAGAGAGAGAGCAAGGGAGGTTCATTTAGAAAGCTTAATATTTTAGGAACCCAGGAAGTATCCGCAATGAATAACGTGATAAAATACTCATGATGAATGTCCTAACAAATATTCATGAATCACAAAAGGGGGGGTCTCTTGGGTTTCTAAAATATTTATGCTTCCTAAACGAACCTGTCTCTCTCCCTCTCTCTCTCCCTATATATATATACACCTCAGAGATTCCACATTAATGAAGGTGTTTTGACTGCGACGTTTGTATGTAAGTGATAAAAAGAAAACTGAAGCATAGTAATTAGATAAACCATTTGCTTCTTTGCCAATGAAGTACTAGAAAATGTAATTCAGGAGAATATGGAAAAGAGTTATACTCACACATCAACTCCTGAGGTAGACCAAAGTCGTAGTCATTCCGCCGTCTCCTGATGCAAATATATACTATCACCAACACCAATAAAAAGACAACACCGCATGATATCCCTACTGCAATTTTACCACCGTTTGATAGGCCTCCGTTTTTCCAGAACAATGGACAATCTGGTAAAGAAGGTACACCACACAGGCCTTTGTTACCAGAAAGGCTGCCATACAATGATCAAACGTGTTAGATAAGAACAAAACAAACCGCAAGTAAATCTCTATCAACAGCTGCAAAAACAGGAGATGTTTAGATTGATCCGATAAACTACAACA
This sequence comes from Arctium minus, assembly GCA_954870635.1. Taxonomy (NCBI): domain Eukaryota; kingdom Viridiplantae; phylum Streptophyta; class Magnoliopsida; order Asterales; family Asteraceae; genus Arctium; species Arctium minus. The sequence goes on from OX941082.1 coordinate 11,456,567, forward strand.
CGAATTACTATTGTAACAACAATTGCTTTAAATGTTCTCAAACTTAGTTCTTTTCTTTCCCCTTTGGAAATGAACCAACGACCTCTGTGTTTTATCATGTTGGTTCTTTTCTAAAAGTAATTCCGATATGTTACTACCAGGAACAATAGGAAATAACAATAGTTTGTACAAGTGTGAAGACTAGGAAATAAATCCCAACAATTCTATAGAAACCAAACGAACTCGGTGCATCCCACTCAAAAGTGGGTCTGGGAGGGGTAGGATGTACTTTTAGAAACCAAACGAACTCGGTGCATCCCACTCAAAAGTGGGTCTGGGAGGGGTAGGATGTACGCACACCTTACCTCAACCACTAGGATTACGAGGCTATTTCCATGAAGACCCCCTGCTTGTGCACAAAGCAAAAGTGTGTGCAAGCAGGCAATAAAAAGATAATATAACAAGCAATCGGGAAATATATCAGGTAGAATAATGATTCAATGGTGTGTGCATGATTCAATGGTCTGCAAGCAGATAATGTAATCAGATAAAAATTGTAATACAAGTAGAAACTAATGTATATAGCAACTTAAACATGTAGGTAAGACGAGTAAGAAAGTCAGGTCATATCAGTCCCAGCTTTCCCACACAAATAGCCTATTTGCCTACTTTATACCCTCCTATCGATACCTTTGTCGCCACCCTCTACGAGATCCTACTAAAAATCAGTCACTCTAGTCATGTGCCTACCAGGCTACAACAACTCCTATCAAGGGTCATGTTCCTCGGAAATGGCTAAAGTTGCCATGTACATCCTCAGTTGGTCAACGAATAACATACACCTAGGAACACTATCCTCAATGTATTGTGTAATCCCATCCAAAATTACAGCAAAGAGGAATAGGCTTAGCACCGATCCCTGAAGCAAAACTATTTCTTATGGGAAATACTTTGTCTCACCCAATGGGGTCCTGACACAAGCCATCCTCCTACCGTGCATATCCTGAATTGCCCTAACATACATCCACGGAACCCCTCTAACCCCCAAGATCCTCCAAATCCTACAGCGTGGTACACTATCATAAGCCTTATCTAGATCTGTGAAATCCATATGCAGATATCTACTACGCTCTCTATATTTCTCCATTAGCCAACTAAAAGGAGGTGGATCGCTTTGATTGTAGACCTCCTTGGCATGAACACGAATTGCATTCGGTGCAACAGAACTTGAACTGCAAATGGCCATTTGTTAGGAACCGCTTACTCTAGCAGGGCGAAAGGAACCGAATTAAGAGTTATCATACATATAATGACAAGATGCCTCTGCGACACCGAGGGCCTCCAGGTTGGGTCCTGACAGGCTGACACAAATACCATACTGTCGATGTACTAGAAGAGGTGTGATACATCCTTGGGGGTTTAACTTGTATAATACAACTCTCAATACATATATGACAATCAGTTATAGTCATGACATTACACTTCCACAAAAGGTTATCTTTAACATAGCAAAAATCAGGGATTAGTCTAGGACACCCTTCAAAAAAAAACATAGCAAAAATCAACCTTCTTAGCTTATTGTCTTTGATAATGTACTACTTACACAAGCAGAGACAATCTTAATCCATGTCTGTCCTGGTGTAATAAGTGCAAATAATGCATCTAAAGCCTTACCACAAACACGTGTATTCTAAAGAACCCACCAAAACTACACTAGATCATGTTTGTCACTAAATGTTTGAAGAAGTAGGCCATGGAATAGCATTAGAAATCATGATTGTAGGTATATAACATCACCATGACTTGCAACTAATGAAATATATACACCAAATAATAAGCAAAGTATGACATACTCAATAGCTCCACCATGAACACCAACTGAGTAAAGCTCTTCTGGCACTTGCCCTTCCAGTTTGTTACCATTCAAGAGCCTGAGAAGTGAGTACACGTACAAGCATTAATAGATATGTACCGTGTGAGACTACATTTGTACCTCGAGAAGATCAAATACCCAATAATAGGCTAGGAAAGGAAAGGAAATATTGACGTTAGTTTTGAAAAGATGTCCCCAGCAACAAAAACCTAATGTGGGTAAGGAAGTATAGCTTACACAAGTTGTAGATTTGAGGAACTTAAACTATCGGGTATGGACCCAGAAATCTGATTGTCCGATAAATCCCTGCATTTTTTGTTAAAATAGTGAATCACAACATTATAAATATCTGAACATAAAATTGACATAACCACAAAGTGGTACAAATAGTGAAAAGTTACAAGACAGGAGAGACTAGAGATGGCTAGAGCAGGTACAACATTACATTATCACCTTTCTAAATTTAATTCTTGTTATAATTGCTTAACCCTACAGTATTCCTCCGCTTCAACAGTGAAGGGATTTGATTCTGATCAAATTTTAACTTAAGTCCATAGAACCAATATACATTGTCGTAATTTCAATGGACAAACTTGAAGAGGTAAAATTTCTAGAATTAACCAGTGAATTTACACACTCTTGCTACATAGACACCCTTATCCCTTTTCCATTATCTCTTCGGTTACTTCCACACACCTACACGTAAACCTAACCAAACAAGCCCAGCATATTCCACTCGGAGGTGGGGTTTAGGGGGTATGCTATGCGCAGACCTGACATCTACCCAAAGCATAGAGCAATTGTTTACGTGAAGACCCACGGCTTGTGAAAAGTGTGTGGAAGATAAAGGATAAAGTATAAGGGGATTCATAGTCCACCAAGGCTCATTGATTTTGCAAATGCTTGGGAACAAAGTCTTCGTGCAGAGCATTTCCCTTAAATTTTTATATGTGTTTGGTGATCAAACATAAAAATGCGAACTTGTGGCGATCAAAATATAAAAATACAACTTTGAATTAATAAATAAAAACAGGGGAGGAGTAGCCAACGACAGCTCACGAGGGAGGGAAGACAACATAGCGGGAGGGGCGACAAGGTTGGCGTGCAACGCAGGGGGAGGGGCGACAAGGTTGGGATGCAACACTGCAGGGGGAGAGTAAGGGGCAAAGCGGAAACATCGCAGGGTGGAGGGAAAGGGGCAGGAGGCCAACGGCAAGGAAGGGAACAGTGGTAGGTGCGGCCCGGGGTTGGGGGGGTTTAAGAGATGTATTTCGTTTAATATTTTAATTTAAAAGTGAATTGAAGGGCATAATGGTCGTTATACCATTTTTCAATGTAAATTTGGTCACATTTGGTGTACATGACACTAATTGCAAGGTTGGGTGGCCTCTTTTGCAGCTTATATAGTTTAGTCGCCTAAATGAAACTTTGCAAAATTCGGAAGGGCTCAGTGTGTTCCTTGTTCTGTTGTAGTTCTATAAGTCTATAACAGCATAACCCAAAATCCAAATCTTATGTTTCTAGAATCTGTCCTGCATCAATACTTCTTCATTATCAGCTTTAAAAGGTCAGTTCCTACTATTACCATGACTGTCGCATTACCACTATAAGTTCATATTTTCTTTATCTATGGCCGTATAATAGATCTATACCCTACTTTTCAACCAACATGCATCCGGGTCCAAAAAAACCATGGAGTTATCTTTTAACTTTTTTATTATATGGGATTAAAAGGCAACTTAATGCACCAAGGCTCATTTGCTTTGGTAGTGCTAGGGAGGGGCATACACGGTCTTCCCCTAGCAGTTTGCAAAGAAATTGCTTCCACAACTTGAACCCATGACATTCCGGTACAAAGGAAGAACCTTATGGGTTGCTCCAAGGTTAGCCCCTTTTATGTATGCGGGGATTAAGGTACTTCCATAATCTACACCATGAAGCTTATTTCCAAACAAATTGACAGGATAATTCAAGTGAATCTATAAATCAATTGTAATCCCCACTCGCAAACAATTAGAACAGGGAAGTATATAAGTATATTGAAAATATAATACAAGCGCAAGCAGATGAAATATGCTTCTTGAACAACGGTAGCCATCCCCTTGTAGATGCATACAGATTGATGCTCAACCAGGTTACTCAAAAACTTATCAGATGCAATTCTATAAGAAAGCTGACGTGAATCTTCTCAATTTGACTTAAAAAAAGTAACCTTCAATCAGTAAATTCTTACAGTTTCTTAAGAGAATTTTGCCCCAACCCAGCAGGTAGAGTACCTCCTAAAGAGTTAGAACTTAAGTTCCTGCAGTTGAAAGAAAAGAAAGTTTTAGTGGATATAGACCAGAAAACCTAAAGGAAGTGAAACAATAATACGAGAGACATTAGACGAACAAATCTTCAAAGTACATTCTGTATCTGTAAACATGCCAGTATTTTGGGATCACTATCTGATGTTCATTTTCTGTTTGAAATTTTCGCATAAACATTACGTCCAACATTTCTCAACGTGAAGAAGCCTTATCACATTAACTAAGCATGAATAGTATGTTTCCTAATTAAATCAGTAATTAATAGTATGTTACACCGAAAGATATATTCTTCTTCACAAATTAGACCATGTCGACCCTTCTATTTGCCTAAAGATACCTAATAAGTCGTCTATTTTTTGTCATTCATGTTTTACAGATGCAACTAAAACGGAATGCTATCTTGATTTCATCAAGAAATACTGAATTCAAACAGACAGATAGCTAGGACCATATAACTTCTAGAGATGCTCCTGTATCCACATTTGAAATCAAAAAGCAACTTTTTGAAATTAAATAAGATCTACGTTGCTTATGTGAAAGATACAGGTAATCCCTCAATATAGAGCCACATATTAGACTGGATTGCAACAAGTAAGATATGGGAAAAGCTATTTATTCAGAATTTGTGCTTCACACCTAGGAGCTGGCAGATGATACTTACAAGCTTACCAAGTTAGTCAGACGATCAATTTTATCACTAATGTAGCCTTTCAAACCTTGGCTCCCAAGATCTCTGCAAGAATACCATATAATGGGTATTCAACAAATTAGTAGCATATGTCAAAACAACTTGTGTAAATGGTATTTCTCTCCAGATATGCATAATTATCACTTGCCCGCTTTGAAATCGTTACAATTCACCCGGAAAAAGAAAGAAAAAAAACAGAACTACTTCTTACATCTGAAAGATCACAAGAGCAGACTCATCCTTGTTGACATGGCATGTAACACCTTCCCAAGCATCCCAAGTAGTAGGAGCACAAGGATCACCATTCCAACCCATTCTTTCAGGAACACGTAATGACTCCTTTAATGCTTGCATAGCAGCAGCTGCAAAAGAAGTCCAAATCACAACTTTTAACTAAACTATGAGAACTAACTGCATCTAATACTTCTGATCTGAGGTGGTCTACTTTATTTATAATCAGGAAGAAAGCCACTATAGTCTATAGTTATGTTAGACTTACAAATCTTTATTCAATTAGAAAAGTCTCTAACTAGCAGAAAATAGAGAATTCACATTCAGACTTCGGTTCATGAGTTCTATGGGATGTGATGTTCAAGAAGAGAAGGGAAGCAGTCTCTTTGACTTTCTAATTCTCTCTTGTATGAGTTAGCAAGGCTTGTCGGACGTTTTTGACTGATTCCAACGAGTTAAGCCGAGATTTCCCCTCATCGGTTCAAACAGCAATGAACAAGATTGGGGAACCATTTTAAGGTACACCGACGACTAGTTCGGGTAAATGTTTGAACTGCACAAGGATTCTCTAGGGCTGTAAACGAACCGAACGTTCAACGAACCGTTAGTGAACTGTTCGGCGGGAAGTTCGTTTATTTAATAAATAAACGAACATGAACACATTTTTTTGTTCATTTATTAAATGAACGAACATGAACAATGGTCCCGTTCGTTCATTTATGTTCATTAATGTTCGTTAATGTTCATTCATTTATGTTCGTTTATGTTTGTGTATGTTCGTTTATGTTTGTTTTTACATATAAATATATTTATATATTTATGTTCGTTTATGTTTGTTTATACATATAAATATATTTATATATAATGACATTAAGATGTAAAATCATTAATTAAATTAGTTTTTTAGAATTCCTTTTTTATACCTCCTAAGTTTACCTGTTTTTCATTTTGTTATATTATTTTTTACGAACGAAATGATGATTAATGGTGGGTGTTTTTTGTTCATTTGTGTTCGTTTATTTATGTTCATTTATGTTCGTTCGTTTAGCTCTTAATGAACGAACATAAACAAACGCGAACAAACATATTTTCTTAACGAACGAACATGACCACAAAAGAAATTGTTCGTTTACCGTTCGTGTTCGTTCGTTCGGTTAAGTTAAATGAACGAACAAGAACAAGCCTCCGTTCGTATTCGTTCGGTTCGTTTACAGCCCTAGGATTCTCATGATGCAATTTTTCTTAGAAGTTATCCCCAACCCCATCCCCTCCCTCCTAAAACAAAAGAACAAAAAATTAAATTTGTAATGTTCAGTGTGGTTTTCATTTTTTTACTCCAATTTTAAATTCCAATTTTGCTTCAGTAGTGCGGTAATGAACCTATTGTAATTAATAGCTTCACAAATTTGGAAATCTTCCCTGATAAAAAGTCCCTATTTGCCATCTCTTCTAGATTACTCGTCAATATGTAGTAATGTTAATCAATTCAGAGCTAGCCAAAGTTTCCAAATTCAAGAATGTAGAGAAGAAATATAGTAGTCAAAGCCATACCTTGTTCAGGCACAGTCATGATATCGGCTGGAACAATGGCATAATTCTCAAGCCCACAAATCAGAGGCGCTCCAACAACAGCAACAAGCTTCACAATCAATTTTGTATCACTCAAATTCTTAGCTACATGATGATAACTATACGCAGCAAAACCCCCAACTTCCTTGAATATATCGATTCTGGTAACATTTTCATCGTTAATTATCACATCGAACACTCTTTTCCCCTTCACATTCACACTCACATCAATCTCTGCGAAGTGAAGCCATACAAGATAATCCTGCTTCGCATCCACCGGCAATTCATATTCTATGTTTCCTTTTCCGGTCAAGGTCACCGCGGACTCGTATAATTTTGCTGGAAAATAGTTAGGACTGGTACCCGTATTGATCACATTTCTTACCGCCGTAACAGATTTAATCCCTACGGTGTTCGACGACCGGAATTTAGCGTCAGATTGCCACGCACGGTTGAAAACGTCAGTATCGTTGCTGAACCCCGGCCCCCATTGATTCGAACCACAAGTCAACCGGCCATAATTCACGAGAATCGAAGAGTCATTACCGGTCAAAACGGGATCATACGAAGCCGGATCGATCTGGATAAGCTCGAGCGAACCGATCACAGGAGGATCCGTAGCAATGCTGTAAAAACACACATCGGCATCACCATCGGAAGTGAAAAATATAAGATCCGAGTAAGCACCGAAACGACTGATGTCTTCTTCCCACGGCGACCGCCAAGAAAACACCAAAGTTCCCTCGACGGAGAGCTGAAAACTCGGAGAATGAGATTTGCCGTCATAGTTATCATAAACTGTGAAAGTCCGAAGATAGTATCTCCCGGAGGGAAGCTCCGGGAAAATGTAGCAGTTCTTTTTGCCGGAGGAGATAGGGAAGTAACGGAGCGTCTTCTCATGGAACGACTCAAATTTAAGCGGTTCAGAAACGAGGCCATTGGAACCGGCGGTGAAGAACCGGTCAGATAGCCAGGTAGTGTTGAACTTATCGGTGGTGGTGGTGGAGCTGCCGCAGTCTATGTGGTAAGCCGTGTCTGTAGAAAAAGAAAAAGGCAACAAAGAGTGAAATTGAAGTTAGCAACAAGAAGAAGTAAAAAGTCAAAAGGTTAATTATAGATAGATACAGAGATATGTATGTAACAGTGTTACCGAAGGGGAAGGAGGAGGAGAAAGAAAGGGATAAGATGAGTGAGAGGAGGAGGAGGAGGTTGGCCGGAGACATGGTGCGGCGGAGAACGGTGGTGGTGTTTGGACTTTAGGGAGGAGAAAGTGAGAGGTGAGATTGGGGATTAAATATTAAAGTAAAAGGCGAGATTGACGGAAGAAAGAAATCTATTAAGGGAAACGGAATGAAGGGGAGTGACAGGTGAGTTTGGTATGTTGTGTGAAAGTGGTGGTGACGGTGGTGGTGCGGTGGTGATGGTGGTGGTGGGGACGTCAGAATTTTTAATAGGAGGAGGTCCTGAGTTGGCAGGTGAACTGGACCCAGTGGTACCTTCTACTCGTTTATTTTTCATAAAAATGGTACTCCTTGGTTTTAGAACAAATATGCTCCATTTGTGACAACATAACTCGTTTTAAAATAGAAAAAGTTTTTATTATTTATAATCTCAAACCCAGTTATGAATCGTGTTTTATAAGAAATTTGATCTGATACATCTTATCGTAATGTGCATTCAACGGTTGATAATCATTTTTTACGTTAACTCAATTTCTCAGCGGAACTCAACCCTGTAAAAATATTCATCATTTTATGTAATGTGTTAATAGTCTATTTTGAGTCTTGCTTCCCAAATCCCCAACTCGGATTTCTTTTTGTGTTTTTGATTCAATGGGATTTTATTTGAATTAAGCATGGCTAGTGTTATTGAATATTGAAGCTTGACACACTAGATTGTTTTTATGAGATGGTAGCTAAGTATCTATACAAGATGCATGAAAAGGCATGGCTACACTCGAGCAAAAGCCGAAGATTTTCTTCATCTTGATGGGTTTCATTTGTACTCCCATGGCTTCTCGTACAAGACTTGTTTCGGAGAGCACGACATGCTATGATGATGGCAATGTAGCAAACCAAAAGAGACGGTAGTATGCTTGAAGATAAGTTGTGCTTTTGATTAGCCCCCCCCCCCCCTTTCCTCCTTCGTCGATGTGGTTCGAGTTCAAGACATCTCAATAGGTTAGGGATTTTACAATGGAACAGGTTTTGATTTTGGTTTTAGCTTTCTTGAGATCTTGATTTCAAGTTTTGATTTTAGTTTTTTGTTTGAAGTTGTGTTTGAATTCAGGTTTATATTTGTGTTTGATTTTAGTTTTGTGTTTGATAAAGTAAAGTGTTTCACACGTTTGGGTTTTAATAAGAATAACTCTCTTATTGATGTTTAGAAAATAGCTCAAAACTAAACATCCAAAATTTGATATGATCCTTGTCACATCTCAACAATGATATATATAGTACTAGCACACCTTTGCTAATCCTAATTCTATTAGAACTAGATAACTCCTAATTCTATTGAGAATATAATATAACTTTCCTTATTCTAAAAACTTTCCTTATCATAAGCTTTCCTTATCCTAACCAAACTTGTTAGAGATATCTTGATATGAGGATTCTCTTTCGAAGCTTATCCAACATTCTCCCTTGTAAGCTTCGACTTGGTCTTGGACATGTCTTGAACACCTATCAAGCTTCTCATTTCACAAAACTTGATCCGTGCCAAAGCCTTAGTTAAGATATCTGCCTTTTGCTCAACTCCCGGTACGTGTTCCACATCGACTAACTCCCTTTCAATGCACTCTCGTATAAAGTGGTAGCGTTTATGTATGTGCTAGCTTTTACCATGAAATACAAGGTTTTTGGTGAGTGCTAATGCAGACTTGTTGTCAATTTTGATGAGAGTTTTTTTGGTCTTCTAGCCCGTTATCTCGCTTAGAAGGTTCTGAAGCCATATGGCTTGTCTAGCAGCTTCTGTCGCTGCCATGAACTCGGCTTCACACGATGAGAGGGCAACCGTGTTCTGTTTTTGTGAACACCAAGTAATCGGTGAGGATCCAAAGTAGAACATATGACCCGGAGTGCTTCTTCCATCATCTTGATCAATACTGTGACTACTATCGCTATACCCGACGATATTCTTTGATCTTTCCCGATTAAACTTCAGGCCAAATGCGATCGTTCCCTTTAGATATCGAAGTATTTGCTTCATTATTTCACCATGTGATTTGTGAGGGCTTTGCATATACCTGCTGGCGACTCCAACAGAGAAAACTAAGTTTGGCCGTGAGTGTAATAAATACCTTAAGCACCCGACGTTCCTTCTATAGTTCGTAGGATCTATCTCTGTTTCTTGTTGTGCTTTTGAAACTTTTAGTCCGAACTCCATGGGTACTTGAGTTGGATTACAATTTTCCAAACCAGTTTCCTTTAAAATCCTTCGTGCGTACCCTTCTTGTTTAATTTCGACTCCGTCTTCTCCTTGATGTACTTCAATACCAAGATAATATGTGAGTCTTCCGAGATCCGACATCTCAAACTTAGATGACATCCCAGCCTTGAATTCACTTATGACTTTGAGAGTGTTGCCAGTTACAAACAAGTCATCTACGTAAATAGCAACAATGAGAAGGGTTCCTCCTTCTTCTTTGCGATACACAGAAGTTTCTTTCGAACACCTTTTGAATTTCATCCCTTTCAGAATTTGATCCAACTTTGTGTTCCAAGCTCGTGAAGCTTATCTCAAACCGTACAAGGCTTTTGAAAGCTTATACACCTTGTGTTCTTTGCCTTTTACTTCAAAGCCTTCGGGTTGGCTAATGTAAACATCTTCCTTTAATTCTCCATGCAAGAATGTTGTTTTCACGTCTAAGTGATGAATTTCCCATCCATGTGATGTCGCCAATGCAATCAACAACTGTATGGTTTCAATACGAGCAATCGGTGCAAAAACTTCATCAAAATATATGCCGGATTCTTGTACGTATCCTTTAGCCATGAGCCGTGCCTTATACTTGTTGATAGTACCGTCCGCATTTTTCTTAATTTTGAAAACCCACTTGAGACCGATAACTTTTACCTTGCTCGGTTTATCAACTAGAAACCATGTCTTGTTTTTGTTGATAGAATCGATCTCTTCTTTGCATGCTTGTCTCCACTTTAATAGACCCTTTGTTTCTTTATAGCAACTTGGCTCATTGTCTATTGATAGTAGAAGTCTCTCACATTCTACAGAGGCTTGAAGGACATAATCATCAAGGTAACGAGGTTGGCTTACTTGACGGGTCGATCTTCTTAGTGGTTGTTCATCTTGGGTTGTGTCACTCTCATTATCGGAATTGTGATTATCCACATTGTTGTCGTTTCCATGTTCGTGATTCTCGAAGTTAGTGGACTCGGCGCTTTCGATTTCGTTTTGATCTTAGTGTTGATCATTGATCACGACAAGTCCTTCTCCGGTATCTACAACCTCGCCCCATCTCATGTGAAACATTCCTGGATCCCTTCTTGGTTCGTCTCTTGTTTCATTCCAGGTCCAGCTCGTCTTCTCGTCAAATACTACGTCACGACTTACCACTATTCTTTGTGTCGTTGGGTTGTACAATCTATAGGCTTTGGATCCCGGCTCGATCCCGAGATGCACTAGTGATTGTGATTTATCGTTCAGTTTCTTGAGGTTTGTAGCTTCCACCTTCGCGTATGCTAGACAACCGAAGACCTTTAAGTGTTCTAGGTTCGGTTTCTTCTTTTGTAAGCATTCGTAAGGTGTCATGTTCTCAATGGCTCTTGTGGGTACCCTGTTAATTACATAGGTAGCATGGCGCACTGCTTCTCCCCATAAATAATTTGGTACTTTCATTGCCTTGAGAATACTCCTTGTCATCTCCATCATTGTCCTGTTTCTTCTTTCTACCACACCGTTTTGTTGTGGTGTGTAGGGAGTCGTGAGTTGTCTCTTGATCCCGCTTATCTCACAGAATTTGTTGAACTCTCTTGAGGTGAACTCTCCTCCTCTATCAGTTCTTAGAGTCATGATTGCTTTCCCAAGATCATTCTCTACTAGACCTTTAAACGCCTTGAATTTGCCAAAAACTTCACTTTTTTCTTTTATCAAGATCGTCCACATATACCTCGAGAAATCGTCTATAATAACAAATATATATTTGTTATGAGTTATGGTTGGTGGTGTAAGCGGTCCACACAAGTCTGCATGAAGAAGTTCTAGTGGTTTGGAAGCTCGAAACATAGATGCCTTTGGAAAAGTTTGACGGGTTTGTTTCCCGACTAAGCATGACTCGCACAGCTTCTTTTCTTCTTTGATTTCTGGTAGGCCATGAACCATCTTTTGTTGGGACATAACTTTGATTGTTTTAAAGCTTATGTGTCCCAACCTTGCGTGCCACCTCCAAGTATTGTCTTCTATCCTTGTGTGTAGGCATATCGGTTTTCCAATCTTTAGACTTATTTTGTAAAGTCTATTTGGCGAGCGTACGACTTTTACCAAGAGTCTTTCACTTAGATCATGGAGCGTCAAGTAGTCTTGTTGCATCCTAACATCACACCCGGCTTCCGTAGCTTGTCCTAAGCTCAAAATATTGCTCTTAAGTTCGGGAATATAGTAGATATCGGTGACAAGTTCTTGTTCATCCGTTTTGCTTTGAAAAAGTATTGACCCTTTGCCTCCTATTTCAACACAAGATCCATCCCCTAACTTTACCTTGCCTTTTATATTCTCGTTGAGTTCAGAGAACTATGTCTTGTTGCCGGTTATGTGGTTACTTGCTCCATTATCGAGATACCAAACTCCTTCTTCCCCTTCCTTGGTTTCGTAGTTCTTTGGTATGAGATTCTCTTCGTTTAAGAACACGGTTTCATGCATATAAAGGTCTGGATCAACTTCTTCTGTCTCCGCTTTATTTGCTTCTTGTATCTTTTGTGTTCTTTTAGGGCATGTAGAGGCGAAGTGACCGAGTTTGTCACAACGATAACACATTATTTTTGATATATCCTTCTTTTCTCTTGTCTGGTTTTGATTATTTTGATTTGTTGTTCGTTCTTGTGAGTTGAATCTTCCTTTGCCTCGTCCTCTGTTCCCTCTGCCTCCTCTTCCACGTCCTCTCCCTCGTAAATACGTAGAGCTTTGTTGATCTGAATTTGAGAATAACAACTTGCCTTGTGTTTCTCCGTGATTCTCCTCATCGAGAATTCGTTCTTCATAAGCCTTGAGTCTTCCTATAATATCCTCAAAACCTATCGTTTTCAGATCTAGAACTTGCTCGAGGGCGACTATAATATGGATGTATTTGTTTCTTGGCAAACTATTTAGGAATTTCCTTACGAGTTTAGGTTCCTCAATCGTTTGTCCAAGAGAGGTTGCCTTTGTTGCTAGCTCCAATAACCTTCCCGCAAAAGTATCTATTGTGTCCGAGTCCTTCATCTTGACCCTTTCGAATTCGGACATTAGAGTTTGTAGTCGCGCTTCTTTGACACGGTCTAGGTGCCTCGTTTTGATTGATTCGCATATCTCCTTTGGAGAATCTAGATCGCCTACTTGCAAGATCATGGCTTCCGGGATGGATTGTAAGAGTAATGCTACTGCGACATCTTTCTTATCAGATTCAACTGTTCCGGGTTAAATTGCTTCCCACACCTTATGAATTCGTAGCAATACTTTCATCCTCATGGCCCATACCGTATAGTTTGTAGAGGTTAGCATGGGACATTGGATCGAGATCGTCTTGTCTGATTCCTTCGGAGGAGGAGGCGGTCTGGCTTCACCCATGGCTTGGTGAGGTCAGATTATTGGCACAGTTCTGCGATCGAGACCTTGAGTTGATCGATTCGGCAAAGCTCTGATACCAAATAAAGTAAAGTGTTTCACACGTTTGGGTTTTAATAAGAATAACTCTCTTATTGATGTTTAGAAAATAGCTCAAAACTAAACACCCAAAATTTGATATGATCATTGTCACATCTCAACAATGATATATATATAGTACTAGCACACCTTTGCTAATCCTAATTCTATTAGAACTAGATAACTTCTAATTCTATTGAGAATATAATAAACTTTCCTTATTCTAAAAACTTTCCTTATCATAAGCTTTCCTTATCCTAACCAAACTTGTTAGATATATCTTGATATGAGGATTCTCTTTCGAAGCTTATCCAACATTTGAATATTGGTAAAGGTGGCCGAGAAGATGGTGCATGGAGAAGGCAACTTGAGAAGTTGGGTTTTATTAATTTTTATTTCAAACGTTTTACACACTTGCACTCGTACTTTATATATTTGTGCACTAGTTTTGTTTGCAAAATGACTAAAATGCCCCTTGACATGATTTTTTTTTGCACATAATCCTAACGGCCATTAGGGCCAGGAACAAAATCTGTGAAGAAATGCAAACTTGAGTAACGAGGCTTGTAATTTCCCAAAGTTATGTCGAAAACCAGAGTACAAGCCAAACTTAGATATTTAATCAATTGTTATTCATTAATGACTCAAAGTACAAGCCAAATGAAACAATTTAATTTTAGAAGTGCGATTAAATAAGATCGTTTACCAAATACTTACAAAGTAAGTGTTTACCTACAAAAGTTATCACTTTCACTTACCTTGTCGGGTAACATTCTCAGTTATCAAAATGGATTGTAGTTAACATCTTTTACTCGGTAAGCGCTAACCGAATAAGAGTCTTCTCCCCCACTTACCAGGGTAAGATTTTTGGTCATTTCTATAACTCTTACCAGATAAGATTATAAATCCTTGTGATTCTTGAAACTAATAAGCAAGTTAAGATTTCCAAGAGAAGAGGTTGGGTGGGTGATGATTGGGAGTGGAGATGGAGGTGGAGGAGGGGTCCGAGAGGTAGGGACTAGGGAGTTGGGGGAATTGGAGGAGTTGAATTCCGTTTTGCATGAATGGAAACCGAAAATAGGATATTTAGACAAAGCTAAATGGATGTTGGGTCTCGATGGAAACTTCTTCGTGCATGAATTAAAAGGTCTTATAAAAGAGAAAGTTGTGTCAAGAGGGGATCGGTTAGACGAAACGATGTGGTCAAAGTTGCTAGCAAAGAAGATATGTATTTTTTTTAGTGTGGAGGGTAAGGCAAGGTAGAATTCCGTGTAGAGTGGTGTTGGACAAAATGGAACTGGATAGGCATGGGAACGGGGCGGGGATGGGGCGGAGTTCACATTCCCCGGCCCCGGTTTATAATAGAGACCCCCGGCCCCGGCCCCGGGCGTGTGCGGGGATTAATCCCCCGGCCCCGGTCAAAACCCGGTCAAACCCCCAGTCAATACCCGTCCCCGGTCCCTGACCCGGACCATTTTTCTGCAGTTTTTAAAATACCATTTTTTGTAGTTTTTATACCAATTTTCTGCAGTTTTTTAACATTTTTCTGCAGTTTTTTTTAACATTTTACTGCAGTTTTTAAGCATTTTCTGCAGTTTTTTTTATAAAATTTTACTGCAGTTTTTTTTATAACATTTTCTGCAGTTTTTACTAAAAAAACAACTAAAAAAACTCAAACTAAAAAAACATAAAACTACTAAACATTCTTGAAATCAACACATTGTTACTTAGTTCATTACATGAAAGATCAAACATAATCCTATTTAATAATATTTAAAGTAATTATATTATATATATATATATATACAACGGGTACGGGGCGGGTCGGAGGGTGTGATACTCGGCCCTGGTCCCGGCCCCGGCCCCGGTTTACTCTAAATGGGGATCCCCGACCCCGGGACCCGGTTTAGCGGGGAATCCCCGGCCCCGGTCGGGTCGGGTGAACCGGGTTCCCCACCGGGTCGGATCAAATTACCATGTCTAGGGCTGGATATCAACTCCGTCCGAGATGTGAGAAAGAGGGAGAGTCGGTGGAACACGCGATGGTGAAATGTAAGGACATCAACATCATTTGGAAAAAAGTATTTCGATGGTGGAATGACCCTTCCAAACGCCCCCCACACAGTCGAAGATTAGGTAGGTCATTTAAATCAGTCTATAATATGTTCCAAATTAGGTATCTAGGAAAGGCCCACTAGCCTTTCATATCCTATCAATTGTTTAAAGATCATGTTTATGTGTTAAAAGATTTAAAATTTATATAGATAACATATTATATATTAAATCCCATAAACTTACTGCTTCATTCAATTATTAGAGTGAATTGTGGATTTGGTCTCTGTGTTTTGATGTTATTTGTGACTAGGGTCCCTATAGTATATTTATTGTAGATTTGGTCTTTATGGTATTCAATTTGTTTTGATCATGGTCCCTCTGACTAACGCCTCCGTTAACTCCGTTAAATCAAAGGCTATTTTAGCATTTTTTGCATATTCTTGTCTTTTTCTTATAAAAAATAAAAACATTAGTTTTATCCACACAAATATATGTATATATATATAAAACATCAAAATAAATAAAATAAGATATTATTTTATGATTTGGTTTGTTTAAGTTAATCAATCATATTAAATATGATTTAATTTTATTGTTTTAGTACTTTTGTCTATTTGGGTATGAAAACATAGTCGAAGTTTATATAAATGATTTGTTCAATTTTAAGTTATGAAGATGATATTATGTATGGATCTTTCATTTCATTAAAATATAAATAGTTGATTTAAGTTTTTTTGACTGAAAAATAATATGAAAATTAGAACCTCTAATTTTAAGATGATAAAATTAAAATTCATTTCTCAATGATTCTCAATTATTTTGGTGTTAAAATATCGATATTAAGTTTGTTTCTTGCAATGATATTAAAAGAACAATAAAATTAAATTGTCTTTAACATAATTAAAATTTTAATTTAATAAATCAAATCATAAAAACATATCTTATTTTATCCGCTATAAATAAAATAAGATATAGTTTTATAATCTAATTTGTTTAAATTAAAATTTTAATTACATTAAAACAATAAAGTCATCTTTTTCCACCATTACAATAAAATAATAAAATTAAATCGTATTTAGTATAATTTTTTTTAAATTTAAACAATCAAATCATACAATAATATCTTATTTTATTTATTTTGATATCGTTATATATATATATATATATGTGTGTGTGTATGTATAAAAATAATGTTTTTAGTTTTTTATCATTAAAAGACGAAAATTAGCCAAAATGACTAAAATGATTCTTGATTTAACGGAGTTAACGGAGATGTTAGTTAGAGGGATCATGACCAAAACAAATTGAATACTACAATGACCAAATCCATAGTAAACATACCATAGGGACCCTACTCAAAAAAATTATCGAAACACAGGGACAAAATCCACAATTCACTCAAAACTTTATTACATAATGACATTTCATTTGATTTTTAAAAAAATGTGTAAATCATTTGTCATGTAAATTTATTACCGAATGAAATGATTCGATGAATCAAATCATCTTTCTTTAATCTATGAGTCTATAAGAATACAATCTAACCACATTACTCAAACTTGTATAAAAAGAATTGGAACTCTTCCGGCCAAAATCATGGGACCCATTTTTCATCATCGTTAGATCATTAAGACCAACTTTCATCCCTAGTCGATAAATGGGTGATTTTAACGATAGTGTGAAAAGGATACAAGTCCCAAGGAAATTTTATTCCAAAAATGTGCACATGGATTTGAAGTAACAATATGCTTTTGGCCATTGGAATCATCACGGGTTGGTCAATCTTAGAAGAATAGGTTTACAATTTGGCATTTTTTTAATAGTTTTTGTATATAACTGGTCTTGAGTAATTAAAGTATTTAAAAAAATACCTATTTTAATTTAAATATATTTTTAAAAAGTATAGATCGCTAAACATATATATATTATATACATACATGTGTTTTTTTTCTTTTCAAAACAATACATTCTTAAATAAATATTCTAAACTTTTATAAACTCTTTTGACATATATTTTAAAGTTATGTTTCTAAAATGAAAATACAATTTTCATTTGAAGATAGTTAGTTTAATTGTAAATAAAATGTCAACGAAGAGCATTAAATCCCATTTAGAGTAAAAAGATAAAGAGATAGCGATTGGTAATGGTAATGGTAATGGTGGGTGGAAGAATTCAAGGGAGCTGCACAATTTATGGCTGCCATCATGCCCCCCACTCCAAATCCACGTGTAACAACCCACATCGCCTCTTTATTTATTAACCTTAACCATAAAGTAATGCTAAGAGCATCTCCAACAGCTATGCTATGCTAAAATAAAAAATTAAACTAAAAATAATTGGATAAAAAATTAAAAACCTTTTTTTTAAACTAAAAATGTTTTATAAAAAACTTCAAAAAAAAAAACCTCTATGCGAATATTTTTACTTATTAATTCAGTGATATATAGGTTAGTAGTAGTTTTTAATGGTTCATACATTACGGAAGATAAAAAGTATGGGTGAATTTTGTCATATATAAATATTATATACTTTAAAATTTTTGAATATTGTCCAACGATATAAAAAAAAAATATTTTATAAGTTGTATTTGTTAGTTGGAGTTTAAATGTTACTTGGATCTAAGTGGTTTGATTCACTACACATGATATGTCAACTACTTTTGTACCATGTATAGAGTGTCTCAAGCTTTAAGTAGCAAATTGTGCCAACAAACTTCAATTCAATTAAACACATTACAAAATTTTATTAATACCCCGTTGTTAACGATCTATAGAACACGTAACATGTTCATGTGTATACTGCCAAACTAGTTATAGAGATGAGCATGTTATGTTATTTAGCAACAATTCCATTTTGATAAAATTAGCCATTTTGAAAGAAAAACGGGGTTTTGCATATGGTCTCACATCTATAGAAATGAATGTACGCATACACAACATAAATAATTAGAATAGTGAATCTATTGGATCATATGAATGAAGCAATTGACATATCATTTTCTCTTAAATGCAAACATAAATGAAATAGTGATCGAGCACCACACCAATTTTCAACCAACCATAAATAGAAATATATCTAAGTATTGCACGATATTAATTAATTTTTAGGACGACTTTGTGTCTCTCTGTGTGACACAATAGTTGTTTTTTAAAAGAAAAGTTCAATTTACGTTTTTCAACTCTATTTTTACTCTTTAAGTCGCATAAAGAGGTTCATACTTTGCAAATTGTCATTTAACGTATTTGTAGTGTTTCTTTCTATCAAACTAGATTTTTAGATGATTGCCCAAATGTCAACATTTTAATCTATGTTGTATATTGCATAATATTTACAATGATGTTTGATTATATCCTTCTTTTCCTAAGTTAAGTTCTTTCAGATCTAAAATAATATATAAAACTAACTATATAATATACATTTATTTGTAACAAGTAGATATGCATAAAAAAAGTTGGGTACAATGGACTGAACCAAGATTGATATGAACTAAGGGGACGTTTATTAAATATTTATCCAGGTAAGCGCTTACCGGTATCACTTACCTTACGGTCCTTACCTATTGAGCATGAAAACTACCTAGAGTCTTACCCGGTAAACGAGAGAAACGACTCTTACGCGGTAAGCGCTTACCGGGTTTAAGACGCTTACCAATAATCAATTTTGATGGTCGGAATGTTATACAATAAGATAAATGAGGGTAATATCCTTGTCGGTAAGCGCTTACCGCGTTTAAAACGCTTACCAACAATCAATTTTGATGGTCGGAATGCTATACGATAATGTAAGTGAGGGTAATGTGTTTGCTGGTAAGTGCTTACCCGGTAAGCATTTTGGTAAACGACCCCTAAGTTTGTGACCAATATGCTATTTGGGGTCCAAACCTTTAATTTTTGTTAATCGTAGATGTTCGGGTCAACTTGCATGCATCTCGACTTATCCTAAGGGCCTTGAAGAAAAGCCAGGAAAATCATCAGTGGTCTTGCAGGACTCGAACCCGTAACCTCTGAGGAGAATCCCTAAACGTTATTGTCAGTTGAACTAACCCCACATGAACCGATGACCTCAACCAATCTGTGCTTATTAACAAACATGGTTGTTCACCCTCTTGAATTGCTTATGACTTATTTAAGCTATAGATGGATGACCAACAAAAAGCGATTAAACCTAATATTCGAAAAAGGTCATGAAATAATTGATCTTTGATGTGAAACCTCAAACACGTACAATAGAATACATGATTAGTTAGGGTCAATAAAACTAATGACATATTACATTGAAAGTCAAAATCAATCTTTAACTTGCACATGTCTAAATTAATATATTGATTACGTTTCATGGTAGCCTAGTTTTCTATTGTAAAAAAGTTATATATTATACACTTACATTAAAAGGAAACTCAAATCGATAACCTAAATGTTATAGATATTAAATTGTTGTTATTGTAAAAAAAAAAACACTTGGTGTTTATTGTGGCTTAGTGTGTCAATGTTGTGAAGTTGGGCAATGACGGGTTGCTTTAAGCATCGGTTGAGGGAATAAAAGTCTATTGTCCCAAATTTCTCTGTCTCTTCGTGTCTCGTCAATTAAGTAAAGATGAATCAGATTTTTATTTAAAATAGATCGTGTTCACATTTTCTCTCTGATAATGTGTATTCATATGATTGAGGGATAAAAATGGAACATGAAATTTCGGACATGAGATTTTTGTTCCAATTTTTTTTGGGGGAGAGGGGGGCTTGGCTTAGTTTTGTGTTGAGTCTTTGTTATTTGATAGCTTTTAGTAGTCATTTAACGATTTCTTAATCAATCAAGCTTTCAGTTATATATGGTTTTATTTCTTTTATCGTCTTAATATGTAATAATATTTACTATGATAAAAATTATGATATATTTAAAAAATATTTAACAAGTCAAACCCAATGAGGGGAGTAACTTTATAAAACATGTGTATTTTTACAATTATCAAGTCTTTTCGTGTAATGAGATGTTTGTTGTAGGTTATGTTAAACTTTTCATAAATATAGGGTGTTGCTATCCCTACCCCCTCCTCACTCACAAAACCCCCCATACCCCCTCCTATTTCACTCACATACCCCCTCTTACCTCACTTACATACCCCCTATAGGAGGGGGTATGGATAGAATTCACCTAAATATATTTGTCTAATTCAATTATGTCCATAAAATAAATTTATTGAAGTACTTTTTATCAAATAATAATAATATACTTTTGGGAAAGGCTAATTGTACCAATATTTTTGCTATTTGCACCTTAATAATTGCATATATGATTGTGTTTTTTTGTTTTTTTTGTTTTTTTGTCTTTTTGTTGTCTTTTCTTTTTTTCTTTTTGTTTTGTTTATTTTTATTATATATTTTTATTTATTTGTATTATATAGTTTTAAAAGGTTTTTTTTTTTACTTTTTGGTTTGATTTAAAAAGAAATAAATATTTATAAATACAAATATTACTAATTATTTATAATTATATAATTATAAAAATAAAACATAAATATTGCGATTTAACATATAAATGGAACGTAAAATAATTTATATTACATTCGATTATTCCAAAATAACATTATCCGTAGTACAATTAACACGTAAAAGTTGCATGTAATTATGTATTCGCTCTAAATACGGGGTAGTCCCATCTAGTAGCACACGGATAAATGTAATGGAAAAAATGTCATACAATTTGCGGAAACGGGTATCCTTCTGCCATATCTAATTTCACATAATGGTTACCATTAATGTACCCAATTGTAAAAACAACATGTTCATGCCACGTTGGCGGAGTGGACCTAAGCGGCAAGTACGTTCTACCGTCGGTCATACTTATAACATGTAATATCATATTATATTTTGAAGCAATCAAGACACCTATTTCAGGCATTGTCATCCAGTGTTCAAATGGTGCACCTTGATCTGATCGAAAGAAGTTTAAAGTGTTGTAAGTAATTCTAGAGAGAATTTGGAGAGATTTTTAGAGAGAGATATATGAAAAAAAGAAGAAGGGACGATATGTAGTAATTTACTCTAATCATATATATATATATATATATATATATATATAGGGGACGTATCTTTTGCAAACCAGTTAGATTGTGCAAAATTTGTGAACCAATCTTAGTCGTTCATCAAGTCTAATGAATATATGATTTTATTATGTTTCCTAATTTAAAATCATGATTATAATGAATAAACTTAACATTTCCATAAAATCATGATTACAATGAATAAACTTAACATTTTCCATATATATCACAATCATTATTAATGAATCATAATCATTATCCATAAATATATCTATTGTTTCCTAAAATAGTGGTTTGCATAGTTTGTACAAATTGTTTGGTTTGCAAAAGAAACGCACCATATATATATATATATAGGGAGAGGTTCATTTGAGAAATGGTAAATATATGAGAAATAAAGAAGTAATCTTAACCATTCATCTGGTCAACATTTGCGGCTTTGACCGCGAAGCACCGGATAATTCCTTGCGTGGTCTATAGAAGGTAGAGGGGTAGTTTCGTAAAATACACGAGATGAGTTCATATATGAACTTGTATGATTCATGTAATAACCAATATATATTTATATATATATATATATATATATATATAGGGTCCCCTTCTTTTGTTAACCATGTAAATGGTGTTAACTTTGTTAACCCATCTTGACCGTTCAAAAAGTAGATCTATGGTTCAGATTAAACGGTGACAATTTTGTAAATAAACATATGTGAACGATGGCGAACAGGGGTAATTGTGTAAAATGCTTAACCACAACTAATTAAGAAAAAACTATAATTCCCTTAAATTTCTTAAAATCTATTCACTTTCCTAAAATATCTCCCGCTATATTGAGAAACCGCATTAAATATGATTTTGTGGCATGATTAGGATAATATTTATATCAAAGATACATGTACAGTTTGGATTTTTTTTTCAATATGCTTGAATATTTCTAGAATTTGTATGTTCCATTATGTTCCTAAATGAACAGTTCGAATATACATGAAAATTTTGAATATTATGTTTCATAAATGAACTGTCTGAATATACGTGAACACTTTGAATATTTATGCATCTGTTTCATACATGAACAGTTCGAATATAAATGAACAATTTGAATATTTATGAGTCTGTTCATATACGAACAATTTGAATGTACATGAAAATTTTGAATATTATGTTTCATAAATGAACCGTCTCAATATACATGAACACTTTGAATATTTATGAATTTGTTCATACATGAACAATTTGAATATTTATGAGTCTGTTTCATATATGAACAATTTGAGTATACATTGTAAATTAGAACTAACAACACTGATCACTTTCATGCATGAACTTAGAAAATGAAAACTTAAAAAAAGTAACACTTCATGCACGTGCTATTCATGAATTGAATAACAAAAACATAAATTGCGTAAATACAAGCCTTAGAAAAACACTTCCTGGAAACAATGTTCATACATGAACAAAAAATACATCTACAATGTGCAAAACTCAAACACTAAAGAAGATGACCTGCAATTGAAGAAGACGACCTGCACAAAAATACACCTACAACCGGATTCGAAACACTTACCATTACACTATCAATATTGGATTCTCAAAACCCCGAACT
This sequence comes from Arctium minus, assembly GCA_954870635.1. Classification (NCBI taxonomy): domain Eukaryota; kingdom Viridiplantae; phylum Streptophyta; class Magnoliopsida; order Asterales; family Asteraceae; genus Arctium; species Arctium minus. The sequence goes on from OX941082.1 coordinate 11,479,764, forward strand.
ACAAGATGGACGGTTACGATCATTATCATGTTGGACAGTTAAATCTTCGATGCCATGAGAATCAAGCAATTCGTCCATCAATGGTGACTATAATCGTGAACAATTCTCTAAAATGGAACAATACTCCATATCAATCATAACATCATAAACGACAATTTAGTTCGGACGAACATAACTACTATTAAGAATTTATTGATTAACCATTGACAGAATGTTGAAGACGATGAACAAAATTTTAAAAAAAATCACCTTGACCAATTCAATTTAATAACCTCCCATAATTATCTTTGAGATAATTAAGGAAGATATGGATTATACGATTTTTTTCTATTTTCAAATCTTTTAGAAAAAACAAAATTACAAAAAAGCCCTCCATACATGTAACAACCACGGATGAAATCAAAATATTTTGTGAAATTTGATTGGTCCATTCTAGGTTAACAAAGTTAACACTAATCTCTTGGTTAACAAACTTAATCGTTCATCAAAGTCTAATGAATATATGATTTTATTATGTTTCCTAATTTAAAATCATGATTATAATGAATAAACTTAATATTTTCTAATTTAAAATCATGATTATAATGAATAAACTTAACATTTTATATATATATCACAATCATTATTAATGAATCATAATCATTATCCATAAATATATCTATTGTTTCCTAATATAGTGGTTTGCATAGTTTGTACAAATTGCTTGGTTTGCAAAAGAAACGCACCCTATATATATATATATATATATATATGATGGTTGACGATAAAGAAAGTTCAGGGGCTATTTTATAATTTATTGATTTTAAATGGACCATTTATGAAATTATTGGTTTTAAAAAGAGGATATATATTCATTTTACTCGGCCGACTTACTTATCATCATCTTCACTTCTTCCTTTTACACCATTAATGTTGGTTTTAAAGGAAAGCTACACCATTAGTGTGTGTTTTAAAAGAAAAACCTTCATGGTTTAATTTCTGGAGAGGAATCACAAGGAATAAAAATAGGAGATGTGAAGAATTTTGATTTGGGTTATTTATCTCAAGATGTTTGGTACGAATAATTTTAACCGTTAAGACTCGGGATGGTAACCACAAGGGTTGTGGTGTGGTGGTAAAGGCTTGGGGAGTTCATAGCGCTCAACCCGGGTTCGAGCCCCACTCGCAGCACTTGTGGCCACTGAGGATAAACTCAGGGCTGCACGCTTTAGCAGCTGGGCCAAAGGCCCTAATTGCCAGGGATTAGTCTGGGCCATAGGTCCAGGATACCCTTTCCAAAAAAAAGACTCGGGATGGAATATTTGGACTCGAGGTAAGTTTTTATTTAACCATTTTCGAACTAAAATGCATATATTATCAAATGGTTATTATTTCGATGTTATACCTGATTGGTATGTTTGAATTATTATCGTTAACTGCGATAAAATGGTTATTATTACATGTTGTTTATTATTAACACATGTGGTTGGATTATAAAATTTAGGGATAAAGGAACTTTCACAACAGAAACAGAAGTCGGGTGTGTTAGGACTGTGATGGTCCGAGCAAGGGTTATGTATATATAGTGCCCACGAATTTGTTTCGTGTGGTGGGTCACAACCGGTATTGATTGCGATCTTATCGGGGTGTGTGCGGTTAAATTGTGGCGACTGTTGTGGTTAGTTACCTGGGTGAGATATTGTGCCTGAGTGCCAGTTCAGTTAAAATTGGTTTGTAGTGCCTGAGAGCCTACTTTATGATCAAATGATTTATATATGACATTATGTCAAAGTGATTTTATTGGATTATTTATCTCACAGGGATTTACTCACTAGACCGAATGGTCTGACCCTCATTTTGTTTTCAAAAATATGCATTTCAGGTGAATTTCATATTGGGATTGCTAGCTTGGGAAAAGGTAGTTGAGAGTGGATTTAATTACCGTTCGCTAGTATTGATCGGGTTGTTTATATTCTGTTATCAGTTGGGTGATCATAGACTGGTAAGGATCTAAATCTCTGGTTAGAATTTATTATTACGGTTAAGATTATTTCTTTTCGTCGTTGTATTTGAGATGATTCTGGGAAGATTATAATTTTGGATGGTTTCATGTAATTGTGGTTATTTTTGGAAACCGGGTCGTTACAATTCACATATGAACTATACGTTCATATGTGAATTAGTTAATAAGTTCATATGAGAATCAGTTAATTGATTCATATATAAATCACAAAGGTTCACATATGAATCTGTTAATAAGTTCAACTGATTCATATATGAACTTACAATTAATTAGTTCATATGTGAATCAGTTAATTGATTCATATATGAATCACAAAGATTCATATATGAATCAGTTAAAAGAGTTCAGATGTGAATTGCACTGGTTCATATATGAACATATAGTTCATATGTGAATTATACAGGTTCATATATGAACACAGCCCGTGTATTTTGTAAAAATTACGAAAGCGTCCTTCTATTTTTGGAATAGCCGCAACTTTTGACCAGTCAAAGCCGCAACTTTTGACCAGTCAAAGCCGGAATATTTGACCAGTCAAATCCGATCTTGACCGTGTGAATGACTAGGATTACTTCTCTATTTCTCATATATTTACCATTTCTCAAATGAACACAAGGCTATATATATATATATATTTACTTTACTTTTTTTATATTTATAACGATTTTACTTAATTGACGGGTTTAACCCCTCAACTATCTTTGGTTGTTATTTTTAATTACGGTTCAATTCGGGTAAGAAATAATTACACGTTTTTAAAACCGAGTCTTACAAGAGAATATTGGAATGTGACTAACATAAAGAAAAATGCATTTTACAAAGTTATAATAAAATCAAAAGTTACAAATTTATAAAATAAAATAAAATCAAAAGTTACAAATTTTATAAATTTATAAATAAATTTATAAAATCAAAACACACACATATATAATCATATATATATAAAGATAATGTGTATATATATAAACAAAAATAATATATATATATATATATATATATATATGTCAAGTGAAATGACATATGTTTCATTAAAAACAATTGAGACAAAAAACAATTTATTCAACACCTTCACTTTTTGATGCAAATAGCATTGCCCTATACTTTTTTTTAAATTGTGGACCTCCAACTCTCCAATAGTGTTGGGGGGGGGGGGGGGGGGGGGAGGGGTTTTGACTTTGGTGGTTAGTTGTATTGGTAATCCCGAATTCACCATCCATCATATTTCCAACATTTATTATTCATTTTTTAAATCTTATTTGTTTTAATCAATCAAAACTCTAATAAAAAAATGTTGATTACTAATAAATGAAAAAAGAAACGAATATATCGTAAATTATACTTAGTGATCGTTTATCCAACGCTTACTCAGTAAACGCTTATCGATAATGATCAATACTTTTACTTAACTTACCAGGTAAGATTTTAATCCATTAAAACGATATCATATGCAACATTTTAAACCGGTAAACGCTTACCGGGTGTAACAACCCAAAAACCAACAAGACATGTGAAATATAAAATCCCAAACAGGTCCCAACACATTTCAAATTAAAACAGAGTATTTGTAACTAGCAAAGGAAACATCCTTGCACAGTCGATAACATCTATACTAAGGGTCGTTTACCCAAATGCTTACCTGGTAAGCACTTACCAATAAAACTCGACACACTAACTTGCTTTATCGGATAAGATTTTAATCATCACGATGGTATCTTATACAACAATTTACCCGATAAGCACTTACCCGGGTAAGAGTTGTCACTCTCTCTTACCGGGTAAGACTCTTCATCCTTATCCTCGCTCTTACCAGGTAAGATCATATCCCCTTGTCATGTTCATCCGCTATGGTAAATTCCCACCGGGTAAGCATTTTGTAAACGACCCCTAAGTTATACTAAGGAACTAAGTAGCTTGATACTCCCAGCTTAGCTCTCGAGTATCTAATTCAGATCTTCTCCTTGCCCTTAAAGGACACTCCACAACTACCCTTACCTGAAATGGTTTTTAATTTTGAAAGCAAGAGTTAGACTATGAAGTCTAGTGAATTCCCTCTTTAAAACAGTAATAAACATCGAGTAAAACAATAGTTATATCGCAAGAAAGCCATCAACATAAACAACATCAAACGTGGGTATTGCACAATGACCAATCACTATCTATTCACAATCGCCATCTCCACGATCGGGGCCCAAACAGACTCCCCTTTCGCCTCCGGGGCCCAAGCAGACTCCCCATTCCCCCATGTGTGCAGAAAACAAATTTCACACACACCGGGGTTTAAGTTCTCTCCCGAGAGATCATAACAATCCCAAGGTACAACATTTTCATTATGCAACCCGACTCCACATAAACATTCTCAGCGAGTATTTAGCACGAATATACCGAAAGGAAAATCATAACATGCCAGTTCATCATTCACCAGGTATGTTATTTCGTGTAAGAAATATATTTGCATTTATGAATAAAAACCATATTTTTATGTAAAAACCATAATCAGAGTTTCAAACGTAAGTCAACAAATTTTGATAAAAAGGGTTCAAGGGAACTCACCTGATCACGAGAAACGTGACACACAAATAATCCTCACTCTGACACATATGGACTCCTACAAATAGGCTACACGAAATAGGGTTAAACTTATCTAATTTCTCATTAAACCTTTGGGTTGGGCATCCCTCCCTAACCCCCAATGGGCCCGGATACCACCACCACCCCTTCGGGTCCTCTCCAAAACACCCGGCCTAACCGGGTTCCCACCTGCCTCCCGGTGAGACGTGCCCGGGGTGAGTCCCGGTTCCCTGGTATAAGCCTCCCGGGTTTCCCGGCACAAGACTCCCCGTTTCCCCGGTTGAGGTCCCCGGGTTTCCTGGTTGAGGCTCCGGGGTTTCCCGGTTGAGCTCCCCAGGTTTCCCGGTTGAGGCTCATAGGTTTCCCGATTGAGGCTCCCGGTTTCCAGGTTAAGGTCCCCGGGTTTCCCGGTTGAGGCTCACGGGCTTTCCTCGGTTAAGACTCCCGGGTTTCCCGGTTGAGATTCTCGGGTCTCCCGGTTTGTGGCACCAATACCCGACACAAGACAACCCGAGGTTTGGGCAATTTCAACAACTCCGAAAAGGGAAAAATGTCGAGAGCCATTCCCCCTCTTTCCCTTCGCTTAGCCAAGCAAAACCCAAATCACCAAGGATAAACCCAAATCGAGGTATTGACATCCTAATTTCATGATTTCCACAACAATCAATAAGACCAAAGTCTTTACCAGCTAGGGGTGCTCAAAAAACCGACCAACCCGGAAAAAAAATCAACCCGAGGTAACCCGACATATAATCGATACAAATTTAAGACAACCTGAAGATATTGGGTTAGGCTCAAAGTAACCCGACCAACCCGATAACCTGATAAACGTTTTATCGACTTCTCTAAAATTATTTATATTTCTCTTTAACATGTATAAGTTACCAAAAACAACTCGACAATAACGAACAATGGAACTCATAAGAGGACATTATTGAAAAGTTATATGTAATACCTAAATATATGATGAACTCGTATATTCTTTTGAATGATGAATCATATTTCAAAGAAAATTTTCCTTATTTTTATGTTTTCAATATTGCTTTTACTTTGTTTAAACATAACCCGACTAACCCGACCAAACCGATCAACTCGAACGGGTTGGTTGGGTTGGGTTGAAAATTCTCAAACCGACAACATTGGGTTGGGTTGTTGAAACGCCTTTAACCCGATCAACCCAACCCGTGATCACCCCTATTACCAGCCTTTAACCATTGGAATTTCCCATTCTACACTTGAATCTACAACCTTTTAGAAGAGGAAGATAAATAGAAGATGGCTACCTTTAATGAAGAAGTCTCCAAAGCTTGACTCCTCTCCAAAATTCTTCAACTCCTCAATACTCAAATTATCCCTCTACTCACCCTTTTCTCTCTCACGCCGCAACAAGAGGAAGAAAAGAGGGAGGGTTTAGGGTTTTTATTTTCCATCTCAATAATGTTCGATTTTCATCCACAGGATCACAATCAGAATTATAGAAAACCATCTCTAAAATAGTGAAGTGTGTGTATGGGTACTGCACTGAAATTAACAGAAATATAGTAGTTTTATTGCAGTAAGATGATGATGATGATACAAAGTAAATATTAGTACAAATTTATAAGCCACCAAACGACGCCTTGAACCAACGAGATGGTTCAATCATGATGGTTGACAAACAGTTACTTCCTGTAACACTCTCAAATATGGAAATAGCAACTTATTTAAAATTTTCTAAATACATCGATAAATGAATCATCTACAACCACGAATTCAGATTTAGCTACAATACACGTATACCATCTTATATATATACAGACTATAAGGGACGAGTGCTACTAATACCCATGCATAGTCACTATCTCCATAATGCGGAAGACTTCACCGAATACTTACTTTCGGATCTAGCTAAGGCTTTACTCTTCACAGGATTGCTAGAACCAACTCTCAACCTTGAAACCTGATGCACATGCCGACAAATAAAAAGGTTAGGCTTAACACCTAGTGAGCTCAAGAGTTTTAACATAAGTATATATCTTTAAAAGAAAAGAATTCAATTTAAAGCAAGGTCCTTCGAAATATTACGCTTAAAAATGGAAACGACACATTTTCCCATAATATGCACTTTTAAGGCAAAGCTCCCAAAACACACATTTCTTATATAACTAGGCATGGAAATGGGGCGGGGATGGGGCGGGGACCTCAATCCCCGTCCCCATCCCCGATCCCAATTTCTATCCCCATCCCCGTCCCCAATGGGGAATATGATCACATCCCCGTCCCCGTCCCCAACGGGGAATGGGGATCCCCAATGGGTAACCGGGGATTTTCTCCATTTATGTGATATATTTGAAATGAAATGTGTTGAACACTATATATACTCGATCGATAATGGTCCATTTTTATCTCACATATTTCCAAATTTTGTTTTTACGGACTATCAAATATTCATGTGAACGAAATCACCTCATACGTAATTTTTTGATCAAACGCTTCCGACTCTCCATGGTTTTTATCTAAAAACTAAAAAAGTAAGACAAGTAAAAGAAACGTAACAAAAAGATCAAAATATCATGTCTAAATCTGAAAGATACATCTAAATCTTTATATATAATATATTTAAAAATAGATATATAATAAATTTAGTAATAAATATACATGATATTTAGTAATAATTATATAATATATTTAATATGCGGGGACGGGGCGGGGCGGGGACCACGTTACCTTTCCCCGTCCCCATCCCCGGTTTTTAACTTTCGGGGAACCCCGTCCCCATCCCCGATCCTCGGTTTTGCGGGGAATCCCCATCCCCGTCGGGGCGGGTGCACCGGGTTCCCCAATGGGGCGGGTCTCATTTCCATGCCTATATATAACGCGCAACGCATAACTCACCCAAACGGGATCATAGTTCGACACTTATTTGGTAAAAACATGAATAACCATTTATAACCCAAAGTACCCAAAACACGGACGGGACAGAATGCTCGACCCATGAATCGTTATCAAAACCACATATACCGTACGTCCGAAAGTATGGACACTTGGTTCAATACTCACGCGACCGTAAGGAACCAATGACAATAACATAAGACGTTCTTATATTTAACATACTGATAACCAACAACGGGGGAAACCCGTATCCGTTGAGGGTAGAGGGAACACAAAAGTATACCACCCAAACAACGTTAATTGCATGACACCTCCCGACATCCCAGCCCGGTGTCCCTACGACTTCTTTACAAGTGTCACCCCAAGTCAGTTGACCTTGATGGATCATTCCGAAGAACTCCATCCCGAAGGCCCGACGCACTTAAAGACTACCTCACAGGCATTACTTCAAGCGGCGGAGGTCCTAGCGCCTACTATTCCGGTAGCACTAGCTGACTCAACCCTCCTAGCGATCACTTGTAAAGTTTTTGGTCATAAAACATAGGTACCGAAGTTCAACCCCGCAATACCTAATTGACCATCCAAGACAGACTGACTCACGTGCCTATGGATCCATTACACACTGTCTAACGTTACATGACTCCAATTGAAAGACCAAAGCTCCCAAAACATGTAACTCACCAATGACACAAATTAAGTGTCATCATATCCAAAACCCACAGCGGTTAAAAATCCGGACAAATGTCCACACGACTCGTTTAAGCCAATACCGAACTAAAGAGCTCAAAATCCGTTTGACCAATAATTACCGGTCTCCAAAATAGTGAAATGTCTTTAATTAACGTTTATGAAGACACATACTTCAAAGACTAGATTTATCTAAAACTCCATACGAGATGGGACTCAAGATTTCTAAAGTGTTTATGAATGAAAATACACCAAATGCATATAACATGAATTAGACTTTACTTGTACAAAATCGTCAAAGACGTATAACTCATAGAATAGACCTTACTTGTACAAAATCACCAAGAATCCGTGATTCATGTTATTTAGTTGTTGGAAACGTTCAAAACCCAATAGAAGCATTTTAAGAGGTTAACACAGCCCAAGTTTACTAAGTCAGAAAACTTATCAAAATACTCACACTTTGACAAATAACTAAGTAAAACATATTTTACTTCTAAATACTCAAAACTTATCAGCAGTTAACCATTTCATGTAAAACACTTTAAAATACACATTTTGGCATGTACACCGTTTTCACAAATCAACTTGAACTCACCTTGCTAGATTTAGGCTAAATCTAGATTACACCCAACGAGCTCTTTTAAAGGCCACTTGAATCCTTAAGCCGAGAGCTTCCAAAACCCTTTTAGATGATGAGACTTTCCGAAGACACCCAATCCATCTCTTCAACTCGAGTACCTAAAACCTAGACCCAACATTCCAAACCATAAATAACCATATTTAACCATTTAGAAACATTCCCCAAACATTATTTACTAAAATCCCTAACGAGATCAAAACCCTAGTTTCCCCAAAACTATCAAGTCCGAGATTTGGTAAACCAAACACTAGGGAAACATCAATGGAGCATTTATAACTTATTACAAGGTTTGGAAATGGAAAGAACATGCTTACCACCTAGGTTTTGACGAAAACCTAGAAAACCCGAAATGAACTTGAGGTTGAAGGTGAAGATGACGCTTCTTGACCATATCTTCCAATCTTTGATGGGTGGAAGGAGGAACACTTGGAACATAAAAGATTTGGTGACTTTGATGCATAAAACTGATTTTAGGGTTTGAGGTTCGGTTTCTAGAGAGAAAAAGGGTGAAAGGGGGTTGAGATAAATGAAGAGGGGCTGCTCAAGGCTGATTAAAAACGACCAGGGGCCGTCGGCGATTGTGCCCAGGGCACTATCGCCAGGGCACTATCGCCCAAACTGTACCGCGAGCACAACCCCGCCGGCGATTGTGCCCGGCGATTGTGCCCAGGGAACTATCGCCCAGAGTGTACCAAAGTTCAATTCTTCCCATTTTCCACACAGACCACCCACGACGCGATAAGGCTTAATGGGTAAGATGTAGGGGATGAAATTCTACAATAAGAAACAAGAATTTCTCAAAGGGTTAACTTCACAAGCAGAGATTTACGAGTGTTACAATCCTCCCAACCTTAAAATGGTTTCGACCTCGAAATCTATATTTCTCATGAAACCTTACCCGCAGAAGGGTTGCCCTTAACCATCTGCCAGCACCACTATCATGAATCTCGCACTGATACCCACGCCAACTGCCCCTCATGGGCACCTTACACTCATGATCGAGCCAACACTTAACTCACCAAAGTAACCTTTACTCTCAAGGTTACGGTCGTCTCCCAACCTTGGATGACAATTACCACCTCCCGGTAACTTGTGACCCCAACTTCTTTCCGACTAATTCCCTTCGGATCTACACAGTTCCGAACTCCAGGTCGAAGATCGAATCTAAACTCCCATGAATCCTCAGATTCCTACTGATCTACTCCTAATACTGAACGAGATGCTGCCCTTCCCAGGTGCACCAATGCGTCCTTCAGGTAACTGGTTAGCCCAGATTCGGCTAACACTCAACTTCGTTCCAATCCCAACCTCACAACATTCCCATAATAAAACCTTTACCACCACAGGAATGCCTAAACACATCGGTACTTGCTCATCCACACCTAATCTTCTTTCAAATTTCCATCACCGCAAGTCATTATTTCCTATGATCCAACCGGGATATTTCCGAATATCCCAAGATCTTTTGGCTTCAAGAAAACAAGTCAACACCTGGGGCTAAACGGTGACCTCGAAAACATGGGCATCCAACCCAAAATTTCAATCCAGACGGATAGCCGCACTAAGGTTGACACTTAACTGAGGGCTAAAATTCCAAATCTTACATTTCTAACAGATAGATTACCAAAATTCCCTTTAATTGCGGAACCTACTAAGACGATACACCAACAACATATACCATGATGTCACACCGAGGAGCAACCACCCAAACCGGATCCAAATTAAAACGCATATTATCACATACGATCTTATCCCGCAGGTTTACCCAATTATAAAATCACCCCTAATTATTCGGGAAGGCTTAAATCTACTATCTCCATAAAACAAACGCGCATAGATTCAAAACTGAAACCCAAAATCCAAGGCTGGCCGCGAGTCGGATCATCCGACGTTTCAAATCCCAAGGGCTCCCTCAGTCCCTAAATACCACTCCTTTCACGACGGGGCATAAATCTATAGGCCTAATGAGTTCAAGGTTTTTCAACCAGTATGCCAATTTGGACTTTATAAAACTTTAATAACGAATCAGTTCCATAACAAATAGTTGTGCGGTAACAGTACACTATCGTTCAATCGATAGATTTTAAAATTTTGATCAACCACACAACGCATATGAAACCATTTCCAAAATTTGATTGTTCAATAGCTACGTTAATGAAGACAATAGTAAAAACATGCGCAACAAATTACACCATAAACGTGAAAATAGGTTCATGCACCACAACACGTGTAATAAAGTTTGTACAACTCCCAAAAAAAAAGGATATTCACAAATTAACTTTAAAATTCTGACTTCTCAACTCAAAAGTCGTTGCGACATAAAATTATCAACAACTCCATATGCAACAGTTCACTCCCCAAAGCTCGGTGAAATGATAAGAATGCAAAAATTTCTCAAATTGAGTTTAAAACTTTAAGCCGCGTCGATAAAACACATTTGACCAAGATGGTAACTACAACGATATGCAATTCGAAAATTCATTTCATGTATTGCGGAAAGTTTATAACAACAAGGTCAACAAGCGAAACACGCTTAGATTAAAATTTAATATAAGACAACTTAAATATTTCGCATATTTACTCACGCGAGTGAAAGTCAGATTCAGCCCAAAAGTATGCACATATACTCGTGTGAAACTCAAGATGCACTCATGCGACATTCAGATTTTCAAGGGGCCTCTTACGGTTGCAAAAATGTAGATGCAAGACTCGCATGAAATAAGGTATTAAACAAAACTCGTAAATTAACGCACACAATAATGTGAGTCTACCCGTTCCAAAATTTCTTTTTATTACGCGGTTCGAATGGTCATAAAATAATACGCCATAAACTCAACTAAACTTTCATAAACTCATTGACGGTAAAATCAAGCGGTGACAAATCTCTGTTTCCCGACAGAAAAGCGTAAAACGACAATAAGTCTAAAAAGGTTAAAATTCTAAAACCACCACGTAAGATAAAGTGACCCTTCTCAACAAAACTCTCATGAGATACGACACTCAAAAGCTCATAAATTATACGACATAAAATAAAAATCCACGCATCTCAAAATACACTCACGAACTCAAAAAGATCGCAAAGTTATACCCCGTAAAATTAAACACGACTCATACATACTAAAATTCTTCCAGAAAATCCCGACTCAAGAACAATGGGACAACTCTTCCTTTAAAACCTTAACATACGTGGAGGAGGTCCAATGTCAAGGTTAAAAATTCTACAGTCACTTGCTCAATACCACATGTGGTATTAAAACACGGATCTTAAGACGTCCAAAGATAGCGTCAAACACAAAACAGGGACGGAGAGGTTTTCAATATAAATTGTAACCACGTGCAACAAAACTATTTCACGCAAGATTAAACTCACAGTTTAAAATTTGATGAGTGCTAAATGCTTTGCCAATGCTTCGTAACATAACTCACTTTATACTTTGAAAACGTGAGAAACACTTTATGCAAGCTTATTTAGAAATACTTTTCGTGCATGAATTTTTTTGGTCGACACTCAGCATCTTAGGACTACACTTCTCAATTCATACTATTGTCATCCGGATGCTCGACATCTTAAAGCAACATTCGGATATTTCCTCGGTTCACCTTATAATCTCTCCTCGTACAACGTCAATTCCATAAGCTTAAGGTCCTACTCCCACCAATTATTCTTACTCAAGACGATCAACTTAATGCATTCAACGCATTTAACTATCACTTCAACGTGACATTGCTATGGACATCAACGTTTCCATAGATTACTCGCTTAGAAACCTTCTCACTACTGTAACGGTCATCATACTAAGGTAGTTCAAGTATACACATGTGATATGTAGGTTCACTATAACACTGGCCAAGTGTCATTATGAACGTACCATACATGATCATCCTTGCGACCCTTGACAAATTCCCGTTTCTAGCGACACGATCCACTCCAAGACATCTTATCTTAAGGCGCCTAATGTGCAACTTTACTTTCATTCACTTATAAGAACGCTAGTTTGAGTCTAGGCATCCAAAATCAATACCTAAATCTCTCAAATTTAAGCTCTGATACCAACTTGTAACACCCTCAAATCTGGAAATAAAAACTTATTTAAAATTTTCTAAATACATCGATAAATGAATCATCTACAACCACGAATTCAGGTTTAGCTACAATACACGTATACCATCTTATATATATACAGACTATAAGAGACGTGTGCTACTATGTAATATCCGTAATTTATAAGGTAAGTATTTGTTTCCTTAAAATACGTTAATTGCACCTATTTGAAAATATGAGCCTTTATATGCATTTAATGATGGTTACTATGTTGTAATGTTGAGTAAATTGACTTACCATTCTTTAATCGTTCAAACCTCGCGCTCGTTATCGAAATTGGTCAAGTTTCGGGATGTTGGGGGTTTGGTGCGACAGTGACACGCGATTGTGACACTTTCACTCTCGCGGTGTCACTCTCGCGGTAGTTGTACTACGGGTGTTCGGGTTGGCGCGACTATGACACGCGATTGTGACATGGTCACTATCGCAGTGTCAAGGTCGCGGGAGATGTACCATGGGTGGGGGTCTCGGCGCGATTGTGACACGCGACAGTGACCATGTCACTGTCGCTGGGCAATGTCGCGAACGGGGGCCAGTGTCTTAAATGAACCCTTATCAGATTTCAACCTCATTTCTCTCAAACCCTCTTTTTTGGTTGCGATTTTGGAGCTCCCATTTCAGTCTCCATTCTTCACCTACCAAACCCTAGCTCTCATAAATACTATCTTTTGGTGGTTGGGTTTTGGATTCAAGCATTAAACTCATCTCAAGGAAGATTCTAGAGTTTCTCAAAGTGCATCTCCTCAAATCTAGGGTTTTCATCTTTTCTAGGTTTTGGTACAAAACCTAGATTGTGAGTTTACTAAACCTTTGTTAAAACTAGATACACATCATAATCTTCTATTTGTTATTTTACCTCTATGTGTCCAAGTATTTGGGATTCTTTGATGAAATTAGTTGGAAATATTGATATTGGTGATATGCTATGTTTTATGTTATGAGTGCCCTTATTTGGGGCTTTTCGCATGAATACATAATATGGGTACCTGGTTATGCTAAAAATATGTATGTATGGGTATAATGATGATTCTAGTTAGAACACCATTTTTATGACATATTTATATGCATGATGAACTTAATTGTCATTTGGGTATGTTGTTGGACTTCGTGAGGACAGGATGGTAATATTATACCCACAGGCGGTATGGAAATATGTTGGGGTTGAAATACACCTAAAGGACCTCCTATATGCATTATGTTAAACGAACCAAGTCAGTTCACAAGGAGGATGTAGTCTTGGGCGCCACTGTGATGGTATGTGCCTAGACCTCCGCCATTCGGGGAATTTTCCGTTGGAGTAGTCTCCGGGTGTGCCGGGCCTTGGGATATTCCTTGTTAAGGGCATCAAGGTATATCGACTCTTGGGGTGGACTCGATTGGTGCTTTGGGTCTCCCCTAATGACTCCACATATATTGAACACTGGTTAACTGCTGATAAGAATTGTAACTGTTCATGCATGCTTATTATTGTTTGACTCACTAGGCTGTTTGGCCTAACACTTGTTTGGTGTCGATGTGTATCTCAGGTGTTAGCGGCGCGACTCCTAGGCAAGTTTAGATGCCTTGAGTGTAACACCCCGAAATTTCATTGGTTAAATTAGATTTTTGATTTTTGGGCTTGAATCTTTAATTTTATAGTTTGAATGGATGAATGATTCAACTACGAGTCCAACGGTTCCTTCCGTAGCGAAAACAGAGCTATATAGAAGAAGTTATGACCAAAACGGTATTTGACCAAATAAGAAGAAGTTGATGTGCTTCTGTGTGCGGCGCACGACCCGTGCGCCATCCTTCATTAAAAACGCACGGGTCGTGCGTATGAGGCAGCAACCCAGTGCGGGCATTAAACGAATTTTTCCCAAATATTTCTCATTTCTCATCTTCTTCATTTATGACATTCTCTCTCAAACCCTTCCTCTCAACCTACTTCATCTAAGGTTCCTTCAACCACCAATCTTCCACCATTTATTGCTAGAGTGAAGATCTTCATCCAAGGTTTCGGTTTGGAAGCTTCACCACCATCTCCATCTTCATCTTCCTCAAGTATCCAAAAGCTTGATTTTGGGGTTTTCGTCTCCTACCTTGTAATTTTCAGATTTTGGGTGATAAGAGCTTTAAATCATCATTGAAGGTTCATCCAAGTGATTTCATTGAAGCATCCTTCAAGATCTTCATCTTCTTCAAGTCTCATCTTCTTCAAAAGCTAGGGTTTCATCTTTTCTAGGTTTTGGTCAAAAAAACCTAGATTGTGAGTTTACTAAACCTTTGTTAAAACTAGATACACATCATAATCTTCTATTTGTTATTTCATTCTTTATGTGTTCAAGTATTTGGGATTAATTGATGAAAATGATTGGAAATATGAATGTTGGTGATATGTTATGGTTTAGGTTATGTGTACCATTATTTGGGGCTTTTCTCATGGATATATATGATGGGTACCTTGATATGTTAAATGTATGGATATATGTGTGTTGTGATGGTTTAGTTGGGATACCACTTTGGTGAGATATTTATATGCATGATGAATATAATTGTCATTTGGGACTTTTGTTGGACTTCACGAGAATAGGATGGTAACATTGTACCCGTAGTCGGTATGGAAATATGTTGGGTTGAAATATACCTAAGGACCTCCTATATGCTTTATGTTGGACGAATCAAGGCAAGTTCACTAGGAGGATGTAGTCTTGGGGCACCACCGGTATGGTATGTTCTTAGACCTCCGCCACTCGGAAAGTTTCCTTTACGGTCTGATCTCCGGGTGTGCCGGTCCTTTGGGGTGTTCCTTGTTAAGGGCATCAAGGTACATCGACTCTTTGGAGTGGAATTGATTGGTGCTTTGGGTCTCCCCTAATGACTCCACATATAACTGAACATTGGTTAACTGCTGATAAGAAATTGTGACTGTTCATGCATGCTTATTATTGTCCAACTCACTAGGCTTTTTGGCCTAACACTTGTTTGGTGTCGATGTGTATCTCAGGTGTTAGCGGCGCAACTCCTAGGCAAGTTTAGATGCTTTGGGCAAGAGCTTGGGGATTTTGGCACTTGAACTATTTTTGGAAGTTTTGGGTTAATAGATGACACCCCTTTTGTAATCTCTTTTCTAGATGAAGAAATTAGATTAGTTGGTTGTTGTTTATTTATCCGTTAAATTACAGATTTGTGATTAAACCGGTTATTTGTATCTTTCCCCTTTTGAGAGGCTCTTGCTATGGCAAACTTTATACCACTTCTCCATTTATGGAAAGTTTTTGTTATCCCTATTTTTAGGGTGTTACATTGAGCAAGAGCTTGGGGATTTTGGCGCTTGAACTATTGTTGGAAGATTTGGGTTTATAGATGACACCCCTTTTTGTAATCTATTTTCTAGATGTAGAAATTAGATTAGTTGGTTGTTGTTTATTTATCCGTTAAATTACAAAATTGCGATCAAATAGGTTATTTGTATATTTCCCCCTTTTTGGGAGGCTCTTGCTATGGCAATCTTTATACCACTTCTCCATTTTTGGAAAGTTTTTGTTATCCCTATTTTTAGGGTGTTACAAGTTGGTATCAGAACTTTAGTTTAAGTGAACTAGGTATGGTTTAGCGTATCTAGACTTAAGCTTTTGACTTTATGACTTCACTGTCCACTTGGGGTAGAGATCCTAGGTGGGGAGAGCTTTAGGATTATGGAATTACTGTAATTGAAAGTTGTGATGATGGTGACAAGAATTCTTGTGTATGGTTCGTTCATAATTTCACTTAGCTACTGCTATTATGAATGCATTGTTACGTGAGCATGCTTGGTTTACTATCGTTATGATAATTGATGAAGGTAGTAGTACGTACAATGAGTTCAACTTGCTTAGTCTTTTCTCAATCTATTTCTCGTACGTGCATGGCAGATTATTAATGGTAAACACTCGAAGTAGATTACCGGACATGCCAGAGGGGCAACCAGAAGTGGAATCTGCAGCAGTACGGCCCCCGGTGGGGGCAACCTCCGATGACATTCCTATACCCAGAATCTTGGGAGGAGGGCCTGAGCATATTCCGCGCCGGAACCTCAACACAGGTAACGCCATCATGAAGGAAGTTACCATGGAGACCCGGCTTCGGGATAGCATGATGTTGGCTATGATTGCGGCCTTGACTCAACAACAGTTGGCCATGACTTCGTCCATGACCCAACAACAAGAGTTTTTCATGAAACTCTTAGAGAATCGAGACGCTAGCCACCGATAACTTGAGACGATGGCTGAAAACATTATTGTAGGGTCGGGTGCTTCCAAAACCCTTTAAGATGATGAGACTTTCCGAAGACACCCAATCCATCTCTTCAACTCGAGTACCCAAAACGTAGACCCAACATTCCAAACCATAAATAACCATATTTAACCATTTAGAAACATTCCCCAAACATTATTTACTAAAATGCCTAACGAGATCAAAACCCTAGTTTCCCCAAAACTATCAAGTCCGAGATTTGGTAAACCAAACACTAGGGAAACATCAATGGAGCATATATAACTTATTACAAGGTTTGGAAATGGAAAGAACATGCTTACTGATAACGCCAATTTCGGTGTTATTTTAGAGCCACTTTTCGAGTAATTATGTTTGTTTCTCCAAACAAATGAAGCGTCTTTTCACATTTATTTGCGAGTTTTTCAGGTATCTATCTTTCGGGAATAAATTAAGAAAATGAGTCCAAAAGAAGCTAATTATAGACGAGAATGGCACACCCGATGAGTTTAATGGCAAAGCAAAGGTCGTGCAAGTCAAATCTTGGGTCAAGGCTTGGAAAATGCATCAAAGTGAAATTTTGGAGAAAAAGTGTTCATCGAGACTTTGATCGATAGTTAAGTCTCGGTGTAACTAGCATCAAAATCTGATTTTGGGAGAAAAGTGTCTTCCGAGACTTTGACTGAGACTTTAGTCTCGGTACAACTAGCACCAGTGCATATCTTTTAAGAATCAGAGTTCACTGAGACTTTCACCGAGAGTTAAGTCTCGGTGAAAGTAGCGACAACAGGCTGATTTCGTTTTTAAGCTCTATCTCTTAGGGTTTTGAGGGATTATTGATTCTAATCTGAAATTGGAGACGGGAGGAAGCAAGGAGGCGATTTGGGGCGATTTTTGCAAGAGGAGAGCACAAGATTGAAGCTCGGAAACATCTTGGAGACACGATTCTACACCGAATTCTTGCCAATCTTCGTGGGTATTACGCAATCAAGGGAGTTTTTCAATCTTTGATTCTTCGAGATATTTTTCTTAGATCTATGAACTCTTCTATTATTTTCTTGTTTTATACCCCTAACATGAACTAATCTTTAGATGTTGGGGGTTGGTTTGACTTTGGTTTAAGCTTGTGAACATGTGATTGGGATTTTTATCAGTTTTTCTTAACTAATGAAGCATATGATTTGGGTTTTAATGCTTTTGTGAGTTTGGCCAACTTTCATTTGATTTGTTCGTTATAAATTCAATTCGAGAGAATTAATTGTTAACAAGAACTGGAATTATATGCCTAAGGTGAGAAATTGGATAGAGATATACCAACTAAACCTTAGTATCATAATAATCTGGAACTTAATGTGTTTTGAATTCATGTGTTAAGATCGAGAGATAAGACTGGTGCTTTCAAAATAAAATCCGTTGTTGCTTGAGAAAGAACAACGGTGATTTTACAGATTAGATTTTCATTAAAGGGTTTAACTGATAATTGTTTTCAAGAACATTGTTCATTAGTGAAAACCATAGGATTTCCAACCCTCAACTGCTTTCTTCCCGTAAAAGTTTCCAACTTTGTTCTTACTTTTACTCTCGAGTTTATTTTTATTAATTTAGTTATTATTTAATCACCACCAATTCATCAATTGGATCGTCCAGTAAATAGTGATTATAGTCATTGTGATACTCAGTTCCTAGTTCCCTTGGTTCGATACTCGTACTTCCAAGTACATATTACTTGATTCGACCCGTACACTTGCGGTTAGATTAGGGGGGTGTAAACCCGCCTATCAAGTTTTTAGCGCCGTTGCCGGGGAACTAGTTTGCACTGATAACACTACCAGCTATAAGCGCTATTGCATTGGACATTTTATTTTGCTTTATTTTATTTTCCACACATTCCGTGATCCTCTCTTTTCCCTGTTTCAGATTTATTGGAAAAAAATCATATAATGGGAGAGGAAGCACCAGCAAGAGTTCCGATGAGATCCTTTGCCAATCCAAATGTGGCATCCCTCAACAGAGGTGTCCAAGCCCCCGCGGTAGGAGCAAATAACTTCGAGATAAGATATGGCACTATCCAGCTACTACAACAAAACCAATTTGGGGGAGCACCAACAGAGGACCCTCATGGACACCTCTGGGCATTTGAAAAGATTTGCAACACATTTAAGATCAATAGGGTGTCAGACGATGCAGTTAAAGTGAGGTTGTTCAACTTCTCACTGAAGGGAAGGGCTCAGATATGGGAGGAGAGCATACCCACAGGTCAGATCACTACTTGGGCAGACATGGCTGCAGCGTTCCTACAAAAATTCTTTCCACCTGGTAGAACAGCTCAGTTAATGGCTGAGATTTCCCACTTTGATCAGTGGGAACAGGAGACACTGTATGAGGCATGGGAAAGGTATAAGGATATGCTGAAAAGGTGTCCACATCATGGGTTACATGGCTAGGTAATCATCCAGACCTTCTTTGGTGGGCTTCATCCGCAGTACAAGAATGATATTACTGCAGCAGCGGGTGGTGCCTTGATGAATAAGACCTATGAAGAGGCAGTTGAGCTGATTGAAAACTTGGCTGAACACAGTTATGCCACTCCATGATCCGATACCAGACGTGTAGCTAAGGTTCAGGAATCTGATGAGCTAAAGGCGATAAAAGCTCAACTGGCCGCCATCACAAACCAGCTGAAAGGAGCTTCCATCCAACCTGCACTTAATTATGATGGAGACATTCCTGACTTGTTCCCCGCTTCTCATGAACCTGAGCAGGTTCAATTCTTACAAAATCGGAACAATCACCCTCGGAATGATCCATTCTCTAATACCTACAATGAAGGATGGAAGAGGCATCCCAACCTCTCATGGAACCAACCGCAAAATCAACCAAGAGAGACTATGGGACAACAACAACAACAGTATGGTAACAATTCTAATTTTTCTTCTTCCTCTCATGCTAATAATGTTTATCGTCCCCCAAGTTATAATCAGAGAAGGCAGGAGGAAGGACAATCTAGAGATAAGAAGCGTGTATTAGAAGATGTTTTGATGAAGTTCATCTCGAAGATGGACAATACTATTGAAGGGATAACTTCTTCCGTGAGCACTTTGACTACCACTGTGGGCACCGTAAAAGCAGCAACTGAGCAGAATACCGCTTCAATCCAGATTCTAGAGAGACAAGTGGGCCAAATAGCTGAAGCCCTACAATCTCGGGCTCAAGGTCAATTCCCTAGTCAGACTGAACCAAAACCAAGGCAACATTGCAATGCCATTCATCTGAGAAGTGGCACGGAATTGATCAAAGATTCAACTCATGAGCCAGATATCGATAAATCCGAAAATGAGCATGTAGAGACGAAAAGGATCAAGGCTGAAGATGTTGGGCTGAAAGATGGTAATCCTAATGATATTGTTGATCCTAAAGAGCCAAAGGATAAAGATGTGACACCTCCACCAAAGCCGATAGTCAACCCTTATGTGCCACCGCTACCTTTTCCAAATCGATTGAAGGCACACAAGGATGAGGAACAGTTCAAGAAATTTCTTGACGTCTTCAAGAAATTAAGCATCAACATTCCTTTTGCAGAAGCCCTTGCTCAGATGCCGACATATCTCAAGTTTATGAAAGATATTAATTACAAGAAAAGGAAGATTGAGGGTAAGGCTACGGTGGCACTCACGAAGGAGTGCAGCGCGATTATTTATAATAAGCTTCCTTCGAAGCTTCAAGATCCAGGGAGTTTTTCTATACCTATACAATTAGGAAATTTTTGTTTTGATAAGGTGTTATGTGGTTTAGGAGCTAGTATTAATTTAATGCCTTTATCAATTTTCAGGAAGTTGGGTATTGGAGAAGTAAAGCCGACTTCGATGACATTACAATTGGAAGATCGGTCATTAAAGCACCCACATGGAGTAGTTGAAGATGTGCTGATTAGAGTGGGTAAGTTTTACTTTCCGGTTGATTTTGTGGTTCTGGATATGGATGAAGACAAGGAGGTCCCGCTAATATTGGGAAGACCATTTCTGGCCACGAGCAAAGCACTTATTGACATGGAGGAATGTGAGATGACATTAAGAGTTGGAAGTGAAAAAGTGACTTTCAAAGTGTTAGAGAGTGTAAAGGGTCGAACTGGACAAGAAACTGGTGATCATGGAAAACCAGATGTGGGAGAATCTGCAGAAAACCGTATGTGTGGGCGGTTCAAATCCGCAAGCGATATCGACCCAAGTTGAGAGCCACACAGTCGTGCCACGACTATAATTAAGGCGCTAGGTGGGAGGCAACCCACCAGGTTTGTTTTCATTTAAATTTCGTAGTTTTTATTTTGATAGTTTTGTTTAAGTAGTTGTTTTGTTAAAGCCTCTTGTCAAAAAACTCTTTGTTTTGAACGAGTCCCATCATTTAACGCGGTTTCGATGGTAAGTTGTGGTCTCGAGGAGTTCGTGATAGCCCTTATTCAAGTTGGTAAATTTTGGCCTTTACGAGTTTTTACCGCTAGTAAAGTTTTGGGACAAATTCCGGTAGCCACTGAAAATTCTCTGAAAATTTTGGTCTCCGAGAGTTTGCTCGATAGTTAACTCTCGGTGAAAGTACCAGTGGGGGCTGAAAATTTTGGACTTTTTGACCACCTAGAGTTTCACCGAGAC
Source organism: Arctium minus (assembly GCA_954870635.1). NCBI lineage: Eukaryota > Viridiplantae > Streptophyta > Magnoliopsida > Asterales > Asteraceae > Arctium > Arctium minus. The sequence goes on from OX941082.1 coordinate 11,501,513, forward strand.
TGAAAGTACCGATCGCCACTGCCACTCCACGCTTAAAGGAGCTCTCGAGAGTTATACCGAGACTTAAGTCTCGGTACAACTAGCATTGGGGGTTGTTTTGTTATAAAATAATTTCACGTCCTAGGGACTATCGCTAGTTATACCGAGACTTTAGTCTTGGTACAACTAGCATTGGGGGTTGTTCCTGCGTCCGCTAGTTATACCGAGACTTTAGTCTCGGTACAACTAGCTTTGGGGGCTGTTATGTTAATTCTTTCCACGACTCATCAACAATCAACAGACCTCCATCGACTCCTCCGCTTATTTCCCTCACCCCACTCTCTCGACCTCTCTTTCTCTTCGATCGACCACAACTCGCCAATCGATCCATCCACCCATTCTCACCAAACTCGATTCAAACCTAGGTTTCCACCTAGGTTTGGGTGGACCTTCTTGGGATACCTTCTATGACGAAGTATGAGCCCAACCTAGGCCTCGGCCTAGGTTTGGGGTAGTCGATCCACCAACACCTTCCCTTGTGCACAAGGTTCAAACCTAGACAAGAGTCTAGGTTTGGGGTTTCATCTATTCTCTTGATCATTCGAATTATGTTAACCTTTGTTTCAGGAAATGGGAAGAAGCAACCCAACCACTACCATACCGAGATGGTCGGCTTATTGAAAGCTTAGCAGTGGAAAAGGCCCGGTTACGTCAAAAGCCAAACACAAATATCATAAGAAGAAGAGTGCTAATAGAAAAAAAGAAGAGTACTAAACAAGCGCAGGATCAGAATTCAAGGACTCCATAATTTCCCCGTACATTCTACCTATCGGTCGTATGGATAACTGTACCAAACTAATACTTCTGTCGCTACTCGCACTTATGCCATGATCTGATATGAACTGCTGTCTTTTGTTAAATTATGCACATCTTATTGTCTTTAATCAAAACCAAGTCGACACATTGGGGACAATGTGTTGGTAAGGTTTGGGGTTGTAGGCACGTATATACTAATTATTGTATAATTGGATTACACTATTTTGGGCCAATTTTTTTGAAATTTTCATTTAGGATGAGGACACAAGATTCTATGAAAAGCACAATTTCCACAAAATTTATATTGTCTTGCGAATCTGAGAACGATGATATAGTCTGGACCAACAATTAGGATATTGCATGATTAGGAGACATTAGTGGAGACCACCCGTGAGATGTTGAGCCTAATGAACACCGATTCGATTCTGAGAGATATAATTCAAAATAGTCTATACACTTATCTGTTACTCTTTCATTGTAGTTATAGCTTGATCTCACTATAAATTGCATCAAGTAGCAAAGACATCCATCAGGATATTGAGTAAAGGTTTAGTCACCTATTCGTGTGGACCTTAAGACATGATTTCAGGCATTGTGTGTGAATTCTATGATTTAATTCTTTTGGCTATCGCTCCCTTGTTTTAATTGTGGGCATCCAACCCCTTTTGCAGCCTTTTACTGGTTAAATACTCATTTCTTAACCCACTTTTGACCCCAGCCTAAACACTAACCTACCCTTGTCCTAAGATGTGTCAATCACAAGCGGTTAGTAGTCATGGTGATGGTAGATAGAAATGAATGAAAAAAAGAAAAGAAAAAAGGATTGGGAAAAAGAAATCAGAGCCAATCAGATTATAGAGCTGCTAATAAAAGAGGGTCAATGGTGCCCCATTAAAAAAAAAGAGAGAGAGAACGGGTAGTTACCCGAAAAAAAAAAAGAAAAGAAAGAGCAGCAGAGTAGAGAAATACACCCAAAGGGTGTAATGGTGGAAGAAGGAAGTGTAAAAAAAAAAGAAGAAGAAGAAGAAGAAAAGAAAAGAAAAGGGGTGAGTAAGGTGAAAAGTCGTAGTACCGCATAAATTACTGACACATCTGGGCTTTTGTTCCACTTTGCCCATCGTTTCTTAGCCACAACCCCTAGCCCCATTACAACCCGTTAAAAAGACCTGAATGATCTTCTGGAAAATGTGATAAAGGTAGATTAACTCTCTTCTGGAAAATGTGTGATAGCCTAGGATTCGAGTGAATCGAGTGCATCCCGTGAGGTAAGGTCGAGGCGAAATCCTCTCTAAAAGTGTAGTTGAATAGTTGTAGTTCAGTATGGTGTCATTGTTTTCAGTTCAATCTTCAATGTTTAGTTTGTTGTTAATTGTGCTATGACTGAATTCTTACTCTCTTCTTCTTAGTCTTCACGATTAGTTGGCACAATAATAGTTCAAACTTCATGATAAGTATACCCGTTGGCCACTGTTGCAGAATCAACTTGCTTTTGATGTTTTCTTATTTTATCTTTGTCGCTAATTTGCTTGGGGACAAGCAACGCTCGGTTTGGGGTTGTTGATAACGCCAATTTCGGCGTTATTTTAGAGCCACTTTTCGAGTAATTATGTTTGTTTCTCCAAACAAATGAAGCGTCTTTTCACATTTATTCGCGAGTTTTTCTGGTATCTATCTTTCGGGAATAAATTAAGAAAATGGGTCCAAAAGAAGCTAATTATAGACGAGAATGGCACACCTGATGAGTTTAATGGCAAAGCAAAGGTCGTGCAAGTCAAATCTTGGGTCAAGGTGTCACACCCCGCTAAAGCGGAAACACGGGGTATAACAGTTTCCGATAAACAATCCACAAGCATAAAGTTCAACCACCATACATTTAATAAAAATACATTACAAAATTTAATAGTAGAAAGTTTATCGTGAAATTACAATCCCGAGATAATTCAAGATAGCAGTGTCCAAAAATTTGTACATCCCCCAAGCATATTCAGATTATACGCAGTACGACCCTTAAAATTTACCTTCTTGATTACCTGAAAAGCATGTACAAAAATATGGTCAACTACGAGAGTTGGTGAGTTCACAGGTTTTAAATATGCACAAAACATTTTATATGCAAGATTTAATAGTTGGAACATGTTCATGCTCAAAAGCTTAACTTGAATACTTGGAGCATATACGTGCTCAAATACTTGGAGCATAACTGTGCTCATCAGCTTAACTTGAAAAAATTTCATGAGTATTGCTTTACGTATGATTTGAGTCGGTATAACTTAAACTTGGTTGAGCCACTACTAAACCGTCCCGGACCCTTGTTTTTGCCCCGTGTGCCTTGACTCAGAGGTGGTCTCAAGCGCCACATGTTCAATCACTTCTCTAGTATAGTGCACTCCTAGCTCGTCAGCTGTAAGAAGTGGGGTTGGTCAAGCTCAAATAGCGCTATCCACTAATACTATAGGCCCAATTTTCTGGGTTAATAGTAGTGTCGTCTGGGGACTAACTCTTAAATACTCAACATACCAACTATTTAGCGTCATACATCTTAATTTTTAAAATGCTTGAAAACAAGCATTGGCGACTTAACAGCGCAAAACATTTCAATTAACTCATGAATCATTATAATCGTACTTAAGCATGCTTTTCACCCCAAAATACGTAAAACGATAAAAGAGGGGCTGTGAATACTCACCTTGAGAGTGAACTTGAAAACTTAACGATAGTGCTCAAAATAGGTGCCGCTTCCTTGGTTTCCTATAGTGAAGGTTGCCATAGTGGAAATACGTTAATACCCGTTCCTATGTCCAAATGACCCGTCCAAATAACTTATGAAATGCCATTAAGTAGGTGTCAACAACCAAAACCATATTTAGATCAATTATAGACTTATTATACCTTAACACTAGTCTATATCTCATTATAATCACTTTTCTGAAAATTCAGCAGAAGCTGTCCAATATTTTAGTCAACAAAACCACTATAGAAACATATCTTCCCAAAGGAATGAATTCACCAAAATTTTTGTGGTAAAACTATAGTGTGTAAAGAGTAAATCTGCACTTTTTCATAATTTTTGGATGAGTTTTTATACTTGAAATAATTTCCACAAAGCAGTGTGTCACTGATTTTCGGATCAGTGACATACCTCACTTGTAGCATGCTTTTGGGGTATCAATTCTTTGAATTAGCCCATAATCCTTATATGGGTGTAAACCTAACTCAAAATCCTATCTTTTGGAAAAAGATTCACTTAATTTGGGATAAGAAATGAGGAAGTTATGGCCTCCACAAGATAGGTGTTTGAATCTGTCTTCACTGGACAGATTGCACCATTTTCTTGTAAAATCCATTTAAGTGCTCAAATCATCTCCAAAATTAGTGTTTTCGGACTTTTTAGAAAGCTAACACTCCAAATTAAAGTCTATAATCAAAAAGCCCAAATTTTGACATGTAGAACATGATTTATGCATGTTGGAAGTAGGTCCATTTTCTGGACAGCAAATCTGTGTAGTACAAGTTTTTGTATTAGACATTAAGAGGTCCATTTTCCATGGTTTCTTGTGAAACCCTTTGGATTTAAGCACCTTTTTACAACATAATGATCTAAGAATGAAATATATACTTTTGAACACATATAAAACTACAAAAATTTCATCCAAAGTGAGTTGCATGAAACCAAAAACACCTAAATAAGTGATTTTCATCACTTATCAATTTTCAAGACTCTTAATCACATAAGATTGAACAATCTCATCATAAGAGTTTGTTTAAACTTGAAATTATTACTAGAATGTTAAATATAAACCAACTAAAACATCAAAATTTTTGTACACAAGGTTGTACTTATGATAAAACCAACATATTAATCAAGAACTCAAATTTTCACTATTTAACTTGGTTTTTCATGGAAGATCATTTTATGGCATCACTTTATGAATGTTTTATTCATCAATGATGTCCTTTTCACTTCTAAAACCATGAATGAATTACTTCTACACATGCATGAGGGTTTTTATAAAGTTCAACCATCAAACTTGAATAAACATGAAGAAATGATGAAATAGGGTTTTGTACCTTGTGTAGATGATGAGATAAACTTGGAATTCTTGATTTGAAGATGATTTTAATCTTTGTAACTCTTATATTTTCTGGAAATTTGGAGATGATAGTGTGTGTGTGTGTGTGGGCCGATTTGGAGAAAGGAGAAGAGAGGAGAGGGAGATAAAGAGTTAGAAATGAGGGTTTAACCCCTTTCTTACTTGGTTTTAATTAAAACTTATTTATTAAATAAATAAAAAAAATAATAATAGTAATAGTGTAGTCATGACAAGTGTCCATGACTAATCAAAGTGATTATAAAAAAATTAATTAAAATACTTAGTCTATTTTATTAAAATATCAGATATATTCGAGAACCGAAATACCCGATTTCTCAATTTTTGCTTAAAACAACTTTTATAAAAAAAAAATGAAAGTATTTCAACTAAAAATAATATAACTTTATAATTTTATATATTTTGGACCTTAATCAATATTTTTGGCATTTCTGAATTGTGACGGTCAGTTACTGGACTGTTCCGGGCATTCTACGCAACCTCCTAAATTTTTAGGAAACTTTTATCTTAAAAATTTTATGCAATTTAAGGAGTGGCAAATACTTAAATCTTAATTTTCGTTAACTTAGAAATTAACCTGAGCACTAATCTTGACGGTTGTCACACAAGGCTCGGAAAATGCATCAAAGTGAAATTTTGGAGAAAAAGTGTTCACCGAGACTTTGATCGATAGTTAAGTCTCGGTGTAACTAGCATCAAAATCTGATTTCGGGAGAAAAGTGTCTGCCGAGACTTTGACCGAGACTTTAGTCTCGATACAACTAGCACCAGTGCATATCTTTTAAGAATCAGAGTTCACTGAGACTTTCACCGAGAGTTAAGTCTCGGTGAAAGTAGCGACAGCAGGCTGATTTCGTTTTTAAGCTCTATCTCTTAGGGTTTTGAGGGATTATTGATTCTAATCTGAAATTGGCGACGGGAGGAAGCAAGGAGGCGATTTGGGGCGATTTTTGCAAGAGGAGAACACAAGATTGAAGCTCGGAAACATCTTGGAGACACGATTCTACACCGAATTCTTGCCAATCTTCGTGGGTATTACGCAATCAAGGGAGTTTTTCAATCTTTGATTCTTCGAGAGATTTTTCTTAGATCTATGAACTCTTCTATTATTTTCTTGTTTAATACCCCCAACATGAACTAATCTTTAGATGTTGGGGGTTGGTTTGATTTTGGTTTAAGCTTGTGAACATGTGATTGGGATTTTTATCAGTTTTTCTTAACTAATGAAGCATATGATTTGGGTTTTAATGCTTTTGTGAGTTTGGCCAACTTTCATTTGATTTGTTCGTTGTAAATTCAATTCGAGAAAATTAATTGTTAACAAGAACTGGAATTATATGCCTAAGGTGAGAAATTGGATAGAGATATACCAACTAAACCTTAGTATCATAATAATCTGGAACTTAATGTGTTTTGAATTCATGTGTTAAGATCGAGAGATAAGACTGGTGCTTTCAAAATAAAATCCGTTGTTGCTTGAGAAAGAACAACGGTGATTTTACAGATTAGATTTTCATTAAAGGGTTTAACTGATAATTGTTTTCAAGAACATTGTTCATTAGTGAAAACCATAGGATTTCCAACCCTCAACTGCTTTCTTCCCGTAAAAGTTTCCAACTTTGTTCTTACTTTTACTCTCGAGTTTATTTTTATTAATTTAGTTATTATTTAATCACCACCAATTCATCAATTGGATCGTCCAATAAATAGTGATTATAGTCATTGTGATACTCAGTTCCTAGTTCCCTTGGTTCGATACTCGTACTTCCAAGTACATATTACTTGATTCGACCCGTACACTTGCGGTTAGATTAGGGGGGTGTAAACCCGCCCATCACTTACCACCTAGGTTTTGACGAAAACCTAGAAAACCCGAAATAAAATTGAGGTTGAAGGTGAAGATGACGCTTCTTGACCATATCTTCCAATCTTTGATGGGTGGAAGGAGGAACACTTGGAACATAAAAGATTTGGTGCCTTTGATGCATAAAACTGATTTTAGGGGTTGGGGTTCGGTTTCTAGAGAGAAAAAGGGTGAAAGGGGGTTGAGATAAATGAAGAGGGGCTGCTCAAGGCTGATTAAAAACGACCAGGGGCCGTCGGCGATTGTGCCCAGGGCACTCTCGCCAGGGAACTATCGCCCAAACTGTACCGCGGGCACAACCCCGCCGGCGATTATGCCCAGGGCACTATCGCCCAGAGTGTACCGAAGCTCAATTCTTCCCATTTTCCACACAGACCACCCACGACGCGATAAGGCTTAATGGGTAAGATGTAGGGGATGAAATTCTACGATAAGAAACAAGAATTTCTCAAAGGGTTAACTTCACAAGCAGAGATTTACGAGTGTTACAATCCTCCCAACCTTAAAATGGTTTCGTCCTCGAAATCTAGATTTCTCATGAAACCTTACCCGCAGAAGGGTTGCCCTTAACCATCTGCCAGCACCACTATCATGAATCTCGCACTGATACCCACGCCAACTGCCCCTCATGGGCACCTTACACTCATGACCGAGCCAACACTTAACTCACCAAAGTAACCTTTACTCTCAAGGTTACGGTCGTCTCCCAACCTTGGATGACAATTACCACCTCCCGGTAACTTGTGACCCCAACTTCTTTCTTACTAATTCCCTTCGGATCTACATGGTTCCGAACTCCAGGTCGAAGATCGAATCCAAACTCCCATGAATCCTCAGATTCCTACTGATCCACTCCTAATACTGAACGAGATGATGCCCTTCCCAGGTGCACCAATGCGTCCTTCAGGTAACTGGTTAGCCCAGATTCGGCTAACACTCAACTTCGTTCCAATCCCAACCTCACAACATTCCCATAATAAAACCTTTACCACCACAGGAATGCCTAAACACATCGGTACTTGCTCATCCACACCTAATCTTCTTTCAAATTTCCATCACCGCAAGTCATTATTTCCTATGATCCAACCGGGATATTTCCGAATATCCCAAGATCTTTTGGCTTCAAGAAAACAAGTCAACACCTGGGGCTAAACGGTGACCTCGAAAACATGGGCATCCAACCCAAAATTTCAATCCAGACGGATAGCCGCACTAAGGTTGACACTTAACTGAGGGCTAAAATTCCAAATCTTACATTTCTAACAGATAGATTACCAAAATTCCCTTTAATTGCGGAACCTACTAAGACGATATACCAACAACATATACCATGATGTCACACCGAGGAGCAACCACCCAAACCGGATCCAAATTAAAACGCAGATTATCACATACGATCTTATCCCGCGGGTTTACCCAATTATAAAATCACCCCTAATTATTCGGGAAGGCTTAAATCTACTATCTCCATAAAACAAACGCGCATAGATTCAAAACTGAAACCCAAAATCCAAGGCTGGCCGCGAGTCGGATCATCCGACGTTTCAAATCCCAAGGGCTCCCTCAGTCCCTAAATACCACTCCTTTCACGACGGGGCATAAATCTATAGGCCTAATGAGTTCAAGGTTTTTCAACCAGTATGCCAATTTGGACTTTATAAAACTTTAATAATGAATCAGTTCCATAACAAATAGTTGTGCGGTAACAGTACACTATCGTTCAATCGATAGATTTTAAAATTTTGATCAACCACACAACGCATATGAAACCATTTCCAAAATTTGATTGTTCAATAGCTACGTTAATGAAGACAATAGTAAAAACATGCGCAACAAATTACACCATAAACGTGAAAATAGGTTCATGCACCACAACACGTGTAATAAAGTTTGTACAACTCCCAAAAAAAAAGGATATTCACAAATTAACTTTAAAATTCTGACTTCTCAACTCAAAAGTCGTTGCGACATAAAATTATCAACAACTCCATATGCAACAGTTCACTCCCCAAAGCTCGGTGAAATGATAAGAATGCAAAAATTTCTCAAATTGAGTTTAAAACTTTAAGTCGCGTCGATAAAACACATTTGACCAAGATGGTAACTACAACGATATGCAATTCGAAAATTCATTTCATGTATTGCGGAAAGTTTATAACAACAAGGTCAACAAGCGAAACACGCTTAGATTAAAATTTAATATAAGACAACTTAAATATTTCGCATATTTACTCACGCGAGTGAAAGTCAGATTCAGCCCAAAAGTATGCACATATACTCGTGTGAAACTCAAGATGCACTCATGCGACATTCAGATTTTCAAGGGGCCTCTTACGGTTGCAAAAATGTAGATGCAAGACTCGCATGAAATAAGGTATTAAACAAAACTCGTAAATTAACGCACACAATAATGCGAGTCTACCCGTTCCAAAATTTCTTTTTATTACGCGGTTCGAATGGTCATAAAATAATACGCCATAAACTCAACTAAACTTTCATAAACTCATTGACGGTAAAATCAAGCGGTGACAAATCTCTGTTTCCCGACAGAAAAGCGTAAAACGACAATAAGTCTAAAAAGGTTAAAATTCTAAAACCACCACGTAAGATAAAGTGACCCTTCTCAACAAAACTCTCATGAGATACGACACTCAAAAGCTCATAAATTATACGACATAAAATAAAAACCCACGCATCTCAAAATACACTCACGAACTCAAAAAGATCGCAAAGTTATACCCCGTAAAATTAAACACGGCTCATACATACTAAAATTCTTCCAGAAAATCCCGACTCAAGAACAATGGGACAACTCTTCCTTTAAAACCTTAACATACGTGGAGGAGGTCCAATGTCAAGGTTAAAAATTCTACAGTCACTTGCCCAATACCACATGTGGTATTAAAACACGGATCTTAAGACGTCCAAAGATAGCGTCAAACACAAAACAGGGACGGAGAGGTTTTCAATATAAATTGTAACCACGTGCAACAAAACTATTTCACGCAAGATTAAACTCACAGTTTAAAATTTGATGAGTGCTAAATGCTTTGCCAATGCTTCGTAACATAACTCACTTTATACTTTGAAAACGTGAGAAACACTTTATGCAAGCTTATTTAGAAATACTTTTCGTGCATGAATTTTTTTGGTCGACACTCAGCATCTTAGGGCTACACTTCTCAATTCATACTATTGTCATCCGGATGCTCGACATCTTAAAGCAACATTCGGATATTTCCTCGGTTCACCTTATAATCTCTCCTCGTACAACGTCAATTCCATAAGCTTAAGGTCCTACTCCCACCAATTATTCTTACTCAAGACGATCAACTTAATGCATTCAACGCATTTAACTATCACTTCAACGTGACATTGCTATGGACATCAACGTTTCCTTAGATTACTCGCTTAGAAACCTTCTCACTACCCTAACGGTCATCATTCTGAGGTAGTTCAAGTATACACATGTGATATGTAGGTTCACCATAACACTGGACAGGTGTCATTATGAACGTACCATACATGATCATCCTTGCGACCCTTGACAAATTCCCGTTTCTAGTGACCCGATCCACTCCAAGACATCTTATCTTAAGGCGCCTATAAGGGATGGGTGCTACTAATACCCATGCATAGTCACTATCTCCGTAATGCGGAAGACTTCACCGAATAATTACTTTCGGATCTAGCTAAGGCTTTACTCTTCACAGGATTGCTAGAACCAACTCTCAACCTTGAAACCTGATGCACATGTCGACAAATAAAAAGGTTAGGCTTAACACCTAGTGAGCTCAAGAGTTTTAACATAAGTATATATCTTTAAAAGAAAAGAATTCAATTTAAAGCAAGGTCCTTCGAAATATTACGCTTAAAAATGGAAACGACACATTTTCCCATAATATGCACTTTTAAGGCAAAGCTCCCAAAACACACATTTCTTATATAACGCGCAACGCATAACTCACCCAAACGGGATCATAGTTCGACACTTATTTGGTAAAAACATGAATAACCATTTATAACCCAAAGTACCCAAAACGCGGGTGGGACAGAATGCTCGACCCATGAATCGTTATCAAAACCACATATACCGTACGTCCGAAAACATGGACACTTGGTTCAATACTCACGCGACCGTAAGGAACCAATGACAATAACATAAGACGTTCTTATATTTAACATACTGATAACCAACAACGGGGGAAACCCGTATCCGTTGAGGGTGGAGGGAACACAAAAGTATACCACCCAAACAACGTTAATCGCATGACACCTCCCGACATCCCAGCCCGGTGTCCCTACGACTTCTTTACAAGTGTCACCCCAAGTCAGTTGACCTTGATGGATCATTCCGAAGAACTCCATCCCGAAGGCCCGACACACTTAAAGACTACCTCCCAGGCATTACTTCAAGCGGCGGAGGTCCTAGCGCCTACAATTCCGGTAGCACTAGACGACTCAACCCTCCTAGCGATCACTTGTAAAGTTTCCGGTCATAAAACATAGGTACCGAAGTTCAACACCGCAATACCCAATTGACCATCCAAGACAGACTGACTCACGTGCCTATGGATCCATTACACACTGTCTAACGTTACATGACTCTAATTGAAAGACTAAAGCTCCCAAAACATGTAACTCACCAATGACACAAATTAAGTGTCATCATATCCAAAACCCACGGCGGTTAAAAATCCGGACAAATGTCCACACGACTCGTTTAAGCCAATATCGAACTAAAGAGCTCAAAATCCGTTTGACCAATAATTACCGGTCTCTAAAATAGTGAAATGTCTTTAATTAACGTTTATGAAGACACGTACTTCAAAGACTAGATTTATCTAAAACTCCATACGAGATGGGACTCAAGATTTCCAAAGTGTTTATGAATGCAAATACATCAAATGCATATAACATGAATGTAGATCCCAGATACAGTGCTATCAACAAATATAATCAATGAAGAACAATATATGAGTCACAACAACTAGTCATATGATTGATATGAAATCAAAGGGTTACAGGTTTACATAAAAGAATTCTGATCAGAGAGAGTAAACCTAGAGTCTAGTTGTTTTGAAACAATGAGACTCTAACTTTCTAACCTAACAAATGAACTAAATAATAACTTTAAATACTTAGGCGCGCAGGCCTAATGGGCTTATGGGCCTTGGCCCATCTAACTAATTAACTATTAAAGAATTACATTTCGAACCCTTATAAATACTTTATTCCACTTTCAACACATAGGACTTTCAGTCCTAACAATCTCCCCCTAATGTTGAATAAAGCATTTAACAACTTGAAAATCTTCAGGACTTGATCTTCTTTCCCTCTTGATTCTTTGACGAACTTTGGTATTACTTGACTTCATGTCTTTCCACGCTCCCCCTTGAATAAAGCTATTGGCCTTCATAGTATCAAGTTTGTAACCAGATTCAATGTACAGTAGCATCGACTGAACGCACTATCAAGCAGCTTTCAGCTATAAAAACTCAATCACATCGGATCAACACACAAGAAAGATAATGTGAGAGTTACTTGACATTCCACGGTGCTTCTTCAGTTTAAAACAAAGAATCTGTCTTTGAACCGCGAGTTGAATAGATTTGTTTTCTTCTCAAGAACTTGTTTCAATCAGCGTATAGGAGAAATGATAAACAAACTTGTAGCAGACACCACATGATACGGGAAAGAAAAAATAAAATCTTTTAAAAAAATCTTCATCTTTGAAAATTGAGTTGCATTAAACTCATATCTTCATCTCTTTGATAAATGAAATAGCATCTTCATCTCTTTGATACTCTCCCACCTGTGATCTGAGTATCCGTCAATTCATGAAATGTATATATCCGAATCTTTTCAAATTCAGATATATTAGGAATGGTAAACCTGAATCAACAAATGATACAGTTAGTATGCCTGTAAGTAGCACGGAGCCACTTTGTACAACAGATGTACTTTGGAAAGGAGTTTTTGTGATGATCACTCCCCCAGGGCTTCCATTCAATCATTGAAAAACCACAAAGGAATTTTCTATGAATGTTATGACAAGAAAACTCATTCCTTGTGTGCTCGTGCAAGTGTAGAAATGATTGAAGCTACTTAGCTTGATCAGGCTCAAACTGTGTAAACTGTTGAGACAACAACATATATTACACGGACCCAATGTGCATGAAAGAGGTGCGAAGGTGGGGCAACTTTCCTTCTTTTTCAATATCTAAATCTTCCGAGTGAAGACTAGATAGCAGATATGCTGCATCCCCAAAGAAAATGAAACATTTTTTTGTTAAGAAAGAAACGAGTGGCTGGTGGGGTTATAGCAAGAGTTGGCATGGGCTCACTGCCTGTTTCAATGATGGTCACCAAGGAATGTGAACCAATCAGAATATGTGGTTGTCTGGCTCACAAAGTGGTTGGTGCAGAGTTCTGATATTCTTTTAACTCTGTTCTCACACCCTCTTTCTTTTTAACATTAAAGTTCACTTCTAACCAAACTCTCTTTTTCATTTTTCCGCTCAGCACAATGAGAAAAACTCAATCCGATGAGTTATCTCCCCCACTCTTTGATTTAAGACCCCTCACCCCTCAATCACTCTAGGATAACTTCCGGGGTAGGAAACACTAGTTTACGTGAATCCATGGAAGTTCTGTTTAAGTGCTCACACAAATCCCATGTAAGTCCTAAACAAAAAAATAGTAGCTCAACAATTTATTTTTAACATTTAAGCTCAAATAAGATAACACTGTCAAAATGTATGCTCATTAGATTTGAGCAATTAAACTTTGAAGATTTCTCAAAACAAGAATATTGAATGAATGAAATGAAATCACGAGATTTGTTTTGAGAATCTGACAATGTATCAATCATATCAACTAAACTGGTTAGGGTATCAAAGAATTGGATATTATGTTTATATGAACAAATATAAACAATTTAGCAATGAAAGCACAAATTTCGAATAATGATAGATGCTCAACAACATTGAATATCAAACGGGGGTATTACCATCGAAAAATTGTTTTGCTATGAGACATGGTAATAACAAATACAAATGAAGTACTGAACCTGTGTGTGTGAATACGTTACAGTATAAGAATAAGATAATACGCAAGTATTGATCTTTAGAAACACACAGTCAGTTAAACATTAATGCGCAAAAAGTGAAAAACATTTAAATTCACACTAATAGATTCATGAAACCTTTTGAAAATCAGAAGTGGTTTGAACATTTCAGAAACTGTTTTTCATGTTGGAAAGTTGTTCGTCTTCCAAACAATCAGAGATCTAGAGTTAGAAGATACTTACTTTTAAGCTCCCCCTCAAATCATGATATAATGATTTAGGTCTTTTAAGCTCCCCCTGGATAGTTGCAAAATATCCAGGTCTGAACGTTGAAGAACGGGTCCTGCTCTGTCATGTGATCAGAAGCCAAACTTCGTTGAAGTCCGGGTTCTAAGCTGGTTTACTTAGAAGCCATTTTTCTTCTACTCCCCCTTGACAGTAGGTGCCTGCAACAAAGAATCAGTTTTCGGCTTTGGTACCTACTGGTATTTGGGTCCTCGAATGTTAGTTGCAGTTCTTGTGGGGGATATAGAATAAGAACCATACCATAAGTGATCTCTGGTTTTGTGAATGTGATCATGTGTACGACAATAAGAACAGTGGTATTTCTCACCTGACAACCTAAGTAATTGATCTCTCGAGTAGATGTGATCAGGTTTACCTTTACTGGCATTGTTCTTCTTGGCATTAAACGCATGTACACATGATTCTCTTTCTTTCAGCTCATCTTTCATTGGTTTCTTCTTCCAGACCAGTTCCTCATCTTTGTATCTCCTTGTTCTATGACGTGTACCTGAACCATCTATATTTCTATCATAGAAAAGGTTAGTCTTACGAATCTGATCAAAAGATTTAACTGACCTTTGTAAAGAGACAGATTTCTGATTTGAACTTGATACAGACTTGTCAAGCACTTTAATCGTCGAAGCAAAGTTGTCTCTTTCTTTAACAAGCAGGTCAATCTTCTTCGTGAACTCAGACTTCGTTTTCTGCTCTTTTAGTACCTTCTCAGATAGTTCAGATAGCTTGGCAGTCAGCTTTTTAATCTCGGTCTCAAAGATGCTTCGTTCTTCTTCAAATCCCTGCTCAGCATCATTTCTTTGGCCGGATATTTCCTTGAAGAATCCAACATTCTTCTGTTCAATGACCTTCTTTTCTTTTGCAAACTTTTCTCTTTCAAGAATGATTACTTTCTCGAAAGCAGAAACTTGCTGAGAAAGTTTTATGCATTTCAGCTCCACTTCCTTCTTCTCATCAGCACATTTTCTCGAGAATTCTGAGAACTTCTTTGCGAAAGATTTCTCTTTAGTCTCAAAATCAGATTTGTGTTTAGCAAGCAGTTGCTCCAAATCAGATAAACGCTTTTGAAGTTCTGCATTTACATCTTTCAGATCAGAGATCTTTTCCTCATAGCTTTCAGCGGAGACTGGTTGCTGAGGTTTAACTTCCAAAATAGAAATCTTTCCTTTTAGCTTAGAGTTCTCAGCTTCCAATTTTCTTCCTTTTAAAATCTCATTTGGCCCTAACACCAACCATTCAGTACAATCCCACAACTCTTTTCCTGTCATTTTGTAGGTATTTATTTGATCAATAAGTTCACTAAAAATGTCACGAAAAAATTCACAAGTAATACTGTCAGTCATATAATTTCGAGCTATATTGTTAGCCCTTTCTCTTTTCTCCTTTTCCACAGGAGAAGCTTCTGTCTGAATTTGGGATTGCATTTCTCCTTTCGTCAAAGATAATCTGATGTAGGGACCCACCTCATGTTCATCTACACAAGACAGAAAATCAGCTTTCCACCGTTCATAATCTCTTTTGGACCGCAGACTTGGTGTGTACACCATTTTGATCGATCCGAATAGAATGTAATTCGATCCGGCTTTGAAAGGCTTGATATCCAGGGACTGAACTTGACAAGAGATGAAACTTGAAAGTGCAGGGACCAAAAGTGACAACGTGTGAAACTTGAAAGCTTCGGGGTCACAAATGACAAACTTTGAGACTTTGAACTATGGGGGCTAAAAGCGACACAAACAGAAACTTAAAACTAGAAGGACTAAAAATGACACAAACTAAAACTTACAACTAGAGGGACTAAAAATGTAAAAATTAAAACTTTTAACGGACTTAACTGAAAACTAACGAAAATGGGCCAAAAATGAAATAAAACTAACCAAACTAACAAACTAACCGGACTAACGGAGACTTAACGAAAAAGGACCAAAAAGTAAGAAAATTAACCGTCACCTAACAGAAACACTATTCATCATCTTCCTTGTTGAGCCATCCTGCAAAACTCGAAAACGGTTAGAAAGTTTCAATGCACAACGATCGTTAAAGCTCCCTGATCAGTCCTTAACAGATTAAAATTCAACCGGTCAACCCACGATCACAAACGAACCAACCGAAAACTTTTCGGAAAACGATCGAAACTTTTAGAAAATCAGTATGAGTTAAAACTTTTCGATCAAAAATGATCGTTTATGTTCCCTTAAACTCTCTCAACTGATTAAATCTCGAAACAGTCGCTCAAACTCTCGAACGAAGCAACCGAAGTTTTTTCGGAAACCGAACGGGAATTTAAAAACTTGAAATGAGATGAGATTTTTTTTATAGAAATCGACCGTTTCGACTTTATAAGCAACTCTTAACAATTTAAAATCGAAAAAGTTCACGATCGCTACCGAGTCAACCGAAATGAATTCGAAAAACTCAAGAACTTCTTCTTGACGTGAGAAGTTGGTTCGATGAACACCGGGCATTAGATATCGGTCGGTTGGTGATCCGGTCGATTGATGATTGTATCGGTCGCTTTAGGTACCGGTCGAATGATGGTACCGGTCGCTTTAGGTGCCGGTCTAATGATGGTACCGGTCCTTTTGCAATCTTGATACCGGTCGAATGATAGAAAGAAATACCGGTGAAAGAATGAACTCTTTATGCCGGTCGAGATATATAAGCGAGAGATACCGGTCGATATGATATTAAAAAAAACGAGATATATATGTGATGTATGTATAAGAGTATGCGATGGATGTATGAATATTTAAATATATATATATATGTATGAATGCGTTAGATATAAAAAACTATGTATGCATGTGATAATGATATGTAAGACTATGTATGCATGCGATAAAAGATATGTAAAACTATGTATGCATGCGGAAAAAAAAAGATATGTAAACCTATGTATGTATGCGAAACAAATAACCAGCCGCCATTTCGTGATTCCCAAAAATCAACACATTACTAATTAAATAAATAAAACTTAAACCTATACCGGTTAAGTGAATGAAGCCTTTAAGCAAAGTACCGGTCAAAGTAGACTACCGGTCAAATACCAATAACCACAGAACTATGACCGATAAAATCGATTAGCAGATAACTTTAAGCCCGATAAAATCTATGAATTTGAAGAACAGTCGACCCAGAAAAAACAATCGCACCCAGAAAAATTAGTCGACCAAACTAATTGATTAATATTCGACCACAGATTGATCGATTTAAAAAAATTGATTTTCAAAAACCACAGATCGATCAACCAGTTTCCAGAAAAATTATTTGATCAAACTTTTAACCAGAAAAAAGAATTATCAATAAATAATTATCTGGCAGAAATCAATCGAACACGATATGCAATATTAAGCAAATAATCGATTAAAGGGTTTTAGACAAACCTTTTGATCGTATCGAATAAAATTAATTCGATTCTGCTCTGATACCAATTGTAGATCCCAGATACAGTGCTATCAACAGATATAATCAATGAAGAACAATATATGAGTCACAACAACTAGTCATATGATTGATATGAAATCAAAGGGTTACAGGTTTACAGAAAAGAATTCTGATCAGAGAGAGTAAACCTATAGACTAGTTGTTTTGAAACAATGAGACTCTAACTTTCTAACCTAACAAATGAACTAAATAATAACTTTAAATACTTAGGCGCGCAGGCCTAATGGGCTTATGGGCTTGGGCCCATCTAACTAATTAACTATTAAAGAATTACATTTCGAACCCTTATAAATACTTTATTCCACTTTCAACACATAGGACTTTCAGTCCTAACAATGAATTAGACTTTACTTGTACAAAATTGTCAAAGACGTATAACTCATAGAATAGACCTTACTTGTACAAAATCACCAAGAATCCGTGATTCATGTTATTTAGTTGTTGGAAACGTTCAAAACCCAATAGAAGCATTTTAAGAGGTTAACACAACCCAAGTTTACTAAGTCAGAAAACTTATCAAAATACTCACACTTTGACAAATAACTAAGTAAAACATATTTTACTTCTAAATACTCAAAACTTATCAGCAGTTAACCATTTCATGTAAAACATTTTAAAATACACATTTTGGCATGTACACCGTTTTCACAAATCAACTTGAACTCACCTTTCTAGATTTAGGCTAAATCTAGATTTCACCCAACGAGCTCTTTTGAAGGCCACTTGAATCCTCAAGCCGAGAGCTTCCAAAACCCTTTTAGATGATGAGACTTTCCGAAGACACCCAATCCATCTCTTCAACTCGAGTGCCCAAAACCTAGACCCAACATTCCAAACCATAAATAACCATATTTAACCATTTAGAAACATTCCCCAAACATTATTTACTAAAATCCCTAACGAGATCAAACCCTAGTTTCCCCAAAACTATCAAGTCCGAGATTTGGTAAACCAAACACTAGGGAAACATCAATGGAGCATTTATAACTTATTACAAGGTTTGGAAATGGAAAGAACATGCTTACCACCTAGGTTTTGACGAAAACCTAGAAAACCCGAAATGAACTTGAGGTTGAAGGTGAAGATGAAGCTTCTTGACCATATCTTACAATCTTTGATGGGTGGAAGGAGGAACACTTGGAACATAAAAGATTTGGTGCCTTTGATGCATAAAACTGATTTTAGGGTTTGGGGTTCGGTTTCTAGAGAGAAAAAGGGTGAAAGGGGGTTGAGATAAATGAAGAGGGGCTGCTCAAGGCTGATTAAAAACGACCAGGGGCCGTCGGCGATTGTGCCCGGCGATTGTGCCCAGGGCACTATCGCCCAAACTGTACCGCGGGCACAACCCTGCCGGCGATTGTGCCCAGGGCACTATCGCTAGGGTACTATCGCCCAGAGTGTACCGAAGCTCAATTCTTCCCATTTTCCACACAGACCACCCACGACGCGATAAGGCTTAATGGGTAAGATGTAGGGGATGAAATTCTACGATAAGAAACAAGAATTTCTCAAGGGTTAACTTCACAAGCAGAGATTTACGAGTGTTACACTTCCTGTTGCATAATTGTTGTTGTTGTTGTGTATATTTTCACATCTTTATTTTATATTTATAATACTATTATTTACATATATTAATAATAATAATACTAACACTAATACATATTGTTTGGGTAGAAATTCCAACAGTCCACCGTCGTACGACCAGCGATAATCGACGCCCTTCCTGTAGGCGACCACGACTAAACGACTTAAAACCCGTCTGGAAAATTCTGTCGTACGACCTGATTTCAGTTATTAACTTATGACATACGTTATATCATGTTTAATGCAGAATTCAAAAGACATTCATGACCAAAGATTGTAACGGTTGCAATCATCAATAACAACGGACATAACGGACGCTAGCTATCATCAATATCAAACGGTTATTCTATTAAAGATACGCATTCAAGACTTGCCAACGGAAAAATAGAGTATAAATATGAAGATGGAACCTCACATTCGGGACATCTGATTCTTAGACTTTACAAGCTCACGAATTACATTCTCAAGAACATGGAGCTAACTGCTGCCCGTGCCCGTATTGACGCCCTAACAGCCCAGGCTCGACAAGCGGCTGAAACCATCGAGCATCTAAGAAACCAAAGTGGAAATAATATGACGGGGACTACGAATGCTTATACCGGTGCTTGGAACGTACCCCCTCCATTGCCTAATTATCCTCGTCCACCACCAGTTAATCCTGCGACCTTCATAGTCCCAACCATGCCTATGGCCTCTATGCCATTCAATGGACATGCCTCTAATTCCTCGCAACAGACTAGCTTCAACGGATCAGGTTATGTTCCATTGGGTGTTCCAAGTGGTGTCCCGGTAGATCCCGTTGCACAACGATTGAAGCTTCTGGAGGAACAGAATGAGCGTGTCTTGTCGATGCTGGCCAAATTATCGGGGGCAGCAGTTCCAGTTGATGTCGAGCCACGTACGGGATTTCAGGCGTCGCCGTTTGTTGATGAGATCGCATTGGTGGACGTCCCAAAGAAGTATAGCATCCCGACCTTCACCCTAAAATATTCAGGCGTCACTGATCCGACAGAACACGTCGCCCAATACAAACAACTTATGTGGACTGTCTCGATACCGTATCAGTTTCAAGAAGTCTGTATGTGCAAGAGTTTTGGAGCGACCTTGACTGGAGCAATGTTACAATGGTTGATCAATCTCAAACCCAAAACCATCGGGTCTTTTGCAGAATTGGTGAACCAATTTTCTCAACAATTCGCCAGCAGCCGAAAAATGAAAAAACAGACGAGCGACCTTTACTATGTCGTACAGAAAAATGGAGAGTTCATCCGGGACTATTTTAACCGGTTCAACGCCAAAATGATCGGTATCCGAAATTGCGACGTAAAAACAGCTATTGAAGCATACAAATGGGGTCTGGACGGTAGTTCAGGGTTATATCTCGACCTTACGAAATATCCTCCAGAAACCTTTGAAGACGTACGAGCAAGGACGCTCGCTCATATGAGGGTCGAGAATGACTTCGCTTTCAGAAATAAACACTCGAGCGACAAGAATGGCCTAGGTGTTAAAAAGCCAGACTTCAAACCAAAGCCGACCGGTCGATCAGAGCCTACCAGACAGATTTCAAATGTCAGATTTGAAAAGACAGGGCCGACGACTTCCAAATCTGTCCAGTATCCTAAGGTATCATCTTATGGCTTCCCTGGATCAGCCAAGGACGTCGTCGCGTCCTTGAAACAACTCCAACAAAACATTCGATGGCCAAAGAAAAGCGATAAGGACAGTGATAAGAAAGACAAAACAAAATGGTGCGATTTCCATAATGACTTCGGTCATATAACGGATGATTGCATCGCCTTGAAGAAAAAATTGTCCTGGCTTAATTCGAAAGGTTATTTACAAGAATTAATGAGAAAGAAGGATGTGTGTCCTACATCCCCAGAGCATGCCAAAGTGATTAATTGTATCACCGGAGGTTCTGATATATGTGGAACCACATATTCAGCTGCTAAGAGACATGCTAGTCGCGGTCCCGACGACCGACCAATTCCGAAGGAGGCAAGACCCAAGGAGGACGCAGAGTTAGAAGCTATGCCCTTAACGTTCGACCAATCAGATCTCGACGGCGTACACCAGAAACATCATGACGGACTAATTATCCAATTGAGGATTGGAAATTGTCTGACAAAGAGGATACTCGTCGACGGAGGTAGTTCCGCTAACATTATCTTTTTTGATGCAGTGAAAGCTATGGGGATCGACAAATCCGAGATTACCCGACGCTCGACTACACTCGTTGGATTTAACGGAGGATCGACAAATACCATGGGGGAAATCACACTACCAGTATATGCTAAAGGAATCAACAGGCAGACGAAGTTCAACGTCGTCGACTGCTCATCGGCTTATAACGTTATCCTTGGGCGACCATGGATCCACGATATGAAAGCCGTACCATCGACGTACCACCAAACCTTGAAATTCCCCACACAATGGGGAGTACAGGAGATCAAAGGCTAAAGAAAAGTTGCTAGAGAATGTTACAAAGTCTCTTTGAAGCCCCCAAAACAGACAGTATAGCAATTACAGAACCAGGACGTTCCTGGGACTGACGACAATTATCGCTTGGAAGTTGTCGTCCTAAACCAGGATAAGCCTGATCAGATGGTCTACATAGGTTCGACACTCGATCCATCCTTCAAAAAGAGACTAATTTTTTTTTTGCAGGACCACTATGATTGCTTCGCATGGACGCACGAAGACATGGTGGGCATCGATCCGAGTATTATTTCTCATAAACTCAACGTCGATCCATCATTCAAACCCGTTCAACAGAAAAGACGAAAATTTGCTCCTGAAAGAAATAAAGTTATCAACGACGAAGTTGATAATTTGCTTAAAACAGGAAAGATACGAGAAGTCAAATATCCAGATTGGATCTCCAACGTTGTTGTCATCCAAAAGAAAAATGGCAAATGGAGAGTATGCATTGATTTCACAGACCTTAACAAGGCCTGTCCAAAAGATCCATTTTCGTTGCCACACATCGATTCTATGGTCGACGCTATAGCTGGGCACGAATTGCTCACCTTCATGGATGCATATTCTGGATATAACCAGATATTGATGCATTCTGACGATCAGGAAAAAACGGCCTTCATGACAGATAAAGGTATTTATTATTATAAAGTAATGCCTTTTGGTCTTAAGAATGCAGGTTCGACGTATCAGCGGCTACTGAATATGATGTTCAAAGAACATTTGGGCGACACTATGGAGGTATATATCGATGACATGCTCGTCAAATCGAAACATACGGACGATCATATAGAACATTTGAAACAGTCGTTCGACATTCTTCGTGAATACAAAATGAAGTTAAATCTGACAAAGTGTTCCTTTGGAGTTCGAGCTGGCAAATTCCTCGGTTACATGGTCACACGACGAGGAATCGAAGCTAACCCAGATCAAATCAAAGCAATTATCGAGCTAAAATCACCCAGAAATTTTAAAGAAGTCCAGCGTCTAACAGGACGTGTAGCAGCATTAAACAGATTCATCTCTCGGTCGTCCGACAGATGTCACCTATTCTACAATATCCTGCGAAAAAACAAAGGATTCGAGTGGACTGATAAGCACGAAGAGGCGTTGCAAAAACTCAAGAAATACATGACCTCACCTCCCTTCCTCTCCAAACCTGAGAAAAGTGAAGTTCTTCAACTCTATCTAGCCGTCAGTACTAATTCGGTGAGTGCAGTCCTTATACGAGAAATCGACGGGCGACAATTGCCAATCTACTATGTAAGTAAAACTCTATTAGACCCTGAAACCAGGTACTCGTATATAGAAAAACTTTGGCTTTCGATAGTTATGGCCGCTAAGAAGTTACGGCATTATTTTGAATCGCATCCTATAACTGTTGTAACTAACTTTCCATTGAAGTCTGTGTTAAGAAAACCCGAACTAACAGGACGATTAGCTAAATGGAGCATCTACCTCAGTAATTATGATCTGGATTTCAAGCCCAAAACGGCGATCAAATCACAAGTCTTGGCATATTTTGTTACAGATTTCAGTCCAGAACTAGAAGAAGCGACGACGTCCAATGAGTTAATTGTGGCGACTTTGCACGACACCACTTGGACGCTTGACGTTGATGGTTCGTCGAACATACGAGGAACAGGTCTGGGTGTCGTCCTACAGTCCCTACAAGGGTGCAAGATAGTGTACTCCATACGATGCGACTTCAAAGCAACAAATAATGAGGCAGAATACGAAACACTGATTGCAGGAATCAAAATTGCTCATGACTTGGGGGCAACACATCTGCACGTTCGAAGCGACTCGTCTTTAGTCGTTAACCAAATTAATGGAGAGTTCGCAGCAAAAGATTCGAGGATGATTGCCTATTATAAAATAGTAAAAGAAGAAGCAAATAAGTTCAGTCGCTTCATAATCGAGCAGATACCAAGAGATCAGAACACTCAAGCTGACGCACTAGCCAATTTGGGGTCAGCACTTAATCAAACGACATTCGACAATATCCCAATAGTCCACCTTTCAATACCATCTATCAAAGACGACGATAATACTCTGGTCGCGCCAATTGAAGGAAGAAAATTCTTGGTCGGACGACATTAAAAATTATCTAGAGAACGATCAACTGCCTGACGACAAAATTGAAACTAGAAAGATTAGATTTAAAGCGTCAAGGTACATCATGATCAGAGGACAATTATATCGAAGATCTTCGACTGGTTTGAATCTACGATGTATTACCAACAAGACGCAAGTCCAGAAAATCCTACAAGATATGCACGATGGTGAATGCGGAAATCACTCAGGAAGTCGCAGTCTAGCCAACAGGATATCACGACAAGGTTACTATTGGCCGACATTAAGACAAGATGCGATCAGGTATGTGCAGTCGTGCGACGCATGTCAACGACACGCAGGTATGTCTCATAAACCGTCTGAACCCTTGCACTCGACTTTGATCCCATGGCCCTTTATGAAATGGGGAATGGACATCGTTGGGAAACTACCACCTGCCCCCGGGCAAAAGGTATTCCTTCTAGTTTTAACAGATTATTTCTCTAAATGGATAGAAGCAACGACTTTCTCCCAGGTTCGGGACAAAGAAGTCATTTCTTTTATCCAAACTAACATCATTTGCAGGTTTGGAATTCCGTCCGAAATAACGTGCTACAATGGGACACAATTCATCAGTGATCGGACGCGAAAATTCTATGAAGAAAGGAACATTAAGTTGGTAACGTGGACACCTCGATACCCACAGTCGAATGGCCTTGCCGAGTCAAGTAATAAAACTATCATCAATTCGATCAAGAAAAGACTCAAAGCTGCCAAAGGAAAGTGGGTAGAAGAATTACCCTCCGTTCTATGGGCCAATCGTACGACACCACGTATGTCCACAGGACAAACCCCATTTTCATTAGTCTATGGATGCGAAGCTGTGTTACCTATTGAGGTACGACTATCGATTTCGAGACATGCGTCCGTCGAGCATAACTTGGTCGACCTGAGCTATGACCTCCATGCTTTAGAAGAACTTAGAGAAAAAACATACATCCGCATGGCATCGCAGAAACAAGCGGTCGAGCGACATTTCAACAAAAATGTCCAAATCAAAGTTTTCCAAGAAGGCGACTACGTCTTACGTCGAGTGTTCCAAAACACTCAAGAACTCAATGCAGGTAAACTTTCCACTAAGTGGGAAGGCCCTTATCAAATCTCTGGCGTCGTGGGTAAAGGAGCTTATAAAATTCAAACCCTTGACGGTCGAGATATCCCACGAAGTTGGAATGTAGTTCATTCAAAAAAGTATTTCTTTTAAATTCCGAATTCGTTTCCTTGGATTATTTCTTAAAAAGATTACTAACTTAAGCATCGGATGGTCGTCGGTCAAACCAACGACCACCCCGCTAACGTTGTTCTTCGCAGGGACGCACGACTTAGTTAAGATTTTCATGTCGAGTAATACTCATACGATCACATGTATATGGTTGGTCGTAATTGTTGATAAAGGTTAATTTTTTACACTTGACTTCCGATACTTATATTCGAAAACCATTATTACAATTGCACTTGTTCGATTGTAAAACTCAGTTGATTTCATTATAGCATGTTAATGAATGATGATTTGGTTGAACGTATGATATACTGTGTTTATATTTTAAAATTACTCGACGTGTGATAAGAGATATAACAAACATCGATGTACAAAAGAAACTTTGTCATTAGAAGAGAAAATTACAAAGTTAAGGGACGACCACAAACGGCCGACCCTTAATAGTATATCCGAAGGAAAATGAGCTAAGAAGAAGGAACGTCAGGTTGTTCCTGCACGACGTCGGTCTCTACTACTGCCACCTCTCCTACACCATCGCTCTCCTCTAAGTCGTCATCCTCATTAAGGTCCCTTTCGGTCCCCACGTTGTCGAGGTAGGATTTGAGCTCTTCAGCGGCCGACGCCATGGGGTTCTTCCCGTTCAGATGACGCCTCATCAAAGCGGATCGGGCCGTGAAACGAGAGAAAGCCTCGACTTGCTTATTCTCCATATCCAGGTCCTTGACGTCGCCCTCCAGCTCCTCGACCCTCTTCTTGAGGGACGCGACTTCGTCAGCAAAAGCAGCAGCAGCAGTGACGACCTTAATCCTTTCGACCTCCAATTTGGTCGACGACGCCTCAAGCTCAAGGAGATGATCCCTAAGCTTAACCTTCTCACGATCCAAAATCTCTAGTAGACTCTGGGCATCGGTGAGCTCAGTCTTGAGGTTCTCGACCTTCGCCTTCTCAGCCTCGACCGCCTCCAGGGCGACCTTCTCCCTTTCGAGAGCCTCATCGGCCCTTTTCTTGACGTCAGGGAAAGACGCCCTAAGACCTTCCGTCTGAGCGAAGAAGCTCAGACAGGCTTGGAAAGCCTACACGACAGAAGGGAAAGAGTTAATAATAATGAAATTGAATAACGGAGAAAATAGAAAATAAGTAAAACTTACCATGAAAGAGAGACTGCGGCATGCGCCCTCGTGTCCTCGACCCGAGACTCCTTGTATCGGTCATAGAAGGTCGGGAGGAGGAATCTTCCCAGGTGTGGAAAAATGACGTCCCTCTCGAGGACGTCATTTGCCATAAAATCAGATGGGAGAGTGACTTTAAAAGTCGTTTCTCCCACTTTCTCCTTGTTCCTTTCCTCACCCTTGGAGGAGGAAGAAGGTGCAAGGAAAGGCTTATTAACGCCCGACACCCCCGACGTTGGAGTGTCCTTCGTCACCTGAGTCGAGCCTCCGAGCTTGACCCTAGCAACGGTTCCTTTCGATGGTGTCGTCCCTGCAAGGGACGACAGAGCAGCGTCACACGTCTTCTTGGGCGAGAGTCGAGGTTTGCCTCGTACCCTTCTTGTGTCTACCCCCGCAAAAGGGGCAGATCTTTTCTTCGTCTTTTCCCTCCCTTGGCGGGCAAGTTCCAGTTGTTCGGATCGTTTAAGGGTGGACGACTTCGCAGGTGCATCCCCTGAATAAAATAAACAAGTTAGACAAGAAGTTGCATACAATACAAAAATAAATAAGTATTGTCGAACGACATACCATACATCTCTTCTTCTCTTTCTTCTTCTTTCTAGTCTTCTCTCTCTTCTTTCCTCTCTTCTTGACAAGAACCCTCGACGAACGTCGCTTCTCTTACAAAGACAACCTCGTCTTCTTCATCGTTTGATCGAACAGAAAACGAACGGTCAACAATACTTTTTTCCAAGACTCTTTGAATCTTGTCGTAAGAATCTCTATTTGGCTTCACTTTAGTGAAGACAATTACTGTCAAACAGAAAAAGAAACCATCAGAACGGATGTTATAAAAAATAAAAAATACAAACGCATGACAAAACGATAAACCTACCCGATTCATTCCATCCGGACGACAACCATTGGCTGTCCTCGTCGTTCACGGACGCCACATGGATAAAAACATACTGGCGTTTCCAACCACGGTCGTTCACCGCAGTATTGTGCACTAGTACATTGTCTCCCTTCATTCGAGGGAATAAACTATACCGGTGATAGTTATCCGGTCGGACGCTGTAAGCAGTCAGGAGGTCGTTCAAGTTGAACGGAACCTCCCAATCGGCCGTAAGACGCTCGATAACCTGGACAATTCGCCAGAACTGAGACATTAACTGTCCAGGCGTCAAATCAAAGGCATACAAAAAAACCTTGGCCAAAGGACTAAATGGCCAGGTAAATCCTATCTTGAAGGGATATTCGTACAGAACGCAATACCCCTTCGGAACCTCGTCCGGTTTTAAGTCTTCCGGTGTCATCAGATTGATTTCATCTGGAATCCTGGCTAATTTTTTAAAGTAATCTAAGTTTTCCTCTTCCCTATACACACTCACGGGTTCGGTCGACATCTGAAAATCTGGGATATTCAGGGTCGTACACCAGTAACTAAGTATATCCCAAGCTTTCCTAGGCTTTCTGTCTATGGACTTCCTACGCATATAATCGACACAGAAGGAAAACGGGAAATCGTACCTTAAATAGAACTAAACCTCGAACTTAGAATGGAAAG
Organism: Arctium minus; assembly: GCA_954870635.1. Taxonomy (NCBI): domain Eukaryota; kingdom Viridiplantae; phylum Streptophyta; class Magnoliopsida; order Asterales; family Asteraceae; genus Arctium; species Arctium minus. The sequence goes on from OX941082.1 coordinate 11,529,208, forward strand.
GATTCTGATCGCTCGGAAAATATCTTGCCGGAGATAAACAAGTCTCTAGAAAGGTAAGCGTAAAAAAAGAAAGGATTGAGGGCAATCCTTATTTATACTAAAAATCGGAAATCGAATCGCCGGAAATTCGAGTCGCCAATTGACACGTGTCATATGTGTCAGACAACCTCTCGAATACATCCATCAGAGGCTTGACATCTGTCCAATATTAGCTATCCACGCCGTTTATTCTGCAAGACGTGACGTCATTGTCCAGTTGGAAGCGAACTAATTCGGTTTCATGCGAACTACCCGCGTTCTTTTATGACACGTGTCCTAATTTTAAAATTTAATTTTCAAAAAAGTTGCCGCTTGAATTTTAAATTTGGGGGCAAACTGTCTGGGTAGAAATTCCAACAGTCCACCGTCGTACGACCAGCGATAACCAACGCACTTCCAGTAGGCGACCACGACTAAACGACTTAAAACCCGTCTGGCAAATTCTGTCGTACGACCTGATTTCAGTTATTAACTTATGACATACGTTATATCATGTTTAATGCAGGATTCAAAAGACATTCATGACCAAAGATTGTAACGGTTGCAATCATCAATAACAACGGACATAACGGACGCTAGCTATCATCAATATCAAATGGTTATTCTATTAAAGATACGCATTCAAGACTTGCCAACGGAAAAATAGAGTATAAATATGAAGATGGAACCCCACATTCGGGACATCTGATTCTTAGACTTTACAAGCTCAGAAATTACATTCTCAAGCTCATTCAGTTTCTCTCAAAGTTCATAAAACCTACTGCCGTTTGTTGCACGACGCATGACCGAAGTCTAAACGCACACAACGCACGACCGACTTGACTTTATTGTACTGCTTTATATCGTATTATACTTGTAACACTTGTTATAAAGGACGACGTCCCTGATTGACGTCCATAGTGCACGACGACTCACACTCGTCCACGGTTTTTACCCATTTCAGGGGTTTTCCGCGTCACCAATTCTCTCGTCTCATTTACTTTATTTTTCTTTATTGTCGTACGATTATTGGAGTTACTTTCTTTGGTTGGATCAGGCTTCACATTGACCTTAAATTTTCCTTGGGAGATTTTTGGCATAACCACATATAATTAATTATCAAATGATGATAATATTTAGAAGGTTTCCAACAAATAACTTATGGTTCTTGCCCCAAAAGGCCCCTAAGTTCATTTTATCTAACATTGACCACCTTTAAGAAGAAAAAAAACATGAGAGAGGCTTGGAGTTAACAGTCGTTACACTGAGTAAGAGTCGTCACTGTCACTTACCGAGTAAGACTCTCAGTCCTTGTCACCGCTGTTACCGGGTAATATTCTCAATCCTTATCATGTTGATCCGATAAGGTAAAGTGATTCGTGTTGATCCGATAAACACTTATCGGGTAAGCATTTAGTAAACGGTCTCTTATGTCATCATATTGCCTACTAATGAGTAGATCTTGTCAATTGTTTTTGGTTTTAAAAAATGTTAACGATTGTCAAACATTATTTCTTTCTTTAAGGCAAATAATTCATTACATCACACACCGAATACAACAAGAGGGAAATTTTTTTTGCAAGATATTGAAAGGCAAACATTTGATTGCCAAACATCATTGTCTTATCTAAATTTGTATTTCCTTAAAAACATAGATATAATGTAGAAACATTCTCAAACAATAATTTAGTTACACATGTAATGCAATGGAAATGTTTGTTTAATTGTAATATTTCTAAAAAATTTGGTAAGAATGATGAATCCTCAACATTTTTGTAGACAATAATTACACTAAAACTATATGTTTGTTAGTTTTGAGATTCGTAAAATAAGAAACTTGTTTTTGTTTTTTGCTTTTGTTATAATCAATAGATTTCAAACTCGATCGGTGGTGATTGAGATTGTGGTGGTGACCGGAGGGGGTGATGGTTGCTATAATGTGTTTATCCCTTCACCTTATTTTTCATTTAAGCCGATGCAAAGCTAACCCGTTTTATCCTCTCATATGTCACTCAACCCGATGCATACCTAACCCGGTGAAAAGGAGCTATGGTCCAATAGGGAGCAAGGTTGATTATGTTTTTTTTATCTGCTTATGCTTCTTTGTATATTTATGCTTTGTTTGCTTATGTTAACTCATTTGGTCCTTGTATATTGGAAAGTGATTAAGGGTTTTGATTGGTTAGTGGATCAATTAGGGTTTTGATTTAGGGACTTGAGCTTGTACAATTGTTTTATAGTGTTTATCTCTTGAATGTTCTTTTTAATGTAGTATATGTTTACTACAATATTTGGTACAATTTTTTCCCTATGTTTGGCTCTTGAATGTTCTTGATGTTGTATACATTCATTATAATGTTTGGTTTAAGGTTATACAATATGTTTTCATGGGTTTAGCTCTTGAATATTTTTTATGTTCTTATATATGTTCTTAAATTTCATTGAAGATGCATGACATATGTTATTTATAAGATGCAAAACAACAAGATTGTCTTTGTGCGGAGAAGAGCACATGACGGTACTTGATGGATGAATCGTAATGCCCGTTAGGGAATGTACTAAAAAAACCAAAAACGAATAGACGCGAGTTTTTTTTTTTTTTTTGTAATAATTCAAGTTGGGGGATGAAAACCAAAAAAACATCATACAACAGGAACAAAAACCATAATTTACTGATGTAAATAGATTGGAAAATGGGTTTAATACCTAAAATGTTTACAAAATAAAAAAAAGTATACATATAATAATTGTTTTGTGACAAAGTAACAAAGCCAATGGTTAAAAGAATTGTATTAGATCTATTATTCATATTTCCAATGAATTAAACGTTGATAAATAAATGATGAAGTTTCATTCTTCAATATATATATATAATTATATATATAACATGTTAGTTGTTTTTCTAAATATAAACAAAAAGCATTTGTTTGGTATTGGTTCAACAACCATCATCTGATCATCTTACGTCTTTTAGAACTTTCAGTTTTGTTAAATCTTATCAATCTCTATTACGAGACATGGGTTATGACGTTATGTCATTATTCTGGATAAACAAAAGCTTTATTTGCATCAAATATATATTACAATATATCTGAATATCGTAAATTTATTTAGTCAGATGCCAAAATTCAGAATTTAAAAAAATATATAGTGACGAGGTTTTTAGTTGATTTCAAATAATGAGAATGAAAATGAGAATGCATGATAATTGGAACAAAATAAAGTTTGGAAATCAATAAGTTTAGGGTACTTTGTCAATTATACTAAATATCAAATTAAACAATATTTTTTTATTATCATTCTTACTTATAACCCCCTCAATGCCCCAAAATCCAAATGAATGTATGGTGTTTGGTTATTTGTTTAAATTTGTCTTTGATATGGGGAGGGAAGGCGTTGGTGGGTTGTGGTGGTCTCCCGTGACATTCATATGTCTTCTTATGCCTTGTTTTCTTCTCTTCTATCTTTTTGTACCTACAAAATCCACTTTTGTATGCATATTTTATGAATTTTGTTATTTTTTTATTGAAAAAATCTAATCAATTTAAAGTTGGGTATAACAATAGTACAAAACTATATTTGAAAATTATTAATTAATACCCGATCAATTTAATTCATCTTTCATTTATCATTTTTGGTACAATAGGGTGTTATTCAGTAAAAAAAAATCGTATATTTAAATAGTTGAAATTACTGTAATAACCGTGTTTTAATTGTTAAAGTGGAGAGTGTGGGGGGTTTGTTTGTCAAAACCCTAAGTATGAGGGGCTAGTTGTATTTTGAGTGGAAAGGGATTAAACCCTATTACTCTACCCTAATTTCATTTTAGTGTTGGTGGCGGCTAAAGAACTCAAAGAGAGAGCTTGAAGGAGATCGATTGGGGAGATGGTGGAGGAGAAGGTGGACTTTGGGAAGGTTCTTGCGAATTGTTCTTCAAGGTATTCATACACTTGGGTGTGGGTGTGTAACAACTAAGTCAGAGGGTGTGTTCCGCCATTGCTCACGTCGGGGGGGGGGGGGGGGGGTGTCCCGTTTATGCCATGGAGGGTGTGTTCCAGTTAAGTCAACGTGAGACTGACACGTGGTTACGAGTGGTGTGCCGATTACACGTGTGGCTTTTACGATTGAAAGTAAATGTTTTATAGTGGGAAAATTGCTTGAATGTTGCATACTGTTTTAAATATTGTTGTTGATGCAAGTGTTGTTGCTGGAGGGAACTCACTAGACCTTATGGTCTAACCCTCGCTTTTCAAAAACTAAAACCACTTTCAGGTAAGGGGTTTAGTTAGAAGATCATTTAAGGGGGTTTACGAGAGGCGGTGTCGTGATACGGACTTGGAGGAAGCTCGAAGTTCCGGTAGACCTAGATTATCTCAGTTGTAGTCATATTTTTGCATTTTGAGTTGTAATGCCTTGTATTTTAGTTGTTTTGGATTTGGGTTGTTACAGTTGGAACATTTGTAATGAGTGTGTTGGGACCCTTTTCGCTTGCATGTTATCTTTTTGATATTGTAGAAATTTTGGGTTGTTACAATTACTTAGGTTTTGTTTGTTTTTTTCATTTTAACTCTTAATCAGCACTTATCTGATTCGGTCAGACGTTTTATAATTCAGATCGTTTGTTTTTTTATAATTATTTTCAGAGCCTCTTATCTCTAACTATGTATGGACAAAAAAGTGGTAACCCTATCTTTTAAATCTCCTCTTAATTCTGTCCAGCACCAATTTTTTCGATTTCAACTTCAATTTTAGCCCAAATGCACCTCGAATTTACAAAAACGCAAAACACAAAGATTGTAGATCTGTGTGTTGACTTTCCAGAAAATCTTGAATTGCTTAAATCGGGCTTCGGTATGTGAGATCTGATTAAAACTCCATAGCCTCGTAAATCTGCCAACGTCTTTCTTTTGTTTTTTTTTTCGTTTCATCATTCGATCATCGATATTCACTTCAATTGACATATTTAAGTTGAATTTTTTAAGAGATAAAATAAACAATTATACATATCCAGGCGTTTGTCAGTTTACAAAAACAAACAGTCTCATTGATTTAGATTTCAGGCTTTAGCACCACCTCTCAAAATCAAAAGTGAAACCAGACTTCAGACTTTAACACCTCTTTAAAAACAAATAAAAACAAATGCCACCTTATTTTTGTTTCAATCCTATATTTTGGTGATATGTAACAAATTAGTAGGGATATGTCAATAAATGAATTAAAAATAAAATGCCATGTAAAAATGGTTTACCTACTCATGTATTTCTGAAGGGAAAAAAATGGGCTGTTATAATGTTAGCTCTCAAAATAAAAGTAAATATTGTAGAAAAGTGACTTATTTTGCCTTAAAAGTGATATTAGAAATAAAAGTTGATGACAATGATTATGATTTGATAGATAATTTAATAAAATATTTAATTTTATAGCAAATATTATTTAAAATGGTGGTTGTTACTTGTTAGGCAACCACATAGGGACTTAAACGTTGGGGTTTAAATTGGTCAATACCAAGTGGTCTGAACAGGGTATCGTGCATCCGTTCTATAAGATTTCGTAAGTGAAAAAAAGAATCGGGGTACAAAAGGTGTATCCGTTAAAAGTTGGGGTGCTCCGGTGTAAGGACCATTTGTGTAACATCCTAATTAATGTAAACCTTGGGTTTTATTTGTTAAAAGGAGTATTTTGAGGGACTAGAGGGTAATATTGTAAACATTTACCAAATAGGGCAAACTCCATCTTTTCTCTCCATTTTTGGTATTAGCGGCGCTGTGAGAAGGCGATTTGGGGACTTGGTGAAGAGAGCAGTTGGATTCTTGAAGAAATCGGTCTCAAAGGTTAGTCTTCATCCATAAAATGCTAATTAATCGTTTCCTTCATCTTTTATATAGTTTTGGGGGTGATTAGGGAGTTGTCTGATGTTGGAACCCTTAAGATGTTATTTGTTTGAGATTGGGATTGAAACCAGATTAAATGGAGTAGTATTGGAATGTGTTTATTGTTATTAAGTTTGATTAGCTTCCTAATTTAGTTCTAGATGGATAGAATTAAATTAAATTCTAGTTGGGATTATGTTTGCCTTCGATAGATTTGGAGTTGAGGGTTCGAGGTTCGAAATCGCAGTCGGGGATCGGATGACCCGGGCGAGTTTCGACCGGGGGAGACCCGGTTGGCATCGGGGACCGGGGGAGGACCTGGGGGCGTGATCGGGGGAGTCCCAGGGCCCGGATCGAGTCGTGTTTGAGATCGGGGGGGGGGGGGGGGGGTGAGTCAGTCTCTTTTCGATGTTGTCGCGATTAGTAATGTCCTCTTTCATTATTTATTTATAGGGAAGCAGTCTTTAGCTCAGTGAGCAACGTTGCAAGCAAGTGACTTTCTGACTTATCAACCTCTTAAATCTTTTTGAAATGTCTTTAAACTGAAATTGGGGTACATGAGTATATGTTGTAACTAATGTTATTTTGTAAAATGTTCTCGTAAGTTTAACTGCATATTTTGCAATATATATGAATTTCTACGCTAAATGTATAAATCGGGAAATGTTGAAATTACGGTGATCACGGAAATCTCACAATACCAATGTGTGTGGAATTCGTTTCCTGCACATGTGGACGGGGAGTCTGCTTGGGCCCTGATACGAGAGGGGAGTCTGCTTGGGCCCCGATCGTGGATGTGCACATGGTGATGGGAAACTGGGACACAACTGATCATTGTGTATCTCGTTTTGGAACGCAGCATGGAAGTTAATTTTTGTTAAAATGGTTGTATTTAATTATACTTCTTGGATTTTTTTATTTATCATAAATTGTTGCAACTATTATTGTTTATTAAATCTTAACGTTTGTCAGGAATTCACTAGACCTTACGATCTAACCCTCGTTTTTCAATCTAAAAACCCATTTTCAGGAAGAAATGCGTGTAGTGCTTCTGGAAAAGGGAAAGAGAAGGTTTAGAGTTGTTATCGGGCTAGAGTGAAGAATTAGTACAGTTCATTTATCGTTTAACTTAGAAACTTTCGGTTGTAGTCAAGACTTCTGCTGTTTAAATTCTTGTTTTGTGGATGTAAACCTTTGATATCGGATTTATGATATGTTATGTTATGGTTTGAAATGTTATGATATGTTATGTTAAGGTTGTTAAGGTGGTTAAGAAATTTAAGGGGTGCACCTAAGTTAAAATTGGAGGGACCAAACTAAAACCACCTTAAAAAAAATAGTCACAGAGAGTGAGAGATTGGGGGTGTAACTGAATCAAAAACTACTTTTTATTGGCTCAAGCTCGATAACTTTTATATTTTTAATTAATTTATGAACATATGACCATGTTTGGCTCGAAAAGTATATGTTTGAATAGCTCGGCTCAACTTAACTCAAAAAAAATTAATCGAGTTTTCGAACAAGTCAAGTCGAACATTGGTGTTTGAGATCGACTCGAGTTCGAGAATTCTTAAGCTCGGACTCGAGTAGGTCGTTAATAGCTCGAATCGTTTACACCCGTAAGAGGGAAGGACCAAACTGTAAATTATCTTATAATAAACAATAACACAAACATAGAAGACCAAAATTGTAATTTTTAAAATTTTGTTTTAAAGAATCAGGGACCTACTCAATTGATCGATTTGAGACTTTTTGTAATTGAGAAAAATTAAACGAAAATAGCCTTCTTGGCTTCTTCCCACATCTCACAATCGGCCACCAATCCCTTGTCTGTTTTGATGAATTTTATATTTGATGTATAAAAGTAGAATAATTTTTAATATTTAGAATTTAATTTTCTTCGTTCTAAATAAAAATTGAAAGTGAATTCTAGTACGAATTTATGGTATTTATCAATTTCATTAATTAATGTTAGAAGCAACAAAACATTTTAAAATACAAGTATATAGAATATAACTTATTATAAATGGTAAAAGAATATAAAAACAAAAAAGAACATAATCGACATGTTTTTTATTATTTAAACTCTTCTAGGTTGTTTGTTTTTTTTAAAAAACATCTTAATGGCTCTTAAGTCTGAATCGTTCAGACATTTTTACACACCACCTTTTATTAATCATAACTAAAATAAGACTTCAGACTTTAGACCTCTTAAAAAACAAGCGGCACCTTCGTGTTACATCAACAAAATCTTATTATATTTAACGATCGGCCCATAGAAACTCCCAACACTTTTCGTATAAAAATATCTCTTCAAATTCCAATCATCTTTAGAACGTAAAATAATTAATAAATGTGTTTAAAGTGGCCCAATTTAAAATCAACAGTCTTTTTGGGCCTTCATGTATCCAAAGAAGCCCAATATAATTATAACTTGGCCCAACAAAACCAAAGGGGTTTCTCTTAAGTAAATGATTTTTTTTGGTAAAGGATTCATTTTGGGGTTCATATATATTATATATAATAATTGCACCATGTTAATAATATAACATGATATGACAATTGTATTTATATTCGGTTACAGGGAAAGAGACGATAGATAACGATCAAATAAGAGAATGGTGTTATTTTTACAGTGAGCTATTGATTTACAGATCTACTTTCATCTGAGTTCCTAATTTATAAAGTATTCAACATACTGACCAATTCTTCCATGTTGTTGTCAAACCCAAATTGAGTTGAGATTCAAGTGGACTATCACAAAATCTTCAAAGATAATTTAAAATTAAGTTAGAAAAATGTACTCGACTGGGAAACATGAGTGATTAAATTGGTGCCTTGATTTTGCAGGAATGATATATGTGTATAGCAGTTTCAGATGACATACAACAATTTTAACAAATATCGATTTGGATTTAGATTTAGATTAAATATACGTTTTGTAACTTTTAATCCATGACCAAAAATCCTCTCCAACAAAGAAAGTTGGATCTTTCGATCCATCTTGAAGCATAAGAGCTTATATCAATTAAAGCAGATAAAATTCTAGTTTATACGTAAAGATTTTTAGTAATCAAACGAAATAATGACTCATCTTTTTGTTTATTTGTTGGTCTAAGGGGCCTTTTACCTAAATACTTACCCAATAAGCGCTTACCGACCAAATTCGTCACTATCATTTACCTTACCAAGTAAGATTTTAGTCAATCAAAACAATATCATATGCAACAATTTACCCGGTAAACGCTAACAACGTAAGAGTCATCACCCTCACTTATCGGGTAGTTTATCGGTCCTTATTATCGCCCTTACCGGGTAAGATTATTGGTCATTGTCATATTCATCCGGTAAGGTAATGTTACTTAGTAAGCGCTTACCAGGTAAACATTTGGCAAACGGCCTCAAAATTGTTTTTCTAAAATAAAGTTTTGTCTAATTTAATTGTAATTGATGAATAACTTAAAGTGGTAAACTTAATGGGTCAATGACCAAAAAAATATTGAAGGGATCAAATACATATCTCAAAAGAATTGCAAGCTTCAAAATTTGTGTTCAAGGACACCTATTAGGGTTTTGAGTTAATGGGAGGAACACAAGGCAAACCAAGTACCAATGATGGTGGCTTATTGCTTTGATTTTAGATTTATTTTTAATTAAATAGCAATAAAATTATAATTTGACTTTACCTAGATTATTTCAATTAAAAGATTTAGATTAAAGTTTATATTATTAATACAATCACGTTTAAATGATAACAGTGATAAAATTAGATAACATGAGAACGTCAAAATCACATGTGATTTTCCTCTACATTTACATGTAAAATCTCACATGTGAATTGTGATTATGCGTAACCTTGGCCGTGATTTAGGTTGCACGCCAAGTTGCCAACGCACCCATACTACACATAAATTTCGTAATTATATATGATTTCAGACTAAAATCATGTGTAATTTGATTGTTCCTTTCTCTTATTTTAACCTTGTTGTGTTTGATCCACCCTTATCATTAATAATAAAAGTTATATTATTATATTCAATTTCATAAATAAAATATAAATTGTTGTTTTCCTTTCTAGGAGAACGGCAAACAAACCTTTTGATATGCTCAATAAATATTTGGAAAATTGACTCAAACGACTAAAATACGCATCTAAATTGGCCTTTTAGTCATTCATCTTCCGATTTTGTATTTTTATCACTACCTCTGCAATGACCAGGCTCGCAATTGCTGATCTTGGTTAAAAATTTAAATATTTTTTCAGATTTCACCCACTTCCGCAATGACACTTCTGCAATATTGCGAAATGCCACATGTCACCACTTGATCAACCCACGTGTCACCCATGTGAGCTTGCCACATGACATTTCTGTAATATTGCAGAAATGGGGGAAATCTAGAAAAATATTTACATTTTTAACCCAGATCCGCAATTGCGGACATGATCATTGCGGTGGTAGTTACAAAAGTGCAAAATCGAAAGAGGGATGACTAATAGACCAAATTGACTTCGTTTTTTTTTTTTGGTTATTTAAGTCTATTTTCCTAAATATTTTTCTATAGCTTTTATTATATTTTTAATATTATTAGTTTGACCGTAATAAAAGTTTGTTTAGCAACATAAAATAGGGGAAAACTTATTTGATAAAGTAATTTTGAAATGAATGTTGATTAGGGGTGAGCATGGGTCGGGTCGGGGAGAAAACACATAATTCGATCGGGTTTCAGTTTTGGAATATAGCCCCCAAATATCAAAATCGGGTGCGTGGGATTTCGGATTTCGGGCAACATCGGATTTTGGGTTTAAGCGGTTCGGGTTTTGGGTTGATGCAATATTTTTTTTCCTCTATCCCTACATTAGTAAAACTCTCGTCCTATGCACCAAAAAGTTTTTTAAAAATCAAACATGAACATCTAAAATTTTCAGATTTTATAAAGTAACAAAGTTTGAATAAAAACTTAACTAATCTACTTTTACATATAATGGTTATGAATTTATAATGTCTCAACTCTCAACTCTTCATTCTTCATGCTTAAACAATAAAGATAAAAATACATCTAAACTCCAAAAATCCAAATTTCAGACGTTGAAAATTAAACTAAACATAAAATCCAAAAATCCAAATTTCAGTAGACATCTTTTATTAGGTTTTAGGAAAAAGAAATACATAAAAATTAGAAAATATATTAATAAAATAGTTTATTCATGTTTCGGACGGGTTCGGGTTAGGGGCGTGGAGACCCTACCCGAACCGAGTAACCCATCAAAAAATCGGATTTCGGAGATCGGGTTAGTTTGGGCTATGTGGGTCGGGGGATTTCGGGTTTTTCGAGTCAGTTTTTCGGGTATGATCGGGTTTTGCTCACCCCTAGTGTTGATATATGTATATCTGTCTATGATTACATATCCTATATATTTAGTTTTTGACTTAAATCTAAACAACTATGAAACTTGTAGATGAGGTAAAATAATTACACATCTATATCTTACTAACTATATACTTTTCAAATGTAATAATTATTCATTTCTAAAATTATCAATGTGTTTTTTATTGTAGATATTTATTAAGACGAAGGAAGTATTAAGAACATTTCTGACAGATTCTCCAAAATAAAGAAAATAGGAGAGAAAATAAGTTCTCTAAGAGCATCTCCAAAAGCTTCTCAAAGATGGAGAAAATTAAGAATTTGGGCAATTTTTTTCCCCAATAGATTCTCCAAAACTTTCTCCATAATGGAGAAAGTAGGAGAGACTGTGTAAATTTCTCCAAATATGAGTGAAAAATATTTTTTTTATTATATTCCATCAGTAAGAAATCTTCAAATAAAATGTTTAGGAGATAAAAATAATATTTTATTAAATATATGAAATATTTTAATAATATAATTAATGATGTATTCTCCAAAATTGAGATTATGTTTGAGATGAATGCAATTTTTTTAGAGATTTTGAACTTTATTCTCCATTTTGGAAAACTTTTAAAAAATCTATTGGAGATGTTCTAATGAAAATCCTTGAAATTAAGGCCTAGTTTGTTTTTTCATTTTAAGCTCTTAATCACCACTTATGTCAGATCCAGTCAGACATTTTATAATTCAAGCCATTTTTTTTCCAATGCCTTTTATCTCTTAATATGATCTGGACAAAAAAGTGGTAATTATGTCTCTTAAATATCCTCTTATTTTCATCTGACACATTTTTTCAATTTCAACGTCAGTTTCTCCCCAAATGCAATCCGGATTTGCAAAAAACGCAAAACGCAATGATTGTAGATCTGTGTGATGGATTTCCAGAACATCTTGTATCGCTTAAATCGGGACTTCGATTTGTGAGATGTGATTAAAACTCCACAACTTCGCAAATCTGTCAGCATCATTCTTTTGTTTCTTTTTTTCGTTCCCGTCCTTCGATCATCGATACTCATTTCAATTGACGTATTTAAGTTGAATGTTTAACGATAAAATAGACAATTATATATATATACACACACACACACACACACACACACACACACACACACACACACACATATATATATATATATATATATATATATATATATATAGACGTTAGTCAGTTTACAAAAACAATCTTATTGACTCAGATTTCAAACTTCAGCAACACATCTTAAAAATCAGAATTGAAATCAGACTTCAGACTTTAGTACTTTTTAAAAACAAATGCCACCTAAATGTACAAAAGAGATAAATAATATTAAATATTTTAATAATATATTTCATATTATAATTTCTAAAATAGAAAAGTTGATAGAGATAAATATAAATGGAGATTTTAATTTTTAAGCTTCCATTTTAAAAAATAGAGTAAATTACGTTTTTCATCCTTGTGGTTTGTTAAAAAATTTGGATTTCGTCCCTATGATATTTAAATTTCGGTTTTCGTTCCTATGGTTTGTAATTCATTTTTATTTTCGTCCTTGAGGTCAAAACACTACTTTAAGTATGAAAGACTAAAATAGAAATGAATTGTAAACCAAAAGGATGAAAAAGGCAATAAAATTTATATCATAAGGATGAAAAAGGTAATAAATTATAAACCATATGGATGAAAATCGTAATTTTAAACCATAAGAACGAAAATAGAAAATTTCCACAAACCATAGGGACTAAAAACGTAATTTACTCTAAAAAATATAGAGTGAATTACACTGGTGGTCCCTGTGGTTTGTCCAAATTTTGGATTTGGTTCCTAAAATAAACTAACTACGATGGTGGTCCCTAACTTTTTAATTAACTTTCACTCATGGTCCCTTTTGTATGACGGCGTTAGTTTTATCCATCACATTCTTTAAATACAGGGGCAAATCAGTCTTTTAATAAATAAAAAATCAATTCCTTATTTTAAAACAAGCTACGATTTCAACCTGACTTTATCTTCAAGATGTGGACTTTCACCCATTGTCCCTCTCACTCCAGACTTTCTGGCAGCAGACTCGCTTCAGATACCAACGGACTTTCCATAGTTGATGACAATGGCGACCGTGGTGGTGTTACAGCCACAATCAATTTCTTTTAATGGCAACGCCTCCATTTTCACTCTTACAAAGCCATCAAGATTTCTTTCACCATTTTCAACTAGCACCACAAAATCTTAAATTGCTTCATAATCGCTCTTGGGTTCTTCAATTGCTTCATGTTTTTTCTATTTTGGTTCCTCTCATCCACGTGGGTTTTTCATGAGTGGAAAGTTTATCATGGGACGGTGTTTTCATCTCAACAAGATATATGGTTTTCTTCACATCTATACATTGTGCTCTCTCTCTAAAATATATAGCACACTCTCTCTCTAGAGTTAATTTTAGATATAGATTGTGAGATAGACGAACCTTTCGATTTCTCCATTGTTATCTTCATTTCCAAGCATTGTACTCAACATCATGATAGTGGACTTCTCGGTAGTCTCCTCCGCCCGTGGTTTTTCCCGTTTTCGGGTTTCCATGTAAATACGATTTCTCGTTTATTTTTCTGCATTTGATTTACATATGTGCGTTGGTGTTTCCGTTATTTGGATTATTTGTTCGTCGAAGTTCTCGATAGTTAATTTTGTTTTCCGTTTGAATCAATACGGTTCTCACTTGGAGTATTGGTTTTGGGTTGGTTTCAAGACGTTTACGGTTCGAGTTTTACAACACTAAAATCTTCATCTCCCATGTCCATTATATCAAGTCAAAACGATACTCTCTGGCGACATGATCTTTTCAACAAGCAAACACCGTGCTACAAATTTTCAAATCAATTTCACAAAAACTGGAATTAGAACTGGAAACTGGAATCAAAGAGTTTATGATTCAAAATGTGAACTAAATTAGCTCCATGTTCAAATCATACTCATAAAAACGAAAATGAGAGCAAGAAATTTGAGATTCGGAAGTGAAAGAGGAACTGGAATTAAAGAGCTTCTGGTGCAAAATGTGAACTAAATTAGCTCCAATTTCAAATCAAACTCACAAAAACTATAATGAGAGCATGAAATTTGAGGTTTGGAATTGGAATTAGAATTGGGATTGAAGAGCTTAATGTGGGTCTAAAGTCAAATAAAACTCATGGAATTGGAGTTTCCAGACAACCACAACGACGATCAAGAAACACAAAAATTCAGAAATCAAATCGAATTGATGACTTGACAGGGACGATCGGTTATGAGAGGGACAATCGATGAGAGGGTTGATGGGTGAAAATCCACATCTTGAAGATGAAGTCACGTTAGCTTGTTTTGAAATAAGGAATTGATTTTTTATTTACTAAAAGACTGGTTTGCCCTTGTATTTAAACAATGTGGTGGATAAAATTAACGCCGTTAGACAAGAGGGACCATGAGTGAAAGCTAATTATAAAGTTAGGGACTACCACCGTAATTAGTTTAATTTAGGGACAAAATCCAAAATTTGAGCAAACCACAAGGACCACTAGTGTCATTCACTCAAAAATATATTAAAGATGCATTAATGCTCTAAATATGCTTACAAAGAAAAATAAGGCCTTTGTGGCTCGCATTTTGAGGGAATTTTGGCAGAGCATATGGGATTTGACTGTCCATCTTTTTCAAACACGAATCAGTAATTGTTGCCCAACATCTGCGGGTTGGGTTGGGCGGGTTGAGACGTTTTTACAACCCAACCTAATTATGACGGTTTGGAAAATCTCAACCCAACTCAAACCATTCAAAAATATAACCCAACCCAACCCTTGCGGGTTGGGTTGGGTTGACGGGTTAGTAATATACGTAAATTTGTCGATTGAAATACGATAAATAATACTAAAATTATTCTCAACAAAGTTATTAGTTATTACAATTAGGGCTTGTTCGTGTTCGTTCGTTTAACTTAACCGAACAAACGAACGAACACGAACGGTAAACGAATGATTTTTTTTTCACAATATATAAATATATTTATATAATAAACAAACATAAACAAACGTAAACAAACATAAACAAATGTAAACAAACATAAATAGATCCAAACGAACGAACATTAACGAACACAAATGAACGAACGTTCACGAACATAAATGAACGAACGCGACCATTGTTCATGTTCGTTCATTTAACTAAACGAACAAAAAAACGTGTTCATGTTCGTTCATTTATTAAATAAACGAATATAAACGAACTTCCCGTCAAACGGTTCACTGAACGTTCGGTTCGTTTACAGCTATAATTACAATAATCCAATTATAAATTAAAATCCATAAGTCTTAATGTTAATTTGGGTTGTGAATAAACTGCATATTATATATACATATATATATATAATATAATTTTATTAAAAAAAATATAGCGGCGGGTTGGCGGTTTGGGTTGGGTTGAGTTTTCCTAACCCAATTTCAACCCTTCTAATTAGCGGTTTGACGATTTTGCGGTTTTGCGGGTTGGGTTTAATTGGGTTGGGAGCGGGTTAGGTTGGTCGGGTTTCGCGGGTTGACGATTTTATGTACACCCCTACCAACATCTATGGGTAAAAGTGCTTCATTCTAATCATTTAATTAATCATATTTATGATATGAAAATTAAGAAAATTACCTTAATCTTTTTTAAAAACCATGTTTGATAATCATAAAGTCATCTGACATGTCAATTATTTTTATCAAACGTCAATAGTTATCAACTAGTAATTTATATCTATCAGCTAGTTTATAACCTTGAAGATTAGCTCAACTGACAAATAAATGTTAAGTCATAGGGCTCTTCTTCAAAAGGGACAGTAAGTTGAGTCTCCTCTGTTGGAAAAATTAGTAAAAATTTGTGTTTTTTTACTAACTTTGGACATATTTAAATACATATATATGTAGTGTATATATATAACTCTTAGTGGGCTTGTGTTCTCTTATATGAGGGCTTCGAAACGATATATCGTGTAACTGAAACGGAATATGTGTGAAAGAGATATCGATGCTCAAAGTTGAGTACTTGGGATAAATTGGTAAAAATCAAGTGGGTATTCGTAAGCTAAATTCTCAATCGACACCCCCCTCTAGGCACGGGTAGGTGTTAGAGTAAAACCATTCAATGAGCTTATAAACCCCTCACACTTCCATGGTTATAAACCCTTAAATGTTTGCTCCTTCTTCCTATGTGGGACACTTTCCCACACCCACTTGGTTTTTTTTTTCTAAGTACTCAACTTTGAGTATCGATATCTCATTTACACACACTCCGTTTTGTACACATTATATATCGTTTCGAAGCTCTCATATAGAAGAACACAAACTCACTAAGAGTTAATTATATATAATACATATATATGTATTTAAATGTGTCCAAAGTTAGTAAAAAACATATATTTTTACTAAATTTTCCAACAGATCCTACTATTTAAGCCAAGGACTCGACAAGTTCTTGGATATAACTTCTTTTTTAATTATCAATGTTAGTGTATATATGTGTATAAGGCACAAGCCCATGGGCCCATATAGTTTATGTATATAAATACCTTGTATCTTCTAGTCTATGTTAATCTTTCTCATTATTACTTTGTCATATTGTAAGTTTATTCTCTCAATCAATATATCGAAGTCTCAAGCCTTCAGCATATTCATCATCTCTTTCAATCATCATCATCTTCTAACAATCAAGATTGGGTCCACGATGGACTAAACCACGACCAATCTTTGTGCATCTTTAATCTTAAATACGAATGTTGCAACAAAAATTAATCTTAAGGTTTTATTAATCGTATTTTAAAGGTCAAAAGAAATTGGAAAAAAATAACCTTCAGATATTTTTAACATTTAAAATACTTTAAATAAAAATAGTTGTATTTATTTTGTTAAGATTTTTTAGTGAGTTTAATAGAATGGGACCCATCTAACATCATATGAGTCATGCAATGACGAACATTTATTACAAACCAAGTCGTCAAAACACATAGTTAATTGCAGTGGAAAACAATAAAATTAATTTTGAAAATAAGATAAACATAAGATTATTTTTAAGTTCAAAAATGAAATCGATAATGCTTGAGACAAAATGATAACATATACTAGCTTTTTTCTTTACTTCAAATTTGTAGGGACATACAAATGCCGAGACCCCTTTTGAATATGGATTTTTACTTATGCAAACCATCGGTATTTAAAAAGAATTGTCAAAACTAATTGACATTATCAAGATTTATATGATTAAGGCGTAAGATAGAATAGAATACTGGCATATGCATGTAAAAACAAGGTTGTCTAAATTATAAGATATCACATAAAATGGTTATTGCATGTATAATTCTTATTATTACACACGACAAAAAAGAAACAGTGTTTATGAAGGACCACATAAAGACTCGTGTTTCTAAAAGTTTGTCCCAACAAAAATAAATCATGTAAACACGTCCTGCACATATCCCAATCATGTGAACATTTGACTTCGACAAACACAATTATTGCTCGGTATAACTTGCTTCAGTGGTTATACTTCACTCAAGATAACCTAAGGCCTCAGGGGGCTTTTGGTTCACAGGATTTTGGAAGAATCTGATGGAATTAGAATGACAAATTTCATTTGCTCACTTCTCATGACTTGTTTGGTTGGCAAAACGAAGTGAAATACCCTTAGGCGCGTTTGGTTTGCCGGAATAGATTGGATTGGAGGGATTTGGATTTTAAATCCATTTCAATCACGTGTTTGGTTTGCAGGATTGTCCAGATTTGAAATCCTATGATTTCTTTGAAATCCCTCCAACATAGGATTTTAAAATCCTAAGGGAATGACTAGATTTTCAAAGGATGTGTATATAATAATGTTTAAGAATATGTTAAAAACACTTGTTTTCTAATAATCAGTTAAATAAAAGGTAATTTAATTATTTTTATATTTTTTTCATAATTTTTTAATATTTTTTTATAAATAATGGAATTCAAATCCATTCCAATCCTACAAACCAAACACACAAAAGGATTCTAAATCCTCTCAAATCCAAATCCCTCCAAATCCAAATCCCTATATGAAATCCAATCCATTGCATTACATTCATACAAACCAAATGGACCCTTACCCGTTGGTTAGACGGAATTTTTTTGAGAAATTTACATTTCATGGAAGGATTTGGAATATTTGATGTGTTTGGTTTGTGGGATTTTGAATGAAATTTAATTCCACTTTTTTTTTTAATAAATCTTGTTCGGTTTGTAGGATTTGTAATGAAATTTAAACATTATGATCATACCTAGTATGCTTCTCTTCAAAAGAATCGAGGAGAACAGAAATGGAGACGCTAATGAGATTATGGTAGATTTGATGAAAGAGGCGGGGTAAAGATGCAAAGAAAACAATTGAAATCCATGAGATTTAGATTTGAAATGACAACCATCTTCAAAGGATTTATAAATCCATCTATTAATTGTGATATTTTATTGAAGTCTCAGGATTTCAAACTCAAACTTTCCTTTAAACCCATGACTGAAATGGAATTCAGTTCTAAATCCATCCAAATCTTATCAAATCCCACACACCAAACGGACCCTTAAGAGTAGCTCAATCGAAAATAATCACATTGTTCAATGATCTACAAGATCGGAGTTGTTTTAACAAGGTTTACACATTGGGTTTGCTCTCAATTGCTTATTAGTTTGAGTTCCCTACTAAAGGTTGTCCAAGTATTTAACTTTAAATAAAATAATATATTTCAAAATTAAAAGGATAAAAACTATAGAATATCCTTAGAGATGGTACATTTATCATGAAGAAGACCATAAAGAAAATGATAACCTCAAGATAAACAAGTTGAGGAAGAAGGGTCATGAAATTATATGTGGATGCTACCTCATTCAGGTCATGCTTGACCCATCATGTTTGTGGGTGATGCCCACACCTACCATCATATGAACATGACATGTATACTCTATGTTACCTATACATATATACATACATATTATCTTGTCTTAAATCATATATATAATAATAAACCTAATATTTTCTTACAACATCTTGTATTTTTCTTCAAAGTTTTGATCTTGTATGAATATTTTTTCAGAAATATAATAACAACAATGACGGGTGTATAAGCCTTTTATTTTGTGTTTAACTATAAATATTTTGAATTTATGTATAGCAAGAAAAAAAAATAAAAACTTGTCACGAGTTTAATAAAATTTTAAAAGCTCTTTAATTATTTTTCACATATTTGGAATATTTTAATACATTTATTGTGGACTTTAAAATATGTCAATTAAATAATAATAATAATAACATAAATTCATCAAACAAGATAGAACTTTATTTTCATTCTTATTTTGAAGAACCAACTTTTAAAGCATGAAGAAAATTAAAATTGGCTTATTTTAAATTTCCCAAAATTAGATATTTTCAAAGTTCGAGGTTTGAAAATTGGTCCCCTAAAATACAAAACCTTTGAAAATTGATCTTTTAAATTAAAACCTTTAAAAGAATTTCTCAAAATTAATATTCTAAAAATTAATTCCTCAAAACAAAAATGAATAAGTAACGTTACTTTCATTTTTAATGTAATTTTACATTTAATGATAATAATAAACTTACAAAAACATCTTTAAAAAAATAATATAATTTATATACAAAATTGCACACGGAGAGATGCAATCCCAAGTGGGAAGTGTACAACACAAAAAAATAAAAATAAAATGTCTAATGAGTAATGAGCCATGGACCCCCACCCCTAAAAACCATCTTTCTCAATAACCCTCTATATAAAGAAACTCATCTACCATTCTCTGCCATAATATTCTTCAACTCAACCACATCTTTCTTCTAATCACAATAATCCCACTTCAAGAAAACCACTAATCCCATCTCTCACTCTTTCAAAATCAGTCAAGTTTCATTCTTGGTTCAATTCTCACTATCATCATAAACAAACACATTTTACGTTTTCGAACATCGAGTTTCGTGGTCGGTTTCCATCTCGAGAAGTTAAAGAATCGGATCGAAATGAAGATGATGGGGAGCGATAGCATGGGAAGATCAAAGAGAAGGGTGTCAAGTAGACTTGGAGGAATCCTTAAAGAGCAAAAGGCAAGGCTTTACATCATAAGGAGATGTGTTGTGATGCTTCTTTGTTATCATGATTGATGATGATTCTTTAGATTTCTCTTCTTTAAATAGTTTGTAAATAGATGATATATATGGCTCAAGAGCTTCACAATTTTGTAACCCAACATCTTGGCCTCTAATGGACTTCAATGTATATTAGATTGGTAATGTTTATTTATTTCTTTGTTGTCTTATTTTTAACTTTGAGTGTCGAATGTACTGCTTTTAAAGCTCTGATTGAATCTTTGAAGCTGGTGTTGGAATATTCGTTTCAAACTAACCATCATTCTTACAAAAAGTTCACAAGAATAACCAAAATTTGACAAGTTATGAACATTTAAATGTAAAAAAAGAAATCACACTGAAAAACTTATGCAAAACTTGCTCATTCTTGTAAAATGTAACTATCTTCCGTTTTGAATGAAATTGTAACAATTAATCACTTGTGTATCTCACAAGCAACATTCCTTTTTGAGAAATGTTTAATAAAATGATTTATTATCAATGGTCATCGTTACAAAATAAATTGATTTTATCTATTTAGATGCAACATTTTCTTGATTTGTTTTTTTTTTGCAAAAGGGTAGTTCAAATCTTACAGAAATGATCGTGAGTATGATAATAACTTTGATTGCTATAGATTGTTTATAAATGGTGTTTTATTTGATTCAGAAATTAAAATAATTTTTTCATTTCCAAAATGTTCAAGAAAGTCATAAAAAAAATTTAGTAGTTGTCAAACTGTAAAAACCCAAAAACTCAAAGGCATTCATAAAATAAAATCATGTCAAAACGGCCCCAAAATCACAGGTCAAATTACATCCCAAAAGTTTACAGCCAGTAAACACCTCCACAACTGAGATTTATAAATAAACCAATTCTGGAAAGTCTAAGGAATTGAACTACATAGAGCCATCTCCAACTTCACTATCCAAGCTCACATCTTGCTATTTCCCTTGCTATAGCTCTCATTAGCATGCTTACCTAAAAGGATTTTCAGTTTTATAAAAAGCGAGAGTTAGACCAGAGGTCTAGTGAGATCCCTCAAATACAAACAAACACCAACAAAATCTTAACAAGTATTGGGAAAAAAGAAATTGTATTGAATTGATAAAAGATAATTGATTTATAACAATGAAGGAGAAGACACCAATATTTATACACGGATTGCAAGCCCTACAAATAAGGAAATAAAAAGAATGGCTGGAAACAGGGGTGTAAAACGAGAAGATATCCTCTATATTGGGAGAGGATGTTGTAAATATTTGACAGATCCCACAAATATTTTTGATTAAAAACATTCCTTTTTTTCTAACTCTCCCCCTCAAGTTGAATAGTGGGATCTTCAAAATTCAACTTGTCCAAACAGTTGCTTAAGATTCTCCCACCAACAACTTTTGTTAGAATGTCAGCAAGTTGGTCTTCAGATCGGACAAACGGTAGTTCAATGATCCGGCCTTCAAGTTTTTCTTTAATGAAATGTCTATCCACTTCTACATGCTTAATTTGATCATGTTGTACCGGGTTCTCTGATATTTGAATTGTGGCTTCATTGTCACACATAATCCTGCTAGTTTCTTTTGGACGAAACCCAATCTCAGTCAGAAGCTTTCTTATCCATAATACCTCTGCCAATCCCTGTGCTATTCCTCTAAATTCAGCTTCGGCGCTTGAAAGAGCAACAACCTTCTATTTTTTATTACTCCATGTAACGAGATTTCCACCAACTAGAGTGAAGTAACCTGATGTTGATCGTCGATTTCCTTTGTCTCCTGCCCAGTCCGTATCAGTATACACCTGAGTTTTCAAATGACCATTTGGTTTAAATAGAACTCCATGACCAACGGTTCCTTTGAGATATCTAATAATTCTTACAACTGCATTCATATGGGTAACTTGTGGCTGGTGCATGAATTGGCTAACTGCTCCAACTGCATATGCAATATCTGGACGGGTGTGTGATAGATATATTAATTTACCCACTATCCGCTGGTACCTGTCTCTGTCAGCAAACTCTACTCCATCCTCCATATAAAGCTTTTGATTGATGATCATAGGAGTTTCTGCTAGTTTGCAATCAATCATCCCCGTTTCTGCCAATAAATCCAGGACATATTTTTTCTGACAAATGAAGATCCCTTGTTTTGATCTTAGTACTTCAATTCCAAGGAAGTACTTAAGTTCTCCTAGGTCTTTCATCTCGAATTCGGTGAATAAGCTCTCTTTTAACTTTGTTATTTCTTGTTTATCGTTTCCTGTAATAATCATGTCATCGACATAGATTATTAAGCAGGTCACAAACTTTCCCTTTTGCTTAAGAAAGAAGGTATGATCTGAGTCACTTTGTTTAAACCCATATTTCTTCATTGCTAGGGTGAATCTGCCGAACCAGGCTCTAGGGGATTGTTTCAACCCATACAGAGATTTCTTTAGACGACAAACTTCCCCAGGTTTAAAGTTATCTGAGAAACCGGGTGGGGCTTTCATATAAACCTCCTCCTTTAACTCTCCATGTAGGAAAGCATTTTTAACGTCAAATTGATGAAGTGGCCAACCTTCATTTGCTGCTATTGAGAAGAGAACCCTGATTGTGTTGATCTTTGCAACTGGAGAGAACGTCTCAAATAATCGATCCCATATGTCTGAGTGTAGCCTTTAGCTACTAACCGGGCCTTATGCCTTTCGATCATGTCGTCTGGTTTATATTTAATTGTAAAGACCCATCGGCATCCTACCGGTTTCTTTCCCTACGGTAGAGCACATTTCTCCCATGTTCCGTTTTTTACCAATGCTTCCATTTCGGTTTCCATTGCACATTTCCAGTTTTTTGATTTCAAGGCCTGCTCTATATTAGTAGGGATTTCTTTGGAATAGAGACTTGCAACAAACGCCTTTGCTCCCTTGGATAAGTTTCCTTTAGCTATGTTGGCCATAGGATATTTTGAGCTTCTAGACTCCTTTTCTGGCGAGTATCGTTTCGGTGGAATTCCTCTGTTTGCTCTTGGTGGTAACACATACCTTCCTGATACTGCTTCTTGTATGGGTTCGGCATGTTCCTGTAATCCTTCTTCAACAGTTTGTTCTGTTTCTTCTTGACAAGTAGCATTAATATCATCGATAAGCTCGATATGTTCAACAAAGTCAGAAGGTTGAGGATCACTTACCTCAGGCATCAAGTTGGGATCATCGGGGGCACTGATTTTTGGATTAGATTACATTTCGGGTGATTTGTTATTGGTACTGTGATTGGTACAACTTTCCTCTGATGCTGTAACATATTTCAACCAACTTAGTGTGTCATCTTCTTCCTCCCTCGGACTACTGTGTTGGGAGGAGTAGTAATACTTAGTTTCAAGAAAGTCACAATTCATGGTGGTGAACATGTGACGTGTCTCGGGATTATAACATCTGAACCCCTTTTGGTTAACTCCATAGCCAACAAAAACATATCTTTCAGCACAAAGATCGAGTTTACTTCGATGAGATTTGGGTATGTGGACAAAATCTGTGCAACCGAAGACCTTTGATTCGAGTGTAAAAACAGGAGGAATTTTGGTATATTCTTCCAAAGTTTCTAATGGGGTTTTTAGCTTGAGGATTTTGGTTGGGAGCCGGTTAAGAAGGTAGGTGGCTGTAGCCTGGGCTTCAGGCCAAAAAAATTTAGGAACCTGGTATTCAATTAGGAGAGCCCTAGTCATTTCTAACAGAATACGGTTCTTTCGCTCAGCGACATTATTCTGGTCTGGAGTGTGAGGACAGGTAGTTTGATGAATTATTCCTTTGGATTGAAAAAATTGTTTCATATGTGTGTTAACAAATTCCCCTCCATTATCAGATCGAAAAATCTGAATATTCTTTTGAAACTGAGTTTGGATCATGGCATGGAATATGGTAAACTTATCAGAACTTCAGATTTATTTTTTAAGAAATAAATCCAAGTCATTCGTGTGCAATCATCCACAAATATTACGAAAAAACGAAAGTTTTGCCCCCCAATAGTAGAAGCAGGACCCCAGACATCAGAATGAATCAATGAAAAAGGCAATTCAACCCTCGTGTTATTTGGTTTAAATGTTTGTCTGTGGCTTTTAGCCAATACACACATTTCACAAGGGGATGTACTATTGGAAGGAAAAAGTTTAGGAAACAAAATATGTAAATAACCCGTAGATAGATGTCCTAATCTTCTATGCCATAACCATGCTTCCCGTTCTGCAGATCCATGACCCAACATCACAGTACCGTTTTGAGTCACCTCATCCATATAATACAATCCATGTCTTTCAGTGCACGCCCAATGATCCGTCCCGTCCTGATATCCTGTAAGAGACAAAAAGTAGGATGCATAAGAACTGAGCAATTTAGTTCTTTTGTAACATGGCTTATTGATAACAGTTTATGTGATAGAGAAGGAACATATAGACAATTAGAGAGTCTAAGCTTTGAAGAAATCTCAATTGTTCCTCCCGTTTTTGCATCCATTTTTCCTCATTTGCAGTTTGTATGTCCTTTTCTTAGGTTTGGATAAGGATGTAAGGTCAGACAGATCAGAGGTCATGGTATCGGTCGCCCACAGTCAAATATCCATGACTTGTTCTGCTTTCCAACATGATTTTGAGCCATATTTGCATTTCCACTGTATTTTGGGTATCGTTTGCAAATTTCAAAGCTTTCTTTTATAAAAGTGGAAAAATTAGACTGAGGATAAGATGGGGTTATCGAGACTTCTCCCTCAACCCCTATTCCTGTGCACATTGAAAATTCATCACCTTCTCCATTGATCCCAGCCGCCGCCGCCAACCCACCAAATTCGGTGCTCCAGTTACCGTCGTTAGCGCCGGTTATTTCCCTTTTGTTGGCGGTGGAAGTTTTTCCCTTTTCCAGTCCCGTAGCTTTGGTGCCCTTCTTGTGACCATCAGACCACCACTCGGGATATCCGACGAGTCTGAAGCATTGGTCCTTGGTATGCTTTGTCATACCACAGTGATCACATTTGAGGTGGGATTTGTCATCTCTAGGCACCGATCCAGGCTTTTTTTCATCACCTCGGCGGTACCCTTTTGTTGCGAGCCCTAACCCTTCCATCTCGGTAGCTATTAGACCAGCTGTTATGCCCTGTGTGTCATTGAGAGTTTCTCCTAAAATGTTTTGGTGAGCAGCCTCCTTGCGAATAGTGGCATAGGCGGCTTCCGCCGTCGGAAGTGGTTCTAACCGGAGTATTTCCCTTTTTATGGGGTCATACTTCCGATCAATGGTGTTTAAAAACTGGAAAAAAATTTGTTCAAACCGAATTTTTGAGTATTGTTGGATATCCGCTGGACACGTCATCGGATTTGGATCGATCCGATCAATCTCCCCCCATACTCCTTAAAGTGTGATCCAAAATTCTTCGAGAGATCTGTTGTTTTGTTTGATGTCATTAGCTCTGACATGGAGATTGAAAGTATGTAGCTTGTCTCGTCCACTACTGTAGGTGACTACCAAGGCATCCCACAGTGATTTGGCTGTAGGAAACTCAGTTAGGTTGCCCGCAAGAGCAGGTTCGATGTTTTGAATTAACCACGAAAAAACGACTAAGTCGTCTTGTTCCCACTGCCGTAGGTTTCATGCTCTCGATCCAGTGGGTTTGAGGTTAAATGATTCAACAGGCTTTTTGATCTTCCGCCTATGGCGACCCGAATCATCCGGGTCCATAGTGCATAATTTTGACTATTAAGTTTGAGATTGATCTGTAAATTATCGGATAGTTTTGGGTTTTTTGGCTGGGAATTTTTCAGAAGATTGGTTAGTTGTAAGGTGAGGTCGTTACCCGAGTTACCGTCGTTGGACATGGTGACTCAGCAATGACTAGATGTAAGTTGGGTAGATGAGGAGCAGATTAAAAACCAGGCTCTGATACCATCTTAACAAGTATTGGGAAAATAGAATTTGTATTGAATTGATAAAAGATAATTGATTTATAACAATGAAGGAGAAGACACCAATATTTATACACGGATTGCAAGCCCTAGAAATAAGGAAATAAAAAGAATGGCTGGAAACAGGGGTGTAAAACGAGAAGATATCCTCTATATTGGGAGAGGATGTTGTAAATATTTGGCAGATCCCACAAATATTTTTGATTAAAAACATTCCTTTTTATCTAACACAAAATACCATCAAAGATGGATTACAAAAAGTTAGAAATGATTCACACATTAAACTTTTATGCACACTTTCAACACATGTAAATGGCACATGCTTATGGTCAAGTTCACCTGTGAAAACGTGTTCGGGCTCACACCTGCCCTTAGATAAATGCCATGAAACGAATTCATGCATTTTAGTTGGGTCACACCTCCTATATAAAGCCATCACATGTTCATCCGCTCACAATGAATGCACACTTTATTAATGATCATATTTTAAATCATGCAATTTTCAAACACAAGATAGGCATATCATTAAAGCAATTTACATAATCAATGATCATTTATAAAAGTAGAAAGGTAGGAAAATTCATCTGAAGTCCAAGCCTAGATCACACACCGTAGGCTAAGGATTTCCAAACCGAACACCTGAATTGAGGTGATCAAACGAAGGTATTAATACCCCAATTATACTCACTAAGGCTTACAATTAACTCCCCTAGCTGCTAGACTAAGCAGCAGCCCCAAAATAGCCCTTGAACCAAATCCGAAAAATCACTACACAGTGACTTTGCGTGGCCTGGCTCGCGGCCTCAAGCCACATAGCTACCCACGTAATTCTTTATCTCCACGCACAGGTTTAGTTCGGGAATTCCAACTCCAGAACCAAGTTTCAGTTGTTTTCCCATCGATTCAAGGTAAAAAAACTCATTATCAAACTCACTTATATCCTTTCCCAATTCTTTCTAACCCAATCTAATCAACATATTAAGGATTTAAGATCTAAAAGATAGGATTACTCCATTTTATGGGGTTTTCAATCAATTCCATCTCCAAGACTTCAAGGGTGATTGATTTTAATCAAAGGTTTTCAAAAGAGATTGATTAATTAAGGGTTTCCACCTAAGAAGGTCATAAATTAACAAAATACAAACCCATTTCGTAAGAATTTTCGAATCCTAAGTTAAACCCAAATCAAGTTACCAATCATGAAGGAAATGTGCATAGATGAGATGGTTCTTATCAGGAATGAATGATGGTATATACCTTGCTATACTTCCAATCAGCTCTTCTTCTTCATCCTTTCTTGCTTCATGATGCACACACACGTACACACTAATCTTTACCCGATTCCAAAATTGAGAGAAGCTAGGCCTTCTCTCTAATTAAGTTGCTATTTACACTTAGGTCCCTGGAAATAGAGCCAATAACCAGATCACCCTCCAACTTCAAATGAAAGTAAAGAAAATCACAACTTGGGTTATTACACAAACCTGTTTCACTTTTGTTAGATAACTGATAGGAGGTGAATAAGATGTTATTGTTTTACTTATGATTCTTATTGTATTTTACATTTTATAAGCATTAAACAAAATACAGTTCACAAAATATAATAAAAGCATTTCAATTACAAACGAGGAAAATTAAATGCTTTGAGAAACAACCTAGAAGTTTAATTTGGTTTGGAGCTCATGTCTTAGTCCACTTTCTTCGATATCGTCTCTAGTGGTGATTAAGTTAAATGTGATACTGAACGATGAAAACATAATTGATATAATTTGGATAGTCCCTCAACATTTCACTCAAATTGGTATTTTGGTCTCTATATTATACGGTTGCATTACAAAATAACTACATCACTTACCAATGGATACAATAAGATCAGTTGATTATCATCATACACAAACATTATAGTGTACACTGCCAAAAACAGGTTTTATAAATACAAGGGGTTTTCTCCTATATCACTCTCAGATATTTATGATAAACATAATCAAGGAGTGGAAGGTGTTTAAATTTCAAAATGAGATTTCAAATATATTTTATAGCCAAGGTTGAAAATTTCCCGGGGACAATTTGAAAGTCCGATCAGACACGATCTCAACATACAAACTAATAAATCTAAAAGTACTTATGATAATTTGACGATATATTCGGAGAAAAATCAGCTAGATACAGTGTTTGTGTAGAAGTCTAGTTAAAACTATCTAACATCAAGTTTAACCAAATCTTTTTTCTAAAAAGCCAAACTTTTCTTTAAGTAAGTGTCATATCAAATTTCTTTTCAATATAATGAACCTTACACAACCATATTGTTTTCCACGCAATATTATAAAATTCTTTGACATAATGTGTTTCATCATTTAATACTTGAATATCGTTTTCAGTTTGAAATTCAAATCCCTTTGCAAAACATATTTTATTTTATAAGCCCTATATAAAATTTATAAAAACAAATCACTTTATTTTGATTTTTCATTAAAAAAATTATCTTATAATAGTTTTCTTGGACTTAATAATTTTCATACGTGTTCGATTTTACAACATGAAATGAAAGTTTTGATAGAAAATATATCATGTATTCTCCTTGCTATTCATTTCCTTTTCCTCTTAAAAAGTTTCAAAACCACATTTTCAATTTGTTTTTCCTTAATGTTCCTCCCCTTTTTTTTTCGGAAAAAAGGTTTTGAACACACAGTGTTAGCGGATGTTAATTGATACATAACAAAGAGAAAAATCTCATAATCAATATATAAAACCTTAAATCATAGTTATTCGATTAACTTTAATTAGAGTAAATTACATCGTTGGTCTCTATGGTTTGCTCAGAATGGATATGATCCTTATTTTAATAAGTACACCGTTGGTCTGTGTGGTTTAAAATGAGCTTCTAATGAATAGCTAAACTGACCAAATTGCCCCTTGAGTTAACATATTGGAGTTAACAGAGTTAGGGGAAGGGACCCAACTCGTACCGAAATACAAACCACAGGGACTCTCAATGTACTTATTTCAAAATAGGGACTATATCCAAATTCTGAGCAAACCACAAGAACCAATGGTGTAATTTACTCTTTTAATTATGAAAACAATATTTGCAAGAGTAAAGTTCACTTTTGCTCCCTGACGTTTGTCATTTTCAACATATATTGTCCCTAAATTATCGAAACTCGGATTTGATCCCTCATGTTTGTCATCTTCCTTTGGTTTTGGTCCCACCCACTAACGCCCGTTAACTTTTTCCGTTATATGCAATTAAATGAGGGGTATTTTAATCACTTAGAAATTTCCTTAGTTTTCTATTAAAAAATATCATATTTGTTTTTGTTTATTTTTATTATTATATATATATATATATATATATAATACATATATGTGTATCAGTGTATTGAGAGAGAGAGACAGGGCGAGAGATCGGTCCTAGACCCCTGCCCCCCGATGCTTCCTTCCGTTCAATGAATCCCACCGCCGACCGCCATCCCCAGCCGTTCAACTTCCCACCGCCGACCGCCATCCCTACTGACCACCATATCCAACTCCGACCTCAACTTCATCTTCATCTTAAACTTCCATTTTCATCCACATTCTCGTTCAAACCCATCGAAATTTTGAAGCAAACCCCAAAATTACCCCCCCCCCCCCCTCATTGTGTCTTTTTCCACAAATCATCACCACAAACACAAAGAGTAAGGGGTGTAAATGAGACGAGACAACTCACGAGCTACTCTAGATTGACTCGGTCAACACTCGACTCGAATAGGCTTGACTCGAATTCGAGCTCGACTCGAACTAGAGTTCGACTTGACATACTAACGAGTCGAGTCAAGCGACCTGATACTCTACTCGATAAGCTCGTGAGATACTCGAATATATTTATGTTCGTTAATGTTTCTTCATTTGTGTTTGTTAATGTTCGCTTATTTGTGTTCTTTATGTTTGTTTAATAAACTAAACAATAAAATATTTAACAAATTAACAATTGAATAATGAATATTAATTAATAACAATAATAATAATAATAAATACATAATATTTTTCCATAAAAAATAAGAGTTAATTACATGATTGGTCCTGTGGTTTATGTGTTTTAACACTCTGGGTCTCTACTTTGAAATATCTATGGATTACATCCTCGTGGTTTGCATTTTATAACGCATTGGGTATCTGACTACTAACTCTGTTAACCTTTTATGTTAAATAGTTTAAAGAGAGGGGTATTTTAGTCTTTTTAGTAGTTTCTTTATTTTTCTATCAAGAATTTTTCTTTTTTCTTTTTTTGATTTGACATTTTTTATGTTACCACCCCATCACCTCCCCAGTACCCTCTTCTCCGATGAATTCTACGGTGAAACTCTTGGTCCCGAAATCAACCAATAGTGTTCCTCAACTCTTCTAATTCAAAACCCATAACCAAAATCAAGATTCAAACCTATGAACAACAACAAAACCCATAACCAAAATCAAGATTCGAACCTATGAACAACAATTAAAACCCATAACCAAAATCAAGATTCAAACCTATGAACAACAATAAGAAATTTATATAATTCATTCAAAGGATTTGCAGTACAAAACTATACATAATCAAAACCTAATCAAACTTAGATAACTGAAATCAAAACTTTAAATGGAAAGTTTGGAACCGTAAAATCAAAAAGCTCAAATTTGCATCCCCAAATCTGCAGTTCAAAAACCACAAAACGATCGACCGGCTTCAAAAACCCAGATCTCGATATTCAAACGGAGCTTCAAAAACCCAGATCTCGATCTTCAAACCCAACTTCAAAAATCGAAATCTAACTTGCTTAAGAAACCTAGAACTCAAGTAGGAATAATGGGGAGAGGGCCGGAGTAACGGTGGAGTTGGTGATGTTAGTGAATGCCCAAAAGTTAATCATACGATTATTGTAATTTTGAGTTTTGTTTCATGAAATTAATAAATAAATAAATAAAAGGCATTGCCCAATTTATTATGTCTATGTTATATTCTGTGTTTTAATTATTCATAATAAATAACCTTAGAATAATGTATTCTAAATGTCCCTAGTTAAATATTATTTTGGGTTTTAAGGTTGAAGTAATATGATAATTGTTAAGTCTGATTTTTTAGTAATAATTGTATTTATAGTCTTGGTCAAATACTGTGTCTAATGACGTATACTTTGTTGTTTCTGACCAAGGGTATTTAAGTCCCTTTGGTCTTGTTCCTTGTAAGAACCTTCACGCATATTAAATACATCTGTCACTTTACGCTTTGATTGCTCTCTCTCTCTATTTTCTCTCTCTAGGATTCATTGATATTAGACTCACAATTGGTATCAGAGCCATCTGAATCTTGAGAGGATTGAGAGATTTCGTTTTTAGATTCTGAATTTGTGATTTAATCCGAAAATTTGATTGATTTTCTTGAATTTTTCAAGAAAATCTCGTTTTTGGATTTTTAATCAAATTCGATCTGTTTTTTTGAGTGAATTTCTTTGCAAATTGGTTTGTTGGATTCGAAATTGATAGGAGAACATCTTTGATTCACATCGATTTGCAAGAAAAACATGTTTTGATTGTCAATTTTGAGTTTTAGAGCTTTTCTGAAAAACTCGTGTTCACGTACTGTTTCATTCGTGAAATTTTGAATTTGTGGATTTTAATCGAAAAGTTTGATTGAAAAGTGTTGAAAATTTGTTTTCGAACGTGTTGATGTAAGAAAATTACGTCAAAATCAGTTTTGAAATCGAGTTTTTAGAAGATTTTGTGGTTTTTCTTCGGTTTGCGCTAGATCTCTACTTTTGCGCAAGTTCATAGTACTTTGCGCGAGTTCTTCTTTTGAATTGCACGATCTTCCTTATTTTGTTTCAGTTTGTTATAGGTTCTCGCTTCATCTGTGTCACGCAAAGCTTAGTTTGCGTAACCTTCTTCTCACGCAAAGTCACATTTGCGCATCACTTGGATTACACAAAGCTCAGTTCGCGTATCTCTTGGCTCACGCAAACCTCATCTTGCGTCTCACTTGGCTTGCGCAAAGCTCACTTTGCGTCTCCTTCAGGTCACGAGAACTTAAGTTTGCATTTCCTTCGTATAACGCAAAGCTACTTTGCGCCACAGTCTGCTCACGCAAAGCTTACTTTGCGTCTTCAACTACTTGCGAAAAGCTCAGTTTGCGCTTTCTGCCTCTCACGCAAACATCAACTTTGCGCCAGTCTCAGACTTAGAATTTTTTCTGGATTATCTGAAACATGGATTCTGACAAATTTGCTTATCAAGCTCGGTTCTACAAAAGTGATCTTATGATGTCTTTGGGTACAGAAAATCATCCACCAGTGCTTATAGATGAAAATGAGTTTACACAGTGGCAAGATCGGTTCCTGAACTTCATTGAACGACAAAAGAATGGAAATGACATGATGATAATTTTATCTGAAGGACCGTTTGAAAAAACCCAAATTGGCTTCTGGATTATATAAGCCTACTAAAGAGTATTCAAATGATGAGTTGTCTGCATATCAAGCTGATCGTGATATTAAAGCAAATCTGATGCTAGCCTTACCAAACTCTATATACAACAGGATTGATTGTTTCAAAACTCATCCAAATCTGATGTGGCAACAGCTTGAGAAGATTATGCTTGGTTCTTCGGTCGCAACTCAACTCAGGCATACGCGCTACATGAATAACTTTGAAGAATTCAAAGCCAAGGATGGGGAGCCACTGAAAACGGTGTTTGACAGATTTTGTGCCATTATCAATGATCTGAGGAAGATTAAAGTTGAAAAGACTGAGCTTGAGACAAATCTGAAGTTCCTCAACACATTGCAACCAGAATGGAATAAATCATGCCACAGATTGAGGAACGATGTCAGAATCTCCACTATGCAAATCCAAGAACTTTATGAAATTCTGATGACTGATGAGAGCTTGGTGCTTGAGAAGAACAAGAAATCAGTAGTCCCGGTTGCACTCCTCACGAGCCAACTGACTGAACAAGCGTTGTCTGATAACGCTTACACCGGGTCAACTGATGATGATGGTGAGGCTCTGCAGAAAGCGATGATCCTTATCTCTCAGCATTACCAGAAAAAGTTCCAACCACGGTCAGGTTCTAACACTTTTCGCTTCACTTCTGGTTCAACAGTCAAAGTTCCCGAGCCAAAGACTGCTGTCTGCTACAACTGTGGAAAGTCGGGGCACATTTCAAAGGAGTGTCGAGCAAAGAAGGTTAGGGACTCAGCTTACTACCGGAAGAAACTGGAACTGGCTGAAAAGAGAGAGAATGGAACTGCTCTTCTTGCCGAAGAAGAATTCTGGCTGGATCATTCCGACGATGAAGCTGCAAACGTAGAGATTGCTCAGATGTGCTTGGTTGGAGATGATCAGTCAGATGATTCTGATACTGATGAAGATGAGGTATATTCAGAATTTGATTACAATTTTATTGCCTCTCAGATGAATATCATGATAACTGCTTTATCTGATTTGCGTTCACAACTTTTATCTGAAAAGAATTTAAATTCTGAAAAGTCAGATTTGATTGACAAACTGAAAATTTCTTTGAAAGATAAAAAATCTATTTTGGAAAACACAAAAGAAATCTTTCAAAAGAAATTGGATGATTTGGAAAATTCAAATAAGACTTATCTTGAGTCTTTGACTGCTATGACTAATTTAAAAGATGAATTTTCAGATAAAATAAATAAATTAAAAGAAAAGCTTTATCGAAGGAACCAATCTGAACAAACAATTTTTATGAATAAACCAAGGAGTGAAGAAACTTTAAAACAAAGGTGGGGACTTGGTTTTGACAATCCTCATTGTTTAAACAAAGTCATAAACGAAGTTCCTACTTTATATAAATACGATTATCTAACTCTTGCACACTATGCTCCTCAGTTCAAATTTCATTGGACTAGTGAAAATCAAGTGTTAGAACTTGAAAATGAGAAAAGGACAAATAACAAGAAAAAGGAAATACCTTTTGTTTACACAAGCGAAAATGCAAAAATATTTTCCTGAAAAATCAAGGAGAGGAAGAAGAGTTTTAAATGATATATCTCCTATCAAATCTTCAATGTCTGATAATTTTATTGTTCCTTATGCTTCTAATTCTGATAAGGAAAATATTTCTCCAATCATTTATGATTCTAAGAAATATACTCCTCCATTAGTATTAGAGAGTACAATCATCGATCTTGAAGATAAGATAGAAGATCAAAATATTTTAAAGGAAATTGAATCTGATATTATTCTTTCTTTCATGACTTCTAGTCTTGAAGAAAATTTATTTTCTCAAAAACAAGATTCAGTTTCTATTTCTGACCTTTCTTCTGATTCTAAGGAAAATAAAAAGGAAGTTTCAAATTTTAAAATCTTTTCTCAAAATTCTTCAAACTCCGAAGTAAATTCAGATTTATTAGTTGATCAGATTGGTTGCTTGGATAAAATTATTTCTTCTGATTTAAATATTTTGTCTAAAATTCCTGATCATTCTTTTACGCTCAATGATCAGTATTATAAACCTAAGCGTTAAAGAAGACGGTCAAAGAAGTCAAAGAAACAAGATAAAGATATTTCTGACAATTCTAATTCTTCTGATTCTAATTTTTCAAATAGGCCTTTGAGCAAGTCATCAAAGAAGCAGATTTGGAAAGCAAAGCGGACATCTACTGATTCTATGTTTGATGGAGATAGATATGTAGACAGACTTTATAATAGTGATTCATTTGCTTCATGTACTAAAGTTTCAAAATACTCTATAAAGCAAATGTTTCAAATTTCCAAAAATGTCTCATATTCTTCTTCTGATTCTAGTTCAGATGATTATGCTTTGTATTCATCTGATGACTGTGCTTACTATTCTTGTAATCATCTTTCTCGTGCTTCTCATGTCAAATATTATAAATATTTCCCCATAAGAACTGCAACTAACAAACACGGACCCAAATTCAAGTGGGTACCCAAGTCTCAATCTGATTTAAAGTTGCAGGCATCTTATGTTAAGGGGAAGTAAGATAAATAATGGCTTTTGAACACAACAGTTCAAAACCCGGTCTTAAATGTCAAGACTTTGGCTTCTGAGTAATTCAACTCAGAACCCGTGCTTCAAAGAATAGACTTTTAAACATATCAGTTTAGAACTCGTTCTTCATAGTTCTAAGCTTCTGACTGATGATAAACTATGAGTGCATCTACTTTTATTTCCGCTGCATTTAACTTTGATTATGATGTTGTTCCAGTTTTCTCAAATGCTTTTAAATGAATCTGAGCTTTTCAATTCAACCCCTGACTTTGTTCAACCCAATTTTTACAAATGAGACACAAATTTTTTCTACATTGTGTGAAAGATGATATTAATGAATTTTATTTTGTTTCAACTGAATATAAACTTGCCGATCAAATATTTCTATTTTTAAAATTCTTGGTATGTTGTTTTAAAAGTTTAAACCTTTACAAATTTTATTCTATAAAATAAAGTTTTACAATTTTTCTTTCTTTTGAATAAAATGTGTGTCTAGGATAAATTTTCAAGTTGATTTGTTTATATTGAAGTTTTTTAAATGTTCAAATTTCAGTTCTAACAAAAGTCGAAAAGTCAACAACATGTTTGTACCTTTTGTTTTTGCTTTAAAGTTGTGTGATTTGGAATATTTATAGTTTACAATGCTTAGAAAACCTAAAAAGTCGGAATTTTGGATCGTAATGAAAATATGGGCTAAGCACTTAGACGTAAAACTTTGTGTTTGAGATGATTATTAAATTCTTATAAATCAGAAATCTCTAAGTTTAAAAGTTTGTACCTGTGACCTTTCTGGTTTGGGAAAGTAAGTTCTGTGGGATGCTTGTCATCTGGTCCCCTAAGGTCATTTGATCTGGGAGTGATCGAACCCAAATCCTTCTATAGAATCAGATCGAAAGTCATGTTCTACTGGTATGAATGGGTTTAGGATGTGTCGATGTAGCCTTTCTGATCTGGGAAAGTAAGTTCCAAGGGGTGCTTGACACCTAGTCCCCTAAGGCCAACTGGTTTGGGAGTGGCTGACCAAAATCCTACAATAGGGTCAGATAGAAAGTTACGTTTACGGCATGTTCTTTACTTAATAAACTTTTTGATTAAAAAGATGCCAAAGTGCACGCGCTTAAAAGATGCCAAAGAGCACACTCATGTAAAGATGTCATAGTGCACAGCGCTAAAAAGATGCCAATGAGCACACATCTCATGATACTTGGTTATATATTTCTGAGTTGCAATAAACCTGTAAATTTGTGAAAGTCTGAATTTTTGATGGATTAGTGTGATTATTTGCAAAGTTCTCTATTATATTTTTAGAATTGCATTTTCTTGAAGCTAATCGAAGTTCACATGCGAGCACACTGAATAGATTGATGAAAGTTTTTGAAACTGAACATGTCTTAACTTGATATGCAATAAAACTTGTTTCTGTATCCAAATACATACATTTGATTTCATCTGATGGATTTTGTTGTGATATTTTACTAAGTAGAATTTTATTTGTTTCTGTTTAAATTTTTATATATTTAGCCGTTTTAAAATACATATTCAGTATATTTTTCTTTCTACATTGATGTTTCATTCATTGTGTTTTCATATCCTTTTAAATGGGTTTGAGCATTATTCAAGGGGGAGTGAAAAAGGAGAATTTTCTTAATGATCATATATGTTTTTGAGAGGGAGTATCTGATTTTCTTTATATGAATGCTAACTTGAATTGTCATATCTAGTGCATTTGTGTAAGGGGAGTCAAAGAGCTTAAAAAGGTAAAAAATTTCTAAGTCAACTTTGCGCCATCAGTTGGTCGCGCAAACCTCGCTTTGCGCAACCTGCATGTAACGCAAACCTCGCTTTGCGCAACCTGCGTGTAACGCAAACCTCGCTTTGCGCAACCTGCGTGTAACGCAAATCTCACTTTGCGCCACCAGCGTGTAGCGCAAACCTTCCCTGTTTTCTCTGTTTCTTTGATTTTGCAGATCTTAAGCTGTCTCGTCTCAAACATTTGCATGACCAAGTTGATCAAGATCATCAAGGTCATGAGGGGGAGAAAATAAGAGAAGTTAAAGGAGATGATTAAGAGACAAAGAGCTCAAACGTTTATCTGTTGATCAAGATTCGCTCAAAGATTCTATTCTCTCAGCCATTTTAATTCTTTTGTTGTTCTTGCTCCGATCACCACAGTTCATTCAAGATCTTTCAAAAGAGGTGTGTCGTTTAGAGCACAAGCTACTGGTCCAGACTTGTCAAAGGCAGCAAAGACAAATCAAACTGAAAGATGCTGAGAAGAATTTTTCTTGTAAAAGTCAGATTGCTTCATAAAGTCGCTTTTATGGTTCGTGCTGTTTTAGAAGATGATTTTTGAAGACCAAAGCGCTAATGATTACTAAGGGGGAGATTGTTAAGTCTGATTTTTTAGTAATCATTGTATTTATAGGCTTGGTCAAATATTGTGTCTAATGACGTATACTGTGTTGTTTCTGACCAAGGGTATTTAAGTCCCTTTGGTCTTGTTCCTTGTAAGAACCTTCACGCATATTAAATACATCTGTCACTTTACGCTTTGATTGCTCTCTCTCTACTTTCTCTATCTAGGATTCATTGATCTTGGACTCACAATAATGAGTAGCATATGTAGGGATTCATATAGAGATATTGAATCTGCATGTGGATACAAAATGGAGATTTTGTGTATCGGACGTGACTCGCTATGAGAACACTTCATTGGTTGTCATAAGTGTTTCTCATGTGGTCAATATACATGCAATTCTTTGACTTGAGAAATATGGAGTTTGTTATATGTGAGTAAATATATTTTCACATTTGTTCTAATCATTCTGTAACTGGATGACAGATTTATTGTTGGGTATGTTATAAATCACATGGTAGAACTAGCATGTATCGAGATAGGAT
Source organism: Arctium minus (assembly GCA_954870635.1). Classification (NCBI taxonomy): domain Eukaryota; kingdom Viridiplantae; phylum Streptophyta; class Magnoliopsida; order Asterales; family Asteraceae; genus Arctium; species Arctium minus. Next base: position 11,567,431 of record OX941082.1, read on the forward strand.
TTGTCCCTCCTTTATGACGGGAGTGATGTCTCTGAGCCCCTTGATAAATATATACTAAGGAAATGCATGCATGCTCAGATAAATGATATGAGATATCAATTTCTGTTTTTATTTGTATATTCGGGAATCAAGAAACTAGAGATTGGACATAACGAGAATGACACATTCAATGTATCGTGTTCAATCTAGACATCAAGGACAAATGAATTAAATGTGGAAACTAAAATTGACTACAAACCGATAATTTGTTCATTTGTTGTATCACCAATTCTCGTCATTTGGGTGACAATGATGTATTGTAACACCCCGAATTTCCGTTGTGTAATTTTGGTATTCTCATGGTTAAGCTTTTATCGTTAGCTCCGTGTTTGGTTTGAAGTTGTTTTGGATTTTGTGAAGTTTGGGGGTCAAGCAGTGAACTACGCGAGTTACACCGCGACTAGAGGTCGCGGCACAACCCGCGTAACCCTCTTTTTAATATGAGATTTTGAGAACTACGCGAGTTACACCGCGACTAGAGGTCGCGGCATAACCCGCGAAACCCACTGGATTTTTAGGGTTTTTGGGACACGGGCGAGTTATGCCGCGAGTTGAAGTCGCGGCATAACCCGCGTAGTTGCCTGGCCGACATATAGTGAGTTTTCTCAAAATATCTCATTTCTCTCAAATCTTTAATCTCTCTCTCTAGAAGTTTGGTAGCTTATATCAAGTATTTGATCCGAGGTTTCGGTGTAGAAAGCTTCGGTTTGTCAAGAGGGTCGATATCTGGTTCTTCGGGATTTTTCGTATAAACCTATTGGGTGAGTTCCTACTACCATTTTACAAACTTTATACATGTCAAAACCGTTATTTGCGAAATCTGAAGTATTTCTACGGTATGATTTCATGTTCTCTACATTTTGATATAAATGAAGTTTTTGGTGATTTTCGGGGTTCCCGATCAGTTTTGACTAAAATGACGGGTTCCGCCTTATTAAAGTAAAATGATGTTTTGCTTGCACATTATGTGGATATGTGAAAAGAATGTTTATGAACTCTTTTAATGATTTTCATTCTTACCAGAAGTTGAACTGGAAATGACATTTTGTTTATGAAAATGTGTTTATACCATATGTTTAGTTATGGTTGGTCACATATGTTGTTGTGACGAGTCTGTACCATTACTAGTGGATCCCTAGGTTTTGAGTCGACTGTATTATTGGGAGGTTATATTCCCCATTTTGTAACTATGGATGCATATGTTCCTAGAGGGCAACTTGGTACGGTTATGTGAGGCCGGATACTAGCCATGGTTCATAATGATCCTAGTGAAGGAGTATACATTGGTTTTGCTTGGGGCTAGGTCTCACACTTTAGCATGGATTTATGTGTTCGTATCCTCAGATTCCAATTGTTTAGCTCATAACTCGGATTTTGGCTTACTTAGTGTTACGCCACCATCCTTGGTAAAATGGTCCTTTTATCACCGTTTAAGAGTTTTGGACCGAAGAGGCCCGGTTGTGGCGAAATGTTATCTTTACGAACTAAACCTTTATGAAAAGATTTCTTTATGATACCGATGTTTATATCTTTCGAGCTTTATAAACTGTATGTTCTCACCAGGCTTTAAGTCTGACACTTTTTCTCAAATGATGTGTATAACAGGTTTCCCTTAGCGGTGGGTTGTCGGGGTTTTGAGAGACGGGTTGGTCTCGAGGCATTTTGAGATGATTAGTATTGTTTCAGGGCATTTGTTAAGTCCCATTCTTTTGGTACATTTATGGATCGTCAACTAATGTAATCTTGATATAGGTGTCTAAATTAGTTTGTTGACAAACTCTATCGATACAGGTTTTGTAAAGTCTTAAGGACTGATCCCCTTCTTGGGAGTTTATTATCAATACGAATGTCATATTGCCAAGTTTTGCGGGTTTTAATTTACTCTGATTTTTAGGATGTTACATGTATTGCTAGATACCGCTCATTGTTTATAAATATAAATACGAGATTTATAATTATTACCAACATGTCGAGAACCCATTGGGTCATATGCTTTGAACATATTCGAATAAGGAGTTTAAATAATTAAAAACGTTTAATTATTATATCTAATTTGTATTAATTTAATCTGATTAAATAAAATCAGATATTATTTACGTTTGACATAAATAAAGTTGACTAGGGATGGTCTTGAAAAGATGAGTTATGGTGCATGGATACTTCTACACTCAAGTAAGGTGTAGGGATGGTGGTGTTTTCATGTCATGTCTCTCATGTCCATATATAATGTATGACATTGTATGCAAGATTGTGTTGTTCTTGCAATTCTCTCTAAAATCACCTACAACTATATGTTCTCTTTCCTTTCTAAGTTTTGAAACCGTGACTAGCATCACGAGAAGGCAAAGGATTCGGATTGTTCGCGTGGATATCGTGGAGGCATCAAGCTTGCTTTGTTGTTGTGATTCAAAGTCTCGTTAACTGTGAGGTATAATTTCGAAACACCCGATTTATTCCGGTTCGTATGGGTCCTTGGAGGGTTACGGTTTTATTTTCCACTGTGCTTGAGATCCCGTAACCTAACAGGTGATCCATGGAAATGGGTTTAGAATCTTGTCGTGGGTTTCACAACACGGATAAGGGGACTGGAGTAACAATCGAGTGGTGGGTTTAGAATCCGGTCGTGGTCTCGAATATGGTCTCGAAGAACAATCGAGTGGTGGATTTAGAATCCGCCATGGTTGGATGCCAAAGTAAGGGGGCGCTGGACTAAGAGGTGGATGGCGGTGGTGGACAAAGGGGATTAATCAGGAAGAAGAATGGAGATGGTGGCGATGGTGTGGCGGTGATCTTGTTTCCCAGGAGGAGGTTCACGATGATATACATATACATACATATATTGTATATATGATAGAGTAAATTACAAAGTTAGTCCATGTGATTTAAATAAAAAATAAAGTAAATCACATTCTTGGTCCCTGTGATTTTAATTGAAAATAAAAAATAAATTAAATGATTAAAATACCCTCTAAACTAATTGAGTTAACATAAAAAGGTAACGGAGTTAGTAGTCAGTGACCCAATGCCTTATAAAATGCAAACAACGAGGATGCAATCCATAGATATTTCAAAGTAGGGACCCAAAGTGTTAAAACAAATAAACCACAGGGACCAATCATGTATTTAACTCAGAAAATAATAAAAGTGTTGATAAACCCACTTTCTACCCATCCCACATTGGTGGGCTATTGGAAGATGTTGCTTTAAACTCTAGTATAAATATAACCCCCCACCCCCTTCATTTTCTTAATCATTCATAAGGTTTATTTATTGTGGCTTGAGCCTTGTAGCTTGAGCCAATGGTTTGAGCCTTGTGGCTTAAGGCTATAGTAAAATTTTGATTGGAGCACTCGAAGAACATTGGTGAACCTTGAGTTTGAGTTTGACCTTGTTTCGAGCTTGAAACGAGTTCGAGTTCAAGCTTGAAACGAGCTCAAGCTAGAAACGAGTTTGAGCTTGAAATGAGTTTGAGCTTGATTCGAGCTTGATTTGAGCTCGAGCTCGAGCTTGGGTATTGGTTATCTATCGAGTTCGAGTCGAGTTTAGATTTTCTCTACTCGCGAGTTTTCGAGTCAAGTTCGAGCTTGAGAATTGGATTTCGAGTTTGAGTCAAGTATAATGATACTCGAGCTCGACTCGCATCATTTACACCTCTAACAAGGACAAGCATGGGAGGGCACCACTGCCCTTTCCTTTTTCCGTTGAATCCCCTGTCTCTCCCCCATTCACCATCATCGATTTAGGTTGAGAAAACTGAGCAGAGCCAAGAAATCGAACCTAGAAACGAAACAAAAAAGGTTCAAACCCAAAAATCAAAACCCATATTTGAACCTAAAAACGAAATGGGAAAAAGATTCAAACTCATATTCAAACGCAGATATCATCGTGGTTTTCTGATGCTGGACTGTGAAGAAATGAGAACCGAGATTCAAAGTTAATATTGGCGGTTGGGACTCCGGTAGCGTCGACAACGATGATGTAAGGGGGCAACGTTATTTCTTCAAATGGGTATGGTGGCAACGATGATGTAAAGAAAGGGGGGGTTAAGAAAAGGAGATGCGGTGTCTGGTATATGGTGTGTGTGTGTGTGTATATATATATATAATTACATAACAGACCCCTAAGGTTTGATATTTTTGCAAAAACAAGAAAATTAAGAAAACAGGTAAAATGACTAAAAATACCCCTCATTTAATTGCATCTAACAGAAAAACTTAATGGGCGTTAGTGGGAGGGACCAAAACCAAAGTGAAATGACAAATGTGAGGGACTAAATCCGAGTTTCGATAGTTTATGGACGATATCCGTTGAAAATGACAAACGTCGCGGACCAAAAGTGAAGTTTACTCTATTTGCAAAAATATGAATACACACATTCTTGAGTAAATTACTTTTTTTCGTCCCCGTGGTTTGTTAAAAATTGTGGATTTCGTCCCTATAGTTTTGAATTTTTGTTTTTCGTCCATATCGTTTGCAATTCATTTCTATTTTCGTCCCTGGAGTTAATTACTACTTTTATATATGAGGGACTAAAATAGGAATGAATTGTAAACCATATGGACGAAGAAAGCAACAAAGTTTAAATCATAAGGACGAAAATAATAATGAATTATAAATTATGGGGATGAAAATCGTAATTTCAAAAATCACAATGACAAAAATAAAAAAATAAAATCAACAAACCACATGGACAAATCAGTAGGATCCACTTTTTCGGAGGATCCTCCTTTGTCCACTTGCCAAGAAAATTTTCACCAAATTATGAAGTGATGGGGTCATTATCTGAAGAACCAGGAAATGATGTTTTTATTTTTACACCTTTTACAGGTATTGTTCACATCAAGGTTTGAAGGTCAACTCTGCTCTTTGTTGTGACAAAAAGGACACTTTGTATTTTTGAATTACATCTCTACATTCAATCACAAAGTGACAAGTGTCTCAAACATTTAATGCACATGATAGTATTTAAAGGTGAAGATCCCTCCTATGCAAGGTTACCCTTTTTAAAGAGATTTCTAAGTGCTTAAGCAAAATTGGCAGACTCTCTCTTTCTCTCAAACTTCATAGCTTTAATATTTGTGTTTTCAAGTTATGTTTAGTTTTTCTTGTTTCTAAGTGAAAGATTGTTAGAATAAATTTATTTGTTCTTTTCTGAAACAACCTTAAAAGTTTTCTATGTGTAATTGTTGATATTTATATTAATAAAGAATTAAAATTAAATGAACTTTTTATGTATTGTATTCAACCCCCCTTGTACAATAACTGTTACTTTTTGCCATTACATTTTGGGACTAACATTATCCTCTAAACACATCTTTTTACAGGACACTTTGTTTTATAGATCAGTTTTCTAAATAGTCTACCCTATAAAAAGGCTAACATGACACTTTGTTTCAAAGTGTCTTAAAAAGGTTTTTAAGACGCCCAAAACCGTCAATACCTTTAGATAGGACATATAAGTGTTTGATTTTATAAACTTAAATCCTATAAAATAGTCTATTATGACATTTTTGATGTCATAATGTCATATAAACCTGATTTTGTTGTAGTTTGGTAATATGTTTTTGAAACACAATTGGGCCAAGATTAGACCTAAATGAGTAATAAAGTTAGGGTGTTTAGGAGTAATTAAGGGTAATGGTATTAGTCTTTGTAGGCCCATTAAGCATTGAAAGTGGTCTGTCTCCATTATTACATTATCTTTGTCAAATCACAGTTATTTTCCACACTTTTCGCAATTTCCATTTCGGAAATCATGTCGAACAGTGCCTTAACAAGCCCAACATCAATTCACAAGAAATACTATCCTCCTTTTTATTCTTTAAAATATTTAAAACTTATTTTAACAAATATAAAATAAAATAAAACTCTTGAATTGGTTTATTGTTTAAAATGATAACTCAAAAATATAATTCTACGTATGTAATAATAAGTTGTAAACTTGAATTTTTAAATATTTTTGGAAAATATATGGCAAGTGCTTTACAATAATAATGTAAAGATTCTTGCGTAGGTTCCAAAACGACATTATATGGGTAAAGAATCTATACCGTAGGGTTACGACAACAACATAGGTTGCATTGTTTGGTTGTGTGCTTAAAAAAAATCAAAATCACCTTGTTTTATGTGTTTGAATAGTTCAATTTTTAATAATAATATTTTTGTATTATTTGATATTGTTATTATTACAGAGAGACTCTTTAGGATCATAAAAAGTTCCACTAACTTAATAAGTATCCAGCGAAACAACATCAGTAACATTAAATAATTTCATGTGGATGACCAACCTTGTTCATGTTGTCAAGGCCTCAAAAGTGCATGTTGCATACAATGAATACTTACTACATTAAATGTTCTTATATAAAATAACCATTTGGTTTAAAATAAAAATAAAAACATCAAAATATATATTAATTATTGAATTCTATACTATATTATAAAGATGGCATAAAAAACTCTTAAAAACAAGTCTTAAAACTTAATGTACCGCTATTTAATGTTAATTACTTAAAAAACAACCATAAAAGCTGTATGTACTACATTTAATGTTATTCATTAATTTTCAATCATTATTTCTAACCATTTTAACTCCCTCTAAAATCATTTCCCACTTTAACTCTCCTAAAATAACTCAGCATATTTTAGATATAAAAAATCTAAAATATAATTAAAAAATCTTACAGAATATTTTATAAAAAAAATTATATTATTAGACCAAAATATATTACATTATATTATTAAGTCTAAATTAAACAAATTTATATAAAAAAATCATTATCACTCTCTCACAACCATCCAAAATCGTAATGTAAATCGACAAAAAACAGAAAATAAAATGAAACATTAAAATCGTGATGTATCTAGCTGCATTGCGCGAGTACACTTCTATTTTATTTTAATACTGATATTGAATAATGATTTTTTTTAGAAATTCATGATTCTCTTTTATGGTCGTATTTATTCAATAAAATTATTTTTAAATCTAAGATTTATTAAATAAAAATAAAAAATGGAAAACTACTAAGAACAACATGACCATGTTTGAATGTCTTTTAATGAACTAGTGAAAGGTCTTATTCACTTGTTCATACATTTCTAAGCTGTCAATTTTTCCAATTCAATAAATCTTAATAGTTAAATTTCCTTTTATATCACTGATCCAACAATTATTCTGTCGTTTCCATCAATTAACAAATTGCATTAAAATGAAATGTATTTTATTTCAAAAATAAAAAAGTTTTAACAATTTGTTTAAAAGATAATACTTTATTCCCAAAATTATAATATTTTTCATTTTTGTTTGTAAAATTATAATATAATTTCTACTAGTTACATTACCATATTGCCTAAAAATAAAATTAAAAATTAAAAATGGTAAAATATATATTTTATTTTGACTAAACACTATTTATATGCGACTAATAAAGAAACATGATGCATTCAAAAATACCTTAATTAGATATTTTTGTATTTGTAACTAAAAAAATGTTAGTCTGTGGGGCCATTGTATTATTATTGTCCAACCGGCATACCACGTGCGCCACGTAGATGGTCCTACATTAAATAGTGCCTCTTTTGTTTGGTTACCGACGTCAAATTCACGAGTTTGGTTTCATTATAGTGTGTGTATTTTGTTATAAAAAATATTTATTTTATTATTTAATATTTAATAAATTATAAAAATTAATTAACATATAAAAAAGATATAAATAATTTATTATAAGTAAATTGATTATTTTATCAGTCAAATTTTGTCTAGTTATATCTTATCAAATATTGAATAAATGTTATCTCATGTCTTGTTTTGGTACAAAACACATCCTTAAAGATCATGAATTAAATTGTTTTTAATCCGTTTAAATTTTATATATCAAACAAAATTATAGGAGTTTCAATTAAGATCTACCAACTCTAATTTCATTCGACAATATTCAATGATTTAAATAACGTTAATTTATCATAAATTAATAAGATACTTATAATAATACATTTTAAACGTTTTTGATTTATAATGTAAAGTTATGTGTATTGTTATATGACAAATGATTGTGTGACGATAGAAGTTAAGGTGAGAAATGTAAGAAGGGGCTTGGATCATTGATCATTTTTAATTAGTGTTGATATAATTGTTCAAATTAAATCATAAAATAACTAATGAATTAACAGTTGATCTTTAACTAGAATTGCTCTAATGCGTCATAATCAAGGATGAAACAAAAAATTGATTATGACAAAAAAAGAGCTTCTCTAACAGATCTCCCAAAATGGAGATTTTGGGAAATTTTGTTTCAACAGGTTTTCTAAAATCTTCTTTAAAATGGAAAAAGGGTGAAATTGTCCAAATTTACGTTGTGTTCTCGAAACTCTTTTTACGAAGTAAAAGAAAAGAAAGAGAATGAAAGAAGAGGAAAGTAAAAAAAATGTTATGTTCTCGAAACTTTTTTGAGAGAGAAATAAAATGAAACGGAAGGAAAATAATGATAAGTTTCATCCCAAAACTCTCCTACTAAATGTGGGAGGAAAAGAAGTAAATAAAATGAAATAAATTAAAACCATTTAAAAAAACTATTGAAATTAATAAAATTACAAAACTACCTAATCTTTCATTACAAAGAATATAGTTTTATAAGGATGCATTTGTAAAAAGGACATCTTTTCTTTCCTTTCTATCATGTTCAAGAACGTGAAAAACTATTCATTTTTTTATTTCCTTCCTTTTTCTTCCCTTTTAAAAAACACAAATAAAAAAATTATTTTCTTTTTCACCCATTTATTTTCTTTCCAGATAAGAGAATACCGTGTTAGAGAACTCTCCAACAAAAGATAATTTTTTATTTTTCGATAATCCTTAAAAATGAATTGTTTAAAATAATATAATTTAATTTATTTTTAATATGTTTTGATTTTTAATTATTTAGTTTTTTGAAACTCTTGAAAATGCTCTTTTAACAAGCTATTTTAAAATTTAAACACTTACCTTAAAAAGAAATTGTTAATCATTTTTTTTAATAGGGATAAAATGCCTAATTGTTAAAAAGATTAAAGTTTTGATTTAAGTTTAAGGATAAGGAAAGATAGAAAATGGACAAAAGAAAAGAAGGTAGAAATTGAAAGGATAATGAAGTTGTCGGCCGTATTAACTATTTAAGAGCTGAATCGGGTAAAGGCGGTCAAAACGGGCAGCAGCCTTATCCTTCCCCACGTGCGGCTGGACCCACCCCTCCTTTTATTTATTTAAATATTTTGATTCTTTTCTAATCACCAAACTACCCCCCACTCTCTCACCCATCACCACCTGTCCTGTCCACCTCCTTTTCATCACATTCATTTAATTGTTGGTTTCCCTTTGATTTGATTGGATTTCGTCAAATCTAAACCCAATTCATTTTAATGGGGCTTTTTTTTTTAACTCTTAGATTAAACTACAATTTTGGTCCCTGTGGTTTACATGAATCTCTGAAAGTGATCCTTAGACTTCAATAACTACAATTATCATTCCTACTGTTTACATTTTGCTTTGAAAATCGTCTCTGGCCACTAAATTCGTTAAAATTATCCATTAAATAAAGGGCATTTTAGTCTTTTGCACTACCAAACTCAAACGCTCTTCTTCTTCCCCATCATTCCCTACAATCCGGTGACTTCCTTCAATCATCTTGTCCGACCTAAATCACACCTAAAACCCAAATCTGAAATCAATAAAAAAACCCAACCTAAATTAAAGATAAAGACACAATCAAAACAGAAATAAAAAAACGGAGAGGATATAGATGATGCGGGTGATGGTGGTTCGATGGCTTCAAACTCAGAAAATCAATCACCGATGATGGTCATGTAGTTTAATTCCATAAAATCAGGTGGTGGTGGTGGATCAATGGCTTCAAACCTAGAAAATCGGGTGGTGGGGGTGGTGCGCTGATTATGCAAGTGGTGGTTTGGTGGATGTGTTTTACAGAGGAGAGACGATGGAGGGGTGGTGGTTCTGTGGAGGTGCAGTGGTGCTCGATGGGAAAGGGAGGGGTGAGGGTATGTCGTCGGAGGTGGGACTATGAAGGTGATGTTGGTCGTCGGTAAAATCAATGGATTGGGAGGTCGTCGGTATATTCAATAGATTGGGGTGGGATTGTGTAACACCCTAAAGTTCAGGGTAATTTAAAATTTGCAAAATTGGGCAATATGACGTTTGTATTTGATATAAACCTCCCATAAAGGGGAAAAGTACTAAGCCTTTACAACAACAAACTAATCTAAACATAAACTATCTAGATTACATCGGTTGGCAATCCAAAATCACCAAAATAAGGGACTTAATTTCATGCCCTTCATCACCGATTTCGAAAGGTACCGTTTCAAGTTAATACAGAAATCGGTAATTTTAAGGGAAAAATAAGATATAGGAGTTTGGACTTGAATCCTAGATTTTATAGTCTTGATGGATGAAGGATTCAATTACGAGTCCAACGGTTCTTTCCGGAGCAAAACGAGTCCAACGGTTCTTTAACGAAGAAGTTACGGCCAAAAACAGTGAACGGGTGGAAAACCGGGCGGACAGTGCATTACGCGACTTGTGCCGCGGCTTAGAGTCAACCGCGCGACTTAGGTGAAGCGGGCGACTTATGTCGCGACTTAAGGTCGCGACATAACCCACGGAATGCAATGTCGAGATAAAACTCGATTTTCAGCCATCAAGCCTCATTCCTCACAACCCAAACCCTAAATCTTCCCCCCTTTTCTCTCCCAAACCAGCCCCCAAACCCCAAAATCGAACCCTAGCCCATTTTGAGGGTTTTTCCTCCTTAAACCACATGATTCTTCATCATCTAGCTAATTGAGATCGTGAACCACCTTCATCTTCATCTTCTTCACCAAGTTCTTGGGGATTTCATCTAACCCTTTTCACCATTTGAAGATTGGAAGCTTAGGGTTCGTTTTGGTGACCTACAAGGTTTTGGTTGGTGGATTCAAGCTTTTGGTTGAGGTAATCTTTTCCTTCTTCAAGTATGAAAAATTATGGTTTTTGGTATAAGATGAAAAGTTCATGTAAATGCTTGGGGAGCAATTCTAAAAGGGTTGAATATGTTTATTTATGGTCAGAAATGTGTGAATCTAGGTTTTGGAAGAATTGTGCTTGTGGATTCAAGTTTCTTCAAAAAAACTCTAAGTGGGGTAAAATCTAGATTTAGCCTAAATCTAGCAAGGTGAGTTCAAGTTGATTTGTGAAAATGTTGTACATGCCAAAATGTTTATTTTAAAAGCATTTATGTGTTTTACATGAAATTATCAACTGTTGGGTTATTTGGTAACTTTTGATTAATTGAAGTGTTTAGCTTATTAAACCTTGTAAAACACCACATTTGGGATTTTTGGAATATGTTGATAAATATATCACAAAGGAACATGTTTTGGTGATTCAATTGCATAAATAGATATTTGGTCAAAAACGCACTTTTAAGTGTTTGTCGGGTTTTATGCATCATTCATGAAATTAGATGTTTTGAAAAGTACTATTGTGTGAGTCCTTTGGTTTTGGGTCGATCCCGACTTTGGGAACACCTTAGAAAATGACAATCTTTTTTGGGTTTTGGGCCGAAGGCCAATTGTGATTTGAGAAACAAATTTTTGTGGAAAGATGTATTTTGGTTTATGTAACCACATTGTCTCTCGTATTTTAGCCAAACGTTCATTATGCCTTTTGGGGTTGGTTTACACTCAAATGAGTCTTTAGAACATTTGTTCCGTTTTGGTAGCTCGTTAAGGATCCTTGGACGTATGGTGTACTTAGTTGCATTGTAACCCCCTAAAAATCAGAGTAAATTAAAACCTGGAAACCTGGCAACATGACATTCATATTGATATAAACCTCCCATAAAGGGGATCAGTCCTTAAGACTTTAAAAAACCTGCACAGATATAGGATTCATCAACAAACTAATCTAGACACCTCTATCAAGATTACATTAGTTGACAATCCATAATTCACCAAAAGAATGGGACTTAATAAATGCCCAGATACAATACTAGTCATCTCAAAATGCCTCGAGACCAAACCCGTCTCTCAAAACCCCGACAACCCACCGCTAAGGGAAACCTGTTATACACATCATTTGAGAAAAAGTGTTAGGCTTAAAGCCTAGTGAGAACATACAATTCATAAATCTCAAGAGATATAATCAAATGCATCAAAGTAAATCTTTCCAAAGGTTTAGTTATGCAAAATACAGTTCTTTGATAATATACGGACAACCGGTCCAAAGCACATCTTCCGATGACGGAGATTACCCGATTTACCAAGGATTATAGTGGAACACAAAGTAAGCCACAAATCCGAGTTATGAGCTAAATACATGGAACCATGGCCACGAACGCTTCGGTCCGTACTACGATGTGAGGGAGGCCCCCAAGGAACCAGTCATACTCTTTCGTTAGACTACATTTGACCCATGGCTAGTAATCGGTCTCACATAACCGTACCAAGTGCCCCCGAAGATCAAATGTATCTAACTACAACAGAAGGGGCACAACCTTCCCAGCCATAAGTCGACTCGATACCTAGGGATCCACTAGTATAGTCATGACTTGTCACAATATTTCATGTGACCAACAAAGCTAGATAAAATAGCTTTCAACACATTTATATTTCAAAATGCCGTTTTCAAATCAACTGCTAGTAAGAAAGATAATCATAAACCATATTATATGTATTCTTTCAAATAAGCCCCACAACTGGGCAAGTAGAACATTCCTTTACTTCAACAAGATGGAACCCATCATTTTAGTCAAAAGTGTTCGGGAACCCTAAAATATCTCAAAAACCCCAAGTTACGTCAAAATGCAATAAACGGAAAATCCGAAACCGTAGAGATATATAGGAGTTAAAAACACAATCTTGGACATGCATAACAGTTTAGAAAAGTTAGTAGGAACTCACCTCAGATCTCTTCTTCCTAACGAATGCTACCTATGACAACACCGAAAGAATCGATAAGTCGAAACATAGATAACTCTCCCACTTCCTAACTAAAACTCAAAGATAACAGAAGCTAACAACGAGCAAATCCTAGTCTGGTCGAAAACCACTTCCGGTCAAACGCATACCGGTCGAGTGCATCTTCCGGTCGAATGCATACCGGTCGCGTGCAACCTCCCGGTCGAATGCATACCGGTCGAGTGCAACCTCCCGGTCGAATGCATACCGGTCGAGTGCAACCTCCCGGTCGAATGCCACATCGGTCCTTAGCATGTCTGGTCGTCTTGTTCACCAAGAACACGCCGGAGATACTGAACCCAGATCCAAACTGAAATACTCAAATCTCGAAATGGAACGGTTAAAAACCTTAACAACGAGATTCTACACGGCTAAAAACATTTAGATCAAAGCATTAAGCTAGATTCGTACCTTGATTTGTCTGAATCGATCGAACCCTTTTTACTCCTGCTTCTCTCTCTTTCTTCAAAAGCTGAAAGAATCTGAGATCTGAGATATTTATCAAAATATCTAAACTTGATTTGTATATATATAACCCAAGTTACATTTAACCCCCCTGAACTTTGGGTAACGGTCAACTTTTCACCCAACTCCAAAATTCAGGGTGTTACAATTCTCTCCAACTTGGGAATGATTTCGCCCCCGAAATCCAACTATACAAAAAGATGAGGATATCTACGCTTCATATCCCCTTCCGCTTCCCAAGTCACATTTGCTCCCTAGTGATGCTTCCACTGCACCTTGACCAAAGTGACTTCTTTGTGACGCAACTTCTTAGACTTTCTCTCTAAGATGGCGTCGGGTTCTTCCACACAACGGTTACCTTCGTCTACCCTTAACTATGAAAGGTGAATGACGTTGTCTTCTATCGCCAAACATTTCCGGAGGTAGAAAACATGAAACGTGTTGTGTATTCTGCTCAACTCCGGTGGCAGTTCCAACTGGTAGGCTTGCAAACCCACCCGCTTAAGCACTTTGAAAGGTCCGAGGAAACGGGGACTCAACTTCCCACGTTTTCCGAACCGTATAATGCCCTTCCACGGCGACACCTTAAGAATAACGCGGTCGCCCACTTGGAATTCCATCGGTCGTCTCTTCTTATCAACATAGTTTTTCTGCCGATCCTGAGTCGCTTTCATTCTTTCACGTATGCACTTGACCTTATCGACAGTCTCTTGCACGATTTCAGGTCCGACGAACTGCTTTTCTCCCGCTTCAAGCCAGCACACGGGAGTCCGACACTTTCGTCCATACAATGCCTCAAAAGGTGCCATTCCAATACTCGAGTGGTAGCTATTGTTGTAAGCAAACTCCACCAAAGGCAGGTAAGAGTCCCAACTACCCCCGAAATCGATGACACAAGACCTCAGCATGTCTTCCAATGTTTGGATCGTTCGCTCGCTCTGCCCGTCGGTTTGCGGATGGTAAGCCGTACTCAACTTCACTCGAGTACCAAGTTCTTTCTGAAACCCATCCCAGAAGTTCGAAGTGAACCGACTGTCGCGATCCGACACGATCGACAGTGGTATTCCATGCCTCGAGACCACCTCATCGATATAAATCTTTGCCAACTTATCCATCGGTAAAGTCTCGCGCATAGGCAAGAAGTGAGCGCTCTTTGTCAATCTATCAACTATCACCCAAATGGTATCGTGACCTCGAAGAGTTTTAGGCAACTTCGTCACGAAGTCCATGGTGATATGCTCCCACGTCCACTCGGGAATCTCTAAAGACTGAAGACTCCCATACGGTCGCTGATGTTCGGCCTTAACTTACGAACACGTCACACAACGCTCAACGTAACGCGCCACGTCAAGTTTCATTACCGGCCACCAATAGTGCAGCTTCAAGTCCCTGTACATCTTTGTACTCCCCGGATGAATGGAATACTTGGACTTGTGTGCATCTTCTAGCAACAGCTCACGGTTACCCCCAAACTTGGGTACCCACACACGACCGATGAACAGTTTTACTCCACGGCTATCTTCGGTTAAGAGTAAACGCTGCTTCGTCATGACTTCATCTTTTAGATTCTCTTCTAACAGTGCTTCCACCTGTGATGTCTTGATCTTTTCAACAAGACTAGACACTAGCTCGATTCTCGAATGGGTAGTCTGAATACTTCCGCTGTAGTCTTTCCAACTCAACGCATCGGCCACGACGTTCGCCTTACCGGGATGGTAAAGCAATTCACAGTCGTAATCTTTAAGCAACTCGAGCCACCGCCTTTGCCTCATATTCAACTCTTTCTGATCAAAGACATATTTCAGGCTCTTGTGATCCGTGTATAGAGTGTATTTCGTGCCGTAGAGGTAATGTCGCCAAAGTTTCATAGCGAACACCACCGCCGCTAACTCCAGATCATGGGTTGGATAATTCTTCTCGTGTATTTTAAGCTGCCTCGAGGCATAAGCGATGACCTTGCCTCGTTGCATCAACACACAACCCAGCCCCATCTTCGAAGCGTCGCTGTAAACCACGAAATCTTCCGACCCTTCAGGTAACGTCAAGATCGGAGCTTCACACAACTTCTTTTGAAGGATCCGGAACGCCTTCTCTTGGGTTTCGGTCCATTCAAACTTCACATTCTTCCGAGTCAGAACTGTCAAGGAAGAAGCGATCTTTGAAAAGTCTTGGATAAATCTCCGGTAGTATCCCGCCAGACCCAAGAAACTTCGGATCTCGGACGGACTCTTAGGAGGCTCCCAATTCATCATAGCTTCAATCTTGGAGGGGTCTACTTTCACTCCGTCCCGAGTGACTACGTGACCCAGAAACTGTACTTCTTTAAGCCAAAAGTCGCACTTGGAAAACTTGGCGTACAACCTTTCTTTTCTCAACACTTCCAGAACTTCACGTAAATGTTGCTTGTGCTCTGACTCACTCTTGGAGTACACGAGTATGTCATCAATGAATACAATGACCGACTTGTCGAGGAATGCTCGGCACACTCTATTCATCAAGTCCATAAACACTGCTGGTGTGTTCGTCAAGCCAAAAGGCATCACGAGAAACTCGTAATGACCGTAACGCGTTCTGAAAGTTGTCTTCGGAACATCTTCTTCTCTTACCTTCACTTGGTGATAACCCGAACGTAGTCGATTTTAGAAAAACAACCCGCTCCTTGAAGTTGATCGAATAAGTCGTCTATTCTCGGAAGCGGATATTTATTCTTTATTGTAGCTTTGTTCAACTCACGATAGTCAATGCACATTCTCATCGTGCCATCTTTCTTCTTTACAAACAAGACCGGAGCTCCCCAAGGTGACGAACTCGGTCTTATAAAGCCCTTCTCCAAAATCTCTTGGAGTTGTGCCATCATTTCTTCCATCTCTGACGGCGCCAAACGGTAAGGAGCTTTAGCAATTGGTGCTGCTCCAGGCACAAGATCAATCCGAAACTCTACCTGACGATCGGGTGGTAACCCGGGAAAGTTGTCCGGAAAGACATCTGGAAACTCACGCACAATCTTCACATCTTCCAGCTTTGATTTCTCTAACTTGGCATCGATCACATAGGCTAGGAAAGACGAACATTCTTTTACTAAGCACTTGCGTGCCTTTGCCATTGTGATTATTGCCACTTCACCTTTTCTCTTTTCACCATAGATGACAACGACTTCGCCAGAGGGGTTGGGAAGTTGAATCAACTTCTTGGAACATACGATCTCGGCATGATTGTTTGACAACCAATCCATGCCGACCACAACATCAAAACCCCCGATTAACATCGGCAGTAGATCGATCGAGAATTCTCTTCCTTCGATACTAAGAGTACACTGCTTCAGAACATCGTGGATCAGAACTTGACTACCATCGGCTATTTCTACCACTAATGCATCCTCAAGACTAGTAGTGGGCATAGAAATTTTCTGACGGAACAATTCAGATAAGAAAGAGAAACTGGCACCTGTATCGAATAAAATACGAGCAGAAGTACCCGATACCACATCAGCGGATGCCTTGGCCTCATTGGCCGTCATCTGAAATGCTCGACCCGGAACCCTCGGAGGGTTCTCCTTCTTTGCCGCCACGCTACCCGACTTGAGCTTCGGGCAATCTCTCTTCACATGCCCCGGTGCCTTACACTCGAAGCAGACCATCCCCACGATAGAACAGTCGCGGGCTATGTGATCATTCTTACCACACTTGAAGCAGAATCTAGGAGTGGGGTTACAGTTACCATGGTGCTTGGTTCGACATTTCGGGCACCATATTGCTTCTTGATAACCGTTGAAGCTGCGGTTTCCGACAAAAGGTCGGGTTCGCTTGGGAGGTACCAAACTGCTCTCCCATTTTCTCTTATCAGTCACCACCACTGCCTTCTCCGCATTGCTTCTCGCGAACATCTCTTCCATGAACTGAGCTTCCTCGACCATATCTCGGAGGTTAGAAGCTTTGGAATTGTGGACCATAGATTGCATGTCCGCGGGTAAGCCATTGAGATATGCCTTCATCTTGTCTTTCTCTGTTGGGGCAGCGTGCTCCACCAATCCAAGCTTTTCCATGAACTGACGGGTATACTCCCTCACCGTCAGGCTTCCCTTTACTAGAGACCGGAATTCTTTCTTAATTCGGTCCATTGTTCTTTCATTGCAGAATTCTTCTAACAACTTTTTCTTGAACTCGGCCCAAGACAATTGAGCCAACACCGCAGGAGATAGGGTGGATTAGATGACATTCCACCAAATGAGCGCAGTAACCCTCAGCAGTTGGGTACCGAACCGCACTCTCTGATCATGTCCGCATTCAAAAGAGCCAAAAGCTTGCTCAACCGCTCGGATCCATTTCACACACATGGTCGGGTCATCAGAACCATAGAACTCTGGCGGTCCGCAACCTAGAAAGGACTTGTAGGAACAACTTTTCCTATTTCCCGGAGCATCAACAATCCTACGTTCCTCAGCCCTAACCCCTGTAACAGCGCCTCCAGAACCTGCCACAATGTTTTCCACAACCGTCTCACTTCTCCGATTGTTCACATCACGGTCCTCAATCACTTTCAGCAGAAACTCTTGTTGCTTGGCCATCTCTTCCCTCATTGCCAACATCATGCTGGCTATCAACTCGGACTGGGGATTAGCATCCCCGATGACTGGGTGGTACGAAGCCAGGTCTACTCACGGAATGACCTCTGGCTCCCCACCTAGCCTTTGCTGAACAGGTGGTCGCACAACAACCTCAACTCCCTCCGGCTGACCAGCGGTAGAGGCTGTCGCTTCTAGACCATCAACACGTGTACGCGGTCTTCCGCGCGTACCTACCATACTGAACTGCTACACAGAGCAGCGAAATAGATAAGAGAGAGGTAGGAAAACATGAAGGAAGACGTACTACCACATTACCAATTGTCATATTAGCAGCAAATCAAGCACTCTTACGTACAATATCCTCATAATAACATTAGCTAAGTGAAATTATGAACATATAACACATAACGGTTCTTGTCACCACCACTACAACGCCTGATAAACGTACTTTCCATCGACTCTAAAACTAACCCATCTTAAAAGTTTTACCCAACTCACGAATCAATACTTAGCATACTCAGTCTAAGTCTAGACATCTTACATTCATGCCTAGTTTGCTTAAACTAGGGCTCTGATACCAACTTGTAACCCCCTAAAAATCAGAGTAAATTAAAACCTGGCAACATGACATTCGCATTGATATAAACCTCCCATAAAGGGGATCAGTCCTTAAGACTTTACAAAACCTGCACAGATATAGGATTCATCAACAAACTAATCTAGACACCTCTATCAAGATTACATCAGTTGACAATCCATAATTCACCAAAAGAATGGGACTTAACAAATGCCCAGATACAATACTAGTTATCTCAAAATGCCTCGAGACCAAACCCGTCTCTCAAAACCCCGACAACCCACCGCTAAGGGAAACCTGTTATACACATCATTTGAGAAAAAGTGTTAGGCTTAAAGCCTAGTGAGAACATATAGTTCATAAATCTCAAGAGATATAATCAAATGCATCAAAGTAAATCTTTCCAAATGTTTAGTTATGCAAAATACAGTTCTTTGATAATATACGGACAACCGGTCCAAAGCACATCTTCCGATGACGGGGATTACCCGATTTACCAAGGATTATAGTGGAACACAAAGTAAGCCACAAATCCGAGTTATGAGCTAAATACATGGAACCATGGCCACAAACGCTTCGGTCCGTACTACGATGTGAGGGAGGCCCCCAAGGAACCAGTCATACTCTTTCGTTAGACTACATTTGACCCATGGCTAGTAATCGGTCTCACATAACCGTACCAAGTGCCCTCGAAGATCAAATATATCTAACTACAACAGAAGGGGCACAACCTTCCCAGCCATAAGTCGACTCGATACCTAGGGATCCACTAGTATAGTCATGACTTGTAACAATATTTCATGTGACCAACAAAGCTAGATAAAATAGCTTTCAACACATTTATATTTCAAAATGTCGTTTTCAAATCAACTGCTGGTAAGAAAGATAATCATAAACCAGATTATATGCATTCTTTCAAATAATCCCCACAACTGGGCAAGTAAAACATTCATTTACTTCAACAAGATGGAACCCATCATTTTATTCAAAAGTGTTCGGGAACCCTAAAATATCTCAAAAACCCCAAGTTACGTCAAAATGCAATAAACGGAAAATCCGAAACCGTAGAGATATATAGGAGTTAAAAACACAATCTTGGACATGCATAACAGTTTAGAAAAGTTAGTAGGAACTCACCTCAGATCTCTTCTTCCTAACGAATGCTACCTATGACAACACCGAAAGAATCGATAAGTAGAAACATAGATAACTCTCCCACTTCCTGACTAAAACTCAAAGATAACAGAAGCTAACAACGAGCAAATCCTAGTCCGGTCGAAAACCACTTCCGGTCAAACGCATACCGGTCGAGTGTATCTTCCGGTCGAATGCATACCGGTCGGGTGCAACCTCCCGGTCGAATGCATACTGGTCGAGTGCAACCTCCCGGTCGAATGGCACATCGGTCCTTAGCATGTCCGGTCGTCTTGTTCACCAAGAACACGCCGGAGATACTGAACCCAGATCCAAACCGAAATACTCAAATCTCGAAATGGAACGGTTAAAAACATTAACAACGAGATTCTACACGGCTAAAAACATTCAGATCAAAGCATTAAGCTATATTCGTACCTTGATTTGTCCGAATCGATCGAACCCTTTTTACTCCTGCTTCTCTCTCTCTCTCTTCAAAAACTGAAAGAATCTGAGATCTGAGATATTTATCAAAATATCTAAACTTGATTTGTATATATATAACCTAAGTTACATTTAACCCCCCTGAACTTTGGGTAACGGTCAACTTTTCACCCAACTCCAAAATTCAGGGTGTTGCATGCATCTTATTTGAGAGTTACATGTTTTGAATGTGTTAGTTCATTCGTTTGAGTCATGTAACGTTTTAGACTGTAATGTATTTGATCCATAGGCATATGAGTCAGTTGGTTTAGTGGGGACTTTATCCCCGTGTTGAGACTGGATATTGTTTAGTGGGAACCTTATCCCCGTGGTTAGTGGTTAGACTCGATAACCGCGTAACCTTTATTGAGGGCTCGAGGCAGATATCGTGGGTGGTTGAACTCGATGCCCGTTAGTAATCCAGTCTGGTTACTCATCGTGGAATGTAGTGTCCGCGTTTAAATTCTAGTGAGTATACGGAGCTAAGTCTTGCGGTGGTGCCTAGAGTGAGCCGAATACGGAGACTTGTGACTTTGTGGTGAGACTCATCTAGAGGTCAAGTAGACACTAGGATCAGTGGTGTCTTGCGGTGGTAGCTCAGATGAGCCGGATACGGGGAACCATGGTCTTATGTGAAGCTCGAGAACATTGATAAGTGGCTTAACTTTGTGTGCCCACCACTTTCGATGGAATTCGGGTATCCCCCGTCACCGAAAGGTGTTGTTTTTGGGTATTGAGTTTTATTATCCAAGTTTCGGTGACGTTTTGTATAAATGGATCTTATCCAGGATTTACGGGTTGAGTATTATGCCCCACCAGCTTTTTGGGTGTTTCGAAATATAAAGTTTTAACCGCATTTTTATAAATGTAGAGTTCGATTTCTATTTGCGTTTTGAGTGAGTTTTGGGTTGGAGTTTACTTACGAAATAACGTTTTATATTGGGATCTTGTCCCCGAAGTAGTTTGGATTTGAAAACGTCTATATTGGTGTTTTGCCCAAAATGTATATTATTGAAAAACGAGTCGTGTTCATATTCAAAGCATATCATTTGAAAGATTATGATTTAAACTGCATTACCTCTTTTCAAAGATATTTTTACTCAAGTGGAAAACTCTTGAACTCACTAGGCGTTAGCCTAACCTTTTTATTTGTCGGCATGTGCAACAGGTTCCGGTTGGGAATAACTCTAGTGACACTGTGCAGAGAAGAGTGCTAGTACTGTGCTCGAGAAGTGGTTACTTTAGTAAAGTCTTCCGTATTCGTTTCGGGAAGAGCAACTTGTAGTTGGGATTAAGTAACACCCGACTTGGTCTAGTCCTTGTATAAGACCGGAGTTTATATTTGTTGAGGTCAAATAGAGAATTTTATTTTGAATATTCATCTTTTACTTGATGTAATATCAAATTTTTAATTTGTTGCTCTTACCAAATTTGAGGGTGTTATATGTTGGTCGTCGGTAAAATCAATGGATTGGGAGGTCGTCGGTATATTCAATAGATTGGGGTGGGATTGTGTAACACCCTAAAATTCAAGGTAATTTAAAATTTGCAAAATTGGGTAATATGACGTTTGTATTTGATATAAACCTCCCATAAAGGGGAAAAGTACTAAGCCTTTACAAAAAAAACTGTGTACGAATATGGAAATCAACAACAAACTAATCTAAACATAAACTATCTAGATTACATCGATTGTCAATCCAAAATCACCAATATAAGGGACTTAATTTCATGCCCTTCATCAAATACTATTCATCTCAAAAATGCCTCAACCCATGCTCGACTCTCAAACCCTTGGCAACCCACCGCTAAGAGAACCTGTTATACACATCATTTGAGAAAAGTGTTAGGCTTAAAGCCTAGTGAGAACATAGAGTTTATAATTTCAAGAGATAAAGACAATTGTATCGAAAGGAAATCTTTTCAAGAAAATTTAGTTTACAATTGAAATCTTTGTCACATAAGGACCATTCGGTCCGAAATTCATCTTGCGATAACGAGGGATACCCGATTTACCAAGGATTGTAGCGGAACACAAAAGTAGGCCACAATCCGAGTTATGAGCTAAATATTTGGAATCCATGGCCACGAACAGCGTCGGTCCGTACTAAGATGTGAGGGAGGGCCCCCGAGGAAACCAAGTCATACTCGTTCACTAGGACTACATTATGACCCATGGCTAGTAACTGATCTCACATAACCGTACCAAAGGCCCCCGAGGGTCAAATGCATCCATAGCTACAAAAAGGGGAAAAGACATCCCAATAATATAAGCCAACTCAATACCTAAGGATCCACTAGTAATAGTCTAGACTTGTCACAATTTCATTGTGACCAACCATAGTTAGTCATATGGTTCCAATAACATTTTAATCCCAAAGTGCATTTCCAAGTTTAACTGCTGATAAGAATGAAAATCTTAAAAATGAGATTATATACATTCCTTCAAGTGACTCACATAAAAGTGCAAGTAATACTCATTTTACTTCAAATAAGATGGAACTCATCATTTTAGTTGAAAATAATTGGGAACCTTAAAATCTCCCCAAAACTAAAGTTAAGTCAAAATGTAGTAAACTTAAATCCAAAACCATAGAGATATATAGGAGTTTAAAATGTAAGCTTTGACATGTATAAAGTTTAGAAAATGGTAGTAGGAACTCACCAAGTGGGTTTTTGAAGAAAACCCAAACCCTAGATTTAACCTTGGGGAAGATGACAATGGAGGTGGGGACTTCAATGCTCAAACTTGAAACCTTGATTGCTATACCCAACTTCTAACACTAAATGATGTAGATTTAGTTTGGTGAAACCCTAATTTCGGATGAGAGGAGTTATGAGGGTTGAGAGAGAGAGTTAATATGGTAGATGAGAAATAAATGAAGTGAAATGGGGGAGAAACCCGTATTGGCATCCAGAGGAGTCCCGCGGGTCATATCGCGGCCTTAAGTCGCGGCATAAGCCGCCCGTGTTACTGAGAAGGTAACAGGACAGTGGTTTACGCGGCTTGTGTCGCGGTTTGCAAGCCGTGATGTAACCCGCATAAGTCCCTGTGATTCACCATTTCCACCAAAACCCAAAAACTAAAACTTGAAACTAAACGCGGTGCTAACGTCAAAAGTTAGACACAAGAACACTAATATTGAACGATAAACAAGGCTAGAAGTCTTAACGCTAGAATTTACATAACGAAAATTCGGGGTGTTATAGATTGGTTTAAAGTGCTATTTGGTCTTTGTAGTTTAAACAAAATTGTATAACTTGTCCCTATAAAACTAAAAAGATGAAATTACCCCTAACTTAGCGAGGAAAAAAATTAACAGAGTTAAGTCGAGGGACGACTTTCAAAACAAAATGTAAACAATATGGATTAATTGTAGTTATTGAAGTCTAGGGACCATTTTCAGAGATTCGTGTAAACCACCTAGACCAAAATTGTAGTTTACTCTAAGCTTTATATACACCCTTATTTATTTCATAATTAAGTTAAATAATTTATTAAAAATGTAAATATAAGTCTTGATATTGATCTGTGTAAAAGAATTTAATAAAGTAAGTGTTCATTTATCAATATAAAGAGATGCATTTACCCTACCATAATTTGAATTTGTAAAACTTGTAAAATTAATAGGTAGGGGTTCTAGTTGTACCAAAGTTAACACAAGGTAGACAATTAATCTAATAATATCCTGCCAAATCCAATTCTATCACGTCTTGTCCCGTCCCATCCAACTTACTCACCAAACTTTATCTTATGATAACAACATTTAATGCAATGAAACGTGAGAGTTCAACAATATGTTATATAGCACAATAGTATAATTAAAAAAATACTATTTAAATTTAAATTAAGGGATCGTTTATCCAAACGCTTATCCAGTAAAAATCAACACTCTAACTTAATTTACCAGGTAAGATCGTAGTCCATCAAAACAGTATTGTATACAACATTTTACACGGTAAGCACTTATCAAGTAAGAGTCGTCACCCTCGCTTACCGGGTAAGACTCTCCATCCTTATTGCTCTTGCTCGGTAAGATTTTTGGCTCTTGCTATGTTCCTCTGGTAAAGGAAATGACCTGATAAACACTTAACCTGAGAGTAAGCTTTTACTAAACGACCCTAAGTATATGATTAAATCATATTGAAAATGAAATCAATCATATTTTCATTTGTATCTTGAAATAAAACGTTTTTTTTTGTTTAAAAACCAGCTTAAAAACCTTCTCATTTAAGGGATCATTAACTAAATTCATGTTCACAAGAGCGAAAACAATGTTGATTTCATTTTAGTTCTTCCAAATTAGAAGGCTCGTAAGTTTGTTCATCTAAACACAAGTAAATATAAATTTGATTTCATTTTTAACGTAATTTATCGTAAATTATTAATATATTATAAACCATTTCATAAAATATTTAAAAACAACTTATTAAGTATATGTATTTATTAATGCAATGCAATACCCATATTTTTGGTAAGTCCTTACACTTTTCTTAGTTATCTTTAATTATAAACCTTAATTGGAACATCTCGTGAAATTGGATTTCGTGTCGGGAGTGCGTTGGGCTAAAAAGTCAAAAATATTGGCCTTTGGTATAGCCTGGGCGATTGTGTCCGCGATTGTGACAGAGTGTCACTCTCGCGACCTTGCTACCGAGGGTGGGGGTCAGGGAGCGATTGTGCACGTGATTGTGACCAAGTGTCACTCTTACGGGGCACTGTCGCTGGACTTGTACCGAGGATGGGGGATAGCGGGCGACTGTGTCCGCGATTGTGACAAGATGTCACTCTCGCCGGGTACTATTGCCGACCGGGGGGGGGGGCAGAACTGATATTAAATGCGTTTTTCTTCCTTTTCTCATTTCAACTCAAACCCTCCTCCCTACTTTCTCTCCCAACCAAACCCTTGACATTTATTTCTGATTCTTAGAGCATTTAAAGCATCAAGATTTGAGTTTTGAAGACTTTTCCATCGTCACACCTAGAGTGGAATAGCAAACCTAGGGGTTCCTCACTTTATCTTCTCCATCAAGATCTTGCTAGGATTTTTCTTGGGTTTTCTAACAAAACCTAAGTTGTGAGTCTTTCTCATTTTTAAAGATTTATACATGTCTAAAATCATCTTTTTCTACTTGTGACTCCTTGTCTTTAAATTTTGATTATGCAAGTCCTAACCTAAACTCATAATTTTGGGAGATTTTAGGGGTTTGGTTATTATTGATAAAAATGTGCAAATCGGATTGTAAAGAGTCTATATGCGAATTTCTGACTTCAAAGATGATTATTGTCCCTCTTTTATTAAATGGCAAGTTTTGAAAATGATAAGTTAAACTAGGGTTTTGGAAACTTTTGGATTGATGGAACTAAACTTGGATGAGGACTTATTTCACTTGAATAGTGTGGTCTATAACAAGTGTTATAGAGTTTGGAAAGAGATGGGTGTTCACTACAATGATAATTTTGGTATTGTTCTAGTAATTTTGCATGATCTCTTATACCTTTTACATCTTGGTGTATGACATGCTTGTCATGCATACTTGGAAGGTAATGGTGCAAACTGATGACCCGGATCATAGATGGTAAATGTGCACCTACTTATGTCATGCCCTCTAGATCATACTTTTGCCTTAAATGGTGGTGGCTCAAGGTAAAGACTCGGGTAGAGTTTAACTTGGAATTTTTTGGGTGAAAGACTTGGATAGAGTTGAACTCAATATTAAAGGGGCTAAAAGCTCGGATAGAGTTGATGTTCAAATATGGCTAAAGACTCGGATATAGTTGATGTTAAATATGGCTAAAGACTCGGATAGAGTTGATGTCAAATATGACTAAAGACTCGAATAGAATTGATGTCCAAAATGAATAAAGACTCGGAAAGAGTTGACGTCGAATTGATTAAAGACTAGGATAGAGTTGAGGTCTAAACACATCGAAGGCCTAACCAAAATTTATGAGAAACGTGACATTATTTGAAAATTCGTGAAGACAATGCGTTATATTTCTATATTAATAGTTTTACTATCTAAATGTTTGATCTCACTAGGCGTTAGCCTAACACTTTTTCTTGAAATGACATGTATAGCGGGTTCCCTTTGTAACACCCCAAATTTCTCAGTAAACCCGCTCTCCAACCCTTATTTTCCTTTAATTGAATTCTTGTGTCGCGATCTTCTCTTTCCTTGGGTTATGGGATTTTTATCTTGCTTACGAATGTGATTAATCTTAGTTGCGTAATTTGTGTAAGTATAATTATATATGTATATATAATTATACCTTTATATATGTAAGTATGTAAGTATGTATATGCAAGAAAGTTAGAAACCTTATCTGACTTTGTCGGTGCGTATGAATGCGAGTGGAACCTAGCCATTAACGTAATCCCTATGTACTTGGATTATCTAGTCGAAAAAGCAAGTTATAAGGGGATGTTGGGTGTTGGGCGACTATGCCCGGCGACCTTGCCCATGGCATAGTCGTCGAGGTCAATGTCGTGGTGTACTCGCGTGTTTGCTCAATCGGGCAGAAGGTGGGAGGGGGGGATGAGCGACTATGCCCGGCGACATTGCCAGGGCATAGTCGCCTGGTCATTGTCGCCCGCGTGAAGGGCTGACCTGCTGATTTAAGCGACAAAAACCCCAAACTTGAGACTCATTCTCCCAATTCGATTTTCAGACTTTGCGCTCTCTAGGTAAGGTGATTTTTCTCCTATTTTTCTCTCTTCTCTCATCATTAAATGGTTGTCATGGAAACCCTAACATTTATTGTTATGTAGTTGACTTTGGATTCAAGAGTGGAAGCCTAGTAGGATTTGAAAGCTTTAAGAAGATCTAGCACATCTCCAAGTTCCCTACCTTAGGGTTTTCTCTTACAAACCCTAGTGTGAGTTTTTACTTCTTAAGTGTTCTTTTACTCATTGTTACTTGCAATACTTCTACAATATATGTATAAAAGCTATCTATTGGGATGTTTACCCAATTTTAGGGTTTCACTTTATAAACCCTAGATGGTAAATATTCTTCATAAAAGTTATGATTTCTTATTATATGCATGTTAAATGTTTATGGGTCTTTGATCTCATGTTTGTATGAGGGATGCATGAGGAAACCTTTAATACTATGAGTTTGGTCTAACTGCTGATAACTTTAAGATAACATGATATGAGTAATACAATCATTCGTGACTATGCGTATGGGAATATGAGGAAAGTACTACCCCGAAAGGTAGAGGTGAGTCGATATTTCGGAAAAGGAACATTATGTCTTGTGCTAGAATTTCATGTGGTTATTATGGTGGTTGCATGAAGAAAAGATGAACATATATATGTGGTTATAATTGTTTATTCAATTTTTGTTCATCTGTCAAGTATGTGAATACTACTCCTTGTGCACGAGAAGGTAGTTATATGAGTAAATGGACCTTTTATGTTGGTCCTTATGGTTTGCTAGAGAGTAGGCAATAGGGGGACGTGGGCCCTTGAGGTGTAACTCGTCTAGTTCTGGATAGGCAATAATGTCCCGTAAGACCTTGAGGTGTAACTCGACGGAGTAGTCAATAAAGACAATGTATATGGTTTGAGGTTGTGATATCTCGGTGGCATGGGAACTAGAACCGGGACATGAGGTGTAATCCAATAACATCATGAGTGACTCCACTATCGTGTATATGTCACCCCGATGGAAACGGGTCTCCCTCGTATTTTCAAGGGCTGTCTTTTGTATATTTATGTTCAGGTTTGAGAATCTAGTCGCGGTGGGAAATGATACTATGAGACGATGGAGTTCGGTAACATAAGTCTTGAATTATTGTATTATGATGTTCTTGTGTTAAATTATTTAATTTATGTGATCTCACTAGGCTTCGTCCTAACACTTGTTGTGGTTTTTGTTTCTCCCACAGATCCCACTAGCGGTGGAACCTAGGTGTCGGGCATGTAGGAGATCTCGAAGTGTCGGGCTTTTGGGGGATTTTTGTGAAGAGAGATTATAGTGGTTTAGAAACACCCATTTTAATCTAGTTTTTGAATTACTTCTAGATTAATTAGGTTGTTGTAATTTGTTCTATATCCCATTCTTTTGCAAACTTTATGGTGCAAATTATCCCAATTGCTTGTGGGTCTCTAGTTGCCCCTTGGGAAGTATTTATACTTTGAAGTTTCTCCTTACAAGTTAATTTTGGATGTCCGTATTTTAGACGTCATATTGCCAAAATTTCAATTTTTATTTGATTGAATTTTTAGGGTGTTACACCCTTAGCGGCGGAGTTCGCAAGAATTGAGGGATGAGCGTGTGGGCCGATATCGGCAATTTTTTGGGTATATGACCTTTGGAGGCTTTTGGCGTACAAAATTGGACAGAAGTTCTCTTGGGGAATTCTTAGACAATTGTATTAATCAAGCATGAATAGTTTAGATTAGTGTATTGTCATTGTTAATTCCCACTTATAGAAATTTGACCGCTATTCACTTTACCCTTTTTTAGGTGATGATTTTATAGAAATTGCCAAGTTCATGTCATTATTCTAAGTTTAAATTTGACCATAATTTTTAGGGTGTTACATGCAATATATCTTAAAACTCAATGTTATAAATTAATAACCAAACGATAAACTCCATAAATTTATCTCGTTTTTTAAATTTAAAGTTAAACAATTGATTTTGTAATTAAACATATTATATAAAAAATGTGTGTATTTTATTCGCCTTAATTTGATATAAATAATATTCTTTTTCAATTTTATGACCAAGTTTTTAAATTTCGATCACAAATATATTCACATACGAGTCTATATATTTAATACAAAAATATATTTACTACATCATAAAATATTTTAAAATTCTAGTGTACCACTTATTATTGTACGTGTGTATTTTTTTTATAAACTCCACATTTGAACTCTATAAAATAAACATATAACTAGTAGATATACAAGTTCAAATACAAATTTAAACGTTGAGTCTTATTAATACGCATAATACTTCATAAAACTTATAATCAACCCAAAATTCTTTTATTATATCAAAATTACAAAAATCCATAAAATAAAATTGAAGGAAATAAAGAGTAGAAAAAAATATGAATCGTGATTGAGAGTTCGAATTATGACCTTAAAATAAAGATGTGTATATATAAAAGGTTGATTTTTTTTGTGAAAAGTAACCCATTGACATTCATGGATATGTAAAAGGGCATAACATAGATTGCCTATGTAACATCCTAAAAATAGGGGTAAATTTAAACTTTAAAATTTCTGCAATATGACGTATATAATAGATGGAAACCACCCAAAATGGGGAATGTATAATAGCGTTTACAAATCCTGTAAATGAATATTAAAATTGACAACAAACTAATCTAAACAATACATATCTATATTATATCGGTTGTCAACCCAATTTCACAAAATGTCTATCTTTCTGTACGCTTTGTCTCCAAAATTATCTATCCCAAAAATGCCCATAATGGCCCAACGCTCTTCCCTCAAACCAAATGCGGTCCGCCGCTAAAGGAACCTGTTATACATGTCGTTTGAGAAAAAGTGTTAGGCTTTAAGCCTAGTAAGAACAAACATTTGCATGAGTTATAAAAAAATAAAACGTAAATAAATATTTCTTTGATGGGTTGCAATAATGAAACTTGTTTATATACACATAAGGACCTTACGATCTACAAAGCATCTTGTGTAGATGGAGGAGACCCGACTTCCAAGGATCATGGAGGAACACAAAAGTAAGTCACTTCCGACTTGTGGGCTCAATACTAGGACCCATGGTCACGAACAACGTCGACTCGTACTCAGATGTAGGGGAGGGTACCCGAGGATCCTAGTTATACTCATTCACTAGGATTACATTTACGGCTCATGTCTAGTAACCGGTCCCACATAATCGTACTAAATTGCCTCTGAGGACCCAATGTCTCAACTAGTTACATAGGGGAGAGGTCATCCCAAAATAAATCGATTCCTATTCCTATGGATCCATTAGTAATAGACTACTGCTAGTCACAATTTCATTTGTGACTAAATTATATTAACACCTATAGTTAGCATAAGATAATCTTTATAATACAATTTTCCATGCATTTAACTCATATATAACCCAACTAGGGTTGTTTCCATTTTCAACATATGATGTCTCCAAATAAGGCTTTTTCCAAACATTTAATAAACCCTTGATCAATCTTTAACCAATAATCATTTACCATCCATTTCCAAGTAAATCTTCAAATCTTAAAGATTCTTTAGAACTTTAAATTTAGAATTGTGCCTTGGTTTGGATTCAAATGTTGGGACTTGGCTGAAATACAGTGGGTTACGCGGGCTAGGGCGTAGTCTGGAAGTCGCGGCCAAAGTCGCGGGACTCACTGAGTGTTTGAGTCTCAAAAGCACGCGCGGGTTAGTACGTGGCCTCCAAGCCGCGACCCAAGCCGCGGGGAGTCCCTGCAGGTCCTTTAGACGGGATTTTCCCCTTTTTCCTTATTTACTCCTCACAAAACCCTCCCTCTTCATAAATGAGATTTTTAAGGAAACCCTAGGTGATTTCCCTCAAGTTTGGAAACTATTTGTGTTCATCTAAAGCCTCAAGATTAAGAAGCTAGCTTGGATAGTTGGAATCTTCATCTTCCTCTCCACATACTTGGTTTTCTAGCTTTTCACCAAAAACCTAACTGGTGAGTTCATTCATTTTTTATAAACTTTATACATGTTAAAATGTAGATTTTAACATACTCAACATCTCCACTTTTGATTTATTTGACTTGGGTGAACTTTCACCAAAACCTAAATTTTGGAGATTTAGAGGGTTTATATGGAAGGGTATGATTTATGACTTCTAGTATACATTTTGGGTTTGGTTATGGATTTTTGTACATAAGAAGCATGTTTTCTTTAACCATGTGATTTAGTTACTTGGACATCAAGATTTGGCTTTGAAATGTGAATATGTATTATTGAATGGATATTTGGGTAAATTGAATTATTATGTGTGGAAATATCATTTAACCATTTGAAATGGAACCTCTTGGAAACTTGGAAGTAACTATATGGATTCATAATTTTTAGTACATATAGAGGCATGTTAATTGATGGAAATTATTGTCTGGTTTGTGAGCATTGGATGGATTATTTGGTTGCATATGGGCGTCATAAACCCACCTATATATATAAACTTTGATCCGATGATGGAACGTTAGTTTTCCACATCGAGGCATGCTTAGGCATCGGATGAGGTATAAGCCCTACGTGCTAGTACGCGATATTGGATGAGGATCTCAACGTAAGGACCCTATGTGGTTGAAGTTGACTTTCTGTGGGTGTACGTTTAAAGCCACTGAGTCTGACATTCATTGCGGGTAATTTTATGTGTTTGGTTTTACTAATACATTAAGTGGCTTACTTTGTGTTCCGTCACTTGTGTTAGTAAGCGGGCCTCCCTCGTCAACCCAAGAGGTATTTGTATTAAAGTTGAGATTTATCTATATGAATTCCACTAGCACTTCTTAAATTATTTCATTTGAACGTACTGATTTTCCTTTGCAAATGTTTGATCTCACTAGGCTTTAGCCTAACACTTTTTCTTAAAATGACATGTATAACAGGTCACTCTAGCGGTGGGGTCCCTCGGGCTTGAGAAAAGAGTCATTGAAGGTTAATAGCATTTTTGAAGAATCATAGAGGCGTATATTGATAGTGACGATATACTTTTGGAAGTGAGATGTCGACACTCGTTCATAATCTAGAACTAGTCGGTCTAGATTAGTAGGTTGTTGAGTTCAATTTCACTTGATTCTCTTATTGTAAACGCCATACGATTATTCCCCTTCTTGGGCGATTCTAATATGATAGACTTGTTTATTTTCCGCTTTTATTTTAGGCTTAAATTACCTCCTATGTTTAGGATGCTACAGTATTTTCTAATGTTTTGTCAAGGCCAATATTTTTTTTTGCATTAATAGATCTTGTCTGTAATTTTCTAATGCCTAAACCACGTAATTTATGTAGATTCGGTTGTTTCTTGGACACTTAAAGTTAAACGACCTAAAATGTCAACATTTAAAGTTAAAGAACCTAAAGTGGTTAAAAATAAATTTAAGGGAGCTAATATGTCATATTTTAAGGTTAAAGGATCAATAAATTAATGTTAAGGAACCTAAAGTGTAATTTATTAAAGTTTGGCACATAAATTGTCATAAACTAAGGTTTAGGGACTTAAAGTGTCAATAATTAAAGTTTAGGGACCTAAAGTATCTAAAATTAAAGTTAAGGGACCAAAAGTGTAAAAAATTAAAGTTTAGGGACCTAAAGAGTCATATTTTAAAGTTAAGGGTCCTAAAGTGTCATAAATGCAAGTCTAGGGATCTAATGTGTCTAAAACTAAGGTTTAGGGATCTAAAGTGTCAATAATTTAATTTTAGGGACCTAAAGAGTCATATATCAAAGTTTAGGGACTTAAAGTGTCATAAATTAAGGTTTAGGGACCAGAAGGGTAAATAATTAAAGTTTAGGGACATAAATGGTAAAAAATTAAAGTTTAGGGACATAAATGGTAAAAAATTAAAGTTAAGGGACCTAAAGTGTCATAAATTAATGTTAAGGATCCTAATGTGGAATTTTTTAAAGTTTAGGGACCTAAAGTGTCAATAAATTAATGTTAAGGAACCTAAAGTGTAATTTATTAAAGTTTGGCACATAAATTGTCATAAACTAAGGTTTAGGGACCTAAAGTGTCTAAAATTAAAGTTAAGGGACCAAAAGTGTAAAAATTTAAAGTTTAGGGACCTAAAGAGTCATATTTTAAAGTTAAGGGTAATAAAGTGTCATAAATGAAAGTCTAAGGATCTAATGTGTCTAAAATTAAGGTTTAGGGACCTAAAGTGTCAATAATTAAAGTTTAGGGACCTAAATTGTAAGACATTAAAGTTAATTACCATTTCAAGAATCAAAAACTCAAACCAAACATATTCAAACAATTTAGAACTATGTAGAACAATGTTTAATATACATACATTAGATCCAAACGGAAAAAAAAAACCCAGTCCAGGTCCGCAAGTCCGCCATCCAGTCCTCTAGGTCCGCCAGTGCAGTGGTGGTTGTGGAGGTGGTGCAGTGGTGGTGCGGTGGTGTTGCAGTGGTGGTGGCGGAGGTGGTGTGATGGTATAAAAAGTAGTTTAGAAGACTTACCTTTGGTGTCATTGTTCACACGTGTTGATTTAGAGAAGCATGTACCAAGATCCGACAAAAAACGAGCCTTATCAATGTATTCCTTTAAAATATTCGATGTAGGGTATGGGGGATGGGACCATAATCTGGTTTTATATAAAAAAAAGATAGTTGAGGTGGGGTGGGGAACCGTGTCTCATTAATTAAATAATTTAAAAAACGAAAAATCGACAGGTCCGCAATGGCGGACCTGCATGCGGATGGCGGACCTACATTGGTTTCCTGAGAGTGTGCCACGTGTCCACCATTGCGAATGGTGGACCTACCCGACCCGACCCGTTGCGGACTTGGGTAGAGCCGTCGTTTTATTTTGTCGTTTAGGGTCAGATGGCGGACCTAAGTCTATTTTCGTAAAGTCAGTCAAAAAATGGTTAGGAGGTGCAATTGCGTGAATAATATGGCTATTTCAGCCAATTTTCCTTTTTAAAACATTGTATATAAGACAGATTTTACTGAGAAATGGTTCAAAATTATTCTTGTTGTCATTCAATAGTCCCATCCCCTCAGTTTGTGGTGACGTGGAACACTCACAAAGACCAAATTTTGGACCACATCCACTTGAATGTGCAACCAACGGTCAGATATTTAGTTTAAATCAAAATCAAGTCATATCCACCTCAATATAAATTAGAGTAAACTACGATTTTAGTCCCTATAGTTTGTAAAATATTTCTATTTTCGTCCCTATGATTTTAAAATTGCAATTATAGTCATTATAGTTTGTATTTTATTTATCTTTTCATCCTTCAACCCAATGGCATTAAGAGAAGGCATTAACCCCACCAAAATATGTTTTTTTTATATTATCTTGACCCCACCCCTGTCACCTGGTGGGACCCCCCCCCCCCCCCCCCCCCCCGCCCCAACGAGCTAGTTTTTTCTCCTACAAAATCATAACACACAATTATATTTATTGTTTTAGAAAACTTAATTATTTAATCAAAATATAAAATAAAAATAATTAATAAACTATTAACTTTATAACTCTTATTTTTTATTGCGTTATATGTTTTTATTATTATCATAGAATATTTGTTTTAGTATTATTTCATTATTTGTTTATAATTATTGTTTTTCTAATCAAGTATGCATTTTTCATCAAGTTTATCTTTTGTGAAAAATACAACGATCATTATATTTTGCGAACATTGTTTGAGTTTTTTTTAATAACTGAGATAAGATATTATGAAATTTAAAAATTAAACCAAAAAAAATGTAAAATTATTAATTTTTGGTAATATTAAACTATCTCAATTCTCATATGCATGAATATTTAATTGATTAATCAATGTATTACACATTATTATATTAGCAATCTAAAAATATTTTTTTTTTATAAACTTTCTTCCACTAGGCACTAACTATAAAAAAAACTTTCGGATTTATAAACCAATTTCACTTAATTAATTCATTTATTAATATACATTTTATATTAATTGGTAAACTAATCCATTGCATAAGAAATCATATGGATGTAAAAATGGTTCGTATTCATTAAAATGTCTTAATGATGCAATTGAGATCGGTTCACGTGAAAAAACTTATGTATAGTTATAATTATTATTTATCAAATAATCAATAAGTATATATAAAAATAAAATTCGGACACACAAATGCAGATAACGATAATTATATTTAAATAAAAAAATTTAATTTATGTTCATCGATATATATATATATGTATATTTGTTTGGGTAGGAATTCCAACAGTCCATTGTCGCACGACCAGAAAGATAAGCGACGCCCTTCCTTTGGGCGACCTCGACTAAACAACCAATAACCCCTCTGACAAATTCTGTCGTGCGACTTGATTTCGGTTACTAACCTATAAACATACGTTATATCATGTTTAATGCAGGATTCAAAGACATTTATGACCAAAGATTATAACAGAAGTCATCGTCAATTACAACGGACATAACAGACACTATCATCAATATCAAACGGTCATTCTATTAATGAGCAAGATACGCATTCAAGACATGCCAACGGAAAAATAGAGTATAAATATGAAGATAGAACCTCACATTCGGGACATCTGATTCTCAGACCTGAGAAGCTCACAAATTACGATCTCAAGCTCGTTCAGTCTCTCTCGAAGTTCATAAAGCCTACTGCCGTTTATCGTGCGACGCACGACCGAAGTCTAATTACACGCGACGCACGACCGACTTTACTTTATCGTATTGTTTTACATTGTATTACACTTGTAACACTTGTTATAAAGGACGACGTCCCTGATTGACGTCCATAGTGCACGACGACTCATACTCGTCCGCGGTTTTTACCCATTTTAAGGGTTTTTCCGCGTCACCAATTCTCTCGTCTCATTTACTTTATTTTTATTATAGTCGTACGATTATTGTTGTTACTTTCTTTGGTTGGATCAAGCTTCACGTTTACCTTAAATCTTCCTTGGGAGATTTTTGGCATAAACAGTTTGGCGCCCACCGTGGGGCCCCATCCAAAGAAAATCTTCGATAATCTTATGACGTACTAACGTGTTCCTTCGAGTGTTTCTCTTTTTCATTCGTTCAGGACAATGGCATTCCAAGGAACTCAAGATCATGTTGTGGCCCAGATGAACATGGAACTGACTGCCGCCCGTGCTCGTATTGACGCCCTAACAGCCCAGGCTCGACAAGCGGCTGAAACCATCGAGCATCTAAGAAACCAGAGTGGAAACCATATGACGGGGACTACGAATGCTTATGCCGGTACTTGAAATGTGCCCCCTCCATTGCCTAATTATCCTCGTCCACCACTAGTTAATCCTACGACCTTCGTAATCCCAACCATGCCTATGGCCTCTATACCATTCAATGGATATGCCTCTGATTCCTCGCGGCAGACTAGCTTCAACAGATCAGGTTATGTTCCATTGGCTGTCCCAAGTGGTGTCCCGATAGATCCCGTTGCACAACGATTGAAGCTTCTAGAAAAGCAGAATAAGCGTGTCTTGTCGATGCTAGCCAAATTGTCGGGGGCAGCAGTTCCAGTTGATGTCGAGCCACGTACAGGATTTCAGGCATCGTCGTTCGTTGATGAGATCGTGTTGGTGGACATCCCAAAGAAGTATAGCATCCTGACCTTCACCCCAAAATATTCAGGCGATACTGATCCGACAGAACACGTCGCCTAATACAAACAGCTTATGTGGATTGTCTCGATACCGCATCAGTTTCAAGAAGTCTGCATGTGCAAGAGTTTTGGAGCAACCTTGACTGGAGCAGCGTTACAATGGTTGATCAATCTCAAACCCAAAACCATCGGGTCTTTTGCAGAGTTGGTGAACCAATTTTCTCAACAATTCGCCAGTAGCCGAAAAATGGAAAAACAGACGAGCGACCTTTACTATGTTGTACAGAAGAATGGAGAGTCCATCCGGGACTATTTCAACCGTTTCAACGCGGAGATGATCGGTATCCGGAATTGCGACGTAAAAACAGCCATAGAAGCATACAAACGGGGTCTGGACGATAGTTCAGGGTTGTATATCGACCTTACGAAATATCCTCCAGAAACCTTTGAAGACGTACGAGCAAGGACGCTCGCTCATATGAGGGTCGAAGATGACCTCGTTTTCAGAAATAAACACTCGAGCGACAGGAAAGGCCTAGGTGTTAAAAAGCCAGACTTCAAACTAAAGCCGACCGGTCGATCAGAGCCTGCCAGACAAATTTCAAATGTCAGATTTGAGAAGAAAGGGTCTACGACTTCCAAATATATCCAGTATCCTAAGATATCATCTTATGGCTTCCCTGGATCAGCCAAGGACGTCGTCGCGTCCTTGAAATAGCTCTAACAGAACATTCGATGGCCAAAGAAAAGCGACAAAGACAATGATAAAAAAGACAAAACAAAATGGTGTGATTTCCATAATGACTTCGGTCATGTAACGGATGATTGCATCGCCCTAAAGAAAGAATTGTCCTGACTTGACTCGAAAGGTTATTTACAAGAATTGACGGAAAAGAAGGATGTGCGTCCCACATCCCCAGAGCATGCTAAGGTAATTAATTGTATCACCGGAGGTTCTGATATCTGTGGGACCACATATTCAGCTGCTAAGAGACATGCTAGTCGCGGTCCCGACGACCGACCAATTCCAAAGGAGGCAAGACCCAAGGAGGACGCAGAGTTAGAAGTTATGCCCTTAACGTTCGACCAATCAGATCTCGACGACGTACACCAGAAACATCATGACGGACTAATTATCCAATTGAGCATTGGAAATTGCCTGACGAAGAGGATACTCGTCGACGGAGGTAGTTCTGCTAATATTATCTTTTTTGATGCAGTGAAAGCTATGGGGATCGACAAGTCCGAGATTACCCGACGCTCGACTACACTCGTTGGATTTAACGGAAGAGCGACAAATACCATGGGTGAAATCACACTGCCAGTATATGCTAAAGGAATCAACAGGCAGACGAAGTTCAACGTCGTCGACTGCTCATCGGCTTATAACGTTATCCTTGGGCGACCATGGATTCACGATATGAAAGTTGTACCCTCGACGTACCACCAAACCTTGAAATTCCCCATGCAATGGGGAGTACAGGAGATCAAAGGTGAAAGAAAAGTTGCTAGGGAATGTTACAAAGTATCTTTGAAGCCCCCAAAGCAGACAGTATAGCAATTACAGAGTCAGGACGTTCCTGGGACTGATGATGATTATCGCTTGGAAGCTGTCGTTCTAAACCAGGATAAGCCTGATCATATGGTCTACATAGGTTCGACACTCGATCCATCCTTTAAAAAGAGACAAATTTCTTTTTTGCAGGACCACTATGACTGCTTCGCATGGACGCACGAAGACATGGTGGGTATCGATCTAAGTATTATTTCTCATAAACTCAACGTCGACCCATCATTCAAACCCGTTCAACAGAAAAGACGAAAATTTGCTCCTGAAAGAAATAAAGTTATCAACGACGAAGTTGATAATCTGCTTAAAACAGGAAAGATACGAGAAGTCAAATATCCAGATTGGCTCGCCAACGTTGTTGTCGTCCAAAAGAAAAATGGTAAATGGAGAGTGTGCATTGATTTCACAGACTTTAACAAGGCCTGTCCAAAAGATCCATTTCCGTTGCCACACATCGATTCTATGGTTGACGCTACAGCTGGACACGAATTGCTCACCTTCATGGACACATATTCTGGATATAACCAGATATTAATGCATTCCGACGATCAAGAAAAAACGGCCTTCATGACAGATAAAGGTATTTATTGTTATAAAGTAATGCCTTTTGGTCTTAAGAATGCAGGTTCGACATATCAACGGCTAGTGAATATGATGTTCAAAGAACATTTGGGCGACACAATGGAGGTATACATCGACGACATGCTCGTCAAATCGAAACATACGGACGATCATATAGGACATTTGAAGCAATCGTTCGACATTTTGCGTGAATACAAAATGAAGTTAAATCCGACAAAGTGTTCTTTTGGAGTTCGAGCTGGAAAATTCCTCGGTTACATGGTCACACGATGAGGAATCGAAGCTAACCCAGATCAAATCAAGGCAATTATCGAGATAAAATCGCCCAGAAATTTTAAAGAAGTCCAACGTCTAACAGGACGTGTAGCAGCATTAAACAGATTCATCTCTTGGTCGTCCGACAGATGTCACCTATTCTACAATGTCCTACGAAAAAAACAAAGGATTCGAATGGACTGATAAGCATGAAGAGGCGTTGCAACAACTCAAGAAATACATGACATCACCTCCCTTCCTCTCCAAACCTGAGAAAGGTGAAGTTCTTCAACTCTATCTAGCTGTCAGTGTTAATTCGGTGAGTGCAGTCCTTAATCGAGAAACCGACGGACGACAATTGCCGATCTACTATGTAAGTAAAACTTTATTAGACGCTGAAACCAGGTATTCGTCCATAGAAAAACTCTTGCTTTCGTTAGTTATGGCCGCTAAGAAGTTACGACATTATTTTGAATCGCATCCTATAACTATTGTAACTAATTTTCCATTGAAGTCTGTGTTAAGAAAATCTGAACTAACAGGACGACTAGCTAAATGGAGCATCTATATCAGTAATTATGATCTAGATTTTAAGCCTAAAACGGCGATCAAATCACAGGTCTTGGCAGATTTTGTTACAGATTTTAGTCCGGAACTAGAAGAAGCTACGACGTCCAATGAATTAATTATGGCGACTTTGCACGACACCACTTGGACGCTCGACGTCGATGGTTCATCGAACATACGAGGAACAGGCCTGGGTGTTGTCCTACAGTCCCCACAAGGGGGAAAAATAGTGTACTCCATACAATGCGACTTCAAGGCAACAAATAATGAGGCAGAGTACGAAGCACTAATTGCAGGAATCAAAATTACTCATGACTTGGGGGCAACACATCTGCATGTCTGAAGCGACTCGTCCCTAGTTGTTAACCAAATCAATGGAGAGTTCGCAGCAAAAGATTCGAGGATGATTGACTATTATAAAATAGTAAAAGAAGAAGCAAAGAAGTTCAGTCGCTTCATAATCGAGCAGATACCAAGAGATCAGAACACTCAAGCTGATGCACTAGCCAATTTGGGGTCAACACTTAATCAAACGACGTTCGACAGTATCCCAATAGTCCACCTTGCAACACCATCCATCAAAGACGACGGTAATACTTTGGTCGCACCAATTGAGGAAGAAAACTCTTGGTCGGACGACATTAAAAATTATCTAGAGAACGATCAACTGCCTGATGACAGAATGGAAGCAAGAAAGGTCAAATTTAAAGCATCAAGGTACGTCACGATCAGAAGACAATTATATCGAATATCTTCGACTGGTTTGAATTTACGATGTATTACCAATAAGACGCAAGTCCAGAATATCCTACAAGATATGCATGATGGTGAATGTGGAAATCACTCAGGAAGTCACAGTCTAGCCAACAGGATATCACGACAAGGTTACTATTGGCCAACATTGAGGCAAGATGCGATCAGGTATGTACAATCGTGCGACGCATGTAAGCGATACGCAGGTATGTCTCATAAACCGTCTGAACCCTTACACTCGACTTTGATCCCATGGCCCTTTATGAAATGGGGAATGGACATCATTGGGAAACTACCACCTGCCCCCGGGCAAAAGGTATTCCTTCTAGTTTTAACAGATTATTTCTCTAAGTGGATAGAAGCAGCGGCTTTTTCCCAAGTTCGGGATAAAGAAGTCGTTTCGTTTGTCCAAACTAACATCATTTGCAAGTTTGTAATTCCATCCGAAATAACATGCGACAATGGAACACAGTTCATCAGTGATTGGACGCGAAGATTTTGTGAAGAAAGGAATATCAAGTTGGTAACATCGACACCTCGATATCCACAGTCGAATGGTCTAGCCGAGTCTAGTAATAAAACTATTATCAATTCGATCAAGAAAAGACTCAAAGTTGCCAAAAGAAAGTGGGTGGAAGAATTACCTTCCGTTCTATGGGCTAATCGTACGACACCACGTACGTCCACAGGACAAACTCCCTTTTCCTTAGTCTATGGATGCGAAGTTGTGTTACCTATTGAAGTATGACTACCGACTTCAAAACATACGTCCGTTGAGCATAACTTGGTCGACCTAAGCTATGACCTCGACGCCTTAGAAGAACTTAGAGAAGTAGCATATATCCGCATGGCGTCACAGAAACAAGCGGTCGAGCGACATTTCAACAAAAATGTCCAAATCAAAGTCTTCCAAGAAGGCGACTATGTTCTACGTCGAGTGTTTCAAAACACTCAGGAGCTCAATGCAGGTAAACTTTCCACTAAGTGGGAAGGTCCTTATCAAATCTCTGGTATCGTTGGTAAGGGAGCTTACAAAATACAAACCCTCGACGGTCGAGATATCCCACGAAGTTGGAACGCAGTCCATTTAAAGAGGTATTTCTTTTAAATTCCGAATCTATTTCCTTTGGTTGTTTCTTAAGAAAGATTACTGACTTAAGCATCGGAGGGTCGTTGGTCAAACCAACGACCACCCCACTAATGTTGTTCTTCGCAGGGACGCATGACTTAGTTAAAATCTTTATGTCAGGTAATAATCATACGATCGCACGTATACGGTCAGTCGTAATTGTTGACAAAGGTTAATTTCTACACTTGATATTTAGATCCGAAAACCATTATTACAATTGCACTTGGTCGATCGTATATCCCAGTTGATTTTATTATATTACATTATGAGGGTGTGGTCAATCGTATGATGTACCTTGGTTATTTATCCTCTTAGTTTACTCGATGTATGATAAAATATAAGTTGAAATAGAAAAACAAGTAACAAGCATCAACGGACAAAAGAAACTTTTCCATTAGATATTTAAAGGACAAGGGACGACCACAGACGGTCGACCCCTAATACAAAAGAAACTAAGCTAAGAAGGAGGAACGTCAGACGGTCGACCCATCAGTTACTACCGCCGCCTCTATTCCGTCATCGCTCCCCTCCAGGTCATCATATTCATCAAGATCCCTTTCGGTCCCCACGGTGTCGAGGTAGGTTTTAAGCTCCTCAGCAGCCGACGCCATGGGGTTCTTCCCATTCAGATGACGCCTCATCAAAGCAACTCGATCCGTGAGACGAGAGAAAGCCTCGACTTGATTATTCTCCATCTCCAGGTCCTTGACGTCGCCTTCCAACTCTTCGACCCTCTTCTTGAGGGACGCGATTTCGTCAACAGAAGCAGCGGCAGCAGTGATGGCCTTGATCTTCTCGACCTCCAGTTTGGTCGACAACGCCTCCAACTCAAGGAGACGATCCCTGAGCTTAACTTTCTCACGATCTGAAATCTCTAGTAGATTTCGAGCATCGGAGAGCTCAGTTTTGAGGCCCTCAACTTTCGCCTTCTCAGCCTCAACCGCCTCCAGAGCGACCTTTTCCCTTCCGAGAGCCTCATCGGCCCTTTTCTCAACGTCGAGGAAGGCCGCCCTAAGACATTCCATCTGAGCAAAGAAGCTCAGACTAGCTTGAAAAGCCTATACGACATAAGGAAAAGAGTTAGTAGCAAGCAAAATGAGTCACAAAGAAAATATAAAAAAGATTTACCATGAAAGAGAGACCAGCGGCGTGCGCCCCAGTGTCCTCGACCCGAGACTCCTTGTATCGGTCATAGAAAGTTGGGAGGAGGAATTTCCCCAAGTGTGGAAAAATGACATCCTTCTCAAGGACGTCATTGACCATGTAGTCAGATGGGAGAGTGACTTTAAATGTCGTATCTCCCACTTTCTCCTTATTTTTCTCCTCACTCTTGGAGTGGCATACGACTTCGCAGATGCATCCCCTGGATAAAATAAGTAAGTTAGAAAAGAAGTGGCATACAATACAGAAATAAAGAAACATTGTCGAACGACATACCAGACATCTCTTCTTCTCTTTCTTCTTCCTTCTCGTCTTCTCTCTCTTCTTTCTCTTTTTTCCTCTCTTCTTCTCGACAAGAACCCTCGACAAACGTCGCTTCTTTTACGAAAATGACCTCCTCTTCTTCGTCGTTTGACCGAGCAAAAAACGAACGGTCAACAATACTTCTTTCCAATATCCTCTGAATCTTGTTGTGAGAATCTTTATTTGGCTTCACTTTAGTGAAGTCAATTGCTGTCAAACAGAGAAAGAAACCATCAGAATAGATATTATAAAAAATAAATAAACACACGACAAAGCGGTAAACCTACCCGACTCATTCCATCCGGACGACAACCATTGATTGTCCTCGTCGTTCACATACACCACTTGGAGGAAAACGTACTGGCGTTTCCAACCACGGTCGTTCACCGCAGTATTGTGCACCAGTACATTGTCTCCCTTCGTTCGAGGTAATAGACTATATCTGTGATAACTATCCGTCCGAACGCTGTAAGCAGTCAGGAGGTCGTTCAAGTTGAACGGAACCTCCCAATCGGCCGTAAGACGCTCGATAACTTGGACAATCCGCCAGAACTGAGGCATTAATTGTCCAGGCATCAAATCGAACGCATCCAAAAACGACATGTCCAAAGGACTAAATGGACAAGTAAATCCTATCTTGAAGGGATACTCGTATAAAACGCAGTACCCCTTCGGAACCTCATCCGGCCTTAAGTCTTCCGGCGTCATCAGATTAATTTCATCTGGAATCCTGGCCAATTTTTGAAAGTAATCTAAGTTTTCCTCTTCCCTATACACACTTATGGGTTCGGTCGACATCTGAAAATCTGGGATATTCAGGGTCGCACGCCAATAACTAAGGATATCCCAAGCTTTCCTAGGCTTTCTAGCTATGGAC
The DNA here is from genome assembly GCA_954870635.1 of Arctium minus. Taxonomy (NCBI): domain Eukaryota; kingdom Viridiplantae; phylum Streptophyta; class Magnoliopsida; order Asterales; family Asteraceae; genus Arctium; species Arctium minus. Next base: position 11,611,171 of record OX941082.1, read on the forward strand.
TTCCTACGCATATAATCGACACAGAGGGAAAACGGGAAATCGTACCTTAAATAGAACTCTAAACCTCGAACTTAGAACGAAAAGGATTCTGATCGTTTGGAAAGTAAATCTCGCCGGAGGTATATGATCTCTAAGAAGGTAAGCGTAAAAAAAGGAAAAAATTGAGGGCAATCCTTATTTATACTGAAAATCGGAAAACAAATCGCCAAAAAATCAAATCGACGAATCGACACGTGTCGTCCGTGTCAGGCAACCTTTCGAGTACATCCACTGAATGCATGACACATGTCCAATATTAGCTGTCTAAACCGTTTATTCTGCAGGGAATGATGTCATTGTTTAGTTGGAAACAAATCGGTTCAGTTCTATACGAATTACCCGTGTTCTATTATGACACGTGTTCTAAGTTTTAAAATTTAAATTTCAAAAAAGTTGTCGCTTGAAGTTTAAATTTGGGGGCAAACTGTTTAGGTAGGAATTCCAACAGTCCATTGTCGCACGACCAGAAAGATAAGCGACGCCCTTCCTTTGGGCGACCTCGACTAAACAACCAATAACCCCTCTGACAAATTCTGTCGTGCGACTTGATTTCGGTTACTAACCTATAAACATACGTTATATCATGTTTAATGCAGGATTCAAAGACATTTATGACCAAAGATTATAACAGAAGCCATCGTCAATTACAACGGACATAACAGACACTATCATCAATATCAAACGGTCATTCTATTAATGAGCAAGATACGCATTCAAGACATGCCAACGGAAAAATAGAGTATAAATATGAAGATAGAACCTCACATTCGGGACATCTGATTCTCAGACCTGAGAAGCTCACAAATTACGCTCTCAAGCTCGTTCAGTCTCTCTCGAAGTTCATAAAGCCTACTGCCGTTTATCGTGCGACGCACGACCGAAGTCTAATTACACGCGACGCACGACCGACTTTACTTTATCGTATTGTTTTACATTGTATTACACTTGTAACACTTGTTATAAAGGACGACGTCCCTGATTGACGTCCATAGTGCACGACGACTCATACTCGTCCGCGGTTTTTACCCATTTTAAGGGTTTTTCCGCGTCACCAATTCTCTCGTCTCATTTACTTTATTTTTATTATAGTCGTACGATTATTGTTGTTACTTTCTTTGGTTGGATCAAGCTTCACGTTTACCTTAAATCTTCCTTGGGAGATTTTTGGCATAAACAATATTGTTTTAAAGAACTTGTGGTAATAATTATATTTATTAAATAATAATGATAAATGTGTTAAGTAATATTGCATTTTTTTTAGTTATTGCGAATTTAGATCAATAAAGATAAAAATAAAAAGTATGTGCTTTTCAAAATTGATCAAAACAGAATATATAATAATAATAATAAATAATATATGTAAACAATAATTTCAATATCATTAAATATTTAATAATAATGGAAATATCTATACTACTCTATTAAAATTCTAAAATAGTTTAGCGGTTTCTTTTGAAAGCCCATTTTTTCGCTTCACGTCGTCTCCTTCCCCACTCCCCTAAATCTCTTGTTAACCCACTCCCACTACCCCTAGATATCGCCAAAGTTCCATTTTCAAACCAAAGTATATGACATAAAATCAGAAATCCCCATTTCTCTCTTTCGCCTCCGATTTCTTTTCTCTTCAAACCCTAAAAAGATTTTCGTAAAACTTCAATCGCACAATTAAACCTTGAAAAAACCCAATTTCTTAGTTCCAATTCAAACAAGATATCCCATCAATTATATATGCATAAACAAGCGTATGATCATTTGATATAGGATATCTATGTGTGTTTTATCTGGAATTTGGTGATCATCGATTGAAACCCTCGAATTTGTCGTGTAATTTTTGAATTTGTTTTGAGGTATGTCGAATTACGGTCGGAGACGAGTTCGCGAGACCAGATTGTACAGTCCACCGCTGATGAGAATGTACAATCAGCCGCCGGAATTTCATCAACTACAGAAGCAAGTGAAACCCCATCAACCGAACCAAGAAAAACAGGATCAATCGGAGTCATTCGTGAACAGTAACAGTAGGCATAATGCTGTTGTGATGACTAATTTGGATCGATTCATGAAGCACATTATTCCGATTGTTACTGCTCAGCATTTCCCTAAGGTAATTTACGCATTGTTGGCTAATTCGGGACGTTTTTAGTAATTTCTGTAATTGATAAAATGTGGGACTTTGTCGTGAGAATTAATTGTGGATTTTAATTCTGATTTATGATTAATTCGTACTTAAATTGATTCTATTTGGATAATTGACGAAATGTGGAATTATGTTATTGTAATTGATTGATTGATTGATGATTGTATGTCTATAGATTAAGATTGGTGATATTTTGCTTGTTTTGTGTTGTGTTTAATTAGATTAATAAATAATACTGAAATTTTGTTTAATTATTAATCATTTAATATATTTGTTAATGATTTTGCAGAAAAGTTTGTGATGTTTGTGATGTGTGTTTTAGCCCTGATAGAAATTTGATCATTGTGTATTAAATTTGAATTAATATTAAACTTAAAGGTTTATATCACTGATAGAAGTTTGATCACTATGGTTTAATATGGAGACGAAGCATATTTGTGGGATAAACTTTCTTGGAACGTAACACAGAAGAAGAAAGGAAATCAAGGCAACCCATTTCTGTCAATCTCTCTTATATTGCGTATTCCTTTTTATCAAGAAATCCTGACCTAATTTCCGTTCTTCTTTTTCCTACTTCCATCTGCACTTAGGACGATATGTTGTCAACCCAACAGGTTATCTTGTTGAGTTTTTCTTCCCACAATGCTTTAGACATTAGCGTTATTTTAATCTATTCAATCATAAAGTTTACATTTTTAGTTTGATCATGACTTAGGGGCTTACGATGGTGAAGAATCAGCAGCCGAGCGTATGATCTAGCTGCACTCAAGTACCGTGGATCATCAACTTTCACAATTTTTCCAGTATGAACCTTAACTTTAATATGTTAACATAGTACTTTGAAGGATCAAAGTGCTCATCAACCTCTAACTTTTGTGAAGGTCTTCAACTATGAGAAATAAATCGAAATAATGCAGGTCTCTTGTTGTGAAGTAATGTTGTTTGTTTAATTTTTTCATGAAGAGCGATGGATTTTCGAGAGGAGTGTCGAAGTATCGAGAAGTTGCAAGGCACCATCACAATGGAAGACGGGAATCCCGAAAGTATCTCTATCTCAGCATTTATGGTAAGTTATCGAAGCAAAATATTAGTCATAAGTGATATTTACGTCTAAGTTATGATACAATACGATTCGGTTCGTTCATAGTCTCCATTATCTCCAATCGCTGACATTTTTTCTTGTCTGAGATTAACCGTAGGCACAAAATTGTTGAAGCTAATGGGTGAGGACGTGAGGTAGCTTTTGAACCAGGTGCATTCTCCGACCACCGACTCAAGTTTTCTTTCATCACTTTTATTTACTTGTTTTAGTACTCATAATTTGATGCCACATGGTTATACAAGTATAACTGCTTGTTTGGAACAATATTTTGGACGCTCCGCACTTGTGTTCTTCTCTATTGCCATCCATATTTTTTCATTTAAATTAGCATGTTATTTTGACTTGTTCCTTTATGTATCATCAATTAAATCTTGTTATGGGTTCTGTCATGTGGGCTTTTCGACACACATAGAGAAACATTGCTGAAGTTGGGCTTAATTTGTTGTTATATATGCTTAAGAACTTTCAGATTGATTTTCAAGAGAACCTTTGATCTTGTACTGGTTCTATTTGTGTATATTTTGAAATCCTCATTTCTCATGTGATAGAGTTGTAATCAATTCTATCGGTCTTACTTCGTGCTGATTGTGTAGAAATAGTCCTGGTTTTATTGACACGTTCCATAAACCTGGTTTCAAGTTGAAAAGTAAACTTGAATTTAGATGTCATGGCCATGGATATAAGTATCAAATGTCTAATATTTCTATATTCGTATTTATTTTAATGTCTATTTTCGTATTTCTAGATTGTTAAAACACTTTTATCCTTGCGAAGAACTCACAGTAGATGTTCATATGAGAAAATGTCACTCATGTTGATATGAAGTTTGTTGAATTTGTCAAAAGATCTATGGAAATAAATATATAATGAGTGGGTCATATAATTTTTGAAGTTAAGAATGAGTTTTTGACCTTACTTGCCAAATTTTGTTTCTTTCTTTGAAACAAAAACATACTACATTAATTCAAGAATACATTTTTACAGCAACCTGGGTACTGTTATGTTCTTATTTTTTGGGCCACAGGCCAAGTTCTTTGAGGTTCTTAATAATGATATGGCAAGTAGACATACAACTTTCAAGCTTTATTTGGTTAAGTTTTTTCGGGGTTGCAAGAATTTGGATAGGAACCAACATAACAAGGTGGTTTATGCTCATTTTACAGGATATCATGACGTTGGATTATGACAAAAGATACTTCCATGGGAAACCACAATACAACTTTCACAAAGCAGTCAATATCCCCAAAGTTGTTGTGTTTCCAAGGTAACACAATTTCTGTTTTGTCCCAGCACTTCCTTTCTTTCGTCACTGTTATACCTAACTCTGTTAGTGAAGATTTAGATCATATAATGCTTGAAAGAGTTGGTGGAATCCTATCCAGATGCCTATACTAGATTACTAGCTAAGATGAAAGAATTCAAGTTTTTAAAATGGATATAGTGCAACTATGAAGTTTTGATGTGTCTGAGAAAAGTAGATTTCTTGCTTAAATAGCATGGATTTAATAAGATTTAAATTGTAACGATAATTCTTGATGAGTAAGAAAAGGAGTTACTTAACATGTCCTGGCCAGGTGCATCCAGGTCCCTTCAGCTTTGGGAGGTACAAATAGGAGTCATATGATGTTAATTAGGAGAGGTCACTTCACAAATTTTTCTTTACCCAAAAGTGAGTTCCATTTTAAAATACAATAGCAACTTTTTTTGATGTTCTTACTTTCTCCTTCATATTGTAGAGAATGGATAAATAACAATTTTTGTCAGTTTGTACTAGATCAGGTGTAAAGTTGTCCATATATATATGGTATTTAAACTGTTTCTAGATTTTAATGTGGTCTTTTGTTCTACGAATGAAGGCAATATGAAATAGCATTTCGTAGAAAGTGTTGTGCTTCCCGAATGTAATCTGTCCAAGTTTCATGTAGTTTCATTCTTCTTTCAGTTGGTTAAAAAACGTGATTATAGTTGTCCTAATTCCGTCACATGTGAAACCTTGTGAGTGCAGGTCTGAAGACGAAGTGTCTAAGATTGTCCGATCTTGTAACAAACATAAGGTCTAATCCCTTGCGTTGCTAGAATTTCTGCCAATTCTTTTACTTGAGTTTCGCCCATGCCATCTTCTTTAAATAACTTCTGATTTTGTAACACACACACACACACAAACCAAGCCACACACACACACACACACACACACACACAAACCAAGCCACACACACACACACACACACACATATATATATATATATATAAGTGTAAATCCTGTGAGGTCCTCGTCATGTGAACTTGACATTCGTGGGATAAGTTGGTAGTATCGTTTAAAATCTGGAATAATGTCCAAACCCATGATGCAACTGTTATATCTGTTAATGGTACACATAGAAGATCTTATCAATTTTCTATACATTGATAAGGTAAAGTACTCTTTACACAACTCGCTCTAAAAGTTTGGCATGTTCAGTCCATGGAAAATTTAGTAGATTAGAATCCTTTAACTAATTCATGAATGGATACACGTCAAAATTTAAAGCCACCTGTATAAACTTACACCAACAATATGTTAAGAATCTCTTTTGATTTGTACACTATTAAGATCTCTTTCATCTTCCATATGCAGGTCCCTATTGTACCATATGGTGGAGCTACATCAATTGAGGGTCACACTTTATCTCCTAATGGAGGCGTTTGCATTGACATGACCCTAATGAAAGTATGAAACACCCTTTCTCGTTGAAACTTATGGTACATTACCAACCTTGTGTCATTGTTTGTTGATTTTTAAACATATACATATATTTGGGTGTGTATGAAGTTGTGCATATCGTTTTTAACTAAAAGTACAAGGGTTTTAATGTTTTTACAATATAATCATACTAATGGATGCTCAACAAGTAAAGTTTTAATGTTGCAATGGGATTATGTACTTTTATCAATGGTTTTCTTTTGCATCGGTTGATGGGGAATACAAATACCACACTTATATTTAAGGAAATAGGGGAACTGATGAGAGGTTTCTTATAGCGTGGATGAGATATGAAAAGGGTAAAGTGGCATGGAGGGATGTTTGATATCCTAAATGTTAAGGGATGTTGAAATTTGTTTACAACTCAGAGTAATTTTAACATTTAACGCATCATGTTTTTTTACATTTCAAATAATTGTTTTAAAAGTTTGATATTATGAAAATTTTGATGTTTGTATATTATCGTTGATTTTTATAGACATTTTATTATCTGTATTCAATTAATATAAGTCAAAAACAAAGTCCTCAAATTCTTTGAGATATAATACACGGACTATTTCTTCAAATAAACTATACAAAATGATTGATTTTTATAAGCTTCAACCTTAATATTTTTCATTTGACTTCCATCATAATATTTTACTTGCAAACAACCCATAATTTAGATGGTATAGAACATTCTATAAATAATCGTATTAATTTTTCAATCACAATTTACAAGAAAGTTTAACACTCGCGTCGCATCGCGCGCAACTACATGACTATTAAAAATAAAACTAATAATTAATTAATGATGAGTTGTGATGAAAAGGGTACAAGGGGCGGGTGTGCGGTGGGTACCCGGGTAAATAGGAAGGTGGTTTTGGGGGCGAAGGTAGGGTTTTAACGGCCTTTAATGTAACACCCTAAAATTCGGGTAATTTTAAAAATTGAAAATTCAGCAATATAACGTTTATAAATAGGGCAAACCACCCAAAATGGGCAAAGCATGAGTATTTACAAAACCTATAATAATGTGTGGGGAAACGACAACAAACTAATCTAAACTACATCTAGCTAGATTACATTGGTTGTCAACCTAATACCAAAAATGAATAATTGTTTTAAATGCTAAAGCTTCCAAAATAACTATCATCCAAAAATTCCCTCAAGAGACCATGCTCTTCTCTCAACCCCTTGACGACCCGCCGCTAAGGGAACCTGTTATACACATCATTTGAGAAAAAGTGTTAGACTTAAAGCCTAGTGAGAACATACAATTTATATGGAAGACAGTAAAAGAATTAGTTGCAATATAAATAAACTATTTTCATCAACGCCGTTGCAAATGGTTTGGTAAACACATAATGACCTTCCGGTCTCGACTTCATCTTGCGATGACGGGTGTAAGCCCGAATTCCAAGGATTGTGGCGAAACACAAAGTAAGCCATTTTCCGAGTTTTGAGCTCATCATACTAGGATCAAGGTCTTGAACACGTCGGCTCAAATAAAGATGGGGGGGATGGCACCCAATGATCCTAGTCATACTCATTCACTAGGATTTACATTTACGACTCACGGCTAGTAACCGGTCCCACATAACCGTACCAAGTTGCCCTCTAGGGTCCAATGTCTCAACTAGCTACATACGGGAGTTACCCCCAAATAATAAGTCAACTAAATACCTATGGATCCATTAGTAATAGTCTAGACTCGTCACAATACACTTGTGACCAACTAAAATCAAACATATAGTTCATGATATCATATAATCCCAAATCACATTTTCATGGTTAACTGCTGATAAGAAAATACAAGGCTCAAACACGAAGCATAAAGCTATTTTCTCATTTCCAAATATGTGTAAGACTATCTCAATGTAAATATGAACTTCTTAAATATTAAACCATTTATTTCCTTTTCCATCAAATAGTTCTTCCAACCGAAATACCCATAATATGTTTAAATATAAACTTGACTAAAAGCCACAAATGGAACCTTTACTCTTCAACATATGAATCAACTACATTTATAGTTCCAAGACATGATTTGTTCCTTTAGTTTGCAAAATAGTAAGAAACCCTAGAAATCTCCAAAACCCCAAGTTAGGTCAAAATCTCATAAATGATGAAAATGTAAACAAGGAGATGATTAGAAGTCAAAATATGTATTTTGATGTGTATAAAGTTTAAGAAAAGGTAGATGAACTCACATTGGGTTAAATACCAAAACCCTAGAAGTTCTAGTTGGAGAGAACTAACACTTGAGCTTGAGATCCTCACAAGGATACCTTTGATTCACCTAAACCAATCACCATTAATAAGAAGGAGGAGGTTGGGTGGAGTAATAAATGAGAAGGAAGACCTAGGGTTTGAAGGCTTACCAACCAGAAGAGAGAAAAACGAGGTATCTCCTTCCAAAAATCAGATAAAAAGACTTATTTTCGGAGTTGGTCTAATAAATGCAATTGTGCCCGCTCGCGATAGTGTCGCGCCATCTGTATCGAAAGTCATAAGACTTTCCGCGATAGTGCCCTGGCGATAGTGACACTGTCACTATCGCGTGGCAAGGTCGTGCCAGATGTACCGAACCCAAAAACTCCAGATTTCAAACCCGCGACTTACGAGACTACAAAAAGGGAAAAGATACAACGGATAGGAGTGAAATTAAACGAGTAAATGTTACAAATACAAACAAGTTGGGAATCTAGATTTACACAAGAATACGGGTGTACATTTAATCACGGTGTTAATTTAGGGACTAAAAGAGAAATAAAAAAACAAACCATAGTGACGATAAATGTAATTTTGAAACAACAGGGACCAAAATAGATTTTTGATATGTAAAAATAGATTTTTGATACTGATATGTATAACATGTAGGGTGCATTTAGTCTCTCCTTTTATATGCAAATTTTGTTTTTTACAAGATACACATAGAAACTTATATATCTGTCACTGAAAAAACAACTTGAGTCTACAATTAATAACTTGGAGGGTCGGGTCTATGTATAGTGTCTTTTAGTTAGATTTTTTGTATATAATAAAATTACATAATATCTTTCTCAAGTGTCGCTTCCTTTTTGTAATAATTGAAATTTGGACACATGGATTTTGGTTTAGAAACTCATTCGAACAGGGATTTTTCTTTTAATTTAAGTTAGTTAAGTCAACTTTGCTTTACCAATTAATTAACTGTTTATAGCTCGTTGTAGCTAAAGAGGTTGGAGCTCTTGCCTGGTGCCCTAGTTTATGCATGTATAATTCATAGTTACTTCATTGTCGTAATAATCAATTATTAAAAATTGATATTTGTGTCTTAGTTCACAACTATTGGCTAAAGCAATACATCACAATTATATCTTGTTAGAGATGGGAATGGGTTGGGGATGAGGCTAAGAATTTAGTCCCCGTGGTACTTACCTTATCCTCGGGCCCGACAGGTATTGGGAATCAAATCCCCATCCCCCGCTAAAAATTGAGCCTATTCCCGGCCCACCTCCATAAAGAACTGGATTTTTTTATAGCAAAAAATACTTTGTCAAAAAATTTATTAGCACCAGACAACTCTCATATTGGGATGGGCAAAAAGAAATGTCAATCTTTTTTTTCTTTTGATGAAGTTAGCCAATTTTTGTTACTTTCGTCAAACTTTCTAACAAGCCATGGACGGGGCGGGGTTGGGGAATGCATTACCTGACTCTGATCCCAATTTTAGACAAAGGGCATCCCCGTCCCCGACAGGTGGAAGTGAACTGGGTTTTTCGACAGATCAAAGCAAATCACCATGCCTAGTTATATATATAGAGAGAGAGAAAGAGAGAGAGGCTCCTTCAAATATAAACTTTTTATTAGTAGAAACTATGCAACCCAAAGGTATTTATGTCTTTTTATAAATTTCGTATTTTTAGGAAAAAACTAACTTCCTTAATTATCTCTCTATCTCTCTCTCTCTCTCTCTCACAACCACACACAACCACACATGATCTACCGTCACCATCCACTTCCGGCGACCTCCTCCCACTCCGGCGACCTCCCCTATTTCTGGTGAGTTTCATATGAGAAAGAACCTAAGAAACTAGCTTTGCATTTTTCACGATTCATATGAGAAAAAACATATGAAACTTCAAAAATATATGATTATTTCGAAAAAAAATCTGAATATTCATATACAAGAAAATATATGAAACTTAAAAATCTGATTATTTATATAAGAGAAAAATATATGAAACTATTTATGAAAAAATATAAAACCGTTTATGAAAATATATGATTATTTCGAAAATTTTCACATTTCATATAAGAAAAAACATATGAACCCGTTTATGAAAATACAGAAAACCCACCGGAGTTTAGAAGGATTCGCTGGAGTTTGGCATCCCTTTCGAGTTCACTTTCTTGTTCATAATGGTAACCGGAATTTTTGAGAGAGAGAGACGAGTTCACTTTCTTGTTCATCATGATGGCCGGATTTTTGTTCATCATGGTGGCCGAATTTTTGAGAGAGAAAGAAAAAGATGGTGGCCGGATTTTTGAGAGAGAAAGAGAGATGGCCGGAATTTTGAGAGGGAGAGAAAGAGAGAGAGAGAAAGAGAGAGAGAGTGGTTAGGTAATTATGGAGAGATAATTAAGGAGATACTCTAACCATAAATAGATTAATTTAAATTAATTAATAAAACTTAAATTTTAAATAGTTAAAATTATTCCTAAACTACCCTTTTCCTATTTTTTTAAAAAATTTAAATCCAAAAAATCCTCAACCGTTGATCAAAAATTCGGATGGTGTAGATGGGTTTGTAAGTTTGCATTATTTAAAAAGTTTTCAAATGATTGTCCCTCTCTATCTATCTATATATATATATATATATATTTGAACCACAAGGCTTGTGGTGTAGCGGTAATCACCTGGGGAGTTCATAGCGCTCAACCTGAGTTCGATTCCCTGCATTCGTAACTTTGTGGCCACTGGGTTTAACTTCAGGGCTGCATGCTTTCGCAGTCGGTTTCTTTGCCAAGGGATTAGTCTGGGCCAAAGGCCCAAGATACCCTTTCCCAAAAAAAACAATTTTTAAGAAGAACCGAAAAATAGCAGTTTGCTTAACATATGTGTGCAATTGCCAAAACCATGTTTTGGAGAATTTTTGTGAATGTCATAGGGTTGATGGTTTGCTGCGATACTGTTGTATGTATGCATACACATTGCATATGTCAAATTACAATTGATATAGTAATTCGTATCATTTTGAACATTTGATTGAAATTATTAATAATTATATCTTAACAATATTATATTATTTAAAAAAACAGAATTATATCAGTTTGATTCGTAATACAAAAGAAAAAAGATTTATTTATAACAAATCACATTAACATGATTATGAATTTTCTGTAAGTAGTTCAAATGAAATCTTTTGATTTATGAAACCAAACAACAATTTGTTCACCCCCTTGAAAATGAACCATTCTGTGCCCACATTTATTTCAGTATATAGAATGGGAACATGTTTGGAATATACATATTTGAACTTGTAAATGTTGAAAATAACAAAGCAATATAAAATTTAATCATAGGAACAAAGCAAATGATCAATCAATTTCTTACTAAAGCATAATACTTTTAGGTTGTTGAATGAGGTTTTTGTATCGTTAATTGAAATGCGTGGTTTGAACCCTATGTAATGACATAACGATGTCCAGTATAATTAATTTGAGACCCGACAAACCTTTATATCAAATGCAAATGAAAAATATTTGGAACTTATATGAACTATTTTTTTTATTTTTCTTAAAATTTCAAGAAATAAACGAAGGTGGCGAATTTTTTTGTCGACCCATCAATCTTGACATCATTGGTAATTCGTTCAACAAAACGTAAAACTAAAATTTAAACTCATAATGGTACAGGAATTTCTTTGAGTAGATACACCTTTAAGGTGGATCAAATGTTTGCAAAGTTGTTTGACTTGAGGAGAAACTCAACGTGGTTTGACCTAGAGAAAAGTCAATTGTATCACTCTCGGTTTGAGAAATAAAATACATTTTTTTCAATGGAATCAACCTTGATCTTTAAATTAAATATATGTTTCCTTGAAAATGAGAAAAAAATATGACGATTTTTATAATGAATTGACTTTGGTGAGGAAAATAAATTATGAAAAACAATAAAACCAAAATGACAAAAAATTTGACAAAAAATTGCCTAGACATGGTTATAGTAAGACATATAACTGTAGCCGAGGTTGTGAGTTCAACTCTTCTAACTATATTTTTTTGTTAATATTTTCAGAAATAACATTGCAGGGCTTGAGTTAATACTCAAAGATAAAAAAAAAACACTTTAACTTGAAATAAGATTGATCCTCTTGCATGTGGAGTGGTAACCCATCGTTCTTATCCATGTTTAACTTTTGTTATAGAGTTGGTTTTAGAGTATTTAAGGGCACCTTCAAAATCAAGCGGCTGCACCTTTCAACCGCCTAATTTTTTTCTTTTGTAATTATCGAGTGAACATGTGTACAAAAACCCGTTCAACTCCTAATAGGTCCGGTTCGTCCACACGTCGATCATCCAACATAATTATTGATAACTTTTAAATAGTTTTATTAATAATTTAAGGGAAAACTTATTAGCACCCTGAAATCCTTATATACACCAACCCCCTTACCCACCCCACCTCTCATTTTTAACTCCATATGTTAGACTTTTTATGTCCCCAATATAACTTTTTATGTTTTCAATGTAATTTACACCCAAGGTTGAGTGTAAATAATAGGACCCATAATTTAATTGACGACAAACCATCTGAATTGAAAATCTTGATTCACTATTGAAGCATTGAATTTGAAAGACAAGTGCCTTTATGTGAGTTGGACCTAACAATGAGAAAGAGGCCGTATGTATAGAGAATAGGGAGCTCATATGCACACACTAACAAGACATTATGGCCCATTTTTCATGCTCATTTTGCAAAACTCAAAAGATTTAAGCTTTAAATAATTACATTGGTCCCCCTAAAGTCTTCCTTGCCCTCTTTTACACCACAAAACTTTTATTACATGAGACATTGAAACTTTGATGTACAATAATTGTGGCAATCAAATTGTATTCCCCCTTGAAAGGTGGTACTTTTTTTTTTTTTGTCCTTGTAGACCCCAAAATTTTGTTTATGCCACCAAAAAGTTGGTAAGTGGGAGCTTACAAGCAAACACGTTAGGGCTCAAGAATCGGGTTGTGAAAATCACGAGTTGGCTCATCAAAATAGATAATAACTTTTGTTGTAAAATGGGTATTGACGCCATCTTTCGGAAAGTACCTATTGTACTGGATATCATGGGGGAGGTAAATCATGTGTAACAGGGGTGGTGGGCCGTTCCTAAATCGAACTACGTACCTCCAACTCATTCTGCAATAATGTCTACATTCTTACCCGGATAAAACTGTTGAGACAATGTAATATAAAATACTTCGATAGGCTAAAACAAACTTGTTTGATTAATTGGGCTTACAATGGTATGGACTTGACAACTTTTAAAGGTCTAATAAGTTTGGACTATAAGAGAAAATATAGAGCACTCTTTGGAATCTTTGTATATATTCTAAATTGACTAGTCTTGATCTCTTTTAGGGGGCGTTTGGTTCGCAGAATGATTTCTGATGGAATAGAATATGTCAATGGAATTGGAATCTGGAAGGAATTGAAATGGAATGTTTTCAGGTTTGACCAACTGTTTGGTTGACAATAATGGAATGTAATCAGTCAAATGAATTGGAATATGTCTGTTTGGTTTACAAAGGAATTGGAATGGAATTATGAAAAATGACAAAAATACCCTTTCTTTTATTTTTATTTATTTATTTATTTTTAAATGTCGAGAGAGAGAGAGGAGAGAGAGAGGAGAGGAGAGAGAGAAGAGAGAGAGGAGAGAGAGAGAGGAGAGAGAGAGATGAGAGAGAGAGAGGGGAGAGGAGAGAGGATAGAGAGAGAGGAGAGAGAGAGGAGAGAGAGAGGAGAGAGAGGAAATGAGAGAGAGAGGAGAGTAGAGAGAGAGAGAGAGGAAAGGAGATGAGAGAGAGAGAGGAGAGAGAGGGGAAAGAGAGATGAGAGAGAGAGGAGAGAGAGTAAAGAGAGGAGAGAGAGAGGATAGGAGAGAGGAGAGGAGAGAGAGAGGAGAGAGAGGAGAGAGAGAGATGAGAGGAGAGAGAGAGAGAGGAGAGAGGAGAGAGGAGAGAGAGACGAGAGAGAGAGGAGAGAGAGAGAGAAGAGAGAGAGGAGAGGAGAGAGAGAGAAGAAAGAGAGAGGAGGGAGGGAGAAGATAGAGGAGAGGAGAGAGAGAGAGAGGAGAGAGAGAAAAGAGAGAGAGAGGAGAGAGAGAGGAGAGAGGAAAGAGAGAGGAAACCAAATCCACATCTGATGGGTTTTAATTTTGTTAGAAAAGGTTTGGAGGGTATTTTTGTCTTTTTGAAAAACCATGATGGAATGGAATTCAATTCCATCCATTTTCAAATGGAATGACCAATTCCTTAATCTAAGGATTTCATTTTCCAATCCCTTGGCAACCAAACAGCACGACGGAATTCGGTCAATGGAATTGACCATTCCAATTCCACCAGATTCCGGCGGAATCCAGCGAACCAAACGCCCCCTTAGACTTTCAGTTCACTCTACTTAAATTGAAAGAAATCATAAACGGTGTAGTATTAATGCTAAGCACACATATGTTGAATTTAACACCCAACCATTGGTTCATAATTTTAATAAACTAAATTGCAAGAACTAATAGTGCAATTCATTGAAAGAAATATTTAAGGGTCAACTGGAAATACAACTGAAATTATGAAAATGCACATATGGTTATATTTGAAGTAGCAAGAGAATGGTTAGCAAGGGGGGTAACCCCAGACCAGTATATAATGGCAAAAACAATTGTCTTTTTGGCTTCTCTAGTATTTTCAAGCAAAATCCAGAAGAATTTAGAAGAGAGTACAAAAATCAATACAGGTTTAGAAGTATGTGTGTAACCAGGGGCGGACTTACACATATAGGTGTGGGGGGAAGACCTCCACTCAAATGTTAATTTTTAAAGTAATCTAGGTAATTTTTTTTTACTCTTATGCAATGTTTTAAAAACCGGTTTTTTGGTTGACCCGGTGTGGTGACCGGGTCACGGTTCAACCACCGGGTCAACCCGGTCCGGTTTCAAGAATTTCTATGTAATTTTCGTTTTCCTGCATACATAGATATATATAAAACCAAAAATTTGATGTCTACAAGTTAAAACATTAAAAAAACACATAACAACAAGTTTTACATCAATCCAAAAACATTAAATAAACACACATAAGTGTAAGTTTTTCATCAATCCAAATACATCAAAACGAAACATAACGATCAAATCAAATCATGGATCTTGAGACATTGGAATGTTGGTTTTTTAACGCTAATACGTATTGCCTATTGGACTATTGGTTTTTAACTTTTGTTACCGGGTCTACCGGTTCGTTATGACCGGTTCAACCGGTTTTTTAATAGAACCGGTCGGTTCAATCTGGGTCATAAAATGGCATCAACCCGACCACAATTGACCCGGTCTCTTCACCGGTTCCCGGTTCAACCGGCCGGGTCGACCCGGTTTTTAAAACATTGCTCTTATGTCCTTACAATCCCTCCAGTGGTGCAGTCCGTTTTGACGAAACCCCTACTCCCTCGTTTATCAGTCGTTCTCTCTACACATTGATTATTTTGTTACCGCTAGTTTTGCAATCATGGTACAATGATAATGTTGGTTGATGATTTTGTTAAATATATCTCATTTTTTTGTTTTTAGTTTAAAGATAAATAAATTCACCTAATTTTAATTTTATATATGTTTAAACCAATTCATCTAAAATGAAATTATATAAATTAAATAATAATATAATTTCCTACCCGGTTAATCGACATGGTAGAAAAAAACTGAAATTGAAACTTACCATATTATGTTAACCGAATTGTTTTGGTTCAGATGAGTTATTCGGTTTCAGATTTTTTATACCCTTAAGTTCCCCATAATCGATGTAGACGGATTAATTATGCTTCCCGTTGAGAGAGGCTCGGATCAAATTATGTTTCATGACTGAGAGAGACGAGATCTGGATCGATTAAGAAATCGTGAGTTGGGATCGATTGAGAGAAGATGTATATCTAGTTAACGCTGTGTTCTCGAGTTTTTTTACGAAGGAAAGGAAGGGAAAGGGAAGAAAAGTAGGAGGAAAAGAAAAAAATGTTGCGTTCTCGAGTTTTTTTAAGGAGAGAAAGGAAAAGAAATGGAAGGAAAATATTGTTTATTTTTCTCCCAAATGTGGGAGGAAACGGAAGGAAATGAAAAAAATGAATTTAGAAAAAATTAAAAATATCTGTAAAATTACATATAAACCCATTAGTTACATTCCATTGTTAAATAAATAAGGGTATATTGGTAAAAATGACATCATTCATTTCCTTTATCTCTTACTCGAGAACATGAAAATTTATATTATTTCCTTCTCTTTCCTTTTTTCCCTTAAATCTCAAGAACACAAATACAAATATTTATTTCTTTTCCTCCCCTTTCTTTTCTTTTCTTTCCTTCTAAAACTCGAGAACACAACGTAAGAGTTGAGAGGTGATGGATATAAGAGTACAAGAGGAAAAATAAGCGGTTGATTTATCACTTAAAAGTTGAGAGAAGGGTAGGAGTTAGAAACTTTTATCTATACTATATTATAAAACACGGATAAAAAACTCTTAAATACAAATTATTAGGCACAAAGTACCATCATTTTATGCAAGATTTTAAAAAACTCTTAATTTACAAGTATCAAAACACAAAATACATATTACTACTGCATGCTTTTAACACCCACCAATTTGGTATGTGCAGGGTCTTCCTTTTATGCAGACTTTTCCATGTATCACTATTAATTAATATATTATATTACTATAAGTTTGTTTTAATTATATAATTAAATATGTAATTGGTTTTTATTTCTAGATGTCATTAAAATATATAAGATAATCATTGAATTCTAACAAAATACTTAATTTTTTATATAAAAAATATTATATTATTAAGTCTAAATTAAAAAAATTTATAAAAAAAAACATTATCACTTTCTGAAAATCATCCAAAATCGTACTGTAAATCGACAAAAAAATAAAATAAAACATTAAAATCGTGATGTATAATCCGCCACATTACGCGAATACGCTTCTAGTCACCAATAAAACAACATTCTTATTGGGCCAATAAAAAATAAAGAGTAAATTATGTTTTTCGTCAATGTGGTTTGTTTAAAATTTTGGTTTTCATACCTATGGTTAAGTAATTACGATTTTCATACCTATGGTTTATAATTTATTGTTATCTTCGTTCTTATGATTTTATAATTTATTATTATTTCGATTCCTATGCTTTACAATTCTTTATTGTTTAATCCCTTATACTTAAGGATAGGAATTAGTTTAGGGCCGGAAATAGCAATAAATTACAAACCTAGGGACGGAAATCACAATTTTTAAACCACAAGAACGAAAATCAAAATTATTAACAAACCACAAGGACAAAAATCGTAGTTTACTCAAAAATAAATTTTAGAAAAACAAACAAAGCCAATGGATTAGAGATGGCCGGAGTTTGGTCTCGGGCCGGACCAAGCCCAAATCAGTTCCAGTCCCAAGCAGTGCCACCGTAACTAGTCCCGGTCCCTACCAAAATACTTCGACCCGGTTAAGCTTTACAAGTCCCGATTATGAGAAGGGGTCCCGATCCCTGGTCGCTCCCAAATCGGTCCCACTTAGTTTTTCTAAAATTATTTTTAACATATAATTTTTTTTAAAGAAGTTGGTCTATCAAATACACTAACAAATACGTTTTTATCATAATTAGGTCAATCAAATACACTAAAAATGTACATTTTTGTTATACAGAAATCAAATATACTTTTAAAATATTTAAATGGGTCAATCGATTACATTAAAAGAATACGTTTTTATTATAATACACTTAATAAAATACATTTTGATCTTCAATCAAATACATTTAAAAATAAATTTAAATAAAAAATCGGACCGTTCCTGTACCAGTCCTATAACCGGTCTAGGGTCGGTGCACAACGGGCCTTATTTTCCGTGAAATATCGTAACCGATCCCAATCAGTCCCGAACGGAGGCGGGCCCATTTGACCATCTCTACAATAGATTGAAAGGGTAGTAATTTCTGGTAATGGGCTTTCAGAAGGATAAGGCCCAAGGAACGTGTATCAAAAGCCGAGTTAAAGATGGACCAGTGAGGAAACCGGTTCGCACTTCGGGATCTTTCAAGCAGTTACTTCCCGACTACGTCATTCCAATAAGCGTTTGTAGCTTCGGTCCGACGTCCACCGCCACCGCCACCACCACCACTGCGGCAGCCGCCATGAGCAGCAGCAGAGTGAGAAACTTCCGTCGTCGAGCAGAGGAGGACGACAACAACGACGATGAAGAAAAAGAAAAAACCTCCATCCCTCCCACCACCAAAAAACAACAATCAAAACCCGCCACAACCACTCTAAAACCTAAAAAACCAACCCTCCTCAGCTTCGCCGATGACGAATCTACCGATACCACTACTCCTGTTCCTCGAAACCGCCCTTCAAACCCTAACAAACAACCTAGCTCTTCCCGTCTATCGAAACCGTCGTCTCTGTCATCGTTATCGTCTCACAAATTAACTTCTGCGAAGGATAGGAATTCGGCGAAAGAGCGAACCTCATCAGCTTCATCGCTTCCGTCAAATGTACAGCCACAAGCCGGTGTTTACACTAAAGAAGCGCTTCTTGAATTACAAAAGAACACCAAAACCCTAGGTAGCAGCACCTCTCGCTCTCGTCCACCGCCATCCGAACCGATTATCGTGTTAAAAGGTATGGTTAAGCCTGTCATTGACGATTCATCTAGGAATACAAAATTAGAGGATGAGGAATCAGGTAGGGATGAAACTATGAACCGATTGGGTTCGATAGGGTTAGGTGGTCAAGTGGGAAAAGGGGGAAATATAGATGGGGGCGTGATACCAGACCAAGCCATGATAAATGCGATTAGGGCGAAGAGGGAGAGACTGCGACAGTCACGTGCTGCTGCCCCTGATTACATTGCATTGGATGGAGGAAGTAATCATGGTGAAGCTGAGGGTTTGAGTGATGAGGAGCCTGAATTTCAAGGAAGAATTGCTTTGATTGGAGAGAGAAGTGAGGGGAAAAAGGGTGTTTTTGAGGATGTTCTTGTTGATGTAAGCAAGACTACAGTTAGAAAGGAAAGCGAAGTTATTTCCAGCGACAATGGTGTTGAGGATGAAGAAGACGAGGAGGATAAGATGTGGGAAGAGGAGCAGTTTAGAAAAGGTTTGGGTAAAAGGATGGATGAAGGGGTTGTAGTTAGAGGTGCGAGTAGTAGCAGTGTCCCAACCACGGTTCAAAATGTTCAGCAAAAAGTTGTGTATCCAACTGTTCCTGTTTCTACATATCCCTCATTAAATGGCGGTCCAAGTATTGGGGGATCGCTTGGATGGTCATCAGGATCAGATACTATGTCCATATCCCAACAGGCCGTGCTTTCTATGAAAGCAATGCATGAGAGTGTTAGGAGACTTAAGGTATGTATCTATGTTTCTGAAGCTGAATTACATTTTAGAATTGCACATGATAAAGTTCTTCTATGTGATGTATTTTATTGTGCATATTCAGCAGCCAACATGTGTATAGCCAAAATAGATTATCTAACAATTCTGAGTGCACATCAAAGCACAAAACTCAATGGGGGTAACCACCCGATAACTGTTTAGAATGTTACCATGAGAGCCTATTTAAAGGATGCAACTGCGAATTGAACCATATACTGACATGTTATTTTGGCTGGAGTATCATGGGAAAGAAATTTAAATATCTTTTCGTTTGAGATGAGCAACCTTTGCATCCAGTTTGTCTCATGTCCCATTGTACATGGGTAGAGATAAGAGTTGCCATATTTGTTTGGTTGAAATGGTATAGGGTTGGTGTAAAGATGGGCTATATTTATGGGTAAATATTAGCCTTGCAAGTCATGGTAGTGTTGTAGGAAGTAGGGCGCTTTTGTTTTATCCCTCTAGAGATGGGCTTAATATTTTGGTGCACTTTTAATCTTCTATTCTTTTTAAAAATAGAGATGAATAAGGCTAAAACTTCAAGAAAAATCTATAACTATTCCCCCAAGAGAGAGAAAGGAGGTGAAATAACAAATTTTTTCTTCCACTTTAGCTTAGACTATTTTATGGAATTATGTAAAAAGTAAAGGAGGTGAAATAACAATTCTTTTCTTCCACTTTAGCTTAGACTATTTTATGGAATTATGTAAAAAGTAAAAACAAACAAGCTTAGGAATTTGAATGGTGACTTAATGACTTGATCCTCTCAATCACTCGAAGGACAAGTTGTTTGTTATAAAAGGCTTAATGTTTGAATGGTTAAGAATTGGCTAAATCTGTTAGAGGTTTGAATTATAGCCATCCTAAATTGGTATCACGGTTAGGACTGTGTTAAATCATGTCCAATTGTCAACCATGGTTGTATAATGTAAATAGACGTCTTAATTATGTGCTTGTACATCAGGGAGATGTATGTTGATTCCATCCAAGCTTAAAGAGCCACCAAATCGGCCCACTCGTGAGAAGGGATAGAGTTTATGGAGTTTTAGATTTGCTAATTGTTGGAATAGAGGATTGCAAGTGGTGTTTGTATAGACCTTGGAGATACTTGTGATCTTAGTTGGCTCCTTGTTGAGTTAGGGATGTAATGGTGGCAGGGTGCCAACCATCAGACACTGAAGCCTTATTTGTTTTTCTTTGTCTCAACTATTTCGTTCAAACATAATGCAAGAGCAGACAATTTAAAACTTTAAACTTCTTTAATTCAAAACAACTTGTATACATAAATACATGAAGTTTAAAAATGAAGGAGATTTAGACAAGTATTGGAGTTCTAAATTGGACTATCTAATTCCCAAACATAATTAGATCGAGTCGGGGGTTACTGAAACCATCAAATTTGGTATCCTCGAAACCGGAAGACACCTCTAAAGCCATCATACCAGAACCTCTACAAAGCTCCAAACGCCACTTGGATCCCACTAAGACCTGATATACATGTCGATAAGAAAAAATGGTAGGCTTGAAGCCTAATGAGTTCAAACAGTTTATATCGTGAACATAAAATAGTAAAACCGGAAGATGTATCTTAAACCACCAATTTCTTCATTAAAATTGTATTTAAATCAAAAGAAACCTCTTTACAAAACTCACCATTTCCACAATGAAATCCAATAATCAAGACAACCATTTTAGATTAAAATCCAATATCCAAACCCAACCAATATGTGGGCAAGACTCATGATTAAAATAATCAAAATAGAATAAATAATCTATACCCTGAAGCACCAAAATCATAGATAACTCAATAGTCAATACCCAAAACAACACCTTTCATTGACTAGGGAGACTCGTTTTCATCAACAATGGCGAAACGCAAAGCAAGCCATGCATCAATGTTATCAAGTAGTAACATAAGGTCACGATCATGGTGTCTTAACTTCTCTCAAGTCTCCACTGCAATACCCAAGGTCCCGGAGCCTGACCCCACATGAGTTCATCTCCGCAATATCCCGACCTTAGTGTCTACTTACACACCATAGAGTTACACCTACAAGCAAATTGTTCTGAGACCCGACTCCACACGAGTTCATCCCCAAAATACCTTCGATGACTTGATGTTAATTCTACTAGGCCAAAGCCCTGGTGCCCGACTCATCACGAGTTTATCACTTTAATACCCACGGTTTCGGAGTCCGACTCAACAAGAGATCACCTCCACAATACCCATGGTCTCAGAGTCCAACCCCACACGAGTTTCTCTCTGCAATACCTACAGTCATGGAGTCCAACCTTTACACGGGTTCCTCTCCGCAATACCTATGGTCTCGTTCCTATCTACAATACCCATGGTTTCGGCATAGTTTTAAAAATCCCAATCGGGACTCGAGGCGTTTTCCCTTTGCGGGGCGAGGCGTAAGCCTCGAGGCGGTCCGAGGCGTAAGCCTCGAGGCGTGTATATATATATATAATATATATGTGTATGTGTGTGAATATGTATAATACAGAATATATATATGTAAAAAACATAATTCCATACCAAATAAAATTCATAAATACTAATAATAAGCAGAACATAATTCCATACCAAATTTTAAATTTCGTAAGTTCATAAAATTTCTTCCAGAGAAGAGGAAATGACACCCCAAGTGGATTTTTGTACTTTTAAATTATTAAAAGTACACTTACTTTTGTTTTTGACTTTCTACCTTTTTAAATAAAAGTACACGTTATTTTTTTTAATAAAAAGTCATGAGTCTCTCACCAAAGTCTCACCAAAAACAAAAAGCATTTGAGGCTTGCGCCTCACTAGCGCCTCACGCCTCGACGCCTCGAGGCACCGCCTCACCAATTGAGGCGTAAGCCTCGTCCAGGGACCATGAGACTGAGCGGTTTTGGACCGCCTCGCCTCGAGGCGTACGCCTCAAACGATTTTGAAAACCATGGGTTTCGGAGTCTAACCCTACACGGGTTCCTCTTCATACTCAGAGTCCAACCCTACACGAGTTTCTCTCTACAATACCAAGACTACCACAATACCTACTCGGGATCCTCTCCTCAATACCGAGACTACCACAATGCCTACTCGGGCATTGGCCTCAAAGTTAGAAGTTCATCAAAACTCCTCACTTACCAAACATGGCCGACTCCCATGCCTATAGATCCATTGTATTATATCCTACAATGACATGACTCGACATTGAATGATAAACCCACTCAAAACATGTAATACTCATCAATTACACAAAATATGCTATTCATGTTTAAATGACACCTTTGAACCATTTAGATTGGGCCACATCCCAAAAACTCATTTGAACCAATATTACTATACAAACCGAATATTATACAAACCCTACAGTTTACTTGTTACTCTAATAACCAACATAAGGCCATGAAATGCGTTTACCCTAATAATCAAATGATATTATACCATTTATAGGTCCAAGAGAAATAAAACCGTTTTGAACTTATTTAAATACCATAACTCCATATGATCAAATCCATATAAATCGTATTCTAAAACATCTTATGGATTTCTTCGTAAAACCTTTCCCGAAAGGTTTCAAAGTCTAAATACTTCAAAAGTATAAACTCGACTTTTACCTCAAGACATAAATACAAGAGGTCAACAAATGTAGCTCTCATGTGATTTTCATCTTTAGAAACACCAACACTCGATTATAAACATTTTAGGGTTTACAAAGGCCCAAATACCCAACACCATATGGTAAGACTTTAAGAAAAAGAACTAGAATCCCACTTGAAAGTGTTCTCCATAGATTTTCAACACCAAATATGTCCAATATACAAATAATCACCAAAATTACATATATTTGTATTAAGTCCACAAATTGTTTTTAATACCCAAAATAAGGACATTTTGACACATATATAGTTTCTTGAAGCAACTAGAATTCACGTCGATTTATGTTAAATCTAGGTTTCAACACAAATCTTGAGCTCCCTTTGGTGAAAACTTGAGAACTTCAAGCTAGACTTCCAAATCTAAGATGCAAAGCTCACAAGAACACCTCATCTACTGCCAATCTCTAACAAAAGCATCATAGAGAAGAGGAAGGGTTGAGAATAAAGTGATCAAACCCTAGGTTCATAAGATGGTAGCTTAGATCTTACCTTCAACTTCTAGGATCTTAAAACCACCAAACACTGTCCTCAAAAGCACCAAAAATCGGACCCTAGGCTCCAAGAATGCTCAAGGTAGAGAGAAATGAGTGGGAAGGAGGATATGTGAGGAGAAAAATGAGGAGAAACCAGAAAAAATCGGGTCTTTATGCCCTCAGATGGTCCTTGCGACCTTGGGTCGCGCGGCAGGTTCACCTGCTATGGCATGCTCCCAAACAGAGCCACACGCGGATAAGATCGCAGGCCAAGCCGCCTAAACTGTTTTTCGCCCGGTGCCCATGCCATGTCGTGCGGCCCGGCTTCCCGGCCGGTTGGCCGATCGTCCAGCTCATTGTTTCAACTGTTTTGATAATTCCAAGGCTTGGGCGACTTTTACAAGCGGTTTCGGCCGCACGGGTAGCCACCCATACTTCCCAAAACCGAAACTCCCAAATCTAACATTCTTTTTCACCACAAAGCCCAACGGGGCTAACGGCTCGTAATATTTTCAGTTTGACAGCTGAGTAAATTGATAAATCCCGAAATCGGTATTATAATAATAACAACGAAATTATGGGTGTTACACATAATATTTCTTTATCTTTCTTAGATTGGTGAAATACCTACAAGATGTAGGATGGAATAATGAGGCGCGAGTCATAATAGGCATGCAGTCCTGATGTGATCATCATGATTCAAATTCAGAAAATTGTATTTAAAACGAGGGAAATCCAAAGTCATTGATTATGAGGTATTGTCAATTTGTCATTAATGTATCTATCTAGTGTAATTTGATATACTTGGTGGTAAATTTTGGAGTCGCTGAAGATTATGGTCCTAGTTCTAGTATTCTTGGATCCGTCTGCACTCATCATCTTAATTACAATCACCCTGTTCATGGGAACCACATTATGCTAATTCATGGTTTTCAAAAGCGCGTGAGGCGTACGCCTCGAGGCTAGGCGGTCCAAAATCGCACATGAGGCGGCGCCTCTCAATCCTCAGACGAGGCGTACGCCTCGGTTGTCTGAGGCGGTGAGGCGTGAGGCGGTAGAGAGGCGTACGCCTCAATACCGAGGCTAAATTATTTTAAAAAATGACTAAAACCTTCTCTATTTCTTTTTTGAAAACTTTGTTCTTCTCCGGTTCTCCTAAGCCCTATTTGCATTCATCTATTGTCTTTCGTGAGTTCCATTTTTCTCCCGTTTTCTTTGCATCTTCTTCTTCGATTATGTTCGGTTCACAAAAATATTATGTATATGTATCTACCGGATACATATCTTTTATTTTAGTCTCTACTACGTGTGAGGGTCACAGTCACACTTCTACTCACACTTTGTTGATATTTAATATTTTTTCTTTATGACTTGTGAGCATATTAATATATACATATACATACATATATGTGTGTGTGTTATGAATAGATCAATAATTTTTTTTCTTTGTTAGTATATGTAAATTCTTTTAGTAATTTAGTATGATATATATTTTGTTGTCTAGCACTCAAGTGTCAAGTGTGTGTATATATATTGCTTATATTTATGAGCAGAAGCAGTGAAATGCATATTGGTGTGTGTGTATATATTTCCGCCTCAAGGCTTACGCCTCGGACCGCCTCAAGGCTTACGCCTCGCCTCATTGAGGGAAAACGCCTCGAGGCACAATTCCGTTTTTTAAAACCTTGTGCTAATTTTGTTCGTAATTTGGAATGTGGTCTTCCTACACTTTTTCGGCTTCTCATAAATATCAGATGTAAAAACCAAGGTTTAAAAAAACGGAAACGAGCCTCGAGGCGTTTTTTGAATTGGTACTCGAGGCGTAAGCCTAAAAAAAATAAAACAAAAAAATCATAAATTCACAACACTTAAGAAAAAGACATAATTTTATATATCCATACCAAAATATCCAAACCATAGAATCCATAATTCAATAATACTACTAATTATAAGTCTTAAAGCATCAACTTAAAAGTTCTAATCATAAGTTCATGAAACATTATTCAATGTACAACAGTAACATACAAACAATATGTAATAAAAAAACTCTGTATATTCACTTAACGTTCAGTGTACAGTACACTGTGTACTTATTAAAAAAACTCAAAAAAATAAAAATAAAATAAAGACAGAGCAGTACCTGTGAGAAGACAACTTTTGGTCTTCTTATTAATAAAAAAATAAAAGTGGTCTTCTTATTAATTAAAAAAAACTCAAAAAAAATAAAAAAAATATGTAGAAGACAACTTTTGGTCTTCTTATTAATAAGTCAAGTGTTAGGCTGTAAAAGTGGCCTGTGGTGACTTTCCAGGCTATAAAAGTAATCTGTAAATAGACTTTTTCAGGTTGTGGTTTACAGCTGTAAACTTAATTCAGGAAAATTTAGTAATCTTAGAGGCGTACGCCTCATTGACGCCTCAACGCCTCACTACCGCCTCATGGTAACAAGGCGTAAGCCTCGCATCTAGGCAGAGAGGCGGCGCCTCGGGGGCGTTTTTACACCGCCTCGCCTCGAGGCGTGCGCCTTTTTAAACCATGGTAAAAACTAATCCGATCATATAAGTAGAGAACACCGTTGGACTTTCATTTTCCATTGCCTGCATATTGTTGATTCCCAGACATGTGAACTCTTTCTGAGTTCAGTTTGTAACTTTTGATACTTTGCTTCTGCTGAGATATAACTTGATTCTTTCTGAATACTCTTATTAGTAAGAATCCACCCCCCTCTAGGGAAAAAGAAGGAAAAGGAAAGATCAAAATAAGTTTTATACTGGGTTAACAGTTCGGACAATATAGTGGTCGCTGTGGAAGCCTTGGTAGTTGGTATAAATAGAGTTGATGAACAGAGCTTATAGAGGCTATAGTCTGAACCCCGTGAAGGGCAGGGCAATGGTTAACAATGTGTGCATGTATGCCTTTTGTGCGTGTTGGTTGCTTTGGTTGAAAGGGTTTATATGGCCCCCTATATTGACATCTTCATGTACTCGTGCTCATTGTTTTAAAAAACGCCCGAGGTGTGTGCCTCAAGGGGCGCCTCATGTTGAGGCGGCTTAAAAACGACTATGTACAAGTATATATATAATATATAATATACATATATTCTGTTTCTGAACTGGCTGATACATACAACTATTCTAGCATGCTAGTACTAGTATATATATTATGTATTTTGGGGCTTACGCCTCGAGCGCCTCGAGGCTTATGTCTCACGTGCCTAAGAAGAAAATGCCTCGAGACTCGTTTCCGTTCTTTAAAACCTTGCCCGTGCTATATGAATGCTTTTTTGAAGAAAAAACAAAAATACTGAACAGAAATTGTTTCAACATGAATTACAGCAACATATTTTATGAGCTAAAAAGCTGAACCGAAGACCTTTAGGCCTCCCACCATACTTGTATAGTTTCTTGGATCAAGCCTTTCTTTGAGTAAAGCCAAAGTGATATCGTGGAAAAAACAAAAAAATGATATGCTTTTATCTATTTTTTGACATGTTTTTGTTTTAAAAGAAAATAGAAGCACAGTCTCTGATACTGCGTCGAAGGCTAGCATCTTGAAGGTATTGTTCAATTTACTTCAGGAACCGGATGAAAGCAGCCTTCATAAGATGGTCTCATTGTTTGAAGTAAATCAAACTCACATAAATCACATAATGTGAACATTTTGGTACCCTGCAGCAATGCCACAATGTGGCACCATAACTACTATCCACACGCCATTTCATTTGAATGATTAATTTCATGTCTAATGTTTTTTATAAGTTGCATGTTCATTTTATCTGAACAATTTGGCTTTTTCGTATAATGCTTTACACAGTATGAACTCGAATATATTATTGTAATCCATAACTCATCTTTTCAGGAAACTAATGGTCGCACGTTAACTTCTTTGACAAAAACCGATGAAAACTTGTCCAACTCATTGATGAAAGTTACGGCTCTTGAAAATGCTCTTACTGCTGCCGGTGAGAAGTTCATCTTTATGCAAAAGCTTCGTGACTATGTTTCTGTTATATGTGACTTTTTGCAGGTAAGGATAGATTTAATTTATGAGTTGGCATCGTCTTAAGTTCCTTTTTTTATTCATTAGCTAACAGATAAATTTGGAATTCGTTTCTTTTATGTCCTATCTGCTTTATTTGTTGTTCATCTTACAGTACAGACATGAGGAGAAGATAACTAAAAATTGCTTACAATTTTTGTTCTTTGATTTTGAGCACCATTACTGTTGCTGAAACATCATAAGATGGTCCCTGCTCACCATACATGAATTAGGAAAGGATAAGATAATAATGGTACTGGCAAAAATATTTGTGTTTGCTCATACAGAACCACATTTCTTGGTAGAAGAAGGAGTTGATCAAGGACCTTGAATGTTGTATTTCAAGTTTTAGGAAGAATTTCTATTGTAAAACAGAACTGTGTTGTTTTTGGACAAAATGGAAAGATCAAAGTCAGTTACTTATTTATATAGCTAGCCATCTAAGGCAGTGAAGTTTAGTTCTGAGGAGACAGGAGACATACATGTTGGTGGGTCAAAAGTTTAATTAGTTGGTAAAGTTCACTCTTTAAAGGCACATCTTTTTATGAGACCTCTGTGGAAAACTATAAACTTGTAGTTCTCGATAGAAGTGCCGAAAGCTTGAAAGTGAAAGTACTGCAAATAATCTTTTTTTTTACTGCTTTTAGAAAAATATCTCTTTTGTCATGCCGCACTAATAATCTCAATATTGAATTTTCTGTTCATTTATTTAGACTTCTGAAATTACAACTTCTTTTTTGGAGGAAACATGACCATAATGGTATTTGGAGAACAAGTAGCTAATAAAAGATTTAAGATACCCTTTCTATAGTTGAATAAACTGAAGTACCATAAAACCCTGACGAGGAACCCTGATTACATCTAATAGCATTCAACTGTACCACAAAATAAAACAGGGATTTCTTCCACTGATAGATTTCTTTAAACTCCAATTTTCGGTTGATTCTTTAGTGAGACTTCATAATTTCTAAGCAACTTTACTATTTTTAGTATTTTCTATTTATGGTATGTTTCATAAGCCAAATGGGTTTTTCTAATATAGTGATATGGCTATTTAAAAATCTATAAGATACTTGAATTTTCTGAATTTAAATATTTCAAAATCAAATATAATAATAATATTGCCTTTTGGCTTAGAATTATGATATTACAATACTATTTTTGTATTTATTCTTATGAGAATATCCTAAAAAGCTAAATTGATATTGATCGAGTTAGTGTTATTTTATAGCTCCTTAAAGTTATAATATAAAACAATTATGTTGGCTATCTTCGGAGATCATGTGGAGAAGATTTTATGTTGCTAATTGAAACTTCCTTCATTGCCGTGTATTAAGGGTGATTATAGCTTGATGTTATAGTCGAACATAAGCTCTTTTTGTACATGGTTTTGTTGTCTTTGCTTTTTAGCACAGATGTCTAGTCCATTTCTTAGTTGCAATGCTAAGCTGATATGGTTTTTATTTCAAAATTCAGGATAAAGCTCCATTCATCGAGGAACTGGAGTACCAGATGCAGAAGCTTCACAAAGTACGTGCAGAAGCAATCTCGGAAAGAAGAGCAGCTGATGGTAATGATGAGCTAATGGAACTTGAAGCATCTGTGAATGCAGCGATGGCAGTATTTAGCAAAGGCGGTAGCACTTCTTCAATGGTTGAAGCAGCCGGTAGTGCTGCTCAGGCTGCATTGACTGCCTCAAGAGAATCAAGAAACCTTCCTGTGAAGTTGGACGAATTGGGTAGGGATTTGAATCTACAGAATCGTATGGACATGAAACGAAGAGCGGAGTCACGACAACGTAGAAAGGCTCGGTCTGAGTCCAAAAGAATGTCGTCTATGGAAACTGATAGTTTACATCATACAGTGGAAGGAGAATCAAGCACAGATGAGAGTGATAGTGAGAGCACAGCATATGAGTCCAACCGTGATCAGTTACTTCAGATTGCCGGGCAGATCTTCAGTGATGCAGCTGAAGAATTCTCTCAACTTTCAGCAGTTAAAGAAAAATTTGAAATGTGGAAAAAAGATTACTCATCTAGCTACAAGGATGCATATATGTCGTTAAGTATACCTGCAATCTTCTCTCCTTATGTAAGGTTGGAGCTTTTGAAGTGGGATCCACTTCATGAAGATTCAGATTTTATTGATATGCAGTGGTACGTACGCTCTGCTCAAATTTCTTGAACCTGAGAGAGGAAGGCTTTCATGCCTGTGCCCTTGTATAGCCCAGCAGTTGAGTGGGTGAGTAATCTGCTGGCAAGGTCAAGGTTTTCATGATGGATGTATGCCTTTCATGAAACAACCAATAAAATTATTCCTTTTGCTTTTATGCATAATCTTTATTCATTTCCACACTAGGTAGTCATATGTGAATCCAATGATATGCTTTATGTCCCATTGCATACTCTATCTATTTTCATGGCTTGCACTGTCCTTCGTAACTATCTTGATGTTGATTTATCTGTTCAGGCATGAATTGCTCTTCAATTACGGTCTGCCTGAGGATGAAAGTCAAATCAACTCGGATGATGCTGATGTCAACCTTGTACCTGATTTGGTTGAAAAGGTTGCGGTTCCTATATTACAACATGAGATCACTCACTGCTGGGATATGCTTAGTACCAAGGAGACAAAGTGTGCTGTAGCTGCTACAAACTTGGTTTTAAGATATGTTCCCCATTCCAGCAAGGCTGTCAGTGAACTTGTCGCTGTTCTTCGTGACCGGCTTTCTGATGCCGTCTCTAATCTGATGGTATATAATTTCTTTGTTTATTTCTAATTTTTTGCTTCACACGAAAACAGCCGCTCTACTATTTGAGGTAGAGGTCACGCCTGCTTACATCCTACCCCTCCCAGACCCCTACCTCCAGGTGGGATATACTGGGCTAGTTTTGTTTGATTTTGGTTATTTTTAATTTTTCTTTGATGGGGTTCTATCAAATTATGATGATGATTTCGTTAAATTGGTGAATAGGTCCCAACGTGGAACACTCTTGTATTGAAGGCTGTTCCGAATGCAGCTAGATTTGCAGCTTATAGGTTTGGCATGTCGGTACGTCTAATGAGGAACATATGCCTGTGGAATAATGTTCTTTCGACATCCATTCTTGAGAAGCTTGCTCTTGATGAGCTCTTAAGTGGAAAAGTTCTCCCTCATCTTCGAAGCATTCAATCCAACATTCATGATGCAATCACAAGGACTGAGAGAATCGTTGCGTCAATGTCTGACATGTGGACAGGTCCAGGTGTCACTGGTGAGCGAAGGTATGGTTTTCCAGTTCGTTTCTCTTGCTCATTGGGTGCATATGCCTGTTAGTTATGGTTTTTTAAAAATTGTTTCTTTTTCTTATTACACTTGCTTAGCCATGTTATACATGATGCTTAATTAATGTATTCTCTCACCAAGGGCTGCTTCAGTATTGAACTTCTGCTTTCATTAGTTATCACGCACTCCCTACGTCCCAAAATAAGTGTCCACATTTCTATTTTAGTTTGTCCTAAACTAAGTATCCATTTTCAAAAGTGAGTGCCTACTTTACAATTATACCCTTATTTTCAGCTTTCGTTGTGGACATTTATTTTTGGACGGAGGGAGTATACATTGTATTTGAGCCAATGTGCTTTTGCATTATCACAAGGGGTTATACCTATTCCCTTGGTTTCCAATTGAAAACAATTGATCTTGTGTGTGAATATCGCCCGAGATGATATATATTGCATCACATAAGTTTTATCTGTTGATTGAAGGACCAGTAGTCTCAGCAATAACTGTTTTTTTTTAATGTTGGTGATCATGAGAATTGACATTGTTATTTTATAAAGACTAGTTTGCACTTTCGACACAAGTTACTTGCGGCGTTTATTGGCATCTCCATCTTATTTCAGCTGATAGTTGTGTTCTAGTTCGGAACTGTTTAGTGTTTTAGTTCGAAACTGATCTCGTCATGGAAACAACCACTCTACTTTTTAGGGTAGAAGTCATGTTTATGTACATCTTAGCCTTGACCCCACCTTCAGGTGGGAATTAATTGGGCTCATTTGGTTTGTTTTGGTTTCAGCTTAATAATCTTTTAGCTTGTGGTTTTGAATTGATTCCGAGTCATGTGTCATTGTGTTGGTATGACATTTTTAGCCCAAGATTGCAACCCATTGTGGATTATTTGCTTGTTCTTGGAAGAACACTAGAGAAGAGGCAGAGTTCTTCAGGGACAAATGGACTTGCTCGCCGGTTAAAGAAGATGCTAGTTGAACTCAACGAATATGATCATGCCCGCCAAGTCTCTAGAACCTTCAATCTAAAAGAAGCTCTCTGATCTCATGGTATTTCTCGTTCATAACTTTTTCGTATCTTCTAGTAGCTCGGTTGTCGGAAAATGTAAAACTTGTTTGTTTTCCCCTCTATTTTACAACATAGTGCAGAAACCGCAAGTCATTGTAGTAAAATAGTGATCAAACCGATCCTTAAGAATTGCTGTGATATTGTTCTTGTACGTTCATTTGACTATTTGAGCACTTTTTTTGAAGTATATAAAATACGGGAAATACTCGCACCTACCATGGTGAAAATTGAACCAATGACCTCCAAGAAGGTTGGGTTACCGGCGGTAGCGAATGGCTGACAATGTCATTTGCAACCATTGACCTCGAGAAAAGGCTGGTCTAATTGGCAGGTCTTGCCTTTTGTATTCTAAAACCAACCTAGTATATGTTACCTGAAGGTGGGATCGATGAGGGTATAACGTATGTATGCAAACATGACATCTATGGGTACAATGTTGCGAAAACTGAAATGATTGGTGAAAATTATCTAAATCATTTTTGTGATTTTTTTAATAGAGAGGCAACATGCTAATGACATCACATATTGAAGAGGCTTAAAAAATTTCAAAATCATTTTTGTGATTTTTTTTAAAGAGGAGCAACATGCTAATGGAATGACATATTGAAGAGACTTGAGAGGGAAAAAGAAAGAAATGAAAGATGAAGAAAATCGAATTTGACCAATTCCAGAAATCATAGCTATAAGGCCAACTCATTTTCTAATGTAGAATTTGGAAAAACAAAATCATCATTGTATCTGTTGGACGATAATTAATTATTCTTTCACAAGTATGTGCGTGAGAGTTTTCATTTGAGAACTCATAAAATTCTGAGAACCAGTGCATCATATATTATTTTACATGAATTTTTTTTTTCATCTACGACTTGGATTTAGTGTATTGACTAACATATATTTGTTTCACAATGTGTTTGTTTCATAATGTGAATATTTCTCATATGTTTGTGAAACAAGAGAGAACTAAAAGATTTCATATTTTGAACTGAATACATATGAAACAAACATATTATAAAACAAATATATTTCAATAAATATATTAAATTCTTACCATAGGTGAAAAAAATCATGTGAAACAATACTTTACGATAATAGTTTTCAGATGAGGTTCTCATTTAATTATGTCCCTCACAAACATCAAGGTTTTAAACAAACAAATAGTGTAATTATCCAACCACATATGGAACAAATGAACTCTACACGTCAAACAAAATATCAATCAACGAAATAATAACAAACCCAATAATGAAAACAATATAACAACATGAGGATCTAATATGACAAGAGAGAGACAACGGTTCATATATTTAGTACTGAAAGATAATATAAAATAGTTCTTATCGACTACAAAGGTCAATTTTTTTTATTATATTTTTTTTTCACAATAAGCTTTAAGAATTCTCTCACTACTTTTCATGTGTTTAATGTTCTTCCGTTCTCCATTTTTTTGGGTTCTCCTTTGAATCTCCTTCTTTAAATATATAAAGATAAATATATATATATACACACACACGGGCTTAATCATTTAAGAACTCCGAAATATATGAGATTCGTGAGATCCATCTTAAGCCACTAATTTAAAAATAATTAAGGAGGTAATTATCATTATCTATTAAATAAAAATTAATGCATTTTTTTAGGAAATTCTATACTTATCACATTCTCTCTCTCATCTTCTCTCTCCTATATCCGTATTAACATATATATCGTGCACACAAGATGAATACAATGTAAACAATCTTAATAATTTTTTTACTAGGGTGTTCACAATGTTTACTTTGTGCTCACAAGTGATATGTTTATATTTAGTTTCACCGATTTAGTTTGTGTTCACAATGTGTTAAAAAATTGTACTAGATCTTATAGATTTAGAGTACTGTGTCCACAGTGTGTTCACAAACTATAATGATATTTCTAAAAAAATGTTCACAACGTGTTCACCTTGAGTTCATATATAATTATATATATCCAATTATGTGTGTGTACGTATATGTTATGGAAAAAGGAGAGTGTAACACCCCGATTTTTAAGAAGATATAATTTTAAGTTAATACAAATGGGTATTTTAAGGGAAAAAGAAAAAAAATAGGATTTTGGGACTTCAATCCTATATTTTATAGCCCTGTTGGATGAAGGGTTCAATTACGAGTCCAACGGTTCTTTCCGGAGCAAAATCGGAGTTAAAACGAATAAGTTATGACCAAAACAGTGTTCGGGCAAGAAAAATGAAGAAAATCGGGTGGCAGTGCTCCGCACGGATGAATCGGCGCCACCATCAGCGCGGGATTCTGTCCCACTGGTCCACGCGGATCTCCACGCGGAGCCACTGCACGCACAAAAAAGGTAAAAATCGGCCTAGAACCCCATTTTCTCACCCAAAACTCAAATCTCTTCCCCTTTCTCTCCCAAACCGACCCCCAAACCCCAAAATCGAACCCTAACTCATTTTTGGGAGTCTTTCTTCTAAAATCAATGATTCTTCTTCACCTAGCAAGTTTTGGAAGCTAGAGCTATAAACCTTTCATTTTCATCTTCTTCACCAAAGTTTCTAGGGTTTCATCCAACCCTTTTCACCATCTTGAATATTCGAAGTTTGTGGTTTATTTTGGGGATCTAGGAGAAGTATTGTTGATGGATTCAACTATGGCAAATGTAATATTCTCTTTTCTTTATCTATGGAAATTAGGGTTTTGGGTTAAGATGAGATATTCATGTATAATGTTTGGGGAATGATTCTAAATGGTTGGATGTAAATATTTATGGTTGGAAATGTATGGATCTAGGTTTTGGAGGTTTTGGCTTTGAGGATTCAAGTTTCTTCAAAGAAGTTCTAAGTGGGAAAAATTTAGATTTAGCCTAAATCTAGCAAGGTGAGTTCAAGTTGATTTGTGAAAACGTTGTGCATGCCAAAATGTTCATTTTTAAAGTGTTTATGTGTTTAATATGAAATTATCATTTGTTGAGTCATTTGATAGGTTTTTAAACATTTGAAGTGCTTGGATTTAAAAACTTTGTGAAATCCCCCACATTTGGGATTTTTGGGTATCTTGATAAATAAGACATTTTGAGTGTTTTGGTGATTTATTGCATAAATGGAAGTTGTTTGATAAAAATGCACATTTAGTGTTTGTTTGGGTTAAAAGTTTAATTTCGTATTATGGGACGTCTTGAAGGGATAAAGAGTATAAATCTATTTGGAAAACCGTTAGTCCCAACCTAAATTGTATTGGAGTCTATTCAAGCATTTTTGGAGCATGTGTTTGCATGACGTGGGTCGAGTGTGTTGGTCATTCCTGTGAAGTCATGCAATGTTAAATTGTGTTGCATTGGATCTATAAGCACGTAAGTCAGTCTGTTTTGATGGTCAATTGGGTATTGCGGGGTTGAACTCCGGTACCCATGTTTTACGACCGGAAACTTTTCAAGTAAGCGTCAAAGAGGGTCGATGTAACATCCGGAATTTCAGGTAAGTATAAGGCTTTGTTAATCTTATGATTTTGTGTTTAACGAAGTAGAACTTATATGCTTAATTGCTATTTGTGCGTAAAAGTTGTTTTTGGTTTTGTTTGGAAGTTTTGAGCAGCCTTGGGAAAATAGTGAGTTACGCGACTTACGCCGCGTGTGCAAGCCGCGGCACAAGCCGCGTAACCCACTGGAGTGCATCTCTCAGAGGAAGCGGGCGACTTACGCCGCGGGTTGCAAGTCGCGGGGCGACCTGCAGGTCCCCAAAACCCCCTTTCTCTCGGTTTCAAAACACAAAAAACACACACAAACGTTTTGGAAGGCGATTTTTAGGGTTTTAAGCTACTCTCTTCCTCTTGCTACCTTAAAGCATTGATTTCAAAGTGTTTGGGTGGTTACACTTCATTTATTGAGCTTCAACCTACCTTGGAGAGCATTTATTGGGATTAGAT
Organism: Arctium minus; assembly: GCA_954870635.1. Lineage (NCBI taxonomy): Eukaryota > Viridiplantae > Streptophyta > Magnoliopsida > Asterales > Asteraceae > Arctium > Arctium minus. The sequence goes on from OX941082.1 coordinate 11,647,250, forward strand.
TCACGAGATTCAAGTTCTATCACTTCCATCCAACTTCTAGGGTTTTCATCTTTTCTAGGTTTTAATCAAAAACCTAGATTGTGAGTTTACTAATCCTTTACTAAAACTAGATACACATCATAATCTTCTACTTGCTATCATCTTGCATCCTACTTGAAATATTTATATTATATGCTCAAGTATTTGGGGTTTTCTTTATGAAACCATGTTTATTTGTATCATGCTTCGAGTTCTTGGGATGTGTATATACGTATCTTGTTATGGAGATGATATCTTATTTGGGACTCCATTTGATGGGTCAAGACTACATGATTAAATTGTGGTCATATTGGTCTTGTTATGGACTTCACACTAAATGGCTTGTATTATTGTACCCATAGTTGGTATGGAAAATATTCTTGGTCATATTGTGCCTTGGGGCCTACTAATAAATTATGTTTGTTGGGTCTGAATGTGCTAAGTATGGTTTATGCTGCTCAGTCTTCATGATTCATGCTGCTAAGTGATTACTACTGTTAGGCCATCAAGATTACTACTGCTGAGTATTAATGCTGTTGGATAAGGGTGAAGTTAATACTGCTTATGAAGATAATGACTTGAAGAGAAAGAATAGGAGCTGGAGATAAAGATGAAGATAATTATGGAATGGATTGTGAAGATCAAATTTGTTTTGATAATTATCTTGTAATTAATTTTGTATATATAGTCTAGAAGTTCTTGATACAGAAAATAGTTTTTTTTGATAGTTTTATTCATACGAATATATGTTTAGAGAGAATTAACCTCAAGATTCTTAGAAATCCTTTCTTTAGAGAAGTTTAGAACGTCTGTTGAGCATGTTCAACAGATTGAGGTTGAGTTTGTAATCATTAAGTTTTATGCAATATAAACTTATGATTTGAGTTCATATTCTGTGTTTTGATTAATTGTTAAAGTGTTATTCCGCAACTTCTTTAACATTGTTTCTGAGTGTGTTAATTAAATTCTTGTTTAGAATTTTCGATCTTGACAAGTGGTATCAGAGCCAGAAAATTCAGAAATCTTTAATCATGGACAGTTCAAGCGACAGCGTTTTGGTATCAAAGGTTCCCATGCTCAAACCCAATGAGTTTGACATGTGGAAGATCAGAATCAAGCAGTACATTCTTCTCACAGACTTCTCAATGTGGGACATCATTGAGAATGGTCCCTCTGATGGAGGAAAGATGGATTCAGATGGCAAGAGACCTCCACCAAAGACTGATGGAGAGAGGAAGATGAGGCAGACAAAGATGAAAGCCTTGAGCACTCTGCTTTTGGCTATTCCTAATGAGTACCAACATCAATTCTGCAACTGTTCTGATGCACAAATTCTATGGAATGCACTGGAGAAAAGATTTCCTGGTACCAAAAGTACCAAGAGAAATCACAAGGCCATCCTGAAGCAGCAATATGAAAACTTCATGTCTACAAAGAATGAGTCCATGACTCAAACTTTTGATAGATTTAATAAGTTAATTGGTGAATTGGCTACTGTTGGTGTCCAGATAGATCAAGATGATGTCAACAGAAAATTTTTAAGATCTCTTGGTGATGAATGGACTATGTACACTGTCTCCTTCAGACAGAATGACCAACTGGAGGACAAGGAACTGGATGACCTCTATAATGACCTTAGGGTGTTTGAAGCAGAGATAGAAGCAAAGAAGAGGCCCTCTGGATACTCATACAATGCTGCTCTTTTATCATCTTCTACTGATTCTGCTGCTAATTCAGAATCAGTTAGTGCTGCCCATGGATCAAAGCAAGATGGATCCAATGACTCATTCTTAGAAGCTTTTCTAGCCAATCATGCTAATTCCACTCTAATTAATGATGACTTAGAACAAATAAATGCTGATGATCTGGAAGAGATGGATATCAAGTGGCAGATGGCTATGCTCACAATGAGGGTAAAAAGATTAATCAAAAGGACTGGAAGGAACAACTTTGCTCAGAAAAGAGAAGATGGGGTTGGATTTGATAAATCCAAGGTTGAATGTTACAAGTGTCACAAGCTGGGGCACTTTGCAAGAGAATGCAGAAGTGGAATGCCTCAACAACATACTAGCAACCATCAACCATCACAGTCCACTAGCTTCAACAACAAGAACTCTTCTCAAGCTCTTGTTTTCCAAGAAGGAATGGGATTTGATTGGAGTGACCAAGCAGAAGAAGTAGTCCAGAATCAAGCTTTAATGGCTAAATTTTCAGAGTCAGCAAGCACTGATATTCCCACAAAGGTAACATCTAACCTTTGCTCTAAAACCTGTATTGAAACTGTTAAAAAGTACAGGGATCACAATCAGAGCATGTGTGATGACCTTAAAAGGTTAGAGAAAGATAGAAGAGAGTATGTTTTGATTGTTGAGAGGTTTGAAGAACAAATTAAGTCATACCAGGCTAATGAACTTCAACACTTTTATGATACCAACTACTGGAAGTGGGAGAAGAATCAGTTAGAGACTGAACTAGAGAAGGCCAAAACAAAATGTGAGAAAATTAAGACTGAGTTTGAGAAAGCTAAACTAGATATTGAGAAATATTCCAATGCCTCTAAAGCAATGGACTCACTTCTAAAAACTCAAGTTCATGACAAGCTGAGAAGAGGTATAGGCTATAACACCACCCCTCCACCATACAACAATAACTATATCCCTCCCACCTCAGATCTCTTAGAAAGACAGGACAAGAAGGAATTAACTGAAGGAGCCACTGAAGTAGATCCTTTAGACAAAGTAGTGGTTGAGGCAGATTCTGAAGAAGAGGACTCTGAGAGTAAGAATGAGGAAGACCACAAAGATATTCCCTTAGAAAACCACATACTGACAAATGAAAGGGGGGGGGGTAAACCTTTTGTCAAGAGTGAGAAAGTGAAGTATGGGGAAGAGACTGTTAAGAATGAAAAAGCTGAGACCTCTAAGAGAGGGAAGGGAAAGGTACAGGGAGTCCATTACATGCAAACTACTGTTGTTAATCCCTGTACTTGTAAACAGAATAAGCCCCAACAACATGATAAAACAAGGGGAAATCAAAGAAATAGAAATAATCAGTGGGCTTTAAAACAAGGAATTGATCTGAGAAAAATTAACAGACCAAAGCCTTGTTTTATCTGTGGCAAGTTAAATCATCTAGACAAACACTGTTATTTCAATCCTATTAACCAAAGGACCACTTTTCAAAGAAATATACAAAATCCTGTTGGTTATAGGAAGCAAATAAGGAATCATATGGCTGAGGATAGGGCACCTATAAAATCTCATGTTCAGAATAAGTTTGAAAATTCAAAGAAAAATACTCCAAATAAGCCAAGGAGTAACTTAAAGAAAAATAAAGCAAGCAACTTTGTCCAGGTTTGGGTTCCAAAAGTAAAGAAATCTGTTAGTACTGCTACTTCAAATAGTACTGCTGACAGAAATAATGCTGCTGCAAGCAATACCTGCTAACCCAGTTAGTACTGCTAACAAAGTTAGTACTGCTAACAAAGTTAGTACTGCTAACCCAATTAGTACTGCTAATAATATTAGTACTGCTAACAAAGTTAGTACTGCTAACCTAATTAGTACTGCTAATAATATTAGTACTGCTAACAAAGTTAGTACTGCCAATCAAGTTAGTACTGCTTCCAGTAACATACCCATTATTCTGACAAAGTATTCAAGCAATAAAATTCCTCAGTTTGATAATCTCATCAAGTCTGAATATGAATATGTTGATGAGAATGGGAAACCCAAGACCACTTTGGCTTGGGTTCCTATTAAAAACTAACTGCTTTATTATATGTGCAGGGCAACCAACAGCTCAAGGGAAGGAACATTTGGCATGTTGATAGTGGTTGTTCCAGGCACATGACAGGTAACATGGACTGCCTTCAAAACTTCAAAAGAATTGATGGAGGACATGTTGCTTTTGGTGATAATCCAGCAGGTGGTAAGATAAGTGGAAAAGGTAATGTGTCAAAAGGTAAGATGACCTTTGAGGATGTATACTATGTTGAGCAATTGAGATACAACCTGTTAAGTGTATCACAGGTCTGTGACAAGAAACATAGCATATTATTCAATGATACTGAATGTATTATCCTTGCTCCTGGGTTCAAGGTAGTTGATGAAAGCATGATACTACTTAGAACTCCTAGAAAGGACAATGTTTATTGCTTAGACTTGGAGAGTGTAGTTTCTGATTCATCTCTAAATTTTTTATTTTCAAAAACTTCATTGGATGAATCATCTCTTTGGCACAGAAGGATGTATCACATGAACTTTAAAACAATGAACAAACTTGTGAAAAACAACCTTGTAAGAGGTTTGCCACAAAAGGTATTTTCATGTGATGATCATTGTGTTGCATGTCTTAAAGGCAAACAACACAAAACTTCTCATAAGTCCAAAAGGATAAATACAATCTCTTCACCTCTTAATTTACTACATATGGATCTGTTTGGTCCTACAAATGTGACGAGTATTGGCAAGAAATCTTATTGCTTGGTTATTGTTGATGATTTCTCTAGATTCACTTGGGTCCATTTTCTGAGGACTAAGGATGAGACAAGTGGACTGATCAAACCCTTTGTTCTTAGAGTTGAAAACCAAACAAATCTAAGAGTTAAAGTCATCAGGTCTGATAATGGAACTGAATTTAAAACAATGAGCTAAACAACTTCTTTGAGGAAAAAGGCATTGAGAGACAATACAGTGCTCCTAGGACTCCTCAACAGAATGGTGTTGCTGAAAGGAGAAATAGGACTCTGATAGAAGCTACTAGATCTCTGTTGGTAGATTCAAAACTTCCAATCACTTTTTGGGCAGAAGCAGTTAATACTGCATGCTATGTTCAAAACAGAGTTCTAGTAGTGAAATCTCAAGACAAGACACCTTATGAGCTTTTTAAAAAGAAGAAACCTTTTATTGGATTTTTCAAACCATTTGGGTGTCTTTTCACAATTCTCAATACCAAAACTCACCTAGGCAAGTTTGATAGCAAAGCTGAGGATGGGTTTCTTGTTGGATATTCATCTCAAAGTAAGGCCTACAGAGTTTTCAACACCTCTTCTAGGATTATTGAGGAAAGTGACAATGTCAAATGCAATGAGAACACACCAAATCAACTTGGTTCAGGTCTTGATTGGCTATTTGACATTGATTCACTGACTAATTCTTTGGGTTTCAGTGATGAGCATAGTGCAGGAACAGGGACAGAAAAGGCACAAGTACAAAGACAAGAGTTTGTGCTGTTCCCAACACCTACTGCTGATCCTGTTGAATTCTGTGACCAAGATAAGAAAGATACTTCAGATTTAAAGGACACTGAACCAGCTCAGAATGAAGAGGACAGAGGTGAAAAGGAAGATCAACCCTCAGATTCAGAAATCAAAAGTCCTGAGATGCCATGTTTGGAAGAAGACGACACAGATGATGACAACTCTTCAGTTTTTGGTGGCAGCACTCCTGAAAAGAATGACTCTAATCTGGAAACAGATATTAATGAATAGGTTGTTCATCAAACAAGAGTTCAGAAAAATCATCCTCCTCAATTGGTGATTGGTGACATCAATTCACCTATAATCACAAGGAATCAAAGTAAGTTGGGAGGATTGAAAGATATACAATCAGGTTTACTTTCTTGCTTTCTATCTCAGGTTGAACCCAAAAAGGCATATGATGCAATGAAGGATCCAAGCTGGATAGAAGCAATGCAAGAGGAGCTACTGCAGTTTGTGCTGCAGGATGTATGGGATTTGGTTGACCTTCCTAAAGGACACAGAGCTATAGGCACTAAATGGATCTTCAGGAACAAGAAAGATGAGAGAGGAATAGTAATAAAGAACAAGGCCAGATTAGTGGCACAAGGGTATACTCAAGAAGAGGGAATTGATTATGAAGAGGTATTTGCACTAGTGGCCAGGATTGAGGCAATCAGGCTATTCTTAGCCTATGCTTCTTTCATGAAGTTCAGGGTCTACCAGATAGATGTAAAGAGTGCTTTCCTGTATGGGAGAATTGAAGAAGAAGTGTATGTCTGTCAGCCTCCAGGGTTTGAGAATCCAAACTATCCTGACAGAGTATACAAATTGAAGAAGGCACTCTATGGGCTACATCAAGCACCAAGGGCATGGTATGACACTTTGTCTACCTATCTCTTGGAAAATGGTTTTCAAAGAGGAATCATAGACAAGACTTTGTTCATTCAGAGGAAGACGAAGGACATCCTAATAGTGCAAATCTATGTGGATGATATTATCTTTGGATCCACAAAAGATCAAATGTGCAGAGATTTTGAAGATTTGATGCACAAGAGTTTCAAGATGAGTTTTATGGGTGAACTTACCTTCTTCCTTGGGCTACAAGTTAAGCAGAAGAAAGATGGGATATTCATAAGCCAATCCAAGTATGTGTAGGACATGCTTACTAAGTTTGGATTCTCAGATTCAAAGCCTGCAAGCACACCCATGGAGACACACAAACAGATCACTGCAGATCTTGAGGGGGAGGATGTGGATGTTCATCACTATAGATCCATGATTGGCTCCCTCATGTATCTCACTGCTTCAAGACCAGATATCATGTTTCCTGTTTGTGTGTGTGCAAGATTTCAAGTAAGGCCTAAGCAGTCATACTTTCAAGCAGTCAAGAGGATATTCAGATATCTCAAAGGCCAACCTAGATTATGTCTTTGGTATCCTCATGACTCACCATTTGACCTACTTGCTTATTCAGACAGTGACTTGGGTGGTGCAAATTTGGATAGAAAGTCAACTTTAGGGGGATGTCAGTTTTTGGGTGCAAGACTAGTGTCATGGCAGTGCAAGAAACAAACCATAGTGTCCACCTCTATAACAGAAGCAGAGTATATAGCTGCTGCAAGCTGCTGTTCACAAGTACTCTGGATTCAGAATCAAATGTTGGACTATGGTATGTCTTTTCTTCACACTCCAATCTTCATAGACAATAACAGTGCTATTAGCATTGTTAATAATCCAGTCAAACACTCAAAAACAAAGCATAATGAAATCAGGTACCATTTTATCAGAGACTGTAATGAAAAGAAGCTAATTCAGGTTGTGAAAGTCCATACAAGTAACCAATTTGCTGATCTATTCACCAAAGCTTTTGATGTGGGTAGATTCACATTCTTGGTCACAAGTGTTGGCATGATAAACACTGAATAAGCCTCCTTTGATCTGCTTTATGTACCATTTCTGCATAAATTCCTTTCTGTCTACTTTCTCATATTGTTTTGTGCATGGTGCTACTACCCTTGTGTGCTTAAGTGTTTCAGATTGCTTCAACTGAATACTTAGTACTTCTAGTTCAGTTAATACTGCTCTGTATATTACTCATGATGTCAGTTCCAATATGGTTAAGTATGGTTACTACTGCTAGGTGGTTTATACTGTCAGTGCAAAGTTACTACTGCTTGCCTTTTTTCTACTGCTAATCAGTGTTACTACTGCCGGTATGTGTTAATACTGCTAGTATGTGTTAATACTGCTAGTCTGTGTTAGTACTGCCAGTATGTGTTACTACTGCTAATATGAGTTAATACTGCGAGTTGGTTAATACTGCTAGGGTACTTAGTACTGCTTCTAACTGAAACCATCCACCTATAAATACCCTTTGTGACCGCCAAAATACAAACGGCTCGTTGAACTTCCATTACTTCTCGTTCTCTCTCTCTCTCTCTCTCTCTCGATTTTTGCTCACCAGTGTACACCCTCATTGCGATTCGAACCCTAGAATCAATCAGAACGATGGCAGGACTAGAATTCTTTGATGAACACAATGAGGTTGCTATGCTGAAAAAACCCAAACAGGCTGAAGGTTTTCATCAGATTGTGGTTTTCCTCAAATCGTCTCATATTGCCTATGCCCTCACTGTCAATCCCAAAATCTGTGTGGAACATCTACGATAATTTTGGGCAAATGCTACCATCCACACTGAAGATGACACTCAAATCATCAAAACAAGGGTCTGTGATAAACCCCTGACCATCTCAGAAGAGTGTATTCGCATTCATCTACGCTTAGATGATGCCTCAGGTATTACCTCTCTTCTTAAGGAAGATCTCTTCCATGCTCATAGTCAAATGGGGTATGAAGGTCCCACTGATGCCTATAAGTTTTTCAAGAACAAATTTTCACCTCAGTGGAGATTTTTTGTTCATACTCTACAACACTGCATTTCAAGAAAAACAACTGGCTGGAGTGAGTTCAGCAACACCATAGCCTATGCTTTGGTCTGCTTAGCGACCTCTAAAAAGTTTAATTTCTCTCAAATGATTTTAAATGATTTACTGTCAAACCTGGATACCAAAACCAAAACAAAGAGATTTTATATGTATCCTAGGTTTGTACAAGAGATTTGACTAAAGGAATTGACGGATCTACCTCTCTTGAAGAGGTGTATGTACCAAAACCTCCCAAAGAGAAAGTGTTCTCAAACATGAAAAGACCTTCCAAGGACTTTTCTGGACAAGACACTCCATTGTTCTCTACAATGATGGGTGTGTCTCATTCCTATGGTGAGGCATCAGGGTCACAGCCCACATCTGACCACCCAACTGATGACCTACCCACACCATTCAGTTCAATTGATACTCCTCCGATCCCGATTGTCAAACCAAATTCCCCCATCACCAAAACATATCAAAGGAAAAAGGTACAGAAGGTTCCTTCCATGTCTGTATCTTCACCCCAACAGCCTGCAAGCCCTCTAATGGAGCATTCTCCATTAGAGAATATCCAAAGGGAAACCACAGGGGTGTCTCCCAACCCCAAGAAGGTGCTCTATAAGGAGAAGGATGAGCATGTGGGCAGTGAGGCTCACACTACTGTTTCTGCACAAGGTGTAGGACAGGACAGTGTGAACATACCTAAGACCTTCCCCACGACAACTTTAGATGAGCAATCATCTAAAGGTCCCAGGTGTCAAGAAACCATGGGGGTAGCAGGTGCTTCTGCTAGGCAGAAGACCTCTACTAAAAGATCCAAGGATCCTTCAAAGGTGGTAAAAACACCTAAAGGAGGTGAGGACAGATATACGTACAATGAATTGATGGAAACCATTGCAAATGTCAACCTGGATGTCATCAAGCAGGGCTCAGAAATAGAGGAGATGAAGAAGGTTATTATATCTCAACAAACTCAGATAGTAAAGCTCAAGAAAATGGTGTTGAAACTTGTGCACCAAAAGAGAAGGAAGCAATTCATTCTAAAGAAAAGGAGAATTGACCATGCTGCTTTCAAAAAGGGGGAGAGTCAGGTAAAACAGAATGAAAAGGAGAGTACAAGTGAGATGGAATTCCAGTTTGAGGGGGATACTGGTGCTGATAAAGAAGAGAAAGTTGGTTCAGAAGCAGAAACTTTTGAGAATGTAGCAGATATTGCAAAAGCATCAGTAACTGAGGCTGCAGCAGTAACAAATAAACCTGAAGCAGAAACAAAATTGTCCAGAGAGGAAATTGAAATTGCAGAAACCCTTGTGAAAGCTAAGAATGACACTCCCAAAGCCACTCAAAAGGCTAAGGGGCTATTTACTTATGACTTAATGGGCTTAATTGTCTAACCGGCTTATTCGCTCAGCCAAAATAGAGTGTTTACTTGCGGCTTATTCGCACAACCATGGGCTTATTCGCACAGATGGAAACCTTATGTTGTCCACGTTCAGCCCAAAAAAAGACATAATCCTACCCCTGGTTAATAAACACGCCTCCAAAAAGAAGACAAGTCGTACTCTCATCTCTCCTCCAAAGTGAACACGATTTCAAGGTCTCTCTCCAAATCGATTTCTACACTCGATCTCTCCTCCAAATGCAACGATTTCTGCACTTCGATTTCTGCCGTACTCCCATGTGTTATGGTGGGTTTTCTGATTTTATTTCTTCTCATAAGTTGATTTCTAGAAACCTGTCAAGAACTTCGATTACATGGATACAAGATAACATATAAATGGGTTTGGAGTTTGAAAACAAAAGATCCTTAAACACAAATTTTGGTTTCCAGAAACTTCTGATTTTGAACACAGAAGTGGTTTTCCAATAACTCGTTTCTTGAACCTAAATATATGATCTTATTGATTTTTTTTCTATTGTTTGAAACTCTAGAAGAAAGAAAGAAGAAATAAATTGAAGAGCATGAATTCTTTTGGTTTGTGTAATTCTTTGGTTTGGTTTAATTTAAAGATAAATATGAAGATGGAGGAGGATGAAGAAGTGGGTATTTTGGTCCTTTTTTGGTTTTACATAAATTTTTATTTTGTTTAGAGGAAGATGCAGAAGTGGTTTCTCCAAACAATTTCTTTTTCCAGATCTTGTAATTTTTGCCGAAAATCGTGTATTTCTTCCCTTTAACTGAATTTATCAAAGAACTTATAATTCATCCTCGAGGGTAAATCGGTCATTTATGTCATTCAGACTGTTGATTCAGATAAAAAAGTAAACAACAATACTAATTTATCTAGGCAGACAAATTTATCCAGACAGACAAATTTATCCATACAGGACTTAATAGAAAATTTGGTAAACAACCCCTAAGGGAGTGATGATCAAAGAAGGAGGATTAAAGAAGAAAATAAAAGAGGTCAGTGTGGAGGATGTAAAGAAGAAGGGAAAGGAGAAGATGATTAAGTCTGAGCAACCATTGAAGAAGAAGAAACAGATTGAGTTGGATGAAGAAGTGGCCAAAAAGCTTCAGGAAGAGTTGGAAAAGGAGGAAGAAATTCAATCTGCCAAAGACAGAGAGCTTGCATTGGATATTGTCAGGATCTTAATTCTAAACAAGAATAAACACTCAGAAACAATATTAAAGGAGTTTGCGGAATAACACTTTAATAATCAATAATCAATGAAACAGTGAATCAGAAGAACAACTTGTAAACTTTATTGAATGATTGTAAAGCTACAAGATTCAACACTCAACCTCAATATTGATGAACAGGCTCACCAATACGAATTCTACTTCTCTAGAATTGGGATTACAAACCTTGAGGTTGATTCTCTCTATCAAAACAAAAATTCAGAATTCTATCTTTATCAATTCTAAACTATTCTTTAAATAACGAAGATAAAAGATAATTACAAATAATAAAAGATCTTCAAAATAATCTTCCATCTTTATCTCCAAGCTTTCCATAATCTTCAAACTTGATCTGCACGAATCTTGATAATCTCATAAGCAGCACTAAGTCTTCAGCAGTATTAATACTTTGAGCAGTATTAATGTTCAGCAGTACTAACTACTAGCAGTACTAAAATTGCTTAGCAGTAGTAATCTCCTCTAGCAGTATTAATCTTGACTTAGCAGTACTAATCTTGATCAGCAGTATTAACTTCACTCAGCAGCATTAATCTTAGAAGTAGTAATCAAGTTCTTCTAGCAGCATTAACTGTACTTGTATATTTCTGAATTTCCCAACAATCGCCCCCTAACTTGACTTTTAGGAAGAGAAGTCAAGTTCTTCAAATGGTCTTCTTAGTGCTCCCAAAACTTCATGGCTCATACACCTGTATTTGCATCCAACCCCAAACTCTGATTGATTGTTCTTTGAATCAAATACTTAGCCATCTCTGAATCTGGAACACATCCTAGCTTCTTCTTCAACATTGCATGAAGCTTTAGTCTGCTGTGATTGTACACTCTATCCACTAGGAAGTACTCTATGTGATTTATGTCCATAGTTAGTGCATATACTCCACTAGTTTCATATAGAGTCCAATTGTTGACAGTTTTGAACACATTTCTGATCACATGCTCCACTTCTTCAGGTTTGAACATCATACACAGATACTCCATCACTAATTTTGTAATTGAAATCTCTGGAGCTTTTAGTTGATCTGCATACAACTTCATTCCTATGTCAAACATCTCTTCTAAATCTGACCTGGAGCATGTTCTTACAATCTTTGCCCAAGTGTTATACACTTCATACTTTTCATCCTTTCTTTTGAGCCTTATGTATTCCTTCCCATCAACCTTCATTGTGTCCCATAGAATAACCTCAGGTGGCTTCACTTCAACAGGTTCAACTGAAATTGGTTCAGACACTTTGTCCATCACTACCATGTACATATTTACATCATCATTTCTTGCTGGTTCTTTCTGTGCAGATGGCTTAGGTGCCCCTTCTTCTTCAACAACCTTCTCAGCTTCTTCTGTAGCTATTCTAGGCTTCTTGGTTGACTTTCTCCTTGCCATCATCTTGGTTCTTTTTAAAGTCCTTAGACTTTCACCAAGAGTGGCTTCTTTCTTTGGTGGTATTTCTTGCTCATCTGGAAAGGGTTTTTCTATCATGAAGTCATTGCTTTCTTTCATTCTCTTCTCCATTTCCACCCTGGCAGTTTCATTCCCTTGAAGCTTGGTCATTTCAGAATTGTACAACTCTTTAATCTTCTCAAAAGACATATTTGAGAACATCTCTTTTCTGACTCCTACAGCACCTTTGAGAAATGTAATCATCTTGTTTCTCTCTTGGGTACATAGGAAGGTCTTTGAGGGTTGTCTCTTCTTTGCAGTTGTTTTTACCACCACTGATTTCTTCAGAGTTGCAGCTTTCTTCTGTGCAATTTCAGTTGCCAGGCTTTGTTGATAAGCTTCATTCAGTTCAGCAGCTAGAGCCTTAGCCATCTCTCTGTCCTTTTCAACCTGAACCCTTTCTTCTTGCTCAATATCAGCTTGTATCTTCTTGGCCAAAGCTTCATCTGACTCAACCAACTTTTGCTTTTTGATTGGTTGATCAGATTCCACCATTTTAGCTTTCCCTTTATCTTTGCTTGCCATCTTCTCAACACTAGCTTTCTTGATCACTTCACCTTGTTCTTTGATGACAACTCCTTTGGCCTTTGAGATGACCTTGGGAGTATCATGCTTGGCTTTGATTAAGGTTTCTTCAATCTCAAGATCTGTCAGAACTTCTTGCACTATTTCTGCTGCTTCTTTCAGTTCAGCAGTATTAACAGTTTCTGCTGCTTGGCTTGAACCAATAGCATTAAATGTTACTGCTGCTTGCTCTTTTACTGCTGCTCTGCTTGATGTTTCTGCTGCTTGTACAGTTTCTTTACTTACTTCATCAATCTCTCCCTCAACACTATGTTTCTCCCCTTATCTGTATCAGCTTCCAATTTGTCCTCAGCTTCTGACTCCCCCTTTTTGGGAGCATCAGTTACTGGTTTCCTTCTTCTAAGCACAAACTGTTTCTTCCTCTTTTTCTGGACTAATTTCTTCACCAAGTTCTTCAGTTTGGAAATCTGAGCTTGTTGAGACAGGACTATTAGTTTCAGCTCTTCTATGTCTTTTCCTTGGTTGATCACATCCATGTTGATGTTGCCCATTGTTTCCATCAATTCATAGTAGTTATATCTGTCCTCACCTTCTCCAGGAGTGTGACCCCCTTTTGAAGGATCATGGGATCTTTTTGCAGTAGAGGTCTTCTGCCTAGCAGAAGCACCTGCTACCCCCATGGTTTCTTGGCACCTGGGACCTTTGGATGATTGCTCACCCAAATTTGCCATGGGGAAGGTCTTATTTATGTTACCACTGATATGCTCAAACACCCATATGCTCAAACATCTCCTCAGTGAGCACCTCCTTGGGGTTGGGAGACACCCCTGTGGTTTCCCTGTAGATATTCTCTAATGGAGAATTCTCCATTAGAGGGCTTAAAGGCTCAGTGGGTGAAGGTGCAAGAAGGGAAGGAGCCTTCTTTACCTTTTTCCTTATGTAAGTTTGGGTTATTGGAGAAGTTGGCTTTTGAACAAGAGACTGAGGGATTGATATGGAGGGTGAAGGTTGGGATTGGCTAGCAGTGGGATGGTCTAATGAGGGCCTTGACCCTGCTGCCATACCTTCTTCATTGTGGGACACCACCATCATTGTAGAGAACAATGGGGTGTCAACTCCTTCCGAGTCCAATGGAGATCTCTTCATGTTTGAAAAGACCTTACCTTTGGGAATTTTGGGTACATATACCTCATCAAAGTGAGGCATATCCGTCAATTCATGGGTTATAACTTCCTGTACAAACCTTGGGTACATGTAAAAACTCTTTTTGCTTCCCAAGTTTGATACAAGATCACTGAAAATCATTCTTGAAAAATTGTACTTTCTGGCAGTGGCCAAGCAGACCAAAGCATATGCAATGGTACTGCTAAACTCACTCAATCCAGTAGTCTTTTTGGAAATGCAGTGCATCAGGGTATGAACAAGAAAATGCCATTGGGTATAAAATTTTGCTTTTGAGAATTTGAAACCACCCAATTGGCCTCCATACCCCATTCTTGACAAATTTGAGAACAAGTCCTCATTTGGAATAGAAGTAATACCTGCAACATCGTCTAGACGTAGACAGATGCGTATCACCTCTTCAGAAACTGACAAGGATTTGTCACACACCTGAGTCTTGATTATCTGCACACCATTCTCTGTGACTATGGTGGAATTTTCCCAGAATTGTCTTTGATGCTCTATGTAGATAGTTGGCGACACAGTAAGAGCATGGGCAATGTGGCTGGACTTGAGAAAATCCACAACCTGGTGAAATCCAGCAGCTTGTTTCGGCTTCTGTAGCATCGCAATCTCGTTGTGCTCATCAATGAATGTCATGGATGCCATTGTGCTTGAGTAATCTTGACTGCAACACTTGGTGCTTGAGAGAAAAGGGTTAGAGAGCAGATGAATAGAAAGCAAAGAGTCGTTATGAACTTTTGGGCGGGCAAAAAGGGTATTTATACGATTCGGGACATAAGCAGTATTAACTCCTAGCAGTATTAACTAACTAGCAGTATTAACTGAGAGCAGTATTAACCACTGGCAGTATTAACTAACTAGCAGTATTAACTAAGAGCAGTAGTAACCACTAGCAGTATTAACTAACTAGCAGTATTAACTGAGAGCAGTAGTAACTGTGCACTGGCAGTATTAAAACTGCACTGGCAGCATTAACTATACTTACACTTTTTGAAGCTTAAGGTACTCTGATCAAGGTAATAACTTCCTGAGAAAGATGTTAGTAGCACCAAAGAATAAACCAATAACAGGTATGTAAACACTTTTTAAAACATGAGCTCATTCAGAGTTGATCATGCCCACACTTGTGACCAAGAATGTGAATCTACCCACATCTAAAGCTTTAGTGAATAAATCAGCAAACTGGTTGTCAGTATGAACTTTAGCAACTTGAATTAACTTCTTTTCATTACAATCTCTGATAAAGTGATACCTGATCTCAATGTGCTTTGTTTTGGAGTGCTTGACTGGATTGTTAACAATGTTTATAGCACTGCTATTGTCAATGAAGATTGGAGTGTGAAGAAAGGTTACCCCATAGTCCAGCATCTGATTTTGAATCCATAGAACCTGAGAGCAGCAACTTGCAGCAACAATATACTCAGCTTCTGTTGTTGATAAGGACACTGTGGTTTGTTTCTTACACTGCCAAGATACTAGTCTTGAACCCAAAATTTGACATCCTCCTGAAGTAGACTTTCTGTCCATGTTAGCACCTCCCAAGTCACTATCTGAATAAGCAATCAAGTCAAAGTTGGATTCATAAGAATACCAAAGACCTAATCTAGGTTGCCCTCTTAAGTATCTGAAAATCCTTTTAACAGCTTGCAGATGTGATTGCTTTGGCTTGACTTGGAATCTGGCACACAAACACACTGGAAACATGATGTCTGGTCTTGAGGCTGTGAGATACATGAGAGATCCAATCATTGATCTATATAGATGGACATCAACATCCTCCCCCTCAAGATCAACAGTGATCTGTTTATGAGTCTCCATAGGTGTGCTTGCTAGCTTTGAGTCTGTTAATCCATATTTTCCAGGATGTCTTTCACATATTTTGATTGGCTTATGAAGTGTTAGAGCATAAATCTGTTGGATACAAGATCAAGAAGACTGAAGATTCAAGGTTGAGAAAGTCAAAGCTGCTAAAGTCAAAATCTCATTAAAAGTCAAAGTCTATTTGTAATAAGTCAAACTTAGTTTTATTTGTTTAGTTGTATTTTAGTTTCCTTAGTATTAGGTGGTAATATAAATACTTTTTCTCTTTGTATTTTTTAGTGGTACATGACATTAGTTGATATATCAGATTTGAGAAAATCAGATTATAGAGAGAGAGAGTGAGTTCTAGAGAGAGAAAGTGTAAAGAACTGAATTGAAAGAAATCAAACAGGTAATCATTGAATTGAATCTTGTTTGTTTGATTGATTTGTATTAGAAACTAGATTCTGGAACACACAATTGGTATCAGAGTAGATCCAAAAGGTGAAATCAGATCAAGAAAGTAGTCGACATTGTGTTCTTGACTGTGAAAATCGATTTCTGAAATTAGATGTGTTTTTGGAGCTGATTTTGGTTAGGAATCGTTACAAAAGTGTAATAGATTGAGTCTTTGTAATCAATTTCAAGTATTGCACTGTAAATCACACGAATTTCATGATTTTTGTTGAATTTTTGTACACGAGTCGTTGTCACTGTTTCATCAATCTTTGTGGTTTGTAAGTGTTTAATTGTAAAAATCATGTATTGGAACTTGTTCTTGGGTTGATTACAAAGGATTCTGCAAAGTTTCAGATCAATTGGACAAGTTTGGATCGATTTCTGATGGAAAAAGTAATTTTTGGGTCGACAAACGGAAGAACGCGCTAGATCTCTCAAACACGCAAGTTCTTCGTGAAACGCGCTAGTTCGTCGTGAAACGCGCAAGGTTCATCAGCTAGAACGCGCAAGTCGAAGGGTTATTTTTGGTCTCAAATTCATAAGGCTATCTGCGAGTTCTAGAAACTCGCTAATCGAAGCTAGCGAGTTTGAGGAGGAACAGTTGTTTGCGAGTTCTTCGACGTGCGAGTTTGGAAGGAACAGTGGTTAGCGAGTTCTTCGACGAGCGAGTTTAGTAAACGTGCACGCCTCTGTTAGCGAGTTTCAGTATGAACAGTTTTTAGCTAGTTTAGGCGCTTGCGAGTTTGATCATCTGCGAGTTTGGTCTGCGAGTTTGATTTGCGAGTTTATCTGCGAGTTTGCTTGCGAGTTTGTCTGCGAGTTTTAAGCTTGAATAGGGACTTGCGAGTTTCTATACTTAGAATTTTTTTCTGAAAAATTTTCAAAACTGTAATATGGCCTTTAATAGTGAAATTTTTTTCTCTAGGGGCGCTGCCCCTCGACCCCGCAAGGGCGTTGCCCCTTGACCCCACCCGCTAACCGTGCTAAGTTTGCGGAGGGGGACAAAAGTTCTTTCTGTGATCAAAATCTCTGAATTTCTTCTCAAGATTTTTCTTGTGATTTCATATTTTGGACTAACGATCAGTTCTAGTTTCTTATTTGATATATTTTTCAAACAGGTTTAAAGAAGATGACTTCCAAAGATGCATTTTCAATCGGCACTGATGTAAAACTTCCAGTTCTATTCAAAGGAGAGTATGAGCAATGGAAGGATCAATTTCTGGATTTTATAGACCGACATGCAAATGGAGAAAATATTCTGGAATCAATCAAAGACGGTCCTATGAAACCAATCATGGTTAATGTACCTGATGATGATGATGATTCTTCTGATAGTGGACATGGTGATGTGGAAAAGGAAGAAAAGACAAAACAAGTTAAGGTTGATTTCTCTCAGTATTCTGAAGAACAGAAGAGTCGATATAAAGCTGACAAGAAAGAGAGATCTCTTCTACTCCAAAGCATTCCTAATGACATCTACATCAAGATTGATAGCTACAAGCATGATGCTAAACAGATGTGAAATCAATTGGAAAAGATGATGATGGGATCAAAGATCGGGAATCAGATAAAGGTGGCTAACTGCATCAATAATTATGAGGAATTCAAGGCTAAAGAGAATGAGAGTCTAGAAGACACATATGAAAGATTCACTTTGCTTCTGAATGAGCTGACAAAGAACAAAGTCAAAAAGAAGCAGTTGGAAAATAATGTCAAATTCCTGAGCATCCTACGACCAGAGTGGAAGAAACATACTCGTAGGATGAAGCAGATGAAAGACTTAAGTGAAATACCTCTTCACGAAGTTTATGAGACCTTACGTCAGAATGAGGAAAAGGTAGAGGAGAAAAGAGCTGAAAAGAAGAAGGCTGAGAAGGTTCCTGATCCGATTGCTTTGGTTGTTGGTGAGAAGAAGAAAGAAAAGAAAGAGAAGATAGAAAAGAAGAAGAAGAAAGTGAGTTCAAGTTCTGAGTCTGATTCTGAAGAAGATAGTGATAATGGAGAGAATCTAAAACAAGCTATGCTGTTGCTGACCCGTGCATTTCAGAAGAAATTTTATAAGAAGCCGGGATCAAATTCTCAACGCTATTCTTCATCCAGTTCAAAGAACCACGAGCATCGACAGAGAGTGGAAGGAAAGAGGTATGAAGAGGATAGATATGTGGAGAAGAAACCGGATGAGAAGAAGAAGTTCGTGAATAACTACACTGTTACTGCAAAGCCAGCAACTGACTCAATCAAATGCTACAACTGTGGCAAGATTGGTCATTTTGCAAAAGACTGTAGAAAGCCAAAAGTTCGGAATTCTCAATACTATCAGAACAAACTTCTCTTGGCCAAACAACAAGAAGCAGGAATCGCTCTAATGGCCGAGGACGAATTTTGGCTTGATCATTCCGAAGATGAAAGTGAAGAGAAAGAAGAAACAACTCATATCTGTCTAATGGGCAAAGAAGTAAAGGATGTCGAGTCAGATGATGAGGCAGTTGATGAGGTATTAAATTTAACTGAAAAAGATTTTATTACCAAAATGGAAACCATAATGATTGAGCTTCAGAATTTACAAAATAATCTGAAAAGGAAAAAGAAAGAGTTGCTAAAAAGAACAAGAAGATCTTTGAGCTTAATACGTCTGTTATTTCAAACAAAGATCTGATTGATTCTTTACGCAAGTCTGATTTTGATTCTAAATCTCAAGTAGATTGTTTTGAAAAGAAGATTTCTGAGTTTGAAGGTAAAGTGTCTAAATATGAGTTTGAGAAGAATGAATCTGCACTAACTGTTTATAAATTGCAGGTTGAAAACAAGAATTTGAATAAGAAGGTAAATGGTCTGGAAGCAAAACTTTATGCGAGAGGTCAAACAGATCAAACTATTTTTCTAAATGCACCTAATGAAGAGGCTGATGTTAAAGAGAAATGGGGACTTGGTTTTGAAAACCCCCATTATCTTAAGAAAGCCATCAGAAAACAGCCGGCACTTTATAACTATGAATTTCTTGCTTGTGCTGGTAAACATACTCATTTAAAACCCAAATTTGTTACCAAATTGTCAGATGAAGTTGAGGCCAAAGAAACTGAAAATAGAAAGAATAAAAAGAAAATGCAACTACCGTTTAACTATGTAAAGTTAAATGATAGTTATCTTTCAGAAACACCAAAAGTTCTTTCAAACGATTATTTTGTTAGTTATTCCGCTTCTGAGATGAAGGAAAAACCTGCAATTGCAAAGGTTTATGTTCCTACATCTATTCTTGAAAGAAAAATAGTCGAGCTTGAAAATGTTTTATTTGATGAAAAACTTTTGGTTGATATAGAACAAAATGTATTTTCTACAGTTTTAAAGAACACTGTTTTTCAAGTTAAATCAACAAAGTGTTCTACAGTTTCAAAAGCACCTCAAACTTTCTCTGATAATTCTGATGACTTATTTGAGTCTGCAAATGATTCTTTTAAATCTGATGATGGGTGCATGGAAGAATCTGATATGTTTGACGTCCATTCTAAACTTCCTGATCATTCTACTTGTCTTAAAAATGAAAGAGTGTTACCAAGTGATGTTCATATTGGTGAAACATCAACTAAGGTTGGTGATTCAGTTTCTGTAACTGCTGATTACTATGCTCACGGTAAGAAACATAAGAAACAGCGATTACAGAAACAAAAATACACTGGTATACAACAGAAAACTCAATCCCGAAAATCTGCTTTTCCTAATAAATCTATATCCTATGTTTCAGATTTAAGGAAGAAAAAGTTGAAAGCTCAATCAGAATGGAGACCAAAACAGAAGGATGCTGAGATAGCTAAATCAGTTACTGATAATTCTTGTATTAAATCTGATTGTAGTGATTTTGATATAGTTGGTCAATGTGCTTCTTATAAACAAAACCTTGTAACTTCTTACAAGCGTTACTCAATAAAGCAATTGATTCAATTATCTCCTATTACTACTCAATCTCATCATAATTATCGGAAAACTGATTTTGCTTATTCTCATAATTCTTCTGATTGGTATGAATCTTATCATGTTTTTTATTCAAGATCAAATATTTGTAAAAGTTTTCAAAAGAACAGAGGGTCCATTTTCAAGTGGATACCAAAATCTTGTGCTAAAATGTTAGGGCCCGTTTTTAAATAGGTACCTAAATCTATTATTTCCTGATTTCTCTTGCAGACCCGGCATATGTGGTACTTGGACAGTGGATGTTCCAAGCATATGACTGGGCAAAAAGCTTTATTGTCTAACTATACAGAGAAATTCAGTGGAAATGTCAGATTTGGAAACGATCAGCTTTCACCTATCCTAGGATATGGTGACATTATACAAGACAACATAACGATCAGCTTTCACCTATCGAAGGCTTGGGGCATAACTTATTCAGCATAGGTCAATTCTGCGATAAAGGGTTAGAGGTCAACTTCAAGTCTAAGAGTTGCTCAGTTCGCATTGAAGATGGAACAGAACTCTTATCTGGAAATCGAAAGACCAACCTCTACACCATCAATTTGTCCAAAGTTCAAATTGACAATCAAGTTTGCTTGATGACAAAAGCTTCAATGCAGCAAAGTTGGCTCTGGCACAAACGTTTATCTCATTTGAACTTTCGTTATATCAACAAGCTGGTTAGTGGGAAATTGGTAAAAGGTCTTCCTGAGCTGAAATACGAGAAAGAACACTTATGCGCAGCATGTGAAAAGGGTATGTCAGGATCAAATTCTCAACAAGAATAAAGTCTCAGAAACAATATCAAAGAAGTTGCGGAATAACACTTTGATATTTAATATAACAGTAAACAAACAGTATATGATTAATAACTTGTAAACTTGTGTTGAATGATTAAAATCACAAGATTACACACTCAACCTCAATCTTGAAGAACAAGCTCTTTCAAGACGAATTCTACTTCTCTAGAATTAGGATCTATGCCTTGAGGTTGATTCTCTCTATTTCAAAAAAAAAAAAAACTGTCTCTAAACTATTCTATCAAATCTATACATATACTGAATAAAAAGATAATTACAAAAAAATAGAATATCTTCAGTATATCTTGCATAGTTATCTTCAATCCTTCCATGAATATCTTTATTCCTTACAGCTGTCATCCTCTTCATCCAGATCTTCAATTCATAAGCAACACTAATCATAAGCAGCATTAACTACTAAGCAGCACTAACCTCTAGCAGTACTAACTAGCTAAGCAGTACTAACTTTGTTCAAGCAGCACTAACTTTGACTAGCAGTATTAATTCTACTAGAAGTAGTAATACTCAGCAGTATTAACTTTGAAGTCTTCTAGCAGTAGTAATTCTGAACTAGCAGCATTAACCATACTTGATGAATTCTTCAGTTCCCAACAATCTCCCCCTAACTTGACTTTTAGGAAGAGAAGTCAAGTTCTTCAGATCTGATCTTCAAGATGCTTTCAACACTTCAGTTCACACTCCTAGATTAGGATCCAAACCCAAACTTTGATTAATGATTCTGCTAACCACAATCTTTGCCATTTCTGAATCTTTTGGACATGTAAGCTTAGCATTTAACATTGCTTGTAATTTGGCCTTGCTGTGATCATAGATTTTATCAACTAAGTAGTACTCATGATAAGCTCTGTCCACAGTGATAACATAGACTCCACACCTTTCAAATATCATCCAGTTTTCTATTCTTTGGAATTTATTCTGTAGATGCAGATCTCTGATCACATGTTGAACTTTGCTAGGATCAAACATCATGCATAAGTACTCCATAGCTTATCTGATTAAGCTCATTCCTTCTCCTTTCAGCTCCTTTTCATACATCTCCAACCCAACTTTAAACATCTCTTCTAAATCTGATCTTGAACAGCTTCTTATGAGTCTACCCCAAGTAGAGTACACTTCATATATATCTCCCACTCTCTTAAGCCTGAAGTATTTCTTCCTTTGATCTTCCAAAATATCCCAAAAGATGACTTCTGGCGCTTTCATAGAAATGGGATCAGCTGAAACTGGTTCATCAGCTGTTGTAGTTATATATAGATCAAGATTATATTGCTTAGTGGATTGTTCTGGATTCTTTACAGATTCAGTTGTAGAAGTAACTGAAGGTTCTGCTGTTTCTTCAACTCTTGGCCTTTTGTTCTGCTTCTTGGAGGCTATAGTCTTCATCCTCTTCCCAGTTTTGGCTTCTACACCAACACTCTCAGATTCTTCCTTCATCTCCTCAGCTTTGTCTTTTGAGGGTGTGGTCTCCTCAGGGAATGGCTTTTGAATATTAAGGTCATGCCTTTCCTTCATTCTTCTCTCAGCCTCTTCCCTTTGGACTGAATCCCCTTGAAGCTTGAGCATCTCTTTCTGATACAACTCCTCAACCTGAGTGTATGCCATGTTAGAGAACATCTCCCCCTTAACACCAATTGCACCTTTCAGGAAATTTATCATCTTTCTTCTTTCCTGATTGGCCAAAAATGTTTTGGAAGGTTGTCTCTTTTGCTTTTTGAATGGCATTCTTTGCTTAGAAACTTTCACAGAGCTTTTCTTGGCTTCTGCTGCATCTTTTAAACTCTCTTGATACTCAGCATTGAGTTTTCTTGCCATTATCTGTGCAAGCTCTCTATCCTTCTCTGATTGAAGTTGTTCTTCCTTTTCCAATTCAGCCTGAAGTAGCTTTGCCATTTCTTCATCCAACTCAATCTGACTCATTTTCTTGGCAGGCAGTTCAGCTTCAACCATCTTCTCCTTTCCTTTTCCTTTTGACTCCTTTGCCTTTTCTGTTTCCTTCTGTTGAATTTCTCCTTCATTGATGACCACTCCCTTGGCCTTTTGAGTAGCCTTAGGAGTGTCATTCTTTGCTTTAATCAAAGTTTCATTAATTTTCCATTTCTTCAACAGAAAGCCCTGTTACTGCTGCTTCAGCAGTATTAACAGTTTCTGTTGCTTCAGCAGCATTAACAGTTTCTGTTGCTTCAGCAGCATTAACAGTTTCTACTGCTTCAACAAATTATGTTTCTTTTTCTGCCTCTTCCTCCCCCTCAACCTCAAATGCCCTCTCAGCTGTATTTTCTTTCTCTGTTTCAGCCTCTTTCTCCCCCTTGTTGGAAGCATCTTTATTATTTGACCTTTTCTTCAACACAAACTGCTTTCTCCTCTGCTTGTGCACCAACCTTGTCACCATTTTCTTTAATTTGGCAATCTGTACTTGTTGGGACAAGATTACCAATTTCATTTCCTCTATCTCTTTGCCTTGTTTAATAACATCCAGGTTGATGTTACACATTGTTTCCATCAATTCATCATAGTCATATCTGTCCTCACCTTCTCCAGAAGTGTTACCCTCTTTTGAAGGATCATAGGATCTTTTTGTAGCGGAAGTCTTCTGCCTAGCAGAAGCACTATCCACCCCCTTGGTTTCTTGGCACCGGGGACCTTTGAATGATTGCTCGTTCAAAGTTGCCATGGGGGAGGTCTTAGTTATGTTACCACTGTCCTCCTCTGTGTTAGCAGGAGTAGTGGCAACCTGCTCACCCATATGCTCTTCCTCCTCCTCAGAGAGCACCTCCTTTGGGTTGGGAGACACCCTTGTGGTTTCCCTGTAGATATTCTCTAAGGGAGAATCCTCCCTTAGAGGGCTTAAAGGCTTAGGGGTTGATGGTACAAGAAGGGAAGGAGCCTTCTTTACCTGTTTCCTTTTGTATGTTTGGGTGATTGGTGAAGTTGGTTTATCAAGAAGAGACTGGGGAATTGATTTAGAGTGGGAAGGTTGGGATTGGCTAGCAGTGGGTTGGTCTAATGGGGGCCTTGACCCTGCTGCCATACCTTCATCAGTGTGGGATACCACCATCATTGTAGAGAACAATGGGGTGTCAACTCCTTCCGAGTCCAGAGGGGATCTTTTCATGTTTGAAAAGACCTTACCTTTGGGAATTTTTGGTACATATACCCCATCAAAATGAGGTATATCCGTCAATTTATGGGTAATAACTTCTTGGACAAACCTGGGGTACATATAAAAACTCTTTTTACTTCCCAGGTTTGAGACAAGATCATTAAAAATCATTTGGGAAAAATTATACTTTCTGGCAGTGGCTAAGCATACCAAAGCATAAGCAATGGTGCTACTGAACTCACTCCATCCAATAGTCTTTTTAGAGATACAATGCATAAGGGTATGGACAAAGAAACGCCATTGGGGTGAAAATTTGGCTTTTGAGAACTTGAACACACCCAATGGGCCTCCATACCCCATTCTTGTAAGAGTAGCAAACAGTTCATCATTAGAGATAGAAGTTATACAAGAGGCATCGTCTAGACGTAGACTGATGCGAATTACCTCTTTAGTAACTGTCAAGGGTTTGTCACACACCCTTGTTTTGATCATTTGCACATCATTCTCAGTAACAATGGTGGCATTTGCCCAGAATTGCCTCTGATGCTCTATGAAGATGGTAGGAGATATAGTGAGAGCATTGGCAATGTGGCTGGACTTCAGAAAGTCGACTATCTGGTGAAAACCTTCAGCTTGTTTTGGCTTTTGGAGCATCGCGATTTCATTGTGCTCGTCAATGAACGCCATGGATGCCATTGACCTTGAAGGTTCTTGCTTGAAAACTTGGAACTCGAGAGAGAAAGGGTTTAGAGCGCAAGTGAACAGTATGCAAAGAGTCGTTATGAACTTTTAGGCGGGGAAAAGGTATTTATAGTATTCGGGACATAAGCAGTAGTAACCAAGAGCAGTATTAACTGAGAGCAGTATTAACCACTAGCAGTATTAACGACAAGCAGTATTAACTGAGAGCAGTATTGACTACTAGCAGTATTAACCACTAGCAGTATTAACTGAGAGTAGTATTAACCACTAGCAGTATTAACTGATAGCAATATTAACTACTAGCAGTATTAACTGAAAGCAGTATTAACCACTAGCAGTATTAACTGAGAGCAGTATTAACCACTAGCAGTATTAACTGAAAGCAGTATTAACCACTAGCAGTATTAATTGATAGCAGTATTAACTACTAGCAGTATTAACTTAAAGCAGTATTAACCACTAGCAGTATTAACTGAGAGCAGTATTAACCACTAGCAGTATTAACTGAAAGCAGTATTAACCACTAGCAGTATTAACTGAGAGCAGTATTAACTGTGCACTGGCAGTATTAAAAATGCACTGGCAGTATTAACAATGCACTGACAGTATTAACAATGCACTGGCAGTATTAACTATGCACTGGCAGTATTAACAATGCACTGGCAGTATTAACAATGCTTACACTTTTAAGCTTTGTGAAGGACTGAGTACTGCTATACTTTTCCTGAAAAAGAAGATTAGGACCACCAAGAATAAACAATATATAGGTATTGAACCACTTTTTAAGTAGGAGCTTATTCAGAGTTGATCATTCCCACACTTGTTACCAAGAAAGTGAATCTACCCACATCAAATGCTTTGGTGAATAGATCAGCAAACTGGTTGTCAGTATGAACCTTTACAACTTGAATAAGTTTCTTTTCATTACAGTCTCTTATGAAGTGATACCTGATCTCAATGTGCTTTGTCTTTGAGTGCTTGACAGGATTATTCACAATGCTAATAGCACTGCTATTATCAATAAAAATTGGAGTGTGTAGAAAGGTTACCCCATAGTCCAGCATTTGATTCTGAATCCATAAGACATGAGAACAGCAACTTGCAGCTGCTATGTACTCTGCCTCTGTTGTAGATGTGGACACTGTGGTTTGTTTCTTGCACTGCCATGAAACTAGTCTTGCACCTAAGAACTGACATCCTCCAGAAGTAGATTTTCTGTCCAAGTTTGCTCCACCTAGATCACTGTCTGAGTATGCAAGTAGGTCAAAGGATGAGTCATGAGGATACCAAAGTCCCAATCTGGGTTGCCCTTTGAGATATCTGAATATCCTCTTAACAGCTTGATAGTGAGATTGCTTTGGCCTAACTTGGAATCTTGCACATACACAGACTGGAAACATTATATTTGGCCTAGAGGTTGTAAGATACATGAGAGAGCCAATCATGGATCTATAATGATGAACATCCATATCCTCCCCCTCAAGATCTGCTGTTATCTGCTTGTGTGTCTCCATAGGTGTGTTGACAGGTTTTGAATCTGAGAAACCAAACTTGGTTAGAATGTCCTGCACATACTTGGACTGACAGATAAAGATTCCATCTGACTTCTGTTGAACTTGGAGTCCAAGGAAAAAAGTAAGTTCCCCCATGGAACTCATTTTGAACCTTTGATGCATTAGTTCCTCAAACTCCTTGCACATGTTGTTTCTTGTAGATCCAAAGATGATATCATCAACATAGATTTGGACCAGCAAGATATCCTTCTTCTTTCTCTTGATGAATAAATTCTTATCAATGACTCCTCTTTCAAAGCCATTTTCCAAGAGATAGGATGACAGAGTGTCATACCATGCTCTTGGAGCTTGATGCAGTCCATAAAGTGCTTTCTTCAATTTGTATACCCTGTCTGGATAGCTTGGGTTTTCAAACCCTGGTGGTTGACAGACATATATTTCTTCTTCAATTGAGCCATAAAGAAATGCACTTTTCACATCCATTTGATAGACTTTGAATTTCATATAAGAAGCATAAGCCAGGAATAATCTAATTGCTTCTATCCTGGCCACAGGTGCAAACACTTCATCATAGTCTATTCCCTCTTCTTGTGTATACCCTTGAGCCACCAACCTTGCTTTGTTCCTTATCACTATACCTCTTTCATCTCTCTTATTCCTGAAGATCCATTTTGTTCCTATTGCTCTTTGGCCTTTAGGAAGGTCTACCAGATCCCAAACATCTTGCAGCTTGAATTGCAGTAGCTCTTCTTGCATTGCTTCTATCCAACTGGACTCTTTCATAGCATCATGTGCCTTCTTAGGCTCAAGCTGGGATAGAAAGCAAGAAAGCACTGTATGCCGTTGATCTTGCATTTCTTGCAGTCTGCTTTGATTTCTAGTCATCATAGGAGAGGATATGTCTCCTATTACCAGTTGTGGAGGATGATTCTTTTGAATTCTGGTGTGATGATTAGGTTCTTCATTAAGTCCCACCTCTAGATTGGAGTCATTCAACTCAACTGAGGTGCTTTCAGCAGCTACTTCTGATTCTTTATTGTCTTGAGTCTCCTCATCTCTACTTTCTTCTTCACTCTGACTTGGTCCAGTAGATGGTTCCTTTTCACAGTCTTCAACAGGATCCACTGTGGGTATGGGAAAGATCACAGATTTAGACATATTGTCTTGGACTTGGGTAGTTCTTGATTCTCCACTCCCTGAACCTGCATAATCATCACTACTGAAACCAAAAGAGTTAGTTAGTGAATCAATGTCAAATAGCCACTGAGGACCAGACCCAATTGGATTTGGTGTGTTCTCATTGCATTTGACATTGTCACTTTCTTCAATTATTCTAGAAGAAGAGTTAAAAACTCTGTAAGCCTTACTCTGAGATGAGTAACCAACAAGAAATCCATCATCTGCTTTGCTATCAAACTTACCTAAGTGAGATTTAGTATTGAGAATTGTACAGGGACACCCAAAAGGTTTGAAAAATCCAATAAAGGGTTTTCTTTTATTTAAAAGCTCATATGGGGTCTTGTTCTTTGGCTTGACCACTAGAACTCTGTTTTGGACATAACAGGCAGTATTGACTGCTTCAGCCCAGAAGGTAATTGGCAGTTTTGAATCAGCCAACAGAGATCTAGCAGCCTCTATTAGTGTCCTATTTCTCCTCTCAGCAACTCCATTTTGTTGAGGAGTCCTAGGGGCACTATATTGTCTCTCAATGCCTTTCTCTTCACAAAAGGTGTTTAGATCAAGGTTTTTAAATTCAGTCCCATTATCTGATCTAATGACTTTTACTTTTTGATTAGTTTGGTTTTCAATTCTTAGGATAAAGGATTTGATCAGTCCACTTGTCTCATCCTTAGTCCTTAGAAAATATACCCAAGTAAATCTGGAGTAATCATCAACAATAACCAAGCAGTAAGATTTCTTGCCTATACTCATAACATTTGTAGGACCAAACAGATCCATATGCAGTAATTGGAGACAAGAAGAAATGGTGTTTAACTCTTTGGTCTTATGAGAAGTTTTGTGTTGTTTGCCTTTAAGACAAGCAACACAATGATCATCACATGAAAAGACTTTTGATGGTAAACCTCTTACAAGGTTGTTTTTAACAAGTTTGTTCATAGTCTTGAAATTCATGTGACACATCCTTCTGTGCCAAAGAGAGGATTCATCCACAGAAGCTTTTGAAACAAGACAGTTTATAGATGAATCACTATCAACATTGTCCATATCTAGACAATAAACATTGTCCTTTTTTGGAGTTCTAAGTAGTATCATGCTTTCATCAACTACCTTGAACCCTGGAGCAAGGATCATACACTCTGTGTTTGTAAATAATATGCTATGTTGTTTGTCACAAACCTGTGATACACTTAACAGGTTGTACTTCAACTGATCAACATAGTAGACATCCTCAAATGTCATCTTACCTTTTGTAACATTACCTTTGCCACTTATTTTACCACCAGTAAGATTATCTCCAAAAGCAACATGTCCTCCATTGATATGCTTGAAATCCTGAAGGCATGACATGTTACCTGTCATGTGCCTAGAGCAACCACTATCAACATGCCATATGCTCTTCCCCTTGAGCTGTTGGTTGCCCTGCACATAAGATAAATCAGTTAGTATGAATTGGGAACCCAAGCCAAAGTGGTCTTGGGTACCCCTTTCTCATCAAAATACTTGCATTCTTTCTTGACAAGATTTTTAAACTTTGACTCCTCATTTCTGGAGTACTTTGTCACAATGACAGGCTTGGAAACACTTTTTCTAGAAGCAGTACTGGTTTTAAAAGTACTAACTGCCTTAGCACCACTTGCATGCTTAGCAGTACTAACCTTGTTAGAAGTAGTAACTGTGTTAGCAGCAGTAACTGTGTTGGCAGTATTAACCTTTGAAGAGGTACTAACAGTATTAGCAGCATTAATATTTTCAGCAGTACTAACACTGGTAGCAGCAATAATGCTTCCTGCAGCACTATCCCTGTCAGCAGTACTAACAGTTTTAGTGCTTCTAGGCACCCACATTTTAATACTTTCTTTTAAAACCTTTTTCCTCATGGGGCCCTTACTTTCAACAGATTTCTTCATCACATGTTTCTTTCCAGCCTTCCTATAACCAACAGGTTTTTGCACAAGTCTTTGAAAGTTCATCTGTTGGTTAATAGGGTTAAAGAAACAATGCTTAGCCAAATGGTTTAACTTTCCACATATGAAACAAGGCTTTGGTTTATTGATTTTACTCAGATCAATGCCTTGTTTTTGTGGCCATTGGTTATTCCAGTTTCTCTGATTTCCCCTTGGTTTATCATGTTTTTGGGGCTTAGATTTATTGCATGCACACTGCTTGCAAGGGATAGGGTTCACAACAGTGGTCTGCTTATAGTGAACCTTCTTGTTCTTTCCCTCAGTCTTCTCTATCTCATTGGACTTGATCCAATGCTTTCCACATCCCTCATTGGTGATTATGTGGTTTTCTATAGGAATCTCACCACTCATAGTGTTGTCTTTATCCTTGACAACTTCTTTCTCAGTTTTATCCTTAACAACTACTTCATCTAAGGGATCTATCTTAGTGGCTCCCTTAGGTAGGTCCTTCCTATCCTTTGTTTCTAACAAATCTGAACTAGGAGGGATGTAGTTGTTGTTATAGGGTGGTGGTGTGGTATTGTACCCTATTCCTCTTCTCAGTTTATCATGAATCTGAGATTGTAGTAAAGAATCCATAGCTTTAGAGGCATTGGAAAACTTTTCTACATCTAGCTTGACTTTAGCTAGTTCTACTCTTAGCTTTTCACTTTCCTCTTTGGATCTGGTCAGTTGAAGTTCTAAGTCATTCTTCTCCCACTTCCAGTAGTTTGTGTCATAAGAGTGTTGAAGCTCATTGGCTTGAAAACCCTTAATCTGCTCTTCAAATCTCTCAACTATCCTCACATAATCTTTTATGTCCTTTTCCAATCTCTTAAGGTCATCACTCATGTTCTGATTGTGATCCCTATACCTTTTAACAGTGTTAATGCAATTTTGAGAACAAAGATTGGAAGTTACCTCTGTTGGGAGATCAGACACCTCTGCCATTAGAGCTTGGTTCTGGATGGCCTCTTCAGCTTGATCACTCCAATCAAACCCCATGCCTTGTTGAGAGACAAGGGCTTATGCAGAGTTTCTGTTATTATTGAAGCTTCCAGATTGAGCTTGTTGGTGGTTATTGTTTTGAGGCATTCCACTTCTGCATTCTTTAGCAAAGTGTCCCTTCTGATGGCATTTATAGCATTCCACCTTTGACTTGTCAAAACCTGCTCCATCTTCTCTTCTTTGTGAGAAGTTGTTCCTTCCAGTTCTTTTGATGAACTTCTTGACTCTCATAGAGAGCATGGCCATCTGCCATTTAATGTCCATCTCTTCAAGATCATCTAGATGGAGTTGTTCCAAGTCATCATTAATGAGAGAAGAGTTTCCATGACTTGCCAGAAAGGCTTCAAATACAGTTTCATTGCCTTTCTCTAGATTTGCTCCATTGGCAACACTAACTGATTCAGGGTTGGAAGTAGAATCAGTTGATGCTGAAAGGAATGCAACATTGTGAACATACCCAGAAGGCCTCTTCTTAGCCTCTACCTCAGATTCAAAAACTCTTAGATCATTATATAGATCATCAAGTTCCTTTTCTTCCAGTTGATCATTCTGTCTGAAAGACACAATATACATGGTCCATTCATCACTCAGGGACCTTAGAAACTTTCTGTTCAGATCATCTTGATCAATTTGTACTCCCACTGTAGCAAGTTCACCAATAAGCTTGTTGAACCTGTCAAAAGTTTGAGTCATGGACTCATTCTTGGTTGACATAAAGTTCTCATATTGTTGCTTCAGAATGGCTTTCTGATTTCTCTTGCTACTTTTGGTACCTGAGAATCTCTTCTCTAGAGCATTCCAGAGCATCTCTGCATCAGTGCAGTTGCAGAACCGATGTTGGTATTCATTGGGAATAGCCAAGAGCAAAGTGCTTAAGGCTTTCATCTCTGTCTGTCTAGTCTTTCTTTCAGCATTAGTTTTTGGTGGAGTTCTCTTTCCATCTGCACCAATCTTTCCTGCTTCAGAAGGACCATTCTCTATGATATCCCACATAGAATAGTCAGTGAGGAGTATGTACTGCTTGATTCTGATCTTCCACATATCGAATTCATTGGGTCTGAGCATTGGAACCTTTGAGACCAGAGTACTGTTTGATTCTGCAAAGTTTTCCATGATGAATGAATAGATGTTTCTGAGAGAACAGGCTCTGATACCACTTGTCAGGATCGAATTCTCAACAAGAATAAAGTCTCAGAAACAATATCAAAGAAGTTGCGGAATAACACTTTGATATTCAATATAACAGTAAACAAACAGTATATGATTAATAACTTGTAAACTTGTGTTGAATGATTAAAATCACAAGATTACACACTCAACCTCAATCTTGAAGAACAAGCTCTTTCAAGACGAATTCTACTTCTCTAGAATTAGGATCTATGCCTTGAGGTTGATTCTCTCTATTTCAAAAAAAAAAGCTGTCTCTAAACTATTCTGTCAAATCTATACATATACTGAATAAAAAGATAATTACAAAAAAATAGAATATCTTCAGTATATCTTGCATAGTTATCTTCAATCCTTCCATGAATATCTTTATTCTTTACAGCTGTCATCCTCTTCATCCAGATCTTCAATTCATAAGCAGCACTAATCATAAGCAGCATTAACTACTAAGCAGCACTAACCTCTAGCAGTACTAACTAGCTAAGCAGTACTAACTTTGTTCAAGCAGCACTAACTTTGACTAGCAGTATTAATTCTACTAGAAGTAGTAATACTCAGCAGTATTAACTTTGAAGTCTTCTAGCAGTAGTAATTCTGAACTAGTAGCATTAACCATACTTGATGAATTCTTCAGTTCCCAACAGGGTAAGATGAAGAGAGCCGCACACAAACCGAAGCCTGAATCAAGCACTAGTTCTCCGTTAGAACTGTTACATATGGATTTATGTGGTCCAATGAGAACTCAGAGCTTGGGTGGTAAGAAATACGTGTTGGTCATTGTGGACGATTACTCAAGATACACGTGGGTCAAATTTCTTCGATCAAAAGATGAGACACCGGAAGTTCTCATTTCTTTCTTAAAGATGACCCAGGTGAAAATGCAGTGACAAGTCAAGTTTCTTCGAACTGACAATGGCACAGAATTCAAAAACAAGATGGTTGATGAATATCTCGAATCAGTCGGGATTTCACATCAGTATTCTGCTGCTAGAACGCCTCAACAAAATGGAGTAGTCGAAAGGCGTAATCGGACGCTAGTCAAGGCCGCTCGGACTATGCTTAGCCAATCGGATCTACCTCTGTTCTTGTGGGCAGAAGCTGTGTCGACTACATGCCATACACAAAATCGGTCCATAATTCACCGCCGTTTTCAGAAGACTCCATATGAGCTCATCAATAACAGAACACCAACCATCAAATACTTTCACATATTTGGGTGTAAATGTTTTGTGCATAATGATAAAGAGAGTCTGAATAAATTCAGTGCTAAGGCGGATGAAGGCATCTTTATTGGTTATTCTTCAACTTCTGCTGCATATCGTGTCTATCCAAAGAAGTCAAAGACAGTTATCGAGAGCGTCAATGTCACATTTGATGAAGAGGTGGCTTCTGATCATATCAGTTCAGAACCCGTTATCACTGGTGTATTAGCTTCTGGACAGATCAGTCCAGAACCTGTTTCTACAGTGAAAAATTCGGATAACGCTTCTACATCTACTTCTCATTTAACTGATTTAGATTTGTTATTTGAATTCTTTTATGATGAGTTTCTTGGAACTAATGTATCTAAATCTGCTGTGACTGACAGGTCTGAAGATACAAGCTGTCATCATCCAGTCACTTCAGAGATCATTACTGAACTAGTATCCCCCGTTCAGTCAGAAACTCACATTCCTGATGTTACTCCTACAGTTGAAGATGCACAAGCAAATGCTGAGCCAGAAGTAATTGTAGGTCCTTTAACAATACTACTACTATCAAGTTTTATAGAAACAATAACACAATAACGATTACCAACCTGTATTGAATATATCAAACGATTACAAGGTTGATCGATTAAGTTCTTGATGTGTTCTCTATGTTTTTCTCTCTTTTACACCTTGATGTGTGTGTTTGTATGTGTTATCTCTTTCTGATCTATGATCTGATTTTGGTGTTAGAGAGATACAAAGATACCAAGTGTGTCTAACACACTACTTAGAACAATATCTAGATATTAGATCTAGATATTATTTCTAATAAAAACTAAGTTACTTGAATCTAACTAAATAACCAACTAAACTAAATAATAACTAAGTTAACTAAATATCTAACAAACTAGATATTAAGTTAACTATTACAATAACAAACAATTACATTGACATTTATTACAAATAGACATAGACTTTTATATCGAGAGTCGACGTTCCGGCTTTAGCTTCAGATTGCGATCTTCAGTTTGGATGATCTTGAATCCAATGAGACTGTGGTCTAACAATCTCCCCCTTTGGATCAAGATCATTACGAAAATGATTTAGCAATACAATCTTCTCTTTCAGCACAGAAGAAGATGCAATCTCTTTCTTTCGCTCTGAAATCAGCATGTCTTCAATCTAATTTTGAAGAGTGGACCTGATTCTTGAAACATGTGATCTTTGCCATTTCTTTTTGTAGTCATTCTCCCCCTTTTTGATGTTAAGTGCAACGACTTCATCAAAATTAGTGGTAAGAAATGTCAATCTTTCGTTTAGAGCCCCTGATTCGTCAGTTCATAAGAGATCCATCTAGATCTTTGCAAATCCAGACAAATGTAGTGTAACACCTGAAATCAACTAATGAATCAGTTAACATGCCTGTCAGTAACACTAAGTCACTGTGTGTAACATATACACATTGAAAAGGAGTTGTTTGATGTTGACTCCCCCAGGGCTTCCATTTAATCATCGAAACACCACAAAGGTAATTTCTATAAACGTTATGACAAAGAAACTAATTCCTTGTGTGTTCGTGCTTGTGTTTGAAAGAATTAAGCACTGATGATTGCTTATTTGGCTCAAAATTTGTGTAAACCACTGAGACAACAATAAGTTAAACACAAACTCAATGTGCATGATTGAAGTGCGAAGGTAGGGAAGACTTCCTTCTTTTTCAATATCCAGATTTTCCAAATGAAAATCAGATAGCAAATGTGCTGCATCCCCTTAGAAAATGAAACATTTTCTTTTTGAGAAGAAAATGAGTAGATGGTGAGGTTTGATCAAGAGTTGGCATGGGTTAGTTGCCTGTTTCAATAATGATCACCAAAGAATTGTGAATCACTAGAATGGTGGCTACCCGGCTCAGAAAAAGTTGGTGCAGAGTTGTGATATTCTTTTAACTCTGTTCTCACACGCTCTTTCTTTTAAACTTTTTGCTTTCTCTAATCACACTCATTTCTTGTCTATTTGCACACTCAATCACTAAGGATTAACTTCTTGGGTAGAAATCACTGGTTAAGGTGATTCCATAGAAGTTGTGTTAATTCCTAGCACAATGATTCTTTGTTTTCCTAGATGCACATGATGCTTCAGATTGGTTTAACTATTTCAGTTAAAGCACAATTTACATCATGAAAACATTTAAAATACACTCCCAAAATATAAAATCTGTTGAAAAATCAGGAAGTGGTTTGAACATTAAAAAAAATGTTTTCTATGATTGAAAGTTGTCCTTCTTTCAACCATATATGAGATTAAGATAAAGGATTATACCTTAACGTTTGATCTTACATCTCATGAAGCTAAGCTTAAAGTCATAAAGATATGAACTTGTAAGCTTCTCTCAAAAATTCTGCAAAAGTCTAATGTCAAGTCAAAGTAAAATTTATTCACTTAAATTGAAAAGACAAAAAGCAGTAAAACTTTTAAAGTACGAGTTCTGATCAGAAGTAATCAGAAGTCATATCCGAACTCCACTTTTGACTTGAAGAGCTCCCCCTAAAATCTTGCATTACAAAAAAAATTTGACATTTTTAAAAGGTATATGCAAATTTTATGAGCTCCCCCTCGAAGTAATATTGACTAGATGTCAATTTCTTCTCATACTCCCCCTTCTATCATGAACAGAATGTTAACTTGCAGCAAGCAATCAGATTTAAGAATAAGATAAGGATGAAAAAGTATACAATTAGAAAACTTTTATAGGTAATTACTGGTTATACTTTGAGATTTAGCATACCAAGCTTCGAGACTAGAAAGGTAAACCTCTTTTCGTCTAAAGGTTTGGTGAACAAATCAGCAAGTTGATACTCAGTCTTTACAAAGAAAACTTCAATTGTTCCTTTCTCTACATTATCCTTGATAAAATGATACCTGACGTCTATATGCTTTGTCTTCGTGTGTTGAACAGGATTCGCCGTTATTGCGATGGCGCTCTTGGAATCACAGTAGATCGGGATCTTGTTGAAGTGGAAACCGTAGTCGCGTAATTGAGTTCTCATCCACAAGACCTGAGAACAGCAGCTAGCAGCAGCTACATATTCTGCTTCTGCCGTGGAAGTTGAAACACAAAGTTGCTTCTTTGATCCCCAACTTACTAATTTGTCATCGAGGAACTGCACATGTCCTGACGTGCTCTTCCTGTCTAACATACAACCTGCATGATCTGCATCTGTGTAGGCTGTTAGTTCAAAACTAGTATCTTTAGGATACCACAGACCAAGATCTGCAGTGCCCTTTAGATACCTAAAGATGCGCTTCACAACAGACAAATGGATTTCTTTAGGATTGGCCTGATATCTTGCACATAAGCATGTTGAAAACATTATATCTGGCCTACTCGACGTAAGATACATTAAAGAACCTATCATCCCTCGATAAGTCCTAATATCAACAGCCTTTCCCGAAGGATCGCTGCCAATCTTAGTACCTGGTGCCATTGGGGTACCAATCGGTTTTGAATTTTCCATTTGGAACTTCCGAAGAATATCCCTAATGTACTTTGATTGATTGATAAAGATACCCGTAGAAAACTGTTTGACTTGCAATCCGAGAAAGAAATTCATCTCTCCCATCATGTTCATCTGAAATCTAGACACCATAAGGTTTGCGAAATTCTTACAGTACTTAGTATTAGTAGAACCAAAGATAATATCATCTACATAGATTTGAATTAAAATGATATCGCCTTTTTCCTTTTTAATAAACAAAGTGGTATCCACCGTACCTTTGGAAAACCCATACTTGACTAGAAAATTAGAAAGGACATCATACCAGGCTCGAGGTGCTTGTTTCAGACCGTAGAGTGCTTTATCGAGAATGTAAACGTGATTTGGCTTCTCTTGATTGACAAATCCCTCTGGATGAGAGACGTAGACTTCCTCCTTCAGAATTCCATTGAGGAATGCTGTCTTCACGTCCATTTGAAAGACAGTGAAGTTCTTGTGGGCTGCGTAGGCTAAAAACATTCTGATTGCCTCTAATCGCGCCACAGGAGCATATGTTTCGTCATAGTCTATTCCTTCCTCTTGTCTTTATCCTTTGGCTACTAGTCGTGCCTTGTTTCTGATGACGGTTCCATCTTCGTCTTTCTTTATTTTGAACACCCATTTCGTACCTATTATGGTTTTACCTTGAGGTTTCGGTACGAGTCTCCAGACTTTAAGTGCATCGAACTGATTTAGCTCTTCTTGCATTGAGATCACCCATTCTGGATCAGCAAGAGCTTCTGATACTCTTTTTGGCTCAATCTTGCTCAGAAAGGAGTCATGCATGCACATGTTCATTGATGCTGACCTAGTTTGCACCGGTTTTGATGGATCGCCAATAATCTGGCTTAGCGGGTGCTCTTTGGTCCATTTATGTTCATGAGGCAGTGGATTAGATGATTGTATGTCGGTTGTGTCATCTACAAATCCACTTGTACCTTCTTCTATTTGTTCATGAGGAGTGATTTCAGTTGAAGTGGCAGGTTCAGAAGGCTCAACAGGTACAACTTGTTCTGGCTGTAGATTGATCTGTACAGAACATCCTACTATTTCAGCTACTTCTGTCTTTTCTTGATTTGTTACTTCTTCAACTTTTGGAGTCGGCATTTGAATTGTTATCTCTTGTTGAATCGGGGCGTTTGATTCAATTGTAACATCTGAACTGGTTGGATGAGTAGTCGTTAAGTCTTCCATCCTATCAACCACAACAGATTTCTTTACATTAGATCCGAGATATTCATCATAAAACAATTCAAATAATAAATCTAAATCAGATAAATGTTTAGTAGAAGTTGATGCTTCATCTGATTTATTCTGTTGAGACATAGGTTCTGGACTGAGTTGCCCAGAAGCTAGTATTCCTGTTATTGCGGGTTCTGAACTGTGTTGTTCGGAAGCCATTTCTTCATCAAAGGTGATATTAATGCTTTCAATCACCGTCTTTGACTTCTTCAGATAGACACGATATGCAGTTGATGTCGAGGAATAACCAATGAAGATTCCTTCGTCCGCCTTAACACTGAACTTATTGAGATTCTCCCTATCATTTAGCACGAAACACTTACACCCAAATATATGGAAATATTTGATTGTCGGTGTTCGGTTGTTGATTAACGCATAAGGAGTCTTCTTGAACCTTCTATGTACCATGGATCGATTCTGTGTGTAGCACGCGGTCGAAACAGCTTCTGCCCACAAAAATAGAGGTAAGTCTGAATGACTTAGCATAGTACGAGCAGCCTCGACTAGCGTTCGATTTCTTTATTCAACCACTCCATTTTGTTGAGGCGTTCGAGCAGCAGAGTACTGATGTGAAATCCCGACAGATTCGAGATATTCTTCAACTTTGTTGTTTTTGAACTTTGTGCCGTTATCTGTTCGTAGAAACTTGATCGGTTTCTGCAGATTCACCTGGGTCGTCTTCAGGAATGTAATGAGAACATCAGGTGTCTCATCCTTTGAACGTAGAAACTTGACCCATGTGTATCGCGAGTAATCGTCCACGATCACGAGTATGTACTTCTTTCCGCCTAGACTTTGAGTTCGCATCGGACCGCATAAGTCCATATGCAATAACTCTAACGGAGCATTGGTACTTGGTTCAGGATTTGGTTTATGAGGTGCCCTCTTCATCTTGCCCTTTTCACAAGCTGCATAAAGATGTTCTCTTTCATATTTCAGCTCTGGAAGTCCTTTGACGAGCTTTCCACTGACCAGATTGTTGATGTACCGAAAGTTGAGGTGAGAGAGCCTTCGATGCCATAACCAGCTTTGTTGCATCGATGCTTTCATCAGTAGACAAACTTGCTTGTCAGTCTGGACATTTGATAAGTTTATTGTGTAGAGGTCTATTTCTCGAGTACCGACCAAGAGTTCTTCGCCGTCTTCATTGCGAACTGAACATCTCTTGGCTTTGAAGTTGACCTCTAAGTCTTTGTCACAGAACTGGCCTATACTGAACAAGTTGTGTCCTAAGCCTTCTACATAGCTCACCTTCTTGATAGTGATATTGTCATGTTGTACATCACCGTATCCCATGATTGGAGAAAACTGGTCGTTGCCAAATCTTACTGTTCCGCAATATTTGTCTTTAAAATTGGACAGTATCTCTTTTTGCCCTGTCATGTGCTTGGAACATCCGCTGTCTAAGAACCATGTATGACTAGTCTGCATAAGAGAAATTACAAATTTAGATATTTATACGACAACCTTGGAATATTCACTTTGATTATCGAAGTGCGGGTCTTGAACTGATTTGTTCAAAAGCCTGTTTTGACTTTGATGTTCGGGTTTTGAACTGCATTATCCAAAAACCTATTTTGTCATTGAAGAACAAGTCCTGATCTGTACATAATCAGAAGTCGCTTTCTCTTTAAGCTTTGTGTGCCTGCAACACAGTTTTAGCCTTAGGTACCCACTGGAATTTGGGTCCTGCTGTGTTAGCACAAGATTTTGGTATCCATTTCAAATTGGATCCTTTGTTCTTTTGAAAAGCATGAGAGTTGGTATGAGATGAATGCACATGGTAATTTCCAAACCAATCTCCAGAATCTTGACAAGTAATAGAAACATGTTTATTATAGATAGAGGACTTTCCAGCAGATAAAGATAACTGAAATAATTGCTTCATTGTATATTGTTTACGAGAAACAACAAGTTTTGGATTCAAAACAGCAATTTCAGCAATCACAACATCTTTAGTAAGCGAAGTCTTATTACAATTAACACTACTAGACGATAAAACGGCCTTGTCAAGCTTCCGTTTTGGTTGCCATTGAGAATGGGCTTCAGGTCTTGACTTGCTCATATCTGAAACATGTAAAACTCGTGAGTTAGACCTTTGATCAACAACTGAATGCTTCTTCTTAGAATTACCAGTAGTGGTTGGTTTCTGTGAATGCTGAGATATTTTCTTACCTTTAGCACTCTTAGCGTTCACAGAGACTGATTTATCAACGAAAGTTATCGTTGATTTTGCACTGAACACAGGCAAACTGGTTTTTCTTGAAGTTTTCTTAACAAAAGATGCATGGTTAGGAAGTTTCGCATTAAAATCAATTTGTTCAAAACAACCATCTAAACCACCGTCAGAATTAAGAAAATTAAACTCTTCGTTTGATGAACCAAACATGTCATTAGAAGTAAAAGCCTTTGTTAAAACAACATTTTTCATAACAGTTGAAAAAACCTTTTGTTGAATCTCAATCATAAGTCTTTCATCTGATAAAGAGGTCTCGAGTTCAGAAATTTTACTTTCTAACACGAGAGAAGGGACATAAATTTTACCTATAACAGGCTTCGCCTCCATCTCTTTTTCAGAATAACTTTGAAAGTAGTCAGTTGAAAGAGATTTCTTCTCATCATTTGGAAAGTCATAACTATTATTCAACTTCGCATAATAAAATGGAATGTGAACTTTAGTTGACTTCATCCGTTTTTCAAATTCATTGGTTTCATCCTCTTCTGATAGTTTAGTATTAAAAACTTTAAATGAGGCGATTCGGTGAGAAACAAGCATAGAGGTATAGTCATAAAGTGCGGGCACTTCTCTTATACCCTTTTTAAGACATTGAGGTTTCACATAACCGATTCCCCAATTTTCTTTATTCTTTTTCGGTTTGTTAAGATGAATGGTTTGCTCACTTTGACCTAATGAGTATAGCTTCTTTTCCAAATCATCTAATTTAGCAATTAAAGTCTTGTTTTCTTTAATACATAAAGAATGCATATCAGAAAGCTTATAAAAATCAATCTCACTTTTTGTCAATTTAGACTTGAGCTCACTATTCTCTTTTAGAATTATAGTCTGTTCTTTTGCGTTGGTGTCAGCGTTTGTATGTAAAACCTCAACTAATACTTTCTTCTCAGCAAGTTCATCGCTAAGTTTTTGTATCAATTGGTTTTTATTAATAATAACACCATTTTCTCGCTTAAGATTAGATTCTAACTCTTCTTGTTTTAAACTCATGGTATGCATTTTATTCATGAAATCTTTATACGATAAATCACATACCTCCTCTTCTTCATTTTCTGAATCAGCTTCAGCATCTGATTCCATCTTGCCCATCAAGCACATATTGACGGCTTCATCCTTTTCTTCTTCATCTTCTTCTTCATCTGAGTGATCCAGCCAGTATTCATCTTCAGCCATCAGCGCCTTGCCTGCCTCCTGTTGCTTTGCAAGAAGCATCTTGTTCTTGTAGAAGTCAGAGTTTCTAACCTTTGATATTCGGCAATTCTTGGCAAAGTGACCGGTTTTGCCACAGTTGTAGCACATGGGTGGTCCTGGCTGACTTGATCCTTCAGCTTTGTACTTCCTTTCTTCCAGTTTCTTCTCTTCCAATATGTTTCCTTCTGTCTGATATCTTCTCTCATCAGATTTCTTCTCCTCTTGTCTCTTCCCTTCAAATCTCTTCCCTTCAAAATTTTTCCCTTCATACCTATTTCCTTCATATCTGCTTCCTTCAACTCTTTCCTTGTGAGCATAGTTGTTGGGTCCAGAAGAGTACCTCTGACTGTTTGACGTTGGATTCCTGTAGAACTTTTTCTGAAATGCATTTGTTAGAAACTGCATTGCTTGCTGCATTTGTTCATTTTCATCCGAGTCAGAGACAACATCAACTTCAGCTTCTTCTGATTCATACACAATAGTCTTGTTCTTCTTCTTCTTCACAACAAGAGCGACTGTGTCTTCAACTGTCTTTCCTTTTCTCTTTTCTTCTAGAATTTCATCCACCTCATCTTCATTTTGTCGGAGGGTTTCATACACCTCGTGAAGTGGAATCTCATTCAGGTCTTTTATCTGCCTCATCTGCCTGGCAAAACTTTTCCATTCTGGTTGTAGAATACTCAGGAATTTGATATTTAGCTCGATTTGAGATTTGTTGACCTTGTTCTTGCTCAATTCGTTTAGCAATGTCACAAACCTATCATATGTTCCTTCTAGAGTTTCTCCAGTTCTGCCTTTGAATTCTTCAAAACTGTGCAGGCAGTTAGAGATTTTCAGTTGGTTCCCACTCTTTGAACCCAACATCATTTTCTCTAGTTGATCCCACATTTGTTTGGCTGAGGCTTTGTAGCTGTCAATCTTTACATAGATTTCATTTGTAATCCCTTGTAGAATGTATGACTTGGCTAACCTGTCGCCTTTTGCTCTTAGCTTAGCATCACCTGTTAGATCTGTATAAGAAAGTGCAACTCTTACTTCTTGAGTTTCTGCTGCTGGCTCCCTATACTGTGTTTCCATTAGGCCTTCTTCTAGGGATTGTATAATGAAATTACCCAAATCCTGTCTTTCAATGAAGTTTAGAAACCTATCCTTCCACTGTTCGTATTCCCCTCGAAAGAGAACTGGTGGCTTGGTGTCGGTTCCTATTGCGAGAGCTTCTTTGGATGTCATCCTGTATTGAATAAGAGAAAACTTGACAGATATGATCGTTAATCCAAATAAAATTTGATCACACAAGAAATTTTGTCCCCCTAGGCAGACTTAGCACGGGGGTCCCGCTATTAAAGACCCTATTACAGATTCGAAAAAAATCTCAGAAAAAAAATTCTAAGTTTGGTTTGCGTTTCAAGGTTTGCGTGTCAAATGGGGTGCGCAAACTGAGGTTTGCGTTTCTAATGGGACGCGCAAAATAAGGTTTGCGGGTCTAGTGGGAAGCACAAGGTTGAGGTTTGCGGGTCTTGAGATACGCAAAGTTTGAGCTTTGCGTTTCTAGTTGGGAGCGCAAAGTCGACTTGTCTTTTGAAGAGATGAACACAAAGGCTTGAGGTTTGCGGGTCTTTTGAGAACCGCAA
Source organism: Arctium minus (assembly GCA_954870635.1). NCBI lineage: Eukaryota > Viridiplantae > Streptophyta > Magnoliopsida > Asterales > Asteraceae > Arctium > Arctium minus. Next base: position 11,689,890 of record OX941082.1, read on the forward strand.
AGTATGCTTTGCGTTTGAAGTTGGAGCCGCAAAGTCTGCTTTGCGTTTGTAGTGGGACGCGCAAAGTGGGACTTTGCGTGTTATTCTTCCTCTGGTTTGCGGGTTATTCGACCTGTACTTCGAAAATTCGTCTAAAATCTGTATTGAAACGATTTAGCAATAACAAACACTACCCTTATGTCTAGAAACACTTCTAGAACAGATTGTAGGCACTCGATCTCACTAAAACACTCTTTTTAGAAACTAATCTGATCGCACAGTGACTTACTCTTCTCAACTCTTTTCTCACAAAAACCACAAATTGGAACTCGATTTAAGCTTTAACGTGAAATTAAACACATACAACTCGATCTAGCATGTATTTCGATCACATTCTGATCGATTCTAACACCTAAAACACTCTTACACTCGAAATCAAATTTTTTCTTGAAGAACACAGAGACGTTTTTCTGAAAAACTTGTTTTGATCTTAATCAGGCTCTGATACAAATTGTAGGTCCTTTAACAATACTACTACTATCAAGTTTTATAGAAACAACAACACAATAACGATTACCAACCTGTATTGAATATATCAAACGATTACAAGGTTGATCGATTAAGTTCTTGATGTGTTCTCTATGTTTTTCTCTCTTTTACACCTTGATGTGTGTGTTTGTATGTGTTATCTCTTTCTGATCTATGATCTGATTTTGGTGTTAGAGAGATACAAAGATACCAAGTGTGTCTAACACACTACTTAGAATAATATCTAGATATCTAGATATTATTTCTAATAAAAACTAAGTTACTTGAATCTAACTAAATAACCAACTAAACTAAATAATAACTAAGTTAACTAAATATCTAACAAACTAGATATTAAGTTAACTATTACAATAACAAACAATTACATTGACATTTATTACAAATAGACATAGACTTTTATATCGAGAGTCGACGTTCCGGCTTTAGCTTCAGATTGCGATCTTCAGTTTGGATGATCTTGAATCCAATGAGACTGTGGTCTAACAGTAATTGTTTCAGTTGAGTCAGTGTCTGCTGTTCCAACTGATACTTCTGCACATGAACCTTCAACTGAGAACCCCCCTCATTATATTCAAACTGAAGATTCTGAAAGTGGATTTCTAGATGATGATCATATTCAAACTTCATCTACTCCACTCCCGCATGAGCATCGCTGGACCAAAGAGCATCCATTACACCAAGTAATTGGAGATCTCAACAAGCCTGTTCAGACTAGGTCAGCGACTCTTAACCAATGTATGAATGACTCATTTCTCAGTAAGATTGAGCCAACGCGAGTATCAGAGGCTCTTGCTGATTCGGACTGGGTATCTGCTATGCAAGAAGAGATCAATCAGTTTGAAGCCCTAAAAGTTTGGAGACTGGTTCCTAAACCAGAAGGCAAAACCGTGATCGGCACTAAATGGGTTTTCAAGAACAAAAAGGATGAAGATGGTATCGTCATTAGAAACAAAGCTAGACTTGTTGCCAAAGGCTACCGGCAAGAGGAAGGCATTGATTATGATGAGACATATGCTCCAGTAGCGCGTATAGAGGCAATCAGAATGTTTCTCGCCTACGCCGCTCATAAGAACTTCACAGTCTTTCAGATGGATGTGAAAACAGCCTTTCTGAATGGCATTCTTAAAGAGGAAGTGGACGTGTCTCAACCTGAAGGGTTCATCAGTCCAGACAAGCCAGATCATGTCTATATCTTGGACAAAGCCCTTTATGGATTAAAGCAAGCCCCTCGAGCATGGTATGATGTCTTATCCAAATTCTTGGTCAAGTCTGGTTTCTCCAAAGGTAAGATTGATACCACTTTATTCATCAAAAAGGAAAAAGCTGATATTATTCTTATCCAGATATATGTTGATGATATAATATTTGGTTCTACTAATCCTAAATATTGCAAAAACTTTTCTAACCTCATGGTGTCACGTTTTCAAATGAGTATGATGGGATAGATGAATTTCTTTCTCAGATTACAAGTTAAACAACTTTCTACGGGGATTTTTATTAACCAATCTAAGTACATTTTGGACATTCTTCGGAAATACAAAATGGAAAATTGCAAATCTATTGGAACCCCGATGGCACCAGGGACTAAAATCCACACTGATTCTTCGGGAAAAAGTGTTGATGTTAGAACCTATAGAGGTATGATTGGTTCATTAATGTATCTCACATCGAGTAGATCAGATATTATGTTCTCAACATGTTTATGTTCTAGATATCAAGCTGCTCCCAAAGAATCCCATTTGGCCGCTGTCAAACGGATCTTTAGATATCTGAAGGGCACTGCAGACCTTGGTTTGTGGTATCCTAAGGATACTGGGTTTCAACTGACTGCATATTCAGATGCAGATCATGCAGGTTGTATGTTGGATAGAAAGAGTACTTTTGGTCACGTTCAATTTCTTGGAGACAAGCTCGTTAGCTGGGCTTCAAAGAAATAGTTATGCGTTTCCACATCGACTGCTGAAGCGGAGTATGTAGTTGCTGCTAGTTGTTGCTCTCAAGTCTTGTGGATGCGAACACAGCTACGAGACTATGGCTTTAAGTTTGACAAAATTCCTATCTACTGTGACTCGAAGAGTGCAATCGCCATATCTGCTAATCCTGTCCAACATACTAAGACCAAACACATTGATGTAAGGTATCATTTTATAAAAGATAATGTTGAAAAAGGAACAATTGAACTCTATTTTGTGAAAATCTATTGTCAACTTGCAGATTTATTTACCAAACCATTAGATGAAAAGAGATTTAATTTTCTTATCTCTAAGCTTGGTATGTTAAATCTGAAGACATAATCAGTTATTACCTAATATAGTTACGAATTATTATTTTTCGTCATTTTCTTTATCTTTATTTCTGAAGGATACCTGCACTTTAATTGTTTGCTCATGATCTCAGGGGGAGTATGAGAAGATTTTAGATGATCTACATTTATTTGAGGGGGAGCAATACTAATTTCTGCATTTTACTTAATTGATAAATTTTTGTGATGCATGATTTTAGGGGGAGCTTATTAAAAAATGAGTAAGACTATGATTTCTGATTATTTCAGATCAGAACTCGTATTTTAAAAGTTTTATTGCTTTATGTCATTTACTTTTTGAATAAATTTTGTGAATAAATTTTGACTAGACTTTGAGACTTGTGCAGGATGAGAGAAGCTGACACGATCATATCTAAATGACTACAGCTGACTTTCTGAGATTTAAGATTGAGCGACAAGGTAAATTTCTTATCTTAATCTCACATATATCTGAAAGAAGCACAACTTTCAGATATAGAAAACATGTTCTTAAATGTTCAAACCACTTCCCGATTTTTAAACAGATTTTATAATTTGGAAGTGTGATTTTAAATGTTTTCATTTTATTTTTTTTGTGCTTAATTGATAAACAAACCGTGTGTTTCCAAAGATAAATACTTGTGTATTATCTTTTCTATATACTTTCAAGTATTCACCCACACCGGTTTGAATTTTTGTTCATCATGTTCTTACCACGTCTCTAAATTGAAACAATTTTTCTTCGATGGTAAGACACTCCGCTTGTAATTCAAAGGATTTTTGAGCGATATTTCATTTCGAAGCGTTTCATTCAAGAATGTCTATATTTTGTTTCGTATAGACACATATCCATTATTCTTGACCATAAGCCTTAATTGATATATCATTCATTTCTGATCATTTTTCATACAATGTCAGATTTTCAAACAAGTCTCTTGCATTCATATTCATTCATTTCAATATACTTGTTTGAAAATACTTCAATGTTTAAAAATGCTTAAATCTTCATGATTATATTTTCTGAGCATATCAACATCTGACATTTGTATATGAGCTTTAACTGTTAAAGTTAAACCATTTGAGCAACTAATGCTTTATAGGAAACTTGGGTTCTTTGTGCTAGGAATTAACTAAACTTCTATGAAATCACGTTAACCAGTGGTTTCTACCCAAGAAGTTAATCCCTTAGTGATTGAGTGTGAGGAGTCTAAAAGAAATGAGTGTGGGTGTGATGAGGTAAAATGGAAAAGAGAGTTTGGTTAGTTGTGCGCTTAATGATTAAAAGAAAGAGGGTGTGAGATCAGAGTAAAAGAATATCAAACTCTGCACCAACTACTTTCTGAGTCGGGCAGCCACATTACTAGCATTTCACAATTCTTTGGTGAATGTTATTGAAACAGGCAAATAGCCCATGCCAACTCTTGTTTAATACCCCTCCAACCATTCATTTTCTTCTCAAAAAGAAAATGTTTCACATTTTCAAGGGGACGCAGCATATTATCTATCTGGTTTTCATTTGGAAAATCTGGATATTGAAAAAGAAGGAAGTCTGCCCCACCTTCGCACTTCAATCATGCACAAATGAGTCTGTGTTTATCTACTGTTGTCTCAGTGGTTTACACAACTTTGAGCCTTATTGCAAAGCAATCATCGTGCTTAATTCTTTCTACACATGCACGAGCACACAAAGAATTCGTTTCTTTGTCATAACATTCATAGAAATTGCCTTTGTGGTGTTTCGATGATTAGATGGAAGCCCTGGGGGAGTGAACATCAAAAAGCTCCTTTATATTGTGTATTCGTTACACACAGTGACTTTGTGTTACTAACAGGCATATTAACTGATTCATATGTTGATTCAGGAGTTACATGTTCTTATTTTGTCTGGATTTGCAAAGATCTAGATGAATACTTGGTTATGGATCACAGAATCAGAGGCTCCGTTGGAAAGTTCAGAATGGTCAAATGACATTTCTTGGAAGAAAAGTTTTGATGATATCAACGCTCAAATCATCAAAAAGGGGGAGAGGATATCAAGAAATGATAAAGATTTCAAGGTGATCAAAGATTTTCTGAAGATGTGCTGATTTCTGAGGAAATTTTCTTTGAAGTTTATTTGTTAAAGCAATCCGAGCTGATTTTGAGAATTTTGAGGAGATTGTTCATCGTTTGAAGATACTTTTGGAAAGAAGACTGTTAAAGAAAAAGAGGAGATTATTCAGACAGAGCTTAAAGTGAAGACTGATTTGCTAAAGATCTTTCTACAGTGATCTTGAATCCAAAGGGGGAGATTGTTAGAGCATAAATCTGTTGGATACAAGATCAAGAAGACTGAAGATTCAAGTTTGAGAAAGTCAAAGCTGCTAAAGTCAAAATCTCATTAAAAGTCAAAGTCTATTTGTAATAAGTCAAACTTAGTTTTATTTGTTTAGTTGTATTTTAGTTTCCTTAGTATTAGGTGGTAATATAAATATTTTTTCTCTTTGTATTTTTTAGTGGTACGTGACATTAGTTGATATATCAGATTTGAGAAAATCAGATTATAGAGAGAGAGAGAGAGAGAGAGTTCTAGAGAGAGAAAGTGTAAAGAATTGAATTGAAAGAAATCAAACAGGTAATCATTGAATTGAATCTTGTTTGTTTGATTGATTTGTATTAGAAACTAGATTCTGGAACACACATGAAGATCCCATCTTTCTTTTGTTTCACTTGAAGTTCAAGGAAGAAGGTAAGTTCACCTATTGAACTCATTTTAAAGCTCTTGTGCATCAACTTTTCAAAGTCTCTACACATCTGATCTTTTGTGGATCCAAAGATGATATCATCCACATAAATCTGAACCAATAGGATGTCCTTCTTACTTCTTTTAATGAAGAGGGTCTTGTCAATTATTCCTCTTTCAAACCCATTCTCCAAGAGGTAGGTAGACAGAGTATCATACCATGCTCTTGGGGCTTGATGCAGACCATAAAGTGCTTTCTTCAGTTTGTATACTCTGTCTGGATATGATGGATTTTCAAATCCAGGGGGCTGACAGACATATACTTCTTCATCAATTGTACCATACAGAAAGGCACTCTTCACATCCATTTGGTATACCTTGAACTTCATGTATGAGGCATAGGCTAGAAATAGCCTAATTGCTTCTACCCTTGCCACTGGAGCAAACACTTCTTCATAGTCAATGCCTTCTTCTTGAGTGTACCCTTGTGCCACCAGCCTTGCTTTGTTCCTTATCACAATACCTCTCTCATCCTTTTTATTCCTGAAAATCCACTTGGTGCCAATAGCTCTATGACCTTTTGGAAGGTCCACCAAGTCCCAAACTTCTTGTAATTTGAACTGCAGTAACTCTTCTTGCATAGCTTCTATCCAACTGGAATCTTTCATTGCCTCAAAAACCTTCTTAGGCTCAATTTGAGATAGAAAGCATGAGAGTACTGTGTGTTTCTGATCCTGCAGTTCTTGAAGTCTGCTTTGATTCCTTGTTATCATAGGAGAAGAGATGTCTCCTATGACCAGCTCTGGAGGATGATTCTTTTGAGTTCTAGTCTAATGACTAGGTTCTTCATTGATTCCCACATCCAGATTTGAATCATTTAAATCAGCTGAGGGGATATCATCAGCTGCTTCTGGCTCTTCATGCACTTGATTCTCCTCATATCTTCCTTCTTCTTCCCTCTGAATTGGTTCAGTCATCGTCTCTTTTGCACAGACATCAACAGGCTCTATTGTAGGTATGGGAAAGATCACAGACTGAGGAATAATGTCTTGTACTTGTACCTGTTCATCCCCTGATCCTCCGCTTCCTGAACCTGCATGATAATCACTACTGAAACCCAAAGAGTTAGTTAGTGAATTAATGTCAAATAACCACTGAGGACCAGATCCAATAGTATTTGGTGTGTTCTCATTGCACTTGACATTGTCACTTTCCTCAATTATTCTAGAAGAAGTATTAAAAACTCTGTAAGCCTTACTCTGAGATGAGTAACCCACAAGAAAACCATCATCAGCCTTGCTATCAAACTTTCCTAAGTGAGTTTTGGTATTGAGAATGGTACAAGGACACCCAAAAGGTTTGAAAAATCCTATAAAAGGTTTTCTGTTATTTAAAAGCTCATATGGTGTCTTGTTTTTAGGCTTGACTACTAGAGCTCTGTTTTGGACATAGCAAGCAGTATTAACTGCTTCAGCCCAGAAAGTAATTGGTAGTTTTGAATCTGCCAACAGAGATCTAGCAGCTTCAATCAGTGTCCTTTTCCTTCTCTCAGCAACACCATTTTGTTGTGGAGTCCTAGGAGCACTGTATTGCCTCTCAATTCCTTTTTCCTCACAAAAGGTGTTTAGGTCATGATTTTTAAATTCAGTACCATTGTCTGACCTAATGACTTTTACCTTTTGATTAGTTTGGTTTTCAATTCTTAGAATAAAGGATTTGATCAGTCCACTTGTCTCATCCTTAGTCCTTAGAAAATATACCCAAGTAAATCTAGAGTAATCATCAACAATAACTAATCAGAATGATTTCTTACCAATACTCATAACATTTGTAGGACCAAACAGATCCATATGCAACAACTGAAGAGAATTAGAGATTGTGTTCAACTCTTTGGACTTATGAGAAGTTTTGTGTTGTTTGCCTTTGAAACAGGCAACACAATGATCATCACATGAAAAGACTTTGGAAGGTAAACCTCTTACAAGGTTGTTTTTAACAAGTTTATTCATTGTTTTAAAGTTCATGTGACACATCCTTCTGTGCCAAAGTGATGATTCATCCAAAGAAGCTTTTGAAACAAGACAATTAAGGGATGAATCAGCTGAAACACTTTCCATATCTAAGCAATATACATTATCCTTTCTGGGAGTTCTTAGTAGTATCATCTTTTCATCAATTACCTTGAATCCAGGAGCAAGGATAATGCATTCAGAATCTGTAAATAATATACTATGTTGTTTGTCACAAACCTGTGATACACTTAACAGGTTGTACCTTAACTGCTCAACATATAATACATCTTCAAAGGTCATTTTACCTTTGGTTACATCCCCCTTACCACTTATCTTACCTCCATCTGGAGTATTACCAAAGGAAACATGACCACAATCAATTTTCTTGAAATTCTTGAGGCATGACATGTTCTCTGTCATGTGCCTTGAGCAACCACTATCAATATGCCAGATACTCTTCCCCTTGAGCTGTTGGTTGCTTGCACATAAGATTAAACAATTAGTATTGATTGGGGACCCAAGCCAAAGTGGTCTTGGGTCTCCCTTTCTCATCAAAGTATTTACATTCCTTTTTGATGAGGTTTTTAAACTCAGAGCACTCTTTATTAGAGTAGTTTGTCAATATGATTGGCTTAGCAGCACAAACACTAGAAGCAGTACTAACCTTAGAAGCACTAACAGAGTTAGCAGTATTAACTTTTGAAGAAGTACTAACAATGTCAGCAGTACTAACATTGTTAGCAGTAGTATTACTTCTAGCAGCACTACCATTGTCAGCAGCACTATTTGTGTTAGCAGTACTAACAATTTTAGTGCTTTTAGGAACCCACATATTGACACTTTCTTTAACAGACTTTTTCTTCATGTGGCTTTTAGATTTAACAGTTTTCTTAGCCACATGATTCCTTTGAACCTTCTTCCTATAACCAAAGGGTTTTTGCATAGATCTTTGACAGTTCATCCTTTGGTTCATAGGGTTGAAATAACAGTTTTTGGCAAGATGATTTAATTTGCCACAGATAAAACAAGGTTTTGGTCTATTGATTTTACTCAAATCAACCCCTTGTTTTTGTGCCCACTGATTATTCCAGTTTCTTTGATTTCCCCTCTTTTTATCATGTTTTTGGGGCTCATTCTTCTTGCATCCACACTGTTTGCAAGGACCTGAATTCACAACTGTGGTCTGTTGGTAATGGACCTTACCAGACTTTCCCTCTGTCTTCTCTATGACCTTGGATTTGATCCAAGCCCTTCCACAGTCCTCATTGGTGATAATGTTATTCTCTAGAGGAATCTCACCACTCACTTTGTTTTCCTTACTCTTACCAACCTCTTTCTCAGTCTTATCCTCAACAACTACTTCATCTAGGGGATCTATCTCAGTGGCTCCCTCAGGCAAGTCCTTCCTATCTTTGGTTTCTAGCAAGTCTGAGGTAGGGGGGATGTAATTGTTGTTATATGGTGGTGGTGTGGCATTATACCCAATTCCTCTTCTCATCTTATCATGAATCTGAGTTTGTAGTAAAGAGTCCATTGCTTTAGAAGCATTGGAAAACTTTTCTACATCAAGCTTAACCTTGGTTAGCTCCTCTCTCAGCTTTTCACTCTCCTCTTTAGATTTGGTCAATTTAAGTTCTAGATCCTTTTTCTCCCACTTCCAGTAATTGGTGTCATATGAGTGTTGGAGTTCATTGGCTTGAAAACCTTTAATCTGTTCCTCAAACCTCTCAACAATTCTCACATAGTCCTTTATATCCTTTTCTAATCTCTTAAGGTCATCACTCATCTTCTGGTTGTGATCTCTGTACCTTTTAACAGTGTCTATGCAAGTTTTAGAACAGAGATTAGAACTTATCTTAGATGGGAGATCAGATACTTCAGCCATAAGTGCTTGATTTTGGATAGCCTCTTCTGCTTGGTCACTCCAGTCAAACCCCATTCCTTGTTGAGAAACAAGGGCTTGAGCAGAGTTTTTGTTATGGTTGAGGTTTCCAGACTGTGCTTGTTGGTGGTTGTTGTTGTGAGACACTCCACTTCTGCATTCCCTGGCAAAGTATCCCTTCAGATGGCATTTGTAGCACTCTACCTTTGATTTATCAAACCCTGCTCCATCTTCTCTTCTTTGGGGAAAGTTGTTCCTCCCAGTCCTCTTTATGAACTTCTTCACCCTCATGGAAAGCATGGCCATCTGCCATTTAATATCCATCTCTTCCAGATCATCAGGACGAAGTTGTTCCAAATCATCATTAATTAAGGAGGAATTTCCATGGCTGGCAAGAAAGGCTTCAAACACAGAATCAGTGCCTTTTTCTTGATTTGCTCCATTAGCAGCATTAACTGATTCAGGATTAGCAGTAGAATCAATTGATGCTGATAGGAGTGAAACATTATGAATATATCCATAAGGCTTCTTCTTTGCCTCCACCTCAGCTTCAAATACTATAAGATCATTGTACAGATCATCAAGTTCTTTCTCTTCCAACTGATCATTCTATCTGAATGAAACAATGTACATGGTCCATTCATCTCCAAGGGACCTTAAGAACTTTCTGTTTACATCATCTTGATCAATCTGTACTCCCATAGTAGCTAGTTCACCAATCAGTTTGTTAAACCTGTCAAAAGTTTGAGTCATGGACTCATTCTTAGTTCACATAAAGTTTTCATACTGTTGCTTCAAGATTGCCTTTTGATTTCTCTTTGTACTTTTGGTACCAGAGAATCTCTTCTCTAGACCATTCCAGAGCATCTGTGCATCAGTGCAATTACAGAATTGGTGTTGATATTCATTGGGAATGGCCAAGAGCAGTGTGTTCAAGGCTTTCATCTCTGTCTGCCTTGTCTTTCTTTCTGCATCAGTCTTTGGTGGAGTTCTTTTTCCATCTTCACCAATCTTTCCTGCATCAGATGGGCCATTCTCAATGATGTCCCACATAGAGTAATCTGTGAGGAGAATGTATTGCTTGATTCTAATCTTCCACATATCAAATTCATTGGATCTGAGCATTGGAACCTTTGAGACCAGAGTACTGTTTGATTCAGCTGTGTTTTCCATGATGAATGAGGTTTCTGAGAATACTTGCTCTGATACCACTTGTCAGGATCTTAATTCTAAACAAGAATAAACACTCAGAAACAATATTAAAGGAGTTTGTGGAATAACACTTTAATATTCAATAATCAATGAAACAGTGAATCAGAAGAACAACTTGTAAACTTTATTGAATGATTGTAAAGCTACAAGATTCAACACTCAACCTCAATATTGATGAACAAGCTCACCAATACGAATTTTACTTCTCTAGAATTGGGATTACAAACCTTGAGGTTGATTCTCTCTATCAAAACAAAAATTCAGAATTCTATCTTTATCAATTCTAAACTATTCTTTAAATAATGAAGATAAAAGATAATTACAAATAATAAAAGATCTTCAAAATAATCTTCCATCTTTATCTCCAAGCTTTCCATAATCTTCAAACTTGATCTGCACGAATCTTGATAATCTCATAAGCAGCACTAAGTCTTCAGCAGTATTAATACTTTGAGCAGTATTAATGTTCAGCAGTACTAACTACTAGCAGTACTAAAATTGCTTAGCAGTAGTAATCTCCTCTAGCAGTATTAATCTTGACTTAGCAGTACTAATCTTGATCAGCAGTATTAACTTCACTCAGCAGCATTAATCTTAGAAGTAGTAATCAAGTTCTTCTAGCAGCATTAACTGTACTTGTATATTTCTGAATTTCCCAACAGATATGGCTAAAAAGATAATCAGAAGCTGTTCCAGATCTGATTTAGAAGAAATGTACAAGGTTGGAATGAACTTATATGGTGAAGTGCTGAAAGGAACTGAGATGAGCCTACTAAGGATAACCATGGAATACTTGTGCATGATGTTTGATCCAGAGAGAGTGAAGCAAAGGATTAAAGACTTGCATCATGAGTATGGGTTTAAAAGGATTGATTACTGGATATTGTATGAAAACTGTGGAGTGTATATGATAACTATTGACAAGAGTTATCATGAATACTATCTGGTGGATAAGATCTATGACCAAAACAAGGCTAAACTGCAAGCAATGTTGAAAGCAAAGTTGGTATGTCCAAAGAACTCAGAAATGGCAAGGATAGTAGTCAAGAGAACCATCAATCAAAGTCTAGGTCTGAATCTTGATTTGGGAATCTAAGCTGAAGTTTTGAAAGCATCATGAAAACCACATCTTGAAGAACTTAACTTCTGGTTTTCAAAAGTTAAGTTAGGGGGAGATTGTTGGGTCTGAATGTGCTAAGTATGGTTTATGCTGCTCAGTCTTCATGATTCATGCTGCTAAGTGATTACTACTGTTAGGCCATCAAGATTACTACTGCTGAGTATTAATGTTGTTGGATAAGGGTGAAGTTAATACTGCTTATGAAGATAATGACTTGAAGAGAAAGAATAGGAGCTGGAGATAAAGATGAAGATAATTATGGAATGGATTGTGAAGATCAAATTTGTTTTGATAATTATCTTGTAATTAATTTTGTATATATAGTCTAGAAGTTCTTGATACAGAAAATAGTTTTTTTTGATAGTTTTATTCATACGAATATATGTTTAGAGAGAATTAACCTCAAGATTCTTAGAAATCCTTTCTTTAGAGAAGTTTAGAGCGTCTGTTGAGCATGTTCAACAGATTGAGGTTGAGTTTGTAATCATTAAGTTTTATGCAATATAAACTTATGATTTGAGTTCATATTCTGTGTTTTGATTAATTGTTAAAGTGTTATTCCGTAACTTCTTTAACATTGTTTCTGAGTGTGTTAATTAAATTCTTGTTTAGAATTTTCGATCTTGACAATGTTGGATGAACCAAGTCAGTAGACACTAGGAGGATATAGTATTGGGTGCCACCGTGTAGGTATGTGACTAGACCTCCGCCATTCGGGGTAATGCCATGGTAGTAGTCCTCGGATGTGCCGGGACTTTCGGATGTCACACGTAGTAGTTGGCATCAAGGTATATCGGCTTTTTGTAATCTATTTTCTAGTTGTAGAAATTAGATTAGTTGGTTGTTATTTATTGTCCGTTCAATTACAACTGTGATTAAACATGTTTGTATATTTTCCCCATTTTTGGGAGGCTCTTGCTAAGACAATTTATATATCACTTCTCCTCTTTGGGAAAGTTTTTGTTATCCCCGTTTTTAGGGTGTTACAAGTTGGTATCAGAACTTTAGTTTAAGTGAACTAGGTATTGTTTTAGCGTATCTAGACTTAAGATTTAGACATTATTGCTTCACTGTCCATTTGGGGTAGAAATCCTAGGTGGGGAGAGTGTTAGGATTTACGGAATTACACTAATTGAGAATTATGATGATGGTGGCAAGAATTATTGTGTATGATTCGTTCATAATTTCACTTAGCTACTGCTATTATGAAGGTATTGTTACGTGTGCATACTTTATTTACTGTTATTATGGTAATTGATGAAGGTAGTAGTACGTACCATGAGTTCAACTCACTTAGCCTTTTCTCAATCTCTTTCTCGCATGTGTGTGGCAGATATCAATGGTAAACACTCGGAGCAGATTACCGAGCACGCCAGAGAGGCACGTGGAGGTAGAATCTACTGCTGACCAACCTCATGTGGTCGATACCTCCGTGGTACCTCCCATACCCAATATCTTGGGAGGAGGACCCGAACAGATCCCACACACGAACATTGTGGCTAGCAATGCTATCATGGAGGAGGTGACTATGGAGACTAGAATCAGAGACAACATGATGTTGGCCATGAACTCGGCCATGGTTCAACAGCAAGAGTTCTTTATGAAGCTTCTAGAAGATCGAGATGTCAGTCACCGACAACCTGAGACGATGGCAGAGAATGTCTTAATGGGGTCGGGTGGTGGACCGGACGTTGTGGTGACTGAAGATCAGTCAGAGAACGTAAGCAAAAGAAAGGTCAAAGGTTGCACTTACAAAGCTTTTCTGGGGTGCAACCCTAAGGAGTTCTCGGGTTCAGCAAATCCGGTCGTTTGTATGTATTGGCTGAAGGAAGTCGAGATGGCTTTCGAATCTAGTGAATGCGAAGTCTCGCAGCGGGTGAAGTTCGCTTCTCAACTACTGAGGGGTGAGGCCTTGATCTGGTGGAATCTCACACGGTCCGTCCTTACTCCCGAAGTTTTGGCCAAGTTAACTTGGTCGGTTTTCAAGCAAAAGATCATGGACAAGTACTGCAGCGAGCGGTCGTTGGACAAGCTGGAAGAAGAGTTCAAGAATCTAAAGAAAGGGGCTCTGTCCAATACCGACTACTCCAAGCTTTTCCTGGAGAAGTTGAACTTGGTGGGACATCTCGTTCCTGATGAGAGATTGTCGCACTAAGGTTGACACCTAATAGAGGGCTAAAATTTTCAAATCTTACATCTCTAGCAGACAAATCACCAAAATTTCCTTTGATCGCGGACCCGCTAAGACGGTACACCAACCGCATAAGCCATGGTGTCACACCGACGAGCAAATCACCAAAACGAAACCCAATCTAATCGCCAATAATTACCAAAAACTTTACCTCGCATGATTACCGAAGCATAAAAAAAATCACCCCTTAATCATCTCGGAAGACTTAAATCTACTGCCACCATTAAGACAAACGCGCACAGATTCCAAACTGAAACCCAAAATCCAAAACTGACCCCAAGTCAGATCATCCGACGCTTCAAATCCCAGGGACGCCCTCAGTCCCTAATTACAACTCCTTTTACAACAGGGTTTAAATCTATAGGCCTAATGAGTTCAAGGTTTTCAACTAATACGCCAACTCGAAGTTATAAAACTTTCAAATACATAAACGGTTAAGCGATTAGACGTGCGGTAAAAAATACACTACGATAATAAAGACAATAATAAAACATACGCAACGGTTTATACCATAAATGTAAAAATAGGCTCCTGCACCACAACACGTGCAAATAAAAGTTTGTACACTTCAAAAGAGGACTCCAAATTTTAACTTTAAAATTTCTGCCTTTTTAACCAAAAACGTTGCGGCATAAGATTTTCAATAACTACGTATGCATCAGTTCATTTCCCCAGAGCCGAGTAAAACGATGCGAATGTCGATAAAATTTCAAATCAAGTTGGAAGTTTTAAGTCGTAAAGATAAACACATTTGACCAAGATAATAACTACAACGATATGGATACCGCTAACTCGATAAATGCATTGCAAAAATTTCTATTAGTAAAAGTGGGTGATTGAATTACGATCAGAACAAAAGTTTTGTTTGCAATAACGAAGATCTTTTTTTTCATGTTTACACACACCGACGTTATAATTAAATCCAAATGCAAGGAGCATGCAACGAATGACATTTGTATAAAATTCAACATTTAACGTACACAATGATGCATATGCACATGTTCTCAAAATTAGTTACGCAACGCAAAATGACGTAAGACGAGACATCCTAAATCCAACTGAATTTTCGTAAGACTTACTATCGTGAAAACCAATTGGCGTCAAACTTTCATTACTCGACAAAAGTGTAAAACGACCATACGTTTAAAATATTAAACTTTTAGGAGTTTCCTCCTTTTACTGAAATGAAAGGTAAAATAGCGCTTTACAAAATTTACATGGGACACGACGCTAAATAACTCGCAAGCTTAAAAGAAGCAAAATTAAAACTCACGCATAAAAAGACATCGTATAAAACAGTACACCATGAAATTTATCAAACTCGCACAAACTAAAAATTCTCAAGAAATTCCGACTCAACGCGTGGGAATAACTTTTCCTTTAAAACCATTGACATATGTGGAGGAGATCCAATGTCTAGGTTAAAATCTCATAGCTACTTGCCCAATACTCAAATAAGATTAAATATGGACATTACAATATCCGGAAATAGCGTTAAACACGAGGCGTGAATAAAGAGAAGTTTAATAATAATTTGCATTCATGTGCAACAAAACAATTTCATGCATGCTTAAGCTCACAGTTTAAAATCTGATGAGTGTTAAATGTTTTACCAAAACTTCGCAACATAACTCACTTTATGTTTTGAAAACATGAAAACAACTTATACAAACTTATTTAGAAATAAGTATTGGACATGGATTTAGTCGGCATGCAACATCTTAGGACTGTGCTTCTCAATTCATACTATTGTCATTCGGATGTATCGAACATCTTAGAGCAACAAACCCACCAATTTGGTTAACCTACAATCTCTTCTCGAAATAGAATTGGTTCAACAACTTATAGTTCTATTTCAACCAATAATTCTTACTCAAGATGATCAACTTAATGCATTCAACGTATTTAGCTATCACTTCAACGTCACATCGCTATAGACATCAACCTTTCCTTAGATTACTCGCTTAGAAATTTTCTCACTACCCCAACGGTCATCATACTAAGGTATTTCAAGAATACACATGTGATATGTAAATCCACCATAACACTGGCCAGGTGCCATTATGAACGTACCACACATGCTAATCCTTGCGACCCTTGACAATTTCCCGTTTCTAGCGACTCGATCAATCCTCAAAATACCTTATCTTAAGACATCTAATATGCAACTTCACTTACAATCACTTATAAAAACGCTAGTTTGAGTCTAGGCATCCTACGATCAATACCTAATTCTCTCAAACTTAAGCTCTGATACCAACTTGTAACACCCTCAAATTTGGAAAGAGCGACTAATTAAAAACTTTCAACAATACCTTAAAGGATAATAAATCTATTACTACCAGTCCATAATTTAAATACATTTCTAGGTTGAACCATCAACGGTTAATTAAAATCTTACATAAAGACTAACTAAAGTCGAGTGTTACTATAACCCCATACCAAATCGCTATCTCCAATAATAATGCGGAAAACTTCATCAAGCTAAATCACTACATCGAGCACACAATTAGCACTCATCACTTCACGGTGTCGCTAGAACTAATCCCGAGATGAAACCTGATGCACATGCCGACAAATAAAAAGGTTAGGCTAACGCCTAGTGAGTTCAAGAGTTTTATATCATGATTATAGAGGAAAGCGTAAAATGGAAACATTGTAACGTATAATCACGATCCTTTAAAATGATTTACTTTGAAATAAGAGAACAACTCATTTACTAACAATATGCATTTTAAAGACAATACTCCCAGACACCCCTTCTTTATAAAATGATGCAACGCATAACTCACCCAAACGGGATCATAGTTTGACACTCAGTTTGTGAAAAGGTGAATAATACTTCATATCCCAAAACACCCAACACACGGGCGTGACGTGGTACTTGACCCTTGAATAAAGGAAAACAATTCGTAAAGATATGGTACGTCATTGAAAACCTGTAACTCGAATTAATACTCACACGACCGTAAAATAGAATGAAATCCAATTATTAAAGTATGGACAATTAAATATCCAAAATGCAACGGGACGACAACGGGGGGTACCCGTATCCGTTGAGAGCGGAGGAACACAAAGTATGCCACTCAACAACGTTGATCGCATGACACTTCACGGCCCACGGCCCAAGTGCCCCTACGACCTCTTGACAAGTTCACCATTAGAGGTCATTGACCTTGGTGGCCGTTACAAAGAACTCCACCCCACAAAGGCCTCAGGGACTACAACAAAGGAAAATCCCCAATAATGAAATGACGGGGGGTCACAGTACTCACCGTCCAGGCAGCACTATCCAGACTCAACCCTCCTAGTCCCTCCTTGTCAAGTTTCGGTCATAAAACATGAGTCCCGGAGTCCAACCCCGTACCACCCAATTGACCATCAAATAAAACTGACGTACGTGCCTATGGATCCAATGCAACATAGTCTAAAATACACGACTACTCATGAGTGACTACAATACTCGAGCCTGTACTTATAATGAATCTGAAATAAAATGCATTGAGATGTAACCCGTATTTTTGGACTCTAAATCGAGCCATTAAAACCGGACAAGTGTCCTCAATACTCATTTACGCCAGTACCGAGCTAAAATGCTCAAAAGCATTTTGACCAACAGTTAACGTCCTCCAAATAATGAAATGTCTTTAAACAACGTTTTTATGAAGACACATACCCCAAAGATGTGATTAACCCAAAACTCAACACGCATTGGGACCAAAGATTTTCCAACGGTTTTATGAATGCAAAAATATACCCAAAATGCATATGACGTGAAATAGACTTTGTTGGTACAAAAATCATCAAAGATGCATAACCCATGAAACGGACTCTATTTGTGCAAAATTGCTAGAAACCCAAATATGAGCATTTTATGAGGTTAACACAACCCAAGTTTACCAAATATGAAAACTTATCAAAATACTCACGCTTTGACAAATACCAAGTAAAACACCTTTTTACTTCAAAATACACATTTTGGCATGTACACTGTTTTAACAAATCAACTTGAACTCACCTTGCTAGATTTAGGCTAAATCTAGATTTTACCCCGCTTTGAGCTCCTTTGAAGAGACTTGAATCTTCAAGGTCAAAACTTCCATAACCTAGATCCACAAGTATCCAACCGTAAATAACCATAATCAACCATATATAACCATTCCCCAAATACTTATCATCAAAATCTCCACTTTGGGTAAAACCCTAATTTTAACCCAAAACTCCCAAAATACTTCCAAACCGAAATTAGAGAAAGCAAACACTAGGGAACCATAAATGGAGCATTTATAACTTATATCAAGGTTTAGAAATGGAAGGGATACACTTACCACTTAGGTTTTGATGAAAACCTAGAAAACCCAAATTCCTTGAAGATGGAGGTGATGATGATGAACTCTTGATCCTAGCTTCCACTCCACCACCAAATACTCTTGAATTTACCCAAAACTAACAATCTAACCTTGAAAAGATCTCAAAATAGAAACCATAGCATTTTGAATCGCCCAAAACGGAGTTATGGTGAAGGAGAAATGAGCAAATGAAGAAAACCCCCAAAAATCGGATTTTTAACTTCCAGACTCGCTCCGCTAAAGTGCCTGGCTAAAGTGACATATGTCACTTTCGCGAGGCACTCTCGCGCCAAATGTACCGAGGGTTTTTAGACTCTCAGAGATAGTGCCAAGCTAAAGTGACAGATGTTACTTTCGCTAGGCACTTTAGCCAAGCTTGTACCGACCGCTGTTTTAGTCATAACTTCTTCGTTTTAGATCCGTTTTCGCTCCGGAAAGAACCGTTGGACTCGTAATTGAATTCTTTTTCCATTAAGACTACAAAATCTAGAATTCAAGTCCAAGATCATATATCTTATTTTTCCCCTTAAAATACTGATTTCCGCATTAGCTTGAAATGATACCTTTCGAAATTCGGGGTGTTACACCGGCCATATTCATGGATTTAATGAACCGAGTGTGTCGCCCATTCTTGGATAAGTCTGTGATAGTCTTTATCAACGACATCATGATCTACTCAAAGGACGAGGTTGAGCATGAGAAACACTTGCGCGAAGTGCTAGAAGTTCTCCGAAAAGAGAAGTTGTATGCGAAGTTCTCAAAGTGAGAGTTTTGGCTTAACGAAGTTCAATTCTTGGGCTACGTGGTGTCTGAAGATGGGGTGAAGGTGGACCCAGCAAAGATAGAGGTGATGATGAGTTGGGAACCGCCAACGAGTCCGACGGAAATCCGAAGTTTCTTGGGATTGGCGGGTTACTACCGACGCTTCATTCAAAACTTCTCTAAGATATCTTCGCCACTCACCTCCCTCACAAGAAAGAATGTCAATTTTCTTTGGACTGACGTGCAGGAGCAAGCCTTTCAAACGTTCAAGAAGAGATTATGTGAAGCTCCAATTCTATCCTTGCCCGAGGGATCGGATGACTTCATAGTATATAGTGATGCTTCCAAGATGGATCTCGGCCTCTCGGGTGTGTGCTAATGCAACGGGGAAAGGTGATAGCTTATGCGTCGCAGCAACTAAAGGACCACGAGAAGAACTACCCGACTCATGACTTGGAATTGGCGGCAGTGGTCTTTGCATTGAAGTTATGGCGACACTATTTGTACGGAGCAAAATGTACTCTTTTTACCGATCACAAGAGTCTCAAGTACATCTTCGATCAAAAGGAACTCAATATGCGACAAAGGAGGTGGCTTGAATTGCTAAAGGATTATGATTGTGATTTGCTCTTTCATCCCGGTAAAGCCAAGTGGTGGCGGATGCGTTGAGTCGAAGGAGTCATGAAGGTGGTGTTAAGTTATCCCTCACGAGAATCGATGTAGTATCGAGTCTCTTGGAAAACATCAAGTCAAGTCAGATGGAAGCGCTCAAGGAATAGAATCTCAAATCCGAACTTATGACGAAGCAAGGTGGACTTTTGACGGAAGATGGTCGAGGACTTAAACTCTTCTAAGGGAGAATTTGGGTGCCAAAGCTTGGGGGAAATCAGGAATTGCTTCTCGAAGAAGCACACAAGTCGAGATATTCCATACACCCCGGTAGCACCAAGATGTACAGAGATCTAAATTTGAACTATTGGTGGCCGGTGATGAAGCTGGACGTAGCAATTTATGTGGAGAGGTGCTTGTCTGCAAGTAAAGGCGGAACACCAAAGACCGTACGTGAGCTTACAGCCGTTGTCCATTCCCGAGTGGAAGTGGGACAACATCACCATGGATTTTGTAACAAAGCTACAGAAGACCTTGCGAGGTCATGATACTATATGGGTGGTCCTGGATCGTTTGACCAAGAGTGCGCATTTCCTTGCTATGCGAGATACCTTTCCAATGGAGAAATTGGCTAAGCTTTATATCGATGAGGTGGTGTTGAGGCACGGAGTTCCGCAATCTATCGTGACGGATCGGGACAGTCGGTTCACCTCAAATTTTTGTGCTAGCTTGCAGAAAGAATTGGGCACTAGATTAAATCTGAGCACGACATACCATCCTCAAACAGATGGTCAGAGCGAGAGAACAATTCAGACACTCGAGGACATGTTGAGATCGTGTGTCATAGATTTCAGCGGGAGTTGGGACTCGCACCTACCTCTGGTGAAGTTTGCTTATAATAACAGTTACCATTCTAGTATTGGAATGGCACCGTTCGAAGCGTTATACGGACGGAAGTGCCGAACCCCAGTTTGTTGGCTTGAAGCGAGCGAGAAGCAATTTGCCGGACCGGAAATCGTTTAAGAGACGGCAGACAAAGTGAAAGAAATTCGAGAATGATTGAAGGCGGCCCAAGACCGACAGAAAAGTTATGCGGATAAGAAAAGAAGACCGGTCTATTTCCAAGTGGCGATCGTGTCATGTTGAAAGTATCTCCATGGAAGGGGATTATCCAGTCAGGGAAGTGTGGGAAGCTTAGTCCCCGTTTCCTTGGACCCTTTGCTATCTTAGAAAAGATTGGACTTCAAGCGTACCGGTTGGATTTGCCACCGGAGATGGATGGAATACATCCTACATTTCACGTGTGTTACCTTCGGAAATGCTTAGCCGAGGAGGAAAGTGTGATACCCTTAACGGAAATTCGAATAGATAATAGAAACCGTTGTGTGGAAGAACCGGAAGCAATTTTAGAATCGAAAGTGAAGAAGTTGCGGCATAAGGACGTAGTCATGGTCAAGGTCCAATGGAAGCACCATCGTAGTGCTAATGTCACTTGGGAGTCCGAAGAGGACTTGAAGAAGCGTTACCCTCATTTGTTCGTATAAATGTGATTTCAGGGACGAAATCCTAATTAGGTGGGGAGGATTTTAACATCCGGAATTTCAGGTAAGTATAAGGCTTTGTTACTCTTATGCTTTTGTGTTTAACGAAGTATAACTTATATGCTTAATTGCTATTTGTGCGTAAAAGTTGTTTTTGGTTTTGTTTGGAAGTTTTGAGCAGCCATGGGAAAACAGTGAGTTACACGACTTACGCCGCGGGTGCAAGCCGCGGCACAAGTCGCGTAACCCACTGGAGTGCATCTACAAGCCGCGACACAAGTCGCGGGGCGACCTGCAAGTCCCCAAAACCCTCCTTTCTCTCGGTTTCAAAACACAAAAACACACACAAACGTTTTGGAAGGCGATTTTTAGGGTTTTAAGCTACTCTTTTCCTCTTGCTACCTTAGAGCATTGATTTCAAAGTGTTTGGGTGGTTACACTTCATTTATTGAGCTTCAACCTACCTTGGGAGCATTTATTGGGATTAGATTCACGAGATTCAAGTTCTATCACTTCCATCCAACTTCTAGGGTTTTCATCTTTTCTAGGTTTTAATCAAAAACATAGATTGTGAGTTTACTAATCTTTTACTAAAACTAGATACACATCATAATCTTCTACTTGTTATCATCTTGCATCTTACTTGAAATATTTATATTATATGCTCAAGTATTTGGGGTTTTCTTTATGAAACCATGTTTATTTGTATCATGCTTCGAGTTATTGGGATGTGTATATATGTATCTTGTTATGGAGATGATATCTTATTTGGGACTCCATTTGATGGGTCAAGACTACATGATTAAATTGTGGTCATATTGGTCTTGTTATGGACTTCACACTAAATGGCTTGTATTATTGTACCCATGGTTGGTATGGAAAATATTCTTGGTCATATTGTGCCTTGGGGCCTACTAATAAATTATGTTGGACGAACCAAGTCAGTAGACACTAGGAGGATATAGTCTTGGGTGTCACCGTGTGGGTATGTGCCTAGACCTCCGCAATTCGGGGTAATGCCATGGTAGTAGTCCTTGGATGTGCCAGGCCTTTCGAATGTCACTCGTAGTAGTTGGCATCAAGGTATATTGGCTCTTTGGGTGGAACTTGATTGGTGCTATGGGTATCCCCCCGTTGACTCCACATTTGATGAAAATTGGTTAACTGCTGATAAGAATTGTAAATGATATTATATGTTATTTCTTGATCAACTCACTAGGCTTTTTGGCCTAACACTTGTTTGGTGTCGATGTGTATCTCAGGTTCTAGTGACGTCGTTTCTAAGCAGACGTAGTTGCTTGAGTGAGAGCTTGGGGAAAATGCACTTGGACATATATTTTGGGGAAGATACTTGGGTTTATAGATGACACCCTTTTTGTAATCTATTTTCTAGTTGTAGAAATTAGATTAGTTGGTTGTTATTTATTGTCCGTTCAATTACAACTGTGATTAAACAGGTTTGTATATTTTCCCCCATTTTTAGGAGGCTCTTGCTAATGCAATTTATATACCACTTCTCCTCTTTGGGAAAGTTTTTGTTATCCCCATTTTTAGGGTGTTACAGTCGAGTCTGGTAGTGCTACCGAGGAGGTAGGCATTAGGACCTTCGTCGCTTGAAGTAATGCCTTGAGGGTAGTCTTTAAGTGTGTCGGGTCTTTTATGATGGAGTTCATTGTAATGTTCATCAAGGTCAAGCGACTCGCGAGGCAAAACTTGTTAAGAAGTCGTAGGGACACTTGGGATGTTATGTCGTGAGGTGTCATGCGATTAACATTGTATGGGTGGCCTACTGTTGTGTTTTCCCCACTCTCAACGGATACGGGTCTCTCCCGTCGTCAACTATCAGTATTTTAAATGTTAACGCCTTACTTTATTATTATTGAATTTATGTGGTCGAAGGTAAATGATGACCTTAATATTGGGTTCCCCCCCCCCCCCCCCCCCCGCGTATATTAAGGTTTGAGTGAAACACGTCTTCCCCATGTTTTAGTATTTGGTTTCCTTCCATTTCATGGTTGAGTGAGTATTGGGCTAGTGTCCATGTTTTCGGTGACGTATTGTATATGCGAGTTATTAACCATGTTGTATGGGTTGAGTATTATGCCCACCCGTGTTTTGGGTGTTTCGGAATATAAAGTTTTTTCTGCGTTTTCATAAATTGGGAGTTCAATTTCTATTCTCATTTGAGTGAGTTTTTGGTTGAATTTTATTTACGAAAGAACGTTTTATATTGGGATCTTAGTTCTTAAAATAGTTCGTTTGGAAAACGTTTATATTGGTGTTCCTTCGTCTAAAATACATATTATTGGAAAACAAGTCGTTTTCATATTTGAAGCATATTATTTTGAAAGATTATGATTTCAATTGCATTCTTCCTTTTTAACGATATATATATTTTAATGTTGAAAATTCTTGAACTCGCTATGCATTAGCCTAACCTTTATATTTGTCGGCATGTGCATCAGGTTCTAGTTGAGAATAGTTCTAGTGACACTGTGAAGAGAAGAATGCTAGTTGTGTGCTCGAGGAGTGTGTAGCTTTGGAGAAGCCTTCCGCATTTATTATGGGTTTAGCAGCTTCAATTTGGGTTAAGTAACACCCGTCTTTAGTTTAGTCCTTGTATAAGACTGAAGTTTTTAAATGTTGAAGTTAAATATAGAGTTCTCTTTGGAGATTTATCTTTTTCATTGATGAAACTTTGAAATTTTAAATTAGATGCTCGTTTCAAATTTGAGGATGTTACAGAGAGAGAAAATATGATAGAGAAAAGATGATAAATGGGAGAAAAAATAGTAGAGATGAGAGAGAGAGGAAGAGGTTTTAATTTATATTAGAATTTTTTTAACTCATTTTTTGTGGTTTAATGATCTCACAAATTAACAAGTTCTTAAAACCCTCCCTATATATGAGCCTAATCTAATGAGAACTCTTTAGTTAGTTGACAACCGTGAGATATAATGTGAGTCAATTAATTAAAATAAAGTAAAAAAGATAAATTAGTAATTTGATATTCTCATTTTGTATTACCAAATTTAACATTGTAATCTTATATGATACTGAAAATTCTCGTATTCTCAAAAATTGGTGACCTTCTCGTTTGAACCTGACTATATATATATATATAGAGAGAGAGAGAGAGAGATTCTTTTGCAAACCAAAAAATGATTGTAAACTTTGTAAACCAATGAAATTTGATCCTAACCGTAGATCATTCCCCTTTTTAAGGATTATTGTTGTTATTATTTTTTTAAAAATGTAATTGCCTCCTTTAATCATGTGATGTAGATGTGGTTATATATATGCATATATATATATATATGCATTTTTGTTATTTTACAAAGAGTATCATATTGCGCATCTTGAATATCACAATGAATATCGTTTTTGTATGTATCTTTTTATGATAGTGTTAATGTTATATCTTAGGTATCAGATTATGTTCACATGGTGTTTGCCAGAATAAGGTTTGCCGGAGAGAGTAAAGATAAAAATTTTAAAATGCCTAAAATGCATTTTAATTAAAATTTTAAGTCAAAATTATTAATTTTCTAATTTATCATTTGATTTGTAGTTGAGATTGGATCTCACGATTATCACAAATTGCTGAGTTCTCGTTTGAATGACCCCCCCCCCCTCTCTCTCTCTATATATATATGTGTGTGTGTGTGTGAGAGAGAGAGAGAGAGAGAGATAGGGGTTCTGGGGAAAACCCCTAAAAATATGAAAAACTGAGGGGAAAACACCATAATAACCATACAAATGAATGATCACCATGGTATTCCTTACTTTTTATTTATTTATGGTTTTCTCTTAAACTTGACCCTGAACCTCTATATATAATCATGTAATTATAAATTAAGGGTTAGCAAAACGCTGAAAACTACTATGGCTATTACATGCATGAATGTTAAAAATAGAGATACAAGATAAAACGTCTTAAAACAATAAATATATATATATATATATATATATATATTAATTGAGGGGTGTTCAAATGCAAACTTTTTAATGGTGCAAACCCATGTAACCCACTTATCTACCACATATTTTATTTTCCCATTTTTTTATTAAAAAGGTAAAAACAAAATATGTGGTAGATAAGTGGGTTGCATGGTTTGCACCATTAAAAAGTTTGCATTTGAAGGTGCCTCTATATTAATTAATAAATCAATGTCGTCATATGTGACACAATTAAGAGCATCCACAGTGTACGTGTTTTTCACCAAACTTTTTCATAGTTTTTTTCTTACATATTATTGTCACCTCAACAACTTAAAAACCTTTATATACCTCCACTATGTGAAAAATCTTATCCAAGTTTTTTCATTACTTTTTTAAACTATTCAGGGTCCTACTATTTTAACTTTATATCATTTTTATTCTTATTTATAAAAATAAATACATTAAAATACATTAAAATTCATACAAATACATATTTATTTATATCAAGAAAATATTATTAATTTAATTATGTATTTATTTTACATAATTTTTTTAAATATTTTAGTACAATATATATTATATATAAATTTCTTATTGTAAATAGGATTACTTTAAATATATTAATAAATAAAACTGGTTAATAAATAAAACTGATTAAATACGAAACTTTTATAAAATTCTATAAAGTTAAAACTGATTAAATACGAAAAAGCTACGAAAAAGCAGGTCGTGCAGTTACGACCTATGACGAAAAACCTCAATTGAAAAACTCTCCACTATGTGAAAAACCTCAAAAGGAGGTTTTTGTTTTTTGAAAAACCTCCTAAAAAGCTCCCAAAAACATCTCAACGAGCACACTGTGGATGCTCTAAGTTATAGCTATATTTTCTTTATATACGCGAAGGGAAAGCCGTACATTAAGATGTATATATAATATAGGTCTAATTATGGAGTCCATTTTTATAGCTCCTTTTATTTGCAAACCTACACCAATGATCCCTGATAGTGGAGATTTTATTAGCAATGAGTTATATATGCATATTTTTCAGTTGTTTGTGACCCCTTTTGGTATTTGGAATATGAACAATTAAGAACTTTGGTGAAATAATGAAAGTATGTATCATGATTATATTTAATAGGACCACTGAGGATGAACTCAAATATCTATCATGATCGTTTAGCTACATATAAAAAATTATACATCCAAAATTATCTTTTTGCATTCTTCATATATAGTTGATATATAATAGCCATTAATTAATTAGGGTTTTGATCGATCTTGTTTCTTTAAATAATGAAGTTGGCATCCAGCTGATGGATGATGAAAACTTAAACTGCATTACATCTATATATCTATATGTAATCGTGATGTAAACTATATCGTCACCTTCTCATCATTATATTTATGCCACTGACTTATTATTGGCATATTCTTAGAGAGAGAAAAAGAGGGTAGAGACAGAGAGAGAGATTGGTCATAAATACATGTTCCACTACATAACAAGGAACGAACTGAAGTGACATTTAATTCTATATATCGTTAGGTTTCTCTCATGAAAAAGATATATTCTATCTTTTTTCATAGGAATTACACACAAGGACACCACCCATGTAGTACTACTACTACTACAACTACTACCTTTTCTTCTTCATACACACAATTTCAAAAACAAATTCAGCATACCCATTTCAAAAAAAGACCAAAAAAACGAAAGAAAAGAAAAAACGAAGAAGCAAAACACCCCACACCCCACACCGAAGAACAAATCGACACTTAAAAATCCAAGATCTCGAGAAAAAGAGACCTAATTAAGATTAGGTCGTAGTTAGTGAATTTCGTTCGCTTTTTTTAGGTATCTGAGCCAGCTTATGCGTATGGACTAAAGAGACCTATGATGCTCAAGGATATTGATGTTGTTAGTTCTTTGTCTCTTTACACTCCCAGAAGAAGATTCATCCCCATTTGTTTTCTCCATCACTTGCTTAAGGGCTTCTTGGATCGTGTTTATGGAGTAATTCACCATTTGTTGATCATCGTTTCCGTTTAAGTTATGATCTTCTTCTGCAGTGATAAACAAAACGTTCTTCACACGTCCGCCAAGGGTTGTGATTTCAGCTTTTAGGGTTCTCAGTCGAAGGGCCTTTAATGTCTTGATGAGGTCTGGTAAGAGATCTGATCGATCTTCGCAGCATAATGACGCTCTGATCACAAGTTTTCCGTCTTTGTCAGAGGCATTGTCCACGGTTAACTCGTCGATCTCAGTGGGGACCGGACTTTGTTCAGCGATTATCGAAGTTTGACGCTTTAGTTCCTTAACGTGTTGTATCACTTCAGCCAGCAATGAAGCCTTGTCCGTCTAAGAGTATATATATACACAAATTGTTAGCAAATATGAAAACATGCAGATTGTTTGACTAGTTTTCAGTTCATATATATATATATATATATATATATATATATATATATATATATATATATATATATAAATCTTTTTTGGATAATACGATAGAACGACTGAAAACAGAAAAAATATGACAAATTTAGATAAAACTTTTACTAATCTGTTGTCCTTATTAAGTTTTTGTAACTAATACATATATTTGTATAATTCACTTTCATAAGAGAGTTGTCACAATCTGAGGTTATGTTATACAGTAGAAGACCTTGACGCCTATTATGAGGTTTGCTAGGCCTTAAAAAGCATGCAATTCAGGGACGTACGAAACCAAGTGTTTTTTTTTTCATAGAGTGGTACTATTTAATATAGACAAAAAATAATTAACAAAAAACACGGTTGTTATCGACATATTTTCATCTTCTTATCGATGTTCAATATTACCTAATGTGTTTTTAGCCTAATTGCACTATTTCGATAGATTTTAAAGTTTCTTGCTTAATTTCGAGGGATTTTTTTAGTTTTTCTTTTATCGATTTAGAGAGGTTTTTTCGTTTTTTTTGTTGATTCTAGAGTTTTTTTTCCAGTTTTTTTTGTTGATTTCAAGAGTCTCTTTTTTATTTTTTGGTTGAATAAGGCATTGTTTGGCAAAAAAAAACTAGCTTATAAGCTAGCTTTTTTTTGGTACATATTTGGATGACCATAAACTAGCTTATAAGCTAGCTTATTGAAAAACTACTCATAATAACGTTTTGAAAAGCTAGTTTATCAACTACTAGCTAGCTTATTAGCTAGTTTGCCAAACATAGCCTAATTACGAGGTACGGTAACACCTTCTTGAAGTTTCCAAAATAACCTTCCAAAACGATACAGTTGTACCTTTCACGAACCTAAATTTATTTACCATTCGCCGAAAAAATAATACGGTGGCACGTGCCACCGGGCCACATGGTAAGGTCCATCCATGATCCAATTGTCATTAAAAGGTTCAAACGAGAGTGCTAACTATTTACGAAAACACAAGTACAACAAATCATGTGCAAAATCATTTATGATTCGGCATTAACAGCCAGAAAAATTGACGCAGACGACTTTGGCTGCAACTTAAGTCACCCACAATCATATATGATTTTATATGAGATTCGTTGTTCTCATGTTTTCTTAAATATATATTGTTCTTCGTATGAACTCATGACCGTATATATATATCAACTATATGAACTTAGGAAGTTGTAAAATGAATCTTTAAAGTGTTCAATTGAAACTTAAAATTAGGTCTACATTAATCTCCATTTAGCTAATTGTAATTAATTTCTTTTTTGTGTCATGAATCTTGTATATAACAATTATTGCATTATAGAAATAAGAAACACATTGAACATGATACTTGATGTATTACCTTTTTAGGGAACTATTGGACCTTTACATGATGCCTCCTATATTCAAATAGATTTTAAATTGAAAAAGACCGAACTAATAGCATCTCACTAGGATCAAACATCATCTTTATAACATATCAAACATAAAATTAACCAATGATATTGAAGGCCAGTACCTCATGATTCCATGACACAAAACACGATCCTTATAACTCATTTTATACCTGAATTACTTAATATATATATATATCTATGATCATGTATACCCATCAGGACATCACCTAGATCAGTATTATTTGATGTCTAAAACACTCTATCCACCCCAATATGTGAATGAATGTGGAATGATCATCATTATATGAAGAAGAAAACAAAAGATATATGGTGGGTTCTCGAGAGATAAAAAAATGATAGTTGAATTCAAACATTAAGTTATAATGAGTGTTTTTGGTAATGATGTAGTTTAAAGCATGGGCGTGGGTATAAACACGTATATAGTGTGTGTGTGTGTGGGTGTTTTGTGTTATGACAGACACAAGAATGCTTAGTTTGTCTGGTGTTGTTAATAAGTATGAGATCAAAAGTGTGGTTTCTTTTCATAATTTCTGACTTCAAAAACACCGGCAACAAAATTTTCATTGTATCCTTTATAGCTGCTCATTGGTTCCTCTTTATAATAAATCTTGCCCACATTTTCTCTCACCAACTTCTCAAGAAATCTTGAAAGATATCCACCAACAAAAGCATAAATCTTTCGTACAATTCAAGTGTGTTACTTGAAAGATCGATCATTACGATTTAGATAAACTTGGTTTCATTCGTTTAGTTGATTTTATTTATATTTAAATCGTATGATAAATAAATATAAGATGTATATATATTTTTGATAAACAAAGAAAAAATAGGTTAAACGAAGTGAATCTTACTTTGGTGGTGCTGGGAAGTAAGCTTCGAAGCTTTGCAAGATGATTGTTGATTCGTTCCCTACGACGTCGTTCGGCTTCACTATGGCTTTTCGAAGCTGCTAAAGCTTTAGCATCCATAATCTCTTGAGCAGTCATCTTACCCATTTCCGTTTGGAGTCCAAACGGGCCGGATCCGGGTTGGACCATCTCAGATATGAGTCTTAAGTGATGATCTGAAGACGATGTACCACCTTCATATGCAAACTGCAAGCCACTTGGTACCCTTCTGTTAAACAAACCACCGTAGCATGACAACGACGGCGGAGGAGGTGGCGGTGGTGGAGGGAGAAGAAACGGGTCGTGGTCTCGGGTCGGGTATTGAAGAAGCGGGTTAAAGCTGGTGTTTTGGTGGAAGACTTGAGGTAGGGTGCTCCATGACGATGATGATTGTTGATGATGATGATTTGAGATTGGGGAGATTTCTGATGGTGATGATGATGGGAACATTAATCTAGTGTTGCTATATGAATAATCATTAATACCCATGTTTTGTTGTTGAATTTCTTGAAGGATTAATTGTTGTTCTTGAAACCTTTGAATGTTTTGATGATGATGATCACCTTCTTCTAGAACTATCTCTTCTTCTCTTTTAGCACACATAATATTTTACCTCACCACCCACCAAGAAACAACCCACCCCTTTCTATATGCATGGATACAAGAACATACACACACATGGGTAGAATTGTAAGTTAACAAATAAAGATTTAAGAAGATGGGTGTTTTGAGAAAACCCTAAAAAAACTTGGCTTTAAATCTAATTTTATCCCAAGAAGTTAAAAACCAAAAAAACATGAAAGAAAAGGGAAAAAAAACTTATGCAAGAACACTTGGATATCTTGAATGGATTAATCTTGGAGACTCACCTTATGTTTTGGTTTATCTAGCTCTCTAAAAAGGAGTTGTTGATGAGTTTGAGTCCCTAGAAATGGTAGGTTTTGGTTTTGTGAGCTAGATTGATGTGGGGAAGAGGAAGAGGGGGGTGGTGGGGTGGTGAGTGGTGACCCTTTTTATTCTTGTAAACAATAAAGTAAAAAGGCTTTAGCTTTTGTTCCTTGTGCTAAAAAATTGGTTTTCTTTTTTGTTTTTTCTTTCTCATATTGGTCCCTCACAATCCTCTCTCTCTCTCTCTCTCTCTCTCTCTCTCTCTCTCTCTCTCTCTCTCTCTCTCTCTCCAATATTAATATATATATATATATATATGTATATCTCACCCACGCACACTCTCTTTCTCTCTCCCACTCTTCTCTCTCTAGGGAGAGCGGGGACATTAGCTTTCCTTTCTTCTTACGGCATTAATGTCTACCTCTTTTCTCTCACACTATCCATTTCTGTAGCTATCACACTTGTGCTTTTTGCTTTGAAAATTAACAAAACTTAACAATATTTTTTTATATCTTCTAACCTACATATAGATACATATATACAAGATGTAATATATATATGTGTGTGTTGCTTTATGATTGGATGAAAGTGCATTATGAGACCGTGTGAGTAGTGGTGCCGGCATGAGAGAGAAGGGTGGTTTGGGGGAAACACGAGCTGAACACAGTGAACACACAACACACAGTTTGTCGACCGACCAAAGACAATAACGAAGATAAAAGCACACACATACACACACTCTCTCTCTACACTCTCTCTCTAGAGATAGAGATAGAGAGAGAGAGAGAGAGTATAATGATGGAAAGGGGAGCTGCTAACAGTATGTAGCTTTTCTTTTGGTCTGTGGCCTTTGTTGTTGATGCCTAGCCTCGATCGGTCAAACATATTTTCCATACAAAGGTAAAAAGAAAGCTATATATTTCTTCTAGTATATGCTTTTTTATATAGTTAACAACAAATTGGAAGAACATATTTCATTTTGAAGCAAGAAATTATATAAATGTACTTACATTTTTCATGAAAGTTATGGTTGTTTTTAACGAATAGAAAGACAAATGGCTCTAAAATGGCTTCGATATAGGACAATATCCGATTTAGGGCTGTTTGACAGTTATTGAATGCTTTTGTGCAATTAAATGGTCAGAATGATTAAGAGGCTCTTATGATATAGTATAAAATGAAATATAGTTGTTTGATAATTGTTCATAATGAAACCAGGGCACTGAATGGTTAAGGGAGACCCAATATACAAAATCATTCAAAGTGTTTTGGAACCATTAAGAGTCAGATTTTTTTTTGTCAAACAAGATTCACATCTTAACGGTTCAGATATTGTTTCTTAATGGAACCATTAAAAGGTAAACAAACAACCCTTTATTCTATAAATCACAATTGAGAACACAGTTCAACTATGTTAACTTCATCGGGTTATAGATAAAATGCGATAAACATATGTACTAAATCTTCTTCATCGTCGTTATACATTTCTTTGTCGGTAAAACATCATATATTCATTATATTATTATATATTTCCAATTAATCTTCCATGTTGTCATGTATATGCGTGTTGCTAAATGTCTTCTTGAGAGATTTTTAATTTGTTCATGGTCGGTTTTCTTTTTTAGACGCCTTAAAATAATGTCATTCATTAGTAATGTGATTAATATGCGTTCAAACTAATGTTAAACTATAAACTCACGTATAAAATTATATATGATTACGATTGCACCCATATATTGCGTAATCGTATATGTAAAATTATATGTGATTTGATCGTTTTGTGTTGTTTTATTTAGACTATGTTTTTGTTTGATTCTTCTCTCTCCCTCTAGATCTCTCTCTCTCTCACTCTCTCTCACTCTCTCTTTATATATATATATATATATATATAATGAGTCAGGTTCAGGGGAAAACCTCAAAAAAACGGAAAATTGAGGAACACCCTGGTAACCTTTAATCTGGACGGTATGCACTTCTGCATACAAGTAATTAATTTGTTTTTTGGTTTTTATGCACAAGTGCATGTTCAAAATTACTTGTATGCACAAGTACATACCATCCAGATTAAAGGCTACCCGGGTGTTCCTCAGTTTTCCATTTTTTTGAGGTTTTCCCTTGAACCTCCCTCTATATGTAATATATAACATATCAAACCTAATATTTAGCATTTTTTTACTAGGGCATCTCCAACATCTATACTATATATCTATACTACTTTATAAAACATTTGAGTTACTTTTCTTAAATACAATCTTTTAAGCCTGATGTACCACCATTTATTGCATGTTTACTTAATTTTCAACTTTACAAGTTATTGTTGCTAAAGTACAACACCACTATGCATAGGTTCACAACTCCCTCACTAATAACGTATCAGGCTTTGACTCTCTCTCCAAGACGACCCTTCATCCTATGCTGACTGCTGAGATATTAAAATTGTCAGACACGTTTGGGTTCCCAACATCACGCTTCAAGAAGACGATTAAGGCTCCCTTTCGGCTCCCAAGAACTAAGCATGCTTCCCTCTCCTGTATTTGAGTTCTGAAAATCTTTGCTCACAGACCCCATCAACAACTTAGCCTTCTGTCTCTCTATTTCACTCTCTCAATGTGTCTCATTTCTTCAAAACCCTAAATCTCTGGAACAAGGTAAGCTTAACTATTGCTTTTTCAATTAGATTTGGTTACGTTCTTACACGATTTTTTTGTTGCAGACTTGCACTCTGGGATTCTTCAAAGGTATTCCTTGAGATCATTCCTACATATTTTTGTAGGAATGATCGTATATTCTCCATATTTTTGTTAAAAATCTAAGGTAAACTCCTAATTTAATACCCATTTACAATTCTACTTCTGATTTTAGCATGCTGTACACGAGAAGTACGCAAATTTATGATCCATTCGCGCGTATTTATTCAATTTCTGTCGGGTAGGGTTTAGGGAAAATTTCCCATTTACAATCAAACATATAGTGGGAATAAAATCACCGATGAACTAATCGAAATGGTTCGATCCATCGTAGGCCACAATTATTCGAAGATGGATGTAGTCAGAGCCCTTCACATGGCGAACAACGATGCCACTGCCGCAATTAACATAATCTTTGACACCCCAAGTTTTGAAAGGTCGGAAGCCCCAAAGAGCCCAAAAGTTTCGAGTCGTAATGCAACTGCAAAGACACAAGATGCGGTTAGGAATTCAAAAAGGAACGGTGTCAGTTGTACTGTAGATGATGAGCCAAGTTTAAGCAGGCCAGTGGAGCTTACAATTGACAAGGGGAAGAAAGTCGTGAATAATGTAAATGCTGGATCATATTTGAATGGAAGCAGTAAGTGGTGGTTTGTGGGTTGTTGTGAAGTGATGGGTTGTCTACTTGTAAATGGAGTAAGATAAAGGCCGGTGATCAAGTGAATTTTACGTTTCCACCGGAGAAATGTTTGAGTGGGCCCTCGCCAGACAGGTTTGGTGGTGGCGGCCGTGGCAGGCAGTCTACTGCATGTTCAGAGATCGTGAGGTTTTCTACATTAGCTTATGGGGAGGTATATCTTTGTGCCTTGTTTTATTTTCCCTGTTATGTGATTTAGTTACTATGAACAGAGCATTGATCTTGTGCGGTTTGGTTGAGTAAGATATCAGAAAATATAATTTAAGAGTACTGCCCTACATGATTTAAGTATTTATATATCACCAATAGGTTTTTTTAACTATTGGAGAATATACGATCATGAAAATGGTGATTTAAGAGTACCGTCTCTTTCCTTTCTTTCGTAAAAGGAGTTTTGAGAACACAGCGTAACATATGGTAATACCGTGTAAGAACTCCATCATTTTCAATATGTTTTCCGTATATTTTATATGTTGAGTTTTGATGAAATCGATGCGTTTTGATGGATTATTTTACTGAACTTATGTTTTGAATTCTCTAATCGATTTCTCATAGGTTTTCTACATTCTCCATCTCTTCATGTCAAGGTACTCTGCAATTTATTTTTGTATTTGCAAATATCTACTTCTAACAGATTTCCTAAAGACTCACCGAGTCCTTTAACCAAGTTTGATCTTCTCATCTCCATCTTTACTCGATTTCTCCATCGCCATGTCTTCTCTGTTGATACTTCAAGGTATACTCCAAGTAGGGCTTCTAACAGATTTTTCATCTTTTATGTTTGACTTCCAAAGTGTTTGTTAATCCCAGTGAAGGGTTGCAACATATTTTTCTTTTTTTGAATTTTTTGGATGCATGTCCATTATTTCTTCATTGTTGTTGTCAATAGTGAAGTACAAAGCTATTTCAGGTTTTGCTACCCGAGGGATCGAAAAATCATTTGTTGTCGTCCTCTTTTTTGTAGACGTCATGTAGAGGTAGCTTTTATTTGTACTATAGACAAAAGGTCATAATTGTTTGTGTTCTTTTTTGCTGCATGATGTGGTTGAATGCATCTGGTTGATTTCATTTTGTTATACTACTTTGATCAATTAGTTGTATAACAAGTATATATTGCATGATGCCTTTATGTTAATCGAACATCTCCATTATTTAGATGAAGATTAAAAATCCAACTTATAATGGGTAAAACATTGTTTATCATTGTCAACTTGTAGCTATAGCTACTTTGGTTATGTGGCTAGCAGCTAGCTAATGAAAATT
The DNA here is from genome assembly GCA_954870635.1 of Arctium minus. Lineage (NCBI taxonomy): Eukaryota > Viridiplantae > Streptophyta > Magnoliopsida > Asterales > Asteraceae > Arctium > Arctium minus. The sequence continues at coordinate 11,725,313 of OX941082.1, forward strand.
GAGTTATATTTTATATTTTATTTGAACTCCTTTTTATTGCAATACTATAAGTATGGCTCTTTTCTTGATCTAACTCAGTAAAGCTATTCATACCTTGATATTTGGAAGACCTGTGGATGGTTTGGAGAAGGAAAATGTAATTGTTGAGTACTAAAAGGTGATTGCAAAATGAATATGTACTAAGCTTTTCTTATGTTGCTTTTTTACTTTGTGTATTTGTAGTGGACTTTGAATGTATGTATGAAAACTTGATCCAAAGAGTATTTTGGTGACTCTTGTCGGTAAATGCTTACCCGGTAATTGTTTGATAAACGACCCCTTAGTTTTTTGACTGATATATAAATTCCGAACCAAGCTTTTTTAGACTGATATATAATCTTACTTTAGCTATTATGGTTAAAAAGGTTGTGATTTAGACTTGTATGAGTATCTTACTTGGTATTCCTCATGGTCTATTTGGGAAAGTTCATCACTATTATAGAAGGACAAGACGCTAAAGAAGAAATAAATAAGTCATTGACCCAAAAGATGCAAATTAGGATGTCATGAACACGTATAACATGGTTATGGTTTCAATGTTCAAGGTCTTGATTCCACTACAACATTTGATCCTCATGATGACGATTTTAATATTCAAGGTCACAGCCTAACTGCAAGCATAGTGAGTAAGATTGTTATTAAGGCTAAAACTTGTGGTGGGGGATGATCTTTTATTGTTTTCTTACTTCTAGCATATATACTTATAAACATTGCAATCTATCTTGCGGTTCTTTTGTAAGACATGTTTTTGTGACTTTTTTTTTTCTTTTCACTGGTTATTTGTTTTAGTCATTTTATATGACAAGTTTTTGTTAATTGTTTTTTTCTTTGCCTGTTGAATTGTTTATGATTGCCTTAGAATGATGGCCAATTTCATGGGATACATGGTTGGTACAAATTATTATAATATAACTTCTTTTTTTGCTCTAAGCCTCTAATTGGCTTAACGATGTAAAAAGTTCATACAAGCATTTTAGAGTTGAACAAAAATCTTCTTATGTCGGTTTACAAAGAACAATTGTTATGGGTTTGAAAATACTATCCAACAATTCCATTCCAAAATCTCAACCATATTAAACTTAATGTATTTATAATTTGATTCTAGCTTTTAAACCAAACAAAACCATAGAGTTAAAATTGGGAGACATAGAGAGTAAAATGGACCATGAAACAATATTGTTTCTTTTGAGTTACCGACTTTAGAATGGAGACACAACCCGCAGCATTGCGCGGGGTACACTGCTAGTATATATATATATATATATATATATATATATATATATATAATTAAAAATCAAAATCTTTAAAAAAAATTATCTTCAACTCCAACAACAACTATTCTTATTGTTGGAAAATATTAAAATATTGTTTATCACTCTCTTAAATATTGAGTTTAGAGATTTATTCAAATTTGGAGATTTTAATCTTTTTTTCTTTCTTTCTCTATTTTAAAGTACATTATAGCATAACTATTGAAAAAAAAAACTAAAATCTTTATTTCTACGTAACCTTTGGAGATGTTTTTATATCTCTTTTATCATCGACTAAATTAGATGTTAAAAAAGTAAATTTATTTTTTGTCTTTTAGAGTTTTAAGAGTATCTTCAACAACTTTTCCATTTTGGAGAAAATGAAAAAATTGAAGATTTTAAATCTAAATTGTGTTGCAACAGTTTTTCCAAAACTATCTTCAAAATGGAGAAAATATGAGAGAGAATAGCATTTTCTCCAAATATGGAGATTAACCCAAAAATGATTATTAAGTTAGTGGACCAATAGAAAACTTTGAAAATAAATATGTAAAGAGAGAAATAATATTTGATAAATGAATGAAATATTTTAATATTATAATAAATGTTGGATTCTTCATTTTAAAGTTTTAGTTCTTCATTTTAGAGAAATTTTAGAAAAACGGTTAGAGATGGTCTAACTAACAAAGGTTAATATAAATTTCACTTTCCCATAATTTTATATATACGTATACGTGTGTGTTGTATATATGTATATTGAACGGAAGAGGAAGGGTTTTGGGGAAGGGAAGTAGGAGAGGATAGCATCCACGCCCAAACTCCTTTGTGTTTCCTGTGAAGAGGCTTGTAATGATTGTGTCTTGGAACACAACCACTCCCTTTTATTTCTTTTATTTAATCAAATTTAATATTTAGTATATCGAGTAGATAGATCCTATTCCTGTTTCTATTCCTATACCTCGGTTTCAGTTCCTCACATTCCCCTTTTTTTTATATAAAATTTTCACTTTCTTTTATTGAATTTAAAAGAAAATCATGTATTTAAACCTTTATATTTCATTTGAATTGATAGTTATTTGATGTAAAATAAGATGATATATTAAGATTATTTTTAACAAATTTTTCATAATTTATTTAAAGTTGAAAATAAAAGGTAAAACTTTTTTAAAAAGTTATATTTAATTTTAATTTTCTTTTAATTTTTTACACTACTTATATTATTAAAATGTTTCATAATTTTACCATAATACATTTTTAGAAAAAGTTTTAAAATATTCTAATAATAATTTGATTTTATTAGTGGGACTGAATTGAAAAAACAATTTATCTCTCATCCTATCAAGTTTTACATCATATAAAGAATATGTTGAATCAAACAGTTAAAAAATTATCTAATTTTTCTAATTCAAAGAATATATTGAAAATACTTTGATATTATTTGGAACTAAAACAATAACTTGCATAAAATTAAAGCTGGCTAAAAGTAAATGTTCTAAATTTTGATCAAGTATTTAATATTTGATACGAGTTAAACAAATACCAACATGAGGAAAAAAAAGGGGGTTGTTATTTGCACCCCTCTATAGTTAGGGGTGCAATTAAAAAGTTAAAAAATTCTAAAAAGTATCGTTAAATCACCTAGGAATTAGGAAAAACATCATTTTTTTCTCTCTCTCTCTCTTGGTTTTTATTTTTATTTTTTTATTAATAGATAATATTATTAATTAGTGCAAGTAATTATTATTTTATTTATATTATATATAATTTTTTTAAATAATTAAACTAAAAAAACAATGTCTTGTTATTTATAAAAAAATAATCTATCATTTATTTTACAGCTTTACAAATTCAATGAATTGAATAAAAACTTCAAAAACTAAAATAGTAACAAAAAAATTTCATTTTATCTATATTCTCATATAACATATCATCGATTTTTTTGCAACTCGAGAAATCAATAAAAAAAAAACTCATCATCTTTTTCAACTTAAAAATTCAAAATTAACCAATCAATTATTATTTTAAGTTTTTGAATATTCAAAAATAAGTCATCATTGTTTTATGAAGTTTTAAAAAGTCAGATAATAATTCATCATTTTTTTACCAAAATTTTGAATATAAATTAGTTTATGTTCTATCATCTTTTATTTATAGAAAAAAATATACTTGTAATAAGAAATATAAAAAAAGTATTGTTATATAATAATGATAATAATAATATAAAATAATTTCCTTTTAGTATTTTTTATATTTGTATTTTTTTAAAACATATTATTTTTTTTATCTTAAATATTAATACAAAGAAATAAAACTAAAAAATAAATAAATAATAAAACTAAATATAAATTAAAAAAATATCTAACATAATATTAATTATAGTTTCACAATAATAATAATAATAAAAGCTTGATTAAGTGAAAGAAAGATAATAATAATAAAATATAAAAAATAATTAAAACACAAATAAATTTAAATATGATGATGCAATGATTGAATTATGATGAATAATAGCGAGGAAGGGTGTCTTTAACACATAGGAAGGGGTGCAAATATCCCTACCCAAAAAAAAACTAGAGTAAACTTTTTATCAAATTTATATAATTCTTCAAAAACTAGGTTTTATTATTCTCAAGAAATTTATTTTCAATTAACCAATTAAATTAAATGGAAGAGGTGAAAGAAAATATTTTTGTTATATTATTAAATGTTTTAGTAATAATATTACAAAAATGTTTTCTCTATATATTAGTCAAAATCTAATGACAAACGTAAATAACATTATGTTAGCACATACACACGTTAGCAAAAATGTTTCCTACTTTTCTTAAGAAAATTTAATTTTCTACCATATTATATATAGGGTCAGCTTTAGGGAAAATCTAAAAAAAAAAACGAAAAACTGAGAAACACTCTGTTAGTCCTTCATCTGGAATGTATGCACTTGTGCATACAAGTAATTTATAATATGTGAATGTGCATATGTACAAGTGCATAATATGCACACGGGCATAAAAACCAAGAAACAACTTGATTACCTTTATACACAAGTTCATACCGTCCAGATTAAAGGCTACCAGGGTGTTCCTCAGTTTTCCATTTTTGGAGGTTCTCCTTTGAACCTCCCTCATTATATATATATATATATATATATATATATATATATATATATATATATATATAGAGAGAGAGAGAGAGAGAGAGAGAGGTGGTTTCAATTGGAAACCATATTAGATTGGAAACTTTGAAAACCGTCAATTTCATTAGTTAAATTAATGAAATTTGTCCATAAAGTTGTTTAATATGATCAAGTTGTTTTATGTAAATCTTTTGTTAATGAAATTGTTTCATATATTTGTGTTTTTTATGTAGTTTCATCTATTTTTCTCATTCTGATGAAATTGTTTCATGTATTTTTGCAGTCTGATGAAATTTTTTCATTTTTACATAAAAACACAAATATATGCAACGATTTCATCAATAAAAGAATTATATGAAACAATTTCATCAAATTAAACAATTTCATGAAACAATTTCATTAACTTAACCAATAAAATCGAGAGTTTCCACGGTTTTTCAAAATTAAAGTGGTTTCCATTTGATCGATCCCCATATATATATATATATGTGTGTGTGTGTGTGTGTGTGTGTGTGTGTTTAGAGGTGGGTTCATACGATAACAGTTTAAGAAAACACGAGAATGACCGAATACATACAAAATCATATATGATTCACGCGACTTTGCCCTGGGACTAAAGTCGCGGCCAAAGTGGTCTGCGTCCAGTTTTTCCCAATTAATGTAAAATCACATATGATTTTGTACATGATTTATTGTTTTCTTATTTCTTTAAATAGTCAACGTTCTCGTTTGAACCTTCATATATATAGGCAAAGATTCAAACAAGAATACCCTCATTTTACGAAAACGTAAAAACATCCTTATCATTATCACAAGTGATAACTCATGTGAGGGAGTTTGTGGTGTGCGGGCGACTTGGCTCGCAAATTAGATCGTGCCAAAGGTCGTCTGCATCTCTGATTTAGTATCACATATGATGGATTAGTATCACATTGCGAACACCCGTATCAAAGTGATAATACACGTGAAAGGGGATAGTGTGTGCGTGAGGCTTAGCCCGCAACCTAGGTTTCGCTAAAGGTCGTCGACGTCTTTGATTAATTTACTATCCCACGTGTATCATATATGAACTATATGCAATTGCCTGTAATAAAATAGTGTTATTGTGTTTTTATAAAATGAATGTGTTTTAGTTTAAACCCCTTCCTTTTATATATATATATATATATATATATATATATATATATATATATATATATATATGGTGCGTTTCTTTTGCAAACCAACCAATTTGTACAAACTATGCAAACCACTATATTATGAAACAATAGATATATTTATGGATAATGATTATGATTCATTAATAATGATTGTGATATATATGGAAAATGTTAAGTTTATTCATTATAATCATGATTTTAAATTAGGAAATGTTAAGTTTATTCATTATAATCATGATTTTAAATTAGAAAACATAATAAAATCATATATTCATTAGACTTGATGAACGACTAAGATTGGTTTGCATAGTTTGTACAAATTGTTTGGTTTGCAAAAGAAACGCACCCTACATATATATATATATATATATATATATATATATATATATATATATATATATATATATATATATATATACCACTTGGTATAAAATAAACTATGAGATAACTTATTTATTAGGACTACAAAAATAAATAAGGCACCTAGCTACCATTTATTCGTTGAACAAAGAGGAAAGGCTACTGTAGATAGATGCAACAAGTTTCCAAGAAATGGATGGTAGGGAGAGATTCTCCTCCTAATGAAATAGTGTATTATGCTTTGGTTAGGGCTAAACTTGTCTTTTCCAATACAAAGGACATTAAATCACCATGTCTCCTTTCTATTTCTTTTAAATATCATCATTTAGATTCATGCATCTAGAGAGAGAGAGAGAGGGGTTCAAGGGAAAACTTAAAAAAACGGAAAATTGAGGAACACTCTGACAACCTTTAATCTGGACGGCAAGTAATTTAGAACATGTACACGTGCATATGCACAAGTGCATATTATGCACTTGTGCATAAAAACCAAAAAACAAATTAGCATATTATGCACTTGTGCATAAAAACCAAAAAACAAATTAATTACTTGTATGCACAAGTGCATACCGTCCAGATTAAAGGCTACCAGTGTGTTTCTCAGTTTTCCGGTTTTTTGAGGTTTTCCCCTGAACATGACCCTATATATATATATCAAATAAAAGAATACAAAAACGATTAAACCACGTACAAAATCACATATGATTTTACACTAATGATCGACGCAAGGAGTGTGCAGGCAACATGGCCCACGACCAAAGTATAGTGAATCACATGTGATTTGAGTTTAAAATCACATGTGATTTGACCGTTTTCTTATTATCTTATTTGGTTACTGTTCTCGTACTAACTTCACACACACACTCTCTCTAATAAGCTATTGTCTTTAACAATATGTTTAGTATGACCGACAACTTAAAATATTTTGATTCGAGCCTCATGCTCTATAGTTTTAAAAGAATATTATGTTTTTAGATGATGAAAAAACTAAAAATAGAACACGAGGCTAGCCGTATCAAAATTAAAAGCCGAGGCCTTATAAGCAAGTCCACCTCTACCTAGAGCATATCCAACATATTCTCTAAAATGTAGAAAATAGAGACTTCGGGATTTTGGGGCATGTTTTTTGTTTCAGCAAATTGTCCAAAATCTTTATGAGAGAGTGTTAAATTCTCCAAACGTGGAGAACTTTTCAAAAATGATTATAATGAGAAAAAAATAATTTTTAATATATTTCCGCTAATAGAAAATGTTAAAATTAAATTTTTAGATATAGAAATAATATTTATTAGATGAATGAAATATTTTTATAATATAATCAATGTTGTATGAAGAATATGATGGAATTGGAGTATTTTTGTCTTAAAATTTTTAAAGTGTCATTCTTTATTTTAAATTTTTTTTAATTTTTTTTAAAGAAATATTAGCAATCATCTTATAATTCCGATAATCCATCCATACACAGTTAAACCATGCAAACATCTCCTAAGGGAGACATGACACATGAATGACAACAACCAGAATATCGAATATGATATTTCTCATTTCTTAAAATGGTAGATAACTTAATTGTTATTAATATTGAGCCAACGTCTAGACTTTGTTGTAATGAATAATGATAGCAATTATATGAAAGAAAAAAATATATATATGTAATATCTCTGTGTATGGGAGTATAATCAAATAAGAATTTTAAAAATGTCGAGAATCGTAAAACTCAGTTACATATGTTTTGTTTAACATTATTAAAAAAATACATATAAAACATAGGATGTTGTTCATATTTTAATCAAACAATACATAAAGAATACATTTATATTTTGAAACAATACCTTAAGATTGATTCTCACAGATTTTGTATCATTTAAGTGGTTTTCAGCTTCTCACATGATTAGCCATGTGTGTATATATAATTTAGATAACGGCTTTGGTTGGAACTGGTAATTCCATTCATTTTGTAACAAATGATAGATGTATTTACAAAAATTATCAGTTGTCAATGATAGATGTATTTGTAAAAAATTATCGGTTATCAAAAAAATTCTCAATTCCTCATTCAAAAAACGACTTAACTAAAAATTATCGGTGATCAAATAGATTTAAAATATTATTCCATTATTTTTCTTTACATCAAACATTATATAAGAAATCACTTATTATATATAAATTAAAAAAAAAAGATCATTCTGTTAAGCTTAGCCATCTGAGTCAGTTCTAAAATGTCTTTTTATATGTGATTCTTAGAGGATGGGTTCTGTGTGAAACCGGTCGAAATTGTCGATTATCAGCCCTTTTACTCAAATAACAACAATCAACTTCTAAAAGGAGATATGTTTACTAAAGTGCCCTCAAGAAAAAGGGTTTCTTTCTTGTTTGGTTGAAATGCATTTGCTCTTTCTAAGCAATTCCTTTGAATAAAAAGGAAATGGCAAAAAAGTAAAATCTATGAGATGAGTCTGGTTACTCACTTCTGTCCTTCCATTTTATATTTTCTGGGCTGACATATTTGCAGACATTGTTGTGTGTCAAAGCTTCTGCTGCCATTTGTTGGGTGGTTGGCCTAAAGATGTCTATAAACCTCTTCTTCTTCCTAACCATTTCTTGTTAGGTTGGTTGGCCTAAAATCCTATTCACTATTTACATCCTTTAAAAACTTTCATAAATATATAAAAGTTGTTATATGCAATTTTTTTAGGTTAAAATCAGATCAAATCATTTACTAAAAATGTAACAGTAAAAAAAAGGGTTTGATGTTGATTAGAGTATGGAGGAAATTAATAGTGTAAGGTGCATATTTAATAAGTAGAGAGGAGTGTATTTATCGTAACTGAATATATAATGTTTATTATTTTCTACCTCATATCAAAAGTCACCAGGATCGATTTATATTTGGTAACAATCTCATTTAGTTATACTCCCTCCGTCCCAAAATAAATGTCTACATTTCTATTTATGTTTGTCCCAAAATAAGTGTCTACTTTCAAAAAGTAGATAGCTAAATTCTCACATTTACCCTTAATTAATGCACAAATACATAAGAGTTGTGAATAAAAAGAAACATTAAATAAGGGTAAAGATGTCATTTGATACCAAAAAGGGGTAATAATTATGCATGTCTAAAACTGTGTGCCAAGTCAATTGTGGACACTTATTTTGGGATGGAGGGAGTATAAAATATTTGTTGATCGGTATTTGTTTGGTTCAGTTGAATTTTAAACTTTTGAATAAAAAATTTATAGAATTATGAGTTTGAATTTTACTTATAATCTTAAAGAAAAAAAAAATCACCCATTACATGTAACATGAGTTATCAAGTGTGTCAGGGTGTTAAAAAACACCAAGTTGCTTGGTAAAATATAGAGAGTACAATAAGTGTCATGATAAGCCATTTCAGGCTTAAACACTTTGACCAGCATGCAATCAGGTGAGGTAATTATATAGATAATAGCATGCATTCAGGTAAATGTATTTTGCATATGTATACAGTGTTGGATTAAAAAAAAACACACAAAAATATTATAGTAAAAAAAATTAAATAAAAGTTAATTATAGTTACCAAACACAACTGTAAAATATTATATGTCCACGATACGTGTCACACAGAGATACTGCTGAGGAGTATGTAAACCTATAAGGTTGCAAACAAATAATGTGTTTGTTTCCATCTTTAGAAATCCGAATTAAATCAATTTGATTAAGAAAATAATTATTCTTAATAGATAATTATGAAAATATATGTTAAACTGTAATTATGATAATTACAGGCTGAAAACGTAATTATGTTAATTATGGGGTATTATCTGTAATTATATATAATTATATTTAAAGTTTAAAAGATAATTATATATATATATATATATATATATATATATATATTTGAATTTGAATTTGAATATTACAAATAATTACTAAACCTTATTTAATCCTTAGTTGAATTATAGTCTAACTATAATTCTTCTGGTATAAATAGGGCGTTAGGCTAAACCGTTTTTCATACAATTGAAATAATTAGAATTAGTCTATCAGAGAAATACAGAAAAGAAACATTTTCTTTTTTGTAAAACACATATAGATGTAGGGTTCTTAGGCTAGCACCCGGTGGAGACGGGAAATGTGTTCGTGTGTGGACTACCAATAAAGGAAACCTACTTTGGTTTCTTAGTGCTCCATTCCAATCACGGCTGATCTACAAAAGGTACATATTCTAAACACCTTATGGTGTGGTTTTATTTTGATTAAATGCATCATTGGATCCGATTGGGTTTTAGGTTTATTTAGAAAAGTTTTCTATATAATTGTTGTAACAAAATTTATTTATTTTTCCGCTGCGTTTTATTGGTTACAAATTGCATTAAAACCCAACAGTGGTATCAGAGCCACTTTGATGTCATTTAATTAAAAAAAAGGAAATAAGATATTATATGTCAAATTTAATTGAACCATAAATTTCTAAATTGGATCAAAATTCTAATTGGGCCTCATGTTGAAAGCCTAAAAGAATTTTAAACCCTAATTAAATTTAAAAGAAAAAAAAGTTTTTTTTTTTTATTTCCAAAAGACTTAGTCGGCTGAAGGTAACAAAGGATTTGTAACCCTATTACTCCCATCACCTCTCTCCCACATCACAGCCGCTAAGCGACATCCTCTCTACCCACTGATCGCCGGTGACTCTCTACCCATTGATCGCCGGTCGCCGCTGGTTATCTGCAGTTGTCTCCGCCAGCCTTCTCCACTTTTATGCGGTCGTGTCGGTGCCATCTACGACTTTTGTTGCCTCATGTCCATCGTCGCTCCATAAATCCGAAAAGCCATATACGGCTTTGTAACCATAGGTTGACGGACCATCTCATACCAGGTCTTTGGACCATGGTCGGTTTATTCTATGCGAGTGTTGGTGTCGTCTGTCACAACCCCTGTATGTCTTCCTCTCAGTTCAGGATTCATGGTGGGATACCATCTGGTGTTTCCTTGTTGTGAGGCACGACTCGAGCTGGTTCTGGCCATGCTTGTTTTCTAGCCACAACTTCATGACGTTCCCAGCCACGGCTGGATACCATATATGGCGGTCTTTGGCCATGACAGTGTGGTGTTCAAATCACGACCCTTGTGTCATTCGAGGGTGGATCGACCACAGCTCGGTGGTGCGTTTTCTCCCGACGTTTTTTTTCCCATGCAACGACATGGTGTCGTTTTTCCTCTTAGGTTCCCCGACTCTGCTTTGTCTTGGTCTAAGTTGTGCCAAAAGCCCATGGATATTTCTAGTTTGTCTTGGGAAATTTTTGGTATTTGGGTGAAATGCAAATCCAACTGTTTTATTGGATTTGATCAGTTCAAAATTTTTGTCAAATATTTATTTCTTCCATTAATTGGTCCTTTTAAATATGTTATTTAAGATGGCTGGATTATATTATTTAAAAGGTAAACTGTTGTTTGATACGGATGTTGCCGATCGAGATTCTTAATGTTATCGATCGTTTTTAATGTCCGGTCACGGTTGGCTTGAAGCTACCGTCTTGGGTTGTTATCCCAATTTTAGTTTTTGGACCGAAACCCCGTTTGGATGTTGGGCCCGGGTTAGTAGTTTCAAGTATTGTTTTTGGGCTTTCACCCTGGTTTCTCGTGTTGGGCATGTGCCCTAGACGGCTGGGCCAAGGCCCGGTTTTGATGGATCAATTCTCTTTTGGGTTAGGTTTATTAACCTACAAATTAAAATTTGTCAATTAAATTTATGTTGCCATATAAAATTTTGTTTCTTATGATTTGACCTTTTAATTATGTTGATTATACTTTGGTCAAATATTTATTTTATGTTTACAATATTGAATAATATATGGTTTGCCCCAAAGACCCGTGGTTGTGGTTGTTTATTTTTGTATTTGGAAAATTAAAATGTATTAATTGCAAGGGTTGTAATTTTAAATTTTCCTAGATAGGGGCAATTGTAAATAGATTAGGATATGTTATCTTTCTATTTTTAAATTGTAAATCAAACGAAGACGGAGTTCCAAAAGGTCGAGACGGAGTCCCTGGAGTTCACCAAGATGGCGAGGCAAGTGGGAGCTTGAAGACGTCCTTAGTTTTGACCGTGGTTGTTGTGTTGGCTCACAACACCACATTAGGGGCAAATCTGTATATTATTATTGTTATGATAATTGCAAACATTTTCAAAATAAAATCAAACGCAAAACAGATTTTGAATCGGTAAATAAAATATGATATTTTAAAATTGATATGTTTATCAAACTCAAACCGATTTAATAAATATAAACTTTTAAAACAAGATTTTTAAATATAAAATCAAAACGTTTTAAAAGAATTAGAATGTTTTCTAAAATTAAACCTTTTACAAAACGTAAACTTAACGCCACCTATTTAAGGTACTTGTCGAGTATACAGGATTCCGGTGTGGTCAGTGCTTGGCCAATCATATCGGTTGAATATAGTGTAAGACAAGGAGCCAAAATAACGAGATTTAAGTGGACAGTTGCTTGGTCATTCACTTAAATAGTCGTATTTTGGACGACTGATCCCAGTAAATCCTAAGTCTAGTATTTAGGTAGGATCACGATACCTTAGTATGATTTGTTTACTTGAGAGTATCATAGATAGTTGCTTGGCCATTTATGAGTATTTTTAAGGCGTTGAAGTGGGATTAAACGTGATATATTGAATAGGATCCCACGACATCTAAGAGTTATGTTGAACATAATTGGATGATGCCTACCTACATAGCCTAATTCCATAGACAGTTGCTTGGCCATTTATGGAAGTAGGTGAAATATGGATCTTAGCTCAAATCAAATGATTTTGAAAGGTTAATCAATTTATTTGAGATATTAAAGTTACTAAAATTAAATCATGTTTTTGTAGATGTCTACCTCAGATTCAAACTCAAATAACTTATCCCAATTCACACTACGGTCAATCCTAGATAATGAAAATTTTGACGGAACGTACTTCATCGAATGGTTTCGCTTCCTAAGGGCAATCCTTAGGTATGAAAAGAAGTTCTACGTTCTTGAAAACCCCCCTCCAAATGCTCCTACCAGAAATGCTCCAACTGAAGTCAGAACTGCTTATGATAAGTATCAAGATGACTCTCTGATTGTTGGTTTCCTAATGTTAGCCACCATGACTCCCGAATTATTACGGGATCTTGAAAACATGACTGCTTGGGATATGATATATTCACTGAAGTCTATGTTTCGGTTACAAATAAAACGGAAGAGATTTGATACAGTTAAAGCATTGTGTGCTTGTAAAATGACTGAGCATTCGTCAGTTAGTACCCACATTTTGAAAATGAAAGGGTACTTTGACCAACTAACCCGTCTTGGTTTCCCACTGTGTCAAGAGTTGGAAATTGATATGGTTCTCAATTCTCTACCCAAAACGTATAAGTAGTTCGTTAAGGACTATAATATGAAAAGTTTGAATAAGACTCCCACAGGGCTTCACAACATACTTAAAACTACTGAGAGGGATATGAAATCCAAGTTGGGTTCAACCAAACCAAAACAGGCTTTGATGATCAAACCTGACAGTGGGACAATCAAGAAAAAAAGGGAGATAACCAAGGGTAAAACACATGTTGGAAGATCCAACATAGATAAGGGCAAAGGAGAAATTCCTGAGGTTGCAGTATGGTATAATTGTTTTCACCATGGGCACCAAATGAGAACTTGTCTAGCCCGATTGGCAGAAATCAAGAAGCAGAAGGCTACCAGAACCGGACTTTCATGTATGTTTACCATTTGATTTAATTCACTTCTGACTAAGTGTTACATATTGAGTATGATACTCATATTAGTACTACTTTTCAGGAAATTAGAAGTGAAGAGAAGATGAGATCAGACCAAATGGAGCTAAGTTAGCTGTTGTTGCTCAAAGGGACATATGATATGAACTTTCTAGATGGTCTTACATTAACACTTAGCAAGTGTCTTCATGTACCTAGTGCTACTAGGAATTTAGTTTCATTTTCTCAATTACAACGAACCGAATTTATATTTTCAGAAATAAATTTTTCGTTTTATCTTAATAAATGTTTTATGAAATTAATAGTTGCAATTATAAATCAATATAACGAATTAAGCATGGCTTAAAACTGATCTATTTGTGACATTTAAACAAGAAACACATAGCCAAACTCCAGGTGAATGGAGAGTTGGAATCATATGATGATTCATATGATACATGTGTATCTTGTTAGTCAAGATGACAAAAGTGCCTTCAAAGGGTAAACCTTTAGGGGCTACAAGAACTATTAGGGGTTAACCATACTGATGTATGTGAGACTTATAGTTATGTCACAAGATACGGTCATCACTACTTCATTACATCTTACTGATGACTTCAGTAGACATAGGTATGTTTACCTAATAGAACAAATATAAAAGCTTTAAAATTTTCAAAGAGTTTCAGAAAAGAAGTAGTGAGTATGCTTGGCAAAGGATAAAGATGCTTCGGTTAGATCGAGGTCATGAATATCTAAGCCAATAGATCATCCTAGAGATTTTTGGGATTGTATCCCAGTTGACTCCTCACGGGACACAGCATCACAACGGTGTATCCAAGAAGAGAAATAGAACCCTGTTGAACATGGTTCACTCTATGATGAATCTCACCACTCTGCCTAAATGTTTATGGTGTTTTTCCCTAGAAACAGTTGCCTAAATACTAGTTTATGTAGCAACCAACAAGGACCAATAAAACTCACTCTCTTAAATGAATTGGGAAGATCCTAAAGTTATCATATTTGAGAATATGGGGTTATAATGCTTAAGCTAAGCATAAATTTTTTGGAAAGCATGATTCAAAGGTCTAAAAAGTACATATTTATGTGACATCCAATTGGATATTGTTTCTACAGGTCTAGCGAGAATAAAAGTTTTGTTAACGCACCTTGGTGAGCTCTTAAGAAAAGATTTTATGTCAATAATCACAAATAGGGACACATTAGATCTTGAAGAAATTCAAGAACCACAAAGATGGAACGATGGTTGACACTAACATTCAACAAGATGTTGAGTTTCAAAAAACTGTTGATGATAATAAACGAGATACAAAATAATCCAAAGACCGGATTATTGATAAATGGCAAGATGCCATGAAGACTGATGTCAAAAGCCACATTCCTTAAAAGGAATTTTGAGCGAGGACGTATACAAGGCTTTAAAACATCAAACCTAAAAGTGCAAGTTGCAAAAGTCCATTTATGGACTAGAACAATCATCTCGTAATTGAAATATTGTATACAAGAAGGTCAGTGGGAGCATAACAGTATTCTAGATCCTATATGACATCCTAATGCTTGAAGGTGTAAAATCATGGATTAGAATAGTACTTCGCGATGAAGGATCTAAAAGAGACAAAGTCCTTGGTATAAAGATCTATCGTGGTAGATCAAAGTGCTTAATTAGATTAAGCAAAAGTACATACATTGACAAGATCTTGAAACACTTCAAGATAGGTTCCAAGAAAGGAAACTTGCCAACAGTACATTGTAACACCCGCTATTTTGGGGTTGGGTAAAAGTTGACTTTTACCCGAAGTTCAAGGGGGTAAAATGTAACTTGGGTTATATAAATATAATTCAGATTTTTGATATTTTGAAAATATCACAAAATCAGATCTTGAGAAATCAGAGAGAGAAAGAGAGAAGAAGCAGTGAAGAGGTTGTTCGGTTTTTCTCCAAATCAAGGTACGAATCTAGCTTAATGCTTTGATCTGAATGCTTTTAGCCGTGTAGAATCTCATTGTGAAGGTTTTAAACCGTTCCATTTCGAGATCTGAGTATTTCTCATTTTGGATCTGGGTTCTGCATCGATCTGTTCTTGATGAACAAGACGATGGTCGTTCGACCGAATGGTCGTTAGACCGGATGGTCCTTCGACCGAATGTCCCTTTTGACCGATGTGGTCGTTCGACCGGGGTCGTGTTCGACCGAATGGTTGTTCGACCGGGGCTGTGTTCGACCGGGGTCGTGTTCGACCGAATGGTTGTTCGACCGGGGTTGTGTTCGACCGGTTTTGGTACTCGACCGGATCAGTGTTTTGGCAGTGTGTTGGGTTCATATTCCTGAGTTGTAGGTCAGTGAGTATCTTTATTAATTGGCTTACCGATGTATCGGTGTTATCATAGGTAACATTCGTAAGAAACAGTCCTTCAGCAGGAAGAAATCTGAGGTGAGTCCTTAAGCTAAATCGGTTTGTATTACGAATGCTATGTGATAAATATATTATTTAAATGTGGAAAACCTGGTTTCAAATTGACTGTTTGACGTTGGGAAATACCCTCTAAAATTCCATATTTTCAAGAATCAAGATTTATAGAATTGAACCGTTGTTCAAATGAATTGCCTGTATATCTGATTTAATATGAGTATGCTCTGAAATGACATGCTTTGTCTTTGAGTCTTAGTGCAATGGATCCATAGGCACGGTGTCCCTATGTCCCCTGTTTTGGGCATTTGGTTCACGTTTTAGCACGGGATAGGCATCGGGTTGCCATGATAAGTAGGCTGTGGGCCTATACGGTCGGGCAGTGTCTCATGGTGCAGTAAGGTGTAATCCCATTTGGTGCTTGGGTTCCCCCTGTTTTGGGAACTCTCAAGGATAGATCCAGAGGGGTTGACTTGAATGTTTTGAGCAACAGATCTAGAGGGGTTGAGCTCGTTATGTGATTTTGGGTATTACTTATACCATGTTTAATCACTAATGGTTTATTTGATTTCTTGACTTAGCTCATGGCCATACTCACCGCGTGACACCATTTGGGTTTAGTACTCTCTTTTATTTTGGCTCGTTCTCACTAGGCTTTAGCCTAACACTTGTTCTTGGTTGTCATGTTGGCAGGTTATCCTAGCGGTGGGGCTCGTCGGGGCTGAGGGAGCGACCTTGGGGTCGTGAGAGATTCTTTTGAAGATTTATTTTGGAAGTATAGCGACACCCGTCCCTAATCTAGATATAATTGTAGATTAATAGGTTGTCGTTTTATGCTTCATTTATTTACCACATTAATGTCTACTCTGTACCCTGTTGGATTGTTATGTATTTAGTAATTGTTACACCTTATTCCGCAAGTTAGTCTTTTGCTTAATTCTTTTTCAAAAATTTTATTTCCGCAATTTCTAGGGTGTTACAAGTTGGTATCAGAGCCTTGGTTTAAGTGAACTAGGTATGACTGTAAGATGCCTAGACTTAAGCTGAGACTATTAAGTTACGACTCGTGAGATGGGGTAGATCTTATAAGATAGGATGGTCTTAGGGTCAACGGAAACTTGCACAAGTTGAAAGTTGTAACGATGGTAATAAGCACTCTTGCGTATTATACGTTCATAATTTCACTTAGCTAACGTTATTATGAAAATGTCTTACGTGAGCATACTTAAATTACTGTTGTTATAATGATTGATAAGTGTAGAAGTACGTTCTCTGTGTTTTCCGTAATCCTTATCCCGTTCTTTTGCTTGATAACGTTAAGCAGAACCATGGTTAATACCAGGAGTCATCCGGAAGGCCAGGAGGCCGACATACCTACGGCCGACCATCCGCTGGCGACCGTAGTGGGGGAAACAGTACGTGTGAGCAATGTGCTGGGTGGAGGACCCGAGCATATTCCTCGACGAAATTTGGAGGCTGACGAGCCTATTATCGAAGAAGTGACGGCAGAGACGAGAATAATGGACCGTATGATGTTGTCCATGAACAGGGCCATGGCTCAACAACAAGAAGTATTCTTGAAACTTCTTGAGGACCGAGACGCTAGCAACCGTAGGCACGAAACGGTTGGCGAGAATGTGATTGTTGCAGGATCCGGGGGTACCGGACCTGTAATTTCCCCTGTGGTGACTGCAACCCTGGGCGTCAGTCGAACGGCGCGGACTTGCACGTTCAAGGCTTTTCTGGGTTGCCGACCACCAGAATTTAAAGGCTCAGACAATCCGCTAGATTGTATGGCCTGGGTTCGAGAAATGGAGCAAGCTTTTCGCTCAAGCGAATGTGGGGAGGAACAGAGGGTTATCTTTGGTTCCCGAATGTTGCGGGGAATAGCCCTTACATGGTGGGATGTGTACTCTGCTTCGCTGGAGCCGACTGTTCTGGACCAATTGTCTTGGTCCACCTTCAAAGAAAAACTGCTAGAGGAGTACTGTAACAAGAGGTCGTTGGACCGAATCAAGGATGAATTCCAGAGCTTGAAGAAGGGAGGTATGTCTGTGAGGGAGTACAGCCGTCTCTTCATGGATAAGCTGGGCTTTGTGGGACATCAGGTCCCGACAGAGAAAGATAAGATCAAGGCTTACATCAAGGGTCTCCCATCGGACATGATGTCGATGGTTCGTGTGACAAAGACCTCCACCCTTTGGGAGGCAATGGAAGAAGCTCAACTTATGGAAGATGCTTACAGTCTCGGCAAGGAGCAAAGTGTTCGCCAAATCGAGAAGCGGAAATGGGAGGGAAGTTCGATGCCCTCAAAGAAACCCTTTTATGCCAACAACAGCGCTCAGCGAGGAGCTGATCCTAGACGTGATGCCAAGTGGTGCTCCAGGTGTAGAAACAAACATTTCGGCCCATGCAACTTTGTTCCCGGAATGTGCTACAAGTGCGGGAAGACGGGTCACACGTACAGAGATTGCCCTCAAAAGGGGCAATTATGTTTCGAGTGTAAGGAACCGGGGCACGTTAGGGCGGAATGCCCGAAACTGAAGACCGGAGGATCTGGCGGGAAGAAGTTGGAACCTCCGCGGTCGACCGGAAGGGCTTTCCAGATGACTTCAGAGGAAGCTAAAGCATCGACCGATGTGGTGTCGGGTACGTTTCTTCTAAATTCCGTACCTACGCGTGTGTTATTTGATTCTGGTGCTAGCTACTCGTTCATTTCTGATTTGTTCTGTCAAAGGCTTGCTATGTCTAAGAGTATGCTAGAGATTGTTGTTGTGGTAGAAATAGCAAATGAAGGTCAAGTTCTAATTCATAATATCCTTAAGGATTGCATCTTAGAGCTTAAGGGGAAGAAATTTCCCATTAACTTATTACCAATGCAAATTGGCGGTTTCGACGTGGTGGTGGGTATGGACTGGTTATCCAAGAACCAGGCCGAAATAGTATGTTCCAAGAAAATGATCCGTTTACCTGTGGCAAACGGAGAAGCGACTATAATCTACGGCGAAGGAAGGAAAGGCGATGTGGCGATTATTTCAGTAATCAAAGCTAGGAAGTGTTTGGCGAAAGGATGCGTATCTTTCTTGGCTTATGCCATCGATACCAAACTCGACCAACGGAAGTTGGAAGAGGTTAGGGTGGTACACGAGTTTCCCGATGTGTTCCCGGAAGACTTGCCCGAGTTGCCGCCCGATCGTGTTGTGGACTTTCGTATTGACCTCATTCCAGGAGCGGCTCCGATTGCTCGAGCTCCTTATCGTTTGGCTCCTACCGAAATGCAAGAGATGATGGTTCAACTTCAAGACCTTCTCAAGAAAGGTTTCATCCGACCGAGCTCGTCAACGTGGGGAGCTCCGGTTCTATTTGTCAAGAAAAAGGACGGTGCAATGAGAATGTGTATCGATTACAGGGAACTGAACAAAGTGACGGTGAAGAACAGGTATCCACTTCCAAGAATCGACGACTTGTTCGATCAACTTCAAGGAGCGGGTTGTTTCTCAAAGATTGACCTTCGGTCGGGGTATCACCAAGTGAAGGTAGCAAAGAGCGACATTCCGAAGACGGCATTTAGAACTCGCTATGGGCACTACGAGTTTCTGGTGATGCCATTCGGCCTAACCAACGCACCGGCGATATTTATGGACTTGATGAACCGAGTGTGTCGACCGTTCCTCGACAGATCAGTAATCGTGTTCATCGACGACATCCTAGTTTACTCCAAGAACGAAGAAGAGCACGAGCAACATCTCCATGAAGTATTGGATATGTTAAAGCGAGAAAGACTCTACGCAAAGTTTTCAAAATGCGACTTTTGGCTTCCAGAGGTTCAATTTTTGGGGCATATAGTTTCAAAGGAAGGAGTAAAAGTGGATCCCGCAAAGATTGAGGCAATGATGAATTGGGAACCTCCCAAGAATCCGTCTGAAATCCGAAGTTTCCTAGGTTTGGCAGGGTACTACCGGAGATTCATTCAAGATTTCTCGAAGATAGCCTCGTCGTTGACGATCTTGACCCGAAAGAACGTGAAATTTGTGTGGACCGAGAGGCAAGAAGAGGCGTTCCGCACCTTACAGAAGAAGCTTTGTGAAGCTCCTATCCTATCCTTACCTGACGGGATGGGACGGAAGATTTTGTGGTGTACAGCGACGCGTCGAAGATGGGTTTGGGTTGTGTCCTGATGCAAAGAGGGAAGGTGATCGCTTACGCATCAAGGAAACTTAAAGTGCACGAAGTCAACTATCCTACTCATGACTTGGAATTGGCAGCAGTGGTGTTTGCACTAAAGTTGTGGCGGCACTACCTCTACGGTACGAAGTGCACTCTTTTTACTGATCACAAGAGTCTGAAGCATATCTTTGATCAGAAAGAGTTGAACATGAGGCAGCGGAGATGGTTAGAGTTGTTGAAGGATTATGACTGCGAATTGCTCTACCATCCGGGTAAGGCAAACGTTGTGGCCGACGCTTTGAGTCGGAAAGTCTGCAAGGGAAATTCTCGTGCTACCTTTGCACGGATTGAAATAACTTCAACGCTTATTGACAGAATCAAAGAATCGCAAGTCGAAGCCTTGCTAGAGGAAAACCTCAAAGGAGAAGTCATGGCGAAACAACATCTTTTGTTGACTGAAGATAGTCGAGGGGTGAAGCTTTTCAATGGGCGAGTCTGGGTGCCTAAGATTGGGGGTAATAGAGAACTTCTTCTCGAAGATGCCCACAAATCAAAATACTCCATTCACCCGGGAAGCACGAAAATGTATAGAGATTTGAAATTGCATTATTGGTGGCCAGTCATGAAGCTCGATGTGGCGCGCTATGTGGAACAGTGTGTGACTTGTTTGCAAGTGAAGGCTGAGCACCAAAGACCCTACGGAAGTTTGCAATCCTTGGAAATTCCGGAGTGGAAATGGGAACACATCACGATGGATTTCGTGACAAAACTACCAAAGACCTTGAAAGGTCACGACGCCATTTGGGTTATAGTTGACCGCTTGACCAAAAGCGCTCATTTCTTGGCCATGCGGGAGACCTTGCCAATGGATAAATTGGCGAAGTTGTACATCGATGAAGTAATTTCCCGGCACGGCGTGCCGCTATCTATAGTCTCTGATCGGGATAGTCGATTCACGTCGCATTTTTGGGATGGCTTACAAAAGGAATTGGGTACACGTGTGAAGTTGAGCACGGCCTACCATCCTCAAACCGACAGACAAAGCGAGAGGACAATCCAGACACTAGAAGACATGTTAAGATCATGTGTAATCGACTTTGGGGGTAGTTGGGATACGCACCTGCCTTTGGTAGAGTTCGCATACAATAATAGCTACCACTCAAGTATTGGGATGGCACCGTTTGAAGCGTTATACGGTCGCAAGTGTCGAACCCCCGTATGTTGGCTCGAGGCGGGGGAAAAGCAGTTCTCCGGACCGGAAGTTGTACAAGAAACGGCGGACAAGGTCAAGGGCATCCGCGAGCGTATAAAGGCGGCCCAAGATCGACAGAAAAGTTACGCCGACAAGAAAAGACGGCCAATGGAATTCCAAGTGGGAGATCGGGTTATGTTGAAGGTGTCCCCTTGGAAGGGAATTATTAGATTTGGGAAGCATGGGAAGTTGAGCCCCCGTTTCCTTGGACCGTTCACTGTGACTAAGCGGGTAGGACTTCAGGCTTATCAGCTGGAACTTCCTCCGGAGATGAAGGGAATTCATAACACGTTTCACGTGTGCTATCTACGGAAGTGTCTAGCAAAGGAGGAGAGTGTCATTCCACTCTCCGAGATCAGAGTGGATGAGGGAAATCGTTGCGTTGAAGAACCTGAGGCAATTTTGGAAAGGAAGACGAAGAAGCTTCGTCACCGGGAAGTCAAAATGGTCAAGGTTCAGTGGAAGCACCATCGAGGTGCCAATGTGACTTGGGAAGCGGAAGAGGACTTGAGGCGGAGGTACCCTCACCTCTTCCCATAGCCGAGATTTCGAGGGCGAAATCTTCTCCAAGTTGGGGAGGATTGTAACACCCGCTATTTTGGGGTTGGGTAAAAGTTGACTTTTACCCGAAGTTCAAGGGGGTAAAATGTAACTTGGGTTATATAAATATAATTCAGATTTTTGATATTTTGAAAATATCACAAAATCAGATCTTGAGAAATCAGAGAGAGAAAGAGAGAAGAAGCAGTGAAGAGGTTGTTCGATTTTTCTCCAAATCAAGGTACGAATCTAGATTAATGCTTTGATCTGAATGCTTTTAGCCGCGTAGAATCTCGTTGTGAAGGTTTTAAACCGTTCCATTTCGAGATCTGAGTATTTCTCATTTTGGATCTGGGTTCTGCATCGATCTGTTCTTGATGAACAAGACGATGGTCGTTCGACCGAATGGTCGTTAGACCGGATGGTCCTTCGACCGAATGTCCCTTTTGACCGATGTGGTCGTTCGACCGGGGTCGTGTTCGACCGAATGGTTGTTCGACCGGGGCTGTGTTCGACCGGGGTCGTGTTCGACCGAATGGTTGTTCGACCGGGGTTGTGTTCGACCGGTTTTGGTACTCGACCGGATCAGTGTTTTGGCAGTGTGTTGGGTTCATATTCCTGAGTTGTAGGTCAGTGAGTATCTTTATTAATTGGCTTACCGATGTATCGGTGTTATCATAGGTAACATTCGTAAGAAACAGTCCTTCAGCAGGAAGAAATCTGAGGTGAGTCCTTAAGCTAAATCGGTTTGTATTACGAATGCTATGTGATAAATATATTATTTAAATGTGGAAAACCTGGTTTCAAATTGACTGTTTGACGTTGGGAAATACCCTCTAAAATTCCATATTTTCAAGAATCAAGATTTATAGAATTGAACCGTTGTTCAAATGAATTGCCTGTATATCTGATTTAATATGAGTATGCTCTGAAATGACATGCTTTGGCTTTGAGTCTTAGTGCAATGGATCCATAGGCACGGTGTCCCTATGTCCCCTGTTTTGGGCATTTGGTTCACGTTTTAGCACGGGATAGGCATCGGGTTGCCATGATAAGTAGGCTGTGGGCCTATACGGTCGGGCAGTGTCTCATGGTGCAGTAAGGTGTAATCCCATTTGGTGCTTGGGTTCCCCCTGTTTTGGGAACTCTCAAGGATAGATCCAGAGGGGTTGACTTGAATGTTTTGAGCAACAGATCTAGAGGGGTTGAGCTCGTTATGTGATTTTGGGTATTACTTATACCATGTTTAATCACTAATGGTTTATTTGATTTCTTGACTTAGCTCATGGCCATACTCACCGCGTGACACCATTTGGGTTTAGTACTCTCTTTTATTTTGGCTCGTTCTCACTAGGCTTTAGCCTAACACTTGTTCTTGGTTGTCATGTTGGCAGGTTATCCTAGCGGTGGGGCTCGTCGGGGCTGAGGGAGCGACCTTGGGGTCGTGAGAGATTCTTTTGAAGATTTATTTTGGAAGTATAGCGACACCCGTCCCTAATCTAGATATAATTGTAGATTAATAGGTTGTCGTTTTATGCTTCATTTATTTACCACATTAATGTCTACTCTGTACCCCGTTGGATTGTTATGTATTTAGTAATTGTTACACCTTATTCCGCAAGTTAGTCTTTTGCTGAATTCTTTTTCAAAAATTTTATTTCCGCAATTTCTAGGGTGTTACATACATAGTGTACATCTGAGTGAAACTCAAAGTCCTAACACTAAAGAGGACATGAACCATATGAAGGGTGTTCCCTGTGTTTTCAGCCAACTGTTCAAATCATGTACGCCATGTTAACCGCCCCCAAGGCTATGTAAATGTGCTTTTACATTCAAGCAATTTGATTGATCCAATTAATCATATAGTATAATCATTCATTATCCTTTTGCTTCACGATATTTTGTTTTGAACTTAAGGCATAGATCTATCTCATCCTTTATTGTTCAAAGAATATGTTTCTCGATCTCAACATATTTGATTATACAAGTACCATTAGTCTAACTAATCCACTTATTCATGCATGTAAATCAAACTATGTAATCGAGGCCCCCAGAAATATATCTTTCATCTTGAAAGGAGCAAATCCCATATTGCATGTACACGACTAACTACACAATTCATGTTATACCTAACATACCCCTTACGATTACCCGGTTAAGGGTAACGTTAGACTATATCAAAGCATAACACTCCTTGTGCATTAGATCCCAATGCACATCTCATGTATGAGGATAAAGAGTGTTTACTATTTCAAGACTCACCTTATGACGCCGATCTATGAGGTGATCCTGACCGTGGGTCTTGTCCAACGCCTTGTGCACCGACAAGTATGTGACCCTGGTTGCACCTAGTGCACTTCCAACTTGAACTATGACCAAACTTCACAATGATCTTGATTTATTACTAGTCCCCTAGTAATAATCGATCAAGGACAATTCTAAATAATATGATCATCATATTTATTTAAGGATACTTAAACATGCTAATAAAGAACACATAAATGTTTAATGTATATATTCATACCCAATATGCCATATCAGATAAAAACATAACTGTTTTAATGTTCCAGAAAATTTAAAGTTTACTAAAATTATTATTCAATATAAAAATCCTCAAGCCTATAACATGAACATCATGTTTGTTTTGAGATATAGGCTTGACTGGTAGATTTGTATGTAAGCTCTTACAACTCATAGTACCTCCGTTCAATACATATATCCCTATTACAATTCAAGTCATTATAGTCGGTTTGGAAACTAGCATCTGTGTATCCTTAAACACACATATCTCTTTCATAATCGTTGTACAGTAAGAACATATCTTTAGTTATTCTCAGATACTTCGGAATGTTCTTCACTATTATACAGTGAACATCACTTGGGTCTGACTAATATTTGCTCGTCATGTTCAGGGCATACGAGACGTCCGGTCTTAGTGCTAGACGTTTACCATCGCCTGTGTTACTGTGTATCGTGTGCAAGTGGGAGAATGTAAGTTATTATATGCCCACGACACGTGTCACACAGAGATATATTGCTGAGGAGTATGTAAACCTATAAGATCGCACACAAAGAATGCGTTTGTTTCCATCTTTAGAAACCCGGATTAAATCAAGTTGATTAAGAAAATAGTTATTCTTAAAAGATAATTATGAAAATATGTGTTAAACTGTAATTATGATAATTACAGGGTGAAAACGTAATTATGTTAATTATGGGGTATTATCTGTAATTATATATAATTATATTTAAAGTTTAAAAGATAATTATATATATATATATATATATTTGAATTTGAATATTACAAATAATTACTAAACCTTATTTAATCCTTGGTTGAATTATAGTCTAACTATAATTCTTCTGGTATAAATGGGGCGTTAGGCTAAACCGTTTTTCATACAATTGAAATAATTAGAATTAGCCTATCAGATAAATACAGAAAAGAAACATTTTATTTTCTGTAAAACACATATAGATCTAGGGTTCTTGGGCTAGCACCCAGTGGAGACGGGAAACGTGTTCGTGTGTGGACTACCAATAGAGGAAACCTACTTTGGTTTCTTGGTGCTCCATTCCAATCCCGACTGATCTACAAAAGGTACATATTCTAAACACCCTATGGTGTGGTTTTATTTTGATTAAATACATCATTGGATCCGAATGGGTTTTAAGTTTATTTAGAAAAGTTTTCTATATAATTGTTGTAACCAAATTTATTTATTTTTCCGCTGCGTTTTATTGGTTACAAATTGCATTAAAACCCAACAACAAAAATATAATTACAATCGGGGTTTTTATGTTTTACTATTGTTAACCATTAAAACTCAAATTTAATCTTCTATATGTCAGTGCATCTCTCACATTTCCGACGACAATAAAACTAATCATAATGATAGCATTGTTAAGGGTTGTAAAATGTTTTCATTACAATAGACAATAACAATATCAATGGTTGCACGAACAATCCCTTATTCAAATGAGAGATCTAGGTAAAATGGTTGATCGAGAACGTGAGAAGAAGGAAATGTTCATATGTGAATTATTGGTAAATAATTTTTTTTTATTCACGCACATATACATCTTCATAGAATTATATATTTGTACGTAAGCAAACGTTGATTTATATATTCATCTTCAAATGGATTTACCAATAAGATGAATCATTCCTTCTCATATTCTCAATTTTTTGTCTTTCTTATTTCATGAATCTCCCTGAATATGCATATGCATATACGTTGTGGCACAGTAGTAGTATACACATGTTTATTACACAACATGTAGGCAATTTCAAGACTTTTGTGCGTGTAGACATGGACGGATCTAGCTTGGTGGCATGGGTGGCATGTGCCACCGTATCTTTTCTCCGACGAAGGGTAAAAATTTCAGCTTCGTGAAAGGTGCAACCGTATCGTTTTTGAATGTGCTACCGTATTATTTTGGAAACTTCAAGAAGATAAAATCGTAACTTGTAATCAACCAAAAAACCAAAAAAAAACTTTTTGAAATCAACCAAAAAACCGAAAAAATCCCTCGAAATCGATAAAAAGATTAAAAATTCGTCGAAATTAAGCAAAAAACTTTAAGAATCCCTCGAAATGGTGGAATTAGGCCAAAAAACACATAAGACAATGTTTAACGTCGATAAAAACCGTGTTTTTTGTAATTGTTTTTTGTCTATATTATGTGGTGTCACCGTATAAAAATTTTTTAGATCCGTCCGTGCCGTGTAGACTATGGATAAAGATACTTTGGCATTGCTAGAATATGATAATGCGCATGTTTTACCAATGTTAGAAGCGCCTGTCACCCTCAAATTACTGATTCGTATTATTAACCAGGTTATGAACGTTAGTTTCGTGCCGAAAAATCATTTAGTTACATAAAAACTATAATTCTTTTCATTAAATTACAATATTGTCCTCACATCATGAAATGCAAGTTTGCAAGAATGGCACTCACATCTTTGCATCATCGTAAATCTATTTTTGGGGGGAAAAATTACTTGACAAAACTATACCAAAACAAAGGTATATAAGAGTGCAACAGAATCATCAAAACTTCTTTAAAATGTAAGATCAAAATTCAAAATCTTCAACATAAAAAATTACATTCAACTCCAACAACTTCTATATTTTAAAGGTTACAACATTTATTATTATTTAACTATTCGATAAATTTGTTGGATGAAAATAGTAATAGCGACCGACTAAGATAAATATGTGACGTTCATATCTTTGATACGTGACCAATTAAAGTCACAACGTATGATTATCTAATGACTAACATCGTTCGTTACTCTTTGACATTCATAGCATGTAGTATATAATTGATGATTACTAATGAAGAATTCTTTCATTAATACAAGGATCATAACCTTTGACCAAGAGTTATGAGCCTCATCAATATCGCATAATATTTGCTCCAAATATTAAGGACATAAAATAGAAGTTACATCAAGCATTGGTATAAATACAAAGATCAAATCAGCTCTCTTGAATGATTCAAACGCTCAATTGCTCTACAAATATTTTTGCATAGTTGAAATTCATATTTTAGTTATTATATATGCTCATATATATTACTGACATCCTGTAATAGTGACAGTAACGATAAATGCCGACGTCTGGTCTACAGTGTATCGACGATATCTTCGAGCGTCGGGGTTTTCCGCGTCACCATTTTTATTTTTCTCGAAGGTTCACCCTTTAGTTGTTGCCTCACAATTCAACCTTAATCTGTTTTTTGCATTTTTTTTGTTGTCAAACAACATTAATAAAATATTATTTCTTTCTATTAAACATTTAATTTCAAAATTTCTTATTGGTATAGTATAATAAAAAAAACATATTCCCATGGTAATCATTTTTAGAGAGTTCTCTAATGAAAATTTTTCACACCGCCTCGAAGGTTCATCCAATTGACTATTTTGATAACTGTCGGAAATCCGTCGGAAAATCTCGTCAGATGTGGCCTTTTTTTTAGTAGTGTTTTTTCTATTTTGAATAATCTTTTGGAACAAAAGAACTCCTCAAAAACCCTCAAAATCTTTATTTTATTATTTTAAATAATCTATTGAAAATATTATCTATGTTATCACTTATTTATTTAAACATATAATTAATAAAAAAAAACTATTAAGGGTGGGTAAAAACGTCATTATAGCGTGAGAATGACATCATAATAAGCCCCACAAGTTAATGGGTGGTGGTGATGGTGGCGTAGCTATCATCAAATCCATGGTTAAGGAATTATACAAAAAAAGTAGAAATTAATAAAAAAAAAGGAAGTCCTAAAAAGGTCAAATAAATAAAAGTGTGTCATGGGGACCAAACTTACCATGCGTGTGACCACCATATGATGGGCATACAAATATATATATATATGTATATATATAGTGATATATATATATATATATAAAATAAAAACAATTCTTTAAGCTTCTTGGCCAATTTGGGGAGACAATGGTAGCCCTGGAAGTGACCTCACAATGAGATGAAAAGTGCAAACTTTCTTTTACTCAAATTACAAAATTTCTACAAAATTTTGTTTGATACCCATTGGATCAAATAATTTTAATTATTTATGGGTTTTCGGTTGTTGACGATATAGATATATAAGATTTGAATTTAAGGAGTTTTATGTTACTTTCACATGATTTTCAAGAATTAAGGACTTTTATGTTACCTTCACATGATTTTCAAGAATTCCAAAGAGCCAAGTTACACTTTCTTTGAATGTTATTGAAAATGAGTCGGCGATGTTATATTCTTTTAGATGTTTTTTAAATAGTAAAATTGATGCAAGATGGGAAAACGGGATGAACAGGAATATTTGATAATCCCCTCAAAACTAAAAATTTCTTAATTCACAATACCAAAAACTTGATATCCAAAGGTGACGCGGCGTAGGTTTGCGGAAGGATCGACAAACGTCTAAACGACTAAACCCTTTAACGGTTGAGAATTATAGAACGTAAAACTCGAAATTAAGAGAGAACTCTTAAAAACAAAAGCTTTTATTAATTGGTACTTGATTGATAAACAATGAAACCTAATTATCCTATTTATAATCTAAACTAGAAAACAGATAATTACGTAAAATAAATCTAATCCTAGAAAAGATAATTACGCAAGCTAAACTAATCCTAAACAATTAATAAAGATAATTAAAATAAAAAAAGGATAATTAATAATAATAATCAACTTAAGGAATGTGGTGACCACGTGATATGAGAATTGGCAAAAGAAAACTTGTTAGCCATCCAACAGTGTTGTACGCGGGGTTTCATGCGACCCAAGTCGCATCGAACCCGCATTTGGTTCTGTTTGCCTCTTTTTTATGCCAAATCCGGAGTCTCTTGCGAGCTCGTTTTTTCTTTCGATCCCGTTTTCCTCTTTTCCAATTACTTTCGAGATTCTTATTAACTCCCGAATTCTCCCTGTATCAGTCACCCTTACTTGAAAAGAACTCGTCCTCGAGTTTCTTTGAAAAACATCATTTGATTTTTGATGCAATGTTGAATCATAGAATATTCTTGTCTTCAACATATTTGGCTCCATAACTCGATCTTCAAAAATCGAAAAGGTTTCAAGTTCCAAAGGATATTGTCCTATCGGCTCCATACAAGCGATACCTTATCAAACTCGAAGGGGTAAGAAGCGACAAGATTTTTAGTAGGAGTTGTTTCAATTTGATTCGGAACCTTAGAGGTTGGAATAATGGAAACATTATAATCGGGCTCAACCTTCTTGACTTCTTCTGACAACAGTTCCATTGGTTTGGGAATGTCTTCAATTATCTCGCCTTTGGTTTCTTTGACTGCTAATCCGAAATCTGTTGCCGACTCTTCGGGATCGGTATAGATCTCGGGTTGTGATTTTGTTTCAACAAAAACGAATTTATCTTCAACCTTGTCCGACAATACTTCATCTTTTTCGGGTGGCTTCTTCGGAACAAGTGGTTGTTTGACGAGAGAATAAACGGAATACATAATAGAGTCGTTGTTGTTGTCAGGTTTGGGATATAGTTTGTTAAGGATCCGTTCATAATCCTCCGATAAGAATCGTTTCATCATAAGCTGCTTCATTCTCCTCCAAGATCGAACTGGTCTCTTTGATTGTCGTTGTCTTTGCACAATCAATTTATCCCACCAAATAGTGGCAACACTCTTTAGACGGAAAGCAACCAACTTTACCTGTATGTCTTTGGGAACATCCATAATGTCAAATAATCGATCGACTTTGCCAATCTAAGAATTCTTCTACACCTCTAGTTCCATAGAAAGACGGGATGTCCACTTTTCTTCGGTTATTGTGGTCGTTTCTTTTGAAGTTCACTGGTTCTTCTTCCTTATCTTCTTTGGATTCGAAACTTGAAAAATTAACCCGATTACGGTGGCCATTACACGGCGCCATAGCCGATCCTTCAAACCTGTCTCTTCTCCGACGATTGTCGTTTATGATGTTGGGTTGAAGCCTGTTAACAGCCGCTGTCAGATTACTAAGTGATGTGGATAAGGCCACATTCATCTCTACTAGACCCGCTTTGGTAGTCGGCTGTCGATCCGCAATTGTTAGTGAAAAGACAGGCGAATCTTGCTCTGATACCAACTAACGCAGCGTAGGTTTGCGGAAGGATCGACAAGCGTCTAAACCCTTTAACGGTTGAGAATTACGGAACGTAAAACTCGAAATTAAGAGAGAACTCTTAAAAACAAAAGCTTTTATTAATTGATACTAGATTGATAAACAATGAAACCTAACTATCCTATTTATAATCTAAACTAGAAAAAAGATAATTACGTAAAAAAAAATCTAATCCTAGAAAAGATAATTACGCAAACTAAACTAATCCTAAACAATTAATAAAGATAATTAAAATAAAAAAGAAAGGATAATTAATAATAATAATCAACTAAGGAATGGTGGTGGCCACGTGATATGAGAATTGGCAAAAGGAAACTTGTTAGCCATCCAACAGTGTTGTACGAGGGTTTCATGCGACCCAAGTCGCATCGAACCCGCATTCGGTTCTGTTTGCCTCTTTTTTTATGCCAAATTCCGAGTCTCTTACGAGCTCGTTTTTTCTTTCGATCCCGTTTTCCTCTTTTCCAATTACTTTCGAGAATTCTTATTAACTCCCGAATTCTCTCTGTATCACAAAGTTACAAGATGTTATTTTTATAGGATTAAAATGGTTGAAAGTACGAAATAACAATTCATTTCATGAATTTGTTTATTATAATATTGTATTTTCATTTTTCATTATTACAACAATGTACTTTCAAATTAGTTTTTAGGGAAATTAATTAAAATACCCGTATTTCGATCCCGTATTACCAATATGCCCCAAATCTTTCTCATTTTGCCGAAATACCCCTTTTTTCCGGGATCCGTGGCCGGGATGCTTACCAATCCCGGGGTTACATTCAAAGACGACGTGAATAGTGAAATACCGGCGTTAGGCCGGGATGAATAGTTCAATCCCGGCGTTAGTCCGGGATATGGGCCGGGATGGGGGCCGGGATGGGAGCCGGGATATGGGCCGGGATGGGGCCCGGGATGGGAGCCGTTTAGGGTTAGGGTTTGAGAAAAAGAGGGTTCCTTTGGTCTTATGATTTCATGTGATTTCAATAATTCATACAATAATTATATTTGGGTCTACTGTTTACGTTGACTTAGTTTACTGTTTTTTCCACTTTGTCATTCAATAATTCATCTTCGGCTATAAATTTTGCGTTTAAAGATCAGTATAATACAAGGCATTCATCAGATCCATTGCATTTTTCTTTCTTTCTCTCAACTTTCATTGTTTGAATTGCTTCATTTTTCATACAATTGGAAAGATGAGTTCACCTGTTGTAAAAGCTAAGCTCTATTTATGTTTCGATGGTCAGTGGGTTCAAAACAACAATGAGTGGGATTATATTGGGTACACAAAGCGTGGTGTACAGATACCAGTAATCTATACATATAAGAGGTTTCTTCATTACGCCATGGGAAAATGTGGAATCGAAGATTCTGGTACTTGCAAGTTGGTGTTCAAACGTGAAGATCGCTCACTAGTGGAGCTAAACAGCGATGAACTAATCCTTGGTTTTATGCAAATTGCAGCCGATTCAGAAACACCTCCAAAAGTCTTTGTGTATGAGGCAACATTGATGTGCGACGAAGGTGATGACGAAGATGATGCCGAAGGTGATGACGAAATCCATCTCGGTGGTAGTCAACAGGAGCCTGATTCTCAATTTCAGGCATCCTACGACACCACACTTTATTCTGATCATTCATATCGTCCTTACGACTCTTATCCCGATGTTGTTCCGGAGACACAACTAGAAGAAGAACAACAAGCAGAGGAAGAGGAAGAAGAAGAAGAAGATGAAGAAAGACGGTTTGCTGGAGTTGCTCATGACGAAACCCATGTTTTCACAACGGGTATATCTGATCTGGACAGATCAAATACCGATACCGATGAGGACGAAGAAGAAGAAACATATACCCCTAGCAATAAATCACTTGGTGAGTATAACGATTATTTTGATATGCCTCTTTCCCTTTCAAACCCGGAGACCAATTTACCACCCTACCAACCCGTACTTTACAATCGCGGTACAAGCATACATGAAGGACAACTATTTGATACTAAGGAGAAAATGGCCATACAACTCGGAATTAAGTTCTTGGAAGAGGGTTTTGTGTTTAGAACAGATAAATCCGACAATAGCAGATACGTGGCTGTCTGTGAGCAAGAAAATTGTAAGTGGCGTATGTCTGCGAAGTCCGTGGGCCCAAAAGGAGGGATGTTTGTCGTTAGGAAACTGAACGACGTGCACACTTGTTCCAGGACGCAACTGAATTCCAGACACCGACAGGCCAACAGAAGGACTTTGGGCCACATTTTGAAAGGGAAGTTTATTGACGCTAGCAGGTCATTTCGGCCGAATGACATCGTCGACGATATCAACCAGCAGTACGGGCTCAATATTGGTTACCACCAAGAATGGCGTGCGCGATGCAAGGCCCTGCTAATGGTGAGAGGCACTCCCGAGGAGTCGTACGAATGACTTCCTATGTACTTATATAATTTGGAGTTGAAGAATCCGGGTACACACACCAGAATAAAGACGGATTCGCACGGACGTTTTGAGTTTTGTTTCGCTGCTCTTGGATGTGCGGTACGTATATCAACACGCCATATCTTTACATATTATAAATTATAACATTTACAAAGTTGCTCCACGTATATGTACAATAATTGTACGTTATTTGCAGATCCGCACGTTTTTGGCAAACCTGCGTCCTGTCATCGTAATAGACGCTGCCCATTTAAAGGGACCTTACCTAGGTATGATGTTCTTGGCGGTTGCCATGGACGGAAATAAGAACATCGTGCCCTTGGCTTTCGGAGTAGGCAAGTCCGAGACGGGGGAGGAGTGGGGTTGGTTTATGTCCAGGTTGAGAGAATGTATCGGAGTCCCAGAAGGGCTGGTGTTTATGTCTGACAGGTCTCCTTCAATAAGTGCCGCAATTCCTGCCGTGTACCCATCGACCCCTCATGCCCTATGTTGTCGACATTTGGAGATAAACGTGAAAAGCGCGGACAGGCGTATTACTAAAAACCGCCCGACCTACTGGAAGGCATGCAAAGCATATACGGTTACGGAGTTTGACCGGTACATGGATGCACTACGATATGAAGTAGATCGTGGAGCACAAGTTATGGATAATGCTGGGAAGGAGAGGTGGTCAAGGGCCTATTTTCCTGCACATCGATATAACATAATGACCTCTAATAGTGCAGAGTCGGTGAATGCACTGTACCGTTTTGCTCGTAGGTTACCGATTGTCGGGCTTATGGAGTACGTCCGATCTTTTCAACAAGAGTGGTACCTACTTCGACGACAAAAGGGAGGTTGATAAACTTTGAAATCTTGAACTTATATGTTATTTTCTCTTCTTGTGTTATTTATAATTCGTACCATAGTTAACACACACATGTTTGTAGGTGAAATGCGTAATCATCTCACTCCAATGGCGGAGGCAAAGATTCTCAAAAGGGCGGGAAAGTCTGCGCAATGGAGGGTAAGAGGGATTGGATATGATAAGTTCGATGTTCGGGATACCCGTGGACACGCGATTGTCGATATGCTCAACCGTGTTTGTGAATGTAAACAATGGCAATATTCTGGGTTACCATGTGGTCATGCCATCACAGCTGCAAGGTCTATGAACCGTAGAGATTGCAGCGATCTAGCTCTAGGTTACTTCACGTCCCATACTTACCGGTCAACATATCATGAAGTAATCAATCCAGTTGGACCCCCTCAATCATGGGTTTTGCCACACGTCCCCCTTCCGCTATGCTATCCACCGTTAATAACAAAGAGACGTGCGGGGAGGCCAAGAAAGAACGATCGACGTCCATCCCGGGGTGAGGATCCGATACAAAGAACTTGTCAAAGGTGTGGAGCAGTAGGACATACTCGTGGTGAATGTCCAACTCTTGCCCCTTCAACCGTGTCTAGGAGTAGAGCTTCAAGTAGCCAAAGATTTCGCTCTTAGGGGCCATCGAACCTAGAACCACATGGAACCCTAAGGCATGATAGCATTGACCTTAACATTGACTTCCCTTGATTGTAACGACCTCATCTTGTATGCGAAGTGATATGATATTTATGTTCATTGTGAAAAACATCATATATCTTTTTCTTATTCATTGTCTTTCCTCTACATATATTTATGTGAATTTTTAAATTTATTCATTTTTAAAATTTTGAAATTTGAAGATATTAAAGAATGGTAGGAGACCACAGACAAGGTTGTTTAAAATTTTTCTTCATTATTAAATGTATGAAACCAAAAGAAGATCCACACGTAGACCCTAGAAAGTGACAAGCCACAATACCAACCACAATTTACTTCAACATTAATTCATCAATTAATCAAGATTTTAATTTCTAATTAACAATCGAATAACTTTTCAAATTCCCATTCATTATGAATTCATCCAAACGTCCCAAAAACATCTCAATAATGTGACCTAATCACTTTGTTTCATGTCGTTGTTTCAAAGTCTTTTTAGATGTGATATGTGACGAGACGTCTTATTTATGGAGTTATTATGAAAATGATCTCTGCGTTTTCGAAACCTATCAGTTTCTAAGTTTCGAAACCTATCAGTTTCTAAGAAAACAATATTAATATATATAAACATTGTATTACATACATAAAAGAACAGCAAAAACAATCTACTCGGTTAACCGAAAAGACAACGCATATAAGGTCTCCGCCATGTAACGTCGCCATTCCTTGGCCACAGATTCAGTTGCATCTGGTGCAACTGCTGGATGCATTTCTTCAACAAACTTGGATAAAGTACGACACACCCAGACACCGCAATCCCCAAACGCCCCTGCCTGTTGTGGTGCATCATTTTCATACTGATGCTTTAATTTCTTGCTGGCATTTATACGACGCGGTGTGTCGCGGATCTTCTTTAACAACTTTGGCAATTGTTTTTTGAAGATCTTAAGGCGTTCTTCCAAGGGACTGGTGTACCTGGACGCTCGTAAACTGTCATATATAACCATCGTCATTTCGTTAAGGAACAGAACTCCAAGCACCCAATGTTTGTCCATAATGCAGATTGGGATGTATACCTGAGATTTTACAGTAACACACAAATAGTTAGTAACAAACAAGTTAAACAAAAATTATGTAGAGGGGCCGGTGTGGTCTTTCTTGGAGGGGCCGGTGTGGTCGAAGGTTGTTGGGTATATGGGGAACGTAAGTTTGGGCCTGCTACAATGTCTCGTCTCCCCCTCCCAAGTGTTACCACATCCAACTGGTCAAGCATGGGAGCATCATCCTCGAAGTGGCACTCAACGATATCACTACCCATAGGAGAGCGGAGTCGCACCTGGGTGGTGTCAACCGCCGACCCCATCGAACCCGGGATGGAAGGTCCCAAAAAATCATCCACCATATTGCTAAGGAATGACCTACCCTGATCGAGGTGTGCTGGCGGTGTCACGTACGGCGGCCCTGACACATTGTCGCTCGTCATCATTTGGGGTATGTAACAATCGGCTTGCGTGTGTCCGTAACCAGCCGACGTGTTTCCCCACCCACCCGACGTCTGTCCGTGCCCAGCCGACGTGTGTCCCCACCCACCCGACGTCTGTCCGTGCCCAGCCGACGTGTGTCCCCACCCACCCGACGTCTGTCCCCACCCACCCGACGTCTGTTCGTACGCAGCCGACGTGTGTCCGTACCCAGGGGACGTGTAGGTCGGCGGCGAGCTCGTTGCCAACTAATACAAGTATTAAGCGTCATATCAATATACAAACCAATATACAAGTATGGAACGTAATATCCTCAAATTAAGTTAAACACTAACCTGAGTGTGGCGAAGGTGTGCGGTGAAGGCCTCGAGTTCTCTTAGGCGTGTCTCGACGAACCCGTGGACGTAATCGTGCAGCGCATTGTAGCGTACCCACCTGTATTGGTATGGGTCGGGAGGCGGCGCTCCATGATGGGAGGAGCTAGGGGGAGCCTGATATCCCGTGCCATCATCATCATCTTTACCATCTTCATAATCATCGTCATCATCGTCCTCATCGTCCTCATCGTGGTCATCGTGATCAGTATCTCTTCGTCGGGACCTCTTCGTCGGTCGCCTGGCCTCCTCTCTTTCCAAATAGGCGACGCTGGATAGATACCAACGACTCTGTTGTTCGGCAGCCGTAGGAGTGAGGCGCTCGAGAGCCGGATGCCTCACCTAAATATATTGTAAAACATATAAGATTTAATATGCAGGACTAAGTTAAACAATTAATTGTTTACTTACTAAAATTAGAAATATAGTAATAGAGCGTACGTCCGAAACTGAGTTGAAGATTGCAACGCATGCAGCCTTATTCAGTACAATGTTCCGGTCCCAACGTGTTCCCCTAATGGCCCTGTCGGTGCGACTGGTGAAATGGTGACGGCAGACAGGAAACATCTCCAAGATCCAAACCTGAAATTACACAACATAGAGAAGCAAGTAAAAAAAAAACGAAAGATGCCATAATATTTATGTTATAATACTTATCTAACCTTCAGAGCGTGTGCGAACCCATTCAACGTACTCTTGTTGATGTTCTTGTTCTTTTCTAAATGACGTCTGGCGGTGGCGTGGTGTAAAGACCTGTATGTGTGGCTCCAGATGTGGCTACCCCACGGGTAGTTGTCGAATGTCACAAGGTCATCGACGACCCTAATGACAGTGTCGGTAACCACCTGACTCAGCTCACGACCCATGAACATGATTTCCAACATCACTACCAAGCAAACACGCACAACATCCTCATCAGATAGCTCCTGCATGCCTCCTCTCATCGTCTGGACGATGGTTTTCATCTTCAAATTAGCGGGGGCGTGATTAGGCCAAAGCCTCCTGACGAAGGACCC
Organism: Arctium minus; assembly: GCA_954870635.1. Classification (NCBI taxonomy): domain Eukaryota; kingdom Viridiplantae; phylum Streptophyta; class Magnoliopsida; order Asterales; family Asteraceae; genus Arctium; species Arctium minus. The sequence goes on from OX941082.1 coordinate 11,762,838, forward strand.
TTCCGATATGACAGGAAGGTCGGGTGTTTGTCCGAAAAGGAGTCCTGTTATAAGACAGAACTCAAGACGACCAAAGCGCATGTGGTTCCCACGCACATCGAAATACATTTCCTCCTCATCGGCATTCATTACGTCAACCTCGAACTGTAAAAACATGTACACTAGGAGGGGGTCCTGCGCAGTATTGGTAAGCTCCAGCCATGGACCAAACGGTGTCCGTCCGAATATTTGATGTAAGTTTTGTGCCCGTTCTGGTGGACACGCTGCAAAAATATCTCTAATTTCCTAGGCGAACCCAAGGCGTGTTTTGAAAGACAGATCGACGTAATGAAAATCCTCCTACATAGTAACGAATAAAAGACAACGACTTTTGGTTCTAGTTAATATTTCTGTTTTTTTGCAAAGTTAAGGAGACCTACGTTTTGTTGATTTCGTCTATTTATTAAGTTTAGAAAATAAACCACTCAATCTATTGGACTTCCAGGTAGTAGGGGAATCACATAGATTGCTTAAATCCCTACAAACCTTAGGGTTATTTACACCCGTTTGACAAAATCCAAATCGATATGTTGCGATTAAAAGGTTTATGATTATAGTTATTTAAAAAAAACACAACACTTGGAGATGAACGCAATCTCTCTAAAATTAAAGCAACACTCTAAAATTAACGCAACACTCTAAAATTAAAGCAACACTCTAAAATTAACGCAACACTCTAAAATTAACGCAATCTCTAAAATATTTAAAATTAACGCAACACTCTAAAATTAAAGCAACACTCTAAAATTAACGCAACACTCTAAAATTAAAGCAACACTCTAAAATTAACGCAACACTCTAAAATATTTAAAATTAACGCAACACTCTAAAATTAAAGCAACACTCTAAAATTAACGCAACACTCTAAAATTAACGCAATCTCTAAAATATTTAAAATTAACGCAACACTCTAAAATTAAAGCAACACTCTAAAATTAACGCAACACTCTAAAATATTTAAAATTAACGCAACACTCTAAAATTAAAGCAACGCTCTAAAATTAATGCAACACTCTAAAATTAACGCAATCTCTCTAAAATTAACACAATCTCTAAAATATTTAAAATTAACGCAACACTCTAAAATTAAAGCAACACTCTAAAATTAACGCAACACTCTAAAATTAACGCAATCTCTAAAATATTTAAAATTAACGCAGCACTCTAAAATTAAAACAACACTCTAAAATTAACGCAACACTCTAAAATTAAAGCAACACTCTAAAATTAACGCAAAATATTTAAAATTAAAGCAACGCTCTAAAATTAACGCAATCTCTCTAAAATTAACGCAACACTCTAAAATTAACGCAACCTCTAAAATTAACACAACACTTTAAAATTAACGCAACCTCTAAAATTAACGAAACACTCTAAAATTAACGCAATCTCTAAAATTATCGCAACCTCTAAAATTAACGTAACACTCTAAAATTAACGAAACACTCTAAAATTAACGCAATCTCTAAAATTATCGCAAAATTAACGCAACACTCTAAAAAACACGAAATACTCTAGCATATTAACAACATAAACATAACACATAATCTCTAAAATAAACGCATAATCAAACACATAGTCTAAATAACATACAACAAATATTTTATAAAATATAAAACTACAATGGGGTTAAAAGAAAACTTACCAAAGTAAGTAGACGAGACATATTGAATATTGCTAAAACTCCAATAACTCGAGTCGAAATCCGAGCGTGATATACACGAGATAGAAGAGAGAGTTAGAAGTAGAAGAGAGGAAGTGGTTGTGTGGGGTGGGGTTTGAATTGGGACCATTTGATTTTATAATAGAGGGGAACACTTCTTGCCCTAATTTAATTAAATCCCAACCGTCGATGCCTCTAAGATCAACACATCGCTTCATCCCGGCCCCCAATCCCGGGAAATTACTGTTCATCCCGGACTAATGCCGGGATTCCCTTATTCATCCTGGCTTAACGCCGGCAAAAACACTATTCATGCCGCCGATGATGCTAACCCCGGGATGGGTGTCAATCCCGGCCACGATCCCGGCCAAAAGGGGTATTTCGGTCACTATTCATGCCGCCGATGAAGGTAACCCCGGGATGGGTGTCAATCCCGGCCACGATCCCGGAAAAAAGGGGTATTTCGGCAAAATGAGAGAGATTTGGGGTATTTCGGTAATACGGGATCGAAATACGGGTATTTTAATTAATTTCCCTAGTTTTTATTGGTGTATTATACTTTGAAAAATCTATTCGTTATGGCAATTGGTAACCTTTTAATTTGAATTTGTATGACATGACACAAGTTAGAAGGTTGTTATGTCATGTCATTGTTCACTGAGATATCTATGTGTAACATATTGCTAATGTGGCATGTCTATGTGTTGGGTTTGATCCGTTGACACCCACTTTTTCAGGGTGTTACTCACATCATAAACATTTAATACACCATAATATGATCTGATTCTTACGATCAAAAGCTTACATTGTGTAAGGAATAACTTAACATTAAGCATTTTTGGTCCCTTTTTAAGCATAGGTGCAAGGAGAACTTCAACATTTGGGCTAATTTTTCCAATTCTTAGATCATTTCCTTTCGAACTTCATAGGATATCTGGTACTGAGATACATACATATATTTTATAGTAAAAAAATAGTCAGTCAAAAGCGTTGTGAGCTCATGAATTATTATAACATCCACATAATAATTGTAAAACATCATTTGCAATAATATAAATATGATGTAAAAACATTGCATATCAAAAATGCATTTTCAAATGCATCATGTAGATCCATTTGAAAGTGATTATAAATCACCATTACGTTTCAAATGCATGAACAAATCATCTACACTGAACCCTATTCATCATGGTTTCATGCCCTTTAATTTTGACCTGACATCCCAAGCAACAAATGATTTCTTACATATCATTTAAAATGTTCATGCAACATCTTTCATAGCATTTCATCACATATATCATAGATATATTACATAAAGCATGAATACAAATTGCATGAACATCGGAATATCCTTATATTATCAGTATTCCTTAATCCTTATTAAAGAACCGATCATCAATATTTTTCTACTTACTTTATAACCTATATTTATTAGTCCAAGTTCCAATTTGTCTAATACATATGTCATTCTTTAAAGTCGGAATATCGTTTTGTTTTTCTTTGAAAGGCTAATAACACTTGATGATAGATATATTTAACCACTACATATTCACGATAATTTACATTGTATTATTTATTAATACAATATTTAACCTATTTATTTACTGGTAATTTTAGAGTATTATTAACCTTTCAATAACCCATTCCTATTAAATAAGTCGGTCTTTATCTCGTGATTTACATAAACACTAAATGCTAAAATAAATGTTCCGTAATCCTATAGCAACATTTTATACCAAAAATATAAAACATTAAATAATTGTCATTTTATCAAAAAAAAAAAACTGGTCTAATTTTACAACCAAATAAATTGGAATAAATATGACTATTTGGTAAGATAATGCCAATGAATTTATTAGCCTCTCAGTACACGTAAAATAGTTGAGCCCAAAACAATTCGGCCCAAAAAAATAAATTAGAATAACAGCCCTTAAAGATTTTCGGCCCAAAAGAAAGCAAACTAGGTCCAGCAAGTGATAAGGCATGTGGATATTCTGATCCGACCCATGACCCTACTTTTGACAAGGTTTACTTAAATCAATGTTCAAGTTTAAAGATCCTACAATAAGTGAAAGTAAACGCTACCATAATCCTAGGAATATAGAAACAATCTAAACTCAATAAATAATTTGGAGATTAAGGGGTAATACATTTATCGGGTAAGCGTTTATCGGCAATCATTACCACATTCACTTATCTTATTAGGTAACATAATCGGCTATTTAAATGAATTGTTGATAAGCGACTTTTATCCTTTAAGCGCTTACCGGATAAGAGTCTTTTCTCTCACTTATCGATTAAGATTATCTATCCTTGTTATGGCTTTTACCAGGCAAGATTTTCGAGTATTGCATGCTCATTCGGTAAAGTAACACCCAATGAGTACTTACTCGGGTCTGGTAAACGATTCTTAAATAATGATTTTACCCCAATCAAGAGCTTGAACAACCGACCTCGGTTCGTCCTTTTCACGCACTAATTCTTCCCTCATTTATTTGTGAACTAAATTTCGGTTGTTCAATCGGATTGGATAGAACACCTTTAATATAGAAGGAATTTGAGAGTATCACTTAGGGATATGATATTAAATGAGTTTTTAGTTAAATATATGATCTCCTAGCCTGATAAAAAATGAGTATATTATATGTTTCGTCCCTGTAGTTTGATGTTTTTAACGACCCTTGTTATTTTTTCGAAAATTCAATGGATCATGTCCATATGATTGTTCTTTTACAATGGCTTGAGTCCCTGAGACCAACGTCGTTAGTGTTTGGTCGTTAGGATGAGGGGAATTGCATCATTTTATATTTTTGTAGATTTTCTTATCTTTATCTCTCCCTTTTTCCAATTTTTTGCTCCATCGGTTGTCATCAGAAGAGGTTCAAGAGCTTAATCGGTCTCAATTAAATTACCTTTGCATAGATATAGTAACTGAAAGCACAATCGCTAAAACCACCACTTTCGATGATATTTTGTCACTGATTGCTAAGACTTGCAATGGTTTTTATAATTCTTGCATTATGACCACTTTTCAAAGTTTGATCATAAAGACTAAATGGACACATTTCAAGACAAGGACCAAATAGACATCATTCCATTTCTCATTAGTTCTAGGTATGAGGAATGCATATTTGCAATTGGTTGTTCGACCAATTCTTTGAACTTTTTTAAACTACATATTGATGCTCTGCATAAAGTTTTTTCTGGGTTTTTTTTTCCTATTGTTAATCTTGCAAGCTTTATGGATTGTTTTTCAGTTTTGTTGTTGATTTGGTAAAGGGGAATAGAAAATGATGTCCGTACCGACAATGCTTTTAGAAGAAACGGTACTGGGATTTGAGGTTCCAAATATGTATGAAGTTGTTACTGTAAGATGTTTAATGTTGTATTTGGCTATTGTACTTCAAGTTATTTTTATAACCTTTGACTCTATTGTCTACATAAATTTGAACTTAATTCTTATCTGAACAAAATTAACCCAAATGACATGCTACTTTGTCTTATGAATTTATAAAGGATGAAGTTTTTATATTACAATATGTGGCAGTTAGTTATGAAATTGCAAGAAATGTAAGAAAATGCAAAAGTTTAAAACCACAATGCTTGTGCTGGCTACTTTTGAATGTACAATCACAGGCTAATTAAAAATTGCTATTTTTTAATAAGTGAATGAGTAGTCTCACTTTGATGTACTTTGGTGTTTCATTGCTAAATGTTCGATCACATTAAGGGTGTTTGTGGTCAGGTTTGGACGATGTAACCCCTCAGAACACAAACCAAACCGTAAGTGGTGGTTTATTAAATTTTCAAACCAAGTGGTTTGACATCAAATGCCCATACCGGTCAAACCGGACCGCGGTTTAGGCGGTTTGGGCCTTTTATGGGTTATAAAGTTTAAACTTAAAAAATCATATACAATTTCGAGAGCGTAAATGGTGGGATTTTGTCGGGAAAATATTATCAAAAGTCCCTTAGAGTATTGAGAGCGTTTCGTATCGAAAAAAGTCAAAATTTGAGTTTTGGGGTATCTAGGCGAAAGTGACAGCAAGAGTGCCATATGGCACAATCGCAGGTCACTCTCGTGAAAGTTGTATGCTCGCGGTACAGCTCGGGCGGAAGTGCTAGCGAAAGTGCCATATGGCACAATCACCTGACACTCTCGCATTCGGAAGTGCATAAATTCACTATGCAATGAATGAATTTTGGGTTGTATCACTTTATGATAAATGTTTTATATTGGGGTATTCATCTTTAAAAATACATGTTATTGGAAAACGAGTCGTTCCCATATTTGAGGTAAATCATTTTCGAAAGATTTATGATTTAAATTACATTCTTCCCCTTTTTACAATATATTTATTCATGTTGAAAACTTTTGAACTCACTATGCGTTAGCCTAACCTTTTATTTGTCGGCATGTGCATCAGGTCCTTGTTGGGGGAAGTAACTAGCGACACCGTAAAGAGTGGAGTGCTAATTAGATGCGCGTGAAGGATTTAGATGTTGAAGATGTCTTTCGCTTGCGGAGATAGCGACTAGTATGGGGTTTTAGTAACACCCGACCTTGGCTTAGTCTCGATGTAAGACTTGGTTACCAAACGTTGATGTTAAATCCAGTTTTGTTATTTGAAGCTAATTTAAGTATTGAGCTATAGAAAGAGAATTACTCTTCATGTGATGTATTATTGAAAGTTTTAATTTAGTCGTTTTTTCCAGTTTTGAGGGTGTTACAGTGAGTCAACCGATGTTAGTGAATAGTAGTCATTTAGGGTTTTCAAGTTTTAAATGTCAAAAATCAAAATAGATTTTATAATTGGGTTGGATTTAAGATAACATTGGGCTTAGCCAAATATATTTAAGATAATATTGGGCTGGATAATGGATATAAATACATATAAAACATATATGTATTTGGCGGTCGGTTTGGTCCAAACCGCCAAAAAAAACCTCCATACCATAGACCGGACCGGACCGCTAGATTTGGCATTTTTCAGACTAGACCGGACTGTCAGACCACTCAAACCACCAAAAACGGTTGGTTCGACCAGTTTGAGCGGTCCAACGATTTTTTTTTGAACACCCTAGATCACATATTGTGGCGTTTTGGGTTTAATGGTATGCAAACTCCTGTCAAGGTTTTTCACTCTTTCTAGAATCTATTTTAAAATTTAAGCGATCTTTTTGTTGTTTTTACGCATCAACATCTTGTTCGGATTACTCTCTATTGGGGTTAACTGGGTCTACTACTTTGTTGTTGTTACAAACACCATTAGCACAGACATTGGTTCTGCAAGCATTTGATGACCTTACTCTGGTTGTATGTAATTTCTTGGATAAGCAGTACTGATTCAACGATGTTCTCATTTGTATCTTCACGTCTTCTATTATAATTGGATTTTTTTTCCGGAGATTTGCTTTTAAGCAAATTCAATTTAGATTTATGAAGAAGCAACATGTGGATTAGACATGATAGGATTGCTTTTTTGAAATTTTAATTATGTAAGAGATATGAGTCTTGAAATATAATCTATAAGCATGTATAGCCTCTTAAACGTTTTTGAATTTTGTACTGAAATTAGACCCGACAAATACTGACACAACACGCTAACTCAACACGAAATAAACGGGTTTGGGTAATACATTTCAACCCGTTTAAGTAACGGGTTGACACGACACGACACGAAAATTAAATAGGTAAGGTTAGGGTCAGAAAATTCAACTCGAAAATGACCCGCATAACCCGTTTATATATATATATATATAAAGTTTTCTTTTTAATGTTTTGAATTTTTAATGTTTTATATTTGGTTAGAACTTATAAGTTTGAACTATAAAATTTGGATTTTTAATGCTTTCATTTGAATTTTGGATTTGTACTTTTTATGATTTTTTTATTTTAATTTTTAGTTTATAAATGTTAAACGGGTTAGGCGGGTCGGGTTAGGGTTGAGATTGACCCGTTTATTAAATGGGTCCGGGTTAAGGTTAGACACTCTCAACTGTTTAACTTTGAACCCGACACGACACGACACGTTTGTCAAGTCTACATTTGAGGAGGTATTTCAGAGCTGACTTAGCAACTGAGGCTCGTAAATTCAAATCTATCTCCCGTGAGATTCGAACTTGAACGCGTTGTGTATTTGAGCAAAGTTGTTTCGCCTTTTTTGCCAACTAATTGTTGGAACATTTAGTAAAAATATGTGTTTTTACTAACTTTGGACACATTTAAATACATATATATGTATTATATCTAATCAAATCTTAGTGGGTTTGTGTTCTCCTATATGAGATATTCGAAACGATATATCATGTGTCCAAAACGAAATGTTTACCGGTAAATTCAACACTATCAGTTACTTACCGGGTAAAATTTTAGTCCAGTTAAACGATATCGTATGCTACGATTTTTCCAATAAGCGCTAATTGTGGTAGGAATTTTCGTCATCACTTACCGGAGTAAGACTCTTGGTACTTACCTTAGATCTTACCGAGTAAGATTTTTGGTTCTTGTTATATTCATTTAGTAATGTAATATGACTTAGTAAGTGCTTACCCGGATAAGGGTGGTAAACGACCCTTTAGTCTATTAAAAAAATGCTCTCTACACTATTTTTTATACAAATTAATATTACTATATATATATATATATAGAGAGAGAGAGAGAGGGGTAAGTTATAATGCAATCCTGTACATGATGTACCTCATGTAACCCCTCTTTCTATCGCTCATTTTAATTTCAGCCTTTTTCCTTTTTTTTAATTACAAAAATGAAATTAAAATATTAAGTCATTGATGCATTGATTTTTCAAAAATAAAAAATAAGAGTAAATTACACCGTTGGTCCTGTGGTTAGCTCAGAATTTGGATATGATCCTTATTTCAAAATAGAGTAAACTACAAATTTCGTCCCTAAGGTTTACAAAAAACTATGAAAGTGGTCCTTGAACTTCAAAATAGAGTAAACTACAAATGGCCATGTGATGACACATGGCCATTTTAGGCAGTTGACTAACAGTAAGTCAAAATGTCAAATATTTCCCTCAACCTGTCTCTAAGGTCAATTCATGCACCTTACAAAGGAAGTAATTAATATCAAGGTTCAAAATAGCGTGAGGCGTGGCGTGGCGTGGCGGCGAGGTCATGCCTCAAGCCTTACGAGATATGGCGAGGACGCGGCGTTTTTCAAGGCGTGAACTAAGGCGGCAAATTAATAATATTATTAATTTATTGTATGTGTATAAATATATGTTTTCTTTTTTTATTCAATGAATACAATTATATCCAATAATTTAAATTCATATATATATATATGTATATATATGTGTATATATATATATATATATGTATTGATATCATATAAAGTCTAAATAATTTCTAAAAAGTCTAGAAAATAACAGGTGAATTCAATTCTAATTTCTAAAAGGTCTAAATAAAGTCTAACTTAATTTAAGTTTTAAGTTTTAACTTTTCATCCCTTAAGCTTTTATTTTTACCTTTAACCAATTTAAATTTTAAAACTTAAAAAAGTTACAAATTGTAAAAAAAAAAAAATAGCGACGCCTTACAAAAAACGGACATCATGGCGCGATATGGCGCGCCTTGAGCCGCCATGGCGTGAGCCACGCCTTAACAAAACGTTATGGCTCATATCGTAACGGCGGAGACGCGTCTCACGCCATATCGCGCCTTTTTGAACCCTGATTAATATAGGTCTCAAGCTAAAAAACATGACTTGATTTATATAATTTTAAGGAACGAAATCAGCACTGTGGAATGACAATGATCACAATTTTTTACCCTTCAAGAGTGCTATCTCTTGGAACTTATTTTACTTCAAAACGACTCATGAACATAGAAGCTTGACAAGAGTTAGGGTTCCAGCTCCCTTTGCTTGAAGAAAAAAAAATATTACACAATGTTCATTAAGACCATCGTTATTGGCATGATACATGTTGCATCATCAACATGTCAACATTCAATCGCCCCAAGGTGCAGTTGTCTGTTGCTCTTTTGAATCAACTAATTTATAATATTATTACAGTAGTCCTTTTATTTGAGAAGTTCTATAATTATTGTTACTAACCTGTTGGCCCCGATGTGTGCCATCATCTATGCTGGGAGTTGTTGTCAACTCAACCTCATACTCGGCAGGATTCTCCTCCCTTCCCTATAATAATTACATAGATGGAGACAAATCAGTTTACCTAAGCCCCAAGATTTGTTGAAAACTGGAGGGTGTGAAGAAAGTCAACTCACATTAAACTTCAAGAATGTTGTTCTTCCCCTAATCCATTACGTTCATGTAGAAATCGTCCTTTAGATACGGAGCATCGAGTATTCTGCTCTCTTTCTGAAGAGACGAACAACAAAATCGGTGTTAAAACATAACAGAGAAAGATCTCAAAAGCAAATTCCATAAAAAAAATACCTTGGGGAATTTTCTTTGCTGGCTTGGGCTGTTGTTACGGTTAAATAATTCTTCATCACTGTTACGAAGTTCATCGATATATCGGATCGATTTTCTACTCGATTTCGGGCTTCCTCTAAAAACAAGCATTCTGAAGGGTCTGCCTTCCCTATCCAAAGTCAGATTTTCCTCCATTATTCAACAGCATCTAGCCTGTTACAACAAAGATCGATTAGAAATATGAGTAAAAAAAAACCTTTCAAGATTTGTACCACCCAACCCAACCACCAAGAACACTCAAAATGTGGAATGCCACCATCAAATTTGAAGCAAGAACCAAGGATATACGCAAGGATATACGCAAGCAGAAGCTAAAACACGAAATATTTCAAGAACACCCATGAACAGATTTAAATATAAATAGCATGAGATTTGAACCAAAAACCAATAAGAAAGACACAAAGATGGAAACTTTTGAAGAAAAATATATAACAATTGGAAAGAAAATAGACGAACGCTGAAGTTGCATCTGGTAGAACAATTGGTTCTGTTGGTCAACAGGGTGTAGGCTTGATCAAGATCCATCAAACTCCTGTTCGGTATGAAACGATCGCCCTAAATAAAAAAAACCAGAAAGGAAAACAGGAATTTGGTTATCAAGAAACAAAACCCTAAACCCACCCCAAATACAACAATCCAAGTAGAAAATTTGGAGAAGATGAAGACGGAGCATCAAAAGAAACATATCCATAACAGAAATCGTAAACACTTACTTGAGATGGAGAGACGGAGAAGATGAAGTGATGGAGAACCCAAACCGTATATATTTGGAAACAGATTTTTCACATGTTTGATTTTTCAACCCACAAATATTCATGTGCTTGCAGGAAGAAGAGATTTCACCGAGAAGGAAATTGAGGAGGAAATTGAGGAAGAAGATATCTGCCGCCTCCTCCACTCCGTCCACCGCCGCCTCCACCACCGGTGGGTGGCCGAGACTACCGTCGCCAATCGCCGCCCACAATAAAAACAACAGTTGAAAGACCAAAAAAGCCCTTGGGAAACTGGGAAATTGAGGAGGAGAGGAATAAGAGATTTCACGTGGTCGATTCTAGAGGGATGTGAGGAATCGTAGAGGAGATTAGGAGAGGGAGGGATTTCAGGGAATTTGGGGAAGGAGACGACGTGGGGAGGAAGATGGAGCGCAAAGAGGGGCTTTCCAAAAACCGTTTTTCAAGAACCGCTATTTTTGAAGAACCATTTTAGGCTTTTAATAATATAGTATAGATATAGATATAAAACCCTGAAACTGATTCTACCCTTTAATACTCCATAGTCTCTGGGGCGAATAATGGTACAAAAGGATGGAGACATGGATATGGGTGGGATCCACATCTGAAGTAACAATTACTAGTGTAAATTATGAGTTTAGTCCCTGTGGTTTGTTGAATATTGCCATTTTAGTCCCTATAGTTTCAAAAAAAAAAAATCATCTTTGTGGTTTGTAATTTGTTACCATTTTGATCCTTAAGACTAAGGGGTTGTTTGTTTTTTTTAAAAACATCTTAATAACTCTTAAGTCTGAATCGTTCAGACCTTTTTACATACCACCTCTTATTAATCATAACTAAGATAAGACTTCAAACTTTAGACCTCTTAAAAACAAACGACACCTAATTCTATTAAAAATCATCTATTTGTTATTTTTGTCATTTTGGTATTTTCCTAACTTTTTATAGTTTCAATTTTTTTACGGGTTTGATTTATGTCATAAAAAACATTCAAATGCAAACCGTTAAATAACTTTCACATAAAAATATATTAATTTTTTTTTCTCTTTATTAAAATGATGACAATTAACTTTTAAATGTTTTTCTGTGAAAGTGTTACGATAATGTGTAAAGAGTTATTAGGCATCTTTTAGACACTTTTAAAATAAATTGACCAATTAATGTTTTTATATGACTCTTTTGAAAAGTGTCAGATGGAAACATTTTTTTATAGAACATTTGTTTTTGTAAGCCATTTTTTTCAACTATTATAAAAAAAAAAGATATGACGTTTTATCCGAAACGTATTTTAGAAATTTGTTAAAATGTTCAAAAAAATTATATAAAATTATTGCAACACTTTTAAACATGACACAATTGTTTGGTCGTTTTTGGCATAGTAGACATTTTTTTTGACATTTAGTTAAACTTAGGGGTTGTTTGTTTACTTCTTAATGGTTCCATTAAGAGGCAACATCTGAATCGCTAAAAGGTAATCTTGTTTGGCAAAAAAAAGGTTGCCTCTTAATGGTTCCAAAATCCTCTTAATGATTTTGTATCCTGACCCTCCTTTAACCATTAAGAACTCTGATTTTATTATGAACAATTAACAAACAACCATATTTCATTTTACACTATATCATAAAAACCTCTTAATCATTCAGACCACTTAATCATTCTGCACTAAACCATTCAGCAACTGCCAAACAACCCCTTACTTTGTTATAGTGGAAGTTAAAACTTTAAGGCCTTGGTTACTTCTAAATTTTTAAATATAACAATATGAATATCAGATTAAAAAAAACAAATTAATATTTTCCCGTGTCGTTCCTAACGATGGGAAAGAACTTTTATGTATGGGGATCTAACGGCTTGCACATGATAAATGTTAATAGCAAAAATTGAACTCATTAAAAATCAAAGCTATAATGACCAAAAATAAAAACAAATTGTATGGAAGATATTTCAATATTTTATCATAGACAATAAAAGAACGTAATTTTTTTATCTGTTAAAATTCTATTAAAAGAATATTCGGGATGTTTGATTATTATAGTTTTATTAATAATTCTATTTAACGGCCATTCTATGGTTAACTGCTGATAAGAAATACCAAACCCAACATAAATCATAAGACTATCATCTTATTTCCAAATATGTTTCCTTACCAAGTAAGCCTTTCAAGTATAAAAACTATTTTTATGTAACATGGATTTTCTTAAGATTAAACCATTTATTTCCTTTTCACAAAATACACTTTCAACCAAAATACCCAAAATATGCTTTAAACATAAACTTGGTTAAAATACCATATGTTGATCATTTATTCATCAAAATGTGAAAACACCCAAATTGTAATTTCTAAACATGGATTGCCTCATTATTTTGCAAAATGGTAAGAAACTCTAAACATCTCCAAAATACTAAGTTCGGTCAAAATCTCATCACAAGGAATATGTAAACAATGGGATACTACGAAGTCAAAAATGCATTTTGATATATATAAAGTTTAATAAAAGGGAGTATGAACTCACAATAAGGGTTTAATCAAAAACCCTAGCAAAACTCTAGATGAAGAGGAGATGACACTAGCTTTTGAGGGGAAGAAATCTTCATAATGAGAGTTTATAACCACCTAGACAAACACCATAAATGATCTTAGATGAGGTTGCTGAAAGGATTTAAGTAGAGAGATGATTTATGAAGCTTCCTTACCCAAAATCTGCAGAGAAAACGAGTTCTCAAATAACCAAAATAAGAGCCAAATGACCTAAAAATCGGAGCTGAGAAATAAATACCCACTGGGTATCGGCGACTATGACCATGCGACAATGACATGGTCATTGTCGCACCAACCACCCTACCTTATGTTGGTTTGGTGCGACTATGACACGGCGACAGTGACCGTGTCACAGTCGCTGGTCAATGTCGCCCAACACTCCCTCGGGCCCCGAAACTTGCCGTTTCACGTACGGAAGGTACCCGTTTCACGTACGGAAGACACCCGTTTCACCTTGGGTTTCAAGTTTAGACTTTCGTAAAAGATAAAATCTAAATATGAACGTTAAGGGAGTCTTCGAGACTCTTACCGAAATTTCCGGGTGTTACACTAGGCTTTAAGCCTAACACTTTTCTCAAATGATGTGTATAACAGGTTCCTTTAGCGGTGGGTTGCCAAAGGTCTGAGTGACGAGCATGGGATTGAGGAATTTTTTAGATGACTAGACAATTGGTGTTTTGGGTATTTAATTGGGCTCCTTATTTTGATGATTTTGGGTTGACAACCGATGTAATCTAGATAATACAAATTTAGATTAGTTTGTTGTTAATTTCCATATCAGTTCGCAGGTTTTGTAAATGCGTCATACATTTACCCAATTTGGGTGGCTTATTCCAAATGCAACGTCATATTGCCAAATTTTCAGATTTTAAATTACTCTAAATTTTAGGGTGTTACACAGATAGGCTTAGAAGAACCCGAGAAGAACAAGGTTCTCAAAAAAGAAATAGAGACGGTTTTAGTCATTTTTTAAAATAATTTAGCCTCAGTATTAAGGCGTACGCCTCTGTACCGCCTCACGCCTTACCGCCTCAAACGACCGAGGCGTACGCCTCGTCTGGGGATTGAGAGGCACCGCCTCAGGTGCGATTTTGGACCGCCTCGTTACAAGAGGGAGTTTGTATAACCACAACAGTAACAAAGAATTGATTTGATTTTGGGTTGAAGAGAAACCATAAATCCGTTGAATGTATATGGGGTTAGGCGGTTAGGGATGAATGTGGTTTAGGGGTTGTTTGGCAGCTCCCGGAATCATTTAGTGCATAATAATTAAGTGGCCATAATGATTAAGAGGCACTGTATGGTTTATTGTCACATAGAAAATGATTGTTTGGAAATTGTTTTAAATCAACAGTCTAAGCGAATAAGTGACATAAAATTACCATTTTACCCCAGTCTTGTGTTGGATGAAAATTTATGTTAGACAAAAATTCTGAATAAAAATTCTAAATGAGAAATAGAAAATAATTTGTGGTTCAAAGGCAATCATGATATCATATCAATCCAAACAAACATAATAATAAATGTTCAAGATTTGATTTGTTGAATTTAAAAGCAAACGCCAACTACGTACATGTAACATGCTAAATCAGCCAACACATGGTTTTCTTAAACACAGGCAAGCCTGCAACATCATAAAATTAGCATGTTGCATATCGTGTTGTGCATGTCATTTATGAAGATTACTCGCTTATACAAAGGTCAAGATTATCTAGGAACATGAGAAATTGTGCTTAGGGTGGTGTTACTTTCTGCAGGTGCTGTGGGGGAAAGATATTTCATTAAACATGTTTGGGTTTTGTAATTGTTCAATTCATTGTTGGATTTTTGTTTAATGAGTTATACTAAAGCAGATAACATGCTATAATCCAATAACCCCCTATAAAAGCATGATGAAACAGAAGTTATGATGAAACATATATGAAGTTCTTTGTCCACCAATGCTATCACCGAAAAAGAAATCAAAATAGTTGCAATTTGAACAAAAATCTAACTAGTTATTATAACAGAGGGTTATTTCATAACTAGTTTTGGTTAGAGGCAGTGCCGTCCCTGGAGGAGGGCGGGCCGGGCGTATGCCCAGGGTCCAATGAGAAATAGGGGCCCAATTTTTTTTAACTATATATTGGTAGTAGTTAAAAAAAATTAGTTAACAAAAGAGACAATTTTTTTTAGTATTTAATAGGACTCAAAGAATTTCTTATTATATAAGGGTCCAAACATGTATTAACTAATTACACTCGAAATGAAAAAAATATGTGAAAAGTTAATTGGTCGTTCATTTAACAGTATTGATTGTAGTTTCTTTAAAAAAAAATTTAATTTAGTACCAAAGTCTAAAATTACTTACCTAGAAAACTTTGATATATTATCCATCATTCATCTCCCACTGACTCTTTTGATTATTCAATCCATATGAATTATATATTTCCTTAAGAATATGGTAAATTTTTTGATATTAACTAGGAGAACTCCTACTTTGTGTAAAAAATTATCAATTATATTAGACAATCCAACTTATATCTATACACTGTTTTTTCAAACATTATTGACTCTTTATTACCTAATAATCTAATATTGAGTGCATGAATCTTAAGTACCCTCATATCTCAAAAACAATAATAATATCTCAAACTATAACCAGCATGAACTTTTGATTTTAAGATTGATGATTCAAAAAGGATTGTTTTAACCCTAAAAGTTTAAAATGGTGATAGAAAAATATTAGGATGAGGTGAGATGGGAACACAACTGATTTATATTGATTTACATAGAGTTGTACTCTGAATAGTCACACCCAGGCCCGTTTCTAACATTTTTTGGGCCCTGGGCGATTTGTAAATTTTGGGCCCTCAATAACGTTTCTTATCATTAAAAACAAACTTTCATACAATAAATACTAATAATTCATACAAAACAACTTTTTCGAACATTTTTGGATACAAAATCATCAATATTAGTATCTAATTCATACAAAACAACTTCTTTGAGCATTTTTTGATGCAAAACATCAATAATAGCACCTAATTCATACAAAACAACTTCTTCGAGCATTTTTAGATGCAAAATCATCAATAATAGCATCTAAATCAACATTATCTAACATGTATTTCTCAATGCATAGTATTGCCAATCCGTTCAACCTTTCTTGTGACATGGATGACCTCAAGTATGTCTTTAGTAACTTCAACTTTGAAAAACTCCTTTCAGCAGATGCTACGGTCACAGGTACTGTCAACATAATTCGATAAGCAACCGAAACATTAGGATAACAATCTGCAACTTTGACAAACTCAAGAATTTCAATTGCCGACATTGATTTAGATGGCAAAGTCACCTGCAACACCTTTAACTCAGAATAAAGATCATTTACATCAACATCCGCCATATTATTATGATAAAAGGTATCACCAAAATTAGCACAACATCTCATCAATTCATTCTCGTCCAACGACTTTAGTTTATCCGAATCAAATAAGAACCCAAAGATACTTTCAAATATCTTTAGTTGCTCAAATCTATTATTCAACGAAGAAATTGCCATATCCACAATGGTTAGAAAATAATTAATTCTAAAATTCTCTTCTTCTGATGCTTGCATTTCTTCTCCATGATTACTTTCATCAAATTGTTTTTTCCTAGTAACACGACGCTTAATTAAAAATGTAGGATCTATGTTCATTTCACATGCTATTTCTTTAGCGGTATTCATACTTGATGCAAACCCTTCAATCCTATACTTTTCAAAATACTTCATTACACCTTCAACTTGTTCCATGGTTGCATTAATGCACATAGATTTGAATTGCAACTTTTTACTAACCATGTTTATTGCAAATAAAATATCATACCAAATAATCATGCCAAGTAAAAACTCAAAGTTCTCAATTGCACTTACCAAACTTTCCACTTCACTTTTCGTCTTGGCATCATCACATGATTTGCATAACTCAAGTAAAGACGATCTTATTTGAGGAGCCTGAAATCTAATTGCCTTAACACTTTTGACTCTACTTTCCCAACGTGTGTTGCATAAAGATTTAACAGTTAAGTTTGAAACATTATCAACTAACACTTTCCATCTTTTTGTAGAATTAGAAAATAATGTGTATATGCGTTGAACAATTCCAAAAAATGAAACCGCTTTAACACAAGAATGAGCCATATCACTAAGAGTAAGATTAAGACTATGACAAGCACATGGCATATATAATGCTTTTGGATTAACTTCAAGTAATCGGTTTTGTACCCCTTGGTGCTTTCCCTTCATGTTGGAACCATTATCATAACCTTGACCCCTCACATCGTCAACACTAAGGTCAAGAGATTTAAGTACATCTAATAATTCATTGAACAATCCCAAACCAGACGTATCATGAACCTTTAAAAATTCTACAAAATACACTTCTATTTTTATTTTATTACTAGACATATTCACACATCGTACTATTAAGCTCATTTGCTCTTGATGGCTCACATCGGGTGTACAATCAAGAATTACGAAATTAAACTTTCCATACCATTGAGAAAACTGAATCGACGATCAGAAGATGAAATTGGCACTTGATTTTCACGTTTGTCGGTGTCCGCGTGTCGCATTATTGATTTAATCGAAGAATGGAAGAAGCTTCATCAAATTTTAGCCGATTTCCTTACGTATGCGACTTAGGAAGTGTGGCAGATTAATGGGATTTTGATTTTGGGGCGTCTGGGCCTTTCCAATGTTTTATAACTGGGCCCTAAAAAACTGATTTATAATCCAGATTCAAGAAATAAAGACTAAAATACTAAATATTTTTTAAATTACTATAGTAATATATAAACTAATTTTTTTTTCGGGCCCCTAATTTTTTTGGGCCCTGGGCGACCGCCTAACCCGCCCTCCCCCAGGGACGACCCTACATATATAAAATATTGCAAAGATGTCGGTTTTAAAACTTTGAGACCGACACACGATATGGCGGTTCGATGGAATTCGACTTACAAAATGATGGATAATTTATTAAGACAGAAACTATATATTCACACATTTTATAACATTCAATACCCGGATAACACGATATCTGAATATGATTGGCAAATGCTTGAAGGCTTACATGATATTTTGGGCAATTTCAAAACTGCAACAACTTTGTTATCCGGTATTTATTATCCAACAAGCCCTTTACTTTTAAATCAAATATATATTTTGGCAAGTAAATTTCTCAATACGAAGAACATTTCAACTTTCAAAACGTGGTAGCACCAATGAAAGCAAAATTGTTAAAATATTTTAAAGAGATCCCCTTCAGTTTTCTTTGTGTCGCGGCATTAAATCCGTATTTAAATGTTACGGGTGTCGAAGTTTTAATTCATAAATCATGCTATCATAAATAAATCACAGTTTAAAATACACTTTGCATGCTTTCGTTACCAAAAGAATTAGTCCAGAAAAACTCACCTGACGTCCCTTAGCTCAAAACTCTTCGTCTACCTTTAAGATTCGAATTGAAACCTATAAAGGAAAGTATTGATGGATGAATTCTCTTACTTTCTAATTTAAAAAAAGAAGGTTGACCTTGACATCGAAACCCCAACGCCACTTAATCCCTAAGTATTTAACCCACCAATAACTCACTCGGGACTAACTACTTTTAATCCTATAGGACAATGGGCCGGTTTGAAGGAAAAAGATGACAAAGCCCACTATCAATAACTAACTTAATTTAATTATGAAATAAGCAAAATCTGGGCTTCGTCCCACTTGAACAGCGCACGGACCGGGGCTAAACAGGGCCGACCGGTGTGCTTTCCTGCCCGGGGCCAACAGGCCGACCGGGGTCCTCTCTCCTGCCTCGCCGACCGGATCCCCCCTTCAACGACAACGACCGGTGCGTGGAGGTCGACCGGGTTGGTTGTGACCGGGGTCACTCCTTCCCGCGACCGATGTCCAAGAGACCCAGGCCTAGCCCCCATGACCGGTGTCTCGATCGGATTTAACCACCACCACACTTGACCGGTGTCCGCATCACTTAACGACCGAGGTCTGCATTACTTAGCGACCGAGGTCTGCTCCAATTAGTGACCGGTGCAATCCTTGACCGGGCCAAAGGCTGACCGGTGTGATGCGCCCGGGGTGTTCCCTCCCCTGACCGGAGTCGATTAATTCGACCGGATCATCCGTGAACGGCGACCGAAGTCGCACATAAACCAAATCGAAAGAAACCCAGAGACCAATAAACGAATATCATCTATTACCAAAGAAACTTAAAACTCAAAATCAATTTTCTTGAAACCCAACAACAGATGAAGACTCGGTTCCAACCAAAATCAATAATTACCTATTTTCCCCCAACATCACCTCTTAAAATTTTAACCCATAACTCACCTTTAGAGACAAACATAGATTCAACTTCCAATACAAGATTTGGAGATAAAACCCATTGATAAACTCTTACTAAGAACTTTAGGAGAAGATGATAAATTCAGAGATGTTACCTTAAGAGAAATTCCTAGGCGAGCCTTCCCTGCTTCTCCTCTCAGATTCGGCGATTTTGAGTTTTCTCCCAAGACCTCTCTTAGCCGCCAACAAATGATTGCACAAAACCCTAGGTTATCCCCTTATAATAAATATTTTCACTTAACCCCCCTCAAAAATGGGTTTTGACCACACTCCACCCCAACTTTGAGATTATTGACTTTAGTCGTGGTTATTACAATATCTCCCCCTCAAAAGAATTCTGTCCTTGGAATTCCTTCGTCAAACAAGCTGGGATATTGGTTTCTCATATCCGACTCCAACTCCCAAGTCGCTTCTTGACCCTTATGAAATTGCCACTGGACTTTCACCAGTTGAATTTCCTTGTTCCTTAATTTCTTCACTTTACGATCTAGAATAGCTATTGGTTCCTCTACATAGCTTATCTTCTCATCTATTTGGACATCCTCCAACGGTATAATAACATCACTTTCTACTAAACATTTCTTCAGATTAGATACGTGGAAGGTGGGGTGCACTCCACGCAGATCCACGGGTAGTTCCAATCTGTAAGCTACCTCACCAACCCGCTCCATAATGGGAAACGACCCCACAAATCTCGTCAAACAAACCTCAAAAAACGGAAAACTGAAGAACACTCTGGTAGCCTTCCATCTGGACGATATGCACTTGTGCATAAAATCAATTTATAACATGCACACGTACATAATGCATTTGTGCATAAAAACCTAAAAAACAACATAATTTACCTGTATGCACAAGTGCATACCGTCCAGATGAAGGGCTACGAGAGTGTTTTTCAAATTTTCGTTTTTTTGAGGTTTTCTTTTGAACTTCCATCATGTTGCCTAATGGCTGACTTGGCTCCTTGTTTGTTTCTGGTGTATGTATACATATTTGCTGAATTACTTATGTGTTCTTTTCAGTGTTACCTCCATACCTATAATAATAGCGTCAAATTTTTTTGTAAATTAATCTACTTTTATATATGGATCATAAACACCAATATTATATTTAAGAGCCTATGCCTTGAAGTCTATCTCAAAAATTTCCACAAATAAAATTCACTAATGTGTATGATTTCATGAGTGAAAATTGAATTGCAGTCCAAGTTGGCGTCACCAAAAAAGCTGGTGTCACATTGAGTTATAATTAAACTCCTAAAGGGACTCATGCATTAGTGGAAATTGAAGTTCAATTCTTTGATTGATATAACCCAAGCATCAAGAATCATCAAACACAATTAACGTTTGCTTCTATCTAATCTGATCAGGTGTTCTTGCTTATGCTTACTAATTGGCAGAAAATATTACAAGCTCTTACGGGCTTGAGAAATTACCCATACCTGTTTGATAACGGGCTCAACTTGCCGACCAATTTTACTTTTTAGGAAACTTACATAAAATGGTAAGTCATGTAAAATAATAGAAGTAACATAATGTTAATTGTATTTAAAATTAGTAATTAATTATAATTAAATAATGTTCAAACATAATATTCGCATCATTCGTTAATTTTAAAGGTCTACCATTAGCCGCACCCATAAATTTTGGTGGATGGTTATACAAACTCCCTCTTGTAACGAGTTGGGTCTAATCTAACTTATAAACAACTCTAAATCCTAGATATTTGATTATTAATTAATATTTCTATTAAATCTAAAGATGCATTTTAATAAGCACATTGTTATTTGGTTCTTAATTTTTTAAACTCAATGATGTTTACCAAAAATAAATAGAATTAAGTGGGAAACAAATATACATCAAATTTTGCAACAGAATTAGATTATACAAGATCTCATTATAATATAATTTAGTATGTATATAATTTTCCTTTTAGAAATAACCGAACTATAAAATATTAAGATTTCAATGAATAAACACTTAACTCGATTAAATTAAACGAATATTATTTTATTATTACTAATATACCAATGCTTCATCAGAAAAAAATAAAAATAAAAGATTTAATATAATAGTTGATGGTTTGTGTATTAATCCTCACATCCTTGGGACTTCAATACAAGACATGAGTTTTTTCGAAAGTGAAAATTGTTGAAGCTTTGCAGGTTCGATTTCTTTCTGCTCGATTTAATTTTATCTTTGTGATTTTAGAATCCTCAAACTTGTATGAAAAAGCAACTACCATTATTAATCTAGTTTTAAATTTAGGGTTTATAAAAATTAAGGAGTTAATTAATTAGATTTATGTAGAAAATAATTATACCGACTACTTGATTTCTTTTGTGTTAACAAGTGTTTTGTATTCAACGGCTTCTGTGTTCTTGCTTTAAAGATTTAAGCTTTAAAGTTTGACCTCTGCTACCTATTGGCTGACTTGGCTCCTTCTTCATTGTTTCCGATATGGAAGTCTAGAATTCTACTTGCTGTATAATATATATATATATATATATATATATATATATATATTGCTGAATTGCTTCTGTGTTCGTTATCTATAAACGTATAATAATAGCTTTAAAATAGAACCAAGCAACCACTTCAAAGATGTTTGTAAAGCTACCTCTCTCTCTCTATATATATGGATCATAAACTCCAAGATTATCTATAAGATCAAGGCCAGGCCCTGAAGTCTATCTCAATATCTTCCACAAATAAAATTCAGTAATGTGTTTGATTTCTTCGGTGAAAATTAGATTGCAATGCAAGTTGGTGACACCAAATTGTCTTATAATCAAACACGTGACGTGAGAGGGTCTCGTTAGTGGATAAGTGGAGTTTAATAATTTGGTTTGAATCTATGCTAATATAACCCATGCATCAACTCTCAAAATCATCAAACACAATTAACACTACTTTTATCATGATATGAATATTGTTATATATCTTGCTTTAAATGCTTCAACTTTGTTAAATACTAGTAAATTGTTTTTGTATTATGAAATGAGTGTGTTTTGTGCTTCTTTATTAATTATATATAGTTGTTGTAAATGATAGTGTCAAAAGATCGTAGATGGAGAAGAAGAAGAAGAAGAAGAAGAAGAAGTTGGCCTTTGCCAGCCACTAGAGCAAGTAAGAGAACCTACAGTGAATGAACGTAAAGAACCGCAAAACAATTAAAAAAGCCCTTACGAGGTAATTATGAGTTAAACTACTCGTGTTAGCATGGAAGTCAGCCCGCCCAAACATCTCACGACACGAGCTGACGACAGCCATGCAGCACCTGTATGAAAGTAAGTACCATCCCAGATGGGCGGGGGCTGGCCTCCCACTCTCTTATCTTATGCAACATTTATTAGCTTAGCTGGGTTGGGTGGATCGTGCAATAAGCCTCAACAACAACAACATGTTATTACTTATTACAAGATTATTACCGACCAAGATTACCATACATGATCCGATGTCTTGTTATCGTTGCCGAATCCCTAAGTTGCTCGGGAGGCACATCCGGGGGTGTTCCCATGGCTGGGTGGTTCTCTCCGACGGTGACAAATGGTCTCTTTGGAACCCAATCACCTCCAAGTTCGTTTATCTCCCTCGCTTGATTCTGAAAGATGGAGATTCTTATGACATCGATTGTTGTTGTTTATCGTCCCCTCCTGATGTTCCCGGTTCCGTTCTCCTATTGACAAGAGACACAAAACCTAACTTTGTTTTCTGTAGGTTGGATCGTAAAAGAAAGAGATTAAGATGGATCGAAATGTCATATTCTAAACAGCTCACGAGCGTAACTGGTCACCAAGGTGGTTTCTTAGTTGGGCCAACTTGTTGCTATGGTAAAATATATGCCTGGACTGCTGATGAATCAAATAGTGTCATACAGATTCACATTGTGGTTAAGGAGAAAGAAGTTGTGATAAATCTGTTGCCATTTGTGAGCTTACCCAGTTTTGATAATACCACAAGTCGTTTCCTTTCTGTGTCCTTGAAAGGATCTTGTGGAGAACTGTTCGTCATTGATGTAGGTTTTACAGATGAAACCAGGAAAAAACTTGTTGATATAGGTTTGTATAAATTGGACATGATTAGCTTGGTGTGGACTGAAATGAACGAACTCGAAGGCATGGTCTTTTTCGTGGATGCGGGTAGTTCCCCGTCTGTAACTTGCAGCCCTGCAATTGCCTCTGAATTAGGGGGTTATATACACATTCTTCATCAAACTGGCAAAGTAATATACTCGTACGATGTCAAAGATAAAACCATCTCCCAGCATCATTTAGATTTACCACCAAGGTTTGGGGCTTTGCGAACAAGCTATATCTCGGTATGGGCAATACCTGAATTTAGGTATTGCTTTCGGAACATCATTTTCTATTATCTATATATATGTCTAGCACTCAAAAAAAATCTTCTTAATTAGAATCATCATTTATTTTTTGTAGGTTACAAGGTGATGATGTAGAAGCCAAGTGCAAATCTGTTTCTACACAAGTTGAGGATAAGGAAAAGGAAGATGGGATGGTGGTAAGATCATGTAAGAATGATGAGGTCGAGTTTAACAGCAAGCCGGACGAACTGCAGCTGCTGAATATTCCGTTTCATGTTTTGGAGATGATTATAGAGTTTTGTGTTAGTGTCGAGTACCTCAACTTTCGTGCTACATGTAAGCTTTGTCATTTAGCAGCACCTGTGATTCGATGGAGTAACGAAAAAGCACGCAGGAGATTGCAGACGTATTCATTAACTTCACCATGGCTGATGGCATTCCAGAAAGACGATGGCATCATCACTTTTACAGATCCGATGTTTGGTAACAAGTACTCTATAAGAGCGTCTCAAGAACTGTTTTTTGATAACAGAATACTGTGTTCCAGGTTTGGTTGGTTGCTGTTGTATATCGGTCTCCGACACATGGTGTTCTTTAACCCCTTCACCAGTGATATCCGTGAGCTTCCGCACGTGGTTCATGTAGACACCTTTTGTTTCTCTGTGTTAGAAGATGAATATGTCTGAAGGAGACGATGAATATGCTAAAGGTTTGAAACCTCGATATATTGATTGAGAGAAAACGTACAATATGAAAAGTAAATAATGAGTAATCTAACCTAGACTACAAGATACAACATATATATACGTAGACTAAATGGGCTTGAGCCCTATACTGACATGGGCCTGGGCCCTCTATATACATTAACATCCCCCCTCAAACTCAATCGGGAGAAGAATGAACCAGATGGAGTTTGGAAACTAGGTCACAAAACCGTCCTGGTAAATGAGCTTTAGTGAAAATATCAGCCGGTTGATCAAGAGTCGAAATAGGAAGAAGCTGAATAGTCTTACGAGTCACATGTTGACGAACAAAGTGACAGTCAATTTCAATATGCTTCGTTCGCTCGTGGAAGACATCATTGTGAGCAATCTGAATGGCACTGTTGTTGTCACACCACAATGGAGTTGGAGACTGTTGAGGAGCCCCCATGTCAGAGACTAGCCAGCGTAACCACATAAGTTCTTGAGCCGTGTCAGCAAGTGCTCGATACTCAGCTTCAGTACTGGACCGAGCTGTGAGAGATTGTTTCTTGCTTCGCCAGGATATAAGAGAGTCGCCAAGAAAGAAACAGTAGCCAGTAGTGGAGCGACGATCAGTCATGTCACTGTCCCAATCAGCATCAGAAAAACCTCGCAAAGTCAACGATGAGGTGGATGGAAAATGAAGACCATGAAACATGGTCCCTTTTAAATATCGAAGAATGCGCAGGACAGCAGCGTAGTGATCAGAACAGGGTGCAGACATGAACTGACTGACAGTATGAACAACATAGGCAATATCAGGTCGAGTCACTGTCATATAGACAAGTGACCCCACTAACTGGCGATATAAAGTAGGATCACGCAGAGGAGGTCCAACATTTGGAGCCAAATAATAGTTGTGCTCAAGAGGAGTGGATGATGTTTTGTTGTCAGTAACCCCATCTTTTGACAAAAGATCTGAGGTGTATTTGGCTTGACACAGATAAATTCCCGATGGATCAGAGAGCACCTCAAGACCAAGAAAATAGTGTAAAGAACCAAGATCCTTCATCTCAAAACAGGAGCTGAGAGATGACTTCAGATTAGCTATGCCTGTAGAGTCACTGCCAGTAATAATCATATCATCCATACACAGGAGAAGTAAGATTGTGCCAGCCTCAGTGGTCCGAGTAAATAGTCCTGAATCATAGTTGCTGGGTGAGAAGCCCAGAGAGGTGACTGTGGAACTGAATTTCTCAAACCAAGCTCGCGGAGCTTGCTTGAGGCCATAAAGAGCCTTCCGAAGACGACAAACATGACCTTGTGGAAGTCGAATTCCTGGAGGAGGTGTCATGTAGACCTCCTCAGATAAGTCACCGTTCAAAAAGGCATTCTTAACATCCATCTGAAAGAGAGGCCATTGTTTGGTAGCTGCGATGGCAAGGAGACTGCGAACAGAAGTGACTCGAGCAACAAGTGCAAAAGTCTCCTCATAATCGATACCATACTTTTGATTGAAGCCCTTGGCCACAAGACGAACTTTGTACCGATCAATAGAGCCATCAGATTTGGTTTTGATTTTGAACACCCATTTGGAGCCAATGGGTGACTTGCCTGGTGGAAGAGGGACAGATTCCCATGTCTGAGCTTTGTCAAGTTCCTGAAGTTCCTCATCCATAGCTTTCTGCCAATCACGGTTAGAGGAGGCTTCCTTGTAGGAAGTAGGTTCGTGATTTGACAGCAGAGTAGCATAAACATGATAATCACGAAGATGGGAAGGAACTTGCCTTACCCGTTCTGATCGTCTGACATTCTGAGATTGAGAAGTTCCAGGAGCCAAAGACTCAACAGGCACCTCAGATGTTGGCTGTGCGGATGGAGCAGATGATTGATGTTGATCAAGAAAACTAGGAGAGGCAGGCTCATAAGAAGTTGGAACAACAGGTGGAGGTGATATGATGTCAGATTGGAGTGAGTCCAATGAGACGGAAGCATCAGTGAAAAACGGAGTGGTGAGGTTAGGAGACTCACGAAACTTGGATATATAAGAGAAAGGAACATGTTCCCAGAAGGTAACATGACGAGATATACGAAGACGCTGGGAGATAGGATCCCAACAGCGATAACCCTTGTACTCAATACCATATCCAAGGAAGCAGCACAGTCTGGAGCGAGGTTCAAGTTTGGTATGTTCATGAGATTGTAGTTGAACAAAACAAGCACTACCCCAAACTTTTAGAAGTTCATAGGCCGGAGTGACCTCATAAAGAGCCTCATAAGGAGACTTATTATTAAGGATGGGAGTATGGTGACGATTGATAGTATAAACTGCAGTGAAAGCAGCTTCACCCCAAAAACGTTCTGGACATTTAGCGGATATGAGAAGAATGCGAACCGTATCAAGAATATGACGGTGTTTGCGTTCGGCACGACCATTTTGAGGAGATGTGCCGGGACAGGAGTACTGAGAGAGAGTCCCCTGAGATTGAAGAAAGGAGAGAAGAGATGACTCTTTGTATTCCATAGCATTGTCAGCTCTAAGAATCTTTATAGATTTTGAGAACTGGGTGTGAATCATCCGGGAAAACATAATATAGATTTGGGGTAATTCCGAACGATGTTTCATGAGATATATCCATGTGAAACGTGTATGATCATCAATAAAAATAACAAAATATCTAGCACCCCCCATGGATGGATGTGGTGTTGGTCCCCATACATCAGAATGAATAAGATCAAAAGGAGAAGTAGAATTAAACTCATTCATTTCAAAAGGTAAAGCATGATGTTTGCCAAGTTTGCAAGATAAACAAGAAATATTGTCAGTGGATACACAATTTCCTAACACCCCTAAATGAGCTAATGATTTTATTCTGGCTAGAGATAAGTGACCCAGCCGGGCATGCCACAACTCAAAAAAAGAAGTGCTGGAAACTGAGGCAACAAGACTTGAAGAGGGTAATGGAAGACGCAGATAGACCACTTCAGTCATCCGTCCAACTTTACGGCCGAGTCCAAGGATCTGCTTGGTCTTTGGATCCTGTACAACACAACCAGAAGAATGAAATAAAATGATCAAATTAGATTCAAGAAGTTGCGCAATCGAAACTAAGCTCAGAGATAGCTTCGGAACATTTAGAACATCCGGTAATTGAATATGAGGAGTGGAAACATTTCCACTAAAGGATACCGGTAGACCAGTGTTATCAGCAGTTCTTACTGACGTAAATTGCTGAGGTGGTTTCTTAGAGACGAAACCATCAGGGCAAGGTGTCATATGATTCCAACACCCAGAGTCAAAAAGCCATACGTTACCGATACAGCTGAGTGCGGAGAATTCATACCCATAGCACCAGACATGATCTGCTTCATGAGTTCTTGATTGCGACGCATCAGTTCCATTAGGTTAGGTGAGGAGGCTGTAGAAACCTCAGTATCAGCAATGGTAGGCCCAACAACAACGTGAGTCCGGTTCTGAGAACCAGCTTTGAGTTCTTTGGACAGTCAGACTCATAATGACGTGGATGAGTGATGCCACACCTACGGCACTTACGGATAGGACAATCAAGAAGAAGGTGAGCAGGAGAATGGAAAAAGGCACACTCGGATGTGTTCATCTTTCCCACAGATTTGGAATGATTGTTATTGGTCCATTTGCCTTTGGACTTGGGATGAGACGTGTAGAGAACGCTATCAGTAGCGGTCATCGGTGAGCGCATGTGAAGATGAGTTTCTTCACTTAGCAATTCTGATATTGCTTCTTCAAGAGTAGGTAAAGGTTGCCTATAAAGAAGAGAAGCACGAACATTCTCAAATTTATCAGTAAGGCCCATCAGAATGGTGATCAAATGAAGCTGGTTGAAGTAGGCGGTGAATTGTTGAGCTGTTTCATCAAAAATCTGTGGTGCTCCAAGACTTATATGATCTCTGAGAGACTGCATTTCAGAGATATAAGAGTTTATGGATTGATCAGGAAGCTGGCGTTTGCTCTGAAAAGTGGTCCACAGTTGATACTGATGAGACATGCCTGATGATGTGTACCGCTTGGCAAGGAAATCCCAAAGACTTTTGGCGGTAAGATAACCAAGAAACTGTTGGTTGATCTCAGGAGTAGTGGAGGCATTAATAAAACCCAGAATACGAGCATTATTGATGTCCCACTCATTCATGCATTTTGCAAAGTCAACAGCGTTCTCAGCTGGTTCTTGAACTGGAACTTTGGATGCACCAGTAACATAGGTGTAAAGACCATAGGATTTTAGCAAAATTGTCATATGATGATGCCAAAGAATGTAGTTGCTACCATTGAAAACAACTGAGATGGGATTTGAGTGACTGAGATTGGTAGCCATGGGAGTGAGAAACAGTTCGGATAAAGGGTTCGACCGGTAGAGTACTTCGACCGGTAAAAGGTTCGACCGGTAAAGGTTCGACCGGTAGAATGTTTCGACCGGTAGAATGTTTCGACCGGTAGAATGTTTCGACCGGTAAAGGTTCGACCGGTAAGGGGCGTTCGACCGGTAGAATGTTTCGACCGGTAGGCGTTTGATTCGATTCTGCGGCAAGGGTTTTAGAGGAACAGCGGCGGCGGCAAATAAACACACAGATCGAAATCAGTCAAAATCGATTCAACCTAAAATCGATTCGAAGGCGACGACAATCGATTTAGAAAACAAAAATCGATTCAAAGGCGATGGCAAGCGATTGATTCAAAATCGATGAACAGTGATGAACAGTAACCAAAATCGATGAACAGTGATGTCGAAGAATAAACCTATAGCTCTGATACCATGTTAGAAGATGAATATGTCTGAAGGAGACGATGAATATGCTAAAGGTTTGAAACCTCGATATATTGATTGAGAGAAAACGTACAATATGAAAAGTAAATAATGAGTAATCTAACCTAGACTACAAGATACAACATATATATACGTAGACTAAATGGGCTTGGGCCCTATACTGACATGGGCCTGGGCCCTCTATATACATTAACACTCTGCACCACCCACTTCCCCCGACTGTATGGTGGTTGGGTTTTTAAGACTTGATGGGGCTATTTACCTCCACTCTGTAGGTCGAGAACGATCTTGGCGTAAAATTCGTTTGGATTTTGGTGGTGCCGATTTCCCTTCCTTTGCGTTTCCAGTTATTTGTGGGCAGTATGTTTATGCCTTGTCCAAAGAGGGAGGACTTCAAGTTTTCAAAGGCGGCAATCGATCTTTGGAGATGGTTGTAGCAGAAGCCCCAACAAGTTACTGCAGAACTTGGGCTGAGAATTACCATTATCTAATGAAATGTGATGAACATATTTTACTAGTCATCGTGGGTGATCTTGGTGAACCGGTTGAGGTATTCAAGTTTAAGGATTCTACAAAAGAATGGGAGAAAATGGATTGTTTAGGAAGGCACATGATTTACATTTCTGATGTAACATGTTTATGCATGGATGCCAAAACACCTGAAATGGAGAACAAGATCTATTTTCCAAGATTGCATTCCGGGAAGATGGTGTTCTACTCTCTCGAAACATGTAGGTATCACACGTTCAATGGTAGAAACGTGGAAGAAAATTCGATAGATATTTTTGAAATTGTACAGCAGTGCTATCCTCAAGCATGGATTGAACCAAGTTGGTCCTAGCTAGCTAAGTCAGATTGGTATGGTATGTTATTATGTTTTATAACATTATAATAGCTTGCACCTTTTGACTCCTGTAAATTACCTCCTAGAATGAATGCAGGAAGTTGAATACGATCTTGTACGTATTAACATCAACCCTTTATACCAGGTGAATATATATACATTTACATATATAGTTTCTATTTAAAAGTCTTGTATTTTCTGAAGCAATTCAAAATTATAAAATTAAAGTGATTTTTTTTTTCATAAGAGAAGTGAAGTATTAGATGATTGATCCCAACCGGACAAATGTAATATTTGACCATTCATATAAAACCTTATGTGTTTCTTCGAGATTACAAATAATATTTTATTCACATTTTTTGAACGAATTAGTCTTTCTTTGGACAAGGTTTCATCATAAACATCGACTGCAGGCAAGGCGGTGTATAGGCTAGAGGCGTATAAGAAAAAGGCTCGATTAAGCTGTTGAAGACATTGATAATGAGATTGTCATTTGTGATAGAATGAATATCACGTACAGGAAACTGTCCATTAATCAAAATCCCCTGCACTCACACACACACACAAGTTACAAAATAACAACCACTGATTTCATGTTTAGATCTAACAACAAACATTATCAAATCAAACAAATATAACTCAAGATCCGACTGCTAACCTAGCGATCGTTGTGACAGAACACGAAAAGATAGAATGAGAATGAGATGAACCTGTTGACGGACACATAGAGGATAGATATCGCCGTACGTAATATTCAAGTTGAAGAACCTGTACGGATCTTCAGCACCGGCAATGGCGACGAAAAATGCTCCCACGGCAATGCAAACCGCGAAATTTCAAAAGGTAAATGATATAGCTGATCCAAGAGTAAAAAAAAAAAGGTAAGAGAGGTGAAGAAGACCAGAAGAGAAGAGAAGAGAAGCTGTATATATGATATACAATTGCAATGTAGTTGACAAAAATGCAACCCATGCATTGTTTAAGAGTTGCTCCATTAATCCAAGTGCAACCCATAAGATATATCAAAGGAAACAAGCAATTCAAAAGAAAATCAAAGCCAATGAGAGTTGGGATGGATATGCTATATGTACAAAATACTAACTATTAGGATTTACAAAGCTATATATATACCCATTGTTTACAAGCTTGCCAAAAAAAATTCATAATTTCTTCACTACTTGTTCGTTGGTCCTACTTGTCAAAATAGTTCTTCACCACCTATTTCTTCCATATTCTTTTGCCATCAGCCGCAACTGCGGTTGTTGAAATATGAAATCTTCGATGAAGAGGACGAGGGTGCCTTGTTTTTCTGTTGAACCCTCTCACACATATCGATCCTGCAATAACATTATATCATGATTTCAATCAGATGTTGACATCTACTAGCATCTGTTTGATCAACTTTCAGTTCCTAAAAAAGACAGTTCCCAGTCAGTAATTCAAGTATTAACTCTTTTGCAAACTGCAAATTCCATAAGAATAACTAATCCTAGAATTTCCAATTTAAAATCAATCGAACACAAGAAGTTTTTTCTTCGTACCTTTCCAAAAGCAGCGCTGAATATCACTGGTCGATAGGGCTGATCAAGTACAGAGTTAGCATTTCGAATCAGAAAACTCAAAATTTGGAAGATAAAAATGCACCTTTAAATATTGATGTTGCAGATGTCCCACAACCTAGATGTCGTCTTGGCAAATTCCACAGCTGACATCGTGGAACATCCATCGGAATCCGACTAGTTTCATCATCTGCAAACACCTGAACAATAATGATAATAATAAGTTCATGATTATGTTGCAATATCCGAGTTGAAAGCATCTTGGAGAAGCACACATACCTCGTTAACCTGAAAATATGTTCCGTTGAGGGGAAATTTCCCTCGAGTTGCGGTTCGACATGGTATCTGCAAATGGGGTATTAGTATTTGGAACAATCGTAACACGATTAGCATTATAATATGTGATTTAGGACTTCCTCACCAAGACCGTTCCTTTAACTGTTTCTTCGTTGGATGAATTGCATGCTATGTTTTCTGTATATTCAATTTCACCTGTTTGAGAAAGCAGCAAATTATATGACAACTCATGATATAAAATGTAGCTTGTACATTGATTTTGAGCAATGAAATTCAACACCTGGAAGCCATATGGAAAGAAGGTATGGAGATGGATCATCGTGTTCTCTTTTGTCAAACTGTATATTCATAAAAAGGCAGGGATTCAGATACCTTTGATTCATAAAATTATTTAGTACTCCTCCATCCCAAAAAAAATGCAAAGAAATGCCTATTAGCAGTAATTATAAGATACAGGTGAGGTTCACAAGTTTTCACTAACTTTACCCTATGTCAAACACGTTCAAATGAGAACCATAAATATGTCGAGAACCCAAGAACCAACTATTAAAATGTATTATTCATTATGAATATCATACATTTTCATTATTTATTATATCATGTATTTTCATTATTATTCTTCATAGAATCTATCAAAGGTATTCATCATGAATAATTTTCATTATTCAAGATTATTCATAATCTATAATGCATGAAATAGTTGGTTCTTTGGTTCTCAACATATTTACGGTCCTTATATGAACCCAAACTTTGCTATTTTTTTGGGAAGTAGATCTATAGATTAGGATTAGGAATACTTACCCCAGCCAAAATCGGATGGGAGTCTGGGAGCTCATAGCTGCATTCAAGAAAATCCTTTACAAAGAAAAGAAAAAAACAAACAAATATGTCGAAGATTTTTGAAATACCAACTTACACAAAGTGTACGGTCCTCAATTTGGCCACAAATTTCATTCGCGGAATGGAGGGAGGTTGTGTGGTAAAAGCAACTAGAGCTTTCGACATGTCAGCCTCGGGGAGAGAAATAGTATCCTTTAAAGTTTCCCTCAACTCTTGGGTGTTAAGTCTAATGGTGGGAATTTCATCATCTGACTCGGAAAATAAATCTTCGATGTCAGATATGGTTGGCAATGTCTCTTCTACATCAGGCTCCGGAGATGGTGGAACTTCAATTATGGGTTCTTTATTTCGAGGATCATAACTTGAACTCAAGTTGTTGGATTGTAGGTCAGCGAATGATGGCGGTATACCGTGGTTTTGTTCATTTGCAGCTGGGACGATTGAAGTTACACCGCTTTCTTTTAATCCAGGAAGGGTAAACCTAGCACTATATTTGTCAACTTTACATCAGTATTTAGCTAAAAATCAACGAACGCAAAGTTCAAATGGGAACCATAAATTGAGAACCTGAGAACCTAACTATTTAATATATATTATTCATATGACTATCATGTATTTTCATTAGGAATAATTTTCATCATTAATACGACATTTTCCAGGAATAATAAATGAATAGTTGGTCTATGTTCTCAAAATATTTACGGTTCTCCTACCCCTTATAAACTATTTTTTAAATATATATACGCACTTTTATTGCCTAGTTATCGATTAAAAAAATGGTTATCGCTAGTAGTGGATCTATGAAAGAATATGATACAAACCTAGCAAATGCACTTGCATAATGCCTGCACTCTGCTCTCATGGGACATGCATTGCAATTTGGAGTTCTCTTGGTACAAAATACCTATAAAATGTGAAGATCATAACTTCAAGAAAATTTTATGATGGTAATAAAGAAAAAACAAGATGAAGAGAAGAAACATACCTTTCCGAATGTGATCAACTGGTAATGTAACTCGTATCTGTATCCAACACAAGTCTTTCAATACGATTCACGGTGATGAATAATGCTAGGGCAGGTAAATTTTGATTAAAACAAGCAACATCAATTTGTGGGACTCATTAAATCGATGCATATGCTCTCCTATTGGGGAAAAGAACAAACACTTGGTATGTCCCACCTAAACGTGGGGTCTGGGGTGAGATATACATAGATCTGACCTTTACCTAAACAGCAGAGCAACTGTTTTCAGAAGGACCTTGGCTAACAATTGTATGTATAGTGAAAATTGATCGAGCATGTAGAAAAAAGATTACAATGTTTTTTGATCAAGTGTGCATAGCCTGGGGAAGAGGTATTTCTGAATGCTGTTCACCATCGGGTACCTAATCAGATAAATTACAATCATCAAAATCTCTGTAACAATGATTCGATAATCTAAACGGAAACATATGGAATATATGTGAAACTTACGAGTTCAAAAGATGAATTTGAACTTCTTCAGGGAGGGGCTGAAGTGGAACCCACCCTAGACGTGTGGCTACCCGACCAACATTTGTGTCAACCTTTTACCAAGGAAATAGCAAACGATGAAATGGAAAGTAATATTGTAAGATCGATAAAGAAAATGACGAATGCCGAAATCCTTACAGGAAAAGCAAGGTGATGTAGTGTTAAAAGTCGTATACACTCCACACTTTTCAAACCGATTCCTCTTATGCTCAGCAAGAACTCCCTACAAGCATAAAAATTATCAAATATATATAATCCTCAATAAATATCTAACCTTGCTTAAATTACTATTCCCTCCATCCCAAATTATTAAGTGTCCACATTTTTATTTTAGTTTGCGCAAAATCAATGCATACTTTCTAATTTTGCCCTTAATTATGAGACGGAGACGCGCAATACTCCCCCTATTATTAAAAATAAACTTGTTATTTAGTTAATTTAAAAGTGGAATTGTTACACATTTCTAAAACGGTGTCTTTTCATTGTGGACGTTTGTATGGGGTGGAAGGAGTATAACTCACCACATCACTTACTTTGCTTTGTCCGGTGGAACATCCCTTAGCCACTCGAGATCAATAGTTCCATGGTCTTTAACCATTCGTTCTAAAAATGCCTGCCAAGAAGTTAAAACATAATCCAACTTTCGGCCAACCATTGTAAATGAGGAAAAACATTATTGGAAGAAAAAAAATAGTTACGTACTTTTATTCGTGCAGCTAGCTTATTATTCATTCCTCTTTCGACTATAGTTTCAGCGATTTCTTCAACTGTAGCACGCCTAACGGCATCCCAATCAACTGCATCCATGTTATCCCCGCTCGTTCCTTTTCCTCCAGTTTTGCAATAACTTCTCCTCAATCTTTCCCAATCAGTCTTCGTTTCTTGCTGCTTTTCCTCAATTCTGCTTTTCTTTTTTCCAGTGTCTAACGGGATATGGTGATCGTTTACTGCATCTACGAATTCACTTTCCGAATGTTTTGGATGCTCATTCTTTTCCCCCTCTTCTTTAGGTTTCGTGGTTGGTTCAGCACACGAAGTTCTCATATCTTTCTCTGTTTCCATGCCCCTGGACTTGACCGGAAATCTCGCCACTAGAGACATGAAAGCCGAGCTGAAGCGAAAGATTCTTGTTAAGACAGATAAAATAACTGAAATGATTGCACAAAGTACCACAAAGCATTAAAGAGACCATACAAATATTCTTACAAAATGGCAAATGTAGCAACATTTCCTCTTTTGTCAAATTGGATACATGAAACACTTATTTTGGACATGTTAGAAAGGGGTCATTTCAAGGATAAAATCAAATGGAAAAAGGTCACATGATAAGCAAACATTCCTCTTTTCCATCCTCCCCCTCCTCTTTCTTCCCTTAAACTTGAGGGATTACTCGAGGCCGATTATTTATAGGACATTTCTGAAATCACAATTGCAATTCAGAGACATATTGTGCGTGTGTACCTCGAAAGATGGTCCGACACGTTTT
This sequence comes from Arctium minus, assembly GCA_954870635.1. Lineage (NCBI taxonomy): Eukaryota > Viridiplantae > Streptophyta > Magnoliopsida > Asterales > Asteraceae > Arctium > Arctium minus. Next base: position 11,799,006 of record OX941082.1, read on the forward strand.
GAGTTAAATAAGCTCCAACCACCGAGTCCACCACTGAACCCTTCCATGGGGAGAAACGTCTGTTTCCTGCAAAGATGCGCTTCGATACTCTTTCAAGTGATAACAATGAGCAAACAAGACTAAGCAAAGTGAAAAAAGATCATGAATTTGAAACTAGATGCCAAATTTATTGATGGTTCAGTATGCTGAGAAATTAAATATTACCTTGTATAAGATGCATTTTGGCAATGAACGAGTCCACACGTCCACGGAATACTTTTCTCTGTCTTTCCCACCGTTCCTCGTTATCTTTATCTGTTTCTTGATCAGATGGTTTGCTTCCATGATCATTCTCCATCAGCAGCTTCCAAGTTCTCAATGTCTCCTCATCAAGTTCCACCTTGGGAAGCACTTTACACTTTACAAGTACATTAGGATCTTGTACCACAAGTTCCTTGCATTGACCATTGATGTCTAGATTCTCTATCTTCACTATTAAATCTTTGATCAGTTCTTTTACATCCAAATTATTTAAATCTTGCAGTTCATCTTGCTGTAACCGGCATTTTTCACTTTCACAATGCATTGTTTTAACGGTAGATAAGTCATTTTCTCTCTTACGAGCGTGTAGTGGCTTCCTTTTCTTGAATTTATTGACCCTATTATGTACCCCTTTTGCGGTGGTTTGTATGTGCTTTCTATGTGATGTTTTCGCATGACTCTTGCCGTCTTTAACAGCCTGGATGTACCACCAGATTCCAATCGTGGCGGACTTTTTTCTCTTGGCCCTTTGTTTCTTGAACATCCTTGGAAAATCAGGTCCATTTTTTTTGCTACTTTGTAGACACTGATTTTCTCTAAGTTTTCTTTGATATACTTGCAGCATAGGGATGAAACTGGTGGTGTTCATTGAACTGCTTTTCTTTCGGCGCTGATAGCAGTAAAAAAGCTTACCGACATGTTTTTCAGCTCGTACTTGATTTCTTATAATCGATATTATACGTTCCCAGCATTGCTGCCTGTTATTATCTTCCAACCTACGACTCCTCCTGAGTATATTGCTGTTGGAAGTAACAATGTTACCGAAACAATCAAATTCTCCAAAGCTTGGAGGTTGTTCTGACATGTGATGAAACTCTCGATGATAGTCAAAATCCAAGGAACGCTTGCACTTTCTTGAATATTTCATCCTCTCTTCTTGTACCTGATTTGGAGTTGCCGGTTTTGGAGTTTTTGGTCGTGGGGTCGAAGCCCGTGGACTTTGAGTCATTGGGACTTTCTTTTGTTTGCTAGTTGAGTTTTGCATACAACTGGTGAATGTATTCTTCCTCTCTTGTACCGGATTTGGAGTTTTTGGTCCTGGGGTCGAAACACTTGGGACTTTCTTTGGTTTGCTATCATCATATACTTTAGGCCTGTGTTTTTTCATTCGGTTCGGCTTCTTGTTCATGTCAATGCCGTCATTACGCCTTTTCCTGCTATCTGTTGGAGAAGGAACTGAGCCACTGCCAACCCGTGACCGACGTGCGTGTTTACTGTCACGCTCTGATCTTGTGTCTTCTGCACAACCGAAAACTATGCAAAATCAATGCATTAGAAGCATCTTACATTTTATTATCCTAATATAGGTTACAAGTAGTTCAAACAAGCAGAAGCTGCAAGGCAGCCATGATGTCCATTGGCTCACCAAGAGCAGGGGCAGGTGCCTCTTCACTGCAAAAACCACCAATACATTGGATTATGCATAAAGGCAGTATATACAATAATACCACAAGTTTAAGAAACAGAGATAATATGTTGCAGAAAAAGGCAAGTGCATGTGGCCTCAAGCTCAAAATAACACCACATATCATTACAACTAATAAGTCATGTTTGGCTGGTTGGAACTGAAAAAAGAAATGATAGTGAGACCATAATTACAAAAAAATAAGTGATTAGATAAAAAAGATAAAAATATGTTGTCCCAAAATTCCATGTTTTATTCTGTCTCACAATGAAATTAACATATGTCAGATTTTATATATATTTGACTTATTTAATTCAGGTCATTTTCTCTCTCCGATGATGCCTATTCATCTTATTGGTGGACATGAATGAGATGTGATGCTATGGGACAGAAGATTTTTATTTAAATAGAAAACCATGATTTGGTCAATGAAAATAATTTACTTAAATCAAAATTAACAAAATAATGCCAAGTATTGTTGTTGTTAAAAAAGGGGAGCTTACTCTGCCATATTTGTTGATGAAATTTTCAGTCAGTTGAAACTGTTAAAAAGAGCAATAAGAAAGGTTAAAAAAGGCAGTTCTCAGATAGGATATGTTTGCAAAACGTTAACCGGGTAAGAGTTAATTACCTGAACACCATCGTAAAACGAGTAAGATTTCCGGACATCAAAATGATAACTCAAGATTAAATTAATAAGTAGCCACCGCCACCCTGATAAGATCCTTGGTCCTTACATGTACAACTGATAAGGTAAGTAACCCAATAAGCACTTACCCTCTTAGCAATTATCGCTTAATGATTGATAAATGGTTCCTTTAACTTTGGAAAACCACAGTTCCCATATTTTAATATTTTATCTTTTGATCGAGTACCCAAAATTTTACATACTTCATATAATTAATGTTCAGCTCAGCAGGTATGAAGTAACTATATACCTTTTTACCTGCTTCATTCTAAAGATGTTTGAAAAAGAATAACATTGCATGCAACAACATAATGGTAACAGGAAAGCATTAGAAGCTTTTTATATAAAAAAAGAAAAAGAAAAGGAAAAGGGTTTCTTACAAAACCAGAAAACCTTCTTCTTCAAAGATGAGCAAAAAGATAGACCAAGATATAAACGTGCAGTGTGTGCTTAATTAACCAGAATCTTCATTAGCAACTGCATGCTATATGACGACGACTGAAGGAACGGCGGCGAGAGGAGAAATGCGAGATTAGGTATGATGGCGACAGCTGGCGACGGCATGAAGTGACAGGGAAGAGGGAAAGGAAAGAAGACGTATTTGATTTTTTGACCCTCTTCAAATATTTACTCAATCACCTTCTACAAACACCCTATTTGCAAAATGATCTTCTATATGCGCCCCTTTTAGAAAAATCACCTCCTTTTTGTTGTCTTTTAAAGTTTACTAGAAACGTCCTCGCGCAATGCAACGAGATATATCACGATTTTTGTGTTTCATTTTATTTTATTGTCGATTTACAGTACGATTTTGGATGGTTTTGAGAAAGTGATAATGTTTTTTTTTATAAATTTATTTAATTTATGTTTAATAATATAATGTTTTTTATATAAAAAAATTAAGTATTTTATTAGAATTCAATGATTATCTTATATATTTTAATGACATCTAGAAAAAATAACTAATTACATATTTAATAATATAATTAAAACAAATTTACAGTAATATAATATATTAATTAATAATGATACATGAAAATGTCTACATAAAAGGAAGACCCTGCATATACCAAATTGGTGGGTGTTAGAAGTCTGCAGTAGTAATATGTATATTGTGTTTTGATACTTGTAAATTAAGAGATTTTTAAAATTTTACATAAAATGATGGTACCTTGTGCCTAATAATTTGTATTTAAAAGTTTTTTATTCATGCTTTATAATATAGTATAGATCTACGTGGGGTAAGGTAGAGATTTTTAGGTATATAACCTTAAATGAGATTTTAATTAAATCCATGACCTTTTGATGAGTATAAACACATTTTTTCTTAAATAGGTTAGGAAGTCATGCATTTAATTAAAAACTCATTTAAGGTCATAGGTAAAGTAAATTAGTAAGAGAATTACCTAAAATTTCTTTAAAATAGAAAATTAGAAGTCAAAATTTTTTTTTGATCAAAAAAAAAGTCAAAATTTTTAAAAAAGAAATTACATTTATTTCAAAGAGATTCTTTATTTTGGAGAATCCAATATTATATTATAATTGTAACACCCTCAAATCTGGGATAGCAACTAAGTTAAAAAATTTCTAATTACATCAGTAATTGACTCGTCTACAAACACAAATTAAGGATTAACCTCAATTCACAAATTCATTCTATACATACAATCTATGATACGGACGGGTGCTACTAAACCCAATAAAAGTTTCTATCTCCCCACTGCGGAAAACTTCGCCCAATACTTACTCTTGAGAGAAACTAAGCACATCTCTTTATAGCACTGCTAGAACCCAACCCCCATCTGAAACCTGATGCACATGCCAACAAATAAAAAGGTTAGGCTTAATGCCTAGTGAGCTCAAGAGTTTTACATAAGTAAACACATTTAAGATAATGAACTTTACTTAAAAATCATAACCTTTCAACTGATGCACTTTAAAACGTGGAAACGATTATTTTCCAATGTCATGCACTTTCAAAGATGAACACTTCATTTCAAAACATGCTTTATAAATTGATGCAACTTAACTAACTTGAAACATGACTTATCATCAACCCATGTATATCGTACGTCCGAAAACATGGACACTAGGCCCAATACTCACGCGACCGTAAAGACCCAATGACAATAAAAGAAGACGTCCTTAATTTAAAATACTGATAGCCGACAACAGGGGAGACCCGTATCCGTTGAGAGTGGAGGAAACACAGAAGTATACCACCCATGCAACGTTAATCGCATGACACCTCCCGACATCACAGCCCGGTGTCCCTACGACTCCTTTACAAGTGTCACCCCAAGTCAGTTGACATTGATGGATCATTCCGAAGAACTCCATCTCGAAGGCCCAACACACTTAAAGACTACCTCTCAGGCATTACTTCAAGCGAATAAAGAGATTTTTTATAACAATTTGCAATTACGTGCAACAAAACAATTTATGCATGCTTAAGCTCACAGTTTAAAATCTGATGCGTGTTAAATGCTTTACCAAAACTTTATAATATAAACCACTTTCTGTTTTACGAACACAAGAAACAATTTATGCAAATTTATTTCAGAATTAAATTTTAGTGCATGAATTTGGTCGACATTCACCCCTCTAGACTACGCTTCTCAATAACCCGACATACTAATACCATCCGAGTGTATCAAGCGTCTTAGGACAACAATCTCAATTTCCTACTATTGTCATCCGGATACTCCACATCTTAAAGCGACACTCAGATATTTCATCGGTTCACCTTACAATCTCTCATCGTATGACGTCAATTCCATAAGCTCAAGGTTCTACCCCAACCAATTATTCTTACTCAAGATGATCAACTTAATGCATTCAACGCACTTAACTATCACTTCAACGTGACATTGCTATAGACATCAACGTTTCCTTAGATTACTCCCTTAGAAACCTTCTCACTACCCCAACGGTAATCATACCAAGGTAGTTCAAGTATACACATGTAGTATGTAGGTTCACCATAACACTGGCCAGGTGCCATTATGAACGTACCATACATGATCATCCTTGCGACCCTTGACAATTTCCCGTTTCTAGCGACCCGATCAACTCCAAGATATCTTATCTTAAGGTTCCTAATGTGCAACTTCACTTACAATCGCTTATAAAAACGCTAGTTTGAGTCTAGGCATCCTACAATCAATACCTAATTCTCTCAAACTTAAGCTCTGATACCAACTTGTAACACCCTCAATTCTGGAAATAGCAACTTATTTAAAATTTTCTAAATACATCAATAAACAAATCATCTACAACTGCAAATTAAGATTTAACCTCAATACAACCATTCATTATATACAAAAGTCTATAATAAGGACGGGTGCTACTAAATCCCCATAATAGTTACTATCTCCAACGTTACGGAAGACTTCCCAACTACTTACATTTGCACAGAGCTAAGGCTCAACTCTTCATAGGATTGCTAGGACCAACTCCCAACCTTGAAACCTGATGCACATGCCGACAAATAAAAAGGTTAGGCTTAACGCCTAGTGAGCTCAAGAGTTTTCAACATATATAAAATAATCGTTTAAAAGAAAGGATGCGGTTAAAATCGTAGTCCTTCAATATGATACGTCTTACATGTAAAAACGACTCATTTTCCAATAATATGCATTTTAAACAAAGAACACAAATTTGGACGTTTTCCAAACCCAACCACTACAAAGATGATAATACCAATGTAAGCCGCCCATTTATAAATTAGCTTTAACCCAAAACTCACTCAAAGCGTAAATATAACTTGAACTCTCCATTTATGAAGATACGGTTAAACCTTATATCCCAAGACACCCAAAACACGGGTGGGGCATAATACTCATCCCATAAAATCAAGGATAAAACCCAATAATACAAAACGTCACCGAAAACTTGGATAATAAAACTCAATACCCAAAAACAACACCTTTCGGTGACGGGGGATTTCCAATTCCATAAAATGTGACGGTCCACAAAGTAAGCCCATTTTATGTTGTTATGACTAGTCATATAAACAAAGTACACGCAAGGGATGTCAGGCTCAGTAGCTTTAAACGTACACCCACGAAAACTCGAGTTCAACCCCGTCGGGTTCCTATGTCGAGCCCCTCATCCAATATCGTAATACTTGAGCACGAAGGACTTACACCGCACCCGGTACCTTAACGTGCAGCACGAAGGACTTACATCGCACCCGATACCTAACGTGCCTCGACGTGGAAAACTAATCGTCACAACGTCTGAACAATAATAAACCAAATACGGGGTCATGACTCCCAAATGCATCCAATAAGCCAAATAATACGCATAAGGCCCAACAAGGCTCGAAGTCGAGCTACCAAAACTGGACAATTGTCCAAAGACTCCAATCAAATAAAAATACCAAGCCGCAGACTTAGCAACCCATTGACCCATTGATAAATGTAATAAAAATACGATAAACGCACTCGACCAACGGATACGCAAACACAACGACTAAAAGTAAGATTAGTTCAAAACTCGACATTAGTTGAAGTAACCCAATTTTCAAATGAACTCATAACACAAAGTATGCATTTTCCAAATTTAACTGCTGATAAGAATGAAAATCATAAAATGAGACTATAAACATTCTTTCAAGTATCTCACGCAGATGTGTAAGTAATACTTTATAAAACACTCCATTTCATGATGATGCATAAAACCTGACATACATTTAAAAGTGTATTTCTTTGACCAAAGATCCATTTATGCAATAAGACCTCAAAACACATTCATTTGTGACCCTTTATCAAAATGCCCAAAAATCCCAAATGTGGTGTTATGTAAAGTTTATAAAGTTAAATACTTCAAATAATCAAAGATTAACCAATAATCCAACATTTGATAATTTCATGTAAAACACATAAACACTTTAAAATAGACATTTTGGCATGTACACCGTTTTCACAAATCAACTTGAACTCACCTTGCTAGATTTAGGCCAAATCTAGATTTTCCCCCAACTAGAGCTCCTTTGAAGAACACTTGGATTCTCAAGACAAAACTTCCAAAACCTAAATCCATACATATTCAACCATACATAAACATAATCAACCACAAAGAATCGTTTCCCAAACCATAAACATGAATACCTCAACTAATACCAAAACCCTAACTTCCATAACCGAAGAGAATAGAAGATTACCTTAACCCAAGCTTGAATCCACCAACCAAAACACTTCTAGTTCACCAAAATGGTCACAAATCTCCAATCTATGAAAGGAAGCACAAAGGGTGGATGAAACCCTAGAAAACTTGGTGAAGGAGATGAAATGGGAGAGATGAGGAGCTTACCACCACAAAATGCTCTAGTATACTTCAATAGACTTTCAATCTCTTGATAAATCCTTGAAGAGCTCTCAAAAACGAAACCGTAGCAATTTGAATCACCCAAATCGGAGCTAGGATGAAGGAGATATGAAGAAATGAAGCTTGGGGTTGAAAATTGCGATTTTAATCGTCCAGACGCTGCCCGCGAGAGTGACGGCGAAAGTGATAAGGTGTCACTCTCGCGGGGCACTTTCGCCGAGCATGTACCGCGGCCGAAAACTTCCCCGATCACTGTTTTGGCCATAACTTCTTCGTTATAGCTCCGTTTTCGCTCCGGAAAGAACCGTTGGACTCGTAATTGAATCATTCATCCATCTACACTATAAAATCTATGATTCAGGTCCAAGATTAAATATCTTATTTTTCCTTGATATATCGGTTTCTGTACTAACTTGAAATGATACCTTTCGAAAGTCGGGGTGTTACATCCTCATTTCCCCAATTTCCAAAATTAACCCCTCTAAAAGGTCCTTTCAAAAATCTCACCCCAAACTTTAGAATTATACTTTTAACCCGGTTATTACATTCTATATAGAAAGTTGGCATAACTCATAATATGGATTAATAATTAGAAAAAAAAACTTGGAACATTTTATATTATAAAATAATAAATGACCGGATTAGTCGTTGCATATGTGTTTCATTTTCTTGGAACCTCTTTTATTTGTTGGATCATTTAGGTGACGTTTGTTTTTTAATAGGTCTGAAGTCTGAATTGTTATTTTACTTTTAGTTAATAAGAGGTGATGCTAAAATCTGAAATCTGAATTAATAAGAGGGTTTGTTTTTGTAACATATGGAGACGTCTTAAGAGAAATGAGAGCATATGAAATGAGACGGCGATAAGAGATTTTAAGAAGTTAGGTTATCGCTTTTTATTTTATTTCAGATGTACTTAAGAGTTAAGAGATTCTGAAAACTGGAAAAAACAAACAGTATGAATGTCAAAAGGTCTGAACGATTTAGACTTAAGAGTCATTAAGAGGTATTTTAAGAAAAACAAACAGCCCCTTAGTATATAGTCTTAACATAATACACAATGTTTTATTATAAAAATAAAAGGTCAAGGATTTAATTAAAATTTCAATGTATATGGTATATTTTCATTTGTCTTAGGTATTCTTTTACAATTTACAATATAGGCATCAGTTGGGCCCGACTTGGGATCAAGACTGGTAGGGACCGTTTATGGCTCGACAATTACGGACGTGTTACACTTTTTACGAAAATTCAAAGTTCGGACTGGAACCAGTTATATATAAGCCTGATTTTTTTTTAATTTTTTCTTATAAATTACATAACAATTTTTTTTTCTTTCTAAAACTTCAAGTTTTTTTTGTAAATTACATTTTTGGTCCTTGTGGTTGTCACCCACTATCAAGTTTGATCATCTTTTAAACTAAGTACAATTTTAGTGATTGTGGTTGCCATTTTGTTTCACTTTCAGTCCCTTTCACTAACCTTAGTTAAAAATGCTAGTTAACTATTATTGTTTTTTTTTCCTTTTTTTAGTAGATCATATAGTAATTATGATTTTAGCCCCTATGGTTTTGTCTTTTTTCCATTTTTGTGTTTTCTATCATTTTATTTTTCATTTTATACGCCTGATTATATTAATGATAATTTTAACTAAAAATACATTAAAATTACGTATTTTATTTTGTAAATTACACTTTTAGAAAGTTTTGTCGGTACCTTTAAAATGAGTTAAATATTGAATATTTTTTAAATTTTTATGCAATTTATCCGATATATATTTGCAAATCCATCTACACTAATCCAAAAAAAAAAAATTATTTTAAGTTGGGTTTGAAAAATGTATCTTTTTTTTTCCTTATTTATGTAAGATGAAAATGAAAATTTATCTATTTTTATTAATAAAAAATGTGTCGCTATAAGATATTTCATTTGATTAAATGTTTTTTTAAATGTGTATCAAATAAAAAAAATTATAATATAATTATTAATTTTTTTTTAAAAATATCAACATAAATTTATCGTAATGAAAAATAAAGAACCAATTAACAACCATACATTTTCTTTGTTTTATACTAAAAAATATTTGTCTGCATCTCTTTGCTTCTGAAAAATACGGTTTTTGATTACAAATATAGTTTAATTATTAAACAATATTTGAATTTAATATAGTTTAAGTATTAAACTATTTTTGAAATTATTTAGTTAATATAGTTCAATTATTAAACTATATAGTTTAATTAAATAATTAAATCTATATTTTCTATTACTAAAAATTAAGTATATCAAAATACGTGGTTGTTAATTGATTATTTATTTTTTATTATGATAAATTTAAGTTGATACTTTAAAAATAATTAACAATTATATTATAAAGTTATTTATTTAATACACATTTAAAAATATTAGTTAAATGAAATATATTAAAATGATACATTTATTATTAATAGAAATAGATAAGTTTCAATCTTCATCTTACAAAAATAAGAAAAACGACACATTTTTTGAACCAACTTAAAATAGAAAATGTTTTTTTGATTGGTATAGATGGATTTGCAAATATATGTCGAATAAATTGCATAAAAATTTGAAAAATATTTCAATGCTTAACTTAATTTAAAGGTACCGACAAAACTTTTCTAAATGTGTAATTTACAAAATAAAATATGTATTGTCAATGTTAGGGTGCTCACGGGTTGGGTTGATCGGGTTGAAGGCTTTTTAACAACTCAACCCAATATAGGCGGTTTGGAAATTTTACAACCCAACCCAACCCAATCAAAAGTACAACCCAACCCAACCCAAACCGGTCGGGTTGATCGGGTTGGTCGGGTTATGTTTAAACAAGATGAAATCAAATTTAGAAATATAAACATAAAGGAAACATTTCTTTGAAATACAACCGAATGACCAATAATTCATGAGAGTATGTAAGTCCATCAAAAATATTACGATATTACATATAAAAATGTCTAAACCAAACGATAATATGTCAATCAACAACAATCGTTTTAGACGTTTCCAACCCCGATACTTTCGCTTTCTTGGCCTTGAGGTTGGTCGTGTCATCATCAACCATTTGATACAAATTATCCATACTTCTTAAATTTTAAATATATCACATTTAGTTAATTTTTAAGTTTGCACATATACATATATATGTGTGTGTGTGTGTATGTGTTTACATTTATTAAACATATATACAAAGGAGTTATATAGAGATGAATAATAAATTGAAAGTATATGTAAATAAAAAGGGTACGTAATAGTGTAATTGTCTAATTTACATATTAATAGAGACTTAATAATCATATTAAATCTACGAAATAAAAGGATCGGGTTCATCGGGTTGGGTTGGTTTCAAATAAAAGTAACCCGATATCAACCCAATACCTACGGTTTGAAGATTTTACAACTCGATTAGACATCGGGTTGCTTCGGTTTGAGTTATTTTGTGTTGGGTTGGGTTGGGTTGATCGGGTTGGTCGGATTGATCGGGTTGGTGAGCACCCCTAGTCAATGTATTTTTAGTTAAAATTATCATTAATAAAAAGGTATAAAATGAAAAATAAAAAATAAAATGATAGGAAACACAAAAATGAAAAAAACAAAACCACATGGACTAAAATTGTAACTACTCTATGATCTAATAAAACAAAAAAAGGAAAAAGAAAAAAAAATAGTTAACTATCATTTTAAACTAAGGTTAGTCAGAAGGACCAAAAGTGAAACAAAATGACAACCACAATGACCAAAATTATTATTAGTTTAAAAGAGGGACTAAGCTTGATAGTCAGTGACAACCACAATGACCAAAAATTTAACTTATGCTTTTTTTTTTCAAGTTTCGAAGGTATTTTTAAGCATTTCAAGATTTTATCTACTTAAATCTATTGTTTAAATTGTATTTTAATACTAAATTTCAAAAATCATAATAATAAAAAACATGTTTAACATTTCTATGTTAAAAAAATTAATCTTTTTCTAAAACCAGGCAGGCCAGAAACCGGATTTAGGCCTGACCTAACTGGGATAGGCCGGCATGGTTCTAAAGGGACTGTTTAGAGACCGACCCGATCTAACCAGGGACCATTTTTAACCATCTCTAGACATTATCACGAAAAGGAGCTCAACCAAAGTTCTCTCTATTTTATCTCTAAAAGAATTGAAGCTCACTCAATAAAGATAAATAGGGCTTACAACAAATGATAAAGCCCGAGTTCATCAATAATGGATTAAATGTTCAATTTTGGGCCTTACGATAATAAATCCATTTGTAAAGTAAAAGTTTTTGCAACAAGAAATTATAATGAGGTGTTTTAAACATGAATCTTTTCATTAATTAAACAAAGTTAATAAAACATGAGTTGATATATCAAATTATCAATCATGCCGTTATTATATGGAAAACATAAATTATATAGTAATAAATTTGGAATATTTCTTCCTTTTTTCTTGGATAAACAAAAATTGGTATATTTCTACATAACGGTAGACAAAATTGGATTAAGAATATTAATTTTCAACTTAATAAATATAAGTGTATGTTTTCCTTTAAAAAAACATAATAAATATAAGAATCATTTCATTTAAATATTAATATATAAAGTTGATTTAGTTTTAAAAAAAATAGTGTATGAAAAGAATGAAATTAATTTTTAAAATAAAAATGATTAGATAGAGAAACAATAGTAAACACTTAACCAATCATTTTTTTAGGGTGGACAAGTTTCCTCTAGTCGTAGACGTTATATTGTCGAATTTTTGAATTTTAAATTCACTCTAAATTTTAGGGTGTTATAATGTATATATGAAAATTATGTAAAAATGTTTATAAATTAAATTATTTACTTTATTTGAGTTAATTATAACTATTATATGATATATATATATATATATATATAGGGAGAAGTTCATTTGAGAAATGGTAAATATATGAGAAATAGAGAAGTAATCTTAGTCATTCATCTGGTCAACATTTGCGGCTTTGACCGCGAAGCACCGAATAATTCATTGTGTGATCTATAGAAGGTAGAGGAGTAATTTCGTAAAATACACGGGATGAGTTCATATATGAATATATGAATCTGTTAGTTAGTTCAACTGATTCATATATGAATCACAAAGGTTCATATATGAATCAGTTAAAAGAGTTCAGTTGTGAATTGCACTGGTTCATATATGAACATATAGTTCATATGTGAATTATACATGTTCATATATGAACACAACCCGTGTGTTTTGTAAAATTTACGAAATTGTCCTTCTATTTTTGGGATAGCCGCAACTTTTGACCAGTCAAAGCCGCAACTTTTGACCGGTCAAAGCCGCAATATTTGACTAGTCAAATCCGATCTTGACCATATGAATGACTAGGATTACTTCTCTATTTCTCATATATTTACCATTTCTCAAATGAACCAAACACTATATATATATTATATATATATAGGGGTGGGTTCAAATGAAAACTAATTTTTCATTGTGTACGTGAGGACCAATCTTAGTCATTGATCAAAACTTAGAAAACTAATTAATAGTTAAAACTTAATAAGATTAACTGAGAAGTGATTAGGGACAAAACTGGAAATTTGAATCAGCGTCTACCTTGTTTGACTTTTTATTTTCTTTTTTAATTAAAATTTTTACCTCCTTAAAGTTTGCTTTATAAATTATCTTAAAAATTACTAATATTTTAATCAAACATATTACATCAAAAAAAAGGAGAATTTCATGTTTTTCGATATGACATTCATCTCGATATAGTTTTTTCTTCATTTTAATTGTTTTTTTACGTGAAATGCTATATATGTGTTGTACTCATTATGAATATGTATGTATGTTCCCTGGTGTCCACATTCAGTATGAATAACAAACGTGAGCGTTCATTTACTTATGATGAATAATGTAACACCCTCAAATTTGGTAAGAGCAACTAGTTTAAAATTTCAATATAACATCAAATGAGGGACACGACTTTCTTTTAAAATTCAAAATTCAGTACGCCTCAATTATTTAATTCTATAGTTAACCCCAACAAATATAAACTACAATAAGATACAAGGACTAAACCAAGGACGGGTGCTACATATCCCCAATACAAGTTGTTCTTCATAAGCTAACGCGGAAAACTTCACCAAGCTACTCACCTCACGAGCACACAACTAGCACTTCCCTTTCATAGTGTCACTAGAACTATTTCCCAACGAAGCCTGTTGCACATGCCAACAAATAAAAAGGGTTAGGCTAACGCCTAGTGAGTTCAAGAGCTTTACATGAGTAAATATCTTTAAAAGAATGAACTTCACTTAAAATCAGGACCTTTCAATTGATGTACTTTAAAACGAGGAAATGACTCTTTTCCAATATCATGCATTTTCAAAGATGGATGCCTCATTATAAACATTATTTACAAATTGATGCAACTCGACTTACTCGACACATTAATATGAATTGACTCCCATTTAAGAAACGTGGATAAAACGTTGCACCCAAAACACCCAAGCGCGGGTAGGGTAAAATACACAACTCATAAATCATTGTCAAAATCCACTTATATAATACGTCCGAAAACATAGACACTAGGCCCAATACTCACACGGCCATAAACGAAGGGAAACCAAATAACCAAACGTGGGGATGACTTAATTCATGCAAACCTTAAAATATGTCGAGGAAGATCCAATATTAAGGTCCTTAATTACTGTCAACCACATAAGACCAAAGATATTAAAGTAAGACGTCAACACATGCAATGTAGTTACCGACAACGGGGGAGACCCGTATCCGTTGAGAGTGAAGGAACACAAAAGTATGTCACTCTTGCAACGTTAATCGCATGACACCTCACAACATACCAGGCCAAGTGTCCCTACGACTTCTTAACAAGTTACACCATAAGAGACGGTTGACCTTGATGAACATTACAACGAACTCCATCCCGAAATCCCGTCACACTTAAAGACTACCTCTCAGGCATTACTTCAAGCGGCGGAGATCCTAGTGCCTACCTCTCAGGTAACACCTCCAGACTCAACCATCTAGTGCCTACTTGTAAGTTTTCGGTCGTAAAACATGGGTACCGGAGTTCAACCCCGCAATACCCAATTGACCATCCCAAACAGACTGACTCACGTGCCTATGAATCCAATGCAACGTAGTCTAACATTACATGATTATCCAAGAATGACCAACGCACTCGAGCATGTAATAAACATCAGTATGCAACACAATGCATTAGTATGTAAACCATAACCGGGCTCTACATTGAGCCAGTAAAACCAGACAAGTGTCCTCAAGACTCTTTTAAGTCAACACCGAGCCAGAATGCTCGAAAACCCCTTTTTAACCAACAATTAACAATTCCCAATTAAATAATACAATCGACTCACGTCATGCAAACACACTCCAAAACGCATGTGTAGACTCCGATACAATTTAGATTGGGACAACTGTTTTCCAAATAGATTTATACTCTTTATTATTTCAAAACGTCCCATACCACCGAAATCAAACATTTTACCCAGACAAACACTAAAAGTGCATTTTCACCAAACGGTTTCCATTTATGCATTAAACCATTAAAGTACTTTAAAATGACTTATTTATCAAGATATCCAAAGAATCCCAAATGTGGGTGTTTTGCAAGATTTATAAAGTCAAATACCCCAAATAATCAACTCACCAAATATTCCAACAATGATAATCTCATGCAAAACATATACACTTTAAAATGAATATTTTGACATGTACAACATTTTCACAAATCAACTTGAACTCACCTTGCTAGATTTAGGCTAAATCTAGATTTTACCCCAACTTGAGCTTCCTTGAAGAAACTTGAATCCACAAGAAAAATCTTCCAAAAACCTATATTCACAAGTTTCCAACCATAAATATACTCCTTCAACCATTTAGAATCGATCTCCAAATATAATACATCAAAATCCCCAACTTGACCAAACCCTAATTTTGAACTATTTTCTCCAAAATCATCAAACCCGAAATTTGATAAACCAATCACTAGGAAATCATCAAGAGAACATTTATATCTTATAACAAGGTTTAGAAATGGGGAAGATACACTTACCACTTAGGTTTTGACGAAAACCTAGAAAACCCTAAAATGGAGCTTGAGATTGAAGATGAAGATGGAGCTTCTTGACCCTAGCTTCCAATCTTTGTTGGGTGGTGGAGAAACACTTGGAACACATTAGATTTGGTGTCTTAGATGCGTAAAATCTGATGTTAGGGTTTGAGGGTCGATTTTGGAGAGAAGAAGGTGAAAGGGGTTGAAAGAATGAGAAGGGGCTGCTCAAAAATCAAGTTTTAAAGGGACCAGGGGCCGTCGACGATTGTGCCTGGAGATTGTGTCCAGGGCACACTCGCTGAGAGTGTATCGCGGGTGGTACCACCCCCGCGACCTTGACACAGCGACAGTGACACTTGTCACTGTCGCGGACACTATCGCCCAGCCTCCCCCGAGCTCCGAAATTTGACCTTTTTTCAACACCAAGACCTTCGACACTCTTGGGGGTTTTGAATAATGTTTTCCCAACGTGAATCCCACCACTTACAAGTTGCAAAGAAGTACAGGTGATCCTTACTTACCGAAAATTACGGGTGTTACAATCCTCCCAACCTTAAAAGAGATTTCGTCCTCGAAATCTAGATTCCCATGAAACGTTGCCCGCAAACGGTTGCCTCTACTCCACATGCCAGAACTGCCACCATATCCTTATGCTGATACTCCCGATAATTGTCCCCCTGGGCACATCACACCTCTATATCCGAGTGAATGCTTAACTTACTAAAGTAGCCTTTTACCATGAGACTACGGTTGTCTCCCAACCTTGGGTGACACATACCACCTCAAGGGTAGTTTGTGACCTCAATCTCTCCCTGACAAGATTGTACTAGTTCAACACGATTCTAGATTCGTATTCCGATGATCATACCAAAATTTTTTTTCTTTGATATTGGTAAAACGTTCCTTCCAAGGACGCACCGATAAGCTTTCCGGGGGTTGGTCAATTCCAGTCCGATGTTTACACGACTTCCAAACCGAACATAACACCAATCATCTAGTCGATATACCCTTTACAAGTAAAGAAAATCATACAGATCAACACTTAATTGCCAACACCTAACTTCCTTTATGTCCCACCACCGTGAGGTTAACATTTTCCGTAATCCAACGGGAATACTTCCAAACCCTCCAAGGATTACTAACCTCAAATTAACAAGTCGACTTGCACTGAGTCGATCCCCAAAAGATTTAAAGTTGACACCTAACATGGAAGTAAAACTCCAAATATAAAGTTTTACAACACACCATACATCCTCAATATTCCCGAATGCCACAAAGATGATACACCACCGACACATAACATGCTACTGCATAGTTAACCCATCAATTCAAATCCAACCATCCTTAAACAACCGCATAAGGTTTTAACCCGAAATTTTACCGAAAGGATAAGATCATAACTTACATAACTAGGAGAATGCATAATTCTAATACCACAATTATTCATGCGTGCATCGATTCATAAACTGGAACCCAAAATCCAAGGCTAACCACAAGTCGGATCATCCGACGCTTCACTTCCCAAGAACTGCTCTAGTCCCTAATTACAACTCTTTTCACGACAGGGTTTTAAACCTATAGCCCTAATGAGTTCAAGGTTTTCAGTTTGATATGCCAATTTGGAATTTTGTAAAACTTTTAAACGCAAAAGTTTTATAACAATATATCATACGCATAAAACCCACTAGTGTTTACTCGATAATTTCGCAAAGTGCCAATAAACACCACACTTATTAAAAAAAAACATTTCAAAAAGCATTTAATCGTTACTCACGCTGACAATGATAGTAAACAAGGGTACAACAAAACTTTTTCAAAGGGACCACCATGGTCCTAGCATGCATCAATTTACGCCACTGATGGAAAATAACTTTAGGTATCAAAACAGCTTATAGCCAGACATTTGCACTAAATTCCCAAAGAGAAAATTCACGTAATCAAGTTCCCAACAAGATCCACATACGTCGGCCTATTTTTCTCAAGTTTAGTAAAACATTAGGTACATGCGATTCATCAAGTGGGAATAAATTTTAAATCGATTTTCAAACTATAGGTCACGCGAATATAATGCTCTTGGCCAAAGATAGTGACTACGAAATTATACGTACTAGCAATTCTATATAACGTTTTTGCATGAACCATTAAAAGTGATGCCAACAACCGTAAACGTACAAAACAAACATTTAGTACAAGTTAACATAGACTCCCTATACATCTCCTCACACCCAGGTGTAAATTAATTCGTCCATGAAGCGATTTATGACGAGTTGTTTGTAAAACTCAACACGGGATTTTCATGACGTCAAACTCCCACAGTTTTCTTTCTTTAGCCAGACCACGACACGGAATAAGATTCCACACAAAATTTGCATGAGAGAGTTATTTCACAAAACTAGCACAGTGGTATGTGTAAGCACTTTAGTTAAAATGTCAAATAGTTTACATCGTTCTCAAGTTCCAAGCCAAATCGGCAATACGCTTTCCTTGCTTTAAATGCCGGCTAAACATCATGACAGAAATTTCCAAATAAAACATGCATGCATACTATACGCAACCGAAACTGCCCGCACAAAACTCACATGAAAGCAATACAACGGGACACCAATAGAATTACTACATTAAATCCACAAAATCGCACAAAATAAATTCTAAATAAAACTCAAACACCAAATAATGGAAGATAACTCTTCGTCCAAAACTTTAACATATGTAGAGGAGATCCAATGTTAAAGTCATAAACTACAGTCACTTGTCCAAGACCTTAATCAACATCAAAATACGCACATCGTGATATCCGAAATAGCATTCGACCACAACGAGAATAAAGAAAGTCTCAACAAAGTTTGCAACCACATGCAATAAAATAACTTTACGGATTTTTTAAATCATGGTTTAAACATTTTTCCAAAGTTTCGTAATATAATCCACTTGATAATTTGGAAATATGAGAAATAATTGATGCAGATACGTACTTACGGTGTCGAGGTATTGTACACACTTGAACGTACATAAATATTCATAATGAATATATAACACATGTATAGCATTTCACGTAAAAAACGGTTACAACAACAACAAAATATATCTAGATGGATGTCATATCGAAGAACACGAAATTCTCGTTTTTTTATATAATTTGTTTGATTAAAATATTAGTAATTTTTTAGATAATTTATTTCAAACTTTAAGTGGGTAAAAATATTTAATTAAAAAAGAAAATAAAAAGTCAAATATGGTAAACGTGAGTTTAAATTATCTTCCATTTTTACCCCTAATCATCTTAAAATTAAAAAAAACTCTATTTGACATGAGTTGTTAGATAAATAGAGATGGAGTTACCGAGATTCGTCCTCACGTGCATAAAAAAATTGAGTTTTCATTTGAACTTCCCCCCCCCCCTCTCTCTCTCTCTCTATATATATATATATGTATATATATATAATCATTAAATAACTTTTGGGTGAAACTTGTCTAGTTTTGTTTTGTCCAGTCCTAGTCGTACTACTAAAGCAATAGGTATTTTAAACGGTTGTTTTGAACATTTTTAAACGGTTTTACAACCGTTTGAAAGGGCACCGTTTGAAAAAGTTAGGGGTTTTTTTAAACGGTTTTTGAACCGTTTAAAAAAGTCACATTTTTAAACGGTTTTTAAACCGTTTAAAATAGCCAAAAAACCATTTAAAATTGTATACATTTTTAAACGGTTTAAAAAAACGTGTAAAATGTGTATTGTTTTACTTGATCTGCTGCACATAGGACTCGATATCAGAACCATAGTCATGCAAACCCACGACACTTACCATTCTGCTACATCTTCTTCTGTGTTTATAGAAGCACCTTTAATTCTTTAATTCATTTTATGTCCAGCTTTGTACTCCCAACTTCAACTTCAGATTCGGCCTAAATTTCTTCCAAATTACCAAAAACTCAAAACACTAACATTGTAGATATGTGTGTTGGGTTTCCAAATCATCTTGAATCACTCAAATCGGAGATCGGAGTGAGATATGATCAAAACGCCACAGTTGCGCAAATCTGTCAAAAATTATCGTTTTGTTCTTTTTCACTCCAAATTGTTCCGAACCTATCAAAATATAAAAACGCATTAATGTAGTTTGGTTTTACCATTATGGTGCATTAAAAAGAGATGATTGACAAGAAAATAAAGTGGAATTTAACGACCGATCATAATGATATTCAGTTAATACATACCTTGCAATATTTAATGTCTTTCAATTGATCGATATTGACTCCTCAATTTGTGTGTAGAGAATGAATAAAGAAGATGGGGAGAACTTTTAGGCAAAAAAACGGCGGCCATGAATATATAAAAAAAAGCCCTAAATTTTTAAAAGTCTTTTTAAACGGTTTTGTGATAGTGAAAGCGTTTGAAAAAGTGTTTGGCCTTTTTAAACGGTTGTTTCTAGAGAATCGTTTAAAAAGATGTATGTATTTTAAACGGTTGTATGAAAAAACCGTGTAAAAAAGTTAGGCGGCTTTTTAAACGGTTTTGTTCAATTATCCGTGTGAAATACGTATCCCTTTTTAAACGGTTTTTTATAACAACCGTTTAAAAATGTCATGACTTTTTTAAATGGTATCCAACCGCAAAACCATTTAAAAAAAGTCTTAAAAAAACACGGCCACCTTTTTAAACGGTTTTTTTGAATTTTTTAAAAAATGTTTAAAAAAGTGCGTTTAAAAAAGTCATTTCTGTAGTAGTGTCGTACCAAACATCAGACAGACACTTGTTCTGTTCAGTCCTATGCAATCATATCTTGTCCAGTACTACCCTCTTGTCCTATCCAATTCTATCATGTCCATTTATGTCTGGATACCCACGCTACATAGATTATATATCGATTCATGTATGTTACATAAACACATATTTAAATTATGGAACAAATTTATTACATCTTTGTGAAAATAAATGCCAAGTTTGACTTTGTATGTTTCAAGTACTTCTCAATAAGATTAAGATAAAAATAACCATTAGGCCAAACACCATATTACATAAAATTTTATTCTATTAAATGTAAGTTTTTTCATTAAAAGAACATATCATATTTTTTCCAAGGAAAATTTCAATACAATAATACTTTTCCAACAACGAAGCTATGATTCCTATTATTTTGATCAACTATTTTTATTTTTGTTTTTGAATAAGACATTGCACATATTCAATAAAGTAAAGAGTAAATTACGGATTTGGTCCCTCAGGTTTGGCGTTTGTTACGAAATGGGTCCTTTAACTTTAAAAATTACATGATGACCCTTCCACTATGCATCTTGTTATGAATTTGGTCCCTCCGGGTATAATTTTGTTAAGGATTTAGTCCCTCGAGCCAACAGCCGTCTATTTCCTCCGTTAAGTAGGAGGGGTATTATGGTCATTTTATTTATTTTTCCATTTTTTATTACTTTACTTGAATAATCATCTCCTACCTTAAGAACACCAAGATTCAAAAAACCAAATCAAACTCATGTTAACAATCAAAAATCCTAAATCAAACCCATATTAAAAGATCAAAGTTCTAAATCAAACCCAAATTAAAAAAACCCAAATCATACCAAGTCTAAAAACCTAGATCAAATATAGATTTCAAAATCCAAAACCCAAAGTAAAAACATATATGAGATAGAGAGAGAGATCGAGATACAAAGAGAGAAAAGATTGATCTATCTCTATCGCTCTTCAAAAACCTCTCCGACGACTTTGTCTTCTCCGACGAGCCTCCGACGAGGTGGTCTTCTCCGGCGAAGCCCCGGTCTGCAGAGCTCTCTCTTTCTTCATCTCTCTTTTCTTTTAAGTGGGTTTAATTTTGGTTATTGGATATGAGTTTGATTTAGGTTTTTGATTTATAAATCTAGGTTTGATTTATAAATCTAGGTTTGATTTAGGTTTTTTAAACTTGGGTTTGATTTAGGTTTTTAGTTTTTTAATATGAGTTTGATTTGGGTTTTTAGTTTTTTAATATGAGTTTGATTTGGATTTTTAAACTTGGTGTTCTTGGTATTCATCATGTAGAAGATGAATATTCAAGATCGATCTCTCTCTCTTTCTCTATTCTCTCTCTCCTCTTTTAAGTAGGTTTGATTATGTTTAAATCTGAGATTTATTTAGGTTTTTGATTTTTAAATCTAGGTTTTATTTAGGTTTTTTAAATTTGGGTTTGATTTAGGTGTTTGAATAATAATAATATTTTGGTTTTTGGTTTTTTCAATGAGCTTGATTTTGGTTTGTTCTTGGTGTTCATGATGTTCATCATATAGAAGATGAACATTCAACAAAAATATGAGTTTCATTTTATGGATTTGATCCTTCTTGTTTAAAAAATGTTAAAAGAAATAAAAAATATAAAAATGACCATAATTGTAACACCTTAGGCATATCCCATATCGGCCGTGGACAGGAGTGATGCTGGGTGTTATAAGTAATATCTTGGCCTTCCTAACAACAACGCGTTTTGGGGCCACAAGCACGTCAGGTTCTGGGAACTCTGAGGTTAAGCGTGCTTGGGTGGGAGTAGTCCCAGGATGGTGACCCCCTGGGAAGTTTCTCACCAGGTCGCCAGAAACAAATCCGTGCGCTACACGTTGGTTAAATACAGGGGCAAAGCGGACAATATTGTTGTCGAGGCAGGCGGGATGTTACAGATGGTATCAGAGCCACTCCTGTGCCGTTCGGGATATGGGGCAAACCTCATCGAGGACGATGAGTCCCAATGGGGGGTGTTTGTAACACCTTAGGCATATCCCATATCGGCCGTGGACAGGAGTGATGCTGGGTGTTATAAGTAATATCTTGGCCTTTCTAACAACAACGCGTTTTGGGGCCACAAGCACGTCAGGTTCTGGGAACTCTGAGGTTAAGCGTGCTTGGGTGGGAGTAGTCCCAGGATGGGTGACCCCCTGGGAAGTTTCTCACCAGGTCGCCAGAAACAAATCCGTGCGCTACACGTTGGTTAAATCCAGGGTCAAAGCGGACAATATTGTTGTCGAGGCAGGCGGGATGTTACAGATAAAAATTGGGTTATAGATCCACCGAAGTGGGTAGCCTTAACCGATATGTATGGTAACAGGTAAGCCCGAAGGCTGTTCCCGTCCCTGTCAGGGGAGATGCCAACCATCTCTCCTTCTTACGAACACATTTTAATAAAACATCAAAATGTTCAAACAATTGATTCAATAAACCAAGGGGGGTGTTTGTAACACCTTAGGCATATCCCATATCGGCCGTGGACAGGAGTGATGCTGGGTGTTATAAGTAATATCTTGGCCTTCCTAACAACAACGCGTTTTGGGGCCACAAGCACGTCAGGTTCTGGGAACTCTGAGGTTAATCGTGCTTGGGTGGGAGTAGTCCCAGGATGGGTGACCCCCTGGGAAGTTTCTCACCAGGTCGCCAGAAACAAATCCGTGCGCTACACGTTGGTTAAATCCAGGGGCAAAGCGGACAATATTGTTGTCGAGGCAGGCGGGATGTTACAATAATACCCTCGTGGTTAACAAAGGAATAGATGACAGTTGGCTCAAGGGACCAAATCTATAAGAAAATGCATAGTGGGAGGGTCATTATGTAATTTTTGAAGTTAAAGAACTCATTCCGTAACAAACGCCAAACCTGAGGGACCAAATCCGTAATTTACTAAAAGTAAATTATCTATACTATTATATTAAAATTCTAATATAGTTAGACGGTTTTTGGAAAACGGTTTTGAAAAATGGTTTTTGGAAAGCCATCAATTTCTCCCATATTAATTACATTTACCACATTTATAATTAATTATTTAATTTATTTTATATTCCTTGTATTTTCATTTTACACATTTATCATGTTAACACAAATAATCGTATATGAACAAAAATGCAATTAAAAAATACGTTTCTTTTTTTTATACAAATTATACCATTATAATCGTCATGTCAATACCTTCAAAACGAGCCCAATATTGAATATTCTTTTAATTTAACTGTACTATATAAAATATAATGAACATATACGAATTAATTTGCTTTCTATCCGTACGTTTTATTTTTTTTTCACCGTTAGCATATTAAAAATACATAATCGTAGATCAACTAAAATATATTAAAAATATGTTTCATTATTATTATAAATTATATTATTATAATTTTTTCGTCAATAATTTTAATATAAACTAATTATTGAATATTTTTATGGGTAGCATAAATGTGTAACATTATATATATATATATATATATATATATACTATTTATATCTATATCTATATTATTATATTAAAATGGTTATTTTCAAAATTCAATGTTACATACATCCTGATAGGGTAAATTTATTTATCCTATTTTTAATCATCTTCTTTATAATTTTGAGCTATTTTTCCTTTTTCCCATTGCGTCTTTTGGTTGTTTTTACGACTTTGTTGCTTAAATTAATTTTTATTGCTTTTAGTTTAAAATAAATCATTTTTACATAAAAAATGCAACAAAAATTGGTAGTTCATTATCTTTGCTTGATGTAGGATTGGACTACGACCAATTGAAGTCAACTTAACCGGCATGCGGATCTTTCGAGCGTGAAACATAGACTTCGATCTTTTTGTTGGGCCGATTTTCGTGAAGATGGTGGGCAAAATTTTGGGCTTTGATGACTTGAAGCTTGGGCCGAAACTCTTTGGGCATGAACTTGTATTTTTTTGAGCTAAGTTTTGCCAACACCTTGGGCCCTCATTGTTGTTTACTTGGGCCCAAGGTTCTAAATGGCGTGAGGCGTGGCGTGGCGGCGAGACCAAACCTCAAGCCTTAGGAGCCAAGGCGAAGCCATGGCGTTTTCAAGGCGTGATTTATGGCGTCAAATTTCTAATTCATATATAATATTATATATAAAAACGTATGTTTTGTAATGTTACTCAATGAGTCAATAGTAATAAGCAAGTTAAATTACTTTATATATTAAAAACTTGCAAATAAGACATTAAAAACGTAAAGAAAAATCAAATATCTCATTACGATAGTTGCGCATTTGGCCATGGCGTGCCATGGGCTTAACGTGGCGTGACACACAAGCCTTGATGCCATGGCGCGCCATGGCGGCTGTGCAGCGAGTTTTTTAGAACATTGCTTGGGCCCCAAGGTGAACTTTCACTATAAATAGGCATGCTTGGCTAGTAGAAAAATCATCCATCTTCACTTGTTCTTTCATGTATGTCAAGTTAGTCTCTAGTAGTTTTGCTCCATAGGTTCTAGTAACATTTTAGGTGGTTTGAAGCAAGTGAGCCGTAAGCTCATTGTTGGCGGTTAGAGCCTAGGCTCACGATTCAAGCTACCTCATCTTTTGGTTAGAATTAATGCAACGTTATTGTTTCTTTTCAAGTGTTAATCTTTCGCTACTTTTCCGCAACTTCTTCTCATCTCTTAAGACTCGATAACCTTTTGGTTTTTATTTGGTTATCACTACAATTTTAGTTTTATAACAAACCGGAAGCCCGATTAATCATTTCGGACTCTCAACCTCGGTTGATTCACGGTTTGTTGTAGTATTAAAATTGCTTCGTGTCTCCAAGTTATTAAAAACCATCCCGGACATTACTTTAATTGACAAAGACTCTCAAAGTAATTCAAGGATTATAGACACTTTTGAACCAAGACTTTCTCTAACAAGTGACAAATTAGTTGGTAAATCATGGCTCTATAATTCACACGTTATTTTAACGTCGTTGGATTAATTGAATTAACTTCTTATAATTATAGTGTTGGTAGTTTAATCTTAAAGTCATTCTCAAGCAAGTTAATTTTTCTAGTTCAAGTAAGGATTTTAGTTACATGCATAGTTGATAAATCACTTCTTTTAAAATTAATTAACAAGTAGTTGACGTAATTCCCATTTTCTTTAATTACTTTTACGATCTTTAAAATTAGGATTTAAAATGATGATGGGCTAACCGTCTCAGTTCAGGGTAAAAAGTAAAGTTGGGACCGAGACCGATAAGAGAATAAAAGGGTGTATCGTATCGCATGATTGTCCAAAGTTATTTAAATCAGAGTTATATTTTATGTCGAAATACAACTGATCAACTGACAACTGGTTCGTTGTGTGACGGCTTCCTTAAGTTACATAAAATCTCGACTCTGAGATAACAATGGAATGCGATCTCGTCTTTATTTAATTATTAAATTCATACCAACGGATCTTTATACCCTGCACTCTTTTTAAATTAAATTCTCAGTAGTTGTTACTCAAAACCCCCAACCAAAATATTGTTTTCGAATTCGCCATCTGAAACTCGCTTTTACATACTCGACTTTCGAGAGAAACTTTTCCACGCTCCCCTGTGGGATCGATATTCGGTACTTTGTACCATTATTACTTGTTAGAAACGGTAGTAGATTGAGATGTATACTTGCGTCAAAATCTACTTATTTGCATTTTAAAAAGGTGTGAACACGAAATACCGCGACAAGTTTTTGGCGCCGTTGCCGGGGAAGCACGCTAGAAGTTTTTATTTTTAAAATAAGGTTTATAAAAGCAAGTTTTTCTTCCATCTATTTTGAAAAGAAAAAAAAAATTATTATAAAAAAAAGGAAGAAAATCGAAAAAAGTGAATGCCAAGATTGCCTCACGGTGATTTTTTTCAATTTGATCCCGATATTGAACGAACATTTAGACAACGAAGAAGAATCCAAAAGGCTAATTTAGTCTTAAATCTTTCTGAAATGTCTGAACGCGAATATATGACGGATGAGGAAACGATGCCCGAGGTGAATCTAAATGGGCATAATAATGATCGAGAGAATAATAATAACCGAAGAAATCGTGATAGGGAAATTCCCAATGACCGCGAAAATTTCGAAAATTTCATTTTTCATTTTACACTTTTGTCATATTAACACAAATAATCTTATATGAAAAAAATGCAATGAAAAAAATGCAATGAAAAATACGTTTA
This sequence comes from Arctium minus, assembly GCA_954870635.1. Classification (NCBI taxonomy): domain Eukaryota; kingdom Viridiplantae; phylum Streptophyta; class Magnoliopsida; order Asterales; family Asteraceae; genus Arctium; species Arctium minus. Next base: position 11,825,744 of record OX941082.1, read on the forward strand.
TTTTTTTTACAAATTATACCATTATAATTGTCTCATCAATACCGTCAAAACGAGTTCAATATTAATTGAATATTTTTAATTTAACCGTACTATTAAATATAATGACTATCTATGAATTAATTTGTTTTCTATCCATACGTTTTATTTTTTTCAGCGTTAGCATATTAAAAATACATAATCGTAGATCAACTAAAATATATTAAAAATACGTTTCATTATTATTATAAATCATATTATAATAATTTTTTCGTCGATAATTTTAATATAAACTAATTATTAAATATTTTTATGGGTAACATAAATGTGTAACATTATATATATATACACTATATATATCTATATCTCTACTATATTATAAAGATTCTAAAACGGTTATTTGTACAAAGTGGTTTCTTGTACAATGTTACATTTACTACCCTTACACTTACTTATTTAATTTACTTTATATCCCTTATTTTTTCATTTTTATTTTACACCATTATCATATTAACACAAATAATCGTATATGAACAAAAATGTAATGAAAAAATACGTTTCTTTTTTTACAAGTTATATCATTATAATCGTCTCGTCAATACCTTCAAAACGAGTCCAATATTGAATATTTTTTTAATTTAACCGTACTATTAAATATCATGAATATCTACGAATTAATTTGTTTTCTATCCATACGTTTTATTTTTTTCCACCGTTAGCACAATAAAAATACATAATCGTAAAATATATTAAAAATACGTTTCATTCTATTTATAAATTATATCATTATAATTTTTTTCGTCAATAATTGTAATATAAACTAATTATTGAATATCTTTATGGGTTTAAGGTTTCATAAGTTGTGATTCTTAGGTCATGGTTATTGTTGATGATATGTCTAGAAGAAAGTAGCATTAATTGTTCGTTCTTTACTTACATTTCGTTGCATCGCACGGGTATATGACTAATATCAAATTAAACATTCTAAACAAGTCAGCTTGAGTATTTTATTAGAATTCAATGATTATCTTATATATTTTAATGACATCTAGAAAAAATAACCAATTACATATTTAATAATATAATTATAACAAATTTATAGTAATATAATATAATAATTAATAGTGATACATGGAAAAATCTGCATAAAAGGAAGGTCCTACACATACCAAATTGGTGGGTGTTAAAAGTCTGCAGTAGTAATATGTATCTTGTGTTTTGAAACTTGTAAATTAAGAGATTTTTAAATCTTGCATAAAATGATGGTACCTTGTGCCTAATAATTTGTATGTAAGAGTTTTTTATTCTTACTTTATAATATAATATAGATTTAGGTCTCATAATCACAAAATAAAACAAAAAAATTGAATTAGATGCTGTGTTTTTTTTTTAATTTAAATAAAAATAATGGGAAAAGTTCAATAAAACCCAACAAACTATTCCATTTTGTATGATTAAGTCCCTAAACTAATTTTTTGAATGAAAAAACCATTAAATTTATCATTTTGAATGATTAAGTCCCTGAACTATTTTTTTGAATGAAAAAATCATTAAACTTTCTTATTTTGAATGAAAAAACCATTAAATTTTCCCATTTTGAATTATTAAGTCCCTGAACATTTTTTTTCAATAAATTGAATCATCGAACTTCTAAAAATTGGTTACTTACGTCATTTTAACCCAAAAAAACTACATGTAACCGGTTATCTTTTGATTATTCCTATTTTTATAGATAAAAAATAGATCAAAAAGATGGAGATCGATAACAGGGGCAACAACGTGTTAGACAATATGGAGAACGGATAACGTTTGGGCAACGAGGAGTGGCGAGGCCGAGCGATACGACTGTTTGTGAGTGATTTTAATGACATAAAGTTTGAGAATTGTAAAACTGATTTAGATTTATTTTTACTTTAAAATCTTCATACTCAGTTCCGGGTACCTTTAAAAAAAAGTTAACCAATTTTTAGAAGTTCAATGGTTTATTTATTAAAAAAATGTTTAGAACTTAATCATTCAAAATTAGAAAGTTTAATGGTTTTTTCGTTCAAAAAAATAGTTAAGGGACTTAATCATTCAAAATGAAATAGTTTATTGGGTTTTTTTGAACTTTTCCCAAAAATAATTCGTTGTGTACTCATGTACCACTAATTAATTACTATTTGGAAAATCCTTGGGAATGTATGTTGACAGCATCCTTATGTTGATTTTTAGTAGAATCCATTTAATATCAAACTAATACTCACCTACTCCTTTGACTTAAACACACCCCATACATACAAACACATATAAGGGGTCGTTTACTTAAACACTTACTCAGTAAGTACTTAACGGCTCATTTAGTATATTCGATGAACATGATAATGATTGAGAATCTTACCCGGTAAGAGCGATGGAAATGAGCAAGAGTCTTATCCGGTAAGTGAGAGTGACAACTCTTACCCATTAAGCGTTTACCGATTAAAAATGTTGCATAGAATGTCATTTTAATGGACTAAAATCTTACCCAGTAAGTTAAGTGAAAGTGTTAACAATTACCGGTAAACACTATTGTGTAAACGGCCCCTAAGAGTAAACTACGATTTTAGTTCCTATCGTTTGCTATTTTTAACTATTTTTAACTATTTTTGTTATTGGTTTTCAAAATTTGTTTTTTTGGCCATTGTAGTTTGCATTTCATTTTATTTTTTCTTTGTCGAGGCTAACAAAATTAGAAAATTCCGTTAAGTTAGGGGTAATATGGTTGTTTAGTTTTTCTTTACTAATTTTCCAATTTTTATTAAAGAATAGGTCATTGTACAAGTTATTAAAGCTTGAGTACAAACAAATATTTGAATATTTATGATTAAAATAAAATTTATAAAGAAATAAAACATAAAATAAACATTTTTCATTTCCTCGCCCCCAAATTAGTTATAAGATCGAAAATTATAATTAAATATTTATAATTAAATAAATATTTAAATATTATGTTGTAAATCAATTCGAAAACAAAATATTCAAATATTTATTTTAATTATAAATATTTAAAGAGACATGGTGGCTATAAAGGATTGCGGAAGTAATAAATCCCCGGGCCTGGACGAGTTCTCCTTCGGTTTTGTTAAACGGTTTTGGGGTACGGTTAAAAATGATCTTATGAAAGCAGTGACGTGGTTTTGGGAGAAAGAGGTGATAAGTGGTGGATGTAACCCCTCGTTCTTGACATTGATTCCTAAAACCAAAAGTCCGACCGGTCTTGGGAAGTTTAGACCGATTAGTCTAATCGGAGTTTTCAACAAAATAATTGCAAAAATTTTAGCGGAAAGAATGAAGTGTGTTATGGGTAAGCTTATTAGTAAAGTCCAAAGTGCGTTCATCAAAGATCGATTCATTTTAGACGGTGTCCTCATTGCAAATGAAGTGGTCGACTTTGTTCGGAAGGAAAAGATGAAAGGATTGGTCTTCAAAGTGGATTTGAAAAAAAGCCTATGATAACGTAGATTGGGATTTTCTATTGGAGGTGTAAAGGAAGATGGGCTTTGTAACACCCTCGAAAATGAACAGAGCAACTAATTTAAAACTTTTAAATTATACAACAAAAATGATATAATCTATTTTACAATCATCAGCTGAGACACCTCAAACGAAAATTGGGTTTAACTTTAACAACTAAAAGGTCAAGTCTCGCATAAAGACTAATTCAAAGTCGGGTGTTACTAAAACCCCAAAGAAAATAGTTGCTCTTATCAACGACTAATGCGGAAGACTTCGCCAAGCTACTCACCCTTGCACAAACTCTTAGCACTCAACACTTCACCAAAACGCTAGAACCTCTTCCCCCATCCGGAACCTGATGCACATGCCGACAAATAAAAAGGTTAGGCTAACGCCTAGTGAGTTCAAGAGTTTACAACAAAAATAAATATATTTGTTAAAGGGAAAGAAAGTAGTTTAAATCACAGACCTTCCGAAAGATTTACTTTAAATATCAAACGACACCATTTTCCAAAAGTACATCTTTAGAACAAAGAACCCAATATGAACATTTTTCTCGTAAAAACCACTTTAATCCCAACTCAGCCAAAACATGAATAGTAAACAAAGTGCTCACTTTGTAAGAGTATTAAATAAACTTTACTTCTCGAAACCCTTCAAACATGGACGAGTCATAAAATACAACCCATAAATCTTAAGTAACCAACTCCCCAAAAGTAAAGCGTCACCGAAAACATGGATGATAAAATGACACAAATAAAATACCCAAAAAGCACCTTCCGGTGACGGGGGATACCCGATTCCATTGTACGTGGCAGAACACAAAGTTAAGCCACATAACTATGTTGTCGAGCTACACCTCAGATCGTGACCGTATTGCCTGCTCTGCCGAGCTACACCTCCAGTCATAACTATATTTCAAGTATATATATACTCTTACCATAGGTTGAATCTATCAACTATACATCTCTTGGTCACCCACGGAAGCCACCACCACAACCTTTGAGAGAATGGTGAGGGTCATCAGGAGGGTTTGATAAAACCCTAGAAAGTTGAAGGTGAAGATGATAAAGTGGATAGATTGAGCTTAAGCTTCCATAACCTTGCTAGGATGGTGAAATAACACTTGAAATCCCGAGATATTGAGTATCAAAAGCTCAAAATCAACAATGGTGGTCAAGAGGTTCGGTTTAGAGAGAAAAGAGAGGGTAGGGTTGAAGAAGGTTGAAACAAATGGAATAAGATAGACAAAATTCGAGCTTTAAAGGCCCCTACCCCCGACCGCGACAATGACCGGCGACTATGCCCTTGGCATAGTCGCGTGGCATTGTCGCCCGCGTCCAGGCACTCGCGGTACCATCCCCGCGATAGTGACATATGTCACTATCCCCGGGCACTATCGCCTAAGCTGTGCAAAGTTCCGAATTTCTTCCTTTTTCGCGATCGAAAGCTCCCGATACTCCAAGGGACTTTAAATAATGATTTTCCACCAAACATCCCACCATTTACAAGATACAGAAACTTCCGGGTGGCCACTACTTACCGAAATTACGGTTTGGAAGAAAATGGTGTGGGTGGATCAAAGCATGCCTTCAATCGTCGTCAATCTCGATGTTACTAAATGGAAGCCCCAGAAAGGAATTTAAGATGGAAAAGGGACTATGTCAAGGCAACCCGTTAGCACAATTTCTGTTTTTGATACTAGCCGAAAGCCTACACATTCTTGTGGAAGAAGCAATGGAGAAAGGTTTGTATGAGGGGATCAAGGTGGGTGGTGAGACCTCGGTGTCGCATTTACAATATGCGGACGACGTGATTTTTTTCGGAAAGTTGAACATAAACAACCTCAGGAATTTGCTGAAAATATTAAAATGTTTCCATGCTCTATCAGGGCTGAAAATAAATGTGGGGAAAAGTAAAATCTATGGGGTGGGAGTTCCCGAAAATGAAGTCCAAATGTGGGCGAACATGGAGGGTTGAATATTGGTAGTTGTTGGTCCCAAATAAGTAAAGAAGAAAGTAAAACAAGTATTGTAGAAGGGGGTTGAATACAATACATAAAATTTCACTAATTTTAATTCTTTTATTGATATTACTATCAAGAATTACACATAGAAAACTATAAAGATTGTTGCGGAAAGAACAAATAAACTACTCTAACAATCTTTTCGCAAAGTAACATAGAACACAACTTTGAAAACACAGAGTTTAAAAGCTATGAGGATGAGGGAATGAGGTTGCCAACTTTCTTGAGTGCACAAAGTTCTCTTGTAAAAGCGTGGCTTGCATGGAGGAGATCTTCACCTTTATATACTACCTTATGTATTGAATGCAAATGACACTTGTCAAACTGATATTGGATCCTTGAGATTTCTTCAATAAAAAATAAGATATTTTAAATGACTTATCAAGATACAAAGAAGACCTTTGTACTTTGATAGGACAATATCTTATTAAAATATATCTGCCACAAATCTTTTTGAGATCTTTTGGAGAAGGTCTCCATCAATTCAGAATTTGAGTGAATATCCTCTGTGCAACAGAAGGTTCCATTTCTTTTGTCAGGAGGATGTTGGAGAGAAGGGGGCTTAGTCAAATCATGATGATTTGACCATTGAAGCAATTTGCCGAAATGCTCTTCTTTCGGTAAAAGCTGGTCATGCCGAAAAAAAAATGTTCTCTCGGCAAGAGCTTATCCTGCCGATCAAAAGGATGTGAATCGGCAGGTACAACATCTGCCAACCAAAGGGAGCAGCTTCGGCAGATGCTTATCTTAGTGATCTTGGAAGCTTTTCATCATCCGCATCAGAAGGCTTGCTTCTTTCTGATTTCGGTTGGTCTTCGACTTCACCGACTTTTTGAGGCACTACTAAGCTATTACAAAGAACCTTAAAATAAACTAAGTATGTAGATGATCAACATTTTACAGATGTGAAATAACAAACCGAAGGGGAGGTCATCTTCAAATCCTTGATGACCCAACAGTAGTCTATAAGCGTCAAACTTAGGCCTTTTGGGAAAGTGGTGGTGGAGGTTCCTTAATGAAAAGGATGCTATGTAGGTTAAGGTAATTAACTGTATCTACGGTAGAGAGGGAGGATTGAGCGGAGAGTCACTTGCAGGAAAAAGGAATTATGGATGGAACAATATTGTAAAGGTGGGACGTGAGTTGAACGGGCTGGGTTGGAGTTCTCCTCATCTTTTGGAAGAGAGTTGGGAAATGGGAGAGAGATTAGTTTTTGGAGTGATAATTGGATAAGGGACATATTGCTCAGAATGGAGTCCCCGAGGTTGTTCTAAATAGAAACAGTAAAAGACGAAACAATCTCGGATAGAGGGAGTGGGTAGGGGATAATTGGGTTTGGAGTCGGAATTGGAGGAGGGAGCCAAGAGGTAGGGAGAGAGGTGAACTTGAGGAATTATGGAGGGGGCTTAATGATCGAAAGCCAATAAGAGACAGAAGAGACATTATATAGTGGCGATTAGATACAAAAGGAGCATTCTCGGTTAAAAGACTAAGGAGCTTAATTAGTGATCGGGAAACCTCTGAGGCAAGTACGGTAGTGGAGACCAAATGGAATAAGGTTGTCCCCAAAAAGATTTGCATCTTTATGTGGAGAACTAGATTAGGAAAGCTTCTGTGTCGGATGGTATTGGACGCGATGGGTATGGACTTACATTCCATTCTTTTGTCCACGATGTGGAAACTTGGCTGAATCGGTGAACCATGAGTTGATTCAATGTGAGGATGTTAATAAAGTGTGGAAACTAGTGCGAAGATGGTGGAAGACCAACTTAGATGAGGCAAGATCAATGCAATAACTACTTACGGTGGGAAACCAACAAGACGGGGAATCAAAGAGATCGAGGATATGGGCTGGGGTGGTCTGGTATATCCTATACCTCATCTGGTCGAGAAGAAACAATGTCATATACAGAGGGGAGAAAGGAAGGATCGTGGATCAATTCTTTCAATTCCAACGAAAGACCTTCAAATGGATTACGAAAAGGGATCCTGATGTACAGCCAGATTGGGTAGCATGGCTCTCGACGCCCATGGACCTGTGTATTGGGTGAGTACAGGATGGGAAAGAGTGGTCGTGGAGGCTCAATTCGATCAGAGGTAAATCGGTTATGTTTTCGGTCGTTGCGTAGGCCGACTTCGGCCTTTGCTGTATGGTGTTTCGTTCGTTTATGGTTGTGTTTGGTTAGGCATCTGTGGTTTTGAGGCTTGCTTCTCGCAAGCTCTAATCCGTTGGCCCTGTGTGTTGTTGTTCTTGGTTGTATGGTTTTGACTTGACCCTCTTGGTTTTATAAAAGTGCTTGCTTGCTGTTCAAAAAAATAAAAATAAATTAATAATATGTTGCAAGTTTAAATTGAAATTTATAGCAACCAATATTAAGGTAAACATTAATCAATCGAAAACAAATACATAAAACAACATAATCAACCTAGATGAATAAATAACATGAACACGAATCAATTAACTAATTGAACATGTCCAATATAATAAGCATTATATTGTTATGTAGAGATTTTTTTATGAAATATGATTCTTATGGTATACAATGAAACTACAATAAATGATATAATACCTTCCATGGAAAAATTTGCATGAATAAAAATCGATGATGATTCCATGAAAAAAGAAAATATGAAGATATATTACTAATCGAATGAAAGACGGTTACCATAAACAAAAATAACAATTTGAAAGGTAACTTATTCTATCCGATAACTCCCATAATTAACTTAAATTATCCATTAATCAATAAAAGACAATATTGCCCTATTAATTAAATAAATATTGCCAAATTAAAAGAAGAAAAAAACAAGGATGAACGGTTATATTAAGTTTGCAAATGTTGTACCAAGGTTCTAAATGACTAAGGTATGACGTGGTGGTGAAGTTAAGTCTCAAGACTTACGAGTTACGGCAAGATGACAACGTTTTTTAAGGCGTGCCTTAAGGCGGCATATATATATATATATACACGCACACACACACACGCACACACACACACACACACACACACACATATATATATATATATATATATATATAGGGTTCCCTTCATTTGCTAAACACGGCATTGGTGTTAACCGTGCTAACCAATCTGGACCGTTGGTTATTTAGATCAATGATTCACAATTAATTATAATTATAATTTTAGAAATATTAAATTAAAAGGCTAGGAAATTACGGTGCATAAGAGCAGAGGGTTAAAAATGTAAAAATGCAAATAGCCTTCCAAAATCATATTAACACGTTACCAAAAAAACAGAGGCGCAAAATTAGGGATTTTTTAAACTAATAATTCTTGTTTTTAAACCAAAATAAAAAAAGAGGCACACACATAAGAAATCAACCAAGCTTTCAGTTTAAAGTGTTTGCTATTTATGTGAATATGTGCATTTTTTAAACTGATAATTCCTAATGTACATTTTCAAAAAAAACATATGTGCATGATTTTTGTGTTGTGCATATGGCCATTGTCTACACTAATAAGTCTTGATGTGCATATGTACAATTTTAATATGCATATCAAAATGATTAGATTATTTGCTCTTTCAGTGCATATGTGCATTGTTCACGTTAATAAGTTTTGATGTACACTATGAGCCTTTTGTATATGAATACGGAAAATGGTTTAAGATATGTACATATGCATATGTGCAAACTTAATAGCATAAAATCCGGAAAATGCATATGTGCTCACTTGGACATTTGTTCATTGTCAAGTAAATATGTGCATTTTTTAAACTAATAATTCTTAATATACATTTTCAAAAGTACATATGTGCATGATTTATGTGTTGTACATATGTGCATTGTCTACACTAATAAGTCTTGATGTGCATATGTGCAATTTGAATATGCATATCAAAATGATTAAATTATTTGCTCTTTCAGTGCATATGTGCATTGTTCACATTAATAAGTTTTTATGTACACTATGAGTCTTTTGTATATGCATATGAAAAATGGTTTAAGATATGCACATATGCATATGTGCAAGCTTAATAGCATAAAATTCGGAACAATATCAAAGTTAAGTTTAAAAATATTAGATTTAATATTAAAATAAATACCAAATTAACCAAGTCCATGAAATATAGAAAGGGATTATATAGGGAAATTACCATGTTTAATTTAATAAATATTAAGATAAATACTATATTAAAAAAGTCCTTAAAATATGGAAAGAGATAAGATGAGACGTGCAATAGAAAATACCTATATTACCCTTAGATATTTAATAGCAATGATACCATGACATGAACTATAGGAAACTTTTGATTGGTCGAAAATTGGTTAGCACGGTTAGTACCAATGTCGTGGTTAGCAAATGAATGGGTCTCTCTATCTCTCTCTCTCTCTCTCTCTATATATATATATATATATATATAGAGAGAGAGAGAGAGAGAGGAAAGTTCAAATGAAAACTCAATTTTCATTGTGCACGTGAGGACAAATCTCAGTCACTCCATCTCTATTGATCCAACAACTCATATTAAATAGAGTTTTTAATTTTAAGATGCTTAGGGATAAAAATGGAAGATAGTTTAAACTCACACCTACCATATTTGACTTTTTATTTTCTTTTTTAATTAAGAACTTTTATCCAATTAAAGTTTAAAATAAATTATCTTAAAAATTACTAATATTTTAATCAAACAAATTACATCAAAAAAACGAGAATTTCATGCTTTTTGATATGACATCCATCTCGATATAGTTTTTTTTGTTGTTTTAACCTTTTTTTACGTGAAATGATGTATACGTGTTATATTCATTATGAATATTTATGTACGTTCAAGTCTGTACAACACCTCGACACCGTAAGTATGTAACTCGACATCACCCTTTTCAACACTTTTTCAACGTCGTAAGACATCGCTTTTATTCAGCACCGTAACCCAACACCCATCAAGACGAATCGAGAACCTATCGAGTAATTCTGTTGTGAACCAGGGAACAAAAAAGAGCACGTCACGTTTCCACATCTTCACTGGTCATTCATGTATTATTTATCATGAATAATGTATCATTCAAGATGAATAATACAACATTCAGGGTGAATAATTCACGATTCATGAATTTGTGTAATATTCATCATGAATGTTGTGTAATTCATCCTAAATATTGTATTATTCATCATGAATAATGAATGAATGTTCACATTTGTTATTCATACTGAATGTGGGACATCCGGGGATGCGCATATATATTCATAATGAATTAAACCAAATTTCGGTTGTGAATTGGGAAACAAAAGAGAGTACGCCATGTGTCTACATCTTTATGAGTCATTCATATATTATTCATCATGAATAATGTATCATTCAGGATGAATAATACAACATTCAGGGTGAATAATACACGATTTATGATAAATAATACATGAATCATGAATTCGTGTATTATTCATCCTGAATACTGTATTATTCATCCTGAATACTGTATTATTCATCATGAATAGTGAATGAACGTTCACCTTTATTATTCATATTGAATGTGGACATCCGAGGACGTGCATGCATATTCATAATAAATATAACACATATATAGAATTTCACGTAAAAACGGTTAAAACGAAAGAAAAAAAAAATTATATCGAGATGGATGTCATATCGAAGAGCACGAAATTTTCGTTTTTTTGGTGTAATTTGTTTGATTAAAATATTAGTAATTTTTATGATAATTTATTTTAAAGTTTAAGGGGGTAAAATTTTTTTAATTAAAAAATAAAATAAAAAGTCAAAAAAGGTAAACGATGATTCAAATTTCCAATTTTTTCCTTAATCATTTCTTAATTAACCTTATTATTGATTATTTTCTAAGTTTTGATCAATGGTTAAAATTTGTTCTTATGTGCACAATAAAAGATGAGTTTTCATTTGAACACACCCCTATATATATATATATATATATATATATATATATATATATATATAGAGAGAGAGAGAGAGAGAGAGAGAGAGAGAGAGAGAGAGAGCTAGGTTATTTTGTTAACCAACCAATTCTTACTAACCATGTTAACCCCAATTGACCAATAGGAAGCCTAAAAAATGTGTGGTTTGATTTAAACTAATAATTAAATGATAAGGGTATTATTGGTATTACATTTCTTTTTTTTTAGACTAATTATTGAGGGAGTTACAAAATTAAATGTCCTTGATTATAGCTATTAGGTTAGATGCCAAATTGTAATATGATTTTATTCTTTATTTTTCTATTTTTACGATATATGTTCCATCAGGTGGTAAAAAGAAAAATTCAATCCTCATTCATCCGTTGATCGATTACATGAATTCCGATAAATTTAACGACGTCGGTGGAGTAGCCGACATTATTCACTCTTCGTCTCTAATGATTCCGTCAAAGGATGTCTATGATGGAACACAACGCAATTATATTGAAGAATGTAGTATGCAGATTAACAACACGGTTGAGTGCAGTTCGAACATAGTCGAACCCAAAAAGAAAATGTATACCGATTAGTATATTTTTATTGTTATTACTATTTTGTTTATCAAGCGTGAGTAACATATTATATACCGATTTACGATGTTGTTCATAGTTGATCTGAATTTTTAGAATGGTTGGTGAACAACCATGAACCCTTACGAATGTCTGAATTTTTGGAATGAACACGTCTGCGGTTAAGAATGAACATTCATGTTTGAATTTGCATGACTTTGATCATACCGGTTCACACCTCATATTTTACTGTATTTTCACGGGGCTAACTAAATGAAATTACTGAAACCTTATGTTGTCCAAACAAAATGACAAAGAATCATTTTTTGATTCATAATACCCTTACCCATTATGGAATCGTGTTTATCGTTAATAATACCCTTTGCCCTTCCGACCATTCATACTTTCCGAGAGTATCTTTAATTAAAATCAAAAATCGACGCACCCAGAATTAAAAGGTTACAATACTAGGGGAATATCGGATAAATTAACGACGTGACTGGCACTTACAATCCCGAACGAGTTGTTCATACTTTGTGTTGAGAACCGCGAGATCAAGGTTTTCCTTCCAAAAAACTTCTTGCAACGCCAAGTACTTCTCCTCAAAGTCGTCCCTTTTTGCTCCCTCCTCATCTAGTACCGCCTTCGTCCAATCCAACTCTTCCACCGTATCTTTGTGTATCGTCTCCAACCGACGTAGCTCGGTAAGTAGCCTCTTGTTTTCCCGGATTAACACGTTGATGATAACCACTTGATTATAGTGGTTGCCAATAGGGTTAACACCAATTTGAATCTGGTTGTTGAATAAAGTTTGTCCTGGGATTCTGTCCCCTTTTTCCAAAAAAATTTTTTTGGATCTGGTTGGGATGCGCCATGATCCTGAAAATACAACATTTTAACAAAGGTGAAAAGAGATGTATCAACCAGATGGGAAGATAATTACCGTGAACAGGTGATTATATATGAACACCGTTGAAATAATCGACCTTACTGTGATTTTAATGGAAACAGAACAATCATGGCCAACGTGGAACAAGGGTGTAAGTGAGACTATGGGGGATTTGGGTTGGTCTCTCAAAAATTATGGAGGTTTTATAGATTGAAATGTAGGGAAAGGATGTTTTCCTTTCTTTATTTTTTTAGTTGCATTTTTGGGTTGATTGGTGATCCACCGCCAATTGAAGATCTTAATTTATGCTTTCCTTTTTGGTTGTATCAACTTATTTGTCTTTTTCATAGATCATCACCCTAGGTTGAAGAACTATATGGAATGTTGTTCATAGGGTCATAAGTTGATACAATTTTTGTGATAGTTGTTTGAGATTGATGATGTGATTGAATGTTACATGATTGTTTAGGGTCATGGATCTTCATCTGCTGTTTACATTATTGTGAAGCAGAAAATAAAGGAAAGTTAAATAACACAACAAGGAAAAGAAATTAATAGACAAATAAAGGTGTCATATATGTTCTAGCATACCATGTCAATTCATTGTCATATTTACCGATAAATGATAAAAATAGAAGCAATTGAGAAACGGTCTTGACCTAGTGCAAATTTTAGAATAAAAAAAATGATATTTTAGTCATTATTTGCTTTAATCTTTGATTTAACGCTAAAAAATAACCTTATATTCTTTTTTGTTGTATGAGATTTATAAAAAGTTGTACAAATAGATGCTAATAAAAAAAATGTCCTATTATTTGTTACTGTACTTGCACTATAATTTGGTATTTTGTTTGATTGGATTTGGTGGCATTTGATAATTGATATGTATGATTTTTCAAAAGTTGTATTATTTATTATTTATTTATTTTCTATTTAATAAAATTTCCTTAGAATTTAGTTTTATTTTGTTAAATCCCACTTTTATTAATATATTGGAAAGATAAATTGTGATCTATTCTGTTGTTTAGTTGAACATCTGTGAATAAACATCGAAAATCATCGTATTACATTATTAAGAAGCGGAAAAACAAGGAAAGCAAATAAAAAACAAAGGAAAATGAAAACATGTTAACGAAAGAAAACCACATTACACGGGTCGATATTATAGGGGTAGATATCGAATACATATTTCTCTAACCCAACTCTCCCTAAATTGGAATGTCTATAATATATATATATATATATATCCATAAATAGACTAATTCCTTTATAATATATTTTGTTTTTGATATACTTATAATTTTTTGTTGATTTATGAACAACCACAAACATGTGTGATGGACGACCCAACTTCCCCTTTGGGCAACACATAAATCAAACATGAAAATTAGAACATTTTTAGAATTCACACATGTTCCAGCACCTTAACACTAACCCACCCCGTGGGTTTTTGTGTTTTTTTTTGTTTTCTTGTTAACAATTTCCTCTTTATATGTTGTCATCCATTTATGCTCTTAAATATTTTCCCACTTTGTGAACAATGTCTGGGAGTTTGCTAGTTGATACCATGAACATTTTTATATGGTTGTCATTCTCATAAAACAATAATGGATTTTGAGGTGCGAAAAGTTTCGTGAACGACTACTTTTAATGTTCGATTTTTGTAGTTGTTCATTGGTATCGATATGTCTAATGATTTCATTTTTCTAAATTGGATATCAGACGAAGAGGACGTAGATTATGATGTCTTAGAATCTTCAAACGGAACAAAGTTTTTTATCCCCACTGTCCCTGAGGATATAAAACCAAAGCTCCACGCAAATTTTAAGTCCTTGAGAGAAGCAGAATCGATGTACAGGGAGTACACATGCAAAGCTGGGTTTGATGTTCGTTTGAACGCGAAGAAAACAAATAAATATGACGACATTCAAACCAGGTGGTTCGTATGTAGTAAGGAGGGCATTCCAAACAAAAAGAATATTGATTCTTTGGAGGTGTCCAAGGGGGGCAGGCGCTACCGTAATTCTAATCTAAAACGGTCCGGTTGTGAGGCGTGTGTTAAGCTACATTTATCTAAGGATAGGTCTCATTATGAGGTGTACGAATTTGTCGAAGCACACAACCATGTGTTGTTCAATTCTAATGACCGTCGATTTTCTAAAAAGAATAGGGTGATGCAATACACCGACTACAAACATGTTCTTAATAGTTCTAGTTACAAAGTTGGCACGACTAGAGCTCATCGTTACCAAACCGTTTTAACCGGGGGATTTGAACAAAGCCGATGCATGGTATCTGACTATAAAAGCTTTAAGAAGGAGGCTATGTTATTCGTTGGTAACAAGGATGCGAAGATGCTTATAAACAAGCTTGCGAACCGACGAGATATAGTACCGGAGTTTTTTTTTGAGTTCAAGTGCGATGGACATGAGTTGAATGCGATCTTTTGGGCGGATGAGGTCGCTCGTCTAAACTACCAAGAGTTTGGCGATGTTATCTCATTCGATGGAACTTTCCGTACCTACAGGTATTTTATAAATTGTATGTAATCTGCATGTTTTTATTTTTTAGTACGAATCTTGTTTAATACATGTTGAGCTTATTATTTTACAGGCATGCGATGGTGTTTGTTCCACTTTTGGTTGTTGACAACCACAAGGCGTCTGTGGTGGTTGGTTCGGCGCTGATATGCGGCGAGACGATTGACAATTTTGCTTGGGTTCTCAAAGCTTTATTGAAGTGTCATGGGAAGAAACCTATTTTCGTGATAACGGACCAGTGTGTGGCTATGCGGCAAGCTATACCTATGGTGTTCACGGAGTCGAAACATAGGTTGTGCATGTGGCACATTATGAACAAAGTGCCTTCTAAGGTAAGCGGTTAGTGTGGCAATCTCATTTTCAAATTGGGTTCGATTCCTAAATTACCATGATCCATTGCAATTCTTCATTGTTTGGGTAGGTATCGGTCGCATTAAATCAAAATCCGGATTTTAAGAGGGCCATTAACAAACTCGTCTGGAACGTCAACATTGGTCCAGACGAGTTCGAGGCCCAGTGGCATATCATGATAGAAGAATACGGTTTGGTTGGCGATAAGTGGTTTAATGAGATGTATGAGATTCGACGCTCTTGGATTCCTGCATTTTACAAGGACACTCCGATGTCTGGCCTAATGAAAACTACGTCAAGATCCGAGAGTGCGAATGCATACGTCAACATTTTCGATGAGTTTTTCTTTGACCTGGTGCAATTTCTTAATTATTATGATATCGCTATCGAGAAACAAAGATATGACTTTGCGATCAATGAGTCTGTCACGAGAACCACATACCCCCGATTGGTATCAAAGTCCCGGATAGAAGTTCATGCCGCAAATATATATAGCCGGTGTATTTTTTTTGAGTTACAACAGAAAATCATGAATGCAATTGATGGGTGTGTAATAGACGTTGTCGAACGTCGAGGAGATTCGAAGATGTTCGTTATTCGACATGCAACCAAGAGATCAACAACGCAACGTTGTACACGGTATGGTTCACGTTCACTTTAGCACATGGAGTTAACGAATAAAATATGTTAAACTGTGTTGTAACCTTATAATTTTAGGTGGTTCGTAATTACGTCGCAAACACTGTCGAATGCGAATGTAATTTCTTCATTCGTGAGGGGTTTCTGTGTCGCCATGCAATTAAAGTGCTTATGAACGATCAAGTTGATCGGATTCTTGAAAAGATACGTTTTACGACGTTGGACCCGACAGTTAGTGCCTGTTCAGACGCAATCTGTGCATATCAGATACAGGGAGGGGGATCCGGATAAAGAGAAACGAATTCTTGGGCTATACTCAAAGGTTGATGACATCATAAGTCGGGCTCGAAACAACAAGCCGTTACTTGATAAGTTGGACGAGGTTCTTGCTAGTTTCAAAACTCATATTGAAAACGAACTCCCCTACGAAGATCCTTCTCAGCAAAAGATCGATGCTATAAAAGAGCATTTGGGTGTCGCAGTCCCCGATGAGGTTGATATATTGCCTCCTACTGGCATTCGGAACAAAGGATGTGGTACGGGTAAAAGGCTTGTAAGTATGTCCGAGAGGATGCAGTTAAAAAGCAAAAAACCCAAGCCTAAATGCGCAAAATGTGGCCAGTCAACAGGACATGATTCCCGAAATTGTCCCAACGTTTGAGGTCAGCGAAGTTACACACATGGATCTAGATAGGTTTTCCCATGCTTTACATTATTATTGACCCTTGCTTAGAGAGGTTTTAGTATAAATGGAACTGATAATGTCATGAACGAATGCTATCTTTCCTATATGGGGATATCAAGTTTGAGGGTTGTTCATCACGTGATACAATGAATCTATGAACCAGTATGAACTTTTTCTGTCTAACTGTTCAATGAAAATATATGTTCAGCTTTGTAATGGTTCATGATTTTGGCACACTTGTTAAACACTTAGAACATATTCAGCTTGTGCAATCATATTCAGTATGTAATTGTGCAACCACGCAATAATATAAGTACAAAAATTCGTCTTTGTAATGGTTCATGAACGTTCATATGTGGTGCTAGATCTCTGCGTATACCCAATTGCACCAATCCTCTCTGATGGAAGGTAGAGAGAAAAGTAAAATTACATGACATGCTGCACATGTTTAAGTGGTTAGGCTTTCTTGGCATAACTTAGAGGTCTTGACTCAAATCTCAAACTTACGAATTGTCCGGTTAGGTTAAAACATTTTTTTTGTAGTTTCTTGTGATGTAAGACGTTAAAATAAAAAGTATTTGCAATGGTAATGCATATCCAATTTGTTTTTGTAATGGTAGGCATATTCAGGTTAAAAAACCTGGATCCGCACTACTTATTGTCGAAAGAAATTCCAAGGATCCATCAAACAGCAAATGGAAGAAGTTTTACCTCCTCAGGCCGTCAGGCATGGTTTCCTTTGTCGTCAAAAAGTTATAATAGTCATCAGCTCATTATGGCTTATCTTTTGAGTAGTATGAGTTTAAACCCCTATTGTACTTCTCCCATTGTGCCTCAAGGTTTTGTCTCAAGCCTTTCATAAGAATGATTCTACTCATTTTACAGGGGAAATGATTTCGGCCCATTGTTTTTCCTTCTTACAGTTGTAGCATATTATCATATTAAATTTGGAAGCCTAATTATGTGTCTTATCTTTCGTTGTTCTACCACATTGAAAAACTATTGTGTTTTGTACTTTATCATAAACATAGACACAGAGGGTTATGAGTAAAATCCCAACATTCATAGCCAATGTCCTAAAAAATTATTCTTCAACAACTATATATCATTCGCTATGACTACAAGAGGTAGCAATAGCATGAAACTATTTTCTTTTAGACAATTACACCTTTATGTTCAAACATCAACAATGTTGTTTCAGAAAGAAAGCAAGGCTCCTTTCATCTGATGACAAATGCAACATTTCCTTTTAGGCAATCTTAAAAGATCTGGCCGACCAATTGATACTCTGTGGTAATCTGGTAGGAAATGCATACTTGTTTAATTTTAACATAACATCAATCTAGAAGACACCTATGCAGAGGTTTGGAGGGGCAGTAAGGTACATCATGACTACACAGAGGGACACCAAATCATAGTGGTCCAAAGGAGCATAACAGGTCGAACACAGCAAGACTTGGATGACCTCCTGATAAGATTGATTGATTAGTAACTTAAGGTTGCTTCGGTTTTAACTTTTTGGCTTCTTGGTTTGTGGTATGGGGTGTTCCAATCACCCCTGCTTATGCTTTGTTAATGCACTTTGGGGCATCGGCAGGAAATCTCTTGGCCTGTCGACTTGGATATGCTTGTAATCATTTGTTGTGGTACTGTCTCCCCCCCCAAAAAACACACACACACACACACATATGACCTTTCATGTATTTGGAACAACTCTAATTAAACACCTTTTATGACTTTTTCAAGCTAAAACTAACTTATTATTTATCCATTTTCACACCACAACTATTAATAATTGATGCCACTTATCTTGATCCAGAAAACTTCACGATTCTCACCAGACAAATGGGTAAGGCACATAATGTGGATACCAAAAACATTGAATGATCAAAAGGTATAATAAAGACTAACCTAGAAGTGTGAATAGGAGCAAGTGGAACAATACGACCATCTAACGTAACCACCTCAAACCCTACCCACTCGCCCCCTTCTCTGATCTCGCCTGCTTCTATGATCTGGATCATTTTTCTATTTTCAACAATATAGTAGGTGGATCGTCAAACATTCATATGAAAATACAAAAGGATCTCTTTAAAGTCTCTAACCGTGAATCCATGATTGTTTTTATGAAGCTAAATTTTGCATTATAGAGTGCATACATGGCTGAGGTATACATGTGTGTTCATATGTATGTAGACATGTGTGTTTATTATGGAGTACAAAAAGAACTCTATAAAGTCTCACACACCCACACATATGTAATCATGTGTGTTGATATGGCTGAGGTATACATGTGTGTTCATATGGCTATGTATACACGTATGTTCATTTTGTTAATGGTTCATGATGGTTCACAATCAACCAATCAACCAACCATATGTGAAAATGGAATATAAGATTATTAAAACCACTAATCAATTAAACATACTTTTTGAAAATGAAAAAGGCAGGAAGTACTTTAAAATGAAATTCGTGACTTTATATTGTAACACCCTGGATTTCTATCCCAATTGAAGAAAAATGTTGAGCTGGGTGAATAGGTAAAGGAAGAACCACATAAAGAGTATGGATGTAGTTTCAAGTGGTTGTGACACCTTTCACAATAGCACCAATGGTACTAAGAGTATGGTCGTCTCGGCTATAATGTCGTGTGGTTGTGACATTAGTCACAATAGCACCAATGGTACTAAGAGTATGGTCGTCTCGGCTATAATGACATGTGGTTGTGACATCTGTCATAATAGCACCAATGGTACTGAAAGTGTGGTAGTCCCGGCTATAGTGCCATGCAGTTGTGACATATATCACAATAGCAACGGCGATTACCAAGTGGTTGGTTGTCCCAACGAATGTTGTAACACCCTAAATTCCAGGGTAAATTTAAAATTGCGGAAACTAAACAATTAAGCATCAACAATAGGTATAAACCTCCCAAAAAGGGGAACTGTACTTAACCTTTACAAAAGTCAGAATACGGATAAGGATTCTAACAACAAATAATCTAAACGTATACTATCTAGATTACATCAGTTGTGAATCCCGATTCATCCAAAAATATGGGACTTAACAAATGCCCAACAATCCAATACTGATCATCTCAAAAACCCTCGAGGTCAAACCCCGACACTCAAGCCCTTGGCAACCCGCCGCTAACGAGAACCTGATATACATATCATTTGAGAAAAAAATGTTAGGCTTAAAAAGCCTAGTGAGAACATACAATTTATAAATTTCAAGGGATATAACATTTGCATCCAAAAAGGAAACCTTTCAAACAAGCATTTCCAAGTTAACTGATGTTAGGAATAAAATCCATTAAAATAAGGTCATAAACCTTCTTTCCAGAACCTCACAATTTAATGCACATGTAGTTCTTCGTTTTGATTAGCTTATGGAACCTCACAATTTAATGCACATGTAGTTCCATAATTTATTAACGGCCAGAACCTCACAATTTAATGCACATGTAGTTCTATATTCGTTAACGGCCAAAGCCTCACAATTTAATGCACATGTAACTCTATATTTGTTAACGGCCAGAGCCTCACAATTTAATGCACATGTAGCTCTATATTTACTTTACTTGGTAAACTCCAAATAATATCAGTCGACTCAAAACCTAGGGATCCACTAGTAATGGTACAGACCTGTCACAACAACAGTGTGACCAACCATAAATAGTCATATGGTATAAAAACATTTTATAAACAAAATGCCTTTTCAAGTTCAACTTCTGGTAAGTATGAAAATCATAAAAAAATGAGTTCATAAACATTCTTTCACATATCCCACATAATGTGCAAGTAAAACATCATTTTACTTCAAATAAGATAGAATCCATCATTTTAGTTAAAAATGATCGGGAACCCTAAAATCTCCCAAAACTCAAGTTATATCAAATATGTAGAAAACTTAGATCTGAAACCATGGAGATATATAGGAGTTCCAAAAGGTATCTTTTGATATGTATACAGTTTAAAATGATAGTAGGAGCTCACCCAATAGGTTTATACGAAAACCCGAAGAACCAGATATCAACCCTCTTGACAAGACGAAGCTTTCCACACCGGAACCTCGGATCGAAAGCTAGATAATAATCACCAAACTCTAGAGAGAGAGAGAGAGAAATATCTAGAGAGAGGATGAGAGAGTTTGAGAAAAAGTGATGAAAACCCCAAATGAGATATTTGATTGGAAAACCCTTAAGTCGGTCCAGGCAACCTCGCGGGTTATGCCGCGACCTCAACTCGCGGCATAACTCGCCCGCTAACACAAAACCCACACAAACAGGGGGTTTCGCGGGTTGTGCCGCGACCTCAAGTCGCGGTGCAACTCGCGTGGTTCACTATGGTTCGACCAAAACCACCAAAATCCAAACTCAAACTCCCAACCAAACGGGGTGCTAACGACAACGCTTAAACACAAGAATAACAAGATTACATAACGAAATTCAGGGTGTTACAATACTCCCAACCTTAGGATGATTTCGTCCTCGAAATCTACTCTTCTCAATGGAACACTGTCCGCAGAGAAGATCGTCACAAACCCAAATGCCAGAATCATTAACGAGATCCTAATACCGACATCCACATTAGCTACCCTTCTTGGGCACAATTCACTCCTAACCGAGCGAACACTCAACACTTCAAAGTAACCTTTACTCCTAAGGTTATGGTTTCCTCCCAACCTTAGGTGACAATTACTACCTCCAGGAAATTAGTGACCTCAACTTTCCATCTACCAATTTCTTTCAAACTGCACGGTTCCGAACTCAAAGCCAACGGTCGACGCTAATCTTCCCAAAACTCTCAGATTTCACTGATACATTCCTAATATCGATAAAGATATTCTTACAAGGCGCACCAATGCGTCTTTCCGGCAATCGGTTAACACAGATTCTGTTAACACTCAACTCCGATCTGACTCCAAATTTGGAAATAACCCTTATTCAAATTACTTAATACTTCCATAAATACTTTGTCTACAACCACATAATAAAGATTAACTTCTAAACGTACCACCAATCTACACATTCGGACTATAAAGGACGGGCGCTAATAAAACCCACAACAAGAATTTGATGCACATGCTGAAAAATAAAAAGGATTAGGCTTAACGCCTAGAGAGCTCAAGAGTTTTACATAAGTAAAAGCAATTAAATTGATGAACTTCTCTTTAAAACAGAACCTTTCAAATAATGAATTTTAAAACATGGAACAACTCCTTTTCAAAGTTATGCAATTTCAAAGATGGATCCTTCATTTCAACGATACTTTATAAATGTGGTCGACAGTAAATGAGGACCTTAATATTGGACCTTCCTCTACATATATTAAGGTTTGAATGATGTATGTCGCCCCACGTTTGGTTGTTTGGGTTTACTTTCAATTTATGGTCGCATGAGTATTAGGCCTAGCGTCCGTGTTTTTGGTATCATATTGTACATGCGGGTTTTAACCACGTAGTGTTGGTTGAGTATTTTACCCCACCCGTGTTTGGGTGTTTTGGGATGCAAAGTTTTATAAATAATGTTTTATAGTGGGGTGTCCACCTTTGAAAAATGCATGAAATTGGAAAAGAGTCGTCTTAGAGTTTAAAGTAAACCATTTGAAAGATCACAATTTTATTTGGGGATTCATTCCTATAAAGATATATTTGTTTATGTAAAACTCTTGAACTCACTAGGCGTTAGCCTAACCATTTTATTTGTCGGCATGTGCAACAGATTCTTTTGGGGATTTGTTCTAGGGACATCTTGGGGAGAGAGGTGGTAGACGTATACTCGAGGGTGAGTAGTTTGGTGAAGTCTCTCATCTTGGCTTGGGAATAGCAACTTGTATTTGAGTTTTAGTATCACCCGATCTCTAATTAGTGTTTGTGTAAGAATTTATCGATCTTCGTTGATGGTTAGTGTAACACCCTTGAAAAATGAACAGAGCAACTAATTTAAAACTTCTAAATTATACAACAAAAATGATATAATCTATTTTACAATCATCACTTGAGACACCTCAAAAGAATAATGGATTTAACAACTAAAAAGTCAAGTTTCGCATAAAGACTAATCAAAGTCGGGTGTTACTAAAACCCCAAAGAAACAGTTGCTTTTATCAACGACTAACGCGGAAGACTTCATCAAGCTACTCAACCTTGCACAAACTCTTAGCACTCAACGCCTCACCAAAAAGCTAGAACCTCTTCCCCCATCCGGAACCTGATGCACATGCCGACAAATAAAAAGGTTAGACTAACACCTAGTGAGTTCAAGAGTTTACATCATGAAATAAATATATTTGTTAAAGGGAAAGAAAGTAGTTTAAATCCCAGACTCTCTGATAGATTTACTTTAAATATCAAACAACACCATTTTGCAAAAGTACATCTCTAGAACAAATAACCCAACATGAACCTTCTCTCGTAAAGACCACTTTAATCCCAAACTCGACTAAAACGTGAATAGTAAGTAAAGCTCTCAATTTATAAGAACATGAAATAAAACTTTACTTCTCGAAATCCTTCAAACACAGACGGGTTATAAAACACAACCCATAAATCTTGAGTAAACAATTCCCCATAAGTAAAACGTCACCGAAAACATGGATAATAAAATGACACAATAAAATACCCAAATAGCACCTTCCGGTGACAGGGGATACCCGATTCCATTGTACGTGGCGGAACACAAAGTTAAGCCACATAACTATGTTGTCGAACTACACCTCAGATCGTGACCGTATTGCCTGCTCTGCCGAGCTACACCTCCAGTCATGACTATATTTCATGTCCCCAAAGTCACCGTATCCCTTATTTCTTGCTCTGCCGAGCTACACCTCAAGGATACGCGATCTTATTGCCTGTTCGGTCTCTAGGGAGTTTCATCCTCAGGGTGATCCTTAGTGCCTACTCCCTATCAGTCAAGATAGGAGTCTCGACTCCTTACTTGATAACACTCGATGTCTAACCCTCGTGCATAAGAATTAGAACATCAAACTCCAAATCCAAGGTCCCGGAGTACAACCCATAAAGGTTCCTCTCCGCAAAACAACCGGGACAACACCAATGCCAACACGACATTATTTCCCAAGGTGAGAATCCCAAGAGTCCTCACCATTAAACACGACTGACTTAGGGGCTGTTCGTTTGTGGCTTAATGGGCTGTATGGTGGATATGGCTTATTTGCTCAGCCATATCCAGGTGTTCGGTACCGGCTTATTCGGTCAGCCCATGGCTGAATCGGTCAGCTAAAAAACTTATGTCATCTACACTCAGCCATTAAAATATCTTCAATTTCCCCAACTACCCTCTTCCCCACTTTTCTTTACATCGCCCTTCCTCACTTAAATACGACATGTGTATTAGAGTTTCTCCATTGCTCCAGGTCTGCATCTCCATCAACCATGTATGTGGATTTCGATTTCTCTAACAATTTCTCCATCTATTTCTAGATCGATCTATCCATCGATTTCTCTGTTTATATTTATGCATAAGAAGATGAGAAAATAAGGTCAGATCGATTTTGTGTATGGGATGGAGAAGATGAGGTCAGATCGATGTGTTCTTCTTCCGTTTGGGTTTTCCCGTAAGAGTGGAGTTCACCTGCAAGAGTTGATTGTTGTGGATTTTGTTTAATAAGGGATGGAAGTGATGAATAAAGGAAGGGATGCAGGTGGGCGATTTTGTTTTTCTTCGTTTCCTCTTCTTCAATCTCGGCACTTCTTCAAGAGGGAAGAGGGATTATGTGTTGGCAGAGGGAAGAGGATTATCCATGTCTTTTTTTAGGGTTTCTTTGGCAAAGAGGGAAGAGGATTATGTGATGGGAGAGACCGTCAGGTGATAGGAAATTCAAGGAAAAAAATAGATGCAACCTTATATATAATATATTTATACATTAAATTTTAATCTTATAATATTATTTAAAATCAAGGTTTAATCTTATGATATTATCTAAATTTAAAATTTAATCTTATAATATTTATTCAGTATTTATATTCAGACAAAAATAAAGATTGAGGGTAAAATGGTAATTTCAGACATTCAGCCTGTTTATTCAGCACAACAACCGAACACCAACTTATCTGTTAACATTCAGACAACCATATCCACTCAGACGACTATATCCATACAGGTCTTAACAAAAAATGAACCGACCAACCCCTTACATGCCTATGGATCCAATGCAATATAGTCTAAAATACATGACTCCAAATGAATGACACACGCACCCAAAACATGTATTCTTCAAGATCAAATGCAATAAATGCAACTTACACCCAAAGCTCCCCCTTAGGTTATAAACCGGACAAAAGTCCCAAAGACCTGACAAAGCCGAAATCCGACATAAAGACCCAACAATTTACGTAAATCTTCATCGGGCGCCAATATAAACATCAGAACACGTTTGACCAACATTTATGAAAATACTACGACTCATGAGTAAATAACCCAAAACTTCTCATTGGTTGAAACAAACGTTTTCTAAAATGAACTTATTTTCTTCGCGATACCCAAAATGACCCACAGTACCATAATATGCATTTTCCAACGGTTTATAAAATCGTATGCACCAAATGGATAAATATATAAAATGACCTCCACTTATCTCTTACATCGTCAAAGAAACATGTTAAAATGATTTATTTATCAAAATGCCCAAAAACCTCAAAGATGCGTGTTACATAAGTTTATAAATTTAAATATACCCAAATAACCAAAACTTATCAGCAGTTAACAATTTAGTGTAAAACACAAACACTTTTAAAATAAGCATTTTGGCATGTACACCGTTTTCACAAATCAACCTGAACTCACATTGCTAGATTTAGGCTAAATCTAGATTTTACCCCCAAAACTTGAATCGCCGAAGATGAAGGCTTGAATCTCCAAGAAACTTCTATAGATATTAGATCCGACACATCTACCAGGCCTTCAACATACAAGTCACCAAAATCACACCCAAGTTGAAGGATGAAAGGAAAAAGGGTGAAACCATCTAACCCTAGCTTAACAAAGAGAGAGAGATGAGACTTACCACCACAAAATACCCTTGGATCTTCTAATAGAATTCAAATCTCTTGCTAATCCTTGAAGAGCTCTCAAAAACGAAACTATGGCAACTTGAATCACCAAAAATGGAGTTGGGATGAAGAAGATATGAAGAAATGAAGCGTGGTGGCTGAAAATCGAGTTTTAAGCTCGAACAGGTTTCCGCGCGAGTTACCAGGAAGGTTAGGTCGCGCCACAAGTCTCCCGAATGGGTTAACAGGGCTCTGGGCGGGTTACGGGGAGGCCTAAGTCGCGCCACAAGTCACCCCGTGCATTGTTCGTCCGGTTTCTCCTCGTTCACTGTTTTGGCCATAACTTCTTTGTTATAGCTCCGATTTTGCTCCGGAAAGAACCGTTGGACTCTTAATTGAATCCTTCATCTATCTAGACTATAAAATCCAGGATTCAAGTCCAAAATATTTTATCTTATTTTTCCCTAATATATCGGTTTCGGTATTAACTCGGAATGATATCTTTCGAAAATCGGGGTGTTACAATCCTCCCAACCTTGAAAGGGATTTCGTCCTCGAAATCTGGCATCGATCAAACACCCAACGTCGCCCTTAGCAAGGTCAATAGACTCTTTACCCAAAAGGAATGCCTCAACGATACCTTGCCTCATGCACGAAACCGATCACATTCCATTTAAGGTTGTCACTATATTTCCCGTAACGAACCATCACAACTCGATTCCAAGGTTCGATGTGTCTTACTGCTGACGTAATGAACATCGAGTCCTTATCAACCATTTTCCTATCCTTAAAATCTCGACGGTCTCCCAACCTTAGGTTGCACATAACACCTCAAGAATACTCCAAAGCAAACTTATCCCTTAGATACTTCTGATTACGACACATCAAGGTCTTCTCAATAAACGATTCCCACTTAAGGTCCACCTCGAGATTCTCACTAATTGTCTCCAATAAACAATACCATAAAAGATTTCATCGTCCTTTCCTTGACGAAATTCTTAACACTAACGATAAATTCGTTTTCCCAAGGCGCAACATTTGTAAGGGTTCTCAAACTTCTCTTAATCAAAACATCGGTCTAACGTTTCACCCAGAAACGTACCATCCCACACCACAGATAGTCGCTTATCCCCGACTCCAAAGTTACACGACTCCCATTATGTCCTCAAGCATCGATCGCCAAATCAGCAAAAGCCTGGTCAATAACAGAAACACCAAAGATCGATCCCCAAATACAAACACTCAATCTCATTAAGGTTACTACTTAAGTTGCGAACATACTGGATCTATCGGGAGTGCACCAAAGCACCACAACGATTATTGACCTCAATGGAGTGTCGACGCCTATTCTCAAAATGACTATACTGCGATGTGGGTGCATCGCCAAGTATTTCATTCCAGATTTGCATTGTCAATTCAAAGTTGACACCTAACATGCCACTAAAATTTAAACCTTACGTCTCTAACAAGTGGACCACGATATTTCCTTTATTCGCGAAGGTTCTTTAAGATGGTACGCAACCAACACATAACATGATGTTTAACAACAACCCATTGATTCAAATCCACCCATATGCAAACAACCACACAATACTTTAACCCGAGGATTTACCGAAACAGAATGATCACCACTTAAATAAATGTGAGAATACACAATTCTACTACTTCAATCATTCGAGCGTGTACTGATTCATAAACTGAAATCTAAAATTCGAAACTGACCATGGATCGGTTAATCCGACGCTTCATTTTCCAAGGACTCCTTTAGTCCTGAGTACAACTCCTTTCATGGAAGGGGTCCAAATCTACAACTCTAATGAGTTCAAGGTTTTTTTTTCCAACTACTGAACCAATTTAAACTTTTACAAAACCTTCAAATACATACGCTTTATAACAATTAATCGTGCTGTAAAATCCACTACCGATCACTCGATAAGTTGAAAATTGATCATCGACGATACACATATAAAACCGTTTCCAAAATTCGTTTGATCAGTATTTACGTTAATAAAACGATAACAAAATATTTGTAGCAAAATTTACACTATAAACATGAAAATTAATTCCTGCACCACAACACGTGCAATAAATGTTTGTATAACCCTAAAAGAGAACTTCACAATTTTATTTTTAAAATTTTCCCTCTCTAACCAAAACGTTGTGGCATAAAATTCTCAACAAACCCCATATGCATCAGTTTATTCCCCAAAGCTCGGTAGAACGATGAGAAAGCAAATAAATTTCACATCGAGTTTAAAACTTTGAGTCGTACCGATGAACTAATTTGACCAAAATAGTAACTACAATGACATGAATGCCGCTAACTTGTTTAATGCATTGCGGAAAATTTCTAACAGTAAAATCAATAACTGAAATAATATAAATCATTTATATGCTTACTCACACCAACAGTATAATTTAATCCAAATGCAAAAAGTGTACAACGATTAACAATTGTATAAACCCGAAAGAGAAAAACATAAGGTTTTGAAACTTCCCAAAAGAGCACATGGAATGACATTTATTAACAAAACCTATAAATTAACGTACGCAATAAAGCATGCATACACGTTCCAAAACTTATTTACGCGACGCAAAATATCGTAAAATAAGATACCATAAAACCCGACTGAATTTTCATAAATCCCATTAATGCTGAAAACAAGCGGCGTCAAAATTTTCATTTCCCAACATGAAAGTATAAGACAACCATAAGTCTAAAATGTCAAAATTCTAAAACCACAACGTAAGATAAGGTGACCATTTTCAACATGACTTTGATGAGACACGATGCCCAATAAACGTGTAAATTTACACGCGATGAAATTAAAACCCACGCATCTTCAAAGTACACTTACGCACCCCAAAATGCCGCGAAACTATACCCATAAAATTAAACACGACTCACACAAACCAAATCCTCTAGAAAATTCCGACTCAAGAACATGGGGACAACTCTTTCTTTAAAACCTTAACATACGTGGAGGAGATCCAATGTCAAGGTTAAAAATTCTACAGTTACTTGTCCAATACCCAAAATGACATTAAAATACGGATTTTGTTATATCCAAAAATAGATTTAGACACAAAACGAGGGTGAAGAGAATTCCAATAAATAAAATATTTGTAACCACGAACAATGAAACAATTTCGTGCATGTTTAAACTCACGGTTTAAAATTTGATGAATGCTAAATACTTTACCAAGATTTTGTAATATAACTCACTTTATGCTTTGAAAACATGAGAAACAAATAATGCAAACTCATTTTAGAAATAAATGTCGTGCATGGATTTGGCCGGCACTCGATACCCCGAAATCACGTTCCTCAATTTTTCGTCATACCAATATCATCCGGATGTTCAAACATCTTAAGGCGATCATGATTTCATCGGTTCTCCTTACAATTCCTTCTCGAAATAAAGCCAATTAACACGCCTATGGTTCTAATCCGACCAATAACTCCGACTCAAAGTGGTTAACTTAGAGCATTCAATGCGCTTAACTATCACTCCAAAGTAACATTGCTATAAACATCAATCCTTCCTTAAATCACCCGCTTAGAAACTTTCTGACTACCCCAACGGTCATCATACCAAGATAGTTCAAGTATACACATGTTGCATGTAGGTTCACCATAACATTGGCCAGGTGTCATTATGAACGCACCGTACATGATCATCCTTCCAACCCTCAACAAGTTTCTCATTTCTAGCGACTCGATCAACCCCAAAATATCGTATCTTAAGATACCTAATGTAACATCCTAAAATTCAGAGTAAATTTAAACTTCAAAAATAAGGCAATATGACATCTGTATTGCTATAAACTTCTCAACAAGTGTATCAGTCCTTAAGACTTTACAAAAACCTGTACAGACATGGAATTCATCAACAGACTAATCTAAATATAACTATCTAGATTACACCAGTTGACAATCCAAAATTCATCAAAAGAATGGGACTTAACAATACCCAACTATCAACACTTTAGTCATCTCAAAATGCCTCGAGACCCAACTCGTCTCTCAAAACCCAGTGCATCCCACCGCTAAGGGAAACCTGCTATACATATCATTTGAGAAAAAGTGTCAGACTTAAAGCCTGGTGAGAACATACAGTTTATGAAACTCAAAAGATATAAACATTTGTATCATAAGATAATATTTCCAAAGAGGTTTAATCTTACAATTGAAACCTTTGCCACAATCGGGCTTTTTCGTTATAAACATGTTATCAAATGACCAACGATAAAACATTTTACCAAGGATTGTGGCATAACACAAAGTAAGCCAAAATCCGAGTTATGAGTTAAACAATTGGAATCCAAGGATATGAACGCATAAGTCCGTGCTACAACGTGAGATCTAGCCCCAAGCAAAACCAATGTATATTCCTTCACTAGGATCACTATGAACCATGGCTAGTATCCGACCTCACATAACCGTACCAAGTTGCCCCCGAGGATCATATGCATCCATAGCTACAAAATGGGGAATGTGACATCCCAGCAATACAGTCGACTCAAAACCTAGGGATCCGCTAGTAATGGTACAGACTCGTCACAACAACATATGTGACCAACCATAAATAAACATATGGTATAAACACATTTTATAAACAAAATGTCATTACCAGTTCAACTTCTGGTAAGAATGAAAATCATTAAAATGAGTTCTTAAACATTCTTTTCATATATCCGCATAATGTACAAGTAAAACATCATTTTACTTCATTAAGATAAGATCCATCATTTTAGTAAACATAATGATCGGGAACCCTAAAATCTCCCAAAACTCAAGTTATATCAAATATGTAGAAAACTTAAATCTGAAACCATTGAGATATATAGGAGTTCCAAAAAGGTAACTTTTGATATGTATAAAGTTTAAAATGATAGTAGGAACTCACCACTAGGTTTTAGGATAAAATCCGGAAAACCAGATAACGATCACGACGTAGAGGTGAAGCTTAAAACACCGAAACCTCGGATCGAACACCAAATATAACTACCAAACTCTAGAGAGAGAGAGAGAAAAGATTTAGAGAGAGAGAAGAGAGAGTTAGAGATTTTGAGATTGAGAGAATGAGATATTTTTGGAAACTGAACCCTTAAGTCGGTCCAGGGGGATTCGCGGGTTATGCCGCGACCTCAACTCGCGACATAACTCGCCCGTGTTCTCAAATCAAAACCCAAACAGTGGATGTCGCGACTAATGCCGCGACTACCACTCCCATGCAAGTCGCGAAGCTCGTATACCCATAATCAACAGTGGACATCGCGACTTATGCCGCGACTCCAAGTCGCGAGCAAGTCGCGGAACTCACTGGAAGGTTCCAACTTTACCGAACAACATAAATTCGAACGATAAACCAATTACGGTAATAACGACACGAGTTATACACAAGATTTACAACGATATATGTATAACGAAAATCCAGGGTGTCACACCAAATGCGCAAATCCACTTAAAACTACTTATAAGAACGCTAGTTTGAGTCTAGGCATCCAAAAATCAATACCTAATTCTCTCAAACTTAAGCTCTAATACCTACTTGTAACACCCTCGAAAAATGAACAAAGCAACTAATTTAAAACTTCCAAATTATACAACAAAAAGGATATAATCTATTTTACAATCATCACTTGAGACACCTCAAAAGAATAATGGATTTAACTTTAACAACTAAAAAGTCAAGTTTCGCATAAAGACTAATCAAAGTCGGGTGTTACTAAAACCTCAAAGAAACAGTCGCTTTTATCAACGACTAACGCGGAATACTTCATCAAGCTACTCACCCTTGCACAAACTCTTAGCACTCAACGCCTCACCAAAAAGCTAGAACCTCTTCCCCCATCCGGAACCTTATGCACATGCCGACAAATAAAAAGGTTAGGCTAACGCCTAGTGAGTTCAAGAGTTTACAACATGAAATAAATATATTTGTTAAAGGGAAAGAAAGTAGTTTAAATCCCAGACTCTCTGACAAATTTACTTTAAATATCAAACAACATCATTTTTCAAAAGTACATCTCTAGAACAAAGAACCCAACATGAACCTTCTCTCGTAAAGACCACTTTAATCCCAAACTCGACCAAAACATGAATAGTAAGCAAAGCTCTCAATTTATAAGAATATGAAATAAAACTTTACTTCTCGAAATCCTTCAAACACGGACGGGTTATAAAACACAACCCATAAATCTCGAGTAAACAATTCCCCATAAGTAAAACGTCACCGAAAACATGGATAATAAAATGACACATAAAATACCCAAATAGCACCTTCCGGTGACGGGGGATAACCGATTCCATTGTACGTGGCGGAACACAAAGTTAAGCCACATAACTATATATGTTGTCGAACTACACCTCAGATCGTGACCGTATTGCCTGCTCTGCCGAGCTACACCTCCAGTCATGACTATATTTCAAGTCCCCAAAATCACCGTATCCCTTATTGCCTGCTCTGCCGAGCTACACCTCAAGGATACGCGATCTTATTGTCTGTTCGGTCTCTAGGGAGTTTCATCCTCAGGGTGCCCACTTGACCCTTAGTGTCTACTCCCTATCAGTCAAGATAGGAGCCTCAGCTCCTTACTTGATAACACTCGATGTCTAACCCTCGTGCAAGAATTAGAACATCAAACTCCAAACCCAAGGTCCCGGAGTACAACCCATAAAGGTTCCTCTCCGCAAAACAACCGGGACAACACCAATGCCAACACGACATTATTTCCCAAGGTGAAAATCCCAAGAGTCCTCACCATTAAACACAACTGACTTACATGCCTATGAATCCAATGCAATATAGTCTAAAATACATGACTCCAAATGAATGACACACGCACCCAAAACATGTACTCTTCAAGATCAAATGCAATAAATTCAACTCACACCCAAAACTCCCCCTTAGGTTATTAAACCGGACAAAAGTCCCAAAGACCTGACAAAGCCGAAATCCAATATAAAGACCCAACAATTTACGTAAATCTCCAATGGGCGCCAATATAAACATCAGAACACGTTTGACCAACATTTATGAAAATACTACGATTCAAGAGTAAATAACCTAAAACTTCTCATTGGTTGAAACAAACGTTTTCTAAAATGAATTTATTCTCTTCGCGATACCCAAAATGACTCATAGTACCATGATATGTATTTTCCAACAGTTTATAAAATCGTATGCACCAAATGGACAAATATATAAATGACCTCCACTTATCTTTTACATCATCAAAGAAACATGTTAAAATGATTTATTTATCAAAATGCCCAAAAACCTCAAAGATGCGCGTTACATAAGTTTATAAAGTTAAATATACCAAAATAACCA
Organism: Arctium minus; assembly: GCA_954870635.1. Classification (NCBI taxonomy): domain Eukaryota; kingdom Viridiplantae; phylum Streptophyta; class Magnoliopsida; order Asterales; family Asteraceae; genus Arctium; species Arctium minus. The sequence goes on from OX941082.1 coordinate 11,859,142, forward strand.
AAACTTATCAGCAGTTAACAATTTAGTGTAAAACACAAGCACTTTTAAAATAAGCATTTTGGCATGTACACTGTTTTCACAAATCAACCTGAACTCACCATGCTAGATTTAGGCTAAATCTAGATTTTACACCCAAAACTTGAATCTCCGAAGATGAAGGCTTGAATCTCCAAGAAACTTCTCTAGATATTAGATCCGACACATCTACCGGGTTTCCTTCAACATACAAGTCACCAAAATCATACCTAAGTTGAAGGATAAAAGGAAAAAGGGTGAAACCATCTAACCCTAGTTTAACAAAGAGAGAGATGAGATACTTACCACCAAAAAATACCCTTGGATATTCCAATAGACTTCTAATATCTTCCTATATCCTTGAAGAGATCTAAAAAACAAAACTATGGCAATTTGAATCACCAAAAACGGAGTTGGGATGAAGAAGATATGAAGAAATGAAGTTTGGTGGCTGAAAATCGGGTTTTAAGCTCGAACAGGTCTCCGCGCGGGTTAGGTCGCGCCACAAGTCGCCCGAATGGGTTAACAGGGCTCCGGGTGGGTTACGGGGCGGCCTAAGTCGCGCCACAAGTCTCCCTGTGCACTGTTTGTCCGGTTTCTCCTCGTTCACTGATTTGGTCATAACTTCTTCGTTATAGCTCCGATTTTGCTCCGGAAAGAACCGTTGGACTCGTAATTGAATCCTTCATCTATATAGACTATAAAATCCAGGATTCAAGTCCAAAATTTTTTATCTTATTTTTCCCTAATATATCGGTTTCGGTATTAACTCAGAATGATATCTTTCGAAAATCGGGGTGTTACAGTTAGACCTAGTTTAATATTTCAAGCATGAACTCGTTGTAAGCAATCTTATCTATCTTTTGAGGCATTATTGGAAATTTTGAGGCATGAACTCATATGGTTGGTGGTTGGCAAGTGGTTGTACCAATCAGGTACATACAAGTAAGATGAAAAGTTTCCATCTGGCATCTCTCCATGCCAAAAATTCCATTTACTGGGGTCAAAAATGCAATCAGTTAACCTTGTGCTCTTATGAGCTTCTCCAAAAAAAAGTCCACCTGTGAACTGATGCATATATTGCAAACAAACCAGCATACAGTATTATTGTTAGGGAATAATATCATATTGAAAGGGAATCATATGTGTTCTGATCAACAATCAGAGTTGTTTCTACCATCAATAATATTATTATTGACCCTTGCTTAGAGAGGTTTTAGCCTAAATGAAATGATAATGTCATGAACGATTGTTGTCTTTCCTATATGGAAAGGATTATATATTCCGGTTTGTGGTTTATTTAATAATAAAACATTGTTGTGTTTTAACAACGATCGTTAGGGCTGTAAACGAATCGAACGAACACGAACGGAGGTTTGTTCGTGTTCGTTCGTGTTCGTTCGTTTAACTTAACCAAACAAACGAACGAACACGAACGGTAAACGAACGAAATATTTTGTGTTCATGTTCGTTCGTTAAGAAAATACGTTTGTTCGTGTTCGTTTATGTTCGTTCATTAAGAGTTAAACGAACCTAAATGAACGAACATATATAAATGAACATAAACAAACGAACATAAATGAACATAAACGAACGTAAACGACCGAACGTAAATGAACGAACACAAATGAATAATAAAACAACCACCATTACTCAACATTTCGTTCGTAAAAAAACATAACAAAATGAAAAACCGGGTAAACTTAGGAGGTATAAAAAGGAAATTTTAAAATATTAATTTAATTAATGTTTTTATACATTAATGTCATAATATATATAAATATATTTATATAAATAAACAAACATAAACGAACGTAAACGAACATAAATGAACGAATGTTCAGGAACGTAAATGAACGAACGAGACCATTGTTCATGTTCCTTCATTTAACTAAACGAACAAAAAATATGTTCATGTTCGTTCGTTTATTTAATAAACGAACATAAACGAACTTTCTGTCGAACAGTTCACGAACGGTTCGCTGAACGTTCGATTCATTTACAGCCCTAACGATCGTCGTTCATTACACAACCTTGAGTGTGAATATTCCAATAATTATGTTCATGTTTATGTCCGTATGTATATGTTAAGGTGCTGGAAATTAATATACATGTGAACACCCATGAACGACTTATTCGTGCCATTTTGTAATCATCCAGATATTTGTAACATTTACCATTTTGTAAATTGTGGTCCACAAGGCTCTACTATTATGGCGAAATTGAATAGCATTTTAAAACATTTGAATCATAATCAAACACTTAATACAACATTTCCTAATTGAAGGGTATGTTAGACAATGTCCAAACATTAGTAAAACACACACCGTCTTGTAGATTTTGGTCCACAAGATTCCACTGTTATGTAAAAGGCATTTTAAGCATTTAGCTGATAATCAAACATTTGTTAAAATCATTCACAATTGAATGGAAATCATCCAAGTGTAGATTTTGGCCCAAAAGACTTCAATATATGCAGTAATTGAACAATATTATAGACATATGACTAATCGCTAAATATGTTATGACTGTGTGCAACTTCTAAACACTGCTTTTGATGTCTCAGTGACATCAATTAAGACTTACCTTGCAAACTGCAACGCTGAGTTTGTGACAAACAACCATAAAATGTCAATCTCTTTGTGCTGATCATCCGAGAGCCAAGAGGGGTATCACAACTCAGAAAGCACCCGAAATCCAATGCAACATATAAAAGAAGTCGCCTGAGGAGGAGCTCATCAGTCGTTGTCTGTAAACATATCAGGAGTACATTAGTAACCATATGCTACCAGTCTTGCAATGTGGGTTGTACTCTATGACTGTAGACATATATCTCTATATGAGGCTCCAGTGTAGTATGACTAGATAACAAGTCGATGGTATAGAAGAACTGACCAATAACTCTGTAACAGGCAACCTTGGTTCAAGCAGCACCTTGAAAAGCATAACTGAGAGTTGATGGAATAGATCAGATATTATTACTAAGAGAGAATTTATAAAACAGTGAAAGAAACATTTGAACATCCTTTTCGCCATAGACCACATTCTTTAAGAACACCCCCACCCGGAAAAAAAACTAAATAACTTACAAATTAAATAACGGTTCACCTTGATTAAAATACAAAGTGTTTCTAGTTGAGGTAATTGGCCATTTGATTCCCATGGAATAAACACAGATACATTTAGACAAAATGGTGCTTTTAAGAGATCCGATGGCTTTTAATGGGAAGGTCAAATAATGGTTGGGAGTGACACGTTTCATAGAATGCATCCATGACTGGGACGTTGCTTGAAAACTAACATGGTTCTTTTCACTGGTTTTTTATATATAACAATTTTAGAAATTTCATACAAGTCCAACAAGTATGTTTTGACTCATTTAGACTACTAAGTAGGTCGACACACTTGAAATCTTGATAATTAACAGGTTGCCTAAATGTTTATTGTAAAAAACCAATGAACATGGTAATCTTGATAATCAAAATAATTGCCATGATAATCGATAGTCACTCACAAAACAAAAAACATCCAGCCAAAAAATGGCACCCCATACCAAAACAAGAGAATAATCCAAATACGAAAAAACAAAAGATAAGTTTCACATTGACTGGGAATTTAATCCCTAAAATTGTTAACTAGTATGTTTGATATTGAAACATATTGTTTCGATTGCTTCCAATCATCGCCATTCCCAGTCGGAGATTACCGTCCCATTCTTTTTCTTGCCCCTAAAGTGGTCTCCATTGAAATGAATGTCTGCACATCCTCGATAACCGATAATTTCCTTATGTTAACATCACTCAAAAGGATCTTCGACACATACTTTGCATGTAGCTCCTTTAGCTGCTTTGTCTGTTTCGTGCTTTCTTTATACAGACCGCTATTCCACCTCCCATGAATGTCTCCATGTTACGCATTAATACTACACCACCATCAACCTTGTTAACATTCAACTGCCATTTCATCTTTACCTGCTCTTGATCTAATACACAGTATGCCTTCCACACTGGGTGCCCCTCACTTTTCAGGTGCCTGACCATCATGTCTTGCTGTTCATGTTATAATCAGATAAATTTAGGTAAAGTTATTAAACAAAAAGGCTATATGTTGATAATCTCAAACACTTACGTACCAATGCAAGGGTTTTGTATTCGTATATCTCATCGAATGGACCTGGATCTCTATAACAGCTGTCTATGATATTTATATACGGTTGCTTTAAATTGAACACAACCATGAAAAAAAACATTCCATCCACAACTAGGAAGAAAACCTGTAAGTTTATTATAAAGGAAGTTATTTTTTATGGGTAATTGTGAACACCTATGTATTAACTATGATATTGCATAAACAAAAAATCATATGTCACAAAGTCGTTTAGTAGGTGCATATAGCCTTATTTAGCTTACCAAATCAATGTTGCACATGCTAATAATCTCACTGTCATTGTTTGCGAATGCAAACACCATCTCTCTGAATCTTTCGTACCTATCATTTATGTTCTTGTTCGGGTTAGTGATCAAGGGATCCGTTTGCGGTAAAACCATAAAAGTTATCAGATTTTGGAATGATCCAAGCAAATACACGCAGTTCAATACTTAGATAAAAATATCAGCAGCTAATACCGATATATCGTTGGGGAAGAAATATCGACGTGGAGAGTCTTCGTTTCGAAACATCTCCTTGTGATTCAGCACCATACCCCATGCGTCCAACACAGTTGGGCTAACCACATCTCGACTAGCGAGAATCTGCATTTCAACACGTTTGATCATCTTTGTAAAACCATAAAAGTTATCAGATTTTGGAATGATCCAAGCAAATACACGCAGTTCAATACTTAGATAAAAATATCAGCAGCTAATACCGATATATCGTTGGGGAAGAAATATCGACGTGGAGAGTCTTCGTTTCGAAACATCTCCTTGTGATTCAGCACCATACCCCATGCGTCCAACACAGTTGGGCTAACCACATCTCGACTAGCGAGAGTCTGCATTTCAACACGTTTGATCATCTTTGCAGTGCGTAACATGAATACCGTCTCACTGCGGTTTTTTTACAAGTGTATAATATATATAAAAATATGTGAAATAACTAGTACAAATGAATGATCCCAAACAAATAATAGTTGACTTACAGTTTCCCCCAATGCCTCTCAATATCCAATCCTGAACCCTTTTTTCATCGGCAGATACGTTGAATGTGACAACATGTTGAACATATGGGGATCTTAGCTTTCCACTAACCTTCTTATGTCTGTTGTCACATACTTCATCCTGAATCGACTGCTGATTACAACTAACAAATGCTATTTGTTCAATTGGTGTCTTATCTTTTTGCGACGGGCTTAACCCAAGATCAAAGGAAGGAGGAGAAAGATCTGCCCAGGTTACCATCCGTTTCTCACTGCTATTTCCTACATTGTTAATAACAACTCCTTCCACTGCTATTTCCTTACTTCGAATTACATTAGAGCGGTTGGTACCACTTACATTAAAAGGTTCATCAAAAGCAATTTTTTTTACCTTTGTCCATCATTGGATTCGGTTGAACGTTTACCTCATGATCAATCTGGTCGGATGATCGATCTTTACCAATTTTCTCGGCTGACACCCTGTCGCATTACTGATACAAGGTTGGGCTCAACCAGAATTGGGATAACGGTGACAAACCCCCGCGGGTAATTGATTCCCCCTGATCATTAGGATGTACCTCTACAAGTGTGTTGCTTACGTTGCGGGATGTGGACGATGATGGCTTGTCAGAAGGACGGACTGGTGTGTGGATGTTGGAATTCATGTGGTCATCATCGTCGTCTTGAGCTTCCGGCGCATCCCACATACTGTTTTTGAACATCGACGCTAATCTGGCCTTCATTATGTCGAAATCGTCGTCTCCAGGAAAGTATGTCAGCGCGTCTTCCAACGTAGAATCCGCCACCCATTGTCCAAAGTCCAGCTCCGTAATATTTTTGTCCAGGATCCTCATGAAATCCTACAATGCAAAAATATGTTATGAGAATAGTCACAAACAGTTGATTTTCGATGTGTAGACACAGTCGTTCAGCTGAACAAAATAATTTTAACCGGTTACATCAACTTTTCAGTGGGATAAAGTGTGTCTAATTTATCTCTCCAATTCGTACTGGAATTAATAATGTTTCTGTTTTGGCTGAATAAATTTCCGAATCATGTCACTCATCATAAGATCCATATGTAATCAGGTGTCATTAGTGTCCTAGGTTTTGATCGGTTGTTTTCCATTAAGACCATACGGATTAAATGGAGGCTTTCATGTCCGGGTAGCTCAAACAGAATCTAAAATATTGAAGAGCAGAACTTATAAAATATATAAACAACAAAGGAAGTCAGCTACAAACAGGGTTTGATAATAGCATATATAGGAGAAGTAAGTGGACTTCATGGTTTTTGTGTTCATTAAATTGAAATTCAATGAACATATATGATACCTTTATTGTCCACTTGATGAACCTAACTGAACAAGATGAACAGTCCTGAAACCATTAGCTATTAAATATATGCTAGTCTTCAAGCAATCGTAAATATATTCTGCATTCTGCTAGGGTATTAACAACTAACTGAACAAGATGAGTAGTCCTGAAACCATTAGTGGTTTGACAACAATGTATATAATGCACACATTTTTTAATAACTGACTACTCTCTACAAAAGGGAATTGTCAGCCAATTTGATGTAACAACTGACCATTTTATTCAAAATTGTTGCAGTTTTTAACAATCAGGCAACAAATAACAGAATAATAAGAAGAACAATTAACTATTGATTTTTTCAAATCAAGAGGATAAACAGAATGAACTTATCTACAGCTAACACTTATGCTTTCATAGTTTCAATTCGATATGAATTTTGTAGCATTTCATCCCAAATCGAAGAACAAATTGCAAAATCTGAATAAAACAGAATATCAACAAAGTTAGGATTAACAACAAAGAAACACCAAAGTATCAACCTTTTTTGCCACTCGATGAAACTAGATGCACATCGATGAACAGTCCTGAAATCATATATTGGTTTGATACCAAATTATGTAAACACACAGATAGGATTAACAATAAAGATAGGATTAACAACAATCCTGAAATCATTTTTTAATTGTCTTTATGGAAACACACAGCTAGGATTAACAACAAAGAATCAACATATAATGGATTGATTAAAAAGAAATGGAGGATTTCATTTTCGGATAGCTCAAACAGAAGCTAAAATATCGAATAGCAGAACTTCTAAAATATATATACTGCTATGATACCTTTTTTTGCCCCTCGATGAACTTAACTGACCAATATGAACAGTTTCCTACCGTTTCCTTTAACAGTATACATGAACAACAGTTCACTTTTAGCTTTTTATGATGGATATGATTTCTTGTTTTCCTTCTATGTTAACTCAAATTCGAAAACAACATGCATTGATTATTAATATTAAGATAATCAGTATTTACCTCTTTTTGCAATCCACTGTTGACCTTATCATATGCCCGACCGGGTGGACGAACACCACCATTCGATTCGAATCTTTCTCCCTCTTGGCTTCTCGCATTTAGCATTACACATCCTAATCCACCGTCGTCTATCTCAATGTCTTGACGTCTCCTAAGATGATCCATCGTCCATTTAAGCATCGCCGGCTTCCGTGATTGAATCTCGTGATTAGCACACACCGTTATCTCAACATATGTTAGCTGCATTGAAAAGTAATAAGTGAAAATACACTGTATTATTAGATCAGTACTGAAATTAAATATATGATATTGCACGTATCGAACGCTAATCTTATCGCCAACTACGCGAGGGGCCCTGCATAGAAAGACAAGTGGTTGTCTCTCTTCCACCCAATCTTGCTAGTCTTCATGCAATCGTAAATATATTTACACCAGTCTATGTTGGGAATACGGTCTACCCGATGAATGCAAGAAAGAAATCCTATGTTGCAACACCCTACCCGACTGCATTCTGCTAGGGTATTAACAATTATCACTAAAAAATTGCTCTTGAATTCGTCACCATAATCGGATGATGCTTGAAAAAAAAATTGCTCTTACAAAAATTGCTCTTAAAACGTCTTTCGGCCTCATTCGTCCTTTCTTAAACTGTTTCCTCCACGAACAACAAAGGTCATCTTCACCTGTCAAGGGGACTAACGCGTTCAAATCTAACCCTCCTGTAGGAAGCCCCAACATCTGATGTATAGTCTGAATAGTAATTGGTATTTCTCCATCCCTCAACTTGATGGTCATAGAAGTTGGGTCCAGATTGTCCACAACATATAATCCTAGCTTACTAGAGATCCCATCTAATGTCATGCCAATAAGCAATCCTAATCCAATCTCCCTCACAGATGCCTTTTGGTTATTGTTGAGTGATTTTAAGGTATCCCATAATGCTCTGGGAGATGTCCTTGTTCGTAACACAAGGGGGATGTCTTCTTTCGTCCCCGTCGGGACCGTGACTTTATCAACATCTTCAGCCTTTTTTCTTTTATCAACCATTTTTTTCTTCCTCAATATCTTCTCTGAACTTCATTCGCATCCTAGAATCATGTCGTAGATAAATTCTTTTGTCATTGCAAAACACGTTTGAGAATAATATAAACCATTAGTTTCGAAATAAGATATCGTGAAGAAAAGATATAACAAACTTGCAACCTAGATTTTTGAGTAGTCATTAGCAACCAAGTACCTGAATCATTCGGTGTCCCCTCCCTGAAATCTGTGCTAGAGCTCCTCCCAACCCTTGACTTGATAAGCTTTTGTTTCTTATTTACTTGAGCATTCTTGTTCTTCCTTCCTGCATCACAACGAAGTAATATGATTGATGTTAAACATGATACAATATGAATCTGATGGGTTTTATAATGATGTACTACCTTCGCCGATAGTTAACAGTGTGAAAATTAATAATGAACAATCATGAACGGGAGTTCATGCAAGTAAAGTCTGTCTTTTAATATGAACGCGAATTTTCAATATGAACGCGTATGTAGTTATAGCCGCAAACATTCCTATTATTACCTTTCCTAAATTACCGATGAACCTGAATGAGTCATAATTTTATTTAGTTCCGTGAACCAATCCAAAACAGCCTATATTTTCAAAATATACAAAGTAAAGTTTGAAAACGATCATGCACAATTAAACACATGTGTCTCAGATAACTTTTGGGCACAAAAAAGGTTCATATGAACAAACCTCAAACTTGGTCCCAAAGACCACCCTGATGTGAATAATCATGAACATCCGGGTTTTTTTTTCTCTTTTTCTATTCGACTATTTTGAAAGTATAGGGAACAATCGTGAACCCCAAAGGGCCATTTTGTTCTCAAAAAATTTAATGAAAAGGTTTATAGACCAAAAATACTCCAAAACGAACCATTTCAACTAAATTTCAAATCAAACTGAACCAGAAACGACGATTATTAATGCAATAATGAGAAGTTGTTTACCTTCTTTTTCGTCAACTGCAACCGGCACATTCGGTATCTTCAACTTTACCCTCATGTTCGACTTTTCTGGTTTTCCCCCAATCTGAACGGCTGCTTTAGCATCTACATCGACTGGACTGTCGATAGTGTTTTTGAATATCGAGAACGAAGTTCTTATTGCTATCCTCTCACTTTTCTTCCTAACTGATAGATGAAAACATAAAACCTTGAATCTATATATATGTATGTTCTTGTTTCGAAAAAACCCTAATTAAGGAGAAATACCTTTTAATCGATGATTATATGCAAATTCCGTCAAATCCTCCATTGATATGAACATCTTTTCAATGGATGAACAAGATTGTAATCTCCGGCCGAAATTCGAGCATCGATCTCAAGGGTTCGTATCTCGTCCGTTTCAATTGGAGAAAATCAATTACGTTTTTTTTAGAATCTTTGATGAATAGAATATTTTATTTAATAGGAATTGGGAAGAAAGTTCCCAAAATGCCCTTAGGCATACAGGTTCATGCGTAATTGTCATTAAGGGTGCGTTTGGTACGCAGACAGGACAGGACGGAACAGAATGGGACAGAACAACTGTTCAGCGTTTGGTAAAACAGAACTGGACAGAACAGAACATATAACATGACCAATTTACCCCTAAATAAAATTTAAAGAATGAATAAAATATAAAAAAGAAGACATATTTAATGTTTTATAAGAGAATTATATTTTATTTTGAAGTTATATTGGTAAAACATAAGTCTGTTCCACCTTGTTCCAGCTTGTTCCATAGGTGGGGGTGGAACAGGCATGTTCCACTTTTGTTCCACTCTGTTCCTGTCTATTCCACCTAACAGTCCTGCCAAACGTGGGACAGTAATCCCTGTTCTGTTCTGTCCTGTCCAGTTCAGTGTACCAAATGCACCCTAAATGTATGTCATTTAAATGTTTTTTTTAAATGAATCTGATCCATCCAATCTCACCATCAACGGTGTAGATTGGTTCACAAGGTTAATAACAAATACCTGGTTAACAAAATAACATAACCCTATATATATATATATATAGATATATAGATAGAGAGAGAGAGAGAGAGAAAGAAGATCAAACAATATAAGAAAATATACGAGAATGGCCAAATCACGTAAAAAATCGCATATGATTTTACATTAACAGTAAAAAAAGGTGTACGAGCGACTTTGGCCGCATCTTCAGGTCGCGGGATAAAGTCGTGTGAATCACATTTATTTTCACAAAGAGGTAAGCTTTATGTGGTCGTATTCAGGGCCGGTCCTGAGATTCCGGATGCCCATGGCAAAAGGCAAAAAAATGCCCCTTTATTACGCGAACGAAAAACAATTTGAAGGGACATAAACCAAAACCCCGTAAAATAAAACAAAAACGATACAAAGGGGGGGGGGACATAAACCAAAACCCCGTAAAATAAATTTTAAAATACATTACCTAAAACGATGCCTTCGTGCGTTTTTGAAGCAAAAATGTCAATAAATAGACAGACAATAGACAAACACAAAGTCGATTTATGCAAACAAATAAATAGACAGACAATAGACAAACACAATGCAATTATGAATTATGAATTATGCAAACAAATAAATACTTTATACTTTCAACAAGGTAACTTAGAAGATAAAAACTAGAAAGAACACACCTGCAAGTAGTCGATTTAGGGCAGAATGAGAGAATCACTCCACACCAATAGTTGATTAGGGAAACCTCAAACCCTAAACATTCGTGAATCGTCAATCGATGGAGGAGCCGAGGAGGATTCTGGATTTAAGAAATCAGAAAGTGAGAAAGATGAAAGATGTTGCCCTAAATCGACCTGTCGTCGGCTGTCGCTGAGAACTGAGAAGCGAGAAAGCTACTGCCTAACGCCGTCGGAGGAGGATTTCAGAATCAGAAATATGAAAGCTACTGCCTGTCGCTGAGAACTGAGAAAAGTGGGAAGGGATTGACGATTGTGTCGTTCTGTTGTTGAGATTTAAGAAGCGAGAGAATCAGAGAACTGAGAGGAAGTGAAACGTCATCGCCGTCGGCCGAACGGTAAAAAGAAAACGGTAAAAGAATTTTTTGGGTTGCTCTCTCTCTAAAAACTATAAGCCTACAAAACTGATTTTTTGGAAAAATTTGATGCCCTTAGGGCCCTGCTGCCCATGGCCCAAGCCACACTTGCCATGGGCCAGGGCCGGTCCTGGTCGTATTTATTTTCAAAAAAAGGTGTACGAGCGACTATAACACCCCGATTATGGTAAGCTTTATATGGTTGTATTTATATTCACAAAGAGTAATGTAGGATTTTGTGCAAAATAAGTTACATTTCATCCGCTCATCGAACCCATCTTAGCAACCAAGTAAAAATCTGATTTTTGGACCTTCGGTATAGTTTGGGGGAGAATGCCCGACAACTATGCCCTATGGCATAGTCGCGGTGTCACAATCGTGGCTCATTGTGGAACTTCGGTATATACGGTGCGACAGTGCCTGGCGACTATGCTCGGGTCACTGTCGCATAGTCATTGTCGCGGACGAGGTACCGTGGGGCATCCTGAACGTTTTTAAAATCCCTTTTCTTCCCTCATTCCCCATTACTACTCCACCCAACTTTCTTCTAAACTCTCACAACTTCTCCCTTCATTTACTTTCGGTCCTAGAGGTTCTCAAAGGGCATTTAATCCCATTTATTGCAAGATTTGGTGCCATCAATCAAGTTTGGAAGCTAGGAACGTATATCCACCATCACCATTGGTCTCTTCTTCAAGAAAGAGGTCCTAGGATTTTGGGATTTCCATCAAACCCCATTATTATGAGTTCATCCTTGCATTTTCTAAAACTATATACACATTAAAAACCTTCCATTTATGCTTCTTGAAACTTTTACACCATTTCCTTTTATTAGGTTTATTTGTCATAACTAGGTCAAAACTAGGGTTTTGATATATTTTAGACATTTGAGGAATGATGACGAGAAATGGTTGGATATTTATAAATGATGATTTCTTTAAGTTTTTTGGAGTATTGGAACCGTAATGGGTGGTTGGAACAATGTAGAGTTATAACCACAACGGTTATGGCGTACTCGTTAAGACCTTGGGGGATGTGGTGGAATATTCCAACTGTCCAAGGTTCGAATCCAGGCGTACACAACAATTGTGGCCACTGAGGTTTAATCAGGGCTGATGTCTTATAGTCATAATTTGCCAAAGGATTAGTCTAGGCATAACCTATGATACCCTTTCCAAAAATAAAAAATAAAAAATAATGTGGAGTTATTTATCAAATATGGATTTATATATATAAGGCTTTCTTAGAATGCAAGGTTTCTATAAATATTGAATGTTGATATGATGTGTGTGGTACATAAGCAAGTTAGACTAAAATGTTGTGGATCTATAGGCATGTTTAGTTGGGTTATTTTGTGTTTGTGAGATTATGCATTGATATTTATATGCTTGGGATTGATATTGATTTCATGGAAATTCTTAAAAAGGAACATGTTATCAAGAATGGTGAGGTCCCAACACAAAGACCTGAATAGGGTTGAACTTGGTGATTGAACTTGGTGATTCTCTGGATAAAAGACTTGGATAGAGTTGAACCCATTTTTATACCGAACTAAAGACTTGGATAGAGATGATATTCAAAATGACTAAAGATTTGGATATGATTGATGTATATAATTACCCATTCTTGATACGTGCTTATTATACTTGTGACTTACTTTGTGTTCCGTCACAACTTATGATGAATCGGGCCTCCTCCGCATTTACTCCATTCATAAATGTCTTGTGGAAATTTCGGTTTTAATACTCCTAACTGGAGTGGATTTTATCAAAGGTTACTCCATTTTATTTGGTTCATGAATTAATTATTTATAATTGGTTGTTCTCACTAGGCTCCAAGCCTAACATTTTTTTTCTTAAAATGATGTGTATATCAGGTTATTTTAGTGGTGGGGTGGCGAAGCCTTGAGCGGAGGGTTGAGTCCCGTAGAGGACGATCTTTTGGATATATCAATTTTTGGGATCTTGAGCGTGCATAGTATTGAATGAATTCTTTTGGGAAATGATGATGACACCGGATAGTAATCCAAGCTATGATGGTTTAGATTAATAGGTTGTCAATTATTGTTTCATTTCTAAGTTGTAAACACTTTTACTCTTTCCCCCTTTTTGGGTGATTATATTTTATAGACGCGAATTTTACGTCATTGTTCAGGTTTAAAATTCTTTTCAAATTTTAGGGTGTTACATACTCTTTCTCTCTCTACATACATACATACATACATACATACATACATACATACATACATACATACATACATACATACATACATACATACATACATACATATATATATTAAAGGTTTTAATTTTAAAGTTTTTTATATATGTAAGTCTTATGTTTTATACATAATTATCATTTATCCCTCAAATTATATTAAAGTAACCTCACATCTTACAAAATAATGATTCGTAACACGTCAAAACGCGTCGTAACCAGACGGACCCAGAAAATTTTCAAACGGTGACATCATTTGACTATAAGAAACAAATAAAGAGATATTTTTCACAAAATCAATATTTGTCTGGTGGTTAGTTCCTTGATTTTCAAATGTGAGGTCTCATGTTGGAGTCTTGGTATAGTATTGCAAGCCTTTTACAAACATAATAAATCTGAAATTAAAATCTAAACTTAGAAAATGACTCTAACAAGACTCGAACCTAGGTCTGAAGTGGAATAAATGCCTTGCACCAACTCTACCACGGGAAACTTGTATCCTTATTGTAGTTTCAAAATATATATGGTGGTACACAAAAAAATTGATGGCAGTAACTGTAACACCCCAAAAATTGGGACAAACAAAAATTTCTGGAATTGGAAATGTGGTATATAAAAGAATGTCATAGCACGGGCTCAACCCAAAAGAAAACAATATACGACTGTTAATATTACAAGTTTGTAATAAATAAAAATTGAGGGAAAACAACCCTTTAATCTAAATCCTATCTAGGAACAAAATTAATTCAAGTTGTTATCCAACCCAAAATATGTCTTCTATAATTGGTGTCCCAAAAATATCCGCATCTAAAGTCATCTAGACCTCCCTTGGCAGTCGTGCCGCTAGAACCTGAGATACATATCAAACCAAACAAGTGTTAGGCCAAACGAGCCTAGTGAGTTGAACAAAAACAACATGAATAGTTAAACAGTTATAGACAACAATGGCCATAAAGGAATCAATGGGGGAGACCCATCACACCAAAGAGTTTCACCGCAAGTCAATGTACCTTGATGTTCACTCTCATGAGCAACATCCTGAAGGCCCGACACATCTAAAGACTACCTCCCAGGCATTACTTCAAATGGCGGAGGTCTAGGTGCATACCGTCATAGTGGCACCCTAAGACTACATCCTCCTAGTGCTTACTCATGGTTCATCCAATATATATACACCATCCATCTCCATACATCTTTCATATCAACAAGATACATGTATAAGACTTCACATAGTTCAACTCCATTTCAGGTCTAAAACCGTAAAATATGCAAGTTCACCAATAATATCCATCCATCTCATGATAACACACATTTATGATCAAAATATAGCCCATAATAACTTCATCAAATCCCATATAAAGGATACTAACCAAAACTCCAATAAATACTAAAAGTAGCAATTAGGTCAAACTTATCAGGTGATCAAATATATACATGAATATGGTATAATAACAAGTATCATTTCAAGATATGTATCTAATTTGTAAAAAGATTAATAGAAACTTACTAACTAGGGTTTTAGACAAAACCCTAGAAAAAAATGGAGAAACACTTGAACTCTTGAAGCTTGAAACTTTGCTAGCAACACAATAAATGATCTTCAACCACCTAACTAACTTCACTTAATGAAATCCACCTACCAAACCTTAGGATTAAATGTTGAAGAGAAGTGGAGAGGAGAAAATCGGCCAAACCTAGCTCCCAAATCGTAACTGATTTTGACCCTTAAGTGAGAACGGAATTAATTCAGCAAAAGTGGGTTTTTATATGTCCAGACCCCGTCGGTGACAGTGCCCATGTGTCACAGTCGCACCCTCACCCCGAGTCTCGGTACACTTCCAGCGATAGTGACTGGCGATTGTGCCTATATCACTATTGCGGTGTCACAATCGCCCCACACCCAACACCTACGGTACACCTGCAGTGATAGTGACCAGCGACTGTGCCCAGGGCACTGTCGCGTGGCACTATCGCACCACATCCCCGGGACCCCAAAATCTTGATCTAATCTTGGTGTTGGCTGCATGATTAAGCATTTTGAAATGGTATAACATTAACGATGTCTAAATATACGTTCTACACACTAAAGATATCCATATTCACAATTTTAACACGATATTGAAAACACGGAAGTGAATACTTACCTTAAATTTCTGGATTACAGTAACACTTTTCACGACCCTATAATTTTTTACACTACGATAGAGGAACGAAACGGTGGCACGTACCACCGTGTGCTCTACATTGGGTCCGCCCCTCGGTGTACCATGTCATAACACGTTACAATGTAAGCCAAATCTTGGAGTTGAGCCATAAGGGTTAACGTGGAGGTGAACCCAAGCCTTGACGACATAACGCGCCATAACAAGTTATTTGGAACAATGTGTTGTCGGTTTGTAAATGATATGGAATCTATATATGAATGCCAAAATATATTGATAAATATAAAATGCTAGTTGAGTTAGATTTTCTATTTGTTCAACATATCTTTTGTATTTGTCATTTGTCATATTATCAAACAATAAGTGTCACTATATTTGTAATAAACATCATACGAATATTATCTTTGAAAATAACTAATGTTTTTATGTGGTTTCCTTACAAAATTTTCCCTCATTTAATTTACAATTACTTAATTCCTTTTTATTTTATTTTAAAAGTTATTTTTCATGCAAAGATCATAATTTTTACAATACTGGTTAATAGTATATTGTGATATATTTTTAGAAAATAGTGAGATTTTTTTAGAGATCTACTAAAACTGATATCAAATGAGTTCTTGATATAAAATCTAAAATCATTGATTATAGATATTCAATTAATATCAAGTTAAAGACTATAATTTTAAATGCTGAAATCATGATATAATAAAAGTTTGGAGATAATAAAGTTTGTAGCATGTGCATATATAATGGAGGAGCATTAACTCGTGGTCACAACTTAATTGAGGCCTAAACAATGGTGCATGCAGACTCAAGATTCTTTAACTAAGTTTTCCCCATATTTTGAACTTCTTTGCTGACCGTAGTCTTCTTCCTCCATGGCTCCATCCACCACTCTGTCAGCTCATTCAAATTTAAGTCTATTACAGTTTAGTAGGTAAGTACGTAAGAAATAACCCATGACCAAAGATTTACTTTTTGTTAGGGTCAACTCGATTTCCATTTTCTGAATTCAACATTGTAAAATATGAATTTGAGAAGGGATAAAAAGAGTTGAACCAACTCGTCCATAAATGCGGTTCCGTGTTCATACGTTATATAATAATTGTCGTTTTGTCGCGACATCATAACTTTTCCATTAATTAATTGGTAGCTAGGTCTTTATATGCTTTGACCTTTTCTTTCTGGTAAACTTTAGGAAATATATATCTGATTGGTTATTTCTCATGTTGGAAGATCATACTGCAATTCTACTGAGAAAAAAACAATGGTGATTCGATCCAGGGGCGGATCTAGCCTTTGGACTTTGGTTGCATGTGCAACTATAGATTTGGTTGCATGAAGTGTACATTTTTTAAATTTTGTAACGGTAAAATCATAGATTTTATTGTGTGCAACAATAAATGTTAAAAGGGATAAGGGCCTGTATGGCTAAAGCAACCACTTCAAAAAAAATTTGGATCCAAGACCTGATTCGATCAATTAACCCTTTTAAAGCCAAAAGATATAAATATGATAATATTATGTGAATCATAAAGTTTGCTACACATACTTAAGAACACCATTAATTAAATAATGTGGTTTTGAGATGATGACCAAAGCTCTAATGAGCATTAAGTTTGAAAAAATTAATATCGAGATGGCATATATGCCTCCATTTGGAAATCTGGAAATTTCGTACGAAAACGCGGTTAATTTGCGAGAAGAAAATAAGCAATCTAAACTACATAATCCATTGAAAAATATCATAAAAAATGAAAATTAATTTTAGAATGTTAGAATAATTACCATTTTGAATTGGATCAAATATTATGTTAAGGATATAAATGTAACAAAAACACTAGTATTTGGATCCCTTAAAATCTCATTATCTCTTTTAGATTTTTTTTAATTTTAATTAATTCATAATTTTTGTAATCAAATTTTATATGATTTTTCACTGGTTTTTCGATACACTTTTGATAAGATTTTTTTTTCTACAATTTTCATCAGATATCACATCTGATTTATTGTAACAACCCAACATTTTAAACAGGAACATGCAATATAAAGTCCCAAAACAGGTCCCAATACAATCAGTTCAAAATAAAATAAATTAAGTCTAACAGCGGAAGTCTCAACTACAACCGAGAATTTCCCTGACAAACAACTTCTAGTGCCTCTACTCGAGCCCCACTCCTACGCCATCACACCTTTTATTTTCCTTTACTGAAAGCACCACTGGCGATCCTTCCTAAAAAGGGTTTTTAAGTTGAAAAAAAATGTGAGGGTTAGACTTTAAGATCTAGTGAATTCCAGACGAAAACAGTTATTAACAATATAGTCTCCAAATCACATAAGATTAAGTTGATAACAACGATACATAACCAATTCAGGTATTGCACAGGGTTAATTTCCAATACTTAGCAATCAAGAACATCCATATAACACTCTAAAATTTAGAGGAATTTAAAATTCAACAATATGACGGCTATAAAAGGAGTAAAACCTGAATAATGCAATGATGATATTTCTACCAAAATATGCCTTCCCAAAACGGGGAATTAAGTATGACGATTACAACCCAAGAATAAATCAAAGTTAATTTCAAGAACCTACTAATCTAGACACAATTAGATCTAGATTAAATTCAGGTGTTGACACTTTACTTCTCCAAAAGTATATCAATACTAAGTCGGTTGTGCGTCTCTATAACCTCCAAAAATGTTACTATCTTGCGACCTCTCTTCGCTCAAGCCTGAGGAGTCTCACCGCTAGAATGACCTGTCATACATGTCATTTTAAGACAAAGTGTTAGGCTAAAGCCTAGTGAGATCAAAAATTTATAAATAGGAATAATCAGTAATGAGAGAAAGTAAGAAAAGTGAATTTATAATAATAAGAACGTACTCTTCACCATAAATAGATACCTCTTGGGTTAACGGGGGAGACTGTAATATCCGGGTCCGAAAATTTTAATAATTTTGATAGTTGGGTGAAAAGTCAAGCGAGATCCAAAGTTCAGGGGGGTTAAATGTAAATTGGGTTATATAAATATAACCTAACCCTAAGATTTGTTATCAGATTTCATTCTTGATATTCTGAACGATGGAAGGAGACGAGAGCAGGAGAAGGGGAAGACTAGGTCTTGAAGAATCGTATGGTTTCTTTGCAAATAAAGGTATGATTCTAGCCTAATACTCTCATCTAAGAGTTTTTGTTGGTAAATGATCTCGTTGTTGAGTTTGTAACCGTGTTTTTGATCGATTTAAGGATCTGGGTTTTTTGTACGAAGTTTTAGAATCGCCTATTTGAATATCGACCGGTGTAACACCCCGAAATTTTCGTTTATAATACTTTTATCGTTCAGCCTTCTAGTTTTCCGTATTTTAATTTTAGTCTTGAACGTTATCTTGTTGGTGAGTACCGCGTGTCCCTAGCCTGGTTGTGTGGCAAGACTTGGATTTTGGTTAAGAAGAAGCAGTGGACTACGCGACTTAATCGCGACTTGGAGTCGCGACATTAGCCGCGTAACTTACTGTTAGTCTAGCATCTCAAGGACACGGGCAACTTATGTCGCGACTTGAGGTCGCGGCATAACCCGCGGAACTGCTCTGGTCGTCTAATACGGGTTTCTTCCCCCTTTTCTCTCATTTGGTTCAAGTGTGGTGCTAGTAGGTGAGCTTGGTGCGATTTTGGGTGCCCTAGGTGAGTAGTTCTTCTCTCTTTCTTCATTTAATCTCCATAAATGAAGCCCTAAGATTGTTGTTGGTATTATCTAGGTTATATAACTCTCTTTGTGAAGATCTCCCTCCATAAGCTTTTGAGTTCTAGGGTTTCAGATACAACCCTCCAAGGTGAGTTCTTACCTTCTTACTAAAACTTATACATGTCAAAAGATGAATTTTAAATACCTAATATCTCCTCTTTCATATATTTGCATTGTATAGCTTTATGCTAAACCTAACTTTTGGGGATATTAGGGTTTGTGTTGACATTTGGAGAAATGATGATTTATGAACTTTAAGAATGTTCTTTATGCTTGTTTTTACTTGGGTTATACGTTTACGGGAATGGCATGGCTATGCAAAACTTAAGAACTTGGAAATACTGGTTCTGTGGTTAACTGTTGATAAGTTTGCATATTAACTCACTTCATATTTTGGGGACTTGAAATAAAAAGGAATCATCTATATTTTTTACTAGTGGTCCTTTGGTAAACAATGGAAGTGGTTTTGGTGGAAAATAACCTTCATATCAATTATTGCATATTAATTAGAGTTAGGTTTACTTGTTGGGCCTTATGCGCATTATTTGGCTTATTTGATGCATTTGGGAGTCATGACCCCGTATTTGGTTTATTATTGTTCCGGCGTTGGGACGACTAGTTTTCCACGTCGAGGCACGTTAGGTACCGGATTGAGGTATAAGTCCTTCGTGTTGCACGTTAGGTACCGAATTGAGGTATAAGTCCTTCGTGCTCAAGTATTACGATATTGAATGAGGGGCTCGACATAGGAACCCGACGGGGTTGAACTCGAGTTTCCGTGGGTGTACGTTTAAAGCTACTGAGCCTGACATCCCTTGCGTGTACTTTATGTGTTTATTAGCTTTACTGACCCATCGAATGGCTTACTTTTGTGTTCCGTCATTCGGGTTAGTATGCGGGTCTCCCCCGTTAACCCAAGAGGTATTTATTATACTATCAAAGAGCATTGTTGTCATTATTTCCATTATTGTCGTAGTTTAAAAAGGACAACTCCTTTACTCACTTTTACGTTTGATTTCTTAAACTGCAAATGTTTGATTTCACTAGGCTTTAGCCGTATAACAGGTCAGGTTTCCGGTGGGGTTCGTCGGGATTGAGTGGATGGCCTTGAGGCCAAGAGCGGTCTTCTTGGGAGATGTATAGACCGGCGTTTTTGAATAGTGAACATACCTTTTGGAAGAATAGCAACACCCAATACTAATCTCTCTTATTTAAGTTAGATTATTAGGTTGTTAGTCTATCCTTCATTTGATTAACTGTAATGATTATGGAATTGCTTCCCCGTTCTATCGGGATGATACTTTGGGATTGAGTATAGCAGATTTCACACCCAGGTTTTATATCTATTTATGGCCGTCATATTGCAGAATTGCGAAATTTTATTCTGCTAAATTTTAGGGTGTTACAACCGGAGGGCCGCCGACCGGTGTCGACCGGACCGGTGTGGGTCGACCGGAGTGGGTCACCCGGGGTGGTCTCGACCGGGGTGGTCTCGACCGGGGTGGCACAGTGTGTAGTATTTTATGTTCTAGTTAGCGAGTAAGTGAGTTATCTATGTTTTGGCTTACCGATTTATCGGTGTTGTCATAGGTGGTGAGAACGTTAGAAAGCAGGCTTTAAGCAAGAAAGATTTGAGGTGAGTCTTTCAAACTAAATCCTTTAAGATGTTTGAAAGTTATTTGATAAATGTGAGTTTTCTGAACTGCACGTTTATATTATTGAAAGTTGAGAAGGTTTATTTAAAAGGTTGATTTAATTATGTTGGCATGTTCATGCTATGTTTATATAAACTCGTTTTATATATTGTTGATAATTAGATGTATGCATACATTTGATTCAGAAGTTTTGACCTATGTCGGGAAGTGTGGCCCGCCTGCTCGTACCGGGGAGTGTGACCCGTTTATGCCATTGGGGTGTGTCCCCAAAATAAGGCAGTACGAGATAGACATACCGTCTTTGACGGCAGTGTTGGTCAATAGTTTGAGTTACGCTTGCGAAGCGTAAAGTATGGTCGTGTTGGTCAGTAGTGTGAGTTACGCTTGCAAAGCGTAAAATGTGATAAATGTTTAAGTACGCTCGTGAAGCGTAAGGCTTTGTTTAAATGTTTTAAATAATATTTGAACTGTTGCAGTAGCGCTTGGAGGGGACTCACTAGACCATCGGTCTAACCCTCGCTCTTTCAAAACTATAACCCTTTTTCAGGTTATCGCAAGATAGCAGGTTCTGGTAAGGACAAAGAGAAGTTGTGAGCTTTTCCATGAAGCTAGAAGACTCCTTGTAATAGTTTTCCTTTTTACTCAGTTGTGTAATAAGTTGTAGTTGCAAACCTTGTTTGAATTGTAGGATTGGGACCATTGTTTTGGTATGGATAATTACATTTTAATGTAATTAAAGTTTGGGTTGTTACAATTGGTATCAGAGCCATAGTTTAAGGGATTTAGGTGACCGGATGGGCCTAAACTTAAACTGTGGTATAGAGGGACACAACTGAGATTTAGGAAGCCTTTAAGGAGTCATTGGTCTTTGTGAATCGGGACGACAATAGTGAGGACTCTCATGTAAGGTAAATTTAGAATTGCATCTGGCCAATGCCATTATGAATCTACAGGTGCATGGGTATACTCGAGTACTATTGTTGGGTAAGTTGATTGGTGTAGTTTTGGGTAGTGGGTTCTATCATTGAAATGATAGCGTTGGTCTGGCGTACTGTGCGAGTACGTTCATGGGTTTAAGGTTAATACCTTCTGGGATGAGTATTGTGTGAGATGTAGATGTTTCGTCTGGAGGAAGAACTCCTTGAGTCTGAAAAGGGAAGATTGATGATTGGAGGTGAGCTGGTCACTCCAAGGGAGTCGTCGGTTTGGTAGTTTATGATGTCGATCAATGGACACCAGGAGAGTTCACCCCAAGAATCGAATAATAGATTTGAGCCTTTTGAATCAATAGTTAACTGAAAGTTGAAGAGGGTGGCTGAGAGACGATATCCGTGTTAGCTAATAAATGGAATGAAGACAGAATGGAAATGAGCTATTATTGGTAAGCCTAGTTGGACCAAAGTAAGGATGTAGGAATTGCGAATCAATGGTCGCGTTGGTTACTGGTAGTGGAACATACCAGAATGTTGGGAATCGTTGATGCTGAAGATAGATGTTATTGTGAGGGACCTGACTGGTTGGTCGGGAGTAAGGGTTGGTAGTATATTGGTGTGAGTGTAAGCGGTCGACCTTACGAGAGCAAATAGCCTTAAAAGAAGTGGGATTATCATGCATGGTGTTTTCGAATAAGTTGCGTGAGTCTTTCATGTCAGGTTTATTGGTGTGTGTGCACCTTTGAGTCGTTTGCTTTGAAAATGAGTTAGCATGTGTAAACGTGTATGGGTTTCAGAAAAAGGGCAATTTTATTGCACGGTGCGCTAAATTTTGAACTTAGTAATTTGTGAGTTATTGCACTTCTTTTATAAAGGAGTCATCTTTTGTGGAAAATATAACATCTTTTGATCGTGTAATGTTATAAGGAAGACTGGTATGGACTTAGTCATGCCAGCAAGGGCGGAAGTAGACTAACTCACTCAGCATAAGTAATTTTGTTAGAACTTCTTGAAATCGCTTGAGTAAAGTTTCATTGAAAAGATTTTCAAATGTGTGAAATGATTTCAAACTAATATGTTGTCATGCATGAAGGCTATGAACTCGCTAGGTCGTAAGGAAGCATTGAAGTTAAGGATAAGGAAAGGGGTGAAGGATGAGAGTGTGACGTTCGGGCCGTTATCGGTTGATTCATGATCCTGCTATTCCTTCTAGGGAAATGCGGAGAATGACAGAAGCTTTAGCCCTTGAATGTTAGGAATGATTCATTTTGTGGTAGCATGCACTCCTAACCTGAGATGGTGTAGTCGGTGAGTGGTGTTGTTTGGGGTGAAATTCGAAGTCGTTAAGGTACGCCTTTTAGCAGTGTGTTGTTATGTAACGTTGTGGTTTTTGGATGAAAAGTTATTGACATCGAGCCGGAGTTTTGAGTTGATCTGGTAATCAGATTCTATCAAGTAAGTTATGTGCCTTCAACGTGCGAAGTCGGTGGGACACCGGGATAGTTATGATGCGTTGGAAAGAGTAGGTTCCTTTGGGAATCTTTGTTAGTCGAAAATATTGTTGAAGTATCACTATGTCGACGGTGATGCTGAAGTTAGCGACAAATTGTTGAGGCCATTGTCGGGACGCTGAAAAATGGGAAGTGGATGCGGTCATGTTTTTCTGAGTTTCTTAAGGAAGCTAGAGATCGTTCGGGATCGGTGAGTATCTAGAATGGTATAGGACCACCTTGTGGGGACTTTTCAAAATGGAAGATTGTTAGTTGGTCAGGTAAATTCCCATGAGGATCTGATGGTTCGTATGGGAGTAAGGTATAGGGAGCAATCGGGTGGTTGTACTTCGAGCAAGTTAACCCGTAAGAGAGTACGCTTAATCTTACCGACTACCTGACTTTGTATATGGCATATAGCGATAAGCCGATCAGAAGCGAATTTGTGTTGAGTGGTTTAGATGTTCAAAAGTTTGTGGGCAGTCCAGATTTGAGCAGGGCAAAGTCGTGAAACGACTTTATCTCAAATATTGGTGTTACGATCGGCATGATGAGGAGAGTATCTGTTATGTGTACCTAGTGTTGCGGAGATTTTTTTTGTGTCATGGTGATGATGTGGTAGGGAGATAAATGGTTAGATGAGATGGTGTTACTTTTTATGCCAAAGTGGTCATTCGAGTCATTATAGTGGTAAGGAGCTTCTTTGAGGTTAAGTTATAGACTTGTATTAATGTTATAGGATGAGCATTGGCAAAAACCCTTGCTCAGTGATTCTTAATGAGTTTTTCGAAAGTGTCAAGTTTTTGGCAGAGATGCATAGATGTTGGTTGGGTTGGTGATTTTGCTAATCTGAAGTTTATGGGTTCGAAAGATAGTTGGCGGCAACTTCATGGAGGAACCTTGGGTTCCTAGGTCGCAGAGAGGTGTTAGACAAACTCATCTTATTTCAGTGACATATTGATGTGAATGTCGAAAGATTTAGTTCATGGTGGGTTGTAAAATTCGTAAGGATGTCGCAGTATTCTTCGAACGTGAAGAAACCCTACAGATGGCGAAGGGGAGTGAGGAACGTGAGGTGTCTTTGATCAGTGAGTAATGTTGTGGGAAAGCGTGGTTTAATGTCTCGTGTGTGGATTGTCGGTAACCGTTTGATGAAGTGTAGTAATGTAGTTTGTGTTTTGATGAGTTGGAATTGTTGACTTGAGAGTAAGAAGTTTGGCAAGTGGCGCAAGATTTGGGAGTTTATGTTTTCAGAATTTTTGTTTAGTAAGTTTATAAACCCTAGAGAGGGTGTGAGAAAGGAGGTTAGAGTGTATGCTTTGGTTCGAGAGTGTTTAAAGCTAAAGTGGGCGGTTGGTCTAAGGATTTGTGGCTAGCTAGTGAGCCTATCACTAGAAGCATGTTCATGTTTTCGAGAAGAAAAGGGAAGAAGTGGTTGAATATAGTGCTCAGAGAGAAGGACCAAGGTGTCAGACTTAGTGTTGCATGGAAGAGATTCCAAGTGAGTCGATCGTTCAATGTTTAGCGATTGGGATTAGTTGTTTGAGCATGGTCACTCAGTGTTGAGCGAGGAAAGAATGGTTTCATATCACATATGGTCGGACAATGGTGGTTGCGACGAGAATTGAAGAGGGAGTCATTATGATTCGTTCAGTTGGAATTAGTGGGCTGTGAGGGTAAGGTAATGTGGAATTTTCTTTTATTATGGAAATGGAGTGATAACCTTTAGGGCGGTGTATGTTACTGTGTATGAGTTGAGTATCACCGCTAAACGGTGAACAATATGGTATGGGAAATAAAGTGCTTTTACGTTCGACGTATTCAATGGTTGATAACCGGATGAAGAAATTCATAATTATGCAGTTATTGTGGTAACAAAGGTTTACTATATGCATGTTGACGCAGGAGTTGACCTAGGATGTCACGGCCTTGGTTTTGGAACAGAATGCTTGGAGCATTTGAGGGAAGTTAAGTCGGAATGAATGAAAGAACGTGAGTCTTGTAAATCTTAAGATTTGAAAGGGAGCGACTTGATGCAGAAGTTGTTCACATAGATTGGAGAAGTCTACAAAGAGAGTTAGGTACGCAACTCAAGTTACGTACGGCTTATCACCCGCAAACGGATGGTCAGAGTGAGAGGACCATCCATACGTTAGAGCACATGTTGCGAGCATGTGTCATTGATGCCAAGGGTTCGTGGGAAATTCATTTGCCGTTGATTGAATTTTCTTACAACAATAGTTACCATGCTAGCATTCGAGCGACTCCGTTCGAAGCATTGTATGGACGTAAATATAGAACACCTTTATGTTGGAATGAGGTGGGTGAAAGACAGCTAGCGGGACCGGAAATCATACAAATGACAACCGATAAGGTCAACCAGATTCGAGAAAGATTAAAGATAGCTCAAGATCGTCAGAAGATGTACGCAGATAAGCGGAGGAAACCGATAAAATTTCAAGTAGGATACAAAGTAATGTTTAAAGTCTCGCCTTGGAAAGGGGTAGTCCGCTTCGGAAAGAAAGGGAAATTGAGACCAAGATTCGTTGGACCATTTACCATCACGGGACGTGTTGGTGAAGTGGCTTACAAACTTGATCTACCAGCGAGTTTGCGTGGGATTCATCCCACAATTTCATGTGTCAAACTTGAAAAAGTGCTTGGCGGAAGCAGATGTAGTAGTTCCCTTAGAGGACATTCAAGTGGATGAGAAATTAAGTTATATTGAAGAACCCTTAGCAGTTTTAGATCGCAAAGTAAAGAAGCTAAGAAACAAGGAAATTCGGTTGGTGAAAAATCCAGTAGAGATTTCACAAAGGATAAGAGTCAACGTGGGAAATGGAGGCGAACATGAAATCTCAGTATCCCCATATATTCAACGATGGAATTCCGGGGACGGAATTCTCTTGAGGGGGGGGGGGATATTGTAATATCTGGGTCCGAAAATTTAAATAATTTTGATAGTTAGGTGAAAAGTCAAGCGAGATCCAAAGTTCGGGGGGGGGGGGGGTTAAATGTAAATTGGGTTATATAAATATAACCTAACCCTAAGGGGGCGTTTGGTTCGCAGAATGTTTTTGGATGGAATGAAATCTGTCAAAGGAATTTGACTTTGAAGGAATTGGAATGGAATGTTGTCAGGTTTGACCACCTGTTTGGTTGACAGAATTGGAATGGAATCTGTTAAATGAATTGGAAATTTTCTGTTTGGTTCACAGATTGTAGCTTTAGAATTGGAATGGAATTTTGGTAAATGACCAAAATACCCTTTTTGTTTATTTTAATTTTTTTCAACAAAAATTACTTTAATGAAATAGTCATTAAATAGTTTAATTTTTAACTAAAATTGCTTTGATTATTTTAGCACACGAATGATGATAAGAGAGAGAGGGAGAGAGAGAGAGATGAGAGGAGAGAGAGGATAGATTAAGAGACAGAGAGAGGAGAGAGATATGAGAGGAGAGAGAGAGGAGAGAGATATGAGAGGAGAGATTGAGAGAGAGAGAGAGTAAAGAGAGAGGAGAGATTGAGAGAGAGGGAGAGGAAAGAGAGAGGAAAGAGAGAGAGAGAGAGGGGGGAAAGAGAGAGAGGAGAGAAAGAAGAGAGAGGGAGAGATGGAGAGAGGTGAGAAGATAGATTTAGAGAGAGAGGAGAGAGAAAGGGAAAGAGAGGATAGATTGAGAGAGAGAGTAGAGAGAGAGGAGAGAGGAGAGAGGAGAGAGGAGAGAAAGGGAGAGAGAGAGGAGAGAAAAGGGATAGAGGGAGAGAGAGAGAGGAGAGAGAGAGTTGGTGTCTGTTAATAATGTTGAACGGTAGTGGTGGCCGGTGGTGGTGGTGATTGCCGGTGGCGGTGGTAGTCGGAGGTGGTGGTGGCCGATGGCGGTGGTCGGAGGTGGTGGTGGCCGGTATTGGTAGCCGGAGGTGGTGGTGGTCGGTGGTGGTCAATGGTGGCCGAAGGTGGTGGTGGTGGTGGTGGTCGGTGTTGGTAGCCAGAGGTGGTGGTCAATGGTGGCTTGTGCCGATGGCCGGAGGTGGTGGGCGGAGGTGGTGGTGCATATTAGGATGAGGGGCAATTTTGTCCAAAAAAAACATGACGTTCCATTCCAATGAAATACCCCCTCCCCCCCCTCCCCCCCAAAAAATGTTGAATTCCTTCATTTGTGGAATTCATTGGAATTCAACATTCCAATTCCTTAAAAAGAATGAACCAAACGATGTAATGGAATCTGGTCAATGGAATTCAACATTCCAATTCCGTCAGATTCCATCAGAATCTACGAACCGGTGTGGGTCTACCGGGCGTGGACCGGTGTGGGTCTACTGGTGTGGACCGGTGTGGGTCAACCGGGGTGGTCTCGACCGGGAGGTCTTGACCGGGGTGGCACAGTGTGTAGTATTTTATGTTCTAGTTAGCGAGTAAGTGAGTTATCTATGTTTTGGCTTACCGATTTATCGGTGTTGTCATAGGTGGTGAGAACGTTAGAAAGCAGACTTTAAGCGAGAAGGATTTGAGGTGAGTCTTTCAAACTAAATCCTTTACGATGTTTGAAAGTTATTTGATAAATGTAAGTTTTCTGAACTGCACGTTTATATTATTGAAAGTTGAGAAGGTTTATTTAAAAGGTTGATTTAATTATGTTGGCATGTTTATGCTATGTTTATATAAACTCCTTTTATATATTGTTGATAATTAGATGTATGCATACATTTGATTCAGAAGTTTTGACCTAAGTCGGGAAGTGTGGTCCGCCTGCTTGTACCGGGGAGTGTGACCCGTTTATGCCATTGGGGTGTGTCCCCAAAATAAGGCAGTACGAGACAGACATACCGTCTTTGACGGCAGTGTTGGTCAATAGTTTGAGTTATGCTTGCGAAGCGTAAAGTATGGCTGTGTTGGTCAGTAGTGTGAGTTACGTTTGTGAAGCGTAAAATGTGGTAAATGTTTAAGTACGCTCGTGAAGCGTAAGACTTTGTTTAAATGTTTTAAATAATATTTGAACTGTTGCAGTAGCGCTTGGAAGGGACTCACTAGACCATCAGTCTAACCCTCGCTCTTTCAAAACTATAACCCTTTTTCAGGTTATAGCAAGATAGCAGGTTCTGGTAAGGACAAAGAGAAGTTGTGAGCTTTTCCATGAAGCTAGAAGACTCCTTGTAATAGTTTTCCTTTTTACTCAGTTGTGTAATAACTTGTAGTTGCAAACCTTGTTTGAATTGTAGGATTGGGACCATTGTTTTGGTATGGATAATTACATTTTAATGTAATTAAAGTTTGGGTTGTTACAGAGACCCGCTTACTAAAGCAAGTGACGGAACACAAAAGTAAGCCACTTGACAAGTTAGTAAAACCAATACACATAATAAGTACATGCAAGGGATGTTAGGCTCGGTGGCTTTAAACGTACACCCACGGAAAGTCAACTTCAACCACATAGGGTCCTTACGTTGAAATCCTCATCCAATATCGTATAGTAGCACGTAGGACTTATAACCCAATCTGATGCCTAAACATGCCTCAATGTGGAAAACTAGCGTTCCATCATTGGACAAAATGATACAAACAAGTGTGGGGTCATGACGCCCAAATGCAACCATTTATGCATGTACTCATATCAGAAGCCAATCATCAATACTTAACAATTTGATTGTCATCACAAATATATAACCAAGAGTCCAAGTAATTTCATACGTAGATCCAAAGAGATTCCAACACATTACCATTGCGTAGTATTTCTACAAGTACTTATATATATATATATATATACATATATATATTATTCAAATATTCATCAACTTTTCAAAATGTTAATTTGTGACCTTAAGCATATAAACATGAGAACAAAGAAAACGTGTCTCTAATGCATCATTTCACAAGTAAATCCAAGATATAAACTCATTTCCTTGAAAACCATGTTTATCCAAATAAACCCTAAAAACCTCCAAAATTAGGGTTTTGGTGAAAATTCACCCAACTTACGAAATTAAAATGGAGATGATTAGTAGGTTAAAATCCATAGTTACACATGTATAAAGTTTGTAAGGTAGGATGAACTCACCATGTATGGTTATATTTCAAAACCCTAGAATACCAAGAACTAGTGATGATGAGTTGATACTAGAACTTTGAGGAGACTTGAACCTTCAACAATGAATGTTTTAATAATACCTAGATTATCATCAATGGTCAAGAGATTTGGTTGGTAGAATGCATTAATGACAATGGAAGGTTTGGAGATGGAACTTACCAAGTATCGAGAGAGAAAAACGTAGCCCTAACTTCCCAAATCTGATTTATGATACCAAAAACGAGCTGCACCCAATAAATAGCCATGTGGCCCGCATGCGACTATGACATGTGACTGTGACCAGGGCAAAGTCGTTGGTCATAGTCGCCCGGGTCCAGGCCCTTCTGATTGATACTGGCGACAGTGCCCCGCGACACTGAACAGTGTCATAGTCGTGGGCATAGTCTCCGTCCTCCACCACCATTCTGTACAAGTTGGGCGATAGTGCCAGGCGATTGTGACCAAGTGTCACTGTCGCCGGCACAATCGCTGGTAGTGTACCCGACGTCGTTTTCCTTCGTCCAGCCTTCTTTGAGTCCAAAATGTCGATGAAACAAGCTAAGGTAAAACATCATGCCACACACCCAATTCCAAAAAGGGCACCAACTCTTTAAATTCCAAGGTTTTAACATGAAAATTATGGGTGTTACAATCCACGATCGGGGCCCAAGCAGACTCCCCTTTCTCTTCGGGGCCCAAGCAGACTCCCCATTCCTACATGTGCAGAAAACGAATTTCACGCACATGCGGTTATTCTTATACTCCCAAAGAATCAAGAAGATCCCTCAATAGTTACCCACCCTGTACGACCCATTCCACCTAATCATAATCTATATAAGCCCATACACAAGCATGTTTGAGTTTGATATCATATGAGAAGTTACATAATTTTTTTTTGCAAAAATAAACCATGATTTCTCGTTACCCCTTTTCAGAATTTAACAGTTTAAACAATTGTAAAAACATTTAAGCAAGTACAAGAGTTTGTCAGGAACTCACCTGATCGTGAGAGGTTTGACACACAAACGACCCTTACACCGAGATTGAGGGACTCCTACAGATCGGTCACAAGTAATCAATTAACTTTTCTGATTAACCTGTTTTGAACAACTCGATTAATTTCCCAAACAGGAACCCGATTGCTAGAAACTAGGTGAACCCTAGTCGGGTTGGTAACGCACATTAGGCCCGGGTGCTCCCGGCTCAACAGGCCCGGGTCCCGGTCCAATGTCTCCCTTGATTCCACTTGGCTCCACGGGTTTCCGCTTGGGGTGACTCCCGGATGGGACGATCCCCGGGTGGGCTAAGTCTCGACTCAAGGTGAAGCCCGGGTGGAATCGACCCCCGGCTCGAGATGAAGCCCGGGTGGAATCGACCCCCGGTTGGAATGAATCTTGGGTGGAATCGACCCCCGGTTGAGTCCCGATCTATCCGGTTAACCCTCCCGTGACTAGGCGATTTTGGGTTTTTCGAACAAAACTCATCAGACATCGATAACCAGTATAATCTAAGCAGACCAACATTTAGAAATAAAGAACATTACACAATCCCAAACTTAAGATTAATACCCATGAACTTTCATTAGATAACTTAATCCCCAAAACATCCTTCAACATAAAATTTTCCATTAAAGAAGAACCTAACACCTCAAATAAGGATATGAATACATTCCCAAACCCCAAACTAAGATGAATCAGACTTAGAGTTTCAATAGAATATTTCCATAGATTAATATGGGTCTTACCTTAGATGATTAGTTTCCAATTTCTCCTTCTTCTCGCCAAAATTGCTCTCCTCCATTCTTCTAAATCAGTCGCAGATCAAAATGGTAGCAAAAGGAGAATTTAGGGAATTATTTCCTTTATATACAAATCCCACTTTTAGCACTTTAAACCCCCAAGTTCTAAGTTTTCCCAACTTGACCCCCAACTCTTCACAAATGGAAATTTTTTTATAATTTTGGTCCTTACATATATATTCACAACCTATCACTTATCTTTTCACCATTTTTTTTATTTTTTGTATCTACGTTTAAATCACATGTGATTAGTTACGTTTAACATGTGATTTGTTACATATCACATATGATCTATTATGTGAATTACATATCACATATGGTATATAATATGTGTGTGCATATAAGTTACATATCATCACATGTGATTATAAGTGAAGTATTATCACATATGATAATATATGCATCACAAATAAGATCTATAAACTTATACACATAATCACATATGATTAACAAAAATATCTATAATTATCACATATGATTTATATGATTATCGAACAAAAATATCAATAATTATCATATATGTGAATTACACGGGTTCACATATGAACTATGTGAATCATACAGGTTCACATATGAATTCGTCCTGCGCATTTGTAAAAATTACGAAACTATCATTCTATTTTTGGAATAGTCGCAATTTTTTACCAGTCAAAGCCGCAATTCTTACCCGTCAAAGACGCAATTTTTGACTCGTTAAATCCGATCTTAACCGTATGAAATACTAGGATTACTTCTCTATTTCTCACACAATTAGCATTTCTCATTTAAACCTATGACTATATATATATATATATATATATATATATATATATATATTCTAACTAGGGTATTTTCGACCTTTTCATATATTAATATTCACATATGAAACCCTACAAAAAAAATGTCATTTTTTGGTTTCTTATTGTGTTTCATATACAAAAAAAAGTTACTAAAATTTCACATGTGAAACATCCTCGAATATTGTCACTTTTTTTTGTTTCTTAGTGTGTTTCAGCTGTGAAACGTTACTAAAAATTCATATATAAAACATTTACTAGCTAGTATTATTACTTTATGGTTTCACCTATGAACTTTAAACAAAAATCATTATTTCAACCATTAACTTTCTGGTTTCACATATAACTTTGGTAAAAATATTAGAACCATCAAAGTTCATAGATGAAACAACCCTATGAACTTTAAACAAACATCATATCATCACGGGAGGAACAAATTTTTGGGTTTCTAAACCAAACTCATGATCAGTTGTGATACAAAAATCAATGCAAATTAAAACCCTAAATTAAATTCAGACAAAAATCGAATACAGATCAAAAACCTAAATCGAATTCAAACAAAAATCGAATCTTTATACAAAAAAATGAAACCCTAATTTAGATCTACCTTCATGCATAACCTATAAGATTAAGAAAACTGATGGAAAGAAAGAAAGAAGAAAACTATGGTCCCTCACATCTCCCTCCTTGCTGGTCTATCCCTTCAGTCATCATCGCCAGTGATCATGTCCCGAAAAGAGGAGCCATTCGTAGCCCTTGAGCCATCGTCGTGATCAACATAATCATCATCGGTAAAAGGGAGTCATCCCTATCCCTTGAAACTTGTCACCACTTAAAAAGAAGAAACCAATTTGGAGAAAATGGGGGAGATACAACCGAATTTTAGAGATAAATAGGAGTGAGAATTATCTTCCAAAAATAAATACAATTTGTTTCATAATTTAATTCCTTTCAATTTTCATGAATTTGTAACATCCAATTTAACCATATACCGTTGATAAAAAAAGGAACGACTCAAATGAGTTTGTAAAGTTAGTACTATTTAGACAATTAACAAAAGAAAGGGGTCTATATGTGTACACATCAACCCTCTCGTTAGTACAAACTATACAAAACAATCTCAATCTGTAGTATTTTCTAATGAATATTTGGTTTCATAAATATCGTGATTATTTCATGATATAAAGTGTTAATCATAATGAATGAACTTTGACCATCTTCTTTAAATATCTAGATCAATCATAAATACTTAACTCTCATCATTTCCATAAATATTTCATTTGATTGGTTTGTATGGTTGTACTAATTAGAGGATTTGTATTTGAAACTATATATATATAGGACACGGTTATTTTGCAACTCAGTAAAAGGTTACAACCCGTGCAACTTTCATCATCAATGTCCATTGCATTTGGATTCTCATTTATTCTCTAAATGAATTTACCTGAATTCTTCGAATTTCTGCAGTAGATGTCGATGCACATAACCGTTCATCCAAAATACTATGGATTGGTGGTACTTTCATGAAACAGTATGCATTCCATGTTAGGGAATGCATTTAATGAAAAAACCATGCATTACATGTAAGATTATTGCATGAAACCAATAATCATCGATGCAATCTAGTAATCAATCCATTGTTTACATAATGAATGAGATAGATGAATGGTTTAGATTAGGATTGCACGAGATTGTAACATTTACTAGGTTGCTAAATAAACCACCTATATATATATATATATGATCTCAGAGAGAGATATTATCTAATGTTACGAGTTTATTATAATAGGTTGGTTCAATTATCTTAAAATCAATTTAAATATGATGTGGAGTTAATAAAAATTTGTATACATCTCATGCGATGGAGTTGTCATTACTTGAAGTTAACTAGTAGTTTATATTTTAGTTCACAAATGTTTTTTCTTCCTTTTCTCTTTATTAAATAACATTTTTTTTAATTTGATATTAATAGTCAAATAAAAAAATTTAATTAAACAATGTGTCAAGGTACATGTTTAATTTTTCAGATAGAGAGTTGAAATCATTGATTAAGCATGCAGTTTCAGGGTATATATTTAACGGTCTTTTTAGAAGGCAGACATAGCATCTATGAGTTCACAACCTTCTTTTCTTTCTGAAAAAAGACGATTGAATGCCCTAGAATATCCTAATAATTGTAAGGATCTTATCCCAGTATTGAATTTGTTTAAATGTTTATATTCGTTTAACTGTTACATTTACTGGTTAAAGACTTAAATATATCCATTTAAAATTAATGTTTTAAAAAGGCACTTTGAATAAACCCTATTTATAAACTAACATGACCAACGCCAAAATCGAGGGTGGTAACACACTTATTATATATAATAAGAGAGAGGTGAAGTTTGCGCGTGAAAGAGAGATGAATTCTTTTTCGATCATAACACGTTACAATGTAAACCAAATCTTAAAGTGGAGCCATAAGGATTAATGTAGAGATGAACCCAAGCCTTAACGACATAACATGCCATAACTAGTTATTTGGAACCATGTATTGTCCTAATGTGATGGTTTGTAAATGATATGGAGTCTATATATGTATGCCCTAAATATATTGATAAGTATAAAATGCTAGTTGAGTTAGATTTTCTATTTGTTCAACATATCTTTTGTATTTGTCATTTGTCATATTATAATCAAAGGATAAGGCTATGTTTGACAAACTAGCTGATAAGTTAGTTGATGAAAAAGTCACGTTTGACAAAAACTATCTTATAAGCATGTAAAATTATCAAAAAAGTCATATGGAAAAAACAATCAATTACAATATTTAATAATATAATAAAAAAAAATTATAATAATATAATATATTAATTAATACAAATAAATTTTAAAACCAAATATTAAACCAAATTTATAGTAATATAATATATTGAAATTTATTATATATATTAAAAATTATGAATTTTAAACCAAATTTAAAAAATATATATACATTAGCTTTTAATTTTAAATAACCGTTACAAATAATATGGAAAAAATAATCAAATAATAATTACAAATAATAATAATAATTGATAACTAAAATATATTTATCAATATTAAAAAAATGATACAATTATCAAAAAATCTAAATAATTAAAAATTAATATCAATATATAATTAAAATTTATGTTATAGTTTTTAGATAATATTAATTAATAATAATAAGTTTTAATAATTAATATTTATTTATAATTAATATTTAATATATAATAATGAATATTAATGAGGGCATATAATTGGAATAATCTCAAAAAAACTTTTCATAAACTACTCCAAGAATATAACTTATCAAAAAGTTAGCTTATAAGTTAGTTTATGGTCATCCAAACATATATACCCAGAAAATAAGCGTCAAACAATGCCTTAGTGTCATTAATTATATTTCTAATAAACATCATACGATTATCTTTGACACAAATAACTAAAAAAAAATTATGTGGTTTCCATCCAAAATTTTCTCTCATTTAATTTACAATTACTTAAGTCCTTTTTAATTTATTTTAAAAGTTATTTTTCATGTAAAGATCATAATTTTTACAAGACTTATTGATAGTACAGTATGATATATTTTTAGAGAGTAGTGAGATATTTTTTTTTTGGAAATCTACTAAAATTGGTATAAAATGAGTTCTTCATATAAAATTTAAAATCATTGATATAGATATTCAATTAATATCGAATCAAAGACTAATTTTAAATGATAAAATCAGCAAACTAGCCTGATATAATAAAAGTTTGCAGATAATAAAGTTTGTAGCATGTGCATATAATGAAGGATCATTAACTCATGGGTCACAACTTAATTGAGGCCTAAACAATGGTGCATGGAGACTCAAGATTTTTTTAACTAAGGGGGAGTTTGGGATTGTTTATTTAAATTGTTTTTTAGTTTATTGTGGTTTGACACAAGAGATAAACACTTTTTAGTGTTTGGATGAAGAAAAAATGAAAGTGCTTATATCGGTGTCAAACAGGAGATAAACACTTTTTCATAAGTCATTTTGTTTTAACTTATTAGCTTATTTGAAAAGTGTTTATGACTTTTTAGGTTTTTTATATGTATAAGCAATACTAAACACCTTTAAACAATAACTTATTAGCTTATTATGTTTTGGTACCACAATAAGCTAATCCAAACACTTTTTTAAAAACTCCGGTTTGATACCGCATAAGTTGATAAACACTTTTCAAAATAAACATAAGTAGTTTTAAATAAGCAATCCCAAACACCCCCTAAGTTTTCCCCATACTTTGAACTTCCTTGTCGCGTAGTACGTAAGAAAAAACCCATGACCAAAGATTTACTTTTTGTTAGGGTCAATTCGGTTTCAATTTTCTGAATTCAACATTGTAAAATATGATTTTGAGAAGGGATAAAAAGAGTTAAACCAACTCGTCCATAAATGTGGTTCAGTGTTCACACATATAATTGCCGTTTTATTGCGACATCATAACTTTTTCATTAATTAATTGATAGCTAGGTCTTTATATGCTTTGACCTTTTCTTTCTAGTAAACTTTAGGAAATATATATCTGATTGATTATTTCTCATGTTGAAAGATCATACTGTAATTCTGCTAAGAAAAAGACAATGGTGATTCGATCCAGGGGCGGATCTAGCCTTTGGACTTTTGTTGCATGTGCAACCAAAAGATTTAGTTGCATGAAGTGTAATTTTTAAAACTTTGTAATGGTAAAACTAAAGATTTGGTTGTGTGCAATCATAAATGTTAAAAGGATAAGGGCCTATATGACTGATGCAACCACTTCGAAAATTTTCTGAATCCACATTTGATTCGATCAACCCTCTTAAAGCCAAAAGATATCAATTCGAGAATATTATGTTAATCATAAAGTTTGCTGCACATAATAAGCACACCATTAATTAATGACAAATGGTTTTGAGATGATGACCAAAGCTCTAATGAGCATTAAGATTGAAACAATTAAAATGGAGATGGCATATATATGCCTCCATTTGGAAATCTGGAAATTTCGTACCAAAAATGCGGTCAATTTATGAGAAGAAGAGAAGCAATCTAAACTACATAATCCACTGAAAAATATCTTAAAAATGGAAAGTAATTTTAAAAATTATAATAATTATCATTTTGAATTAGGTCAAATAGGATATAACTGTAACAAAAACACTACTATTTGGATAATTGGATCCCCTTAAAATCTCATTATATCTTTTATATTTATTTATTTTTTAATTTTAATTAGTTCATAATTAATATTTTATCAAAATTTATATGATTTTTTTCACTATCTTTTTCGATACACTTTTGAAAAGATTTTTTTCCACAACTTTCATCAAATATCACATTTGATATATATCCACAATCAATCCGTTATCTTTTTTACCATTTCTTTTGGATTCACGTTTTAAATCACATGTGTTTAGTTACGTTTAACATATGATTTGTTAGATATCACATATGATTCATTCTGTGAATTTTTTTTACATATCACATAAGGTGCATAATATGTGTGTGAGTATAAGTGACGTATTATCACATGTGATAATATATGCATCACAAATAAGATCTATAAATGTTTATATACATAATCATATATGATTAACAAAAAAAATATAAATAATTATCACATATGATTTATACGATTATCGAACAAATTATCATATGTGATAAGAACTTATAATCAAACTTATAGATTTATTTTGTGATGAAATCGGCCTATTATGGATTATTAGAAATCAGTTTATTATGGATTATTAGAAATTGGTTTGGGAAACAAACTCAATCCCGACTTATTAGAGATTATTCTCACAATCATAGAAATGATATACACAATCATACCCTTTTTCATTTAATTTAATAATGTTTTATTTATCCATTTATTAAATAAGGTATGTGACTCATATTCCTTCTCGTCGTATTGCGCACATCTTCCAGATATGTGTGTGTGTGTGCGCGCTAACTGGGGTATTCTATTAATATCAAATTCTTTAATTATCTCATTCATTTGTCATTTTGAAACAGATCACCATAGAAACCATTATTAAAATTCACATATGAAATCCTACAAAAAAATGTCATTTTTGGTTTCTTACTATGTTTCACATACGAATACATTTACTAAAATTCACATGTGAAACATCTCCGACTATTGTCACTTTTTTTTTATTTCTTATTGTGTTTCACCTGCGAAACATTAATAAAAATTCATATATAAAACATTTACTAGTATTGTTACCTTTTGATTTCACCTATAAACTTTAAACAAAAATCATTATTTCACCTATTAACTTTCTGGTTTCACATATAATTTTGGTAAAAATGTCGGAACAATCAAATTTTATAGATGAAACAACCCTATGAATTTTAAACACACATCATATCATCACGGGAGGAGGAAATTTTTGGGTTCCTAAATCAAATTCATGATTAGTTGTGATATAAAAATCAATGCAAATCAAAACCCTAAATTGAATTCAAACAAAAATCAAATACTAATCAAAAACCTAAATCGAATTCAAACAAAAATCGAATCTTTATACAAAAAATGAAACCCTAATCTAGATCTACCTTTATGCATAACCTACAAGATTAAGAAAACTGATGGAAAGAAAGAAAGAAGAAGAAAACTATGGTCCCTCACATCTCCCTCCTCGTTGGTCCTATCCCTTCAGTCATCGTCGCCAATTATCATCTCCCGAAAAAGGAGCTATCCATAGCCCTTGAGCCATTGTCGTTGATCAACATAATCATCATTGCTAAAAGGGAGCCATCCCTATCCCTTGAATCATTGTCGCCACTCAAAAAGAAGAAACCAATTTGGAGAAAATGGGGGAGAAACAACTGAATTTTAGAGATAAATGGAGGTGAGAATTATCTTCCGAAAATAAATCACAGTTTGTTCCAATATTTACCTTCATTAATTCCTTTCATTTTTCATGAATTTGTAGCATCCAATTTAACCATAATCGTTGATCAAAAAAGGAACGGCTCAAATGAGTTTTTAAATTTTGTACTTTTTGGGATGTGGTGGAATATCCCATCTGCCCAGGCTTCGAATCCCGACGTACACAACAATTGTGGCTACTGAGCTTTAATCATGACCGATTGTTAGTGCACATATTTGTTGGATACAAGATCATGATTACTGAAGTTGAAAGTCAACCAAGTCAAATGCTCAAAGTCAACTCTCAAGTGAAAGTCAAAGTCAAAGTCAATTGTAATAAGTCAAATGTCAAAGTCTTGTTTTGTAGTTGTGTTGTTAGTGCACATGTGTTTGTTTTCCTTTTAATAGACTTGTGACTAAGAGTAGTGGATAGAAGCTTGTAACTAGAACCTGTTTTGTACACATTCTGTTTAGAGAGAAAGTACGTGAACTGAGTTTGTAATGAGAGAAACTGTTCTGAAGCTTTGTATACGAAATCTGTGAATCAATTGAAACAGGTAGATTGAAAACTTGTTATTGTCATCTCGTGATTGCGTTTGTGATTATAACTTGATAAACTGGGAATTATCAATTAGTATCAGAGCAAATCCAAGTTTGAAATCAAGAAAATATGGAGTTGACACTGTGTTTTTGAGTCTTAGATTGAATTTCGAATCTTTGTGAGTTTTTGGAGTTGTAATTGTATTCATTAAGTTCGTATAGTAGTTTAGACTAATCTTGTATAGGTTTGGTAGTGATTTGCACTGTTTTTGATCTTCAATTTTGAAATTTCTCGAGTTTTGTATTCACGAGTTCTGTCGCACTGTATTTGGATCAATTTGTATTGTTAAATGAATTTCTTTGAAATCCATTGATAGATTTCGATTCTAGGAGTGTTGGTGGTCGAATTGTCAAAATTTTATTTCAAAATTCGAAGGTTTGATAGGATTTTAAGTAAATCAGATTGATTTTGGTCGAAGAACTGAAGAACTCGTAGATACCTCAAGAACTCGCAAGATGAACTCGCAAACTCATTGGATTTCGCATATTTAATTAGATTTCGCATAATATTTGTGTTTCTGAAAATTCAAGTGTAGAATTCGCATATGGGTGTTGTGCGAATTGCATAGAATTCGCATGTGTGTATTGAGAATTGCCTAGAATTCGCATGTTTGTTTCATGCGAATTGTCAGAATTCGCATAATCATTTTGTGCGAAAAGTATTTGTTAAAATTTTCAAAGGACAGAATTTGTATATCTTTGTTTTGCGAAAATTCAGAATTCAGATAAGTCTTTTATGCGAAAAGCTTTGTGAAAAATCTTTCAAGTATAGAATTCGAATAAAGTAGGATACGAATTCCTCAGAATTCGCATCTAACTTCATACGAATTCTCAGAATTCGTATAGAGTTATCATACGAATTCCTTGTTTTTCAAATATCTTTCTAAGTTCAGAATTCGTATAAGGCTTTTATGCGAAAAGTTTTATACGAAAAGTGTTTTACGCGAAAAGTTTGATTTTTCAAAATTTTCTAAGTCTAGAACTGGCATAGAGTTGTATGCGAATTCCTAGAACTCGCATAACACTTCATGCGAATTCTGATTGCATGCGAATTCTGATTTCTTGTTTTTGTGCGAATTCTTAGTCATTTTTCTTGCATACAAATTCTGAAGTGTGTGTAGTGTATGAATTCTGTGTGCGAATTCCTTGAACTTCACTCTATTGTACGAATTCCATACTAAGTGATTTTTGGAAATTTCATTTCTGAATTTTTCTAAGTTTTTCTGTTTTACTTGATTTCACTTGGATTAACGGTCATTTGTCAAGTTCTTATTGAATATTTTGAAAACAGGATGACTTCCAGAGAAGCTCTCGCAATCGGTACGGATGTGAAGCCACCGGTGCTTTTTAAAGGAGAGTATGAACAATGGAAGGATCGTTTTCTGGATTTTATAGACAGACATGACTTGGGTGAGTATATCAGAATATCACTTAAAGAAGGAATCATGAAACCTCCTATGAAGGTTCATGAAGGAGAAGAAGAGGACAGAGAGAGTACCTACTACCAATAGAGGAGTACACAGAAGAACAGAGAAATAGGAGAAAAGTTGATAGATTGGCTAGATCTTTCATTCTACAAGGCATTCCAAATGAGATCTATGTCAAGATTGACAGTTACAACACTACGGGCAAACAAATGTGGGATTAATTAGAAAAGATGATGCTCAGATCAAATATCGGCAATCAGCTCAAGGTTTCTAACTGCCTAAACAATTATGAAGAATTCAAAGCTAAAGAGGGAGAATCTCTTGAGGCAACCTACGACAGATTTGTGACTTTTTTGAATGAACTAAGCAAGAATAAAGTCAGAAAGTCTCAGATAGAGCTTAATGTCAAATTTCTCAACATTCTCCAGCCTGAGTAGAAAGGGTTTACAAGACAAATGAAGCAGATGAAAGATCTGGACGAGATTCCACTTCATGAGGTCTATGAGACTCTTAGGCAAAACGAAGAAGAGGTAGAGGAGATCAAAGAAGAAAAGAAAAAGGCTGAGAAGGTGGTTGCTGATCCGATTGCCCTGGTTGTGAAAAAGAAGTCAGTGAGCCTAAAAAAGAAGAAGAAAGTAGTAGTTTCTGAGTCCGAGGAAGTGGACAGTGATAATAACTCAGATTCCGATGACTGTGAGAACTTGAAGCAGGCTATGCTAATGCTGACAAAAGCCTTTTAGAAGAAATTCTACAAAAAGTCTAGCTCGAACAGTCAGAGGTATTCCTCGGGTTCACGTAACTATGAACATAAGGAGAGGGTAGAAGGAAAGAGAATGGAAGAGAAAAGGTCTGATGAAAAGAGGTATATAACTGAAGAGAAGAAAGAGCCAGAACCGACAAAGTGCTACAACTGTGGCAAACTCGGACATTTTGCGAAGGACTGCCGAAAGCCCAAGGTCCGAAATTCTGAGTACTACAAAAATAAGATACTCTTGGCCAAACAGCAGGAGGC
The DNA here is from genome assembly GCA_954870635.1 of Arctium minus. Lineage (NCBI taxonomy): Eukaryota > Viridiplantae > Streptophyta > Magnoliopsida > Asterales > Asteraceae > Arctium > Arctium minus. Next base: position 11,901,485 of record OX941082.1, read on the forward strand.
TGGCAAGGCTCTTATGACAGAGGATGAGTTCTGGCTTGACCATTCTGAATATGAGGAAGAGAAAGAAGAAAAAGCCCACTTGCGCTTTATGGGCAAGAAAGTGACTAACGATGAAGCTGATTCAGATGGAGAAGACACTGAAGAGGTATGTGATATGACTGAATCAGATTTTCTAAATGAAATGCATGTCATGATGATTAAACTCCAAGAATTATAGTCTAAACTTAAGCGTGAAAGAGGTATCAATAAAGAAAACAACCAATCAATACTGAAACTTAGCAAGGATATTGATGAGAAAAACGTATTGATTGAGGCATTACATAAAAACATTGATACCAGCGCGAAAGAGAAGACTATAATTCACAATGAATTAGCTGAAACTACTTCGAAATATAAACTGTGTCAATTTGATTCCAAAGAGATTGCTAAAAAGTGTTCGTTTCTTTCAAAAGAAAATAAATCTTTAACTGATAAATTGAATGTGTTGGAAGAAAATTTTTACACTTTAGGTCAAACTGAACAGACCATTCATTTGAATAAACCTAAAGAGAGCAGTGAGTGTGGGGTCTTGGTTACGAGAACCCACACTACCTCAAAAAGGGTATTTCTAAAGTGCTTGCGCTTTACGATTTCGGATTTTTAAAACTGACACCACAATACCCCGAACTCAAAGTAAAGTGGACTAAATTGTCTGAAGATGATGAAGCTAAAGAAAAAGAGAAAAGGAAGAACACAACTAAAATGCATCTTCCATTTCGTTATGAGAAGTTAAATTATAGTTACAGTTCTGATAAATCAAAATTTCTTTCTAATGACTATTTCGAAAGCTATTCTTCAAAAGAGTTAGAGGCTAAGCCTATTGAAGGTAAAATTTACGTACCTCCTCTCGTATTAGAAAGTAAAATTTCTGAACTCGAGAATACTCTAGTGGAAGAAAGGATTTTGATTGATCTAGAACAAATTGTGTTTTCCACTGTGCTTAAAAATTCTGTCATTTCTAAAACTTCCAAAGCTTCAAAATCTAACGACTTTAATGGTCTACTTGATGAAGAGCTTGACTTCTTAAACTCTGAAGGTTGTTTAGATGATTGTGTTGGTCAATTTGATTTTAATGCTAAACTTTCTGATCATTCACAATTTGTGATTAATTCTTTTGGATTACCCAGTGTGTATGAAAAGGGTGAAACATCAACGAAAGTTGATAAATCAGTTTCTGTGAATCCCAAGAAGGTCAAAGGTAAGAAGAAGAAATCTAGGCATTCACATAAACAGAAAACCATTGGTAAGCCAAAGAAAAAGCAGTCTTACAAATCTCACAGTTCTAACTTTAAAGTTTCAAATGTTTCATATGTGAATAAAAGAAAGATTAAAGTTAGATCAGAATGGCAACCAAAGAAGAAGGTTGACGAGAATGCTAAATAATTTTCTGATTTGATTGTAATAGAGAAACTACTAGTCAAACTGATGTAGTTGTGAATGTTGCTTTCAATAAACAAAAACTTGTAACTTCTTACAAGAAATATTCAATAAAGCAATTGTTCCAATTATTTCTGTCTGCTAGAAAGTCTTCTAATTATAAAAGAAAGGATTATGCTTCTCGGAAAAATTCGGATGTTTGGTTTGGCACATATCATGTATATTCTTATTATTCTCGTGCTTCAAATTTTTTTCAAAAGAGCAAAGGATCCAAATTCATTTGGATGCCAAAATCTTGCACTAACCTGCAGGGACCCAGATATAAATGGGTACCAAAGCAGAAAGATGAATCTATGATGCAGACATCGGCAGTTAAGATGGAGTAAAAGAACAAAGGCTTCTGAATACTACAATTCAAGACCCGTTCTTCAAAGATTAAGAGTTTGACTTATAAACACAACAGTTTATGACTCGCTCTTCAATGATAAAAGAGATGATATACTCCTGTGTTGATATGAGATTGTACTCCGATACTTAAATGAGGAGATCAACCTTCAAGGGGGAGTATATATTTTTACTGAAAATATGCATTCGTAAGATAAGATTATCTACATTTCAGGGGGAGTTGTAGATCTCTATCATGTTTTTCACTGACATATTTTATGATGCATAATTTCAGGGGGAGTACATGACTTCTGATTATATCTGATCAGAACTCATAATTTCAAAGTTTTATTGCTTTCTGTCATTTACTTTTCAATAAATTTTGTGAATGAAGCTTTGTACTTTGACGACTTGTGATTTTTTGCAGAATTGAGAGATAGCTTAAACGATCATATCATTATGATTTTGAGCTGACTTGATGAGATTTAAGACTGAGCGAAAAGGTTTATTTCTAATCTTAATCCCATACGTATCTGAAAGAAGAACAACTTTCAGGTATGAAAACATGTTCTTAAATGTTCAAACCACTTCTGATTCTTAAACGATTTCATGAATACAGAAGTGTGATTTTAAATGTTTTCATGTTATATGAGTTTCAACGTTAATAAACCATGTGTTTCCAAAGATAAATACTTGTGTATTATCTTTTCCATATACTTTCAAGTATTCACACACACCGGTTTAAATTTTTGTTGAGTATGTTATCACCATGTCTCAAATTGAACAAATTTTTCGATGGTGATACACCTCGCTTGATATTCAATGTTTTGAGTGTGATTTCATTTCTAAACGTTTCTTTCAAGAGTGTCTATATTTTGATTCATATAGACAATATCCGATTTTTGCTGACCTAAGCCTTAATTGAAAAGATCAAAATATGAATGATTAAATATGTCCTACTTTGATGATCTTTTTCATACAATGTCAGATTTTCAAACAAGTTTCTTATATTCATTTCATTCATTCAATATACTTGTTTTGAAAAATCTTCAATGTTTAAAATGCTCAAATCTTCATGATTATTTCATTGAGCATACCGATATCTGACTTGTATATATCTGTGCTTTAACTGCAAAGTTAAACCATTTTGAGCAACTTTGTACTTATAGGATTACATGGGTTCATTGTGTGTGTTAGGACACAGTCTCATTGGATTCAAGATCATCCAATACGAAGATCGCAATCTGAAGTTAAAGCTGACAAGTCACTCTCAACAATAGTCTAGGGTCTATCTTGTAATAATAGTCAAAGTTATGTTTTAATATCTAAATATCTAGATATTATATTTTTAGTTATTATATTAGTTTTTGGATATTATGTTTGAGATATAAAAGGTTATGAGATATTATTTATCTCACAACTCTTAATACCTCAGATCACACATATCGGTCCATCAAGATTAAGAGAGAGAGAGAGAGCTAACACAGTGAAGAACATCAACCTTATAAAGATGCAACCAATAAAGACAACTCGTCTGGTTGGAACATTGCCAACACAAGTTGAACTGAAGTACCATGAGCTTGACGGTGACAACCTAAACAGAGCTAAAGGTGATAAGCTAGCTATGTTATACATTCTTCAAGGGATCCCCAATGAAATCTACATAAAGATTGACAGCTACAAGGCCTCAGCTAAGGAAATGTGGGATCAACTGGAGAAGATGATGTTGGGTTCTAAGGTGGGAAATCAACTGAAGATCTCCAACTGCCTAAATAACTATGAAGAATTTAGAGGCAGAGCCGGAGAAACCTTAGAAGAAGTACATGACAGGTTTGTGACCTTGCTGAATGAGCTAAGCAAGAACAAGGTCCACAAATCTCAAATTGAGCTAAACGTCAAATTTCTAAGCGTTCTACAGCCAGAATGGAAGAGATTTGCGAGGCAGATGAAGCAGATTAAAGATCTGAATGAGATTCCACTTCATGAGGTGTATGAGACCCTCAAACAAAATGAAGAAGAAGTGGATGAAATTCTAGAAGAGAAAAGGCAGAGAGGAAAGAAGGTTGAAGACACAGTTGCTCTTGTTGTCAAGAAGAAGAAGAACAAAGCGACTGTGTATGAATCAGATGAAGATAAAGCTGAAGCAAACTCTGACGAAGATGAATGTGAACAACTAAAGCAAGCATTGCTTTTGTTGACTAAGGCTTTCCAGAAGAAATTCTACACAAAGCCAAGCTCAAACAGTCAGAGGTATTCGTCTGGTCCAAACAACTACGCTCATAGAGAAAGGGTCGAAGGAAGTAGATTTGAAGGAAGTAGATTTGAAGGAAGAAGGTTTGAAGGAAGGAGAATGGAGGAGAGGAAACCAGAAGATAGAAGAGATCTTGCTGAAGGAAAGAGATCAGAGGAAAGGAAACCTGAAGAGAGAAGGTTTCAAGCAGAAGGATCAGGTCAGACAGAACCTATAACGTGCTACAGCTGTGGCAAAACCGGTCATTATGCCAGAGATTGCCGAAAGCCAAAAGTCAAGAACTCGGACTACTACAAGAACAAGATGTTGCTTGCAAAGCAACAAGAGGCTGGGAAGGCATTGATGGCTGAAGACGTTTTCTGGCTCGATCATTCTGATGATGATGAAGAAGATGAAGAGAAAGATGAAGTTGTCAACCTGTGCTTGATGGGAAAGCATGAATCAGATGATGAAGCTGATTCAGAGAATGAAGAAGAGGTATGCAACTTATCGTATGTTGAATTCATAAATCAATTGCATGCCATGAATGATAAACTCAAAGAGTTAGAGTCGAACCTAAAGCGTGAAAAGGGTGTCATTACTGACAAAAACCAATCAATACAGAAACTTAGCAATGAAATTGCTGAGAAGAAAGTACTGGTTGAGGTTTTACATAAAAACAATGACACCAACGCAACGGAGAAGACAATAATTCTTAGAGAGAATTCTGAACTCAAGTCTAAACTGCTAAAACGTGAGATTGACTTATACGAGGTTACACAAATGCATTCTTCGTCTATCGAAGAAAACAAATCTTTAATTGCAAAAATGGATGCTTTGGAAAAGAAGCTGTACTCATTAGGTCAAACTGAGCAAACCATTCATCTTAACAAACCAATAGAGAACAAAGAAAGATGGGGAATCGGTTATAAGAATCCTCACTATCTTCAAAAGGGAATGTCTGAAGTGCCTGCACTTTATGATATTCTTTCTATGAAGTTAGCTAGAAGAATCACTGAACTTAAAGTTTATTGGACTAAACTATCTGAAGAGGATGAAGCCAAAGAAACAGAAAAACATTTAATATCATCTAAAGTTCATCTTCCATTTTATTATGCGAAGCTGAATAATAGCTATGATAAGAAACCTGAAAAGAAGAAAACTCTTTCAGATGACTTCTTTCTAAGTTATTCTGAAAAGGAAATGGAGGCGAAACCTACTCAAGGTAAACTATATGTCCCTCCTCTCGTTTTAGAAAGTAAAATTTCTGAACTCGAGAATTCCTTGTCAGATGAAAGACTTTTGATAAACATTGAACATAATGTTTTTACAACTGTGTTTACAAATTCTGTTCTTTCTAAGGCTTCAAACTCTGACAATATGGTTAGTTCATCAAATCAAGGGTTTGATTTTCTGAACTCTAACGGTGGTTTAGATGATTGTCTTGAACAATTTGACTTTAATGCAAAACTTCCAAACCATTCATCCTTTCTTAAGAAATCTGTTGGATCAACCAGTAAGCCTGTTAACAGTGCAAAATCAACGCGAGTTGATAACTCAGTCTCTGTGAAAGCTAAAAATGCTAAAGGCAAGAAGCATTCACAGAAGCCGATCAATACTGGTAACCCAAAGAAAATGCATTCAGTTGTTTCTCTAATGTCTAACTCAAAGGTTTCAACTGTTTCAGATATGACCAAGAAATGGCAACCCAAACGGAAGCTTGACAAGACCTTTAAATCTTTTGATTCTGTTTATTGTAATAAGAATATGTCTAGTTCAGATACTTTGAATATGAATGTTGCTTCTAAAATGAAATACTCTTTTAAGCAACTATTCCTGTTATCTAAAACTGCTAGACAGTCTTCCTTTTATGATAAACATGCTTCTAATTTCTGTCAAGATTCTGCTATGCGGTTTGAATCATCTCATGTGCATTCTTATCATTATCCTACTTCATATCTATTTCAAAAGAAAAGAGGACCCAATTTGCAATGGGTACCAAAATCAAAACTTTGTGCTAACACAGCAGGACCCAAATTCAAGTGGGTACCAAAATCTAAATCTGTGTTGCAGGCACCCAATGTTTAGCAAAACATGTGGCTTCTGATTACAACAGATCAGAACCCGTACCTCAATAGAGAAAATGGTTCTTGAGTAAGACAGCTCAAGACTCGAACTTCAAAGACAAGACGATGGTTTATGAACACGTCTGTTCAGAACCCGTGCTTAAGAAAAATAGGCTTTTGAATTCATCAGTTCAAAACCCGCACTTTAATATTAACGCTCCAACGTCTTACTCATTTATAATGCTTAAAATCTAAATCTGTGTTTCGTTATTTCTCCTATGCAGATCCGTCATATGTGGTATTTGGACAGCGGTTGCTCCAAACACATGACAGGACAGAAAGATATGCTGACAAACTTTACAGAGAAATACTGCGGAACAGTCAGATACGGAAATGATCAGTTTTCACCAATATTAGGCTACGGTGATATACAACGAGAAAATATAACGATCAAGAAGGTGAGCTACGTAGAAGGATTAGGACACAACCTGTTCAGCATAGGTCAGTTCTGTGACAAAGACCTAGAGGTCAACTTCAAAGCCAAGAGGTGTTCTGTTCGCACAGAAGAAGGCGAAGAACTCTTGGTCGGCACTCGAAAGTCAGACCTCTACACGATCAATTTATCAGACGTCCAGACTGACAAGCAGATTTGTCTACTATCTAAAGCATCGATGCAGCAAAGCTGGCTATGGCATCGACGGCTCTCTCATCTCAACTTTCGCTACATCAACAAACTGGTCAGTGGCAACTTAGTCAAAGGACTTCCAGAGCTCAAATATGACAAAGATCATCTGTGTGCAGCCTGTGAGAAGGGCAAGATGAAGAGGGCTCCGCATAAACCGAAGCCTGAACCAAGTACAAGCGCTCCGCTAGAGATATTGCATATGGATCTCTGTGGTCCAATGCGAACTCAGAGTCTAGGAGGCAAGAAGTACATTCTAGTGATCGTGGACGACTACTCACGATACACTTGGGTCAAGTTCCTACGATCAAAGGATGAGACACCTGATGTGCTCATCACTTTCCTGAAGACGACCCAGGTGAATCTGCAGAAACCGATAAAGCTTCTAAGAACAGACAACGGCACAGAGTTCAAGAACAAAACTGTTCAAGAATATCTCGAATCTAAAGGGATAACTCATCAGTACTCTGCTGCACGTACGCCTCAACAAAATGGAGTGGTGGAAAGAAGGAATCGGACGCTAGTCGAGGCAGCTCGCACTATGCTAAGTCATTCCGACCTACCTCTATTCTTATGGGCAGAAGCTATATCTACCGCATGCTATACGCAGAACCGGTCCATGATTCACAGACGATTCAAGAAGACTCCTTATGCGTTGATCAACAACCGAACACCTACAATCAAATACTTCCATATCTTTGGATGTAAGTGTTTCGTTCTAAACGATAGGGAGAATCTCAACAAGTTCAGCGCCAAGGCAGATGAAGGAATCTTCATTGGATACTCCTCATCATCAACTGCATTCAGAATCTACTTCAAGAAGTCAAAGACGGTGATTGAAAGCGTCAATGTCACCTTTGATGAAGAAATGGCTTCCGAACAACAACGTTCAGAACCCGTTATAACTGGAGTACTAGCTTCTGGGCAACTCAGTCCAGAACCTGCGTCTCAACAGAATAAATCAGACGAAGCTTCAACTTCAACTAACCATTTATCTGATTTAGACTTATTATTTGAATTGTTTTATGATGAATTTCTTGGATCTAATGTAAAGAAATCTGTTGTGGTTGACAGGATGGAAGACTTAACGACTACTCATCCAACCAGTTCAGATGACTCTATTGAATCAAACGCCCCGATTCAACAAGAAATTACAATTCAAATGCCGACTCCAATAGTTGAAGAAGTGACAAATGATAAAGAGTCAGAAGTAGCTGAACCAGTAGGATGTTCAATTCAGATCAATCTACAGCCGGAACAAGCTGTACCTACTGAGACTTCTGTACCAACTACTTCAACTGAACCCCCCATTCCTTTTTATATTGATCTATCATCATATAATACACTCCCACCAATTACTTCAACTGAAATCATCATTCCTCCAGAACAAACTGAAGAAGGTGCAAGTGGATTTATAGATGACACAACTGACATTCATTCCTATAATCCACTGCCTCATGAACGTAAATGGACCAAAGTGCACCCTGCAAGTCAGATCATAGGTGATCCATCCAAGTCGGTGCAAACTAGGTCAGCGTCAATCAACTGGTGCATGCACGACTCCTTTCTAAGCAAGATTGAGCCAACTCGAGTATCAGAGGCTCTTACGGATCCAGATTGGGTAGTCTCTATGCAAGAAGAATTGAACCAGTTCGACGCACTGCAAGTCTGGAGACTCGTACCAAAGCCTAAAGGTAAAACAATCATCGGTACGAAGTGGATCTTCAAGATTAAAAAGGACGAAGTTGGTACCGTCATCAGAAACAAGGCGAGACTAGTAGCCAAAGGATACAGACAAGAGGAAGGATTAGACTATGACGAGACATACGCTCCTGTGGCGCGTTTAGAGGCAATCAGAATGTTCTTAGCCTACGCTGCCCACAAGAACTTCACGGTCTTTCAAATGGACGTGAAAACAGCATTCCTGAACGGAATTCTGAAAGAGGAAGTATACGTCTCTCAGCCAGAGGGATTTGTCAATCAAGAGAAGCCGGACCACGTCTACATTCTCGACAAAGCTCTCTACGGTCTGAAACAAGCCCCTCGAGCCTGGTATGATGTCCTTTCCACTTTTCTAGTCAAGTCTGGGTTTTCAAAAGGTACGGTGGATACCACCTTGTTCATAAAGAAAGAAAAAGCCGATATCGTTTTAATACAAATCTATGTCGACGATATTATTTTTGGTTCAACTAATACTAAGTACTGTAAGAATTTTGCAAACCTTATGGTGTCTAGATTTCAAATGAACTTGATGGGAGAGATGAACTTCTTTCTCGGGCTTCAAGTAAAACAATTTTCTACGGGTATCTTTATCAATCAATCTAAGTACATTAGGGAAATTCTCCGGAAATTCCAAATGGAAAATACAAAACCGATTGGTACCCCAATGGCACCAGGAACTAAGATTGGCACCGATCCTTCGGGAAAGGCTGTTGATATTAGGACCTACAGAGGAATGATAGGTTCTTTAATGTATCTTACTAGTAGTAGACCAGACATAATGTTTTCAACATGTCTTTGTGCCCGATATCAGGCTAATCCAAAAGAAATCCATTTGACTGCTGTCAAGCGTATATTCAGGTATCTGAAGGGCACCGCAGATCTCGGTCTGTGGTATCCCAAAGATACTACTTTTGAACTAACAGCGTACACAGATGCAGATCATGCAGGTTGTATGTTAGACAGGAAGAGCACGTCAGGACACGTACAGTTCCTCGGTGACAAACTAGTAAGTTGGGGATCGAAGAAGCAACTTTGCGTTTCAACTTCCACGGCCGAAGCAGAATATGTAGCTGCTGCTAGCTGTTGTTCTCAGGTTTTGTGGATGCAAACACAACTTCGCGACTACGGTTTCCACTTCAACAAAATCCCGATCTACTGCGACTCCAAGAGCGCCATCGCAATAACAGCGAATCCTGTTCAACACACAAAAACCAAACATATCGACGTCAGGTATCACTTTATCAAAGATCATGTAGAAAAAGGAAACATAGAACTTTTCTTTGTAAAAACATATTATCAACTTGCAGATTTGTTTACCAAGGCGTTAGATGAAAAGAGATTCAACTTTCTTATCTCTAAGCTTGGTATGCTAAATTTTAAGACATAATCAGTAGTTACCTATAAAAGTTCACTATTGTTTACTTTTTCCTCATATCTTTATGCTTAATTGTGAATGATATCTGTATTTCATATGTTAATGTTCATGATTCTAGGGGGAGTATGAGAAGAAACTCATACTTGGTCAATATTAATTTGAAGGGGAGCTCATAAGATTTCTGCACTTACGTTTTATGACAAATTTTTGTAATGCAAGATTTTAGGGGGAGCTCTTCACGTCAAAGGAGTTCGGATATGACTTCTGATCAATTCAGATCAGAACTCGTTCTTTAAAAAGTTTTACTGCTTTTTGTCTTTTCAATATAAGTGAATAAATTTGCTTTGACTTTGACTTAAGACTTTTGCAGAAGTTTGAGAGAAGCTTAGAAGTTCATATCTTTATGACTTACAGCAAAGCTTCATGAGATATAAGATCAAACTTTAAGGTATTACCTTTCATCTTAATCTCCTATATGGTTGAAAGAAGGACAACTTTCAATCATTGAAAACATCGTTCTTAAACGTTCAAACCACTTCCCGATTTTTCATTCGATTTTATATTTTGGGAGTGTACTTTAAATGTTTTACATAAGCTTAATCGACAAGCTAAACCTTTTTGAGCAACTTTTTCTTTAAAAGTTATACGGAATCAGTGTGCAAGAACTAAAACGCCTCGTTTGATATTTGCATAAGTTCCTTTTGCTTCTGATCAAATGAAGGAAATTCTTTGAAATCACTTCAACTTCTATGGAATCATGTTAACCTATGATTTCTACCCATGAAGTTCATCCTTAGTGATTGAGTGAGTGTGTCAAAAGAAATGAGTGTAGATTGGATAATGAGTTTCAATGCCAAAAGAGTGAGCTTAATCTTTAAAAGAAAGAGCGTGTGAGATCAGAGTTAAAAGAATATCAGAACTCTGCACCAACTACTTTCTAGACGGGCAGCCACATTTCTAGTGTTTCACAAATCTTTGGTGAACATTATTGAAACAGGCAACTAGCCCATGCCAACTCTTGAATTACCCCACCAACTACTCATTTTCTACTCAATTAGAAAGTGTTTCACTTTCTAAAGGGGACGCAGCACATATGCTATCTGATTTTCACTTGGAAAATCTGGATATTGAAAAGAAGGAAGTCTGCCCCACCTTCGCACTTCACTCATACACATTGAGTCTGTGTTTAACTTACTGTTGTCTCAGTGGTTTACACATTTCGAGCCTTAAAAGCAATCATCAGTGCTTAATTCTTTCTATCACAAGCACGAACACACAAGGAATTAGTTTCTTTGTCATAACGTTTATAGAAATAACCTTTGTGGTGTTTCGATGATTAAATGGAAGCCCTGGGGGAGTCAACATCAAACAGCTCCTTTCCATTGTGTATTCGTTACACACAGTGACTTAGTGGTACTGACAGGCATTCTAACTGATTCATTGGTTGATTCAGGTGTTACACGACTAATTTGTCTGGATTTGTAAAGATCTAGATGAATATCTTATGAATTGACGGATCAGAGGCTACGAATCAAAGACATTTCTTGTCAACAAAGTTTTGAAGATATCGATGCTCAATCCATCAAAAAGGGGGAGAGCAGAGCAAACAAAGTACAAGAAATGATCAAGAAACAAATGTCCAAGCTAACACTGAAGACAATTTCTTCCCAACAACCGAAAGAGAGTTTCTCTACATCAAAAGGGGAAGATTATTACAATTTGAAGACAAAGATGGAGATTGCATCTTCCAAGCTGAAAGAGAAGATCGAATTAGATAAATCGTTTTATTTAAATGATCTTGTTCCAAAGGGGGAGATTGTTAGAGCACAGTCTCATTGGATTCAAGATCATCCAAAACGAAGATCGCAATCTGAAGTTAATGCTGAAAGTTACTCTCAACCATAGTCTAGGGTCTATTCTGTAATAAAGTCAAAGTTGTTTTAATATCTAGATATTATTAATTTAGATATTATGTTTTTATTAGTTTATTATTAGTTTGGATAATATCTTTTTTATAGATATTATCTCTCTCTCTCCTAATAGATCAGATCACAAAAAACACACACAACACATATGAAAAGTGTAAAAAGAGAGAAAACAAACACAAAGCTTATATCAAGAAATCAACCGTGTAATCCGCGTTTGTAATCCAAACAGGTTGGTTTATCTTCTATTTGATTGTTGTTTTGATTATCTGGTAACGATCACGGACTCACAATTGGTGTAGATGCGGGGGAATTTTAAAATTCAAAAGTTTGCGCGAGATGTTGATTGCGCAAAGTGAGATTCGAATTTTTCGAAGTAAAGAACCGGTAAGATTTTCGACCAGTAAAATTGATTGATCGGTAAAAAGATTGGATCGGTAAAAATGCTCGACCGGTAAAAATTTTCTTTCGACCGATAAACAAACAATTTTATATGAGAGTTAAAATGTGATCCAAAATAATTCTCACTATAAATGAAGAGTTTTGCATGTGGTCACGTGAGGTTTCTATGGTTTTGTGGAAAATTCGACCGGGGAAAAAAAATGGGTTTGACCGGAAGTGCAATTTTCAAGTTCGACCGGAAGAAGTGGTTTGGGTATGTGATTCGATCGGTGGTGTTTGTGGGAGTATTTGACCGGGGAATGCAAAGGTTTGACCGGGGAAATGTAGTGAAAAAGTGGGGTTCGACCGGGGAAGTGATATAGAAAAGTTATATTCGACCGGGTAAAAAAAATATTCGACCGGTACAAAAGTTTGTGAGATTCGACCGGGGAAGTGAGGGTCCGGTCGAATGCTTAAGACCGATAGAATGTAAAAACTAAGATTCGACCGGTACGCTTAAGACCGATACGTCGTCTTCTCCGATTAAATCGACTGTAACTCTAAAATTAACCAAGCTAGAGGTCGATTTACCACACCAAATTTTGACACAACGATCTCCTTATCAATTAGAACAAGACACAACCTTTTGATTTCGAAAATAACCGTAAAATCAAGTTTTGATTTATAACACAGTGTTCTTCAAAAATGAAGAACACAGAGATGAAAAGTTTTGATTTTGAATCTGGATCAGCTCTAACAAACCTTATAATCATCATTTGTAATCGAAACAGGTTGGTAATCAATATATCTTTGTTGTTTGATTTATCTGGTAAACGATCGTGTTCAATCACACGGACTCACAATTGGTATCAGAGCTGATACCAGATTCAAAATCAAATTTCAAGAACTCTCTGTGTTCTTCATTTTTCAAACCACTGTGTCATCGATCAAAATCTTAAAATTGTGGTTGTTTTCGAAATCAAAGTGTTGTAACCTGTTGTAGTTGGTAAGTCGATTGTTTTGTCAAAATTTAGGGCTGTAAAACGTATTCCAGATCGGTCAATTTAGGATTTACAGGGCCGTAAATCGGAGAAGAAAAGATATTGGTCGACTCATATTATCGGTCAACTACTCTCACTTGGAAGCATTATATCGGTCCAACACTTAGAAATTTTTTACCGGTCGACCTATATATATCGGTCCAACACATTACCGGTATATATATCGGTCCAAAACTTGGAAGCACATCGACCCACCTGTCCTATTACCGGTCGACCGATATATGCCGGTCGATATCTTAGAAGATCCTCCGGTCGATTGCAAAGTACCTCCGGTCGAACTCACATCCAAGTTTCAATACCGGTCGCAAAGTATTACACCATTCACTTTAACAACATACCGGTCAAAGGTAACAACCCCGGTCGGTCGAAGGCAGGTCAAAAATTTTGTACCGGTCCACATTTCTATACCGGTCGGTCGAAAAAATCAGTACATCGGTCGAACTATTCAAGCCCCGGTCGAGGTCACTGTTCATCCGATCCAACTAGTTCAATACCGGTCCAAACTCTCAACAGCTTACCGGTCCACATCTCAATATCGGTCCACTTCTTGCAAAATACAAATCATTTAGTCCGGTCGAAGACTTTATACCGGTCGAAGAACATCGGTCAAAGCATCATCCCGGTCGCAACTTATTATCGGTCGAACAAATCATTTACGCCACTCAAACCTCGCGCAAACCCCTGTTTGCGCCACCCACTACAAGCTCAAACCTCAAGTTCGCGCCACTCAAGTCTAGCGCAAACCTCCAGTTCGCGCGACCTGCCTCTCGCGCAAAGTCCAATTTCGCGCCAGTTCCTGACTTGGTCATTTCTAAATTGTTTTAATCTGTATTCATTTTATCTGAACTAACAATTCGAATCAAGTTTTTTATTTCACATTATCGAAACAGGATGACTTCAAAAGACGCTCTTTCCATTGTCACGGATGTCAAACCCCCAGTTCTGTTCAAAGGGGATTACGAACAATGGAAAGACAGATTTCTTGACTTTGTGGATCGACACTTAAACGGAGATAACATTCTTTTATCAATAAAAGAAGGTCCCATGGCACCACTTTCTGTCCAAATACCTGATGATGATGCTGAAGATGATTCTTCTGACAGTGAGGATGGTAACGAGGAAAGAGAACAGAAGATGAAAACTGTTACAGTAGAGTATGCCCAATTTTCTGAAGAACAAAAGAACCGTTTTAAAGCTGATAAGCAAGCAAGATCTTTACTTCTTCAAAGTATCCCGAATGATATTTACATCAAAATAGACAGCTACAAAGCTACTGCTAAGAAGATGTGGGATCAACTTCAAAAGTTGATGATGGGGTCTAAGGTTGGGAACCAGATGAAAGTCGCAAACTGTATAAACAGTTATGAAGAATTCAAAGCCAAAGAGGATGAGAGCTTAGCGGACATTCATGAACGATTTGTTCTGCTTGTGAACGAACTGTCAAAGAATAAAGTTAAAAAGAAACAGATTGAGAACAACGTCAAGTTTCTTAGTGTCCTACAACCGAAATGGAAAAAGCATACACGAAGAATGAAACAGATGAAAGATCTGAGTGACATTCCACTCCACGAGGTGTATGAGACACTAAGACAGAACGAAGAAGAAGTAGAAGAGAAAAGGAATGGGAAAAAGTAAGTTGAGAAAGTTCCTGATTCCATTGCACTTGTGGCAGGAGAGAAGAAGAAGAAAAAGAAGAAAGTTATTACAAGTTCTGAATCAGAAACTGAATCTGATGGAGATGATGGAGAGAGTCTCAAGCAAGCATTGCAATTACTGACCCGTTCATTTCAAAAGAAATTCTACAAGAAGCCTGGATCAAATTCACAGAGATACTCTTCATCCAGCTCCAAGAACCATGAGCATAGAGAAAGAATAGAAGGAAGTAGATTTGGTGAGAAGAAACCAAATGAAAGGAAGAAATATGTGAATGACTACACCAGTACAGAAAAGAAAGCTAATGGCCCAATCAAATGCTACAATTGTGGCATGATTGGACATTACGCCTCAGACTGTTGAAAGCCAAAGGTTCGCAATTCGGAGTATTATCAGAACAAACTATTGTTAGCCAAGCAACAGGAAGCTGACAAAGCGTTAATGGCTGAAGACGAATTCTGGTTAGATCATTCTGATATGGAAGAAGAAGAGAATGAAGAAGCTGCTAATATGTGCTTGATGGGCAATCATGCAAAGTATGATGATTCAGATGATGAAGCAGCTGATGAGGTAATAAACTTATCCGAAAATAATTTTATGACCAAAATGGATGCCATGATGGTCGAACTTCAAGACCTTCGGTCTAAATTGAAAAGGGAAAAAGACAGAGTTGCTAAGCGTAATCAAAAGATCTTTGAGCTAAATAAGTCAGTTATTGGGAACAAAGATCTCATTGATTCCCTACGCAAATCTGCTTCTGATTTTAATCTTAAAAACGATTGTTTTGAAAAGAAGATTTCTGATTTTGTTTCACAATTGTCTAAATCTGATTCAGAAAAACAAGAATGTGTTCTGAAAGCTTTTAAACTACATGTTGAAAACAAGACTTTAGAGACAAAAGTAACTGATTTGGAAGCAAAATTGTATCTTCGGGGTCAAACTGATCAAACTATTTTCTTGAATACACCTAATGAAGAGGCTGATTTTAAAGCAAAATGGGGATTAGGTTGTAATAATCCTCATTACCTGAAACATGTTATCAGAAAACAGCCTGGTTTATATAATGCAGATTATATGCATGCTGCTGGTAAACATTCTCATTTGAAACCCAAATTTGTTACCAAAGCATCAGAAGAAGTTGAGGCAAGAGAAGATACAAATAGAAAGAATTTGAAGAAAATGCAACTACTATTCTGTTATGGAAGACTGAATGATAGTTATCTTTCGGAAAAACCAAAAGTTCTTTCAAAAGAATATTTTGCTACATATTCTTCTACTGAAATGGAGGCAAAACCTGTTCAAGCTAAAACTTATCTACCTCCACTCGTATTAGAAAGCAAAATAATTGAGTTAGAAAATGTCTTATCTGACGAAAGAATTTTGGTGAATATAGAACAAGATGTGTTTTCTATTGTTATGAAAAACACTGTTTTTTATTCTAAATCTACAAAGTGTTCTACAGTTTCAAAAGTACCTCACACTTCTACTGATTGCTTTGATGACTTATTTGAGTCTGCAAATGATATTTTAAATTCTGAAGAAGGGTGTATAGAAAGAGCAGATATGGTTGATTTCAACGCTTCACTTCCAGATCATTCTATTTTTCTTGTAAAAAGAAAGGCTTTACCAAGTGTTTATAAAACTCAGCGTTCACAGAAACAGAAAAACACTGGTAAAAGCAAGAAAAGCCAATCTCATAAATCTGATTTTCCTGATAAATCTAAATCTTCAAATCAGATTCGTACTACTAACCTTTTCTTTGACAAGAATATAGATGGTTCAAGTTCACATCAGAGAAGAAGGAACTACAAGAAAGAAGATCTTTTCTAGAAAAAGAAACCAGTTAAAGCTGAGATGACAGGTGTACATACGCATAATGCAAAGAAAAACAATGCGCTGAAAAGTAAACTTGCTCATGTTTACACGAGAGATCAAATGATCAGGTTATCAGGTAAGGAAAGTTCTTGTTCTTACTGTCGTACACATGATCCTGTTCACAGAACCAAAGATCATTACTGGTATGGTTCTTATTCCATAACCCCCATATGAACAACAACTAACACATATGGACCCAAATACCAGTGGGTACCAAAGAAAACTAAACCTGTGTTGCAGGCACCTACTGTCAAGGGGGAGTAGAAGAAGAATGGTTCTTGAGTAAATCAACTCAAGACCCGGACATCAATGTCAACAGTGGCTTCTGATTACAACCGATCATAACCCATACCTTAATGAAGAAGAATGGCTTCTAAGTAAATCAACTTAGAACCCGCACTTCAACGAAGGTGACTTCTAAACACAACAGTTTAAGACTCGTACTTCGAAGATCAAAAGACTTTACTCCTGTGCTGATATGAGAAATTGTACTCCGATATTCAAATGAGGAAATCAACCTTCAAGGGGGAGTATATACTTTTCTGA
This sequence comes from Arctium minus, assembly GCA_954870635.1. Lineage (NCBI taxonomy): Eukaryota > Viridiplantae > Streptophyta > Magnoliopsida > Asterales > Asteraceae > Arctium > Arctium minus. The sequence goes on from OX941082.1 coordinate 11,918,801, forward strand.
AATGTATGCTTTGGATAGATGTGACGAACTTCACTTCAAAAAGGAAGTTGAAAATCTATATCATGTGCTTTTTAACTGACATAGTTTAGATGCATAATTTCAGGGGGAGTAAAAGAAGTTCTTTGTTTTACTGCTTTTTGTCTTTTCATTTTAAGTGAATAAAGTTTCTTTGACTTGACCTAAGATTTTTGCAGAATTTTTTAGAAGAGCTTACACGATCATATTTTTATGACTTTAAGCTAAGCTTCGTGAGATGTAAGATCGCACGTTAAGGTATAATCCTTTATCTTAATCTCATTTATGGTTGAAAGAAGGACAACTTTCAATCATTGAAAACATATTCTTAAACGTTCAAACCACTTCCCGATTTTTTTTTTCAATCGAGTTTATATTTTGGGAGTGTACTTTAAATGTTTTGCATGAACTTACATGATAAGCTAAATCATTTTGAGCAACATATTCTTTATAGGATATACGGAATCTTTGTGCTAGGACTTAACACAACTTCTACGGATTCACGTTAACCAGTGTTTCTTACCCAAGAAGTTAATCCATAATGATTGGGTGTGAGGAGTCAAAAGAAATGAGTGTTGGTTATGTGATGAGGTATCATGAAAAAGAGAGTTCGGTTAGCAGTAAGCTAAATGTTTAAAAGAAAGAGGGTGTGAGAACAGAGTTAAAAGAATATCACAACTCTGCACCAACTACTTTCTGAGTCGGGCAAACACATTTCTAGTGTTTCACAATTCTTTGGTGAACATTATTAAAACAGGCAACTAGCCCATGCCAACTCTTGAAATTACCCCACCAGCTACTCATTTACATCTTAACAGGAAAATGTTCATTTTCAAAGGGGAAGCAACACATATGCTATCTGATTTTCATTTGGAAAATCTGGATATTGAAAAGAAGGAAGACTACCCCACCTTCGCACTTCACTCATGCACATTGAGTTTGTGTTTAACTTACTGTTGTCTCAGTGGTTTATACAATTTCGAGCCTTATAAGCAATCATCAAGTGCTTAATTCTTTCTATCACAAGCACGAACACACAAGGAATTTGTTTCTTTGTCATAACGTTTATAGAAATAACCTTTGTGGTGTTTCGATGATTAAATGGAAGCCTGGGGGAGTCAACATCAAACAGCTCATTTCCATTGTGTATTCGTTACACACAGTGACTTAGTGTTACTGACAGGCGTTTCTAACTGATTTGTTTATTGCTATAGGTGTTACATGACTATTTTGTCTAGATTTGCAAAGATCTGGATAAATATCTATTGCATTGACGAATCAGAGGCTCCTTATGAACAACATTTCTTGACCATTAAGTTTTGATGAATTCATTGCTCAATCCATCAAAAAGGGGGAGAAGATCTACCCAAGAAATGGAGAAGAGCTAACCAAGAAATCACATGTTTCAAGAATCACATCCAAGATTCAATTCTTCAAAGAGCAAGTATTCTGAAGATATGCTGATTCGAGAGAAATTTTCTTTGAAGATACTTTGCTGAAAATTTCCTAGCTGAAACTAGAGATAATTTCTTCCCATTAATTGAAAGAGGGAAAATCTACATCTTTTGGGGAGTTTACTATATCTTGAAGACTAAGAGAGAGATTGCATCTTCCATGAACTGAAAGAGAAGAACGTATTGCTAAATCATTTTAGTAATGATCTTGATCCAAAGGGGGAGATTGTTAGGACACAGTCTCATTGGATTCAAGATCATCCAATATGAAGATCGCAATCTGAAGTTAAAGCTGACAAGTCACTCTCAACAATAGTCTAGGGTCTATCTTGTAATAATAGTCAAAGTTATGTTTTAATATCTAAATATCTTGATATTATATTTTTAGTTATTATATTAGTTTTTGGATATTATGTTTGAGATATAAAAGGTTATGAGATATTATTTATCTCACAACTCTTAATATCTCAGATCACACATATCGGTCCATCAAGATTAAGAGAGAGAGAGCTAACACAGTGAAGAACATCAACCTTATAATCATCATTTGTAATCGAAACAGGTTGGTAATCAATATATCTTTGTTGTTTGATTTATCTGGTAAACGATCGTGTTCAATCACACGGACTCACAGTGTGAGGATTTAACTGAAACTTCTATGGATTCACGTTAACCAGTGTTTCCTACCCAATAAGTTAATCCTTGAGTGATCGAAAAGTGAGGAGTCAAAATAATTGAGTGTGGGTTGAGTGATGAGGTAAAGTGGAAATGAGAGTTTGGTTAGAAGCGAGCTCAATGATTAAAAGAAAGAGGGTGTGAGATCAGAGTAAAAGAATATCAAACTCTGCACCAACTTTTTCTGAGTCGGGCAACCACATTGCTGGTGTTTCACAATTCTTCGTGAACATTATTGAAACAGGCAACTAGCCCATGCCAACTCTTAATAAAAACCCCACCAGCTACTCATTTTCTTCTCAACAAGAAAATGTTTCATATTTCAAGGGGACGCAACACATAATCTATCTGGTTTTCATTTGGAAATTCTAGATATTGAAAAAGAAGGAAGTCTGCCTCACCTTCGCACTTCGATCATGCACAATCGAGTTTGTGTTTAACTGTTGTTGTCTCAATGGTTTACACAATGTTGAGTCTATCAAAAGCAATCATCTATGCTTAATTCTTTCAAACACAAGCACGTACACACAGAGAATTTATTTTTCTGTCAAAACGTTCATAGAATAAACTTGTGTTATTCGATGATTGGATGGAAGACCTGGGGGAGTGAACATCACAAAAGCTCATTTCCAATGTGTATTCGTTTCACACAGTGACTTCGTGTTGTCGACAGGCACTTTAACTGATTCATTTGTTGATTCAGGTGTTACACTCATAATTTGTCTGAATTTGCAAAGATTCGGATGAATATCTTTTTGGATCGATAGATGGTCAGAGGCTCAGTATCAAAGATCAGTGGTCAGAACAGATTCGGGACATTTCTTGTGAAAGTTTTGATGATTTCATGCTCCATTCATCAAAAAAGGGGAGAGATAATAAAGAAATGTTATAGATGGGAGACAGAATCAAGAAATTTGTGAAGTGATCAAGAAAATTATGTCAAGACAGTAAATTTGAAGAAAGTTTGTTCAAAGATGAAAGAGCTAATTCAAAGTTTTTCAGAAGACGAGCTGAATTTTACTAAAATTTTCTTTGAAAACAATTTGCTAAAGCAAACTGAGCTAAACCTGAAGAAAATTCTTTCCAATGTCTGAAAGAGGTTTTACAACCTTGGAGCTACTACAAGAAAAGTGAGTTTCAGCGACGCGCCTTTAGCGACAAAATGTTTTAGCCATATGTTATAGCGACGACAAGTTGTCTCTATAAACCGTTTCTGATGATAAATGGACTTTTAGCGACAATAAAAGTCGTTGCTAAAACCCCTATTTCTTGTGGAAGAAATTGTTATTATTTTTGAAAACAGACTTTGGAGAGATTACAAAAGATTTTCTGAAGACAGGATGTTTGAAGATTGCTAAGCAAAAAGGGAGATTACACAGATTGAGCTTAAAGGGGAGATAAATTCTTAAAGTTCTTCAATGCAACGAAAGAGGGAGATTGAATTGCAAAATCTTTTAGAGATGATCTTGAATCCAAAGGGGAAGATTGTTAGTGCACATATTTGTTGGATACAAGATCATGATTACTGAAGCTGAAAATCAACCAAATAAAATGCTCAAAGTCAACTCTCAAGTGAAAGTCAAAGTCAATTGTAATAAGTCAAATGCCAAAGTCTTATTTTGTAGTTGTGTTGTTAGTGTGTGTGTGTGTGTTTGTTTTCCTTTTAATAGACTTGTGACTAAGAGTAGTGGATAGAAGCTTGTAACTAGAACCTGTTTTGTACACATTCTGTTTAGAGAGAGAGAGAGTACGTGAACTGAGTTTGTAGTGAGAGAAAGTGTTCTGAAGCTTTATATACGAAATCTGTGAATCAATTGAAACAGGTAGATTGAAAACTTGTTATTGTCATCTTGTGATTGCGTTTGTGATTAGAATTTGATAAACTGGGAATTATCACTGATGTCTCACAGTCATAATTTGTCAAGGGATTAGTCTAGGCATAGCCTAGGACACCCTTCCAAATAAAAAGTTTGTACTATTTAAACAATTAACAAGATAAAGGGGTCTATATATGTACATATCAACCCTCTCGTTAGTACAAATCATACAAAACAATCTCAACCGTCAATCTAGACTAATGAATATTTGGTTTCATAAATATCGCGATTATTTCATGCTATAAAATGTTAATCATAATGAATGAACTTTGACTATCTTCTATAAATATATATCCAGATCAATCATAAATAAATAAACTCTCATCATTTTCATAAATATCTCATTTGATTGGTTTGTATGGTTGTACTAATTAGAGGTTTTGTATATGAAACTATATATATACAAGGGGTTTAATCATTTGAGAACTCCAAAATTTGTGAGATATGTGAGAACTTTTACCTTAACGTATTATTTCAAATGATTTTTTCCCATCTAAGGCTAACATTTAATATATTAATGAACATATATTTGTTTCACAATTTGTTTGCTTAATATTTATTTGGTTTCACAATGTGAAAATTTTTTACGTGTAATTTTTGTTTCATAAACAGACAAAAAAGGTTTACATTGTAAAACAAAATCATGTGAACAAAACACATAGTGAAACAAATAGATGTGAACCAATCACACAGTGAAACAAATATATGTTAATCAATATTGTAAATGTACACATGTGCACTACTTCTTAAGGTTATCACAATCTGATGAGTTATCAAAAGAAGACCCCTAAATATATATACATATATATGTGTGTGTGTGTGTGTGTATGTGTATAGGGACGCAGGTTCATACGAGAAGCGCTAAACATTTTGCGAGAAGTCGATAAGTGTGATATCATATATGATACACAAGCTTAATCATATATGATTAAACACACGTTACATCGACAATATGTAAACACTTAATCATATATGATTTAACACATCCAAAGAGCGTGTAATCTATATGATATTGAGACTTATCATATTCTCGCAAAATGTTTAACTTATCATATGATTTTCCTCTATATATATGTGTGTGTATATATATATATGTGTGTGTGTGTGTGTGAGATCTCAGAGAGAGAGATATTATCTAATTATTACAAGTTTATTATAACATGTTGGTTCAATAATCTTAAAATCAATTTAAATATGATGTGGAGTTCATAAAAATTTGTATACATCTCATGCGATGGAGTTGTCCATACATTTCAACACTATTTGCAAGGACAATCGCAATTAAAAAAGTTATAGATTTGATCCTTTTCTTTTGCTTATTAATAAGTAATTGTCATTACTTGAAGTTAATAGTAGTTTATATTTTAGTCCACAAATGTTTTTTCTTCCTTTTCTCTTTATTAAATAACATTTTCTAATTTGATGTTAATAGTCAAATCAAATATTTTAATTAAACAGTGTGTCAAGTTACATGTTTAATTTTTTAGATAAAGGATAAAAGTCATTACTCAAGCATTCAGTTTCAAGGTATATATTTAACGATCATTAATTTAGAAGGCAAACATAACATCTATGAGTTCACAACCTTCTTTTCTTTTTGAAAAAAGATGGACGGATGCCTTACAAGATCCTAATAATTGGAAGGATCTTATCCCAGAATTGAATTTGTTTAAATATTACACTCGTTTAAGTGTTACATAATTTACCGGTTAAAAGACCTAAATATATATCCATTTAAAATTAATGTCGTAAAATGGGACTTTGAATAAACCCTATTTATAAACTAATTAACCAATGCCAAAATCGAGGGTGGTAACACACTTATTATGTATATATAAAGAGAGAGTTGAAGTTAATTTGTGCGTGAAAGAGAGATGGATTCTTTTTGGATCATTCAATCAGTCAAAGAAGCATGATAACTTGTCATTCTCAACAACATGAATAAGGCTAATTGATTGTCTTTGAATGGGCTATAAATAATTGTACTCTTCTTGCCACTCTTATATAGACTTGGCCACATCTCTATGCCTATCAACTTAATGCCCTCTTTAATCTCTCCCACCATGCTCCAATTACTCAAGCACATGAAGTATTACTAATATTGTTTCGTTAAATCAATCCATTTCACCTCACCCTCCTCCATCACCATCATGCAATTACTAGCTCACCATGCTCTTTCTTCAATTCTATGGGGGGAAAAAGTAACAAACACATCTCTCTCTCTCTAGATCTCTTTCTCTCTCTCTAGATCTCTCTATCTTTGAATATGAATTATGTATTTCCTTCAAGCAACAATGAGGCCATGTTGGTCTCTTCAAACAGGGAATCTAATTGTGAAAATCTTGATACAAACCATGAAGAAGAGGGACAGTTGTTCGGGCAGTTTCCTTCGCCTTTCCTTGATGACATAACTACTACTGCAATATTGCAAAACCATCTTAGTACCGATGGATGGAAAACGACCACGGGGAGCCCCGCAAATGAGCCTCCACCATCACCTTCTAAGACGAAACGTGCAAGGAAGAAAAGAAGCGCTGGGAAGAAAGACAGGCATAGCAAGATTCATACAGCTCAAGGTCTTAGAGACCGAAGAATGAGGTTATCCCTCCATATCGCTCGCAAGTTCTTCGGTCTCCAAGATATGTTAGGGTTTGATAAAGCCAGTAAGACTATCGAGTGGCTCTTTTGCAAGTCCAAGAAAGCAATTGAAGAAGTCACCGAAGGCATCAAATCACAAAACACTAATCAAACCCTAAGCAAAGAGAATATCGAGAGATGTGAATCGCCTTTGTCAGACTGTGAAGTCGATTCGGGGATGGAATTCAATGCTGCTTCCAGCAAAGGCAAACAATTGAAGGTCCAGGATGAGATCAAGGACAGTAGTGGGAATTCAAGAAAGCCAACAGAAAGTGATCTATTGGCAAGGGAATCAAGGGACAAGGCAAGGGCAAGAGCAAGGGAGAGAACAAGAGAGAGAATGATGATGAACCAACTTGAGAAATCAAAGCAGATGTTTGGAGCAAACCCTAATGATGATTTTGAGCAACTGCAATTAGGGTTTTCAGGAAACCCTAATAATAATAATCATTACATTGAAGAATCATCTAGTTCTCCCCTTGAATATTCCGGTACACATCACTTCTTTGAGCCGACGCAATTGGATAATATTGGGCAAAAAACTGAGGATTATTTGGGGACAACTGCTGCAAGCTCATCGTCATATTTTTCCGGCTATGGTTACAACAAAAATTTTGCTAACCCGCCAGCTGGTTGGTTAAATTCTAGTAATACATTCTTGGGTTTTCTTGGAGGTTGGGATTCTGAAAATTTCACCGAGAACTACGGACTTCTGCCACCATCAACAGGTGATATTCATGGACAAAACCTTAGCTCGGTTATTATTCCTCCCTCCAATCTTTTGCATTTTCAAAACCAAAGAAATTAAGAGGGTTTTAATTGTGGGAACAATTGCGGTAATGTATTCGAATACGTAAATCAATATTGTTGTTTTTCAATCACATTTCTATCTTTTAATTTGCTTGAAGGTTGGATCTACAGTGTAGGATAATAAATGGATCATCTCATGTATCAGATTTTTGGCATTTTGTCGTTTAATTTAATAGACAAAATAGCAACTTTCAAACTCTATTTGTTTGATGTAATAATAAGTTATGAACTGAAGCCTGAATGAATCCATTTTGATTATATCAATCATCAAACCAGTAAAGGTGGCAAAATTTAGACTGCCTTTTTTTACCTATTGCATGCACTTCAATTCTTCAATTCTTTTTGCTTCATATTTGTTTATGTGTGGCAAAGTTTCTTCAAAAGTTGTCATGTGTCATCTAACAGCAATAGGGACTTGTGGGTCGTTTTAGGGATGAATACCGATCATGTAAAAAAGCCAATGAAATTTATATAGGTGAGAGTGCTAAGCTAGCTCGATCGATCATACGCAATTTTCACTTGTTTATAATTGGCATACCGGTTGAATCAGACTTTGCCTGTTCGGAACACGTTGCATCATATTTAGATTTGCTTCACCATGGCTGGAACATGATGAATGTACCAAAGACAGAATAGAAATAAACTAAGGGAGTGTTTGGTTCATGGATTTTGAAAGAATTGAAATGAATAATTTATTTGACCAAATTTCAAATCCTATGTTTGATTCACACGATGAAAATGATGGAATCTTTTGGATTCCATTGAATTCCACAAATAAATTAGGAATTCATCATTCTTTGGCTTAAATGAAAAAATTGAATTACATCAAATTCCTACCAACCAAACACGTCGTCAGATTTCATCAAATTTCATTCTAATTCTTTTAAAGTTAAATTCCTTCAATGGATTTCAACTCCATCAAATATCATTTTGTGAACCAAACGCACCCTTAGTTAACAGCAGAGAACATGAATGCATGGATAAATGCAAGATATATACCAACTGTAGCGAATGGTTTTCGAGAGCTTGCTAGCTGGTTCTTCCCATGACAATAACCAAACCCATTGATTAGCATTATTGAAACCAGTATCCTACATCAATACAAAGACTGAGGTAGTCAGGTGCACTAAATCTTGGACAAATATGATGGATGTTTAATTATCTTCTTAATTGTATTGGTTGGGATTCTCTCAGCATTATGAAGTTTTGACTGGTGTTAATTATCATACATTATTGTTCTTCTTTATATTATTGTTCTCAAATTCAATTAAACAATCATTATGCTTATGAAAATGAATGAACAAACTAAATCATTAAAGTTTACAACTTTTTACATTTTGACCAAATTATAGTTAATAAAAGAAACGGTTCATATATAACAAAGTGACAACTTGCATGAGGGTAATGAAATGCAAGAAATTGCAAATGGTTGCATGTTTATTTTACCTCATAAGTACAAAATTGTTTTACAACGTAGCAATAAAAGAAAACAATATAATGTGATGATACATTATCGATAGGGATGACGAAATTAAAGTGGCAACAACCAAAACCAAAACCAGAACACTCATATATATATACACTATGTGCAAATGGTTTTATCAACATCAAGCATGAATAAAACCCCATAATTAATTAAGGGTTTTAAATAGTTGGGTCAAAGGAGATTTCTTAGAATCCTATTTTTGCAATCAAGACCATAAATTCTCTTGAAAGAATAATATTTATTTGCAAAACATTGTTATGCAAATGTAAATAGTTTTCCTAGCAACATAATTTTAATTATATATAGTCATAAATTATAAAACACACAAAACGTTTTTATCACATATATAAACTAGAGAAACGTTATATTTTTTTGGTTAAAATTCCACTACTAGAAAAAGGGGTATCAGTGACGGAAATTTCCGTCACTAATTACCGACGGATTAGCGACGGAATTAGATCCGTCACTAATCCGTCGCTAATTAGTGAAAAAATAAATGAAAAAGAAAATCCACGTGCCCGTCGCTAATCCGTCGCTAATTAGTGACGGATTAGCGACGGACACGTGAAATTTCTTTTTTATTTATTTTTTTTAAAAAATTCGTCGCTAATCCGTCACTAATTAGCGACGGATTTAGAATCCGTCGCTAATTAGTGACGGATTAGCGACGGAATTTTTAAATTTTCTTTTTTTTCTCATGATTGTGTTATATATATGCATCTGTATGTGTTATATATATATATATATATCCACGGGTCTGTGTTATATGTGTGATATATATATATATATATATATATATATATATCCACGAGTCTGTGTTATATGTGTGTTATATATATATCCACGAGTCTGTGTTATATGTGTGTGTGTATACATATATGTATACATGTGTTGTTTGGTAACCCGCGATGGATCTATGTATATTGTTGTATATGTGTGTGTGTGTGTATATATATATATATATATATATATATATGTTGATATGAATTTATAGATAATGTGAGTGTGTACGTTGTTTGGTAATCGCATATGATGTATATATGTGTTGTATGCATGTGTACATGTTAATGTATCGATAGTATGTGTATGTGTGTGTGTCGTTGTTATTGTACCTTAATAAGTCATAAAGTGTTATATTGTGCTTTAAATGGTTCTATCGGGCTTTAAAGGTTTCAATCGGGATTTAAATGGTTTCATTGGGTCTTAATAGATCTGTTGGGCTTTAAAGGGTTCAATCGGGATTTAAATGGTTTCATTGGGTTTTAATAGATCTATTGGGCTTTAAAGGGTTTCATTGGGTCTTAATTGATACATTGGGCTTTAAAGGGTTTCATTGGGCCTTAATGGATCTGTCATGCTTTAAAGGGTTATACTGGGCTTTAAAGGGTTTCATTGAGTCTTAATGGATCTATCGGGGTTTAAATGGTTATATTGGGCTCTAAAAGGTTTCATTGGGTGTTAATGGATATATTGGGGTTTAATTAATTATATTGGACTTTAATCGGTTGTATTGGGCTTTAAAGGTTTTCATTAAGCCTTAACCGATCTATAGGGCTTTAAAGGGTTATATTGTGCCTTAAATGGTTTCATTGGGCCTTAATGGATCTATCGGGCTTTAAAGGGTTTTATCAGGCTTTAAAGGGTTTTATCAGGCTTTAACGGGTTTAATTGGGCCTTAATGGAACTATAGGGCTTTAAATGGTTCAATCAGGCTTAAAGGGTTTCATTGGAGCTATCGGGCTTTAAAGGGTTCAATCAGGCTTTAAAGGGTTTCATTGGGTCCTAATGGACCTATAGGGCTTTAAAGAATTTCATCGGTTCTATTGGCCTTTAATGAGTTTCATAGAGCCTTAATAGATATATCAGACTTAAAAAGGTTCTATTGGAAACATATAGGAAATTAAACCTGGCCACAATTAACCCTATCACATATCCCTCGCTTTATAAGGAAATTGATCTAGTTTATCTTATTAGTGTTGATCTAGTGGTTCTTTTCAATTAGACAGCTCGATTCGAGACATGCATACAACATTATGGAATGATTTAATAAATAAAAATATTTATTATATAATTTTTTAATAATTAGATAACTTAATTAATAATTAATAATAAATAAAAAATAATTTAATAAATAAATATAATTATTTAAATATTTAATAATTAGTGAATCTAAAAATATTTTTATAAACAAAAATACGAATTCTTTAATTTTAATTAATGATATTAATAAAAAACATATATATAATTATTTTAAAAATGGATTCCGTCGGAAATCCGTCGCAAATTAGCGATGGAAATTTCGGTCGGTAATTTGCGACGGAATTTCCGTCGGTGAAATTCCGTCGCTGTCAAAGTAAAATTATTATAACCCTAGGTAATCGTCTTTGTTTCTCTTTTCTCACATCGAAGACTATTTCGATTTCTCACAGAAGCAGAAATGATTTCTCGATCTCTGTCGGTAATCGTCATTGTCAATCGTCATCTCGATCTCTCATCTCGATTTTGATCTCTCATCTCGATTTCGATCTCTCATCTCGATTTCGATTTCTCACAGAAGCAGAAACGATTTCAATTTCTCATCTCGATTCTCGATCCACCCATCTCAGAACTCAATCGGTGACGCCCACCGGCGATTGGGGCTTTGGTTTTGGAGTTTTGGTTCTTCTGAATCTTGATTGAATCTGTAAGTAATAAGTTTTCTTATTTTGGATGAACGAATTTGTATATTGTGGTTTCGTTTATTTGATTTTCTTTTGTTAATAAACTAGGTTAGAGCTTCAAGAGGATTTCTCACTGTTAGCATCTTTAAATTTTTTTTTGCAAATTGATACTTGATACTCACTGTAAGTTCTGTTTTTTTTTTTTTTGCAAATTGATAATTGAGCTGGTTTGTTTCTCTAATCTAGCCTTCAATTTCTCTTGGACTTCTGTAATATTGTATTGATATAAATAACAAAGATAATGACAGAGAGTAATAATTTGTTTCTAAACGTGTTTATCAGTTGATAAAGGAATACACATTAATCAAACAGTACCATGGTCATTTCTTCTCTGGTTGCCCCTTCATGAACAATTGTATACTAAAAATTCCATGTAACAAAAATATTAATCGAAGAGAAGCATAGCCTCGGTTGTTTGTAGTTGTTACTGTTCATACTTGTAGGATGGAGCAATCTGGTGTACAACATTCCTGTCAATGAGATATGAAGGGTGTAATAGATGTTGCCTTAATCCTACAAGTGGAGTGGTTGTTTTAGTAGTCTGATCCCATGAAGTCTAATCTAACCGGAGCAATCTTACCATTTTATTTCGAATTAACCTATTTTCATGATACATTTCCCTTACTCTAGTAGTCAGCAAAACCATCACTTTCATTTGAATGTGGCAGAATAAGACATCATATTGTAGTGCACCTTATCAGATATACATGAAGTTCAAATTATTACCAGCGACTGTTAGGTCAATATGTCATCATTTAGTGCTTATTCCATGTACACCATATACCGGTAAAATGAAGAAAAGATGTCCCTGTGCACTTTATCTGTATCTGATAAGTATTACTCCTTTAAGTGGGAATATAAGAAAGGAATGGCATATAGTATTACTCCTTGGTGAATGACATTTTAGGGTGGGGATATGTTTCTGTCATACTTGGTATGTGCTTCGTTCACTAGATGCTAAATTTCTATTCTTGCTTTTTGTTTGTTCATATTTTTGCACAAGCTAGAGTCTTTACATAAACAGTCACTCTACTTTTTGAGATAGATATCGAGTCTGCAGATAGATACATTTTGTTTGGTTTGGTTTAGTTTTATTTTGTTTAGTTACATGTTCATGTAAAAGAAATTATCAGTAATATATAATTTTATAATCATATAAATTATTACATGATTTTTGTTTAATTTTAATGATAATCATAGAATAATGTTGAAATAATTAACAAACAATCAAATGGAATAAAATGGTTGTACAATTATAACTGATTTTTGTTTATGCATAGTGATATAGCCGAGGCATGTAGAAAACAAAAGTTTATAACGTAAAGTTGGTTGATTGCATTGCACTACTGTTGTGTAATTTACATGTTAACCTTGGAAGGTGTTTTGAGGGGAAGGGATATACTACTATTTATTACTCTCTCTTTCTTTCATCCCTATTTTCCATGCTTAGTTTTGTTTTTCCAAAACCATCCACCCCATCAATTAATTTCACCCCATTTTTACTCAACCACACTGCCCTTCTTTATTACCTTCTCAACAAAAGAGATCATTGATTGTGTTTTTACCAATCTTCAAAATCCTAAGTAAAAACTCAAATCTCCTTAGGGTGCGTTTGGTTTGCGGGATTGTAATGGAATGAATTGAATTTCAATGTGGGATTTGGATTAGGGGGGATTTGAAATCCCTTCATGTGTTTGGTTTGTAGGAATTATTATTTTTTTGAATTTATTTATTTGAGATCTAAATGTTGGAAATTTCCTATGATTTGTTGAACAAATATCGAAGAGTTATCATGCTTTTTTTCGTTTATAACATGCATATAAGAGACGTACATTAAAAAAATGGTAACTCCAAAAATTTCCCGGCATTTAGTTTTCAAAGACCATCTGGGACTGCATCGGCAGATGAGGTATGTTGGTTATGTTTGTTATATTAGTTATGTATCATATTGTTACTTTTCATTGCTAATAAATACTAATTTTTGTCAATTATTGTATTTACAGTTAGCGGCATTGAGAGAGCAGATGGCAAAGATGGAGGAGGATGCGAGGCTGCGGGAGGAGCGCTATTTGGCTCAGTTGGAGATCGAAAGGAAGCGCAACGAAGAGTTGCAGGCGGAACAGGTCAGACATGCTACCCAGCTAGCTGAGCAGCTCACATTATCGCAGCAGTTTGCTGCCTTTATGCAGCATCAGGGATACGGTTTCCCCCCTCCCCGCCCTCCACCCCTAGTTAGATTGCTACATTGTTTTGTATGAATTCAGAATCGTATGAAATTGGATTTTTATTTTATTGGGATGATTCGTAATTTAATTGACAGGTTATTTGTGTCAACTTAATGGGCAGATTATTTGTATAAAATACAGGAAATGCTGATTTCTGAATTTATTTATTTTTAAATTTTTTTTAATATTAGCGACGGAATTTGTGACGGAAATCCGTCGCTAAAATATTCCGTCGCTAAATCCGTCGCTAAATTGAGTCTGTCGCTAAATCCGTCGCTAATTGAGTCAGTCGCTAAATCCGTCGCTAACTATTTCCGTCGCTAAATTACGGCCGTCGCTAATCCGTCGCTAATATCCGTCGCTGGGCGATGATGGTCTCCTCTGCTGCCACTTCTTCTACGTCATCGCTCTCTTCCAATTCGTCGTCTTCATCCAAGTCCCTCTCAGTCCCGACAGTGTCGAGGTAAGTTTTGAGTTCTTCGGAGGTCGACGCCATAGGATCCTTCCCCTTCAACTCATTAAAGCAACTCGGGCCGTGAAGCGGGAGAAAGCCTCAATTTGCTTATTTTCCATCTCCAAGTCCTTGACGTCGCCCTCCAGATCTTCGACCCTCTTCTTCAGAGTCATGATCTCGTCAGCAGAAGCAGCAACAGTGGTAATAGCTTTAATCCTCTCGATCTCTAATTTTGTCGAAGACGCCTAAAGCTCAAAGAGACGGTCCCTGAGCTTGACCTTCTCACGATCCGAAATCTCTAGTAGACTCCGGGCATCGATGAGTTCGGCTTTAAGGTTTTCAACCTTCACTTTTTCAGCCTCGACCGCCTCTAGGGTGACCTTTTCCTTTTCAAAAGCCTCGTCGGCCCTTTTCTTGACATCAGGAAAAGACGCCCTAAGACCTTCTGTCTGAGCGTAGAAGCTCAGACAAGCTTGGAAAGCCTACACGACAGAAGGAAAATAATTAATAGTAAGAAAAATAAGCAACAGAGAAGGAAAATAAGTGAAACTTACCATGAAAGAGAGACCACCAGCATGTGCCCCCGTGTCCTCAACCCTAGATTCTTTGTACCGATGGTAGAAAGTCGGGAGAAGAAATTTTGCCAGGTGTGGAAAAATGACGTTTCTCTCGAGAACGTCATTAACCATAAAGTCAGCTGGGAGAGTGGTTTTGAATATCATCTCTCCCACTTTTTCCTTATTCTTCTCCTCACTCTTAGAGGAAGAAGAAGGTGCGGCAAAGGGCCTTTCAACGCCCGACATCCCCGTCGTTGGGGCATCCTTCGTCGCCTTGATCGAGCCTCCAAGCTCGACCCCAGCAACGGTTCCCTTCGTTGGTGTCACCCCTGAAAGGGACGACAGAGTGGCATCGCCCGTCTTCTTGGGCGAGGACCGAGGCTTGCCTCGAACACGTCTCGGATCTACCCCCGTGGAAGGGGCAGATCTTTTCTTCGTTTTCTCCCTCCCTTGGCGGGCGAGCTCCAGTTGCTCGGCTCGCTTAACGACAGCCGACTTTACAGCTGCGTCCTCTGAAAAAAGAAAGCAAGTTAAAAATGAAATGACGTACGATATATAAGTGAAAGGTATTGTCAAGCGACTTACCGGTCATTTCTTCTTCTCTTTCTTCTTCTCTTTCCTCTTCTTCCCTCTCTCCTTCTCTACGAGAACCCTCGATAGACGTCACCTCAGCTACAAAAAGGGCCTCGTCTTCCTCGTCGTTCGACCGAGGGGAAAACGAACGATCAGTAATACTTCTCTCCAAGATCCTCTGAATCTTGTCGTGAGAATCTTTCCTTGGCTTCACTTTAGTGAAGTCGATCACTGCCAAACAAAAAACAAAGAGACATCAGAATATACGTTATAAAAATAAACGCATGACAAAAACGCACGACAAAAACATTAAACCTACCCGATTCGTTCCAGCCGGACGACAACCATTGGCTGTCTTCGTCATTTATATACGCCACTTGGAGGAAAACATACTGACGTTTCCAACCACGATCGTTCACCGCGGTATTATGTATCAGTACATTATCTCCCTTCGAACGAGGGAACAGACTATACCGGTGATAATTATCCGGTCTAACGCTATAAGCAGTCAGGAGGTCGTTCACATTGAACGGTACATCCCAATCGGCCGTAAGACGATCGATCACCTGGATAATCCGCCAGAATTGAGGCATTAACTGTCCAGGCGTCAAGTCAAACACATCTAAAAATGCCCTAACCAAAGGGCTAAATGGCCAAGTAAAACCTATCTTGAAGGGATATTCATACAAACACAATATCCCTTTGGAACTTCATCCGCCCTTAAATCTTCCAACGACAGCAGATTTATTTCATCTGGAAGCCTGGCCAAACTCTTAAAATAATCTAAATGCTCTTCTTCCCTATACATGCTCACAGGCTCGCTCGACATCTGGAAATCAGGGATGTTAAGAGTCGCACGCCAATAACTAAGAATATCCCAAGCTTTCCTAGGCTTCCTAGCTATGGACTTCCTATGCATATAAACTGACACAGAGGAAAGAACGGAAAATCGTACCTTAAATAGCGTTCTAAACCTCGAACTTAGAATGGAAAGGATCTTGGTCACTCGGAAAGTGTATCTCGCCGGAAGTATGAAATCTCTAAAGGGGTAAAACGTAAAAAAGGAAAAGATTAAGGATAATCCCTATTTATACTAAAAATCAGAAATCAAATCGCCAGGAAATCAAATCGCCAAAAATCGACGGTCAATAAAATTGATACGTGTCGTTCGTGTCAGACAACCCCTTGAGTACACTCAACGAGAGCATGACACCTGTCCTTCATTAGCTGTCAAATTGTTTATTCTGTTAAACGTGACGTCATTATTCAGTTGGAAACGAACCGATTCGGTTCTATGCAAGTTACCCGCTTTTTATTTTATAAACACGTGTCTTAGTCTTAAATTTAAATTTCAAAAAGTTGTCGCTTGAATTTTAAATTTGGGGGCAAACTGTTTAAGTAAAAAATAACAAAGGTCCTTTGTCGTACGCCTAGAGATTCCAACACTCCATTAGCCCATAGTCACACGACCAGAGAAATAACTGACGCCCTTCCTTTGAGCGACTTCGACCAAACTATCCACGATGGCTGTCGTACGACATGATTTCGGTTATTAAACTACAGCATACTTTATATTATATTTAATGCAGAATTTCAAAGATGTTTATGATTAGAGATCATAACGGAAGACGTTACCAATAACAACGGATGTAACGGACGCTATCATCAATATCAAACGGATACTCTATTAAAGATATGCATTCAAGACTTGCTAACGGACAATTGGAGTATAAATATGAAGATTGAACTTCACATTCGGACACCTGATTCTCAGACTTTACAAGCTCACGAATTACGTTCTTAAGCTCACTCAATCTCTCTTGAAGTTCATAAAGCCTTTGCTGTTTGTCGTACGACGCACGATTGAAGTCTAAGTACACACGACGCACGACCGACTTTACTTTATTGTATTGTTTTACATTACATTTTATTTGTAACACTTGTGAACAAGGACGACGTCCCTAATTGACGTCCATAGTGCACGACGACTCATACTCGTCCGCGGTTTTTACCCATTTTAGGGGTTTTCCGCGTCACCAATTCTCTTGTCTCATTTATTTCACTTTTATTATTGTCGTACGATTATTAAAGCTACTTTCTTTGGTTGGATCAAGCTCCACATTTACCTTAAATTTTCCTTGGGAGATTTTTGGCATAAACAGATATAGAAAGTGGCTTATTCAATAAGATTTCAAGGGGGAGCTTTATGCAGAAAGCCAGGTTTTTTCTAAACCAGTCCATCCCATTAAATAACACGTTCCTTCCATATATAAAAAACTCTATCAAATAAAAATCTTCTAAATCTATATGGACAGATTAATTTATACAGACAACTTTATCCATACAGAACTTAATGGAAAAACTACCAAACAGCCCCTTAGTTATATGTATTAAAACATTGAGTTTTAAAATTTAGACATTTTAGATTTAAACATTGAGTTTTAACAAGTTGCATTTATGCATAATTAGCTTGTAATATTAAATTTTAAATAATAGACAAAGCTAGAGACCAGTTGATTATTATTTTATCCTAAAATATAAATGGAAGGATTTCAAAATAAAAATTACAAAATTCTCATTTTCTGGTTTAATTTAAGCTTTTTATTACAAAAATGTAATTTATTTTAGTTTTAATGATGAATTTTTTATTAAAATAATGATAGAGTATTTTGTTAGGATTCAACGGTCATATAATTCAAATGTTAGTGAATTTTTTTATAAAAGATAATGATAGAGGTTGTTATTCATACCTTTCACTCACATACCATTCGTAGCATAAGATATGATCATAATTGGTTTTGTTTAAAAGTTGGTAAAGTTGTATTTACAATGTTAACATTTTTGTGTATTTTATTTTTAGCATATAAAATAAAATATGCATAATAAAGTAAATTATGAAACATTAAATTTTATAAATAATAAAAATAATGCTTATTTTTAACATTAATTCTTCCAAGACATATATGTGTCCATGTTAATTAATCTAGAGTGAATTACATAAATGGCCTCTCGTGAATAGTTGTTTTTCACGTTTCATCTTTTGAAAGCTAAAAGTACACTGGTGGTCCAAAAAAACGTGTTTTGGAGCCCATTTCGGTCCCTCTCACTGACGTCGTTCAAAAATTTGTCGTTAGGGTTGCCATGTTCCCCTCACGTGAGGGGTATTTTGGTCTTTCTACCTATCTTCTTCAATCTCACATTCATCCTCAAGAACATCCATATATACTCAAATAAAAAATATCCATATTCAAGAATATCCATACTCAAGAAGATTCATAGCCAAGTCAAACATAATCTCAAGAAATCAAAACCCTAAAGTAGATTCAAACCTAAAACAAGTTTAAACAAGTTATATAAACAAGTTTACATGATTTTTAAGAGCAAGAGAAATGAATTTCTCAGGAATATAAACAAGTTTAAACGAATTCATTAATAAGACTTGTGATATATAAAAAATCCAAACCCTAAAAATCTTTAAAATCAAATCTTTAAAATCAAATCTCTAAAATCAAAATATCAAAATCCCAAACAAATTTACACAAACCATCATATACAGATTTCAACTTCAAACCCTAAACTAGATAAGAATTTCGACTTCAAAATCCTACCAGATCTAGACTTCGATTTCATTCTGTTGGATTTGGGCTTCAAATTCATCAGCATTTGAGAAGAGAAGTTGGGAAGGATACCGTCGTCTTCAAGCCCAGATGCCATTTTTGGTTCGAACAACACCATCACCAGGTTCTGGAACTAGATCTTCCATTCGACTCGAAAACCAAACTTCAAAACCAAAGTTGAATCTGGAATCGAAAACCAGATCTGCCTTCAAAATAAAATTGAGTCTAGAATCGAGGGGGTCTTCGACCACATATGCATCGTCTTCTTTGCTTTTTTTCATCAACTACACTGCATCAACGAGGTGGGTATTCAAGGAAAGAAATGGAGCACATGGGCGAGATTTAAGAAAGAAAATTGAGAGGTGAGTGATAAATTCAAGGAAAGAAGTTAAC
This sequence comes from Arctium minus, assembly GCA_954870635.1. Lineage (NCBI taxonomy): Eukaryota > Viridiplantae > Streptophyta > Magnoliopsida > Asterales > Asteraceae > Arctium > Arctium minus. The sequence goes on from OX941082.1 coordinate 11,938,294, forward strand.
ATGGTGATTTTTAATTCAGTTGTTTAGTTTATTTTTATTTGTTTCATAATAGTATAACTAATTATATGTTTTTTGTTCTTTTAAAAGAAAATAAGAAAAGGGGTAGAAAGACAAATTTGCCTCACGTGAGGGGCACATGATAGAGTTGACGGAACCCCATCTAACGGTGTTAGTGGGAGGGACCAATTTGGGCTCTAAAACACGATTTTAGACCATCAGTGTATTTTTAGCTTTCGAGGGACGAAACGTGAAAAACAGCTATTCATGAGGGACCATTTATGTAATTCACTCATTAATCTTTTTTTTGTACGACAACTTGGGCTATGCCCACACACGCACCTGCGGTATCCGGGCATCCAATTGGGCAGCACCGACTAATCCGCGGCGACCCGACCCAGCCAAATCGACCGGACCCGCCCAGGTACGACTAAGCCCGATCAAGACCAAATCCGCATACCCATAGACTGGTATGCCCGTAAACCTGGACCCGAACCGACCCGAAAACCGACCCAAGGTCTAGGTATCGCCGAAGTGCATCCCCCAGGATTCGAACCCTGGTAGATAGTCATACCATGCACTATCCCCCGGGCCTTACCACTAGGCTAGCACCTCTTTGATCTATTAATCTATTAAGAATAATTGACATACATTAAAAATATCTTTAGAATATATATAGTACGTGTCCGAATTAATTAAGAGTTTAAGACTAGCTTTATATAAAAATTAGATGCTAATTCTAAAATTAATTAAGACACATATTAAGACATACATACGGGTGTCTTAAGTATTTTGAATGTAGTATCTTCAGATTAATCAATTTGTAATAAAGTCACAAACATCTTTTCAATTCATACATATATATAACTTTCATTCACCTCTAATGCCTTAAACTTATAAAATATTTCTAATCTATACTATATTATAAAAACGGCATAAAAAACTCTTAATTATAACATTTTAAACACAAAATACAACTGATTAAAGCTAATTACTTAATTTACAATTTCATAATGTCTTGGTACAACTTATCCAAGCACAGTATCTCACATCATCATCTATTTGTGGAATGGATACTCATTTATTAATATAAATATTTGTTTTTATATTTAATATCTCGCATCATCATCTATTTGTGGAATGGATACTCATTTATTAATATAAATATTTGTTTTTTATATTTAATGGTCGATTTGATCAACATTATCTACTATTATCAATATTTATTTTTTACATTTATTGGACGATTTGATCAATATTACTATTATCAATATTTATTTTTTATTTTATGATTTGCTCTTAATATATCTATATCTATATTAGTTAAAATCACATGACTAATACATCTATACTATATTATAAAAACATGCATTGATCTAATAAATATTTTTTAATAAAAAATAAAACAGGTAGTTTATCTCGTAGTGTTTATCCTATATTTAATATGTTTATTTACAGTTAGTTATACAAATAAAAATATAACTAACCGATAAATATAAGAAAATTCGAGATAAAACACCTTATTTTTATTTTTTATTGAAGTATGTTATCTTTTTAATTTTAAATATAAAATATATTAAATATAGTTATCATTTAAATTAAACATTTTTTAAACCGTAACAAAATATTTTATTAATACTTTTTATAAAAAAACCATAATTAAACTAAACTGAAATATATTTTTGTTTTAAATCTAGGTTTCTCAAAATCGTAAAATAAAATCAAAAAAGACTAACAAAAAGTATGAATAATAATCGAGAGTTCTAGATTTTAGAAACCCGTTACATTGCGAGGGTACATTTCTAGTTAATTATGAAAAAATTAAATTCAAGTCGATGATAGATGTCGGTTTTTTCCTTTCCTTTACTATTTAATTTAAGACCGAGTTTTATCGTAATAGTGGATGTTTCCAACGTTATCGCTATATTTTTCTTGCATTTAATATATATCATCTATCAATAGTTATGTAATTACAAATTAGTCCACCCTAGCTTCCTAGGACTATCTACTAGGAGTAGTACCTACTTCATACATAATAGTATGTCACAATTGTTCATGATTGGAAAGGTAGAATAGAAGAAACGGTACTTGTTAAAATAACGGGAAATCTTAGGTCTCGTTTGTTTTTTTAAAAAGTCTGGAGTCTGAAGTATTATTTTACTTCTGATTAATAAAAAGTGGTGTTGTAGTCTGAAATCTGAATCAACAATATTGTATGTTTTTGTAACGTCTTGACTCTTGAGAGAAATAAGAGCATATGAACTGAGGTGACAATAAAAGTTTTAAAAAGTTAGGTCACCACTTTTTATTTCAGGTGTATTTAAGAATTAAGAGGTTCTGAAAACTATAAAAAAACGGTCTAAATATAAAAAAGGTATGAACGATTCAGACTTAAGAGTCATTAAGAAGTTTTTCTTAAAAAAACAAACAACCCCTAAATGTACTCATTTATATTGTTAAGTTCACATTACCACCTACTAACATTTTTTCCATATAAATCAACATCAAGATTCACTTTCTACATTTTTTTTTTTTTTTTACTGTATGATTGAATGATTCTTAAATAAAATGTGGTGCATATAGTATCACCCTAAAATAAACAAACATAAATGAATGATTTAAATGTTTAAATAGTTATTTTTTTGGTATATTTTTTACTGGAAAAGAATATGAATAATGTCAAGTCTAAAATCTCCTATGTTTAAATTCAAGGATCTTAAGGTTAACCTCACTTGACGTTTATTTTTACTTGTTGATAACAAATGGTAAAAAAAATTGTGTATTATTTTTTTACTAAAAAAACATTGGATGAGAAAACATCATCATTTTAGAATAATCTAATCCTCGCAAATAACAATTTGTTGAGGAACTTTCTCTTCCCTAAAAATGTCTGAATAGAAGTCCTTCTCAAAAACTTTGTTGTAAGATAATTATTTTACAAAAATTTTATCCGGATAATTTTGAAGTTATTTTCTCAATTTTTATCTAAAGGTTAATCTTATTATTTGCATTTCAATAAATAACTGGACAGTAATTTTATAATTACTAACTACAAGGGCTGTGGTGTGGTGATAAAGGCTTGGGGAGTTCATAGCGCTCAACCCGGGTTCGAGCCCCACTCGCAACACTTGTGGCCACTGAGGATAAACTCAGGGCTGCACGCTTTAGCAGCTGGGCCAAAGGCCCTAATTGCCAGGGATTAGTTTGAGCCATAAGTCCAGGATACCCTTTCTAAAAAAAAATTATAATTACTTGTCGAATCATACATTATATTTTTAAAAAAACTAAAAATATAATTTTGCTATTCCCCCTTTTACTCGCCTTTTTTTTTCTTATATTAAATTAAAGGGTATCTTGTGACCACAATTATATTCATCACTTCCCTTTTTTTATCATCTCTAAAATCAAAATAAATATATATATTAAATACCTATAATAAATTAAATTTATTTCATTTATGAAAATTAAATTGATGGTTAATTGTACCAACGAGGCTTTATAGATGGGTCCGTGTGTTGGTCAAAGATAAAGATGACTCCTTAAATGGAAATTAAAAACAGAGAGATGGAGAGAAAAATAATGACAATATTAATAAATATTTCATTAGAATTATTATATTACAAATCAATTAAAAAAAGAGTGAATTATATAAATGATCCCTCGTGAATGCCTGGATTTCACTTTTCGTCCCTCCAGTTCTGAAAGTACATTGATGGTCCCTAAAATCGAGTTTTGGAGCCCAAATTCGTCCTTGTCGCTAACGCCGTTAGTCTGGGCTCCGTTAACCCCATCATGTACCCCTCATTTGAGGCGCATTTTGGTCTTTTCAAAACTAGTTTTAATTTATTTTTGAAAAATAAAATCTATATTAATCTTTTTATTAGAAAAGAAATTAAAAAATCAAAGAAAAATCAATGCCATTAATTAGGTAACCTGCAAAAATTGTCCCTTCAAATGCTCCCCCAACCCCATCGCCTTCCTTTCCCCGGCAAACCCACAACCTTTTTGTTTCTCCGGTGAACCCACACTATCACATTTCTTCTGCATCGTCTCACTTTTTCTGCAAATCAACCATCGCCTCATCCTTCTTCGGTTGCAGATCCAGATTCAAATCCACAAGTATGGTTTCTTCTACAACTCTAGGTTCATACAAGTTTTTTCGGTTTATTTCTTTTACAACATTGGTGTTAATCGAGAGAGAAAGAGATCCAAATGGACTTATTTTTTCGGTTTTAGATGAACATCAAATGGATTCCAATAAGTTTATTTTAGGTAGTTCCATATGAGATCAAGATGGGTATGGTTTTCATCGACAGAGAGGGGGGGAGAGGTTTCACCCTCAGTTTCCAAGTCTGGTTTGAAGCAAATCAAGATCCATGTCTGAACATAGCATATATGTTCGTTATTCAAGATCTGAACATACCCTTCCCTCTTGTGAACACCTTCAAGATCTGAACCACCTAAAAGACGATGATAAGATTCGGATATGAACCCATCTGAAGCAATCGTATTGTTGCTTTATTCCTTTTCATCAAGATCTGAAGTTGTGTTTTCTCCTTTTGATTTTAGAGATATGATTTAGGGTTTTGAATTTTTTTGATTTTAGATTATGATATAAATTTTTGATTTTATATGTATCACAAATCTAATAGATGGATCTGATCCTTTTTATTAATCTTTTACATGTTTTGGGTTTGAATCTAATATATGTAATTTAAGTTTGGATATTTTTGTAATAAATGTTTGAACTTTCTGGGTTTAGTATTCAATCAAAGAATTTAGAGTTCTTGATGTGTGGAGGAAATAGTTGGGGAAGAAGATGATAGGTGAAAAGACCAAAATGCCCCTCACGTGAGGGGCACATGATGGGGTTAACTGAGCTCAGACTAACGGCGTTAGCGACAGGGACGAATTTGGGCTCTAAAACTCGATTTTAGGGACCACCAATGTACTTTCAGAACTGGTGGGACGAAAAGTAAAATCCAGACATTCACGAGGAACCATTTATGTAATTCACTCAAAAAAAGAAAAAGGAAACATTCATCCTCATGTCACGTTAACAAACAATACACTTGATAATGTTTTTAATTTTATTTTTAATTTTACAATATATAATTAGCTAGAACTATATCAATTATGTAATTTTACTCATAGTTTTATCAAAATAGATGATAAATTAAAAACAAGAGCATCAAGAAAAGAATAATCTAACACTATGCAATTATGACTATATATATATATATAAACAGTGTTCTAAACGGTTCACCACAATCCCCGAGGTGGCGTGCCATGTTTCAAAGTTTGTGTCTCATATCACGTTAAGTTCGTGGCACACCATATAATTTAATACACGTGATTTTTCTTTCTTTTTTAAATGTTTTATTTGTTAGTTTTTAATGTATTAATTATATAGAGATTTACCGTGATAAATCACGCCTTGAAAAACCGTAATGGCCTCGCTGTGGATCCTAAGGCTTAAAGTTTGGCCTCCGCACCACGTCATTTAAAACCGTGTATGTAAGTATGCAGGTGATATATATATATATATATATATATATATATATATATATATATATATGTTTAATTGTTTATTCATATATGCCATTAAATTTTCAAAAATAAAGATACGGCAATGTCATTTTAGGGTTGGGTTCCGCTGAGAAGTTGAGTTAATGGTGAAAAATGTGAGAAGTGGTTATTGACCGTTGGATGAGAAAAAGACGCACATTAGGATGAGATGCACTAGATCAATTCCTTTCTAAGTCGCAATTCATGGGAGGACTTGAGATTAAAAGAGATCAATGGTTCAGATCCACTTCTCACCGTTAATTCAACTTCTTGCACGATTCTTCGTCTGTCATTTTATATCTTAACTCTAAAGATACATTTAAACTCCTGATTGTTTCAGCTCCATAAGTTTGATCAACTCCAGATCTACATGCATATATATGCATTATGCTTGGTTCATTTCTATCCTACACCTCCTACAAAATTAAAGTTAGATCCATCATATATAACTTTCAAAATATAGTGTTAGAAAAATTGTACTATTCATTATGAAATATCGATTACTTGGGGGCTTTTATAGACATGTTTGATAATTGAATAAATATTTTTTGATGAATAATATTTCTGAATTAATTAGAGGTTTTTGTCAAATTTAATAATGAATGAAAAATTATTATCCGTGAATATTGGTCAAATGAATTTTTTTATAATTGGAAATAGTTTTATCAATAACGGTATTTTAAAAAGAAAAAGGTAATCTTAACGAGACAAAGGTTATATTATTAATTTGTTATCAATATTTTGAACCAAGAAGCAAGTTTGATGCATTGTAATCATTTTAAAAATTAAATTGTGATTAAATAATAATATTTATATAATCATGTATGTAAATTCGATAAGATGTTATAATTAATCAATTTATAACTTAAAACAAATAAATTAATGTAAATTAAAAGAAAGAAAAATAAAAAAAAAACTTATGAATTAGTTGAACCAATTATCTTAGATATTATAATTTAAAGCAGATAAAGTCTTCTGGTTGTAAACCGTCCAAATTGATCCCTTCTCCCTCCTAAAAATATGGTTTTTTAATAAATATCTTAAAAACTATGAAATAAAAAATCACTGATGATCCAAATTAATAAGACATATAAATGATAAAATACGTCATTTGAATTTCAAATTTAACAAATAAAAAGGTAGTAGGTGACAACCTCGACAGGATATGATTATGGTAATGAAATGCAAACTACCAAAAATGTGCTTAAAACTAACTTTAATTTCCACATTGACTTCCCCTAAAAAGTTTTAAATGATCAAAGCCAAAAGCCGAGAGAGGCTTCAAAGTAAATATATCTCACATAAAGATATATAATTAATTATTGATAACTGAAGGTACAACTTCACGTGATCCCTAATGAATTTCTGAGAGTTTATTGATTAAGGACAAAGAAAACTTGTATAAGATTTTTCTCTTCAGTTATACACATAAAGACACTTTTAATCCAATAATATATCTCTTAGGGGGTTTCGCATAATGGAATTTGATGTTATAGGAACCCATCGAAGAAAATTGACTTTGAAAGAATTTGACCACGCCTTTGGTTGATAGGAATTCAAATCCTTTACCTAAGCCAAGAAACGATGGATTCTTGGAATTCAATGGAATTGTAAGGATTCCATCGCTTTCATTCCATGAATCAAACATGGGTTTGAAATTTGGTCAATGGAATTGGTCATTCCAATTCCTTTAAATTCTTTTCAATTCCATGAACCAAACAACTCCTTATTCATTTGCTCTATGAAGATGTGTCCTAGTTGAGAGTCGAACTTTTTTCATTTGTCTATCAAAAGAGAAAGGACTTTAACGAAGGTCCTTAAAGGGATTATACTTAAACCTTTTGAACATATCTGATTTCCCCAAAGTGAAAATTATTTATTTAAAGCATTTAGTTTATCGGATTATGTGTCTTTTGGCAAAATAAAAGGAGCGAAAACTCTCTCGTTTTCAAGCTTTTATCATCTGAATGTTGCCAAATGATTACATGTTTATGTGGGTCGTCAGTCTTATATGGGCGTCTTGTGCTTGAATAATTACTATGCTATGATAATACTGTAATAAATTTTGTTCGTCAAAAATGTCTAAATATTTAAATAGACTATTTTATATGACTTAACCTTATAGAACCAAACAAGAAAACCTCATATTTAAAAGTGTTACAATAAATTTATAGAATGTTTTAGGACGTTTTCCAAGATTATTACTATAATTTATGAACGTGATTTGTCGTTGACCTATATGAACTTACTTGCTCCATTTTTGTGTTCCAATGTCCATATATTGACTCAAATATTGATCCGTTAAATTGAACCAAATTCATAGTGTAATTTCTGGTACAAATCTTGTTTTTAATTGGCTATACATACCGGTTAGATTTTAAAAAAAAACTTCAATTTGAACTACAAAACAACTAATAAAAAGGTAAATTGAACAATTATTCCTTTTCACGTTTTATTTCCAAAAAAATATATCTAAAAAACACAAACTGAAAAAATTATATAGGAGTTATTATTTTATTTCATATCAACAAAACGTATTGGTAAACCACTTTTCATTTTATAACAATCTAATTCCATCGTTTTTCTTTCAAAACACTACCGGGTAACTTCCACAATTACATTTTTGCCGCTAAATATTTATGTTAACATTCTTTCTACAAATTTGTTCTATATTATGGGCCTGAACAAATAATGTTGGGTAGCCTAATTCTAAATGAGCCTCGACAAATAGTGTGGGTAGCCTAGCCTAATTCTAAATGGGCCTCGACACATCATGTTGTGTAGTCTAATTCTCGATGGGCCTGGACAAATAATGTTGTGTAACCTAATTCTAGTTGGGCCTCTCAGATGACATGATTGGTCTCTTGCTAATTCTTTTACTTTTCCATTTTGTTAATTATTTTGATGTAAATTAAAAAGTAATTGAAAATGACTAGAGTTATTGAATTATATCCAAATATCAAACATTAAATTTTAAACAAACTCATAATTATATACAAGTACTATTTATTTACATTTTTTTTTGAACGGCAAGTTAACACACACACGTTCCCGAGGTATTCGGGCTCCCACTTAAGGGTGTCACTCGACTAATCCCCGTCGACCACGACCCAACTCAATTAAGTGTACCACTAAGTGACAGACCCATGATCTGGATATAGCCACATGCTCTCCACGGGGTTCGAATCCGGGTAGTCAGGGATACCATCCACTGACCCCCCAGCCCCCAGGATGTTACTTTATCACTGGGCTAGACATGTTTTGATTATTTATTTACAAATTGTTCGTCACAAAAAAGCCTTTTTGATGTTCACGTGTCAAAAAAAAACCCTTTTTTCAATAGGGTTAATGATATTGTTTACTTTTGTTATTTGTCTTTGATCTATATTAAACCTTACGTTCTCATCGATCACAGTATTGCAACCCTACCATGGACATTGCGGTATCTTGATATGAAAGTTCAAGAAAACTTGATAAAGAAAGGCATATGTGTAATAATTGAGTCCATGTTGTAAATAAACTATAGTTTAGTGGGTGTAGTGTGGAAAATGGAAGTTTGAGGACCATTGTGTGAATATGGAAAAGAAGGTTAAAACCCCTAAAACTCTCAATTGCTCCTTGATGTGTGATAGAGGCGGCTAGAGAAAAGTGATTGGAGATTTCTTGCTAAACCCTTGAAGAACTTGGAATTTGAAAGCAAAGAATGGTGTGAATCTTCATCTCCTTCAAGGTAAATATTCTCTCCCTTGTTCTCTTTAAGCTTTTGGGGATTATTGGATTATTTATAGTGGTTTGGATGATCGATAACCTCAAATGTGTTGGGTTTGTGGTTTGGTTGTTGGAGTAATGATTTATCATTGTGGGGTGAGTTTAAGAGTGTCATTTATATTCTTATAGTCGTTCAAAATCAACCTGGGATGGGATGAGTTTAAGTTGGAATGATTCCTATAGGGGTTTTCGTGTACAAATAACCTGTGCCCGGGAATCGCCCAAATTCGGGTAGGAGAAACCCGAAAAAGGGTAAAACCCGGTTGTGGCCATTATTTGGATGTGGGAAACCCGGATGTGGGGAATGTCCGGATGTGGTGGTATCCAGATGTGGGTAAACCCGGAAGGGTGAAACTCGGGTATGTGTGATCGGGTCTTAAGAGAAGTCGGATGATGTGTGACCAGATTTTAGGAAGAACCCGGGTGAGATCTAAGCAGGTTTTAGAGGGTATCCGGATAGGGAGCATCCGAGATTGGCAGAACCCGGATGAGGTTTTGTCGAGGAAGTTGGTTTTTGATGAGGTGTCGATTAGAGAGTCTCGGGATTGAGAGTCAATCTATGAGGGATGTTAGAGTGACTTATCACTCTATTGTGTTGGATTGCAATGTAGGTGTGTGGATAAAGGGTAATTAGTTCAAGCGAGAAAAGAGGTCAGCATGGACGGCAGGTAAGTCTTTCTAAATAGATTTGTTGACGTATGAATTTCAATATACGCAATGATGTTTGAACTACATGTTTTTACGTTGTTTTTATTATGCATGGAAAATGTGTCGTTTTAAAGGTGGGTTATGTGGGGATGGGGGCATGCGATGGATTATTTTATGCATATGGGGAGTGTATCCAATGCTGAATATATGAATTTGATTCATATGATTAAATCAAGGGTGGGTGGGTGCCTTAACACGTTGTTACAAGTGTAAGCGTGACCATAATGTGGGCCATCAGCATGTGTCATGTGTGTACCTATCTTGCTTAAAGTGTAACTGTTTATAAATGCTTATAAACTCTTTTTCGTTGATATTTGCAATGCGATCTTGGTGGTTAGAGGGATCTCACTAGATCTCATGGTCTAACCCTCGCTTTTCAAAACTAAAACCTTTTCAGGTCAGCAGGTAGTTGAGAGCTCGGGTAAGGGCAAAGGCAGGATGTGAGCTTGGAGCTTGCATTTAGAGGATTTATAATTTTGGTAATTATACTAGACTTTCTCGGCTAGACTTATATTTTAAATTTCTCAGTTGCAATTCGGTTATTTCCGCTAACCTTAGCGTTGTAACTTGTGTGTGTGACTAGAAACATTTGGGGTCCTCTTGGTGTTTATATATGTCTAGTAGTTTTGGTGTGTTTGAAAGTGTGGGTTGTTACAATATAGCATTAGATGTACAAATATACATGCGAAAAAACCAGTAACATGCACTCCTCTATCATTTACAATTTTAATTCTATAACTAGCCTCTTTTTGATAGTTTAGCCGTTTGACCGGTTACGAATCATACCCAAGTTGAATAGCCACTTTTTTTGCATGTAGCTTAAATTCAAATTCATCGATCACAACATTGTAATGATTCTTCTCTCTTAAAGGAATACAACTATATTTGGTCATTTAACAAAAATCATCTCAAAAGCAAATGTCGAAGCAACATGAAACTATTCAAGGATTTCCACATGAAGTAATACATGCAAATTGAGATCTTAATACACGACTTATGCTCGTCTACAAGTACATCTTTGATTTACACCCTTTTTGTAGGGCGAATGTTGGTAAAGATAGAAGAGAAAAATTGACCGTTGTCGAACAAAACCAGGTTTGCTTGATATTTAGCATTTTGTGTCCATTTGACTATAAAAATATGTTTTATAAGGAAAACGAGCCAACGGATCAAGCACATCACTTTGTCATGACATACATATGGGGTTTTTGGTCATTCGGGTTCATTTTGGCCTCCAAAACAACGTTCTTATGTTTTCAACAATTTTTCATATTTCATTTGCTTCTGGCTAGTCTGTTATCAACCCATAGGCTTTAGGCGTCCTTGTTAGTGCCATAGGGTTTTAGTTTTCCTCTATATAAACAGTCTTAAGGCGTTACAACTCTCATTAGTTCATTACTAGTAACAAAATTTTAGAGGCCACCTATTTTCTTTTCAAGTTTATTGGTAGTAGACACATTCCATTCCTAAGATTTAATGTTTATTAACTTTTGGGTTTCCTATCATTTGACACCCCTTTCAACTTGCCTCGTTCTCTAAGATTGATCGACTACATACAAGTTATCAACATAAATAAATAATGAATGGGTCATTCGTTAATTCCGACGGAAATTACCAACGGACACAAACCGTCGGTGAATAGCGACGGGATACCGACGGAATACCGACATATTCTGGATTTTAGCGACGAGAAACTTTGCCGTCGGTAAAAATACCCATCCGTCGCTAAGCCATCGGTAAAAATAATGGTTTCCGACGGATTACCGACGAACACTTTAATATTTTAATTTTGATTTATTTTTATTATATATTTCGTCGGTATTCCGTCGCTAAATACTTAAATCATTTTTTTTAAATATTAAAAAACCGTCGGTAATCCGTCACAAATCACCGACGGACCCTTTAATATTTTAATTTTTATTTATTTTTATTATAAATTCGACGGTATTCCATCGGTAAATAATTAAATTATTTTTTTTAAAATATTAAAAAACCTTCGGTAATCCGTCACAAATCACCGACGGATTACCAACGGACGCTTTAATATTTTAATATTTATTTATTTGTATTATAAATTCCGTCGGTAAATAATTAAAACATTTTTTTAAGAAAATATTAAATTCCATCGGTAATCCGTCATAAATCACCAACGGATTACCGACGGATTTAATATTTTTTTTTGTTTTTTTCAATTATAGTACACGTATGAGGTTTTACGGATGATATTTGTCTTATTTGGTTTATATGTGTGTATGTATATATGGATGATAGAATATATATGTGCATGTATATGTGGATGATAGTATATGTACACATATGTATATATAGTACATATATGTTTGTATGTCATGTGTACATGTCTATATGTTTATGTATGTTTGTATATGTGTATATATGTATGAAACTTTGTATGTATATGCATGTATGTATGTGTGTATATATATGTAGTTGCTTATATGTATAAAGTACATACTATACATACATATGTTTGTATATGTCATACATGTCTAGCTATATGTGTATTATGTTTGTATATATGTCATGTGTATGTCTATATGTGTATACATGTCTATATGTGTATGTATGTTTGTATATATGTATGTATGTATGTATACATATGTACATACATATGTAATTGCTTATACCTATACAGTACATATGTTTGTATATGTCATGTGTACATGATTATATGTGTATGTATGTTTCTATATGTGTATATATGTATGAATGTTTGTATGTGTGTATACATATGTATATATATATATATCTGCTTATATGTATACAGTACATGATACTATATATACATATATGTTAATTTGTATATGTCATGTATACATGTCTATAAGTGTGTGTATGTTTGTATATGTGTGTATATATATATATATGTATGAATGTTGGTATGTATATATAAGTATGTATGCGTGCATAGATATTGTAATTGCTTATATGTATACAATATATACTATATGCATGTTTGTATGTCATGTGTATGGATGCATGTATATGTATGAATGTTTGTATGTATGTATATATATATGTGTGTGTGTATATACATATGTATAGATACATATGTACATGTATTGCTTAACGTATGTCATTTTGTAATGGGTAGGTGCCTTTTCTAACGACCGTTAACTTTTTTCGTTAAGTCAGTTAATATCAGGGCACTTTAGTCATAGTAAATCTAGGTCGACCACAAGGGTTGTGGCGTACTGGTTAAGGCCCTGGGATGTGGTGGAATATCCCATATGCCCAGGGTTCGAATCCAGACGTACACAACAATTATGGCCACTGAGGTTTAATCAGAGATGATGTCTTACAATCATAATTTGTCGAGGGATTATTTTAGGCAGAACACCTTTTCATAAAAAAAATCTAAGTCGAACGAATTAAAAACTCAAATTTAGCTATGTGGTGGCAAAAATTAACCTAAAAATGTTTAAATTGACTAAAATACCCCTGATATAACTGGACTTAACGGAAAAAGTTAACGGTCGTTAACTTTTTTCCGTTAAGTCTAGTTAGTAATTTATTTAATAATTTTAATATTAAATGTTATTAAATAATTTATTTATGTTAAATATTATATAATAATTTATTTAACAATTATAAATAAATTATTATTTAATAATTTGAAAATTACAGATTCCGTCGGAAATCCGTCGGTAACTCTTGGCGTTTGGTTCGCAGAATGATTTATGAAGGAATGAAATCTGTCTAAGGAATTGGAATCTGGAAGGAATTGGAATGGAATGTTATCAGGTTTGACCAAGTATTTGGTTGACATGAATGAAATGTAATCAGTCAAATGAATTGGAATCTGTTTGTTTGGTTTGCAAAGGAAATGGAGTGGAATTCTGAAAAATGACAAAAATACCCTTTCTTTTATTTTTATTTTTTTAAATGCCGAGAGAGAGAGAGAGAGAGAGGAGAGAGGGGGGAGAGGAGAGAGAGATTGTGAGAGAGGGAGCGGGTAGAGAGAGGGGAGAGAGATAAAGATAGGAGAGAGATAGAGAGGAGGGAGAGGAGATAGATAGAGAGAGGAGAGAGAGGGGAGAGAGAAGAGAGGAGAGAGAGAGATGAGGGTGAGAGAGGAGAGAGAGAGAAGAGAGAGAGGAGAGGGAGAGGGGGGTTTTAGAAGCAGCCAGGGTTTTTAGAAAAAGTAAGGAGGGTATTTATGTCATTTTGAGAAAATCTAATGAAATGGAATTCAAGTCCATCCATTTTAAGAAGGAATGACCAAATCCATGATTAAAGGAATTCATGGAATTCAATTTCATTCAATTGGTAACCAAACAGCAGGATGAAATTTGGTCAATGGAATTAACCATTCCAATTCCATCAGATTCCGGCGGAATCCAGCGAACCAAACGTCCCCTTAGTATATAAAGAAAAAGAAACATACCCTAACTATCTCTTGTCGTCTCCCCAGTCCCTACTCCAAACCATTCGATTTCTCGATTCAGTTCCAATCTTGTCGTCTCCCCACCACTCCGTTGTTGACCACGCCACGCCACCACCACCTCCTCCTCCGACTCCAACCCTCTCGATTTCTCTCGACTCCGTTGCATTTGAAGATCCTTCGCTGCTCCTGCTCGCACGACTCTCTCTCTCTCTCAAGTAGATTTTTTGGTGGACAGGTACATAAACGTTTCCATTCAAGATTTTTTTGTGGACAGGACACAGATTTTTGACCATCATATCGCACTTGTAAATTCTTTGTAGAGTAAGAATTTTTCTTGCTAAAATGTTGAAAAACCATAAATTTTTTCCAATTACTTTCAGAACTACACTTTAAAGTTCTAAAGAGGGCAATCAATACCAAATTTTAGAAAAAATGATCAAAGTAGTCTTTACACGATGGATGTACGTGACATATTCAGAAGAAAATGACAGTGTCAAACAATTTATTTCAAGTAATAAAAAACAACTTTCACTGATAAACGAAATATGCTAAATGGATGGGATGGATTCAAAAAATCTATGGATTTAAATAAATGGATATATTGATATTTCAGTGAACACATTATTTTACCGTTATAAACAGTAACACCAACCTTTATGTGATTGTATTGACCAACTAATTTTTGTTAATAACTTGATATTTACAAATAGTCTTCCAATTTAACGATATATGCACTTTACATTATTTCATTGTCAAATAACATATTGACGCAGTAGGAAAAGTGCGGAACGGATCGACAAACGTATAAATCCAAAGAATAATAAGTCTACCAATGTAGAATCTGAAAAATAAGAGAAATTTTTTAAACAAGAGATAAAACTATAAAACATAACTTTATTGATAATAATAAACTCTGAATATTACATAAAACATTAACCCTATTTATAACTAAACTAATCAAGTGATAACACTTAAAATTCAAATATAATTCTAATCCTAAACCAACTAGGAAACTATTTAAATAATTAATAAAAAAACTAAATAATAATTCTAATAATAATTAAAGCTAACAATAATTATTCTAAGTTAAAATAATTAAAATAATAATAATCAATCCAGTGGTCACTGGTACTTGTACCAAGACTTAACTCTCAGTGAAACTCTTTGTGGACTCTGTTGTTGGCGCTGCACATTCTAGTGGCCACCGGTACTTGTACCGGGACTTAGGTCTCGGTGTAACTACCGGTAGGGGCTGTTTGCTCCTTTTTCGATGTCAAATTCAAGCCTTCTTTGAACTCGTTTTCTTCTTTTTCAAAGATAGAAGAAACACCTTGATAACTCTCGAATTCTACATCACATATAATAAATTAAAGTAAATATCAATTTATAATAATTTACAACGCATGCAATAAATTATTTAATTAAAACAAACCAATTATATATTTTTTAATATGAAAATATTACAAACCAAATAGTTAAAAATACGTAATGCCCAATAAAATATCAACAAGTACATGATGAACATCGAAATATGTATACGTATATAATCAATAATTTGGTTCATGTATTGGAACAGAAGCCATGCATGCATGCATATATATTTGCTAGTCTTTTATTTCAGTTCACACTATTCTTTTGTACGTCTCTTATCTTGTTAAACTTACTCATCTCCTAGCTAGTTGGCTGGCTATACGCCATCAGGGCCGTTCTTTAGGGTGTGCGAATAAGTGCTATTACACAGGGCCTCCAATCGTTGGGGATCTCGAGATATTATTTTAATTTTTAGTAATAAAATTACTATATACATTATTTAGTACAATATTTTGAACAAAAGAACTTCCAACACAGTGGCATGATGCTTTTATCTTGGTGGTTCCCCTATAGGTATCACAGATTTTCTTATATAAGATTTTTAGCAATTTCTTTATTTTTGAAAATTCTTTGTTTAAGGACAAACTTAAATATATAATTCAATTTAATAAATTATTTCTATAATTTATTCTCCAAATTAAAAAATAAAATTTTTAATTCATATTTTATTCTTTAATTTTGTTTTCGATCTTTATTTGTCATCCTCACCTAACAAGTAATGCCTTCGTTTGGCTTTTTATTTTTGAGAGTTCTAGGATTTAGACCATTTGCAACAACTATGTTATAATATATGTTAAAATAGAAGGAAAAAAGGAGAAGGTAAAAAATTTTAAAACTTAATTTTTGGGAGAGAGAGATATTAGTTTAATTATTTTTACCAATTAGGTTGAATGCGTTACAGGTTTTTATAATATTTTTAGACACTTTAAATTTAGAGTAGTTGTTTGAGTTGGATGTAATTTTTTTAGAGACTTTAAATTTATGTTCTCTATTTTAGAAAAACTATAGAATAGATGTTAGAGATGCTCCGAATAACGTTGGTTATTTAGTGTCTTTTTAATGATTTATCTCATACTTTTTTTTTCGAATATTTAATATAATTTTTTTTCGTATTTGTTGATTTTTTTCTATATGTTTTTTGATACATTTTTAATTTTTAACATATTGCTTTTTAATGACGATACATTAATAAAAAGTTCTTGTTGATGTGGGTTATGTAATTATCGATAATGGTTAATCAATTCTATACAAAGATTGTTGTTAATTATCATTATTTCCTCCTCACATACATACAATGTTATTTCAGACCTCTAACCTCACTCACAGATAGTGGCCACGGGATCGGGCCGAGTCAGGTCAGGCCAAAACGGGTTTCGGGCCCAAACAGTGAAAGCAAAGACTGAGCCAATCGGGTTTTGGGCCGGGCCGGGTTTCACCCGAAAATGTGTGACCCGGTTAAGCTTGGATTAAACCGGTTTACAAAAAACCGGGTTGGTCGGGCCAAGATCGGGCTTCGTATATATATATATATATATATATATATATATATATATATATATATATATATATATATATATATTTTAATAATTTCTTTATATAATAATGAATTACTAAACTTTAAAAAATAAAAATTAGATTGGATCACTAAAATACACTTTAAAAATACGTTTTATTTATAATAAATCTCTAAAATACACTTTAAAAATACATTTTATTTATAAATTTAAGTTACAAACTTACAATACATAAATTCAAGTATTTATAGGGGTTTGGAGGGGTAAAAATTCAAAAAAAAGGGTCAAAAAATGGTCACAAACGGTAACACAACGGCTAGTTTTTTGAATTAGTGAGAATCGGGTCGGGCCAAAAACCGGGTCGTGAACCGGTTTCGGGCCGACAAATCCTCCAAATACCCAGTCCGAATCATGTTTTCGGGCTTCAAACCGGTTTGGCACCGGGGCGGGCCGAGCCGGGTGTGACACCCCAAAATGGGCCAAATAAATAAATATGAAAAGAAAGCAAAAAGAAAAATAAAATAAAATGTGTTTTATTTTATTGGACCAAAAATACGAAGAAAAATGTGAAAATGGTCCAATTATGCTATTTAATGAAAATGGGAAATGAGTTATTATGCAATTGGACTAAAAATAAAAGATAATGTCAAATTGGGGGTGAAGTGTGAATTTGAAAAAAATGTTGAAGTCAGGGGGCCGAATGTAATTTCTAAAAGTTCAGGGGTAGTGTCAGTTGTTAACTGGTCCAAACCAGAGGGACCTGTTATGTAAATATAGCTGGTCTGAAAATTTTCAGATTTGAAAACGACGGGAGTACTTTGAGGCTTGCTATTGGCTTGTTAAGTCAACTAATAAGCCAAGGTTGCTAAAGATAAAATGCAGAGTCCAGTGCTAGCAACATTTTAGCACAAAAATATCGGGATTTCGTGTAGAAACGAGAGAGAAATCGGAGCTCAAATACTCAACCAAATTTTGAGTTCTTTATATGGTTAGCTTCGTTTTTAAGTTTTCTATTGAACCTTAGTAGCCTTATGTCTCAGATTTTGGTTTAGAATGACCGATTTCTAGTTTTTCTTTAAGATTTTCGAGTTTTATAAAAACCGAAAATTTAAATGAGAAAATGGGACTCAATACTTGATGGTTTTCGTTGATTCTTGTTCATGTGGTTGAGTAAAATGATTTTCTAGAGTTTTCCAAAAAGAATCATCTAAAACGATTAAAAAATAAGGTCGAACGGCTACTTTTCGGGTTTCCAACGAAGTCCTCGTTGAAACAAAGCTGATGACTGTTCTTTTTACTTTTACGTGGGGTTGTTCTCTTTTTTTTAGTTTGAATCTTTTTCAGATTTATCCCCTGTACTTTCATGTCTTATGTTTAAACAAAAAGTTTGAATTGCAAATCATTCCCCTCAACTTTGGATCTGTTTTGAAATGACCCCAAGTCATTAGTTTTAGAGAAATTAAAGAGTTCTATTTTCAAGATTAAATATTTATATGGGTATTTAATCTATTTTGGGTTTAAGTTGATTAAACCATAATTATTTTGATTATGTTGATTAATTAGTCTAGTTTCTAAATTAATTAATATGTTAATTTAAATTGTTATTTAATTAATATATTAATTTTAGAAGCTTAATTAATTAACTAAATTTTTATTGAGGTGTTCATGAAGTTATTAATTTAAATAAACGACGGATTTGAAGCGTCGTATTTTGGTTAAATATTATCGAGGCGTTTAATGCGGAGCTAATGACTCCTAGATTTTTATAAGGATAAATCGACGTTAATAGTCGTTTTCAAGCGTACAATTTGGAGGTTATTAAATTATTTTGATGAGTTAATAATGAGATTAAAGCATCGTACTTTGAGTTAAATATTTATTGTGACGCTTTAACTTAGAGAGACGGGTTTATGATTATAAAAGGATTAATTTGACGTTTTTTGGAAGCTTGATTAAGTTGGTCGGAGTTGACCGAATGGACCAAGGGTTGACTTTTGACTAGTTTGACCCACATGGATTTTAATGATGGGGTCAAATTGAGTTATTTGAGGCATATTAGGATACTTGGATATGGAGTTTGACTTTATGTCAGGACAGGTTGACTATATTTGACTTTTGGAGAAATTAAGTCATTAATTGGAGTTGATGGCATGCAATGTGTAGGTTTTCAGATAAGAGCTATCAGTAACCGATCTACACGCGATCAGGTGAGTATTCATGAGACTTACACTGGGATGCATACATATGTACAAATTTATTTTCAAGCATTATATGATTTTGTGGTGGTGAATATTATGCATGATAATGATTTAAATACATGTTATCGGTATATGTTTACATGTATGTGGAGTTTTGTGGAGCACGCATGCTAATTGTTTTCCGGTTTTTAAACGTAGTTAGCATGCTTGATTTTTAGTTGGTTTATATGTTACAAATGGTGCATGGTTTGGTATATGAGATATTAGTTTGGTTTGTCACACTTAAGGGGAGGCACGACCCCGAAATGGGTGACTGGCTCTGTGTGAGCGGTACACACCAGGGAATGCCTGTGACATGGAAGCATGACCCCGTAATGGGTTATTGGCTATAGGCGGGTCGTACACACCCAGGGAATGCTTGCAACTTATCAGTCCTTACTCGAGGAGACAGTCATGAGGTCTCGTTTCTTTTGATGAGATCTCTTTCCTTTTAGCGTTGCATGTTTTCAGAAAATGCATATTATTTTATGTGAAGCTTGCATGTTTGATATGTGTGACAAGATATGATTTCATCCACGCAAACCATGAACTCACTGAGCTTTATAAGCTGACTATAGTATGCATCTCAGGGATTGAAGGTTTCAGGTTGGACGAGGGAAAAATGGCATACATAGAGACTTGCCTAGCTTATTTAAGTTCAATATTTATGTTGCGGCATCTATGGTAGATAAATTTGTAACGCAACTTGGTATGGGACGAGTTAGCATTTAAGTTACATATTTATTGTTAAAGTCTTCCGCTGTAAATGATTTAAAGTTTTAATTTAGCCGAAATTTGGAGTATTTTCGGAGGAATTGTTTTAGTTAAAGTAACACTTTGAAAAAAAAATGGGTGTTACACCGGGCTTCAGGTGGGTCGGCCCCGGTTAACCGATCGGGCCGGGCCGGGCCGAGATGGCCATCACTACTCACAGACCCCTTGATAGGAGGGGACGAGGGGTTATGAAAGTTAAAAAAACTAACATTAACAAATCAATGATACATTTTGAATCCACACTAACATGATAACATTAAAAATTAAAATTTAATGTCAAAAAAAGAAGAAAAGATAAATAATTTGTTTAAATTCAAAGACGAGTTATCGATGCAATTTATTATAAGATAAATGTCGGAATGTAGTAAAAAATAATTTAATAAATAATATAATTAAAAAAATTAAGCGCAAATTTAGTTTTGCGCACAGAGCTTCCAAAATATCAGGACCGACCATGTACGCCATCATTAATGTACATGAATGAATCCACTCTCTACTCTTCGTTATACCTATACGTATATAGAGGGAGGTTCAAAGGGAAACCTCAAAAAAATGAAAAACTGAGGAACATCCTGTTAACCCTTGATTTGGACGGTGTGCACTTATATTTATGTACATTTCTCTTAATTTCTTTTACTTTTCTAAACTTCGTAATGTAAAAATCGTTTTATTAATTTAATAGTTTTTAAATAAATATAAACAGTTTTATTTGATATTTACTTTAATTTAAGAAATTTGATTTATGATTAGTTGTATAAATTATTTTTTTAGCGAAGGAATTTAACTAAATAGACGTGAATCACAAAAAAAAATGTTGGGATTTATGATATAAAATTTTATTTTTTCAATTTAATAGTTTTAAAATAAATATGAAAATATTTATTTAACATGTAGTTTTATTTAAAATTTTAATTTATGATTAAATATATAAAATAGTTCGAATAATTGTTTTTTAAAAAGATGTGATGTAAAAAATCTAATATTTTTAATAATTGTTTTAGAGTGAATTACATTTTGGTCCAAGTAGTTTGTGTAAAGGTAGATTAGTCCTCCATAATGATTGTTAATTAATGGGTTTAAGTTAGGGACCACAAGTCTTATAAAATTAAAAAATTAGAGATCATCAACGTAGATAATTTGTTTGAGGGACCAAATCCAAAATTTAAGCAAACCACTGG
Source organism: Arctium minus (assembly GCA_954870635.1). Lineage (NCBI taxonomy): Eukaryota > Viridiplantae > Streptophyta > Magnoliopsida > Asterales > Asteraceae > Arctium > Arctium minus. The sequence continues at coordinate 11,959,814 of OX941082.1, forward strand.
AACCACCAATGTAATTCACTCAAAAAAAATATAAAATTTGATAACTTTTTTTAAGTTTATTAAAAATAAATAAATCAAAAAGATATAATCAGATATTTAAGAATTTATCCAATTCAAATTGAAACTATCCTAATTTATAAATGGTAACTATCTTAATTTATAAAAATATTTTCATTTTTTATTTATGGTATTTTTTAATTAATGAATTATGTGGCAAATATTCATTCTCGTCTTCTCGTAAATTAACCAACTTCTTGTTTGAACATGCCCCATATATATATATATATATATATATATATATATATATATATATATATATATATATTGTGCGTTTCTTTTGTAAACCAAGCAATTTGTACAAACTATGCAAACCACTATTTTAGGAAACAATAAATATATTTATGGATAATGATTATGATTCATTAATAATGATTGTGATATATATGGAAAATATTAAGTTTATTCATTATAATCATAATTTTAAATTAGAAAATGTTAAGTTTATTTATTATAATCATGATTTTAAATTAGGAAACATAATAAAATCATATATTCATTAGACTTGATGAACAGCTAAGATTGGTTCACAAATATATATATATATATATATATATAGAGAGAGAGAGAGAGAGAGAGAGAGAGAGAGAGAGAAGGGGTGCTTTTCACTTGTAAACCAAATAATTTGTAGAAACTTTGCAAACCAATCTTAGTTGTTCATCAAAACTAACAAACATCTAATTTTATTATGTTTTCTAATCTAAAGTCATGATCAAATGAACCTTATCATCTTCCATATATATCATAATCATTATTAATGAATCATAATAATTATCCATAAATATATATATTGTTTCTTAATATAATGGTTGGCAAAGTTTGAATGAATTGGTTTCCAAATGAAATGAAACATATACATATTTATATATATATATATATATAGGGGTTGTTTTATTTGCAACCCTTAAAAAGATTGCAAACCTTGCAACCCACATCTTAACCGTCAGATTCATGATCGGCGGTTACAATAGATATAGGGCCCAATATTTTTAATTAAAAAAAACAGAAAAATAAAAATAAAATAACTGTCGATCATGAATCCAAAACGATTAAGATGTGGGTTGCAAGGGTTGCAACCTTTTTCAGGGTTGCAACCTTTTTCAGGGTTGCAAAATATCTTTCCACTATATATGGGTTGTTTTATTTGCAACCCTTAAAAAGGTTGCAAACCTTGCAACCCACATCTTAACCGTCAGATTCATGATCGGCGGTTACAATAGATATGAAGTCCAATATTTTTAATTAAAAAAAACAGAAAAAAAAATCGTTGATCATGAATCCAACGGTTAAGATGTGGGTTGCAAGGGTTGGAACCTTTTTCAAGGTTGCAAAATATTCTTCCACTATATATATATATATAGTGTTTGGTTTATTTGAGAAATGGTAAATATATGAGAAATAGAGAAGTAATCATAGTCATTCATATGGTCAAGATCGGATTTGACTAGTCAAATATTGCAGCTTTGACCGGTCAAAAGTTGCGGCTATCCCAAAAATAGAAGGACAATTTCGTAAATTTTACAAAACACACGGGTTGTGTTCATATATGAACATGTATAATTCACATATGAACTATATGTTCATATATGAACCAGTGCAATTCACAACTGAATTCTTTTAACTGATTCATATATGAATCTGTATGAATCACAAAGATTCATATATGAACCTTTGTGAATCACAAAGGTTCATATATGAATCTGTATGAATCACAAAGGTTCATATATGAATCTGTATGAATCACAAAGGTTCATATATGAATCTGTATGAATCACAAAGGTTCATATATGAATCTGTATGAATCACAAAGATTCATATATGAACCTTTGTGATTCATACAGATTCATATATGAACTCATCCCGTGTATTTTATGAAACTACCCCTCTACCTTCTATAGACCACACAATGAATTATCCGGTGCTTCGCGGTCAAAGCCACAAATGTTGACCAGATGAATGACTAAGATTACTTCTCTATTTCTCATATATTTACCATTTCTCAAATGAACCTCTCCAATATATGTGAATATGATATTCATCGTCATCTGTAAATTGTACGTAACACTCTAAAATATTAATTACTAATATGTCGTCGTTCTCTTCTAAATCTCTACAACTTGTGCTTCTTTTCACCATCATCATCATCTTTAAACCTTCCATCTCCCTCAATCTTAATTTCATGTCTTTCAGTCAAACTTTCTCCCTACTATTTGGATACCAAAATATCCTACTAATTCCCAATGATGATAAATCTGTTCAAATCTCCATGAACCAGTGGGTCGGGTTTCGTTTTACGATCCGCATACCACCATGGCCTCTTCACTGCCTCCATCAAGCTACCAAACAACACCTATTCCGCCGGTGTCGTCCTCACTTTCTACGCTCAAAACAACGCTTTCAACCGCGACGACGAAATCGATTTCGAGTTCCTTGGACACATTCCAGGTGAAGAGTGGGTTCTTCATACCAATATTTATGGCAATGGAAGGAAGTGTCCATAGAGGAAGAGAAGAAAAATTCACATTACCCTTTGACCCTTGTCAAGATTTTCATAATTATAGTATTCTTTTGAATACGGGTCGGGTCGTTTTTTATGTGGATGGTTTTCCCATCAGGGAGGTCCGAAAAGTGGAAGGTGGTGATTTCCCATCAAAACCATTGTTTTTATATGGCACCATTTGGGATGGATCCGATTGGGCTACCCATAATGGTCGGTATAAAACCGATTTCAGCCACGGCCCGGTTGTTGCGGGTTACGCCGGTCTTGTCATAAATGGGTGTCCGGTTATTGACCCGACCCAGCCAACGCCACCGGACTGCCAAGTGTCAATTCCTGATGGTATTTCTGCAGCTGAAAGAAACAAAATGCAGGTGTTTAGGAGGAAGTATATGACGTATTCATATTGTTATGATAAAGGTGGGTACCCGAATTCTTTACCCGAGTGTGAGGATATGCAACCCACCGGTAGTACAATCGTTGCCGTGAATCCGAACGCTTAAAGTTTGACCTTCACACCATGCCATGTCTCATGTCATTTAAAACGTTATATATATATATATATATAGGGTTGGGTTCACGTGAGACCAACATGGTTTCGTGAGACCGGTGAGACCAAAAATTTACACTTGAAACTTCACAGCAAAACACTGTGAAGGTAAAAAAATCCGAACCTTCACAGTGTTTTACTGTGAAGGTTCAAGTGTAAATTCTTGGTCTCACCGGTCTCACGAAAACAGGTCGGTCTCACGTGATCCCATGTCTATATATATATATATAAGTATGCAGATGATATATATGTTTATTTAAATATGCCATTAAAATTTCATATATAAAGATAAGTCGATCTCATTTTATATCTTAACTCTGAAGATACATTTAAACTCTTGATTAATTTAAACAATTAATGGAATTAATTTGTGAAACATTCTTTCAAAAACTTCAACTGGATTCAACCTTCAGTGTCTTATAAAAACTTGATCGAGCCTTTTCTTGACCATAAAGCTCGACCTATTTGGACTTGTTTAAGCTTGCATAAGTTTGATCAACTCCAGATCTACATTATGCAGGATGCGTTTCATTTGGAAATCAAGTAATTCGTACAAACTTTGCAAACCACTATATTAAGAAACATAGATATATTTATGAATAATTATTATGATTCATTAATAATGGTTATGATATATATGAAAGATGATAAGGCTCATTCATTATGCATGACTTTAGATTTGGAAACATAATAAAATCAGATATTTATTAGAGTTAATGAAGGTTTTAGATTGGTTTGCAAAGCTTGTATGAATTGTTTGATTTGCAAATGAAATGCACCTGCATATGCATTATGCTAGGTTCATTCTATCCTACACGTTCCTACAAAATTAAAGTTAGACCCATCATATATAGTTTTCAAAATAGTGTTAGAAAAATTGTATTCATTATGAAATATTGATTACTTGGGGGGTTTTTAAAGACATGTTTGATAACTGAATAAAAAGTTTGATGATTAATATCTCTGAATTAATTAGAGGTTTTTGTCAAATTTAATAATGAATCAAGAATTATTATTTGGTAAGTGGTCAAATAAATTTTTTATAATTGGAAATAACAATAATGGTATTTGAAAATGGTAATCTTAACGAGACAAGAGTTATATTATTAATTTGTTTTCAATACTTTGAACCAAGAAGCAAGGGTTGATGATTTGTAAGAAGCAAAAGTTGATGCATTGTAATCATTTTAAAAGTTAAATTGATGGTTAAATAACAATATTTATATAATTATATATGTAACATACTATAAGATGTTACAATTAATCAATTTATAACTAAAAATAAATAAACTAATGTAAAATTAGAAGAAAGAAAAATAAAAAACTTATGAATTAGTTCAACTAATTATCTTGGATATTATAATTTAAAGTAGAAACAGTCTTTAATTTTTTCTAATTGTAAACCGTCTAAATCAAGATTCAAAATGACGTGAGGCGTAACATGGCGGCGATGTCAAGCCTTACACGTCACGACGAGGATGCGGTGTTTTTCAAGGCGTACACATAAGGCGTCAAATTTGTATGTCATATTCACAATTATATATATATATATATATATATATATGTATATGTATGTATATGTTTTATATATATTATTCTAATCAAATAATGATCTTAAAGAATGTACATTCATATTGGACTAAAAAAAATCATATAAATTAATAGTATAAAAATAGTTTTCACTTAATTTTAATTCTTTTATTGATATTACTATCAATAATTACACATAGAAAACTATAGAGATTGTTGCGGAAAGAACAGATAAACTATTCTAACAATCTTTTCGCAAAGTAACCTAGAACACAACTTTGAAAGTATAGAGTTTAAAAGCTATGAGTATGAGAAAATGAGGTTGCCAACTTTCTTGAGTGCACTGAGTTCTCTTCTAAAAATTTGGCTTGCATGGAGGAGATCTTCACCTTTATATACTACCTTATGCATTGAATGCAAAAGACACTTGTCAAACTGAGATTGAATCCCTGAGATTTTCTTCAATAAAAAATAAGATATCTGAAATGACTTATACAAAAATGACCTTTATACTTTGATAGAACAATATCTTATTAAAATATATCTACCATAAATCTTTTTAATTGAGATCTTTTGGAGAATGTCTCCATCAATTCAGAACTTTGGTAAATATCTTCTGTGCAATAGAAGGTTTCATTCCTTTTGACAGGTGGATGTTGGAAAAAAAGATGACTAATTGAAGCCATCTGCCGAAGAGTCTCCTTTCGACAAGGATTAATCTTGCCAAGTCTTCTCTCGGTAAGGGCTTATCCAGCCGATCAAAGGTTGTGAATCGGCAGGTGTAGCATCTGCCGACCGAAGAGAGTAGCTTCGGCAGATGCTTAGCTTAATGAACTTGAAAGCTTGTCATGATCCACATCAGAAAAAAAAGGTTTACTGGCGCGGACTTATGGCCACGTGGCCCACTTTTGTGGGCCCTACATATCCTAGCCTCTTAGATATGCACTGGAAAAGGCCCCCTGTCCCCCTCGTGACTCAAGCTCTTGCGTTTCAAGCACACGTTGGGGCGTTTACGGAGTAAGGCTGCACATCAGAGGGCTTGCTTCTTTCTGATTTCGGTTGGTCATCGACTTCACCGACTTTTTGAGGCACTACTAAGTTATTACAAAGAACCTTGAATTAAACTAAGTATAAAGATGATCACCATTTCACAGATATGAAATAGCAAACCGAAGGGGAAGCCATCTTCAAATCCTTGATGACCTAACAAAATTAATGGTATAAAAATAGTTTTTGATTGAATATTTAAAATAAAACATAAAAATATAATTTTACAATATCGTTTTAATTGTGAGTCCATAACGTTTATGATTTCATGAAACTGTGAGTGATTTATTAGATAAATCTATAAAAATTTAAATCTAAAGTTAAAAATGTAAAAGCACAAAAGATAAAAAAAATTAAAAATTAAAAAATATATTTTTTCGAAAATAAATCACGTCTTACAAAAAAATGTGCGTCGCACGTGAGCCACGCCTTACAGAAACATTATGGGTCAGTTCGTAACGGCGGAGACGCGTCTTATGCCATGACGCGCCTTTTTGAACACTGGTCTAAATACATCCCCCTCCCTCCCAAAAATATGTTCTTTTAATAAATGTCTTAATAACTATGAAATAAAAAATCACGTGGATCCAAATTAATAAGACATATCTATATCTATACTATATTATAAAACACGGATAAAAAACTCTTAAAAACAAATTATTAGACACAAGGTACCATCATTTTATGCAAAATCTTAAAAATCTCTTAATTTACAAGTATCAAAACACAAGATACATATTACTACTGGAGGCTTCTAACACCCATCAATTTGGTATATGCATGACATTTATTTTATGTAGATCTTTCCATGTATCACTATTAATTAATATATTATATTACTATTAGAAATGTACTCGCACAATGCAGCGAGATACATCACGATTTTAATGTTTCATTTTATTTTTTGTTTTTTTATCGATTTACAGTACGATTTTGGATGGTTTTGAGAAAGTGATAATGATTTTTTTATAAATTTGTTTAATTTAGACTTAATAACATAATTTTTTTATATAAAAAAAATCAAGTATTTTGTTATAATTCAATGATTATTTTATATATTTTAATGACATCTAGAAAAAATAACCAATTACATATTTAATAATATAATTAAAACAAATTTATAGTAATATAATATATTAATTAATAGTGATACATGGAAAGGTCTACATAAAAGGAAGATCTTGCACATACCAAATTGGTGGTGTTAGAAGCCAGCAGTAGTAATATGTATCTTGTGCTTTGATACTTGTAATTTAAGAGATTTTTAAAATCTTGCATAAAATAATAGTACCTTATATCTAATAATTTGTATTTAAGAGTTTTTTATCCGTGCTTTATAATATAGTATATATATAGATAGATAGATTATGGCATGATTGTTTCGTAGCCTAATTTTAAATGGGTCTGGACAAATAATATTGTGTAGTCTAATTCTAAATGGGTCTGAACAAATAATGTTGGGTAGTCTAATTCTAAATGGGCCTGGACAACTAATGGTGGGTAGTCTAATTCTAAATGGGCCTGGACAAATAATGTTGTGTAACCTAATCCTAATTGGGCCTGGACAGATGACATGATTCGTCTCATGCTCATTCTTTTGCTTTACATTTTGTTAATTATTTTTACGTAAATTAAAAAGTAACTGAAAATTACTAGAACTAATGAATTATACCAAATACCAAAAATTAAATTTCAAACAAACTCATAGTTATATACAAGTATTGTTTATTTACAAATTGTCCATCACAAAAAAGCCTTTTTGATGTTCATGTGTCAAAAAGAGCCTTTCTCGATCGGGTTGATGATATTGTTTACATTTGTTGAATGCTAATTTGTCATTTGTTTCTGATCTACATTAAACCTTACGTCCTTATCGATCACAGTATTGCAACCCCACCATGGACATTGAAGGGTATCTTGAATAGCAAAATTCAAGAAAACTTGATAAATAAAGTCATATTAGCATTGGTATGTACAAATATGCATGCGGAAAAAAAATTCAGTATCATGCCCTCCTCTATTATTTACAATTTTAATTCTATAACTAGTCTCTTTTGATAGTTTAGCAGTTTGACCGGTTACGAATCATACCCAGTTTGAATAGACACTATTTTGCATGTAGCTTAATCCAACTTCATTGATTTCAATGTTGTCATGATTCTTTTCTCTTAAAGCAATACAACTATATTTGGACGTTTAACAAAAATCACCACTCAATTAATCAAGCATTCGGGCACATACAGATGAAATCAACCTCAAAAGCCAATGTCGAAGCAACAGGAAACTAATCAAAGATTTCCACATGAACTAATACATGCAAATTGAGATATTAATGCACGACTTATGCTCGTCTACACGTTCATATTTGATTTACACCCTTTTTTTGTAGGGCGAATGGTGGTAAAGATAGAAGAGAAAAGTGATCGTTGTCGAACAAAACCAGGTTTGCTCCATATTTAGCGTGTAGTGTAACACCCTCAAAATTGGAAAAAGCGACTAATTAAAACTTTCAAAAATACCTTAAAGGGTAATAAAGTCTCTTACTAAAAATCCATAATTGAAATACAATTCTAGCTTGAACCATCAACAAATAATTCAAGTCTTACATAAAGACTAACTAAAGTCGAGTGTTACTATAACCCAATAACAATCGCTATCTCCAAAAATAAATGCGGAAGACTTCATCAAGCTAATCACCTCTTCGAGCACACAACTAACACTCATCGCTTCACAGTGACACTAGACCTATTCCCAACCGGAACCTGTTGCACATGCCGACAAATAAAAAGGTTAGGCTAACGCCTAGTGAGTTCAAGAGTTTTATATCATGATTATACAGGAAAACGTAAAACGGAAGCATTGTAACTTATAATCATGATCCTTTAAAATGATTTATTTTAAAATAAAAGAACAACTCATTCTCCAATAATATGCATTTTATAGATGGACATCTCAACGCCAAAACACTCTTTCATGAAATAATGCAACCCGATGCTTACTCAAAACGAGGATAATGGTAATGCTCAAATAATGACATTTGAATAACTTTATAAAACAAACGGCCGAAAATATGAGTAAACTCAAATCTCCAAGATTGTAGCATAAGCGAGATAACCCAAACTCAAAGCGTTACTGAAAACACGGATAAAACTAAATACCCCAAAACAACACCTCTCGGTGACGGGGGATTCCCGAATTCCATGGCTAGTGGCGGAACACAAAAGTAGGCCACATTCCTAGTTATTGAGCTCACCATACTAGGATCAAGGCCGTGAACACGCCGGCTCAAATAAAGATGTGGGGGGGTGGCACCCAATGATCCCAGTCATACTCATTCACTAAGATTTACATTTACGACCCACGGCTAGTAACCGGTCCCACAAAACCGTACCAAGTTGCCCTCTAGGGTCCAATGTCTCAACTAGCTACATACGGGAGTTACCCCCAAATAATAAGTCAACTAAATACCTATGGATCCAATAGTAATAGTCTAAACTCGTCACAATACACTTGTGACCAACTATAATCAAACATATAGTTCATATCGCCAAATAGTTCCCAAATCACATTTTGATGGTTAACTGCTGATAAGAATGAAAATCATAAAATGAGACTATATACATTATTTCGTGTACCTCACTTAAATGTGCAAGTAATAATTTATAAAACATCCCCTTTCATGAATGATGCATAAACCCGACAAACACTTAAAAGTGTATTTTCGACCAAAGACCCATTTATGAAATAAATCATCAAAACTCATTCTTTTATGACACATTTATCGAAATGCCCAAAAATCCCAAACATAGGTGTTTTACAAAGTTTATAAAGTTAAATATTTCAAATAATCAACGATTACCAACTAACCCAACATTTGATAATTTCATGTAAAACACATAAACACTTTAAAATAGACATTTTGGCATGTACAACGTTTTTACAAATCAACTTGAACTCACCTTGCTAGGTTAAGTTAAACCTAGGTTTCAATCCCCAACCATTGGCCTCCAAAAGCATAGATTCCAACCCAAAGCTTTCCGAAGACACCCATTCCAACTCTTCAACTCAAGCTTCCAAAACCTAGATCCACACATTACCAACCTTAAATATCCATATTCCACCATATAATTGATCCCCAAACATTTACACAAGATCTCAACATAAATTCAAAACCCTAATTTTTCCATACTTGAAGAAGGAGAAGATTACCTCAACTAATAGCTTGAATCCACCAACCAAAACACATGAAGGTCACCAAAACGAACCATAAGCTTCCAAATCTTCAAATGGTGGAAAGGTTAGGTGAGGCTCCCAAGAACTTGGTGAGGAAGATGAAGATGAAAATGAAGGTTTTGGGTTTCTTGATCTCAACTAGCTAGATGATGAAGGATTGTGTGGTTTAGGAAAAAAAAACCCCTCAAAAATGGGCTATGGTTTGTGGGGAATGAAGGAGGGACGATTTGAGAGAGAATGAAAAGGAGAGGATGAGAAAGATCTGAGAAATGGAGTCAAAAATCGGATTTAATTCGTTAGACCCCGCTCGCGACAGTGCCCGGCGATAGTGACATTGTCACTATCGCGTGGCACAATCGCGCGGAATGTACCGCGGCTAAAACCTCCCCCGCGATAGTGCCCTAGCGATAGTGACACTGTCACTATCGCGTGGCACAATCGCGCCAAGTGTATCGAAGCCCAAAAAGTCCAAAAACTCGCGATTCTCACATGGGTCGATTTAAGGCTCGAAAGAACAACATAACTCACCCAAAAGATAGAAGGAAGGCGGAAAGATTACCAATGAAGGACGAAAACTCACTCTGCGAAAATTCGGGTGTTACATGTAGTGTTCGGTCGACTATAAAAATATGTTTTAGAAGGAAAACGAGCAAACAGATCAAACTCATCACTCTGTCATGACATACATATGGGGGGTTTTTTGTCACTCGGCCTCATTTCGGCCCTCAGAACAACGTTCTTATGTTTTCTACAATTTTTCATTTTTTATTTGCTTCTGGCTTGTCTGTTATCAATCCATGGGATTTAGGTGTTCTTGTTAGTGCCCTAGGGTTTTAGTTTTCCTCTATATAAACAATCTTAAGGTGTTACAACTCTCATTAGTTCATTATTAGTAATAAAATCTTAAGAGGTCACCTGTTTTCTTTTCAAGTTTATTGCTAGCAGACGCATTTTGTTCCTAATATTTAATGCTTATTAACCCTCTGGATTTCCTGTTGTGTCACACCGCTTTCAACTTGCCTCGCCCCTAAGATTGATCGACTACATATAAGTTATCACATAAATACATAAGAGTAAACTCCAATTTTAGTCCCTGAGGTTTAGTGATTTCTTTGAAAGAGGGGCCTATGGTTTCATAATTCAAGCTTACATCCTCATGGTATGAATTTTTCTTTGAAAGAGGTCCTTGGACACTAACGACGTTTATTTGGTTCGTTAGTGCCAGGGGTAAAATGGGTATTAAAAATTTTCCCTCAATTTTTAACCAAAAGCCTCATTTAACTCTTCGTCTTCACTTAACTCAGTTAAACTCAGTTAACCGATCACTGAACTACACTTTTGCACTCACTCATAAACCCTCACGAAGAACAAAAATCGAACATGGTAGGAGGTTCGTTTGTTCTCAGGCGTGACCTACACGAAGGCTGGAGTCCCACAGATATCTAGGTAAGTTTACATTGAGTTGTGTTTTTTTCCCATTTTCTAATCACCATTTTGAATGAAGTAATGATGAACCATTGAGCTATTTTTTGATGATTTTGTTCACAGAGATTTATGAAACATTGATAACAGTGAGGATGAACCATGGAAGTGTTTTTACTAGATTACCTAGAAGAAGATACGTGAATTGTAAGGTTGATTATATTGATTTGGTTAACACTGAAGGTTTATCTCTGCACGAGTTTGATAAAATGGTGTTAGCACTAGGGTACAATAGCAATGAAATAAAGTTTTACCATTTCTTGATTCCTCAAAGTGAGCTTGATTCTGGGTTGAGACCTTTAGTGAGTAACCATGATGTGTTGAACTTTCTAAGATATGCCCCTGTGATTAAAGTCATTGATGTATTTGTAGAACATGGTAAGACAAACCTGTTACCCCCAAATCAACATAATGTTGTTATGGAGGAGAACATAGATTTGAATCAAAGCATGGATCATATAATTCATAGCTTTGATCCTTTTCTTGGGTTGGAATTAGAGTTACCATCACAGAGAGGTGATGTGAACTTGGAACAGGGAATAGACTTGGACCAGGGACTAGACTTAAACCAGGGAGGGGACTTCAACCATGGAGGGAGATTGAACCAAGGGGAATTCAACCATGTAGGGGGCTTGAACCATGGAGGGGATTGAACCAAGGGGAATTCAACCATGTAGGGGACTTGAACCATGGAGGGGGATTGAACCATGAAGGGTACTTCAACTTAGGGGCTGATTTGAACAATGAAGTTGACTTGGAACAGGGAAGTGGCAACCATGGGGATATAGAGAGTCATGACAGTAATGATTTTGATGACTTTGATGAAGATATGGAGGATTATGTGGATAGTTATGGGGAGTGATTGGGAGTAAATGGAGAAGGAATCCAAAATGTGGAGGGTGATGTTGATAACTTTGACTCAACAAATGAAAACAGTTTCTACAAGAAGGTTAGGCATAATACATAAAGTAAGCATATTGACTTATATGTTGGGCATACTTTTGGTAATAAAGAAACCATAAGGAATCTGATCAAGCAGCATGCATTTGACACCAGAAGGGATGTAATTGTGGTAAAAAATGACACAATCAGACATAGGGATGTTTGTAGGGGGGGCTAACATAAAGGAGTCCAGTGGGCCTGGTAAAGGAAGAAAGGGTAAATGGAAGAAGTCCAATGGGCTCACTTGTCCATGGGGTTTGTATTTATCATCTTCAAAACATGAAGAAACTTGGAATGTGAAAACCTATCTTGACACATGTCACACCCTCAAATCTGGAAATAACAACTAATTTAAAATTTTCTAAATACATCAATAAATGAATCATCTACAATCACAATTTAAGATTTAACCTCAATATACACATTCATTCTATACATACAGTTTATAATAAGGACGGGTGCTACTAAAACCCAATAATGGTCACTATCTCCAAACTGCGGAAGACTTCACCAAATACTTACACTTGTGAAAACTAAGCACGTCTCTTCATAGTACTGCTAGAACCAAACCCCCATCTGGAACCTGATGCACATGCCGACAAATAAAAAGGTTAGGCTTAACGCCTAGTGAGCTCAAGAGTTTTCAACATGAATAAGATATCTTTGAAAAGAGGTAATTCAGTTTAAATCATAAGCTTTCAAGATGATATGTTTGAACATGAAAACGACTCTTTTCCAATAATATGGATTTTGAGCAAGGAAACACCAATATAAATGTTTTCAAATCCAAACTACTTCGGGGAGAAGATTCCAACATATAACGTTCTTTCGTAAATTAAATTAAACTCAAAACTCACTCTAAATGAGAATAGAAATCAAATTCCCAACTAGAGAAAAGCGGATAAAACTTTATATCCCAAAACACCCAAAACACGGGTGAGGCGTAATATTCAACCCATAAATCATGGATAAAAATCCATTTATACAAGACATCACCGAAAACTAGGATAATAAAACTCAATACCCAAAGTAACACTTTTTAGTGACGGGGGAGACCCGATTTCATAAAATGTGACGGTACACAAAGTAAGCCCATTTTATGTTGTTAAGACTAGTCATATAAACAGAAGTACACGCAAGGGATGTCAGACTCAGTGGCTTTAAACGTACACCCATGGGATATCAACTTCAACCGCGAAAGGTCCTTACGTTGAGTCCCTCATCCAATATCGTAATATTTAGCACGTAGGACTTATAGCCCAATCTGATGCCTAAGCATGCCTCAATGTGGAAAACTATCGTTCCATCATTGGACGTAATGATTCCAAGCGCAAGGGATGTCAGGCTCAGTAGCTTTAAAATTACACCCACGGGATATCAACTTCAACCGCGAAAGGTTCTTACGTTGAGTCCCTCATCCAATATCGCAACCAAAGCTCGAAGTCGAGTTATCAAAACTGGACAAATGTCCTAAAACCCAATCATAATAAAATACCGAGCCACAGGCTCAAACAACCAAATGACTCATTGCCAAAAGGAGTACAATACGATAAAACGCACACGACCAAACTCCAACACCACTTAAATTGAAACGGATCATTTTCCCAAAAACAAGTTTATACCATTAACCCATTTCAAAACGTCTCATAATACAAGGTTAAACATTTCTCCCAAAACACACTAAAAGAGCATTTACACCAAATGACTTATACCCGTAAAATAGCTTGTTAAAATTGTCGGTGCTTAAGATTTGCCCATCAAAATCCTTGGAATGCGCCTTTTCCCCAAAACCAAAAGAAGTACAATGTCCGAAATATTCACGAGGTCGGGAATGACCAAAACCCAATAACTCACACGTTGATACTTTCAAAACATCTCATGACACGAACTATGAATATTTCCAACAACACAAAAGTGTATTTTTACCAAATAATCCCCCTTTATGCAATGCATTATTAAAACATTTTCCTTAATGGCTTATTTATCAAAATGCCTCAAAAGTCCCAAAATGGGTGTTTCATCGTGTTTATAAAACTAAACATTTCAAAATAACCAAAACTTATCAGGTGATCAGCAGTTAACAAATTCACGTAGAACACAAAACACCTTAAAATGAACATTATGGCATGTACACCGTTTTCACAAATCAACTTGAACTCACCTTGCTAGATTTAGGCTAAATCTAAATATTTTACCCCACTTTGAGCTTCCTTGACGAAATTTGAATCCTCCAAGCCAAAACCTAGATCCAAACATTTTCAACCGTAAATAACCATATTCAACCATATAGAAACATTCCCCAAACATTTTACATCAAAACCTCAACTTATATCCAAAACCCTAATTTTGACCTAACTCCTCCAAAATCTTCCAAACCGAAAATGGAGAAACATAATACTTAGGAAATCATCAATGGAGCATTTATAACTTATTTTAATGTTTAGAAATGAAAGGGATACACTTACCACTTAGGTTTGACGAAAACCTAGAAAACCCAACAATGAGTTTGAGGTTGAAGAAGAAGATGGAGATGGAGATGGTGAATCCTTGACCAAAGTTTTCCATTTTACCACTTGATGGGGTTTCATCTTCATAAAATACAAGGGTTTGATCCAAATAAGAGTTCGGGTTTGAAGGGAGAAGAGGGAAAACGTTTTGGGAAAGAAAGGGGAGAGTTTGGAGAAGGAAAATGAGAAAGAAGGTTGATTTCCCAAATTTAATAGCCCCTGCACCTTCTGGGCGACATTGCCACGCGACAATGCCAGGTCAATGTCGCATGGAGACCCCATGCTTCTGTTTCACTCCTGCGACTGTGCCATGTGCGACTGTGACTTGTCATAGTCGTTGGGCATTGTCGCGAGACCATTCCGGAGCTCCGAAACGCGACTTTTTCACTGCCAATACTCCGAGGGACTTTAAACAATACATTTCCCAACAAAACCCCACTTTTACAAGTCCCATAAACATTTGGTTGACCTTAACTCACCGAAAATTACGGTTGTTACAATCCTCCCAACCTTAAAAGAGATTTCTTCCTCGAAATCTAACTCTCTCCGAAGCGTTGCCTGCGGGGTAGATTGCCTCTACATCACCTGCCAGTATTACCACCATAATACTGCGGGGTAGTTTCTCTCAAAGCATATCACAGAGCAGGTTAAGGTAGATACGAAAATGTCATTGAAGGCAATTCAATCCCACTTATCAGAGAAATTTGAGATCTTTGTGTCACCTGGCAAGGCTATGAGGGAAAAACAGTTGGCCATGAAGAAGATTTAGGGAGACTATGAGTCACAGTACCATCATCTTAGGGATTACCTGAATGAGGTAAAAAGATGCAATCTAGATACAACTGTTAAGCTAGAAGTTGAGTCAGAACCCAATCCATCATGTGATACCATAAAATTCAAAAGGGTGTACATATGTTTGGGAGCTTTGAAAAGGGGATTCAAGGAAGGTAAAAGGGACTTGTGGGGTCTAGATGAGACTTTTATGAAAGGTCCTTTTCCGGGGCAAGTGTTAACAACTGTGGGTATTGACCCAAATCATGGCATATATCCAATTGCATTTGCAGTAGTAGAGGCAGAGACAACAGTTTCATGGATGTGGTTCTTAGAATGCCTTGGAGATGACCTTGATCTTCAAACAAATTCCAACTTCACTTTCATTAGTGACAGACAAAAGGTATGAATTTACTCTGTTTTGCTTATGAATTTGCTCTTGTTGCATATAGGGTATTCTTCCAGCAATTGCCAATTTGTTCCCTTCTGCTGAACATAGATTATGCCTTAGGCATATCCATGAGAATATGAAAATACAATGGAAGGGGAAAGCATACAAAGATCACTTATGGCAATGTGCAACAACTCCTACTGTCCCACAGTTTAAAACAACAATGGACAACTTGAGAAGGTTCAATACATCTTGCTATGTGTAACACCCCAAAAATGGGCTAACAAAAATTTCCGAAAAACGAAAATGTGGTATTTAAAATGTCATAGCATGAGCCTCCCAAAAATGGGGAAATAAGAATACCTGTTTAATTACAGTTTGTAATTGTAAAAGAAAAATAAAACAACAACCAACTAATCTAATTTCTCAACGGAAACAAGATTACAAAAGGGTGTCGTCTATAGTCCATTGACGGTCTTTACAAAAACGAGCATTTCCTTGCTCTCCCCAAGCTCACACGGGCCCGCTTAATCCTTCTTAGATGCAGCAGCACTAGAACCTGAGATACACGTAAGCACCAAGCAAGTGTTAGGCCAAAAAGTCTAGTGAGGTTGTATGACAATTAATATATGCATGAGTTCAATTCAAATATTTATTTTCCAATGATGGGTTCAATAGATGGAATCAATGGGGGAGACCCATAAAACCAACCAAATTCCACCCAAGAGACGAGATACCCTAGTGTCAAACTCCATGAGTGACACCCCAAGACCCGACACATTCGAGGGTACAACACAGGCATTGCCCCAAATGGCGGGGGTCTAGGCATATACCAACACGGTGGCGCCCAAGACTATGTCCTCCTAGTGACCATTTGACTTGGTTCATCCACAAGAAACTCATATATGACCAACAAGCACATTAGCTCTTACAATGTGTATTCAACACCAATGTAAATTGCATGTCCCAAATGTTTTTACCCAACGACAAGTAGGTACAAGGAAACATAATATTATTCACACCATGCTTTAACATGTATCTATAACCATAAAGATAATATACCCAAAATGAGGATATTCCCCCAACACATGTATACTCATATCGTAGAATCGTATCAATATAAAATTCATCCTTTACTTGTCCTCATTACCAACATATGTACATTTTCCACCATTCAAGTAAACCCTTCATGCTCAAAATAACATTAGATCAAATAAGAATGATATAAGGAAACCTTAAATTCCATGAGATGGAAATATCAACAAATATGCAAACAAATACATGTATCTCATTTGTAAAGGTTTAGAATACTCACAATCTAGGTTTTTGATTAAAACCTAGAAAATAGCAAAACTCTAAGTTGTGGAGAATAAAGGCTTGGAGATGGAGACTTGATGACTAGTTGGACTTCAATGAATGCTTCCTTAAGTAGACTTGAATACTAAAGTAAAACCCCAACAACCTCCAAGATCAATATTTATGAGGTTTAGGGTTTGAGGGTGAAAAATGGCACTTGGAGGCTCCCAAATCGTCCAACAAAACAAGAGTGAGAGGAGAAGTGCAGTCAAAATCGGTCAAATGGTCTATTTAAGACATCAGACCCCGCTCGCGATTATGCCCGACGATATTGCCAAGGGCATAATCTCCAGAGCACAATCGCGCCCAAACCACCACTTGTGGTACAACACCAGCGAGAGTGACACGCGAGAATGCCCTCGGGCACTATCACGGTCACAACCGTGCGGTATGTACCGCATGTCTTCTGCTCCCCGAGATATTATCACCTGCGATTGTGACACACGTCACAGTCACCGGGCATACTCGCCCAAGCCCGACTCGGGTCCGATTTCTTGTCCGAACTTTTGTTAAATGCGTCAAGTCAAGTAGTTTAACTAAAATAAGAGTGCTTCCTAAAATAATCGACTCGATCGCAAGAAAATTAAAAGAGGCTTTCAATTATTTACATTAACTTACTAGTGGATTTTCCGGATGTTACACTATGAATGGTTGAACAAGATCCCCCCTCAACACTGGAGCAGATCACACTTCACAGGTATAACTGAATCTCTTTTGGTTATATCACTACATAATCTTGATGCATCTTATTTGATTGTTATTTGAGCTTTTCTTGAATCTTGATTATGTTACATGCTTCTTACACTCACAGGTAGATGTCACAGCGATGTGCTTTTAAATAACATGTGTGAGGTATTCAATAGACAAATTGTTGATGCTAGGGATAAGCCAATTTATTCTTGTCTGGAATACATTAGAATGTATCTTATGAAGAGGATTGTGAATGTATGCAAAGTAATAGAGACATGTGATGGACCACTGACCCCAACTGCAAACAAAATTATGGACAAGGCCAAAAGAGAGGCATCCAAATATCATGTGTTGTTTAGTGGTGGCGATAGGTATCAGGTATGTAAACTAAACTTGTTTATGCAAAGTAATATAAACTAGACATGTTTCTGATATGTTTCTTATCACATAGGTATCTGGCCCTTGGAATGACCAGTGCATAATTGATGTTAGAGCAATGACCTGTTCTTGTAGGCAGTGGGAGTTAACAGGAATTCCTTGCAAGCATGTTGTGGCTACAAACTGGAACATGGCAGCAAATGGTTCTGATGTGGTACCTGAAGCCTAGGTGGACCATTCATACAGACTGAGCACATGGAAGGAGATGTACAACTTCAAAATTGAGCCAATCAATGGAAGCATGCTATGGGAAAAAGGTAACTGCCCAACTACTTTGGTTCCACCAAATCATCATAAACAGGTTGGAAGACCAAAGAAAAAGAGAAGGAAGACAACTGAAGAGATGTCTCAGAAAAGTGGGGACATTGGTAAACTGTC
Organism: Arctium minus; assembly: GCA_954870635.1. Lineage (NCBI taxonomy): Eukaryota > Viridiplantae > Streptophyta > Magnoliopsida > Asterales > Asteraceae > Arctium > Arctium minus. The sequence continues at coordinate 11,978,683 of OX941082.1, forward strand.
AAGGAAAGGGAAGACTGTCACTTGTGATAAGTGTAAGAACCAATGTCACAATTCAAGAACTTGTAAAGGGCAAGGAGGACCTTCACAGGAGAGGGCATGATTTGGTTGTATGTTTTGTTTGTGTTAGTGTTCACTTATGTAACTTGAAAATGTCTTTTAGTTGTATGTTATGTGTTATGGACAAAGTATTTTTTGGTTGTATGTTATGTGTTATGGACAAAGTATGGTTTGCTTGTATGCACAAAGTATGGTTTGGTTGTATGGACAAAACAACTTTGGTTGTATGGTTGAATGCTTTGTATTAATGGAATGAAATAGGATTTGTGTTATGTTTTGTGTTAATGTAGGTTTATGTTATGGGTGTAACACCCCGAATTCTGAGAGCCTATGTATTATCGATCTCGTTTTGGAAACCTCTTAATTTTAAGGATTTATCAGTTTTATATTGAACCTATTAGATTTAAGCATCGTGGGCTAAAAAGTGTCAAAATTGTGAAGTTCGGGATGGCTCGCGACAGTGCCCGCGAGAGTGACAAGATGTCACAATCGCAAAGGCACAATCGCCGGGGGTCAAGAACTCTCGGTACGTCTCTCGCGATAGTGCCATGCGAGAGTGACAAGGTCACAATCGCTGGGCACTATCGCCCAGATTGTACCGCGGGTGGGGGTATTGGCGCGATTATGCCCGCGAGAGTGACAAATGTCACTCTCGCCGTGTCACTATCGTCGGCTAGTGTTTGGGTATAAAAAGCCTAGGTCGTGATTTTCAGTCATTATATCTGATTCTAGGGTTTGGTGTGCGATCTTCTCTGCCGAAAATCAGTAGGTAAGTCTTCCTTACAACCTCTTTCATCATTTATGGTGATTCTAGGTCATTAATGGTGGTCCTTAACATTTAGGAGGTGTGTTTGGTGAGCTCTCAAGTGGTTCCTCATCTCCTCCATTTCCAAGTACTTAGTTTTCTTGTAAGAAAACTACTAAGGTGAGTTCTTACACTTTTTACTAAACCTTATACATGTCAAAAGATCAATTTTGGATACCTAATATCTCCTTTTTCATATACTTGATTTGTATAAATTTGTGCTAAACCTAACTTTTGGGGATATTAGTGTTTATGATGATTTTGGGGAAATGACGAATTATGAACTGTAATAATGTTCTTTATCTTGTTTTTACTTGGGTTATACTTTTAAGGGAATGGTAATTACTATGTGGAATCTACGATTTTAAGAATATGGAAATTGTGGTTAACTGTTGATAAGTTTGTAAATCAACTAGCACCATGTTTTGGGATTTGGAAATGAAAGATAGATCAAATATATTTTGATTATAGATCTGTTGGTAAACGATGGAAATGGTTTTGGGGGAAATCACCCTTCATATTACTTATGCATATTAATCATTGTTGGAATTATTTGTTGAGCCTTATGTGCATTATTTGGTTTAATTGATGCATTGGGAGTCATGACCCCGTATTTGGTTATTATTGTTCCGGCGTTGGGACGGCTAGTTTTCCACGTCGAGGCACGTTAGGTACCGGGTGCGGTATAAGTCCTTTGTGCTGCACGTTAGGTACCGGGTGCGATATAAGTCCTTCGTGCTCAAGTATTACGATATTGGATGAGGAGCTCGACATAGGAACCCGACGGGGTTGAACTCGAGTTTCCGTGGGTGTACGTTTAAAGCTACTGAGCCTGACATCCCTTGCGTGTACTTTATGTGTTTATTGGCTTTACTGACCCATCGAATGGCTTACTTTTGTGTTCCGGCATTCGGGTTAGTAGGCGGGTCTCCCCCGTTAACCCAAGAGGTATTGGTTATATTTCAAAGAGCATTATTGTTATCATTATCATTATTGTTGTTGTATAAAAGGAAACCTTTTACTTATTTTTATATTAAATCTCTTAAATTGCAAATGTTTGATCTCACTAGGCTTTAGCCTAACACTTTTTCTTAAAATGACATGTATAACAGGTCAGGTCTCCGGTGGGGTTCGTCGGGACTGAGCGGATAGCTTTGGGCCAAGAGCGGTCTTTTTGGGAGATGTATAGACCGGCATTTTGAAATAGTGATCATACCTTTTGGAAGAATAGCAACACCCGATATTAATCTTTCTTACTTAAGTTAGATTATTAGGTTGTTAGTCTATCATTCATTTGATTCATTGTAATGATTATAGTACTGTTTCCCCGTCCTATCGGGATGATACTTTGGGATTGATTTTAGCAGGTTTTATATCCAGGTTTTTATCTAATTATAGCAGTCATATTGCAGAAATTTCGAATTTTTATTCCGCTAATTTTTAGGGTGTTACACTGGGTTTTTTCTTAATGGACAAAAACAATGTGTTTCCTCTTGATGGACAAATACAGGGAGGAGCTTGTGTGTTTTCTCTTAATGGACATAAACAACTAAAGAGTACAAAAGCCTTCCATTACAAAGATTGAAAAGAAATGTCATTTTCATTTGCATTGATCAAAAGACTTTCATTTGCATTTGCAGAGGATAACAAGGATTGATCAAAAGAATGTCATTTGCATTTGCATTGATCAAAAGACTTTCATTTGCATTTGCAGAGGATAACAAGGATTGATCAAAAGAATGTCATTTGCATTTGCATTGATCAAAATACTTTCATTTGCACTTGCAGAGGATAACAATGATTGATCAAAAGAAATGTCATTTGCATTGATAAAAGACTTCCATTACAAAGAGTACAAACAGATGAAAAAAATCCTCTTAAGCCTTCCAATTACACTTAATCCGTACCAAATAGAAACCAACATTCCCAAAAGCTAGCCCAAAAACAGAAACCAACATTCCTAGATTATTTCAAACATAAATATATACAAAAAAAAAAAAAAAACAACTAATCACTATAATCAAATTCAACTTAAAAATTTCCCTTTCTCTAGCTTTGATACATTGCCCAGCTCGATTCTTCGATCTTAGCAGACCAAGGATGACATCCATAGACCGTGCACAAATGGGTGGATTAAACCAACCAAAAAATGAACACAGACCCTGTCAAAATGAAAACAATGGGTAATTAGGTTGGAATAGAAAAAGGAGATGATTTTGTGAAGGAGATGGAAAAAAATTTGAGCCTTGGTATGAAGGAGATGTTGAAATTCAAAATTAGCTTACCATTCCTCCACAAGTGTAGAACCTACGACCAGGATTTGAGTTTGTCCACGAGGTTCTCACAGTAGCTTGGACATCGCAGTAGCAGAGCACTATTTAATTTTCGTTTAATTAGTTAGAGACAATATCGCTAAATGGAGTTGGGGGGGGGGGGGGAAGGGGAAGAGGCTTTTGGTTAAAAATGAGGGGAAATTTTTAATACCCATTTTACCCCTGGCACTAACGAACCAAATAGATGTCGTTAGTGTCCAGGGATCTCTTTCAAAGCAAAATCCATACCATGAAAACGTAAACTTGAATTATGAAACCATGGGCCCCTCTTTCAAAAAAATCACTAAAAATCTCAAGAACCAAAATTAGAGTTTACTCGATACATAATGAACGGTGCATTTGGTCATTTTCAATTATCAAGGGTTCTTGGGGACAAGTTAAATTATTCATCAATGAAAGATTTATTTATTTTATTATTTACTAGAAGCGTACTCGCGTAATGCAGCGAGATACATCATGATTTTAATGTTTTATTTTATTTTTTGTTTTTTGTCGATTTACAGTACGATTTTGGATGGTTTTGAGAAAGTGATAACGTTTTTTTTATAAATTTGTTTAATTTAGGCTTAATAATATAATGTTTTTTATATAAAATAATTAATTATTTTGTTATAATTCAATGATTATCTTATATATTTTAATGACATCTAGAAAAAAATAACCAATTACATATTTAATAATATAATTAAAACAAATTTATAGTAATATAATATATTAATTAATAGTGACACATGGAAAGATCTGCATAAAAGGAATGCCCTGCACATACGAAATTGGTGGGTGTTAGAAGCTTGCAGTAGTAATATGTATCTTGTGCTTTGATACTTGTAAATTAAGAGATTTTTAAAATCTTGCATAAAATAATGATACCTTATGCCTAATAATTTGTATTTAAGCATTTTTTATCCGAATTTTATAATATAGTATACAACTATACATATAGATAAAGAAAACCAAAAGAAATGCACATCAAGTACATTGGTGTAAGAGAGAGGGATTGCTTGGTATTTTAGAAAAAGAGTGGCGATTGCTTGGTTCAAACAAAACGCGGCCCACCCTCTTGTACGGTTAGTCGGTCATCCCTCCACTTGTATTTTTCACCTCTTACTGCCCTTTTTTCTTAATTTACCAATTTTGTTATTCATTTCAATCAATTATATTAACTATATTAAGTCATGCAAAAACTTTTTCAACACATATTTGTTAGTATATATATACAATAAATACTGATAAAACATTTATAAAAATAAAGTAAAAAACATTTTCGTTAACATACAAAACGATATTACTGAACCGTAAGTGTTTCACCTATGAATTTTACTCAAATTTTATTTTTTATATTACCCAATAAGAAATTATTTACTAATTATTATATTGTTAGGTTTAAAGATCCATCTATTTCAAAACAGTTTGGTTAAAGCTATTGAGGTTTTGTTGTTGTTTCTTTCATTCATCCTTCTTTTTGATCTTTATGTTTTGTTGATTGTTTGTTTCTTGTAAGGTTTGGCTTATTGTCATCATTGGTGTCTATTCCTAGCTGATCTCTTTGTAGAATTCTTGTATTTGTTGTTTTTAATAATACTTTGTCTTTCAAAAAAAATGTTTAAAGTCTCTATTTGTCATATTTTCAAGGAGAAAACAAATATTTTTGATTCATTTGTTTTTATAAGTATTAAAGTAATGGGGTATCAGTATTCACATGGTCAAAGAATTTGTGTATCCAATGCTTTTCATGATCTACAAAAAAATATAATTGATGATAAACGTTATTTGAAGTATCCGATTTATATGTCGACCAAATTATTGGGTTTGAATTCGGACACCCCCCCCCCCCCCCCCCCCCCGACAAGCTAAATGCCTCAAAATAACAGATGTTGAAGTAAGCCATGAGTCTAGCTCCTAGCACAAGATATTCTACTTCTCGTCGAATGTCCAGTATACTACTTGAGCCAAATGACCACAGGTCCGGGAACAAGGTACTCAGTTGTGAAAGGGCACCGACTCACATTAGTTAAACGTTCATATGCCTTAATTCGGCTTACTAAGGTGCCGTTTGTTTTTTAAGAGGTCTAAAGTCTTATTTTAGTTATGATTAATAAGAGGTGGTGTGTAAAAAGAGTCATTAAGAGGTTTTTTTTTTAAAAAAAAAACAACCCCTAAGTTACGTACCATGTTTTATATGTGTGAATTTATACAAAAGATTATATGTCCACCCACTTTACACTATGGTGCGTATAATGAGAAAATTTTAAATGAGAACATGTTTTTACTATAGTCAATTACACGTAATATTAAATCAGAGATGTGAGTGATCTTTGGAGCGACCTAGATCATGGGCCAAATCGTCTATACTCTACCAGATCCCCATATATATATATTATCATATGTGATAAGAATGTTGTAACATTTTCATAAAATAAATATGTTATGTAAATAATATTAGAGAAAGATGGAGAGAGAAATTAATAATTTAATACTATAATATAAGTAAATAAATGTACATATATAAAATCAAGAATTATATAATTCCGGGTTTGACAATCCATATAAAGAGGGTTTACATTCCTTGATTTCAAAGGAACTTTTATGGAAATTAGTGTCCTTCCCTTATTCCCTCTCTCTCCAAATAAATTACAAGCCCACAAGTTTTCACCAATTTAAATATAAACACCTCCTGCTAATTATTCAACCATTTAATTTATCCTTTTATTGTCCATCATAATTATATGTTTTAACAATTTATAACTATTATTCAGATGTATTTTAAGTCATGCATTTTATTTTTAGTTATGAAAACAATATCTTAAAAAAATAAAAGTTATACATATAAATATATGGTGCGTTTCATTCACAAACTGTTTAATTCTTACAAACTATACAAACCATTATATTATAAAACAATAAAGATATTTATGGATAATTATCATGATTCATTTATTATGATTGAAATATATATAGAAGGTGATAAGTTTCATTCATTATGATCATGACTTTAGATTACAAAACAAAATAAAATCATATATTTATTAGACTAGATAAACGGTTAAAATTGGTTTGTATAGTTTGTTAGAATTAAATGGTTTGTAAATGAAACGTCCTCTATAAATATATATATATATATATATATAGAGAGAGAGAGAGGATCATGCGAGAAGTGTTTAATCATATATGATTACACGGCTTGTAGGTGTGTTTAATCATCTATGATTAAACGTCTATGTATTGCAATATAACATGTATTTAATCATTTATGATTAAATTTGTGTATCATATATGATTAAACACTTCTCGCCTTCTCGCAAAATGTTTAGCTTCTCGTTTGAACCTGACCCTAATATATATATATATATTTAATGGGAGATTTAAATAAAAAAAACAAATATCGTGAGAAAGTAATAAATGAAGGTTAATAAAATGTTTATATGTGAATAATTGAAAAAAGAATTCATTTGGAGATGCATACGCAAACTCATATAAATAATGTGTAACACGATTCAGATATGCATCTTAAAATATATTTTCTTGGATTTTTTTTATGATGATTCGTTTTTGAACCTTTCTTTAACCTATTTAACATTCTTATTTGAATTTACAATATATACTTTTATATAAAGTAAAACTTGAGTAGTATCCCAACAATTTTCTATATCTCATGTATTTGATCCAGGAAATTCAAGCTGTCAACCTTCAAAAGCTCTCAAACAACTAAAACCTCCCTATATTTCATCCCTCTTTGTTTTTCTCTTTGCTCCATGTTTCCTCTTCAAACCTTCCTCCTCCTCCACCACCATCACCACCACCACCACCGCCGCCGCCATGGCCGTGAAAATCTCTCTCCTCCTCCATCTTATTTTCTGGCTCTCTCTCATCTTCCTCATATTCTTCCACGTCAAATCAAAATCCACTGCCACTGCCACCACCACCTCCTTAACCTTCTCGCACCACCCTTTAACTAACCGTAAAACCCTAGCATCTAATTTCGACTTCACCCCATTTCTTAAACACCACCACCACCATGACAACTCACCGAAGCTAAGTGGAACTTATATCGATCCACGTTATGGCGTTGAAAAGCGGCTCGTGCCAACCGGTCCAAACCCATTGCACCACTAGATCAGAGGTGGTTCATTTTGGCTAGCTAGCTCCATATACGTATACTTTGTGTGCATGATCATTGGTTTTTCTTTTGTTCGTGAGTGTGTTGATTTTGTGTTTGTATAAAATGGTGTATTTGAATTATTCTAAATTTTGCTATTTCTAATGATTCAATTAACATAATTATTATATATATGTGTAAATTTGATGATTTTAATGATGATATATTATATGAAGAAAAAACACATGAGTGGCTGTGACGGCACGGCACAAAGGTCAAATGTTGCTAACTTGCTGTAGAACCATAATGATGGTAAATTAAGAAGGTTGGTTAGTGTAAAAGCTCCGCCAGTGTGCAGTGCACGTGACATACCATATATCTCATCTAATGTGGGTCCGACCCGGCCCATAAGTATTTTTCCAATCATTTTAATATTTTTTATTTATGAAAATTATAAAAAGACTGCTTTGGTTTGATTTTAGTGCAGATCGTTGGTTAATCTTTTTTTTTTTGTGCCTTTTTTTTCGTTTATTGATTTAAACTGATACTTTTAATTTGATTATAAAATAAATTATATAATTTTGGTAACAACATATAGAGATAAAGAGATTTAACATAGTGTTGAAAGAAATTATTGTTTTCAGTAATAGGTGAAAATATATATATTATTCCTTTTTAAATCTCAGGTGGATCTTGAAAGGTTTTGTCAAACGATTAATCCTGGATTTTTGGCACATTATTTAAGATTAGAACAATAAAATATAAAATTTAATTATAAGTTGAAAATTATTCATTTTGTATGATTTTTTGTATTTTTGGAAATAGATCATTTATAAGATGAGGTTTCCAAAAATCTAAATGACGACTTTATATTTGGGAATGACGGTAAAAGTTTCAAAAAAAACTTTGTTCTTAAGATTTAAATAAGGTTCCTACTTTTAGTTCTAAATTTTTATTGAGTGATTAACTCACCGATAATAAGGCTTAATTATGTCAATATTGAGCTCCTTCCCAAAAGTTCCTCCAAGGCAACTAGGATTTTCTAAGCTGTTCTCTGTCAAGCGGTAAACAGTAATACGAATAATCAAACACTACGCTTTGATTAATATTAGAGAAATTCGGTTTCACAAAACTCTAACAATTGTGCTATCTAGACCCATAACCGGTTACACATATATATACGAGAAGAAAACATGATTCCTATTCTATCACCTAAACACATAATAAGGAAACATTCCATATATCATGAGACTTTCCATATATCGAGTATCTTGGACTGCTCTCCAAAACATCGTTGGGTCGACCCGCGGCTTAAAGCCCATGGCCGAACAACCAATTTGCCAACAATCACCCCCTAAATGGTTGAGACGGCAACTCGCAAACACCGAGCAACGATCTCATTTCTCCGAACCTTACTCGCGCTAAGGCCTTCGTTAGGGGATCCGCCACTTGTTCAATCCCCGCCACATGTTCGACTTCAACATGCTCGTTTTCCACATGCTCTCGAATGAAGTGGAAACGAGTGTGAATGTGTTTGCTCCTCCCGTGAAATACCGGATTTTTAGACAACGTGATTGCTGACTTGTTGTCTATACGAATCAACACCTTTTGCTTCTCTAATCCGGTCACCTCTGCGAGCAACTCCCTTAGCCAAACTGCTTGACATGCTGCTGAGGTAGCTGCCATGAATTCGGCTTCACAGGAAGATAAAGCCACGGTCTCTTGCTTATGAGAGCACCACGTGATGGAGGATTTTCCAAGGAAGAAAATATGACCAGTAGTACTCTGCCCATCATCAGTGTCTACATTATGACTACTGTCACTATAGCCCAGAAGTTTCAACTCGTCGCATCTCTCGTATCTAATTCCAAGTGAAATTGTACCACAAAGGTAACGAAGAATTTGCTTGATTGCGCGCGCATGAGATTCTCTCGGGTTTGCATGTAACGACTTACTACCCCGACTGAGTAAGATAGGTCCGGACGGGTGTGAAGGAGGTAGCGCAAACACCCTACTACCTTCCGATAATGAGTAGCTTCAACTTCTGGTTCATCCTCGGCTTTCGATAATTTTAGTCCTGGTTCCATTGGACATTGAGTAGCATTACAATCTTTCATGCCCACCTCTTTCAAGATCTTCATAGCATACCTCTCTTGCTTTTTAGATACACAATCCCTTTGTTGAGAAACTTCAATGCCCAAGTAATAAGTCAACAGGCCAAGGTCCGACATTTCAAACTTTGAAGACATCATGCTTTTGAATTGGTTTGTTATTTCATGACACGTTCCTGTTACGAATAAATCATCCACATACACGGCCACAATGATACATTCGCCTCTCGAAACCTTTTTATAAACTGCCGTTTCTTGCAAGCATCGTTTAAAACCCATTCCTCGCAAGATGCCATCAAGTTTTATATTCCACTCCCTTGGTGCTTGTCGTAAGCCATACAAAGCTTTTGCTAACTTGTAAACTCTTCCTTCCTCTCCCGTTTTTTCGAAACCCTCGGGTTGACTTACGTACACTTCTTCTTTCAATTCTCCGTGTAAGAAGGTCGTCTTCATATCTAAGTGGTAAATCTTCCATCCTTTCCCGCCCGCGAGAGCAATTAATAAACGTATTGTCTCGAGTCGAGCTACCGGCGCGAAGACTTCATCAAAGTCAATGCCGTGTTCTTGTACATAGCCTTTTTCTACGAGCCGCGCTTTGTACCTTGAAATAGATCCGTCCGCATTTCTTTTGATTTTATATAACCACTTTAATCCGATTGGTTTGGCGTTCTCGGGTAGAGGCACTAGCTTCCAAGTTTTGTTCTTTTCGATTGACTCGATCTCGCTTGTCATCGCCTTACGCCATTCGGGTTTCACAAAGGCTTCTTTGAAATTCCTCGGTTCCTCGTCAAGTGTTAAGAAGAGTTCATTAACATTCAGCTCATAATCATTTAGTCTTTGTGGCAGCATAGTAGTACGAGTTGAGCGACGTACCGGGACAGGCATAACATTGCTGTCAGAGTCAGATTCTTCTCGTTCGGGGCTGTTTTCGTGATCTGGACTGCTGATCGAGTGAGCTGGGCTGTTTGCGGGCTGACTTGGGCTGTTGGTCGCATGAGTTGGGCTGTTTGCGGGCTGATTTTGCCCAGCGACTACCGATCCTGTTTCATCGTTGTACGGCTGATTAGTTTCGGCTGCGTGTGTGTCGCCCCATATAACCGTGAAGTTGCCTGGTTCCCTTTCACCTAGGTTTGAATTTTCGGGCATGTTTTTCCACTTCCAACCTTTCTTTTCATCACAAATAACATGGGCACTTATGAAGATTTTATTTTCACGCGGATCGAAAAGACGGAAACCTCCTAATCCGGGTTCCTTGCCGAGATACACCAATGGTTTAGACCTGTCATCTAGTTTCTTCAAATGCTTCGAGACTATTCTTTCATAGGCAACGCAACCAAATACTTTTAAGTCTTCAAGGTCTGGTTTTTTTTCATAGAATTTTTCATATGGCGTAACTCCTACCAATGCTCGCGTAGGGGTTCGATTTATAATGAAAGTTGCATGTCGAACCGCTTCACCCCAAAAGTGATTTGGTACACTTCTTGCTTTCATGAGGCACCGCGTCATCTCAAGTAGAGTCCGGTTTCTTCGTTCGACAATTCCATTTTGTTGAGGTGCATAAGGAACCGCCAACATACGTGAAATCCCTTCTTCGTCACAAAAATGGTTCAATTCGTGTGACGTGAATTCTCCACCTCTGTCCGTGTGGAATGTCTTGATCTCTTTGTCGGTTCGTTTTTCAATTACTGTTTTAAATCTTTTAATAACTCCGGATGCGTCGCTTTTGTGCTTCAAGAGAAAAGACCACGTGTATCTAGAGCAATCGTCAATAAGTGCTAAAATATAAATGTTACCAGCTTGCGTGGGGGGATCCACTGGTCCGCAAATGTCTCCGTGTACCATCTCGAGAATACATGGTGCTCTGTATGTTGCTTTCTTTGGAAACGAGCGCTTTGTTTGTTTTCCAACCATGCAAGATTCACAAAGTTGGTCTTGATGTTGGATTGTTGGTACTCCTTTAGCTAGCTTGTGCATCAAGTTTACCACGCCAAAGTTGATGTGATCAAGCCGTGCGTGCCATAACCATGCTTTGTCATTGATTTTGGCTTGCAAACAATGTGGTTTTCCAATTTTTAATTGGATCTTATAGATACGGTTTTCACTTCTCGGGACTTTCATGAGCAATCTTCCATCTCTATCTCGCATGGTTAAGAAGTCCCCTTGCATACGGATGTCACAACCGGATATTGTAGACTGTCCGAGGCTGATTACATTACTCCTGAGGGATGGGATATAGTAAATATCTTTTATTAATTTTTGCTCACCGTTTTTTCCTTCGAACAAAATTGATCCCTTTCCTTTTATACCAACGTATGACCCGTCTCCGAATCTTACCCTTCCAGTTATGCGTTCATTTAACTCTGAGAAGTATGAGTAATTACCGGTCATATGATTACTGGCACCATTATCCAAGTACCAGACTCCGTCTTCATCGGTATTGGGCTCGACCTTAGGAGGGATGTATTTGGCTTCGTCCAAGAACACCGTTTCTTGAATTGCATTCATCATGAAGAACGTTCCTTCCTCACGATTCGCACCTCCCTCTTGCGTCTCATTAAGGTTTGCCTCATGGTCTCGGTTTCGTTCTGGGCATCTCGAAACAAAGTGTTCGTACTTGTCGCAACGGTAACACTTGATATTCGAGAGGTCACGTTGCTCATGTTGTTTACCCTTTTGCTTTTGATCTTCACGGTTTTTCGAGGAGTCACGTTGACCATGGTTTTGGGTGTTACCCCGACCACGGCCTTGACCACGACCACGACCTCGAGAGTACGAGCCACGTCCTCTACCCCTGTTTGAGTCATGATTTCTGTTGGAATACTCAGCCCTAGAATAAAGCAATTTTCCTTGAGTCTCGTTTGCTTTATCTTCTTCTTTGATCCTTTCTTCATAAGTTTTCAATCTACCAACCACATCCTCAAACCCAATCGTTTTAAGGTCTAGAATTTGTTCGAGAGCCGCCACGATATGGACAAATCGCCTGGGAAGACTTGTGAGAAATTTTTTTACCAGCTTGTGTTCTGACATGACCTCTCCAAGCGTGGCTGATTTCGAAGCAATACCCGACAGCCTTGCTGCATAATCATCTATGGTACCGTTCTCTGTCATCTTCATGCTTTCGAATTCAGCAGTTAAGGTCTGGAGTCTCGCCTCCTTCACGCGATCGGCCCCCAGATTACGTGTCTTAATTGCATCCCACATCTCCTTCGCAGTCTTCAGATTTCCGATTTGTAGAATTACATCCTCCGGTATGGACTGGAACAAGAGCCCTTTCACGATATTGTTTTTCTTGGCATCATCTGAGCCTGGATCGACCACCTCCCAGACACCGTGAATACCGAGGAGTACCTCCATACACATCCTCCATATAGTATAGTTTGTTGACGTTAATATTGGGAATTGGAACGTCAACGGATTTGAATCCTTTGTTGTTGGTTGCGCGTTTGTACCTCCTGTCATCTGAGACTTTTGCTTGGCTCGCGAATAGGTTTGAAACTGAGATTTATCCAACCCTTATATCACAACTGGGGTTTCTGTTTTCGGTTCGTGTTGAACTCGCGTAGACTAATCAATGGTTTCCCAGATCACGTCTACCAGCATTCAACTAGTAATGAGACAATCAACAGCCCAGGGGCTGTTTCCAACTCATTGTTGTGAACCGAGAGGAGAAACAGTCTGAAACAACACACGATTTGAACCTCGATGCAACCAGGTCACACGACTCAGCTCTTAATCGCAGGATGTGATCTGTTCTGTTTCTGATACGCCTCTGATTTCAGATCTTTCTTTTAGTCGCAAGATCTTCTTCTTCGGGCTCTGATACCAATTCAAGCGGTAAACAGTAATACGAATAAATAAACACTACGCTTTGATTAATATTAGAGAAATTCGGTTTCACAAAACTCTAACAATTGTGCTATCTAGACCCATAACCGGTTACACATATATATACGAGAAGAAAACATGATTCCTATTCTATCACCTAAACACATAATAAGGAAACATTCCATATATCATGAGACTTTCCATATATCGAGTATCTTTCCATATATCGAGTATCTTGGACTGCTCTCCAAAACATCGTTGGGTCGACCCGCGGCTTAAAGCCCATGGCCGAACAACCAATTCGCCAACACTCTGGGACCTTTTAGGATTGTCGAGGTGCGTACAAGTTAAACGGACCCCTATGTTTAACCAAAAGACATTTAAAGAATGACAAATAAAAATACTTTAGAAACTAAAAGATTTTGTACGTATACATATATAAATAAATTACACTTAATATTTTATAAGTTGTATTTTTGAAAAATTAAGACTTCTTAAATTTAAATGTGTTATGATATATTATAGGGAATTTAATTAAAATACCCTTTTTTAAAAAATCAGTACCCAATATGTCCCCAATCTTGTTATTTTTGTCAAAATACCCTATATGTCTGCGTTTGGTTTATTTCACGCGGGTATGGTCCACGATTTTGTGCAATTCAATTCATTTGTAATTTTTATTATATATTTACAGTTTATACCTCTATAATTATTTAGTTAGTTTACTTTATACCTTTTACATTTCTATTATTCATTTTATATTTTTATCATATTAACACACATAATCGTATATTAACTAAAATACGTTAAAAAAATACGTTTTAATTTTAACAAGTTATACCATTATAATCGTCTATTCGATACCTTCGAAATGAGCCCAATATTGAATATTTTTTGATTTAATTATTTTATTATATCATATATATTAAAAATACGTTTTTATATATCATAAAATTATTTAACGTATTTTAGTTAATATACAATTATATGTGTTAATATGATGAAAGTGTAAAATAAAAAATAGAAAAGTATAAAGTATAAAGTAAACTAACTAAATAATTATAGGTGTATAAAATTTTAATATATATGATATATAATAAAATAATTAAATAAAAAAATATTCAATATTGGGTTCATTTCGAAGGTATCGAAGAGACAATTATAATGGTATAACTTGTTAAAATTAAAACGTATTTTTTAACGTATTTTAGTTATTATACGATTATATGTGTTAATATGATAAAAGTATAAAATGAATAATAGAAAAGTAAAAGGTATAAAGTAAACTAACTAAACAATTATAGGGGTATAAACTGTAAATATATAATAAAAATTACAATTCAATAAATTGAATTGCACAAAACGCGGACCATGTCCGCCGTGAATTGCACAAAACGCGGCCCCAACCCTTGTGTCAAGCCAAAAACGCGGACGAGGTCCTCGTGTAACAGTGAAACGCGGACCAAGGTCGCGTGTAACAGTGAAACGAGGACAAAACGCGGACCAAGGCCTCGTTTCAAGCAAAAAACGCGGACATAAGGGGTATTTTGGCAAAAATAACAAGATTTGGGGTATATTGGGTACTGATTTTTCAACTTAGGGCATTTTAATTAAATTCCCTATATTATATATTAGTAATATAAAAAGTACTAAAGTAATGTTTAAGTCATTATCACACCTTTTGAAAATCATTTTAAGAAACATTGACTATATGTGCAACATTCCCCAAATTCCCTCTAGAGACCGTAACATCATAATTAATCTTAATTGTAGACTAAGGGGTTGTTTGTTTTTTTTAAAAAACCTCTTAATGACTCTTAAATCTGAATCATTCAGACATTTTTACACACCACCTCTTATTAATCATAACTAAAATAAGACTTCAGACTTTAGACCTCTTAAAAAACAAACGGTACCTAAGTTACAAATTTCGTCCCCATGCTTATATGAATATTATTGATTGGGTCTCTTAAACAAAATAATTACAAGGATCGTCATGTAGTTTCACTTTTGTTATGGATTGGATCTTTGTCTCTAACTCCTTTAACATTAGATTCGTTAAATCATCGACTTTTTGATCATTTTATATTTCCTTTTCAGAAATAAAATATTTAATTTATATTTTATATATAACTATATATACACAATCACACACAAAACTCGTTCCCCTTGGCCAACTCCCCCTCCTTTACAAAACCTTCCCCGCTCGGCCATCCTTACCTCCGGTCTCACTTCATCGTACCACTTCTTCTTCCGTCACCGTCCCGCCTCCACTTCACACCCACATCTCCATCCCTGACAAACAGAGAGAACCCCTCAAAGACTAAATTATATGCTAGCATTATTAGAGCATCTCCAACAGTTATGTTATAATTTTTCTAAAATAGAACATAAAAAAATAAAATCTTTAAAAAAAATTACATCCAACTCCAACAGATCATCTATTTTAGCAATTCTATCATTAATTATATTAATAAAATATTATTTCTCTCTTCTAAACACACAACTTCAATGTTTCCTATTGGTGGAAAAGAATTAAATATTATTTCTCTCTCTTTAATATGGAGTTTTAGAGATTTCTCCAAAGTTGAAGATTTTTTACCCTCTTTTTTTTTCTCTTTTAGCATATGATATAACATAGCTGTTGGAGCAAAAAAATTGTTGAAATCTCACTTTTTTCTATTTTAGCAGGACTTCTCAACCTTCCTATTTTGATACCAATAATCAAGTAAAATCCTGTGTGACATTGTTTTCTTTTCTGTTGAATTGTCAATTCTTTTTATTTTATGGATGACATGTCAAATGACGTAGATGATTAATGTAAATTTAATTTTTTTAACTTTCTAAACCTTTTCACTTTCCCTTGCTCCACTCCCACACTGACAACCCCTTAACATATATGATTAATGTGAAAAACACAACTTTAATTCGGTTTCTTTAAACTACGATTGAAATCACGTCGAAAATAGATAAAGTATTATATATTAAATTTGAAATTTTCAATGTGAAAACAATATAAAGTTCAGGATTATTTCTACAAAACTTGAAGACATAATTCAATTCGAGTTTCGTTTAAATATTAAAATTTAAAAAACATATATCAAATATTTGTACTATATAATCCATACATCCCTCTCCACTTCCCACCGGCCACCACCTTACTAACCACACCTCTTTACTTGTTGCTTCTGTTGGTAATTTTCACTATATGTATTTAAGTAATACATATAATATTACAACGAATGTAATAAACTACAAAATCAACAAAGTGATTAGTAATAACACAAATACAAAGAAAATAGAAGGAATCAACAAATGATTAACATAAACGAATAAACCGTATAAGAATCAATCAATGCTGAGGCTCGTGTAAGACACGATTCCCTTAAACAGATTCGTCATCTGTTCCCAGGGTACAACAACGTAAGCAAAACTACTGCCGGATATAACCACTCGCCTGAAAATGTCGGAGAGAATCGTATGCTCGAGAATTTCAAAGAATTGTGTGTTATATTCGATGTCCGGTGTATCGGGGTTTTCAGGAATGAACCCGGACTCCCATTTTATACTAGAGATCGAAACCGACGATTTAATATGAAATTAATCAGTAATTAAAATTAATTTTAATTACCATTAAACATATTAATCTCATATATAAATGAGAATCACTTGGGAGTTACAAACGGACTCTTCTCCGTGCGTGTCGCGAGTTGCCACGCGGGTAAGCTCGCGTGGTGCACTGTTTCTCATCCGCAAGGCAGTGCATGGCGCGGGTAAGCCTGCGCCATAACTCGCCCAATGCACTGGATCAAAACAAAATTTTCGCAAAAACCAAGCTGCGCGAGCACAAGATTTTAGAGCGGCATTCATGTCCGCAGGTCGCGCCTACGCACATGTTTGCCGATTTTAGCCTACGAAAGTCTTAATCAGTAAGTGATGGAGTAAAACCAATCAAAGGACTTGTAAGTCCCTCCTACATTCATGGTTATAAACCACAAAAGTTTTACTCCTCCTTCCTATTTGGGACACATTCCCACACCACTTGATTTTGCCAATTTCATCCCAAACACTCAACTTTGAGCATCGATATCTCATTTACACATATTCCATTTTGGATACATAATATATCGATTCGAAGCTCTCATATAGGAGAACATAAACCCACGAAGAGTTAGATATATACAATACATATACATGTATTTAAATGTGTCCAAAGTTAGTAAAAAAACATATTTTTTACTAACATTTTCCAACAACTTCTCATCGTGTCATTGACCTTCCCTCGACCCATTGGATTCCCTAGCCTTCCTCCCTCCCGCGAATACCTCTTTCCCTTTCCGCTATCGGCAAACCTTCCTTGTCCCTCGTTGTCATACTCTAGAAGACAACCACCATTTCTTTCATTTTTCTAATTTCCTAGTATTTTAATATTTAACCACTAGAATTTTTCATTTTATGTTGTTGACCACAAACTATTTATATAGTTAGTGTGTAGTATTTCAGTTAATTTATAACGTTTTAGCCAGATTTGGCATAAATGACATCAAATTGAAAGTAACATGACAATAGATACACATATTTGGCTTCCTTTTCGCTCGAGGAGTTGTTATCGAATGTGGATTCCCAATCTATTTTGGTAAAGTGAAGATCTATTTGGAGGGTGGTTATTTGGATTGCTCTATACTTAGTTTGGCGTTACCGAAACTCTTTGGTTTTCTCCCCCGGAAACAACATTACTATTGGTCGTTATTTGATGTTCAACTCTTATCGCACACGTGGATCTCGACGTGTTGTAAGGACTTCTCTTTCTCTTGGCCGAAGTGGTGCAGAGGGCACACTTTGATGGGTAAGCATGTTCGGTTGTAAGATCGTGGGGGGTTTGCTTTGATTTGGCGACCGTTTTCAGCTATTCGGGGTTGTGCCTTTTTGTTCTCTTGGTGGTGTAGGCATTGGGTTTTGTTGCCTGTTTTCTTGTGGCGTTTTGGTTTTTGTTTGTTTCTTCGATTTCCTTGTTCTTTGGCTTTGGTTGGTGCTGCTTCTTGCAGACCCTGTATGTTGTTTTTCCTCCCTGTACTTGATCCCTCTTTTTTGGTATTTTATTGTTGCCTTTCTAAAAGAAAAGAAAAAGTGGGAACAATAAATGACTTAGCTCCTTTGTCACTCTACAATCCTCCTAACTTCAGTTATCCAATATTCACCTTCATAAATCAACATCTACTCATATTTTATTGGATAAAAAAAGTGATTTATAAGCTTTTTTTTATAAAACTTAAGTTATATGTTAACAAAAATTTATATTATGATTTTCAAATGATACACAAGTTATTAGGTTGATATGCTGTTTTAGGCTTGGTTGTTGCACATTTTTTGATACTTTTGAACACGTAAATTTCTTCATGTTTAAATTATCCTTAAATCTAAAATCTAATATTTTCAAATATAGCCACATATACTTTGTAGACGTTAAATTTCGAAAGCAAGTGGGCCCCGTTAATTTTAGTCTGGACTCTGGAGTAGCCGTTGAGAGGTACAACGTTATTACATGTACCGTTGGAAGTAGCTGCCAGTTGTAATCATATTAACATTTACACCCCTCATGTTTTAGATAACTCCACTTAAGCCCTACATGTTTGATCTTTTTGTTAGAATCACCACTCAATCCTTTTCTTACACAAAACTATAGGAAAAAAAAGTATCTTTAGGAACTCATATTTCATTCATTTTTAAAGAAAATATATTTTTTTCTAATTTTTGAGCAACAATTGGCATATCCTAAATGCATTTTTTCTTGACTGCCAACATAAAATTATTTTATTAGAAATTAGTTAAACACATGACAAAAAATAGCTAAAAAACAAGGGTTGTGAAGTAGTGATTGAGACACAGCGTAATATGGTGAAATATCTCATCTATCCTGGTTTCATATCCAAACGTCTATAACAATTGTGACCTCTGAGTTTGTCAGGGTTAATATCTTACAATCGTCTTTTTTGGTATTAGTTAGACAAAGTCTGGAATACCATTAAAAACATGATTCTATAAATTTATATCTTTGCAAGTAATGTTATGATAGAACTTATTAAGTATAAATATATCATAACCATATCAACATTGTTTGATAAGTAAGACAGTTTGCAAACGTTTTTTACGATAATCAAATAAATAAATATAATAATAATAATAAAACAATAAAACCTTATTTAACTTAATGATATTGAGAACTTAATTTACCCCGCAACTCCAATAAATATATGTAGACATGTAGTGGAACTACCTTCAACTATAAGGACTATACCTGAAAATATATTGAAAAAATGAACTAAAATTGGAACCACCTCAAACTACAAGGACAATACATGAATAATTAATCACCTTCTATTTAACATCAGCCCTTTCTGTAACCAGACAACTTATTAGCTCTACTCATTGATCATTTGTTCTTGATAATCTCAAACACAAAGTGAAGAAGATAAACATATTATTAATTAAGATGGCAATGGTGGTGGTGATATCACTCCCTCTGATATTGTTCTCAGTGATGCTTGGTGTTGGATGTTATTTTGTAGGCAGAGCAAGAGGAAGACAAGATATCAGAACTCATGCACAATCTTTTGGGGTTCCCATTGCTCCTCCTAATGCCGATCCTTCTTTTTCTTCTAAACCCAAAATCGCTGAGATGGTTTGAATGATGGATGAGATTTTGATTTGGGTTCTTTTGGTATCGGAGTTAATTGTTGGTTTTGAGGTCATAAAACATATATATATATATATAAAGGTGGAACATATATAGGCTTAATTTCTTTGTTGTTTGATGTCCAGACTGTTTTGGATTGAAATTTGGAATTGAATTAATTCGTTTTTGTTGTTCTTTGTGATCTAAAAAGCTTCTCTTGTTTGGTAGATATGAGTTATGGTGTTATGGAATTCGGTTTGAAGTAATGTTTGCTACATGATTGTGCCATATACGAATAATGGTGTTGACTTGATGTACAACCCAAAGTCTTTGGTAAACCTAGAGCTCGCAAAGTTTGTATATGGTTAAGCTATTGGCCAATCGGAAACACATTGAAAATTGGAGATACAGTTAATATATATAATCAGGTATAAAAATTCTCATTGCTCTCTATTGTTGCAAACTCGAGTATGTTTATGATTCAAGTACAATTTTATCTATTGCTCAAGTCCCTGTTACCATTGCTTTTTAATGTTTTGGTTTTCCTTTGCTCACCATGTTCTGTTGTTTCCTGGATGTCTGGGTGATCAACATGCAGCAATGTTGGGTCAATCTTGTACAGGGCCGTTCCTAGCACTTGAGAGGCCCTCTGCAAAAATCTAAATGTGATTCTATATTTTTCTAGTTATATTATTTATTAAATTTTTATTATTTAATTCAAAAATAATTTTGCTTATATTAAAATATATGTTGAAGTACAAATAATTATAAACAAGATTCAAATAGAAATCAAACTAATCTTTATATCTTAAAATTAATGATCGTAATTCTTATTTGACTAATTTGTTGATAAGAATAAATTAAAATTAATTAGTAAGAAAATTAAAAATAACCTCATAATAAGTATAATGTACAATATATAAGAGCATCTCCAACAGCTTCTTCAAAATGGAGAAAATGGAGATTTTAGGCATTTTTGTGCTCCAAGCCTCCAACATATTCTCCAAATCATTCTCCAAAACGGAGAAAGTATGAGAGAGAGTGTAAATTTCTCCAAATATGGAGAACTTTCCAAAATCTCCAAAAATGATTACCATGAGAGAGAAATTATTTTTTTTATTATATTCTACCAATAAGATTTCTTCAAATGAGATGTGTATGAGAGATAAATAATATTTTATTAAATTTATACAATATTTTTATATTATAAGTAATGATTTCATCTCTAAAATAGAGAATCTGTTGGAGATAGATGTAAATTTTTATGTAGATTTTGACTTTTAATTCTCCATTTTGAAGAAATTTTGAAGATGCTCTAACACAAATAGTTTAGTAGTAGTGAACATAAAAAATTATTCATTCTTCAATAATAAACTAACACTACAATATACATATTTCGAGAAGAACACAAACAATTAGGCATTAATATTTTCTAACATAGATCTCCTAACACTTTTTGAAACAAAATCATCTAATCATACTTTCATAGATTTGCTAGAAATTTATTTTCAATCTATATCAAAACAAAACATTTAATCTCTTTTGAGATATAGTCGATTGCCGATAAGATTTCAAAAGTTTTGAAAAATATTAAAGAAATATATAAATAATCAATAACGGCCAACAAAAGTTTTGATATTCATTAAATAATCAAACAAAGTTAATAGAAGAAAATAATTAAAAAATAAAAAAAATAAAGAATGTCACTAAATTATAGACTGACATATATACCTTGAAAAAGAAAGAACTGAAGAACAAACACTACAAATTTATGGTGACGACAGTAAAATAAAAACGAAAAAAATGGGATTTTGGCCTTCTAGAGGATAATTTAGAAAATGAAGTCTAGTATAGATATGAGGTTTTGATTATAAGGTTTTAACTAGAGATTTAATATTAATAAGAAACATTATATACAAAAAATAAATGAACAAAAACAAAGAAATAAGGAAACATGATTTGACTATTTAAATATAAAAATCAAAATAAAAACAAATAAGAAAACTTGATGTTTTGGTATCGACAAATAAATAAAAATTAAAAAAAATTAGACGAATCATTAAAAATATTCATATAATTTAATTATTATAAAAATCACAATTTTTTTTTATATAACTAAGTTGTGTTTTTTTTTCCTTCTTAATTTAGTGATAAGTGACGTTAAAAGTAAATAAATTGGAAATTATTTTTATAGTTAAGAAATTATGAAAAGAAAATAATTGTGAACTAATTAAAAAAATGAAAACTAAAGTGTGCATGGTTGGAATAAGCTCATGACTTGTACTAAAAACTATGCATTTACCAGTTAGGTTGTACGCAACTTGTGTAGTTTTTTCGCTTTTATTTCTTATATTCTAATTATTATACGTATAAAAAAGATTAAAAATCGGAGGCCCCCGACGAACGGAGGCCTTGTGCGGCGGCACCGCTCGGAACACCCTGAAGCACGGCCCTGATCTTGTAGGAAAGGCGAGGCCAAAAGCACTTACGGAACAGGTGCTTTCATGCTTCTTAATACCGGCAAGGAAGTGATTCAATCAAAAACATTGTTTATTGACCACTTTAGCCTTCAAACTTGGGAAAAGATGCTCCTACAAACTATTCTCAATTCCCATTGCTGGAGCTGTTGTTCAATGGTCTAGGTATCATCAGTTCTGCTAGTGAAATAGAGAAGTTGACTCAACAGGTGGTGTTTACATCGTTCCAGCTTTCAATGGATTGTTTGCACCATGGTGGCGTGATGATGCTCGTGGTGTCTGTACTGGGATTACACGAACAAGTCCCATATAGCTAGGGCTGTGCTTGAAAGTACGTGCTTTCAGGTGAAGGATGTAATGCATAAAGATGCTGCTGGTGAGAAGGGAGAAATACAAAACGAAAAGGGACAGTTCTCGCTCAGGGTAGATGGAGAGCCACCGTTAATAACACGCTTATGCAGATTCAGGTATATTTTCTCATGCACATATCGTTGGATCTCTAATTCTGTCATCGATATTTGTAGATTATGATCTGAAGTTGGCATTTTGCAGGCTGACTTATTGGGTAACCCAGTGGTGAGACCAGCAGACAGAGAGACAACAGCGCTTGGTGCAGCCTATGCGGCCGGTTTAGCAGTTGGAGTTTGGACAGAAGAAGAGAGATTTTCCAATGGGGAGAGAATGAAGAAAGATACCATTTTCAATCCTGCCTTGAATGAGAAGTTAAGGAAAAAAAAGGTGCTAAGCAGTGGAAAGAAGTTCTGATTTGTCCATCTAAACCACAAATTTACTATATCACCCCTTGGGGTCATCTCACTTCACCGACAAAAAGATTTGGACCTTTGAGGTGCCTCCTCAAAAGTTGCTCAAGTCCCTTTAAGACTACCGGAGATTTTTCTAGTTGTTCTCCTGGGCCCTATAAGAATAGTCGAGGTACATGTAAGTATTGGCGGATCCAGAAACTTAGGTAACTGGAGTCCCTGAGGTATAAAAAATTCTAAAACCGAATAACTCACCCAAACCAAAACGGTTTCGGGTTATTCGGTTTGCGGGTTAAACGGTTCGGTTAACCAATAAGGCAAATTCGATTTCAATTATTTTTTTACTATATTGGTTAACCGAATAGCAAAGCATACTATTATTTAATTTACATAATTTTATTCTAGATGAATTGGTTTGAACATATATAAAAACTAAGATAACAAGAAATTGAGATATATTTAACAAAATCATCAACCAACGCTATCATTGTAGCATGATTGCAAGAACTAGCGGTAACAATATACGGGTAGAACGACTGACATGCAAGAGAATGGAGGTTTCGTTAAAACGAACTAAGCCATTGGGGGAACCGTCGAAAATGAATGGGGAAACTAAACACATAACAGTAAAAAAAATTAAACTTTTTACCTATGAATGGGGGCCTTTCCCCCACCTTTATAAGGCTAAGTCCACCACTACACGTAAGTTGGTCTGAACACACCGATCAATCTATCTTTTTACAATTCCCTTTCTTCATCCCCTAGGTTACTTTGTTCCTTGTTTTATTTAGTGCAAGAAACATACTGTTCAATCAATCTTTGTTTCTGTTACATTTACATACATATGCCTCATAATAGGCTTTTGTAAGTGTTGATTTTCATTTGTATTCTTTTTCATAACATGCCTTGCCTTTCGTGAACGTAAGAGTCATTATGAATTCATCACGTTATGCACATATTTTCAAAATGTCTGTGAATTGGATAGGTGATGAGAAGGTATATGGGGTGGCTGTTTCTGAAATTAAGCAGAAGGGATTCTGTGAGGATCATTTCAGAAAACAGAAAAGTGATGTTAGAATTAGGCAAGTTCTTGGTGATGCTGGCAAGCATATGTTGCTTTTCTCCACAAGTTAACAAGATTTTCTGCATTTGTTAGGGATCCCAATTTCACAGAATACAAGGAAAATGGTACAGATGAATACTTCCTTTCCTTCCCTAGCCCTTGCAAAATCAAAACAGTTCTAATACACCGGCTCGCCATTTTGGGGTCATCTAAGCAATAAACCACCAGATACAACTTAAACAAGACTTTTGCTAGGTGGACTGTCATTGTTTGTACAACATCATATGGCGAGAAAACAATCAGTGGTTAGATGAGCACCTGCATTTTTATCTATCAAGCAACCACGCAGCTGATCTGGACTTCAAACCGAACCTGGAAAAAGCAGGACATACAGTTAAGTATGCACCACAAAATACGCGTCTTTGGTTAAATGATCTTCTGACAGTTTATTATTTTTAAATCCATCATTTTCTGACACAAGAATGCCATAAAAACCTATCAAAAGGTCAGGATTTTAAAAAACACTTGTCCGAAGGTCAATTAGCTAAATAAACCCGCAACCAATCGCCTCCTTATGAATATATATATATATATAAAACAACACCGTTTCAAGTTTAGAAACATAAGTCCTTGAAAGTCATAATGGTTTTCAAAATCGTTCGAGGCATACGCCTCGAGGCGCGCCTTAAGGCAAGGCAGTCCAAAACCGCTCATGAGGCTTATCCCTGGACGAGGCTTACGCCTCAATCGGTGAGGCGGTGCCACGAGGCGTTGAGGCATGAGGCGCTGGTGAGGCGCAAGCCTCAAATGCTTTTTTGTTTTTGGTGAGAGACTCGTTACTTTTATAAAAAAAAAATAATAATAATAACTTGTACTTTTATTTAAAAAGGAAGAAAGTCAAAAGCAAAAGTAAGTGTACTTTTGGTAATTTAAAAGTACAAAAACCCACTTTGGGGTGTCATTTCCTCTTCTCTAGAAGAAATTTTATGAACTTATGAAATTTAAAATTTGGTACGGAATTATGTTTTGCTTATTATTAGTATTTATGAATTTTATTTGGTATGAAATTATATTTTCCACATATATATTATGTATTATACATACACACATATTATATATATATATATACACGCCTAGAGGCTTACGCCTCGGATCGCCTTGAGGCTTATGCCTCGCCTCGCAAAGGGAAAACGCCTCGAGTCCCGATTGGGATTTTTAAAACTATGCAAGTACCTCATAGTCGAGTACACGAAGTATCAAAATCATCAGGTGCAACACGGGCAATCCAATTGCTAAGAGTCTTCTTGATATCCGAGTGATTAACATGAGCCAACTCATACATGCTACACAAATTCACCACAAAAGTCTCATTTAAAGCAGCAGTTGGAACTCTCTCTAATGCATTCTCCAACACCTTGATAGAATCCGCAAGATCCCGCAAATACATTAAGCAAAGAGCCTTATTATTAATCGCAACCACATCCGAATCATCTCGATCAATGCACTCCTGATACTCCCTCACAGCCGACACATAATCCTTCCCAACCATAAGCATCAACGCCTTATTCCTGTTCACAAGATTTTTCATCTCAACCTCTTCAGTCACAACTCCCTCAACCGCTCCAAAACTTGCTTTTGCACCTTCCAAATCCCCTAATTGCATCTGGATATAACCAAGCTTCGACATCAAAACCGCTCTAGCAACCGGAGTCGAGTCACGATTGATCAAATCGTTGATCAAATCCAAACATACTCCAAACTCTTTATGACTCAAATGATGACTTATTATCGAATTAATCACCAAACCCTCACGTTTTCTCCATATGTCATCCGACATACCCGATGAATTTTTAGTTGATTTCTCCCTAACAAACTGCAATAACAAATAGAACCGATCTAGGGTTTCTTGACGATTGTCTACTCTAGAAGGGAGTTCTGCGTACAACCAACGCAGAACAAAGGGAGCCATGGAACCGTAGCGGTTAGGGTAGTGATGAGGATAATTTTCGTAACTGTAAATAACATTATCTAGACCGTTTTCAAGGGAATCAAG
This sequence comes from Arctium minus, assembly GCA_954870635.1. Classification (NCBI taxonomy): domain Eukaryota; kingdom Viridiplantae; phylum Streptophyta; class Magnoliopsida; order Asterales; family Asteraceae; genus Arctium; species Arctium minus. Next base: position 12,004,937 of record OX941082.1, read on the forward strand.
TTCAGTTACAGCTTCAGAGAAACGCCGGAGTTTGGTGAGAGCTATGGCGTAATAGGAGAGATAAATTAGGTGTTCGTGGGGTTTGGTCAGAAGAGATTGGGTGCGTGCTCGAGTGACTTTATCAAGAATCGATCGCCATGATCCCCTACAAGCAAGTTCTTGTAGGGAAGATAGTTCATAGCAGATGTCGTTTAGCGAGCCAAAAGCATTGTTAAGTGGATGATCAGGGGTTGAAACAAGGGCTTCACCTTGATCTTCCATTGTGTTGGGAAGATCAATACTTCAATTTGACACAATTAGTATCCAAATTATTTAAATTGGTACACCTTTCTTTAGGATTCACTCACTAATCAGTACCTGAAAATAAAAGAGCAGAACAAACAAGGAGCCTTAAATTCAAAGAGGGCCATGATAAAATAACAGAGAGAATGTTTCTTAAAGAAGATAAAGGGATCATGGATCTATTCATTCACAAAGCACTAAAGATCAGATGCTAATGATGATGATGACTGACCTACAAATCAAAGTGAAACAAGAACAGAAAGGTGCACAGTCATATAGTGAACAAGCATCATAGATTCAAGAGATAAAGAACATAATCAATGTAACATATAGTAACTAGCATTGCTGCAAAACCGAAATTACCAAATCGAACACTGTGATTGCGTAGCAGAGAGAAAAGTGAATAGAAAAGTTGTATAAAGGAAGGCTCTATGAAAACCCTAACTTCAAAAATCAAAAAAATTAGATCTAATGATTGAATACAGGTAACCCTACAATCCAAAGACCAAAAAACCAAAATTTATAATCAGACAACAGAAACTGACCTTGTGTTAATTCTTCAAAATATTGGCAATATGGATGGCGATATGAATCATCAAAGCGCAGGGATTTCCAGCGGAGAGGATGCAAATGGCATAACTTTTTGGGGGAAGATAAACGGAGAAAACGCAAGTAGGCAACACAACACAGACCCTGTGGTTTGATATTTATAAACAATTTTAGTCCCTGATCTTCCATCCATGTAGTTTCTATTTAGCTTCCATTACCGTCCCTCCATAAGTTCGGTAATAAGTCATCATTTTGCGTATGTATATTTCTATTTTTTTCGTCCCTGTCGTTATAAACATCAAACCACAGGGACGAAAATCTTATTTTCTTTAAGAAAATATAATAAATTATAAAAATGACCATGGTTTTAATGGAAACTTTAGTTTCGTCACTAACTTTTCGAAATTACGAGGACGGTTTTGGTTTCGTTAAGAAATGGTCCATGACTGTTAAAGTCGTTAGCTCTTTAACGTGATGGACATTTTTAGGTGTCGTTTGTTTTTTAAGAGGTCTAAAGTTTGAAGTCTTAATTTAGTTATGATTAATAAGAGGTGATGTGTAAAAAGGTCTGAACGATTTAGATTTAAGAGAGATTAAAATATTTTTAAAAAAAAACAAACAACCCCTTAGTCTTTTTATGAAAAAATATACTAATGTAGAAGCTTTTAAAAGATATATGCAATTTGTTGAAACAAATTATAAGAAAACCTAATCTAAATCATCCTATTCCTCCAACACCGCAACAACAAAGTGGGAGTCATTCCGGTGAGGACTTCCAACGATTGCCCTCTTTCTCCCTTCTCCAACCCCTTTGCTTTGCCCCTCTGACGCAAAAGGAGAGGCTGAAACCTTAAGGGGGAGTTTGGTTCGTAAAATTTGATGGAATCTGGTGGAATTGGAATGTTGAATTCCTTTGACCGGATTTCATTCCTTTGTTTGGTTCAAGCTTTTCAATGGAATGGAATCTCCCAATCCATTAAATTCCATAGATGAGTGATTTTAACATTCCATCCTAAAAGCCAAGCATTTCAATGGAATGGAATGTAATATTTCTTTAATTCCAAAAATACCCTTTACTCCAAATAAACCTGCTCTTTTCTTTTATCACAATTCACAGCCCACATTATATAAACATCATCAGACAAAAACGAAACTCTTTCCATCGTCTTCTCCATTCCACATTTTCTGCATAATCGACTGTGAGTCCGTGATCGTTACCAGATAATCAAACAACAAACATATAGATGATAAACCAACCTGATTCGATAACAAACGATGATTACAAGGTTGATTTTCTTCAAGTTTAAGCTCTCTCTCTCTTTCGTTCTTGATGGGTCGATGTCTGATGATTTTGAGATATTAAAAGTTGTGAGATAATAAATATCTCATAACCTTATATATCTCAAACATAATATCTCAACCAAGATATTATCATAAAACTTAAACAAAATATCTAATAACCTAAATATCTATTATTTAAATATTTAGAACTAATATAATACTATTTAATTAACACAATAATTAACTTCGACAATTATTACAAATTAACATTAGACTTATATCGAGAGCGACTTTTCAGCATTAGCTTCAGATTCCAAACTTCGGATTGGATGATCTTGAATCCAATAAATCTGAGATCTAACATCGACTTCTCCATTTTCTGCAAAAAGCCATCCATTGCAGCAGGTTATCTCTCTCTCCTGTATTTCTTCTTCGTTTTCATTTATCTATTGCGATTTGGTAGGCGTCATTCAAATCGATTTGGTAGTCGATTTATCAAAATCGATTTCTGAAAGCTGTTGGGTTTGGAAAATCGATTACAACAGTCGATTAATCGATTTGGTAGTCGACTTCTGTTGGGTTCTGAAATCTGAAAATCGATTGCAACAGTAGTCGATTTATCAAAATCGATTTCTTAAATCTGTTGGGTTTGGAAAATCGATTACAACAGTCGATTTGGTAGTCGACTTCTATTGGGTTCTGAAATCTGAAAATTGATTGCAACAGTAGTCGATTTATCAAAATCGATTTTTGAAAGTTGTTGGATTTTGAAAATCGATTACAATAGTCGATTTGGTAGTCGATTTCTGTTGGGTTTTGAAAACCGATTTGGTAGTCGATTTCTGTAGGGTTTTGTCTTTTTATTGTTCATTAAAATCGATTGGGTCTTTATTGATCATTAAAATCGATTGGATCTTTATTGTTCAACAGTCGATTTGGTAATGTTTGATAATGTTCAACAGTCTGATACAATCGATTATGTTTATTGTTGAAAAAAATTAAAATAATAAAAAGGGGTATTTTGATCATTTACTAAAATTCCATTCCAATTCTGAAGCTACAATCTGTGAACCAAACAAACAGATTTCAATTCCTTTAACAGATTTCATTTCAATTCTACTAACCAAACAGGTGGTCAAACCTGACAACATTCCATTCCAATTCCTTCAAAGTCAAATTCTTTTGACATATTCCATTCCATTCAAAAACATTCTGCAAACCAAACGCCCCTAAGTGTATATTTAGGTTGCATATGAGGCAGGGGCAGATCGAGTAAGTTTTTTCATATGATACATCATATAAAATGATTGCACCTTTTAAAACACTTTCATGAACTTAATTTTTTTTAGCTTACAACAGAGGGACAATACGGTGACATGTGCCACCACAACCACCACCTGAGTCCATCCCTCTGATCCGAGGGCGAAGATTGGAAGGGGGAGGGGATGAAGAAGTAGTCGTTGAAGACTGGAGTTATGTTAGGTTATTTTCTTATTTTTAAAATTTAACGTGCAATAATTACAGAGACAAAACTAGGATCTCTTACAAAACGAGTAAGAGATTAATTTGGATAGAAAAAAAATGCATAACATGAATAATTAAAATATTTAGAAAATTATCCAATTTAAATACAAACGATCGACTAGAATGAAATATTCTTTTACAATTTAATTGGATGAGATAAAAAATTATACTATCAAAATTAAATCCGTTAAATCCATGTAATTATTAGATGATGGTAGAAATCTCATATAAACAAAACGGATACAATCAACATTCCAAATATAATTTAAATACTAGAAGTGTACTCGCACAATGCAGCGAGATACACCACGATTTTAATGTTTCCTTTTATTTTTTATTGATTTATAATACGATTTTGGATGGTTTTAAAAGAGTGATATTGATTTTTTTTAATAAATTTGTTTAATTTAGACTTAATAATATAATACTTTAAAAAAATTAAGTATTGTGTTATAATTCAATGATTATCTTGTATGTTTTAAATTCTTTGTATTTAAATTGAGATGTTTATCCTGTTTTGATTATGTTTATCAGTTAGTTATGAATTCAAACATATAACTTTAGAGATTTGTACTCATGCATCATGACTTATAATCTTGAATTCTAAGTAATGTGTATCAATAAACAGTACTTAATGTATAAAAACTTGTTTTTAAGAGTTTTTTCGATAGTTTAATAATATTGTAATTTATTTTAAGTTTAATAATACAATGTTTTTTTAATAAAATAAACATTAATTATTCTATTAGATTTTCTTAATTATATTTTAGATTTTTATATTTAAAATTTGATTTTTATTCTATATGAGAGTGATTATAGTGGAATTAAAATGGTTAGAGATAAGTATTGAAAATTAATAAATAACATTAAATATAGTAAATAAAACTTTAATGATTGTTTTTAAGAGATTTTAAGTAATTAACATTAAATAATGATATATTAAGTTTTAGTAATTGTGTTTAAAGTTTTTTTATAGATGATAGATTTGATAACAAATCACGTTGAATTTGTTTAAATATTTATTTATGAAGAGTCTTTTTATAAAGAGTGAATTGTGGATTTGATCCTTATAGTTTTGTGATTTCTTTGACTATGGTCCTCATTCTATGTTTATTGTGGATTTGGTCCCTGTGGTATGCAATATATTGTGGCTAGGGTCCCTAAACACTATCATCATTAACTTTGAAGGGTTAAAGACATCATGTGTCTTGCACACTAAGGGTATAATAGTCATTCTATTTTTCACTTTCAATTTATTCTATACACATTTAAAACAAATAATATTAAATTGTGGATTTGGTCCCTATACATCATTCATCATTTTTAAAACACATTTATCATCTCTCTTAATTTTTTTCCATCTAATCTTCATTGTCAAAGTACAAGAAAAACTAATTTGTTAAAGTGCAAAAAAAAATTACTTGCATTTAAAAATAACAATTGTTTGAACCCAACACTACATCATAAAAAAGACAACCTATCAAAATAACAATTGTTTGAAACCAATATTACATCCCCAAAAAGACAACCCATCAAAATGACAATTGTTTTATATCAACATTTATGTAGTAGTTGTTGGCAAACGGTTTTATTTATTTTCTTGACGACATCTAAGTGACTTGAATATGAATTACATTAATCCTTCTTATAAAATACATAGACCATTTGGAAATGTGATATAATCATCTTCATTTTGGAGATCCAAACTTCATTATATAGTGCATTAGATATTAAAATGTTAATTGAAAGGGTATGGATCCCCAGCAAGTGTCAAGTGACTTGGTGTGTAATTCAAGTATAACTATTTAGAGCATCTCAAACCACAACACCAAATTTAACATCAAAAATACCAAATTTGGTGGGTCCATCAACACCAAAAAAAACCCCAACTCTAATCACACTCTAAAAAAACATCAAATATATATTAAATGTATATATAATTTACTTAATATAAATATGTTAATTTTAAAAACAAATTATTAATGTTAAAATGTTAATTTTGGTATAAATAAATTTTGATAGGCGATTTAACGGCCGGTTGGAGATGCTCTTATGACACTATTGTCTTCCCTTCAACCTCCTATGTCATAATATATTTGTGTTTACAGATGTCAATTGACATGCATATAAGCCTTTTCCCACATCATGGTTTCCAAATGGTCTATGCATTTTATGAAAAGGATTAATGTACTTCATACTCAAGTCACTTAGATGTCGTCAGGAAAATAAACAAAACCGTTGCCAACAATTACTACATAAATGTTGATATAAACAATTGTCATTTTGATGGGTTTTCTTTTTAGGGATGTAATTTTGGTTTCAAACAATTGTTATTTTGATAAGTTGTCTTTTTTAGGATGTAGTGTTGGGTTCAAACAATTGTTATTTTTAAATGCAAAGTATTTTTTTTTTTGCACTTTAACAAATTAGTTTTTCTTGTACTTTGACAATGAAGATTGGATGAAAAAAATTTAAGAGATATGATAAATGTGTTTTAAAGATGATGAGTGATGCATAGGGACCAAATCCACAATTTAGTATTGTTTGTTTTAAATGTGTATAAAATAAATTGAAAGGGAAAAGTAAAAGTAAAATGACTATTATACCCATAGTGTGCAAGACACATGATGTCTTTAACACTTTAAAGTTAATGATGTTAGTGTTTAGGGACCCTAGCCACAATATATTACATATCACAAGGATTATATCCACAATAAACATAGAATGAAGACATGGTCAAAGAAACCATAGGGACCAAATCCATAATTCACTCTTTTATAAATAAAATGTAGAGATAATTGGTAGTAAAAGATTTGGGAACGCTGGCTGCATTGCTATGGGAATTTAAGGGGTGGTGGGTCCTTCTCCAGGTCGACAGACTCCCCTGGAATCTGTTGACCTGTTTAATCACCAGGTCGCCGTGATGAACTCATACAATTCAACTTCAACCCATGATGAAGTAAACAACTCACTTACACGATATTATGGGTTTGGTTGAGGTTTTAAAATCAATCGATTTTGAACATGAATCCTATCCAACTTACCAAGATTTTGCACTTCTTCCTCTCTTTGCTATCTTCTTCCCACTCGTTCGATATTTCCTCGACATATATGTTTTTGAGGTAATTATTTTTTACTAATTTCCATTACGCATACCTACTTACTTATTTGATTCGATTGGGTTTTTATTCTTGAATTTGTATTGGAGACTCTGGAGAATTGGGCTGAATCAATAGCTAACGTTTGTGTTTGTTTTGAAATTAGTTGTAATTTGTAATTTTAATCCCTAGGTTCCAAAAAGAGATCCACCCAATTTTACCCCATTGAATTTGAATTTGTTCGATCCATAGGCAGGAGTTTGTAAGAATTAAGAAAGATGAAAATGGGTTTGTAAGAATTAACCAAAGTGGGTTTTGCATATTGCTATTAATTTTGTTCAAAAAAGAACCAAGATCAAAGGGAACTTAAAAAGGGTTTGTTGTTTTTCGAACCTCGGATTGATCGAAATTTGAAGGTGTTTCTTTTGATTCATATGACAACCACCAGCGGTTCTGAGGACTTCTAGTCCTAGATAGTACTTCTCAATAGTCTCATAAATGTTAATTTTGATTTATAAACATATTTTATTCTATTAATCTTTTCTCATGTGTTTTAAGTTCTCAAATGCCTGAATTTTCTTACTCATTGCATCCACCACTTGTGTCCTTTGTAGTCTAATCGTCATTCAGAAAAAAATAGTTGCAAGGAACAAATAAGGTTAAGGGGCAGGCTGATTGTGAAGTCACTTGGTAGACCTCATGGAGTTAGTTCCTAATTTTAAAATGAGTTTAACACTTGTATAATTAATCTAAGCAAATATGAGTATCACTTATATCTTGATTTCATATTCATTTGGATGCTTAGTTACTCTCATATTGCTTCTCCTGCAATGACAAAATCTTGTATTCTCGAGTATTTTTTAGGAGAGAAAGTTATGTTGCTTTTCCTCCCAAATGTGGAAGGTTCAAGTTTGAACATCTTTTTAATTCATGGAAGGGAGTGGACTTCGGATTCCATTTTTTAAAGTAACTGTCCGGTAAAATTTGAGTCTCCGTTGGTTTGGATTCCATTTTTTCAAGTAATTGTCTGATTAAATTTGGGTCTCCGTTTTCCGTTTGTATAATTAGGATTAGGGTATGGAGGTTTGCATGATTATTCAGTTTAAACAGTTTGTTTGTGTTAATACTAGTGAACACCACAATTTCATAACCTTAAATTATTATAATACTAAGGAACTGAAAATTGCTTGAAACTGTTTAAACTAAATAATCTAAAAAATTATTTAAAGCAATTTTCTAGTTCCTTAGTATTATAATTAGGACGAGAGTAATTAATGGAGAAGGATGTATTGGTGCGTGCTTGTATATACTATATATAGATGTAGAGGAAGGATCATGCGAAAAGCTAAACATTTTGCTAGAAGACGAAAAGTGTGATATCATATATGATTACACGGCATGTGGGTGTGCCAATGTAACATGTGTTTAATCATATATGATTAAGCTTGTGTATCATATATGATATCACACTTCTCTCCTTCTCGCAAAATGTTTAGCTTCTCGTTTGAACCTGCCCCTATAGATGTATGTGTGTGCATATATGCATGTGTGTTTATATATATGTTTGCATGTAAATATGATATAGCAAAATATTTATTAGAAAGTACATCAATATTATGTTGACTACCATAATATCACGAGCATGCAATATAATATGTTGACTGTTTTTTCCAAGACTAATGGCATCAATTCTTGGTCCTATAACAGAAACTGACATCCACAAGCTTCAAGAGGGACGAACAAGCAGTCCATCTCTTGTTTACACAATTGAATAACTACTAATTAATCGAGAATATCAAATATCTAAGGTTAATAATACTCGTGTTTAGTTTATAATTGAGTCACATGTTGCAGGGTATTGGAAGGCGGTTAATATTCGGAAAGGAGCAACAGAGACTAGATGTTGAGACAGAAGAAAGGAAAAAGAAGATACGGAAATTTAAGGAATCAGCATGGAAATGTGTTTATTATCTAACAGCAGAAATCCTGGCGTTGGTTGTGTCTCACAATGAGCCGTGGTTCACTAATACTATGAACTTTTGGACAGGCCCTGGCAGCCAGCAATGGCCTGACCAGAAAGCAAAGTAAGATCTCGTGTAACTGTCGTTAGAGTCCCACATCAGCTAGACTTTGACCATTTCTCTTCGATATATGTTGGAACCTTTATTCTCTCCTCAAGGGCTCTTTTGGAGAGTAATCTAATGAAGTTCCACATATAACATGGTATCAGAGCCAAGGTCTACCATTCTAAGGATTTGACACTCTAGTGCAATTTTTATTCATCTAGACCCCTCTCAACAATCTAGGACAATCTGTGTCCGTCTAGACTCTAGCCTCCGTTGGAGGGACCTGTTAGAGTCTGACATTAGCTAGACTTGGACCATTTTTCTTCTATATATGTTGGAACCTCCCTTCTCTCCTCAGGGGCTCTTTTGGAGAGTAATCTAACAAGGTTGCACATATAATGCATTTTGTTTTTTGGAGCTGAAGTTGGTTGAGTAATGGTTTGATGGATTTTCAGATTGAAATTGAAAGGCCTATACATGTACGCGGGTGGATTCTACACATACTCCATCTTTGCTTTGGTTTTCTGGGAAACGAGACGAGCTGACTTTGGTGTGTCGATGGGTCATCATGTTGCAACTCTCATTCTCATTGTAATGTCTTATATTTGCAGGTAACATCTCATGATGGTGTGTTACAAGATATCGTTTTCTATACATATCTTGTGTAGAGAATTTGATGACGTAATGATGTGATATTGGACAACATGTTGACACATTTTTTTATTGAGTTTATTATAAGGAGTAAACATGGGAAATAAATTTGTGTCTTAATATTTTTATAAATATTTTAATTATTTTGTTTGTCCCTTGTAGGTTTGTGCGGGTTGGTTCGATTGTTTTAGCTATTCATGATAGCAGTGATGTGTTTCTTGAAGTAGGAAAGATGTCTAAATACAGTGGTGCTGAAGGACTCGCAGGCATTTCATTTGTATTATTCATGCTTTCATGGTTAATCCTTCGGCTTATCATTTACCCGTTTTGGATCCTGTGGAGTACAAGGTTAGCCTATAATGGTAAATATGTGGTTTTGATGTTCAAATATCAAATATTCTTTCAAATATCAAATATTCCAAAACCACCTGAGTGGCTGGTAATTAACATAATGACTCTTGAAACAACTTAGAAATATAATAGAAGTGGTAAGTGTAGGGAGCATCAAATGTGAAATAACATCGAGAATAAAAATTGTTGGATCAAATGCTTCCTATTTCGTAACTTCAAACTATTTCGTGTGTAGATTTAAATTATCTCTACGCTTTTTTGTTCCTTGGTGCAGTTATGAACTTGTTCCCTCGTTGAATAAAGAGAAGTATAAGACGTTGGGACCGATCTACTACTACGTGTTCAACAGCCTTCTTTTCTCCTTGCTTGTTCTTCACATATATTGGTGGGTGCTAATATTTCGGATGTTTGTTGGACAACTCCAAGCTAAAGGAAAACTCAGTGATGATGTTCGTTCAGGTAAGTAAATGACGCCATTTGCTACATCTTCTAAATTATTTAGTTATTTTTTTTTCAAAGCATGATTCAACCCACCTCTAGGTGGGATATACTGGGCTCGTTTGATTTGGTTAAAAGCATGATTCACTTGTCGACCAAACCCCGAGTTTCCATTACCATGGAAGTAATGAAAGAAAAAAAAAAACTATTGCCTTGAAGGTAACTCCGGACTGAAACTTTACGTCTTTACCTTGAAGGGGACATTGCAATTATTTTTGCAAAATCCCTTTCTCAAAACCTTTTCACCAGCAGGGTCTTCATGGAAGCAACCTCTCTACTCCTTGGTCTAGAGGTAAGGTTTGCGTACATTCTACTCTCCCTAGACCCTACTCCGTGTGAACCTAACATGCTCATTTGTCGTAGTGGTGTGTGTGGGTTGGGAAGGCAAGGGGTAATTGGAGATATGAATCTATTGTCTCCATGTATTACCACCTTGGGGATGAGGGCCAATACCACCACGACAAATACTTGATGGCAATACTACCCTATGTGCATTGCACCATAATGGCTCTCCTGCTTTATATGTTCTCACCCATCTTCCTTCTCTCGTGCCTTGGAGTTTGTTTTTCATCATGATTTGGCTCTTCTCCTTAGGCTTTCAATCTTGTTTGGGCTTTGAAGATTGGTTTATCTTGGTTAACATTTCTAGTTATTCTTGTTTTGCTAATAGTGAGTATTTTTTTTAAAATTTAATTTTATTTTATTTTACGAATAGAAGGTTGTTTGGGTTGGATTTGGTCTTCCTAAAGTTTGTTTTGGATTGTCAGATCTTTAGGTTTGGCGGGGAAGCCCGCTTAATTCCATTGACCAGTGGACCAAATGATTGTACATCTAAGTGTATAGTCTTGCATGTTTGTTGTGTGCAGATTATGTTAGAGGCTTTGTGCCCACTGCGTTAGCATACTTGATGGGAGCACCATATCTAGACTCAACTCGAGAGATCGTACTAAATTTCTTGGAGACTACCCTTAGCTTCCAAGGACGGCCAAAAAACCACCCATGGACGCCGACCATAATAATTGTGTGAAAATTCTGACGCCAACCTGTTTCACGGTTGCGGACGACAATCCACTGGTTTGGGTTTCTGATATTGGAGCGCCAGGAGGGAGAAATGTATCCCTTGATTCCGTTTTGCATGTTGGTTTCTGTGATAAGCTACAATCCCTGGTCAACTTTATGTATGACCTTAAGAGTATGATCCACCATAAATCGGAATCAACCGATACAGTTCTCTCCCCTATAGCTCCAATATCAGAAACTAGAAATGGTGGATTGCTGGCCGCAACCGTGAAACAGGTTGGCGTTAAAATATTTACACAGTTATTATGGTCGCCGTCCATGGGTGGTTTTGGCCGTCCTTGGAAGCTGAGTGTAGTTTCCAAGAAATTTAGTACGATCTCTGGGGTTGAGTCTAAATATGGTGTTCCCATCAAGTATGCTAACGCAGTGGGCACAAAGCCTATAACATAAATCTACACAACAAACATGCAAGACTGTCCGTTGGTTCAATGGAATTAAGCAGGAATCCCTGCCAAACCTACAATCCAGAACAAACTTTGGGAAGACCAAATCCAACCCAAACTACCTTCTATTCATAAGAAGAAAAAAACTCACTATTGGCAGAACAATAATAAGTACTTGAAACTTTAACAAAGACAAATCAATCTCCAAAGCCCAAACAACATTGAAAGCCTAAGGGGAAGGAGCCCAATCATGATAAAGAACAAACTCCAAGGCACGAGAGAAGGAAGATGGGCAAGAACATATAAAGCAAGAGAGCCATTATGGTGCTATGCACATGTAGATCACCACAATCTTTAGCATGGACTTCTTGAACCTGTTCTTTTGACAGACCTCAAGTTTTCCCGCATGATAGATTTTGGCTCTCTAACCTTGCTCTAGATTACACCTCCTTTTATTAGTTGGAAGAGAAAAAAAAATTGCTCCTTTTTTTGGCCTATGGTTGATTCTTCATGTTGACCTGTACCTTATCGACTCTGAAAATATTTCTAATCTTCTTTCCCTCCTCTCTCTAATAGACATATATTTGAGCTTTCTGCTTTCTTCAAAAAGTCTCTCTCATAAGTTCAAAGCTATTCACTCCCTCTATCCAGATGTAAATGTAATGCTTGACGATACATGTGGTTAATAGCAATATTGTCTTAAAGTACCCCCATATATAGTGACAAAATAGGGAAATCTTTTTTACCAAAATCAATGTTGTTGATAATGATTTTGGGTAAAGCCTCTTCATCTCTCTAGACAGTAGGAAAAGTCAGTGTACATCCCCCCCTCTGGCGGACCCTACTTTCGGATTTGTTTTACTTACTACTTAGTTTGTTTGGTTTAACGATTTTGGGTAAAAATGTGATTCTTCATTGAAACTTTAACTCAAATCCACCTTTTAATTACACTCTGCTGTTTACTGTTTGAAACATTTGAAGTTTAAGTATTTATGTTGCTGTATCCTTTCTTTTGTTATTTAGCTTTCTCCATGTTTCTTTCCTTTTTGCAGATTCTGACAGTGATAACGAACATGAAGATTGATAAATGATTCTTGTAGCAAGAAGGTAATTTGAATCGTCACGAGATAGATAGAATCATAGCATACTCAATCATCATAAAAGCCCAACTTATATCTACACCCTAATGGTTTATTTATGAGCTTAATTTGACATTATAAACAGGAAAATTAATAGTATTTAAGCATTATTCATTGATGAATAATGCTTGTGGGCATTGTCTCTAGCCAAACGAGGCATCTCCCCACTTCATGTTTCCACGAACATCAATTTCGTTTGTTGCTCTTCGTAGATTTACCAAATTCTGCCACCTTCTTCAACTTAAATAAAAGCAGAGTTTCTCAGTATCTTGTTGAATTTGCAGGTGGATGAAATATTGAAATGAATCACGGCAAGAAAGTTTCGTCATTGGATCAGGGACGTGTATATTTGTATGAAATCACTTCAAAAAGTCCAATAAGGTATAGCAATGAATAGATAGAAAGCGAAAAGTCAATGATCACACGTTCTTAATTTGTTTATAGATTTGTTACCACTGAACTTATTATAACTTGGAAAACGTCACCAAGAAACCTTCTCATATGAAACCCCGGGTGGCAACTTTTCTTGTACCATTGGATTTCCAGCAAGTGATTCTTAATTTGGTGCTTTTTTTTTTTTGGAATGGTGTCCTAGGCAGGCAATGCCTAGACTAATTCCTTGTCAAATTATGACTATAAGACATCAACCCTGATTAAACCTCAGTGGTCACAATTGTTGTGTACGTCTGGATTCGAACCCTGGACAAATGGGATATTCCACCACATACCTCAGGACCTTAATCAGTACGCCACAACTCTTGTGGTTGGCTCAAGTTGTTTGCTTTTGTTTATGTTTTGATTGTTTCTAGGTTTCAATTCGTCGTTTCTTGTAGATTCCACGTAATCTTAGCAAAGATAAATTGGTTTCATTGATGTGAAGATAGATTAAAATGGAATCCTCCAAAAACTTAAAAACTTTTGTTGTTGCAAACTTGGGGATCTTTGGGTTGGTCGTTTGTGAATGAATAGTGTCAACTTTTTCGGTCACAACATTTGGTTGTTTGACGAATATGGTTCATCACGTAAAGTTTATAACAACATTTGGTTGTTTGACGAATATGGTTCTTCACGTAAAGTTTATCATCAAAAGTTAAAAAGCACTTTGCAATGGATGCCCAAATGGTGTTTGCTTGTTCTTGATGCATACGCTTCGAGCTTACTTTAACGTTGTGTTCTCGAGTTTTGGAACGAAAGAAAAGAAAAGAAAGTGAAAGAAAAGAAAAGAAAGGGAAGGAAAAGAAAGAAATATTTGTATTTGTGTTTTTAAGTTTGAGTTTGAAGGAAAAGAAAAGAAAGGAAGGAAAGAAAAATAAGGTGCTGTTTGTTTTTTAAGAGGTCTAAAGTCTGAAGTCTTATTTTAGTTATGATTAATAAGAGGTGATGTGTAAAAAGGTCTGAACGATTCAGACTTAAGAGCCATTAAGAGATTTTTTAAAAAAAACAAACAACCCCTAATTTTCATGTCCTCGAGTAGGAGGGAAAGGAAAGGAAAAATATTACCTTTACTAATATACCCTTATTTATTTCGTAGTGGAATGTAATTAATAGGTATATGCATAATTTTATAAATAGATTTAATTCTTTATAAATTCATTTCTTTTCTTTCCTTTCGTTTCCTCCCACATTTGGGAGGAAAATCAACAATATTTTCCTTCCTCTTCCTTTCCTTTTCCTCCTTAAAAAAACCCGAGAACACAATATTTTTTCTTTCCCTCCTGCTTTCCTTCCATTTCCCTTTCTTTCATTCGTAAAAAAAACTCGAGAACACAGCGTTAAAGAATGTTGATCGTGGTCGTTAATTAGAAGTCCATATGTACTAGGTCTTGACACGTGGGTCGTCACATGGGAATTTTCAAACTTTGTAGGTAATCGTGACTCTAAAGGCCATTGGATTTTATAGACTGTTATGTTCAGGGATTTATGAGATTAATCGAGGTGCATACACGTAGGTTGACCCTGACTACCAAGGTTAACAAAAAAAAAAAAATCAATAAGCAGTATTAGGCACTTCCATAATGTTTAATTATGTTGGAGGTTTGTGGCTTCAAGTACTTGCAGGGGTTGTTTGTTTTTTAAAAAAAAACTCTTATTGGCTCTTAAGTCTGATTCGTTCAGACCTTTTTACACACCATCTCTTATTAATCATAACTAAAATAAGACTTCAGGCATTAGACCTCTTAAAAAACAAACGGCACCTAAATCATCCTTGTCATCTTCTAGAGTTAAAAAGTTTGATTCTGCTATGCGATTGGTTTAATCAACCTAATCAATTAAAGACACATATGGTAGTTAATTATCATTATGATTATTAAAATACAGTAATGAAGTACGTGTATATCCATTATGTGAAAGTTTTTAGTATTAACCTTAACGAAACTTTAATTTTTGTCTTTAAAAAACATCATATTTTCTAGAAATTGCGTAAAGGACTCGAGATTTTTTGGTTTTGTTACAATCTCCGAGGACCTTTTTTTGTATATGACATACCATATGTTACTTAATTCAAGTCATAGCGGAAGGTTTAAATGAGAATGATAAATGTGGCGAGAATGTGAGAAAGAAAGGTTTATATATGAATTATTAAAAAAAATCGATTTTTTTTTATTTAAAGATGCATATGTTAAACTTGTGGGTTTGAGTTGATTGTTTTAGTTTTTAACAAGGTGGATGAGTTTGTGGTTCTGAAAGGTTAGAGAATGCTTTTTCCAAGCCTCTTTCATAATTTATTCAACATGCCTGGCCCCATTTCTTTATTTATTAATAGCTTATTGTGAATAAAACAAAAATATTTGGTCGAAGCTAATAATCTTCATAACAAAAAAAAGGTTGATTGGCGGGACCTATGGCCCCGTGGTCCCCTTTTGAAGACCCTACAGCCGTAGCACCATAAGGCTGCACCGGAAAAGACACCCTATCTCCCCCAAGAATCGAACCCTTGATGGGCACACCCCGGAAGGAGCGTTTACGGATGGGCGCTGGCCACCAGGCCAAAGGCCTGATGGTTAGGGGTGTTTATCGATTGAAATTTAATGTATTTAGGTGGATTTGATTCGATTCAATTATTTATTGGACGTTAGATTTTATCATCCTGTACAATCCAATTAACATTGGCATCGGATCCAATGGATGATTGGATCTGATCAGTTCCATACATTGGATATTAATATTGGTTATTCATTGGATCAATCCAATATTTTGATCTAATTTCAACTAACTAATATATCGCTTCAACCATTTATTTTCTTAATTGATTAAAAAAAACACTACATGTAAATATCAACTAAAAAAACAATATATCGTAAAATGTTAATAATTATATGTAGTTTTTAATTGGATGATAGTTAGATGATAATCGAATAGTCATTTGATTAGATTAGTTTGGTTTTATTGGATTCTGGACTCTCATCCAAGAACAGGTCAATCCAATTTGGATGTTGAAATTTTGGATCATATACAATCCAATTACAATATTAATTGGATATTTGCTTATGCTTAATCAGTTCTAATTAGATCGGTCGGTTAAATTGGATTATGTGACTTTTTACACACCCCTAATGTTAGTTAGGCCTTGTTTGTTTGTTTTTTTTAATTTTAAGCTCTTAATCACCACTTATGTCTAATTCGGTCAGACGTTTTATAACTCAGACTGTTTTTTTTCTTTTTCCCAAGAAAGCCAGTTGATGTCCTAGAACCATCAGATTTAGAGCTCCACCAAAAGGAGTTCAACATCTTTTCGAGGTCTTTGATGGTAGAATCAGGTAGGAGGAAAACACTCATAAAGTACACCGGGATTGCCTGGGCCGCAACCATGATAAGAGTGGCCCTACCTGCTTGATAAATGGGTTGCTTCCTCCAATTTTGCATATTTCGCTAGAGACGGTCACGAATATGTCGGAAGATCGTCTTTTTCGAGCGCCCTACAAGAGAAGGGAGACCTAGATATTTTCCGGTATCAAGGGGTTTATCAATGCCTAGGATGTAAGAAATGCCATGTAAGAAGCTCGGTCCAGGTTGTTGCTGCCCATAATCCCCGATTTAGCGTAGTTGATGGCCTGTCCGGAAGCAACTTCGTAGGTCGAGAGGATATGTTTAACCCATCGGGTTTCATCAATCGAGAACGTACACTTATATAAATTATAAACTAACTTGAATGTGAGATCACCGGATGTTGTCATATGACGGGGGTCAAAGGGGACGCACCCCCTTGTGGTGGAGTAGACACATAAGTTATTGCATTCGGCTTCAGTGTCTATGTTTAATGTCAGGAATTAGAGCATCTCCAACAACTTCTCAAAAATGGAGAAAATGGAAAATATGGGGATTTTGAGTTATAATTTTGCTCCAACAACTTTCCCAAAATGGAGAAAGTAGGTGAGAGAATGAGTTTTTCTCCAAATATGAAGATAACCCCAAAAATAATTACCAAGAGAGAGAAACTATTTTTTATTATATCTCACCAATGAGAAACTTTGAAATGAAATATTTAGGTGAGAGAAATAATATTTTATTAAATATATAGAATATTTTAGTATTATAATCAATGATTTATCTCTAAAATGGGGAAATTGTTGGAGATGGATGTAATTTTTTTTGGAGATTTTGACTTTTGATTCTCCATTTTGGAGAAATTTTGGGGAAACTGTTGGAGATGCTCTTAGTGCCTTGCTTCTATACATGAGCTTCAATGTCGGAGTTTGTATGGCTCTAATCGGTGACCGTGACTGCAATCAATGGCATTAGCATCAACATGTCTTTGGTGCCATTGATCAACGTGCTTTTGATGGCATTTTGATCGGTGAGTGTGTAACACCCTAAAAACTGGGTATATTCAAAACTTAAAATTTTAGCAATATAACGTAAAAAAATATGGATGTTTATAATCCAGTAAATACGAATGACTAAAACCCAATAAAGTTGGGATAGTTGCATCAATAAAGTAGCGGAAGAATAAGACATAATACACGACAACCTATTTAATCTAGAACATCAATTAAGACTAGATTAAAGATGGGTGTCGCTATGACTCCAAAATGCTCTTCTCTCAAGATTCCCAATAATGCCCGGTCCTTCAAGATTCCTAAGTGCGCGACCGGTGAATCAAGGTGCCCTATGCACACCACTAGGATGACATGTGAGCCATTAACACCAAAAACAAGTGTTAGACCAGAGTCTGGAGATATTGCAAGAATTTAACAGTTTAAAATGTAAACAATTGCAATGTAATTAATTGTTACCGAAGTACCCGAAGGTTGGACCAATGCCAACATTCAATTCGTAAAAGATGTTCCATGCCTGTACAAATACACAAGAGATATCTCTTGAAATACGGGGGATACCTGTTTCCATCTTGGGTGACGAGAACATGTGAATGGAGTCACCTGTGATGTTATTGGATTTCACCTCATATCCTAGTTCTAGTTCTCATGCCATAAAAGACATCACAATCCTCAAATCGTTTATGCCATTATTGCCTACTCCGTCGAGTTACACCTCAATGACTTACGGACATGGGTGCCTATCCAATCTAGACGAGTTGCACCTCAAGGACTTACGTCCCCTATTGCCTACCCGCTAGTGACCCAACGGTCAACAATTGAAACCAAAAACATATGCCATCTAAATCCTCGTGCACAAGGAAGTAGACACTAATCTCACATTTAGATCATAACCATGTAAAGATAGTATTTCTCATGCATAACTCATCCCATACCAAAGTGTGATATTGCATATTTCATACTCATGTACAAGCCACCCAATTCATTTATCAACCAAAACCACCATCAAACTAATATGATAAATATAGTTACATTATAATCATTTACCACCAAAACCCATATTTGTAAAAGATGTTCCCTTGACAATGTATAACTCATTTTACAACTTTATATGCACATAAGAACCCTCATGACATGTAATGTCTCCTACTAGATGTAATATCCACGTACTAGTAAAATACACAAAACTCTAGTTTTCAGGTTGACTTCAAGTTCTGCATATTCTTCACATAAGCAATTAATAATACATGTAAAAGAAATAAGGGTTAGGAGACTCACCAAAAAGGTTTGCAATGTAAAAACCCTAAAGATGATGGAACACTAGGAATGGAGAGTGGATGGGATGAGACTTGGATCACTTGAATCTTGGAAGAGTTGAAATTTCTTTAACCTTAGAAACCCTAATAATCAATGGTATTTATTACTCACCTACCAAATCATTAAATGAAAAGAGGAAAGGAGGAAAGTGTGTGAAAATCGCACCTTACGTGTGCGAAAACGACCTCTAAACTGAAACTTCACAAACAAGGAACTTTACCCCCAATAATGGCATTAAATGAGAAAAACCCGTCTGGCCTCGCGCGACAGTGCCATTGGCACAGTCGCGAGGCACAATCGCCCGGACTGTACCGAGGTTGTCCCCAGGCTCGCGATTGTGACACCTGCGATTATGACACGACACTATCGCCGGTCACTATCGCACCAAATGTACTGAAAGTGGTGGTTCCCATGCGACAGTGCCACTGGCACAGTCGTCGACATAGTCACCGGTTCCACCCAAGCTGCTGTCTGATTCCGTCGCGACGCTAAATTTTGTCCAATTCAAACCTTTAATCGTGCTAGATCAGATTGGGAATACCATAGATATATTTCCATAAGTCTTAAGCGTATAGACGAGGTCTAACATTCCAGGTGTTACAGAGTGCTGATAAAATAAGTGACACTTATTAGTGACTATTCTTAATTGTTGTGTAACAGTTGCTAACCACCCGATAACACTGTTGGTAACTGATGATATATAACTGCCTAGCTACCATTAAAATAAGTTTTCATTCTCGTTTTTTACATATGAACAACACAAGATCTCTGTATTTTTGCTCTCGTTTCTGGCCTAAGAACAGAGTGTGTTTTTTAATTATCCCAAAGTAAATTTCCACCAATCCGAACACGACTTCCAAAGCTGCTCATCAAGTCGCATTCTACAGGAGAAATGTTACAGTACATTTGTTATGACATGCTCGTGGCTTCCATATATAGTCGCATAAACAAGCCGCCGTGACTTCCCAAGTCGCTTATAAAGTCGCATACAACCCTCATGCCATTTTTAGATGAATTAACTTAGGGGTTGTTTGTTTTTTTTAAAACCTCTTAATGGCTCTTAAATCTGAATCGTTTAGATCTTTTTACACACAACCTCTTATTAATCATAACTAAAATAAGACTTCAGACTTTAGACATTTTAAAAAACAAACGACACCTTAATGTGTGACAAAATATAAACGAGATCGTGGGTCCATTAAGTTTTTTAATATTATTATAATTTTTTTAACAAACCAAGGTAAAATTCTTGGCAAAACACTGGGACCATGCAGCCATTAGAAAAATGTTAATTAATAAGTATGTCGAGTATTATTTGAATCATTAAGATCTGAAAATCCATATCTGAAACAGTTCAGATTTCTATGCCGGTGTTTTTTGAATGATGATTAGCATATGAACCAACATCCCACTAGAAAATTAAAATATTTATGTTTCTATATTCAAGCAAATTAAAAGAAATTAAAAGTTCAAATAAATAAAAGAAATTGCAGCAAATTAAGTGGAATAGTACACAGATGAGATGCAGAAAGACGAGAGGTAATGTAATCCATGTTGAACCAATCGCAATTTAAAGTTAAGATGAGATAGAAAAGAAATTTTGAAAGAAAGAAGACTAAGGGCACATAGAAAAGATAGAGGACGTACGTACATATATATATATATATATATATATATATATATATAAATATAAAGGGAGGATCAAATGAAAACAAAAACTATTTAAAAGAACACGAGAACTAACAAAATTATTAATGATTTTACATTAACGCGTAAAAAAGTTACGCGGACCTGAAGCCGCGACCAAAGTCTTTTTTTCGTGTGTTAATATAAAATCACTAATGATTTTGTTAGTTCTCGTGTTCTTTTAAATATGTCCTGTTCTCGTTTGAACCTGACTCTCTCTCTCTCTCTCTCTATATATATATATATATATAGGGTTGGTTATATAGGTGAAGGATCTGGATCATGTGAGAAGCTGAGGTTAACGTAAGAAGCGTGAGAAGTGGATCTGAACCGTCGATCACTTTTAATCAAATGCCCTCCCATGAATTGCGGCTTAGAAGAGAATTTATCTGGTGCATCTCGGTGCATCTTATCCTAATGTGCATTCATTTCTCATCCACGGTTAATAACCACTTCTCATGTTTTTCATGTTAACCTCAACTTCTCACCACCGGAACCCAACCTTGTTATATATATATATATATATATATATATATATATATATATATATATATATATATAAAAGTGGAAGATGATGAAGGAGCCGTTTACCGAATGCTTACCCGGGTAAGTGCTTACCGGTAACTCCAACACTATTACTTAATTACCGGGTAAGATTTTAATCCACAAAAATGGTATCGTATGCAACAATTTATCCGGTAAGCGCTAACCGTGGTAAGAGATGACGACTCTCACTTACCGGGTAAGACTCTCGGTCTTTGTCTTCGCTCTTACCGGGTAAGATTCTTGGTCCTTGCCATATGCATCCGGTAAGGAAGTTTCGATGAACTTTCTTGAAATGCGTGTTTAGGAGCGACATTTGTGTACATGGTTTTCCGAAATGATCCTATATCTTAGGAATTGGTATCTAAACTTATTTTGAATATTATCTTTAAGAGTTCACCAAAAGGGTTAAATGGTTCATGTAGTCTTTCGGATTCTATTGCCATTGCAGCAGTTTGTCCTTTTTAATAATTCATGCCATAATTATTGTATGAAAGGCCCAGTAGTACTGTGTGCTTTATAAAAGGCGAATATTCGATGGTTTATATCATCTTTATTGGCCTATATATATCGATTAGGGGCGAGCATGGTACCGGACCGGTACCGGTACCGATTTTCCCGAATTCCGAATGTGGTCTAAAGGCGGTACCGAATACCGAACCGAGTAATCATATACGGTACCGGTATCGGTACCGGGTATTCGGTATTCGTCCCGAATTTCCCGAATATCTCAAAATCATTCCATCAAACCAAACGTCCTATTAGTGTATTTTTAAAATTTTACATAACTATATTCTTTTACATCATAGATGAGATGTTTAACATCATATACATTCAAAGTTTGTTACTTTTTTTCAGAAAGTCATATTAAAATCTCAAATATGGTCGTTTAACTAAATTATCCACATATTTGAGAATGCATTTAAATATAAATCAAGCCTCTTGGAGCTCACGAACAAGGTTCACGATGAGCCTAAACTTTATGGTGAGTCTGACTTGAGTCACTTGACTCTTTGTGTTGTTTGAGCCTAAATTAGCTAACCCTTTATAATAGCATGTATAACTTGATGATTTTACATAGGGGTGAGCATGGTACCGAAAGTAATTAAAATGACCTTTGGTCTTACCGGGACGGTTCGGTATTAGTACCGAGTACCGAATCCCGAATTTCCCGAATCCCGAATCAACGACATTACAAGTAACGAGTACCGAAATGAAAATTATAATCGGTACCGGTACCGGTTCCGGTACGGTTCGGTATTTTCGGTGTCGATGCTCACCCCTAATATCGATGATCTTAGTAATAACAGATCATCCCCTCTCACTCTTATCATCTCTCGTGGACGCGTAAAAACGTGCAAATGTTTTATCTGTGGAAAGGAAGGACACTTTGCGAGGGATTGTCGAAACGAGAAAGGAAACATGGTAAGAGCAGCCATGTTACAGGATCTTGACCTACCTGAAGATTGGGATATAGTTTCAGCAGACAATGATGACGCAAGCATTTGTAGTATCTGTGAAGGAGAACAGGGTGCTACAATACGAAATCTTAAATCTGCAATTGCAGGAAATCTTGCAGTTCAAGGCCCAAATTGCTTATGGAAAAAGCCCAAATGATGAATACACCCGATCCATACTATCAAAAGTACGAATGCAAAACCTGGAAGCCCGAGAACTTAGATACAGAACGGAACAAGTGGCAAAGAAAGTTGGGCATATCGTCATTTGATCCAGCAACCCAAAAGAAACAGGAAGCCCAGGCCCATTTAACGACTCCTCCCCATCCTTCCATGCATCCGTCGACTTCAAGGACTATATATGCATCTTCAGGGGGTATCTGCATTTCTGGAAGCAAAGCTTGCTTTCTTTGAGAATCTGCTTGGAGAAAATGAGAAAAGGATGTGGCAGCAATGGAGGGTTGCACCAAGGCATTTGTCCCTGCGCCCCTTCTATGCAGGGTGTGTACCCTGATCATAACAAGGCCCAGATGGATATGTTGCAATCCAGCTATCCTAAGTTGTACTTCTTCACGCAAAAGTTTGTATTAAATATTTTCATCAAATTACACAAAAACAAAAGGATTTGCACCTGCAATTATAAGCTTGTGAGGAAACACTACGAAAAACCCAGAGTGAAACCATATATAACCTTAAACAGATATTATCTGAGGTTCAAGAATCAAAGCCACTCACAAAGAAAGAAATATTGGATTTAGTCCAAGAGATAGCTAAACAACCAAAGTTAGCAGAAGAGGAGGCTCTTAAACTAACTGAGGATTTAAAGCTCAAAGTACAGAGGGTAGAACACCTTCTGTTGGAAGTTCGAAAGCTCATTACAGGTTGATGAGCTGGATTAACGCGAAAGCTACATCAGAGTACAAAGAAGCAGTTGAAGCTACAGAATATATCGAAACACCTTCAATAGGTTTTGCTAAACCAAACGACTACCGTACCGGAGTAGCACTTCAAAGCGCAACCTTAATAAAGCAAAACAACAACCTGCTTTATTTACTTGTTCAACAGTCACAGAAACTCCAGGTGTTTGAAGAAAAGTTTGAGAAAATAAGAAAAGAAGTTGAGATTCTAGGGAAAAGAGAACAACAACATCTTAACTTAGAATCATCAATAACAGATCTTACAAGAAGACTTGATGCAGTTTCTTTAGGACAAGGAAAGTCACCACAAAAGTTTAAATGTCGTGCTTTGGACGAATATATTGTATACGTATTAGGATTTTTTGATAAACTTCCTTGAAAAAACTTGGTTTTCATCTTGTTCTACTTTTGCTCCTTCTCACTTGTTTTCTAATTTCTTAAAGAAGCCACCTTCTTCGATCCAACCAGTAAATTTTCAATCTTCGACTCCATTTATTACAAGATCTATGTCTATTCTCGTCTTTTTGATCTCTCCGCTATGCACATTTCGCTTGTTCGAAGTTTTGATCTTGAATTCTTGATCCAAACCTATCGGTTGATGATTAATTCTTCTTCAAGATTTTTGATCTTAAGTTGGATAGTTCAGTTCCAAACACCAAGCCTTAATTATTTACTGTTTTCTTTAAAAAAATCCTTCAAAGTAAACATCTTACAAATTAATCTTAAAGAAGTCAACTAATAAGATGGAAAAACTTCTGATGAACTTTTGGAACATATATCCATTTGACTTCGATCTCCTTGGTGGTACGTGGCACATGCATGCCAAAAGAATATAGTGGAAAAGAGAGAAAAATTAATGTATATTTAAAAAAGAGGAACAATAATCAATCAGATTAATTAATAAAATATATGCAAAAAAATAGCATAAAATAAATTAAAGTACAGATGCGTACTTGGAAATTGACACAAGAATTTAGGTGAAACAGCAAACATATATGAGTCGATCCTTTTGGCCAAATTATATTGAGTGGTAGCTTTAAAAAATGAGTGTAACTCAAATTTTTTTCACCTTTTACGTACGCGTTGTTAGCCATTTGATCATGATTATTATTATTATTATTAGGAATAATTAGACACTTGTTCGGACCCATCCTACTCAAAAGTGAAGTGCCCCATGACTCATCCATCGCTCAACCACATAAAATGAAAATATGTCGATTACATATGTACGATTATAGATATATGGTTGAGTTTCGGTGAGAATAAAAGTTACGGTGGGAAATGTAAGAAGAAAACTTCATCCTTATATGCATATAAGAATGGGATGCACCAGACCAATCCCCGTATCAAGCGCAATTCATTGGTGGCCGGGTGTGAGACTAAAATTGATCAAGGGTCCAGATCACTTCTTACCTTAATTACTCTTCTTCTCACATGATTCTTCGTGTATGTATGTATGTATATATATATATATAGAGAGAGAGAGAGAGAGAAAATCAAGTTAATATGAGAACATTAACTAAATAAAATAATAAGAAAACGGTCGAATCATATGTAAAATCATATGTGAATCACACGACCTGAGATCACGGGCCATGTCGCCCGTACACCCTTGTGTATAAAATTACATGTGATTTTGTATGTAATTTTGTTGTTTTTTTGTTCTCTTATTTATATTGTTGTTCTCGTTTGAACCTTCCGATCTCTCTCTATATATGTACAGTAGTAGACAAATTTTAACACAATTATATGGTTGGCATTTGGCAAGTAGAAAGAAGGTTTCACCACCCTTGTTTTAGTACCCATTATAATTTATAAATTTGACGATGCAAAACTTGTCGGTCCTAAAAAATTGATCCATAAAATAAAGCCTTGGAGTTCCTTATTGTTATATCTGAACACACTATAACTACGTTTATTTAGTTAATTAGCGAGAACCAACTATATATATATTCATGATAAATATCATAATAAAAATATATTATATTCATAATGAATAATATTTATGAAAATATTTAGGTATATTAGTGATTAATTCTTATATATGAGTAGATCATTGAATACTATCAGTTTTTATAAAAATTTATGAAGCGATCGAAAGGTTGAAAATTTTATATATACCTTTAAAAAATCTAATCTGAAATTTAGTCGTGCAAATTAAAATTCCCTCACAAATCTCTTTTTAAGATTTGCTTTATAAAAGTCCATTTTATAACCAAATTAAAGTATTGTTTCTTTCTAATTCTCTTTGGCAAATAATTAATTATATAGACTCCCAACGTCGCTAACTTTTCTGTGAAATAGACCCACATGCTAGCTCAATTATTATCCAAGAAATTAAAATTAAACTTTGTGTATGGCTCTTTGTTCAAACATTTTGTTCCAATATATCATAAATATATACAACGCTAAGAAATCTAAGTAAAAAGTTGGTTATCTGCAATTTTGACATGATGTATTCCGTTCCCTAGGAACCAAATGTAAGATATGATTATGCAAAACACCATTAATTTGCTTTAATTGTGAAATCAAATCCGTCCTAACCGTTAATTTTCACAATCCGTCCACCAATATATAAACGTCTTACAAAAAGTTGGTAGAATGGAGTTAAGACTATCCAACAAGTTTTATTTTTTTCTAAACAATAGGAAATTAATTAGACAATAGCTAATAGTTAAAGACTGAATTGTAATTTCGATGGAAAGTGTCTATTAAAACCAAATTAAACAAAGTATAAACCGTGACCTACAAATTAAAGTTAACTTCAAAACGTAAATAACAAAGAGATGGATTATGTGTGTATAGAGTTGAGTTCCGGTGAAAAATTGAGGTTAACATGAGAAACGTGATAAGTGGTTATCAATCGTAGGATGATAAATGGATACACATTAGAATGAGATGCACCGAGATAAGATGCATCGAACTTAAAAATGATCAACGGTTTAGATCCACTTCTCACGCATTAGATACACATTAGGATGAGAAGTGGATCTGAACTGTTGATCACTTTTAATCTCATGCTCTCCCATGAATTGCACCTTAGAAGAGAATTGATCTGGTGCATTTATGTGCATCTTATTTCAATGCATCTCATCCTAATGTACGTCCATTTCTCATCCAACGGTTGATAATCACTTCTCATTCTTCTCACGTTAACCTCAACTTCTCACCGGAACCCAACCATATATAATCAACAATCTACTGGAAAAATTCCTTTAAACTACAACAAGACCAATATTTTGTGCCCTAATATATGCATGTGTCTGTTTAGCAACACTGCCCAACCTATAATATATAGTACATCTCCAAAGAAATAGAACAAAGAATCAAAACCTTAATGTTTGTTAGAAGATGAATATGATTGAAGGAGACGATGAATATGCTGAAGGTTTGAAACCTCGGTATATTGATTGAGAGAAAACGTACAATATGAAAAGTAAATAATGAGTAATCTAACCTAGACTACAAGATACAAAGAATTTATACATGGACTATATGGGCTTGGGCCTTATACTAACATGGGCCTGGACCCTCTACACATATACATTAACATCCCCCCTCAAACTCAATCGGGAGAAGAATGAGCCAGATGGTGTTTGGAAACTAGATCACGAAACCGTCCTGGTAGATGAGCTTTAGTGAAAATGTCGGCCAGTTGATCAAGAGTTGAAATAGGAAGAAGTTGGATAGTCTTACGAGTCACATGTTGACGAACAAAGTGACAGTCAATTTCAATATGCTTCTTTCGCTCGTGAAAGACATCATTGTGAGCAATTTGAATCGCACTGTTGTTGTCACACCACAATGGAGTTGAAGACTGTTGAGGAGCCCCCATGTCAGAGAGTAGCCAGCGTAACCACACAAGTTCTTGAGCCGTGTCAGCTAGTGCTCGATACTCAGCTTCAGTACTGGATCGAGCTGTGAGAGATTGTTTCTTACTCCGCCAAGATATAAGAGAGTCGCCAAGAAAGAAACAGTAACCGGTAGTGGAGCGACGATCAGTCATGTCACTGTCATAATCAACATCAGAAAAACCTCGCAAATTCAATGATGATGTGGATGGAAAATGAAGACCATGAAACATGGTTCCTTTTAAATATCGAAGAATGCGCAGGACAGCAACATAGTGATCAGAACAGGGTGCAGACATGAATTGACTGACAGTATGAACAACATAGACAATTTCAGGTCGAGTCACTGTCAGGTAGACAAGTGACCCCACTAACTGGCGATATAAAGTAGGATCACGCAGAGGAGGTCCAGCATTCGGATCCAAATGAAGGTTGTGTTCAAGAGGAGTGGATGCAATTTTGTTGTCAGTAATCCCAGCTTTGGACAAAAGATCGGAGGTGTATTTGGCTTGACAAAGATAAATTCCTGATGGATCTGAGAGAACCTCAAGGCCAAGGAAATAGTGTAAAGAGCCAAGATCCTTCATCTCAAAAAAGGAGCTGAGAGATGTCTTGAGATTAGCAATGCCTGTAGAGTCACTGTCAGTAATAATCATATCATTCACATACAGGAGAAGTAAGATTGTGCCAGTCTCAGTGGTCCGAGTAAACAGTCCTGAATCATAGTTGCTGGGTGAGAAGCCCATAGAGGTGACTGTGGAACTGAATTTCTCAAACCAAGCTCGCGGAGCTTGCTTGAGTCCATAAAGAGCCTTTCGAAGACGACAAACATGACCTTGTGGAAGTCGAACGCCTGGAGAAGGTGTCATGTAGACTTCCTCAGATAAGTCACCGTTCAAGAAGGCATTCTTAACATCCATCTGAAAGAGAAGCCATTGTTTTGTAGCTGCGATGGCTAGGAGACTGCGAACAAAAGTGACTCGAGCAACAGGTGCAAATGTCTCCTCATAATCAATACCGTACTCTTGATTGAAGCCCTTGGCCACCAGACGAGCTTTGTACCGATCAATAGAGCCATCAGATTTTGTCTTGATTTTGAACACCCATTTGGAGCCAATGGATGACTTGCCTGGTGGAAGAGGGACAGATTCCCATGTCTGAGCTTTGTCAAGAGCCTGAAGTTCCTCATCCATAGCTTTCTGCCAATCAGGGTTAGAGGAGGCTTCCTTGTAGGAAGTAGGTTCGTGATTTGACAGCAGAGTAGCATAAACATGATAATCACGGAGATGAGAAGGAACTTGTCTTACCCGATCTGATCGTCTAACATTATGAGATTGAGAAGTTCCAGGAGCCAAAGACTCAACAGGCACCTCAGATGTTGGCTGAGAGGGTGGAGCAGATGATTGATGTTGATCAGGAAAACTAGGAGAGGCAGGTTGTGTAGGTGCAGGAGACTCTGAAGGAGAGGCAGACTCATAAGGAGTTGGAACAACAGGTGGAGGTGATATGATGTCAGATTGGAGTGAGTCCAATGAGACGGAAGCATAAGTGAAGAACGGAGTGGTGAAGTTAAGAGACTCACGAAACTTGGATATAGAAGAAAAAGAAACATGTTCACAGAAGGTAACATGACGAGATATACGAAGACGCTGGGAGATAGGATTCCAGCAGCGATAACCCTTGTGCTCAATACCATATCCAAGAAAGCAGCAAAGTCTGGAGCGAGGTTCAAGTTTGGTATGTTCATGAGGTTGTAGTTGAACAAAACAAGCACTACCCCAAACTTTTAGAAGTTCATAGGCAGGGGTGACCTCATAAAGTGCCTCATAAGGAGACTTATTATTAAGGATGGGAGTAGGATGACGATTGATAGTATAAACTGCAGTGAAAGCAGCTTCACCCCAAAAACGTTCTGGACATTTAGCAGAGATGAGAAAAGTGTGAACCGTATCAAGAATATGACGGTGTTTGCGTTCGACACGACCATTTTGAGGAGATGTGCCGGGACAGGAGTACTGAGAGAGAGTCCCCTGAGATTGAAGAAAGGAGAGAAGAGATGACTCTTTGTATTCCATAGCATTGTCAGCTCTAAGAATCTTTATAGATTTTGAGAATTGGGTGTGAATCATCCGGGCAAACATAATATAAATATTGGGTAGTTCCGAACGATGTTTCATGAGATATATCCATATGAAACGTGTATGGTCATCAATAAAAATAACAAAATATCGAGCATCCCCCCATGGATGGATGAGGTGCTGGCCCCCATACATCAGAATGAATAAGATCAAAAGAAGAAGTAGAACTAAACTCATTCATTTCAAAAGGTAAAGCATGATGTTTGCCAAGTTTGCATGATAAACAAGAAATATTATCAGATGATACACAATTTCCTAACACTCCTAAATGAGCTAATGATTTTATTCTGGCTAGAGATAAGTGACCTAGCCGGGCATGACACAACCCAAAAGAAGAAGTGTTGGAAACTGAGGCAACAAAACTTGAAGAGGGTAATGGAAGGCGAAGGTAGACCACTTCAATCATCCGTCCAACTTTACGGCCGAGTCCAAGGATCTGCTTGGTCTTTGGATCCTGTACAACACAACCAGAAGAATGAAATAAAATGATCAAATTAGATTCGAGAAGCTGCGCAATCGAAACTAAGCTCAGAGATAGTTTCGAAACATTTAGAACATCCGGTAATTGTATATGAGGAGTGGAAACGTTTCCACTAAAGGATACCGGTAGGACAGTGTTGTCAGCAGTTCTTACTGACGTAAATTGTTGAGATGGTTTCTTAGAAACGAAACCATCAGGGCAAGGTGTCATATGATTGCAACACCCGGAGTCAAAAAGCCATACGTTATCTGTTGCAGCTGAGTGTGGAGAATTCATACCCATAGCACCAGACATGATCTACTCCAAGAGTTCCTGATTGCGACGCATCAGTTCCATTAGGTCAGGTGAGGAGGCTGAAGAAACCTCGGTATCAGCAATAGTAGACCCAGCAACAGCGTGAGTCCGGTTCTGAGAATCAGCGTGCTTTGAGTTCTTCGGGCAGTCAGACTCATAATGACGCGGATGAGTGATGCCACACCTACGGCACTTACGGATAGGACAATCAATGAGAAGATGAGCAGTAGAATGGCAAAAGGCACACTCAGATGTGTTCGTCTTTTCCACAGATTTGGAATGATTGTTGTTGGTCTATTTGCCTTTGGACTTGGGATGAGACGTGTAGAGAACGCTATCAGTAGCAGGTATTGGAGATCGCATGTGAAGACGGGTTTCTTCACTTATCAATTCTGATATTGCTTCTTCAAGAGTAGGTAATAGCTGCCTATGAAGAAGAGAAGCATGAACATTCTCAAATTTATCAGTCAGACCCATCAGAATAGTGATCAAATGTAGTTGGTTGAAGTAGGCGGTGAATTGTTGAGATGTTTCATCAAAAACTGTGGTGCTCCAAGACTTATATGATCTCTGAGAGACTGCATTTCAGAGATATAAGAGTTTATGGATTGATCAGGAAGTTGACGTTTGCTCTGAAAGGTGGTCCACAGTTGATACTGATGAGATATGCCTGATGACGTGTACCGCTTGGCAAGGAAATCCCAGAGACTTTTGGCGGTAAGATAACCAAGAAACTGTTGGTTGATCTCAGGAGTAATGGAGGCATTAATGAAGCCCATAATACGAGCATTATTGATGTCCCACTCATTCATGCGTTTTGTAAAGTCAACAGCATTCTCAGTTGCTTCCTGAACTGGAACTTTGGATGCACCAGTAACAAAGGGTGTAAAGGCCATGGGATTTTAGCAGAATTGTCATATGATGATGCCAGAGAATGTAGTTGCTACCATTGAAAATAACCGAGATGGGATTTGAGTGACTGAGATTGGCAGCCATGGGAGTGAGAAACGGTATGGACCGGTAGAGGGTCGTCCGGTATGAACCGGGAGGTGCGACCGGTATAGACCGGTAAAGAAGTGTGACCGGTATAGACCGGTAAATAGATGCGACCGGTATAGACCGGTAAAAGTTACGACCGGTAGAGTGCTTCGACCGGTAAAGGTTTCGACCGGTAGAATGTTTCGACCGGTAAAAGTCAAGTTGCGACCGGTAGAGTGCTTCGACCGGTAAAGGTTTCGACCGGTAGAATGTTTCGACCGGTAAAAGTTGCGACCAGTAGAATGCTTCGACCGGTAAAGATTTCGACCGGTAGAATGTCTCGACCGGTAAAGGTTTTGACCAGTAAACTTCCGGTTCTGCGGCAAGGGTTTCAGAAAGCAAAACAGCGGCGACTTGTCGACTCAAAACAAACAGATCGATCGATGTCTTAAAGAAACAGATCAATTCAAACAAAAAAATCGATTCAAAAGTAAATCGATTCAAAGGCGATGGCAAGCAAAGAAACAGCGGCGGCGGCGACGAGTCGACTATGGTTCGGATGAACAGTGACGACGATGAACAGTAAACCGATGAACAATGAAATCGAAGAATAAACCTACAGCTCTGATACCATGTTAGAAGATGAATATGATTGAAGGAGACGATGAATATGCTGAAGGTTTGAAACCTCGATATATTGATTGAGAGAAAACGTACAATATGAAAAGTAAATAATGAGTAATCTAACCTAGACTATAAGATACAAAGAATTTATACATGAACTATATGGACTTGGGCCTTATACTAACATGGGTTTGGACCCTCTACACATATACGTTAACAATGTTTATTACAAAAACTGTATTTTGAATGTTAATTTCAACCTGGTTGCTATTTTTGTTACGGTTGTCAAAGAAAAAGAAAAAATAAAAACAAATCAAGCTTCGAATGCGCCACCAACATCGGGAAGAAACCATAATTTTTGGCCCTTCAATGACACCGCACTATCTTATATATAACCCCACCACCACCAGCTACCGTACATAACTACATACATAACACACACACATATATATATATATATATATATATATATATAGTCTATAGATATAGCTAGCTCCATTAATTTCTTCCCACAACCATTTGCATGCCTTTATGTGAGCTAGCTAGAAGAAGATACTACTGGTTTATGAGGTTCTACAGTCAATGGCTGCCGGAGTTTTGCTTTCATTACCTCCACCGGCAATCAATTAATCTGTCATATATATATATATGGGCGGTAGTATTTATGGATGAGCAAATTAGGGCCTACTTAATTACATGAAATAGCTTTTTTTTGCATACATGTACAGTAACATCATTTTCTCCAATCACAACATATATGCATACATCATACCCATTATAGTTTATAACCCTCAACTCAAGTCATCATTCTATAAAGCTAATTTATATATATATAGAAATCATATAATTAATAAACCCCTCTTGCAATCGTAAGCCAAACCCATTATTATTTCCTCTTTCCATCTCCTATAAAACCCCATCTTCATTCCTCATCCATTCTATCCTCATCCTCTTTATTATACATATCATCACCCTCATATACATATACAATTAAAAACATACATCTTCAATTCTCACATATAATATTTATTCGTTCTTACTTTCTTGAGAGAAAACTATATATATGGCTGGAAATTACTATTTAGCCCCTGAATATGAAGACCCTTCATGTAACTTCTCTACAAACTTCACTTGTTCCCAAAACGACAACAACAACAACAACATGCCATCTTCTCTCCACTTTGTGACAAACTTACCTTATTACCATCATCAACCTCAAATGCCCATGGTGGATTTCTACCCACAATCTTCATCTCTAAGCTATAATAACTCAAGCACTTCAGATGAAGCTGAGGAGATCAACCAGATGAGCATCATCAACGAGAGGAAGCAAAGAAGGATGATATCGAACCGCGAGTCGGCTCGACGGTCCAGGATGAGGAAACAGAAGCAGTTAGACGAGCTGTTCACCCAGGTTCTGCGGCTCAGGAACGAGAACCATGGGCTCATGGAAAAGTTGAACCACTTCTCAGAGACCCATGAACAAGTTATTCAAGAAAATCATAGGCTCAAGAAAGAAACAACGGAGCTAAAGCAGTTGCTTAGTGAAGCACAACTTGCTACCACTTACACTAATTTGAGAGATCTTGATGATGATGATCATGAAGAGGGTCTTGTTCCTAATTCTTGCACCACTGCTTATCTCATGGCTCAATCTTCTAAAAAATCTACTAGCAAGAATTCATCTAATTTGCTTCATTGATTGAGTTGATTCAATAAAGGTGTTACTTAATTAAATTATTCTCAAATAAATAAACCCTTTAAGCAAATGCAACAAATGTTTAGTTCATTTTTTTTAATTCTTTTGTTGGGTGGTTTACATGATGTTTTGTTTCTATTTGGTGTGGATGCAATTATTAGTGAGTGTTTGACGTAACTAATTAAGCTTCCATCATTACCTTTTTAACATTATAATTTGAAGCTAGAACCCCACTTCAGGTACGGATAAGAGAAGCAACATTATATCTAATTAATATTCTTTGGACATGTTGAAAATTAATTAAAACTCCTAAAGTTTACGTACAAATATAATAATCTTGGAAAATCTGTATATAGAACAATGCTTATTCGACATAAAATATGATAATCTTGGAGAATATATTATTATGGGTTGATTTTATGCTGTAATCCATATACAACATTATATACTCTAGATCTTCGTATAAATTAACAACATAGTTAACAAAAAACAGATATGTTCTTAAGAGAATTAACTTTTAACTATTAAATGTATATATATATATATATATATATATATGGATTCTAAATTCTTTCTAGAATAATTTATATCCTTAAGTTTTTTTTGACATATATGCTGGATATTATTGAGCAATGGTTAATTGGTGAGAAATCATTAACAAAAATCCATGCAAATTTGTGTTTAGAAAGTAATATATGTGAAAAATAATCTCTATAATACTGCATAATATCATTAATTTTCAGATATATGCTAGTTAGATTTTTCATAAAATTGTAGATTTATAATTGTAACAACTAAGCATTTTTCACTTGTTTGAGAAGCGTATTTGGGATTGCTTAATTATTTGAGGTGCTTTTTAACTTATTGATGTGTGGCACCGGAGATAAGCAATTTCTAATATTTGGATGGAGAAAAACTCAAAATGTTTATATAGCGGTGCCAAACCGGAGATAAACACTTTTTCATAAGTCATTTTGTTTCAACTTATCAACTTATTTGAAAAGTGCTTATGATTTTTTTTGGTTATTTTATATGTATAAGCAATCCAAACACCTTTAAATAACAACTTATTAGCTTATTACGTTTTTGTACCACAATAAGCTAATCCAAACACTTTTTAAAAAACTCCGGTTTAACATCGCATAAGTTGATAAACACTTTTCAAAAGTATAAGTTAGTTTTAAATAAGCAATTAATCCCAAACACCCATAAAGTAATGTGTAATATTTGTTACCATTTTTTATGTTTCATTCTATCAACTTTTCTTGTGTGTTGCTTACTATTTCCCAAAATCATCCTTTTCTTCAAGTTGGTCTCAAATTAACTCTTCACCTTTTTTGGTGAAAACCTTTTCAATTCGTTTACATTTTTTTTGCAAGTTGTTTAGGTCTTCATGGAAACAACCATTCTACTAAGGTGGTTTACAGGTTTGCATACATTTCATCCAATCGAGATGTACCGGATTCGTTTAATTAGTTTGGTTTGAGTACAATCTATAAGAAAGATTTGTTTAGTTTTCTGTAAAAAGATATATGATATATATAATATAATATATATATAACATGTGTGTGTGTGTGTGTGTGGTGAGTACAATCTATAAGAAAACCATTAATTGGTAAAGATATTTATGTGCTTATAATTATCATACACATGTGAGTTGAGATCAAGCGTTATTAACATATATAGTTTGTGATGGGAATTTAGCCATACGTCAAAACCTACAACGTTTAGTTATCATTGCATTGAAATAAATATAAATGTATTTATTAGTAATTATTCTTTATGTATGTCATATAATAACATTGAATAGTTGTGTGGAGAATTGAAAAAATTTCAACGTAAAGATCAAGTGAATAAATAGAATTGAAAAGTTGGTGGAGACAGGGAGCAAGGATATGGATGACATATTGAGGAGGGGGTGGGGTGCATGGTAAATTAAGGGCCCATATATGACAAAACTTCTCTTGTGTTGGCAAAGCAATAGATACAGGCAAATTGTAATGGACAATTTGTGGTGGTAAGTGCTGGCTTTTATTTAGTGCTCATTATAAAATGAAATGGACTACCATAACAAGCAAAATGTTTCAAAAAAGAAGACTCCACTATATATATGTATAGACACCCTACTGTACATATTTCTTTTTCTTCTTTAGACCATATCATAAATCTGATGCAATGAGAGTTTTGCAAGAAAACCATTTTCAGGTGTTCAATTTGTCTCCCTTTGTGACTCATTGCCTAAAATTTATCGATCATGTGAAGTAGAGCTTCATAATTAGCGCATGGTTCCAGAAGACCATGATCGATGCAAGTAATTAATTAGTTGAAATTTGCAAGTATATATATAAGTAAAAGGAAAAATCTGAATTAAGAAATATTATAGCACACATTTAACGTGTAAGATCGTCCTTGCAAAAGTTAAATGTAGCAAAGAATATGTTAGAAAAGAAGAGTATATGGAAAATATAATCTATACTATATTATAAAAACGACATAAAAAACTCTTAATTACAACATTCTAAGACAAGTTACAACTAATTAAAACTAATTACTTAATTTACAATTTATTAATGTTTTGGTACAACCTTTTCAAGCACAATATCTCACATAATCATCTATTTGTGGAGTGAATACTCATTTATTAATATAACTATTTGTTTTTTTGGTGGAGGATTTTATAAAATAGATTTTATATTAGCATAATCTATTTTAAATTTAGATTTTACATTTAAATCTATATTAATGAGATGTAATATAAAATCTTTTTTCTTCCGTATTTTTTTATATTACATCTCATAATGATTTTTCCATATTTTATTTTATAAAATCTTTTTCCATATTTTATTTTATAAAATCTTTTTACATAATGAGATGTAATATAAACTCTTTTTTCTTCCGTATTTTTTTTGCTAATATAAAATATATTTTATTTTATAAAATCTACACGTATTTTATATTAACATAATATAAAATCTACACGTATTTTTTTTCACGAGCATTAAAAGAAGAAAAAAGAAGGTTGATATGAATTAAAAATAAAAAATAACGAGATACACTAATAAATTATCGTATTCTTTAAAATAAAAATATTCCACAATACTTTCCAAATTAACCAAGTGTAAAGAAAATAAAATAGAAACGATGTAGATATAAAAATATTCTTCCATATTTTTAATATATATACATTTAAATGTAAAATCGAAAATGAAAATAAAAGATTTTAAAATATTATCTACATCCACTATAAATATATATAGCTTCTCTATGTATCATCCGAGTACAAGAAGAAGACGAACGGTCGGGTGTCAATGGCGGAACCTGCAACTGAACAAAAGGTATTTCACTATATTTTTGTTTCTTTGAAAAACTACTTTTTTATATTTTATTTTATTTACTGAGAATTTGTTTATATTTTTCAAAACCCACAATCATATTTTTCGAAGTAGGGGAATAAGATATATATACATATCTTTATTTTTATCGACTAATATTATGAGGTCTTGAAGTCAATAGTCAGATAAATATGTTGTGAGACATGTCGTTTGAGTTTTAAATAATATAATACAAAACTATTACCAATATTATTGGATAAACTCATAACAACAAACGATTAAGAATACATGCAAGTTAACCACTTATGAAAATACATTCGTTTTTCACATTGTATTTCATTAACTGTTAACAGAGAAATTACGTTTCATTTTAACTTGGTTCATTATTCCAAAAAAAAAATTATCCTCCCGTACTATGCACGGGTATTATATGGTTTGTTTAAGTTGTAAAATCATTGTATGCATGGTCAAAACAAGCAATTGTAGGCAATGGTTTTCATGTTAAAATTTGGTGATGCAAAACTCATTTTGTTTTCTCATTTATGCTCATTGAATAGACATATTGGGGAAATGGATTTTGTGGAGATGAATGGTTATATATCTTGGGGAATTTAGTGGCTACCTTTGTGCTTATAAATATATACCATGTCATTCCATTTGGCACTTGGACATATTTTTAAAACAAGAAATATATTTTGTCAATCCAAGAGAAATGATTTATTCAATGAAGAGTATTGTGTGATTTTAATTTATCGTAATATAAATACTATATATTTTAGAAAATGTTTATTTAGCTGTGACTTGTGAGGTAATTAACACACGAGATCAATTGTGTACTCTCTTTTTCGTTTAGTGAGATACATCCCCCCACCCCCCACCCCGGGGTGGGGGGATGTATCTCACTAAACAAAAAAGAGAGTACACAATTGATCTCGTGTGTTAATGGGTGTTCATGTGGATGGTACATCATCATATTGATTGTGGAACCATGTAAATCATTTGTGTTGAACTTATTTCATCTTTTCTTCCACATTAATTTGTAATTTGTTAGATATTGGTATCACTTTAGCGGTTAACATTCCCATGCATTCTGATGCTTTTGTTGTTGATATAACTTATAACCACAATTTTGCATATTACTCTGTATTTGTTAGTCAGACGACGACTTCATAGTCTTGTTTGTCTATGCCAATTAATGATATATTGATCATCACAAAGTACTAATTAATCCCTCATTAATAGATCAATTGAAGCAAATTGTTACATATAAGTTCACTTTAAATATCTGGCATAAATTAATTGGTATCTTAACTGGTATTGAGTTAATGGGAGACAAGAAGGCCTAGCAATACATTACTACTATATGAGCTTGGAATTTTTACATCATAAACCTTTGTTAGTGGACCCTAATCAGAAGTTGACATTGCATGAACGAGTTTTGATGAAATCCATCCTATTATAGAAAAATTATTGGAAGGTTTTTTGTATCTCATTGTAACGCGACTTCATAAACGAGATAAGAAGTCACCTCGATCATCTTGGAACTTGAGATCAAGTGAACATGTGACTTGGCCCTCCCTAAAGACACTAGTACAAAAACTTACATTTGTCACTGTTAAAAACCGTGGCCATAGGCATTTGGCCACAATTTTTTTTCCAATCAAACCGTAGCTTATTCTTGCGTGAACATTGATACCTTTTCGCCACGTTTAAAATGTATCACCATATCAAATAAAAAATCATAGCCATAGCCTAAAAACCGTGGCTATAAACATATCTAATATTTAAGGTACTTAAGCATTTTTATTATAACTGTGGCAATAAACTATTTATCGTCACACAAACTCACGTTAAACGTGATCATTAGCT
The DNA here is from genome assembly GCA_954870635.1 of Arctium minus. Classification (NCBI taxonomy): domain Eukaryota; kingdom Viridiplantae; phylum Streptophyta; class Magnoliopsida; order Asterales; family Asteraceae; genus Arctium; species Arctium minus. The sequence continues at coordinate 12,043,800 of OX941082.1, forward strand.
ACTTTTTGGTTACACAAAATAAAGAAAACAATGGCAATAAACTATTTATGGTTACGCTGAATTTTTCGAACTGTGGCTATTGATTATATTTTGATCACATGAACTAACTAAAACCGCAGCGATAAACTAGTTATCGCCACACAAGTTTCATATTAACCATTGCTAATTCATAACATTTGGTCATACTAAATTGTTAGAAATGTGGTGTAACACCCCGATTTCGAAAAGTATCGTTTCCAGTTAATACAGAAATCGGCAATTGTAAGGGAAAAATAAGATATAGGATTTTGGACTTGAATCCTAGATTTTATAGTCTTGTTGGATGAATGATTCAATTACGAGTCCAACGGTTCTTTCCGGAGCAAAATCGGAGCTATAACGAAGAAGTTATGGCCAAAACAGTGAACGAGAAGAAAATCGGGCGAACAGTGCATCTCGCGACTTCTGCCGTGACTTAGGAATTATGCCGTGACTTAGGGAAGCGGGCGACTTATGCCGCGACTTAAGGTCGTGTGGTAAGTCGCGAAATCCTCTGGTCGAGCATAAAACCCGATTTTCAGCCCTAGAACTTCATTTCTTCATATCTTCTTCATCCCAACTCCGATTTCAGTGATTCAAGTTGCCATGGTTTCATTTATTAGATCTCTTCAAGGATTTATCAATATATTGGAAGTCTATTGGAGTATACAAGAGTATTTTGTGGTGGTAAGGTCCTCATCTCTATCAATGTTAAGCTAGAGTTTGATGATTTCATCCTCTTCCCTTTCATCCTTCCTCTTGGGTGTGATTTTGTTGACTTATGTGGTGAAGGTGACCTTGTATATGTTTTGGATCTAAGATCTAGGAATATTGCTTGGAGATTTCAAGCCTTCATCAATGGTGGTTCAAGTTTTGGGGGTAAAACCTAGATTTAGCGTAAATCTAGCAAGGTGAGTTCAAGTTGCTTTGTGAAAACTATGTACATGCCAAAATGAGTATTTTGAAGTAAAAGTATGCTTTACTTGGTAATTGTCAATGTGTTGGGTATTTTGATAAGTTTTCATATTTGATAAACTTGAGTTGTTTTAATCTCATAAAATGCCCATATTTGGGATTTTGATATCTTGATAAGTAATAGTGTGATTTATGCATTTTTGGTGATTTTGTACAAATAAAGTCTATTTTATGATTTATATCTCTTTAGTGATTTGGTACAAATGAAGCCTAATTCATGATATATGCATCTTTAGTGTACTTGATTTCGTAAACCCCTTTGGAAATGATATGTCCCAATCGGCGTAGATTTTTGGGTTAATCACATCTTTGAAGTATGTGTCTGTATAAACGTTGTTTAGATACGTTGTATTATTTGGGGAAAAGTTATTTGTTGGTCAAATGGGTTTTGAGCATTTAAACTCGGTTTTGACTTAAAAGAGTATCGTGGACATTTGTCCCAGTTTTAATGGCTCTTTGAAGAGCCCAGATTCGATATACATCTTAATGCATCTTATTGCATATTCATGATAATTACAGGCTTGAGTGCTTTAGTCATTCATGTGTAGTCATGTAATCTTAGACTGTGTTGCATTGGATCCATAGGCACGTAAGTCAGTCTTATTTGATGGTCAAGTAGGTGGTACGGGGTTGGACTCTGGGACTCATGTTATATGACATTGTCCTTTCAAGCGTACACTAGGAGGGTTGAGTTCGGTTGTGCTAGTGTGACAATGGGTAGGTCATGATGGGCGTTTGGGGCCTCTGCCACGTCAGGGCAATGCCATGGTTGTATCCCCCTGCCGAGCCTTTGGTGATATTCTTGTTAATATTCGCTAAGGTCAACTGTCTCTTTTGGTGTATCTTGAAAGGAGTCGTAGGGACACTTGGGCTTGTGCGTCGTGAAGTGTCATACGATTAACGTTGTATGAGTGATATACTTTTGTGTTCCTCCACTCTCAACGAATGCGAGTATCCTCCGTTGTCGGCCCGTAGTATTTTGGATAATTAATTGTCCTTACTTAAATGTTTGGATTTCATTCCATTTTATGGTCGCGTGAGTATTAAGTTTCAATTCCATACTTTCGATGATGTATCATACCTATATGGTTTGTTTTCCTTTATTTATGGGTCGAGTATTATACCCTCCCGGATTTTGGGTGTTTTGGGATATGAAGTGTCATTTACGTTTTTACAAATTGGGTGTCGATTTATAATCCCGTTTTGCGTGAGTTATGGGCTACATCGTTTTATAAAAAATGTTTGCTTTGGAGCGTTGTCTTTAAAGATGAATATTATTGGAAAATGAGTCGTTCTCATATGTAACACCCGGAAAAGTAAGGTAAGTATTTATAATTTTCTTAGTGTTTGCATCAATCATAATTGTTGGGATTCTTACTTGGGTTTAAGAATAGTATTATGTCATTTTACCTGTTAGTTTTCCTTGCATTCCGTACATGTTGAACGTTATCGAAAGCGACGAAAATGGGATTTTGGAGTGTTGGGCGACTGTGACCAGCGACTATGACAATGGTCATAGTCGCGAGGCACTATCGCGGGCCGGGGGGTGGTCTCGGTACACCCCCGACGACTATGACCTGCGAGAGTGACAAGGGCAATGTCGCCCTGTCACAATCGCCGAACATGTATCGAGGGCTTCCAGACGCGCGCGACTATGCCATCGCGACTATGCCCATGGCACAATCGTCGGGCAATGTCGTCGTCGGGGTCTGAGAGTATAAAAACTCAGTTTTTGACCATTTAGACTTCATTTCCTCATCAGGCGATTTTCTTCATTCCAAAACCCTCCAACACTTACTAAAAACCTAGTGTTAGTTGGGAACATTTTTTGGTGGTTAAGGAAGCTTCAATAGTCGTTAAGTGAAGCATTTAAAGCACCTTCAAGTTCTCACCCTCTCATCTTCTCATCCAAGTTTTCTAGGGTTTTGTGTGAAACCCTAGATAGTGAGTTTCTTACATTATTTTCAAATGAGGTACATATTTTATATGCTTTCATACCTAATGTATTATTGTTATGAGAAGATCTGATCACCTGATAAGTTTGACCTAACCGTTAATTTTGGTATTATGGGTATCTTAGCCTTAAATATGGTTATGGACATGGATGAGGTTATTATTCTTGATGTTTGAGCATGTTTACATATTTGTCTTGATGAGTCATGGATAATATTGAATATTTGCATATCTTAGAGTTTTGTACCTAAGTTATGCTTGGGATTGTTGTAGTCTTATACATGTATCTTATGGGTATGAAACTATGTATAGAGACGGACATCGTAAGTACACAGAACGAACCATGAGTAAGTGCTAGGAGGATGTAGTCTTAGGTGCCACTATAATGGTATGCACCTAGACCTCCGCCGTTTGGAGTAATGCCTGGGAGGTAGTCTTCAAGTGTGTCGGGCCTTCGAGATGTTGCTCAAGCGAGTGAACATCAAGGTACATTGACTCGAGGTAAAACTCATTGGTGTGATGGGTCTCCCCCATGATTGACCCCGTAAGGACTTTGGTGATTGAAGTGTCCTAATTGTTCATAATATGCTTTATGTTAATATGCTATGTTTTTATGTAACTCACTAGACCCGTTTGGTCTAACACTTGATTGTTGGTTTGTATCTCAGGTTCTAGCGGCGCGAGCGCCAAGGAAGCTTAATCGACTTTAGTGGTGAGCTTGGGAGCATTTTGGGATGCCAATATTGAAGACAATTATTTTGGGAATAGTTGACAACCTTTTTGTAATCTTATGTCTAGCGAGACATAGATTAGGGAGTTGTCATCTATTATTGTGTCTTATTACAAACTTGTAATTAACAGGCATTTGTTGTTCCTTTTGTATGAGCTCGTGCTTTGGCATTTATGCATACCACATTTCTATTTTCCGGAAATTTTTGTTAGCCCCATTTTTGGGGCGTTACAAGTTGGTATCAGAGCTCTAGTTTAAGTGAACTAGGTATTGACCTTAGCATACCTAGACTTAGACTGGCGATGCTTATAAAATCACTGTCCTCTTGGGTAGAGCATTCCTAGGTGGGGAGAGTATTAGGAATTCGGAATTGCATTGATTGAGAATTATGATGATGATAACGAGGATTCTTGTGTAAAATATGTTCACAATCTCACTTGGCCAGTGTTGTTCTGAATCTATGATTACGTGAGCATGTTTGAAATTATTATTATGATGATTGATCCTTGTAGTAGTATGTATTAAACCGGTTATCTTTTAAAGAATTAACCGGTATTACTCTTGTCATGTGTGACAGTCCATTATGGTAAACACGAGGAGTCGGGTCGGGGCGACCGAGGAAGCAAATGAAGCAAGTGTAACTGCTCCGGTGATTACCCGACCGGTAAACGCACCGATTAATCAAGTCATTCCACCAATACCCCCAATGCTAGAGGGTATCATCGACGTGAATCCCCAAGTGAACTTGGAAACCGTGGAACCAGTTATTCAAGAAGCGGACCCCCAGTCGGTCCTATTAGCCAACATAATGCAAATGATGAACTCTGCAATGGACAAGCGGGACGAGAGACTCTTGAAAGTCCTAGAAGACAGAGATACAAGTAACCGGAGGCACGAGACGGTGGGAGACAATGCGGTTTTGGGATCGGGCGGTGCGGATAATGTTGTAGGCACCGAAGAGCACGCGGTTAGAGCTGATAAGAGGAAGGAAGGGGGATGTTCTTTCAAGACCTTCTTGTGTAGTCGGGCTCCAGAATTCTTAGGAACGACTGACCCGCTAGTTTGCATAAAATGGATTCAAGATGAAGAGATGGCTTTCGAGTCAAGCGAGTGCGCGGACTCGCAGAGAGTCAAATTTGCCTCTCAACTGCTTAGAGGGGATGCTCTGAGCTGGTGGAACATCACCCGAAGGGCACTTACACTGGAAGTTTTGGCCAAGCTCACTTGGCCAACATTCAAGAAGAAAATCATGGAGAAATACTGCAACGAGAGAGCACTCGACAAAATAGAGGAAGAGTTCAAAAATCTGAAGAAAGGAAATCTGTCGGTCGCGGATTATGCTAAACAATTCTTGGACAAGCTCAGTTTAGTTGAACACTTGGCAACGGATGAAGGGTCCAAGATAAAGGCTTTTGTGAAAGGACTACCTGCGGAGATGAAAACGGGCATAAAGAACGCTCAAAAGGTTACGTTGCAAGAAGTGATTGAGGCGTCTTAGTTGGTGGAAGATGATCTGATTCAAGAGAGAGAGAGGAGAAGAAAGTTCAAGGAGAGAAACGTAAATGGGAGGGGCCAACCGGGCCCGCGCGACCTTCCAAACCCTTTAGCGGGGGGAGGAACACCGAACCGCGACGGGAGGCGAGGTGGTGCCCCAAATGTAAGAGCAAACACTCTGGGCCTTGCAATCCGAGGCCGTTTTCTGGAGCTATGGAATGTTTTAAGTGTGGGCGGAAGGACCACATGAGTCGGGATTGCCCCTCACAGGGAGTTTGTTACGAGTGCCGAGAACCGGGGAACATCAAGCGCGATTGCCCTAAGTTAGCGAGAGGTAGCCAAAGGGTGCCAAGTGGGGAATTGCCGAAGAAAGAAGTTCAACAAAAGGCGCCAAGTAGGGCCTTCCAGATGACGGCTAGTGAAGCAAAGGAGGCAGCAGACGTAGTGTCGGGTACGTTTCTAGTGAACTCTCTACCTACCCGTGTTTTATTTGATTCCGGTGCGAACCGATCTTTTGTGTCTACCTCCTTTTGCAAGAACCTCTCTACTCCTTGTAGTTTGTTGAATGATGCTCTAGTGGTAGAGGTAGCCAATGGGGAGCATATGGTTGTTAAGGGTTGTTTTGTAGGATGTACCTTAGAGTTAGATGGAGAGCCCTTCGTTATAGATTTGTTACCGGCCAATATTGGAGGATTTGATGTAATAGTGGGAATGGATTGGTTAGCTAAGCACGACGCCGGTATCTTTTGTTCTAAGAAGTTGATTCGGGTACCCTTGTCTAAGGGCGGTGAAGTGTTGGTTTACGGGGAGAAGAACCGAGGAACCTATATGATTATATCATCACTCAAGGCACACAAGAGCCTAGCCAAAGGATGTGAGTCGTACTTAGCTTATGTGATCGACGCGAAGCTAGATAAAAAGAAATTGGAAGAAGTGGAAGTGGTGTGCGACTACCCGGATGTCTTCCCGGATGACCTACCTGGACTTCCACCGAAACGACCAGTGAAGTTCCACATCGACCTTACTCCGGGAGCCGCTCCGATTGCTCGTGCTCCTTACCGTTTAGCCTCGACAGAAATGCAAGAGATGATGACGCAACTCCAAGAACTAATTGAGAAAGGATTTATACGACCGAGCTCGTCGCCTTGGGGAGCGCCGGTGTTATTCGTAAAGAAGAAGGATGGGTCTATGCGAATGTGTATAGACTACCGCGAACTCAACAAAGTTACCGTTAAGAACAAATATCCACTTCCCCGGATCGACGACCTCTTCGATCAACTTCAAGGAGCGGGATGTTTCTCCAAAATAGATTTGTGATCCGGCTATCATCAAGTGCGGGTGAAAGAGAGCGACATACCGAAGACGACGTTTCAGACGAGGTACGGTCACTATGAGTTTTTAGTTATGCCATTCGGGCTGACTAATGCTCCGGCCATGTTCATGGACCTGATGAACCGAGTATGTCGACCCTTTCTAGATAAGTCGGTCATAGTCTTTATCGACGACATCTTGATCTACTCGCGGGATGAGGAGGAGCATCGACAACAGTTGCGGGAAGTCTTAGAGATCCTTCGACGAGATAAATTATTCGCCAAATTCTCGAAGTGTGAATTCTGGCTGCAAGAAGTGCAATTCTTGGGCCATGTGGTGTCAAAGGATGGAGTAAAGGTGGACCCAGCCAAAATCGAGGCAATGATGAATTGGGAACCACTGACCAGCCCAACGGAGATAAGGAGCTTCTTGGGTTTAGCTGGTTACTACCGACGTTTTATCCAAGACTTTTCGAAGATTGCGTCTCCACTCACGTCTCTGACAAGGAATAATGTAAAGTTCTTATGGACCGAGACGCAAGAGGAAGCCTTCCGAACCCTCCAAAAGAGATTATGCGAAGTACCGATCCTATCCTTGCCTGAAGGATCTGAAGATTTTGTGGTTTATAGTGACGCCTCCAAGCTTGGACTCGGATGTGTATTAATACAGAGGGGAAAGTGATCGCGTATGCATCGGGGAAACTCAAGGATCACGAGAAGAATTACCCCACGCATGACTTAGAGCTAGCGGCGGTGGTTTTTGCCTTAAAGTTATGGCGGCATTACCTTTATGGGACGAAGTGTACGTTGTTTACCGATCATAAAAGTTTAAAGTACATCTTTGACCAAAAGGAGCTCAACATGCGGCAAAGGAGATGGTTGGAGCTCTTGAAGGATTATGATTGTGAATTGCTTTACCACCCCGGTAAAGCCAATGTGGTAGCTGACGCCTTAAGCCGAAAGAGCTACGGAGGGGAAAGTAAAGTAACGTTTGCTAAATTTGAGGTAATATCAAGTCTTATGGAGGACATCAAGAGAAGTCAAGTCGAAGCACTTCGCGAGGAGAATCTCAAGGACGAGGTCATGGTGAAGCAAAAGGATTTATTATCGGAGGATAGCCGCGGTCTCAAGTTATTCCAAGGGAGGATTTGGGTGCCGAAAATCGGGGGAAACCGCGAGTTGCTCTTGATGGAGGCACACAAGTCAAAGTACTCCATACATCCTGGTAGCACCAAGATGTATAGAGATTTGAATCTTCATTATTGGTGGCCAGTAATGAAGCTCGACGTGGCGAATTATGTGGAAAGGTGCGTCATATGCCTTCAAGTTAAAGCGGAGCATCAAAGACCTTACGGGAGTTTGCAACCGCTAACCATTCCGGAGTGGAAGTGGGAGCACATCACGATGGATTTCGTCACGAAATTGCCGAAGACTTTAAAAGGACATGATACCATTTGGGTGGTGGTGGACAGACTTACCAAGAGTGCCCATTTCTTGGCAATGAGGGAAACATTACCGATGGACAAATTAGCTAAGCTCTATATTGACGAAGTGGTGTCTCGTCACGGTGTTCCGTTATCCATAGTCTCGGATAGGGATAGTCGGTTTACTTCAAAATTTTGGGATGGGTTGCAAAGGGAATTGGGCACGAGAGTTAAGTTAAGCACGACATATCACCCTCAGACGGACGGGCAAAGTGAGAGGACGATCCAAACACTCGAGGACATGCTTCGATCGTGTGTTATAGACTTTGGAGGAACTTGGGATTCGCACTTGCCATTTGTGGAATTCGCCTACAATAATAGCTACCACTCGAGTATCGGGATGGCTCCATTCGAGGTGCTCTACGGACGAAAATGTAGGACACCGGTATGTTGGCTCGAGGTGGGGGGAAAAGCAATTTGCGGGTCCGGAAATTGTGCAAGCGACGTCGGATAAAGTGAAGGGCATCCGAGAGCGATTGAAAGCGGCCCAAGACCGACAAAAAAGTTACGCGGACAAAAAGCGAAGACCGGTGGACTTCCAAGTGGGAGACCGGGTTATGTTGAAAGTATCGCCATGGAAGGGAATCATCCGTTTTGGGAAGCGCGGGAAGCTTAGTCCCCGTTTCCTTGGGCCCTTCACGATTTTAGAGAAGATCGGACTTCAAGCTTATCGATTGGATCTACTGCCGGAGATGGACGGAATCCATCCTACCTTTCATGTTTGTTATCTTCGCAAGTGTTTGGCCGAAAAGGAAAGTGTTATTCCGTTGACGGAAATACGAGTGGACAACGGGAATCGATGTGTAGAAGAACCAGAAGTTGTCCTAGAGTCAAAGACGAAGCAATTGAGGCATAAAGAAGTGACTATGTTGAAGGTTCAATGAAAACACCATCGAGGTGCTAATGTGACGTGGGAATCGGAGGAGGACATGAGGAAGAGATATCCTCATTTATTCTAGCATTTAAGATTTCGGGGACGAAATCCTCATTAGGTGGGGAGGATTGTAACACCCGGAAAAGTAAGGTAAGTATTTATAATTTTCTTAGTGTTTGCATCAATCATAATTGTTGGGATTCTTACTTGGGTTTAAGAATAGTATTATGTCATTTTACTTGTTAGTTTTCCTTGGATTCCGTACATGTTGAACATTATCGAAAGCGACGAAAATAGGATTTTGGAGTGCTGGGCGACTGTGACCAGCGACTATGACAATGGTCATAGTCGCGAGGCACTATCGCGGGCCGGGGGGTGGTCTCGGTACACCCCCGGCGACTATGACCTGCGAGAGTGACAAGGGCAATGTCGCCCTGTCACAATCGCCGAACATGTACCGCGGGCTTCCAGACGCGCGTGACTATGCCCTCGCGACTATGCCCATGGCACAATCGCCGGGCAATGTCGCCGTCGGGGTCTGAGAGTATAAAAACTCAGTTTTGACCATTTAGACTTCATTTCCTCATCTCACACGTTTTGGTTCCGGTCAAGATCTCATCTAGGGCAATTTTCTTCATTCCAAAACCCTCCAACACTTACTAAAAACCTAGTGTTAGTTGGGAACATTTTTTGGTGGTTAAGGAAGCTTCAATAGTCGTTAAGTGAAGCATTTAAAGCACCTTCAAGTTCTCACCCTCTCATCTTCTCATCCAAGTTTTCTAGGGTTTTGTGTGAAACCCTAGATAGTGAGTTTCTTACATTATTTTCAAATGAGGTACATATTTTATATGCTTTCATACCTAATGTATTATTGTTATGAGAAGATATGATCACATGATAAGTTTGACCTAACCGCTAATTTTGGTATTATGGGTATCTTAGCCTTAAATATGGTTATGGACATGGATGAGGTTATTATTCTTGATGTTTGAGCATGTTTACATATTTGTCTTGATGAGTCATGGATAATATTGAATATTTGCATATCTTAGAGTTTTGTACCTAAGTTATGCTTGGGATTGTTGTAGTCTTATACATGTATCTTATGGGTATGAAACTATGTATAGAGACGGACATCGTAAGTACACAGAACGAACCATGAGTAAGTGCTAGGAGGATGTAGTCTTAGGTGCCACTTATGTTTTTATGTAACTCACTAGACCCGTTTGGTCTAACACTTGATTGTTGGTTTGTATCTCAGGTTCTAGCGGCGCGAGCGCCAAGGAAGCTTAATCGACTTTAGTGGTGAGCTTGGGAGCATTTTGGGATGCCAATATTGAAGACAATTATTTTGGGCATAGTTGACAACCTTTTTGTAATCTTATGTCTAGCGAGACTTAGATTAGGGAGTTGTCATCTATTATTGTGTCTTATTACAAACTTATAATTAACAGGCATTTGTTGTTCCTTTTGTATGAGCCCGTGCTTTGGCATTTATGCATACCACATTTCTATTTTCCGGAAATTTTTGTTAGTCCCATTTTTGGGGCGTTACATCATATGTAAGTCATATCAAATTGAAAGGTTATAATTTTAACCGCATTCGTTCTTTTAAACATTTAATTTATATATGTTGAAAACTCTTGAGCTCACTAGGCGTTAAACCTAACCTTTTTATTTGTCGGCATGTGCATCAGGTTCTAGTTGGGGGTTTGGATTCTAACATCTCTATGAAGAGTTGAGCCTTAGCTTTACACAAGTGTAAGTAGTTGGTGAAGTCTTCCGCGGCTTGGAGGTAGTAACTATTATTGGGTTTTAGTAGCACCCGTCCTTATTATAGATTGTATGTATAGAATGATACGTGTGTATTGAGGTTAAATCTTAAATTGTTATTGTAGATGAAGCAATTATCGATGTATCTATAAAATTTTAAATTAGTTGCTATTCTCAGAATTGAGGGTGTTATCAGTTGGTATCAGAGCTTAAGTTTGAGAGATTTAGGTGTTGATTTTGAATGCCTAGACTCAAACTAGCGTAATTTTAAGTGATTGAATGTGAGATTGCACAATTAGGTACTTTAAGATTTGATTATTCAAGGTAAGTGGAGTCACTAGGAATGGGAGTCACGCCGAAAATGGCAAGGATGATCATATACAGTACGTTCATAATAGTACTTGGCCAATGTTATGGTGAACCTACGAGTCACATGTGTATGCTTGAACTGCCTTGGTATGACGACCGTTGGGGTAGTGAAGAAGTTTCTAAATGGGTAGCCGTTAGAAGGAGTTGATGATTTTAGTATTCGTTACTTGGAGTGACGGTAAGCATGGTGATTGCATTAAGTGGACAGTTTCGATTCGGATTGATTGGTTGGATTAGAACCATAGACTCTTGGAACCGATGTTATTTCGAGGAGAAATTGTGAGGTGAACCTATGAAATCCTTGATCTTCGCCTTAAGATGTTAAGCATCTGGATGACGATAGTGTAACTAAGAAATCGAGGAGCGTGGTTTCGAGGTGTTGAGTGTCGATCAAATCCATGCACGAAATGTATTTATGAAATAAATTGCATCGATTATTTCTCATGTTTCCAAAAATCACCATGTGGATCACATCACGAAATCTTGAAATGTTTAGCACACTCAAGTTTGTAGACCATGATCTTAAACATGCATAAAGTTATATTTATTGCATATGGTTGCAAGTTTTGTTGAGACTTTGTTTATTCTCATTGTTGCATAACGCTATTTTCGATTATTGTGATGTTCGCATTTTGACGTTGCGTAGAGTCTTGGACAAGTAACTACGACTTATGACCTTAACATTGGATATCCTCCACATATATTAAGGCCTTGGACGAAGAGTTGTCTTCCACTATTTTAGTGTTTGAGTTTTCTGGGGAATTATATTCCGTGTGAGTTTTGTTAAGTTTTATGGAGTATTGTTTTACGACGTTCACGACGTTTGGGTGAACCTTGAAATGCACAGTTTAAGTTCTTTGTGTGTGTTGTTTTATGGGTTGTTGGGAAATTCATTTCATAAGAATTTTGTTGGTGGATGTCACCCCATATGTTATTTTGGTAGTTTCAAGGCCGTGCGGGTTCATTTTGAGTTTTATGTAAATGTAGCTCGTTGTGAACAACTTAGTGGGTGAGTTGATTTAAACTTTTAGTGTGAGTAAACTTACGAAAAACCTAGAATGGGTTTGTGTTGAACTGAGACTTTGAGCATTATTTGATTGTCGTTTTATCATTGTTGTATCACGCAATCCGTTATATTGATTTACTCGCATGCATGACATAATAGTCACTATTTGGGGCCAAAGAATGTTTTATCCGAACGACTAAAGTTGAAGTCTATTTAAATTATTTTATGTTTGACCAAATCGCAAGCACTCATCGTTTTACTAAATTTGAGAAATAAATTGGTGTATGTGAGTCGTGTAGGAGATTTGACTCCACGTCATTTTGTGGACAAATGGGGAATTTTGGAACTTGATTACGTAAATTTCTCCTTCCGAAGCTTATACAAACATTTGTTGCTCTCCGCTTTAGTACGGGAAATTATTTTACATACATAACATAAAGTAATGCATACCCGGACCATAGTGGTCCATTTGAAAAGGTTGTTGCGCATATTTTATTATTGCCGTTATTAGCGTGAGTAATGATCAAATGATTTCGAAATATTTTCTTATCTGTGGGACGTTGTGACCCCCCTTTGTGCACCCACCGAGTAAACGGTAGTGGATTTTACTTGCATGGTTAATTGTTATAAAGCTTATGAACTTGGAAGTTTTATAAAATGTTAGATTGACATAGTAGCTTGAAAAACCCTTGAACTCATTAGAACCATAACTTTAAACCCTCTTTGTGAAAGGACTTGTTAATAAGGTCTAGAGGCGTCCTTGGGGATTTGAAGCGTCGGATAAGACGACCTGTGGTCAGTCCGAATTTTGGGGTTTTGGTTCTTGGATTGGCTCACACAGAAGTAATGGAGGTGTTAGGCTTGTGCCTTCTCCTAGTTAATTAAGTGATGATCTTCCCATTTCGATAAGTCTTTGGGGTTAAAACCATGTGTGGTTGCTTATGTGTGTTTGGGTTTTGAATTTGTGGGTTAGTGGTACGTCAGCATGCTATGTGTCTATGGTGTATCACCCTAATGAGTATCTGTGACTAATGATGATGTTATGGTTGACTATGAGGGCATGAGAAACGAAATTGAATTCCGTTTGAGGCGAAAAAGTTGTGAAATTGTTTGTTGTTGTATTCCCCCCGTTATCACATTGGAAAGATTTGATAGTAGAGTTGAATTGAGTTTTGACATGGTAGTATAATTCTTGAAATTTTGCAAGAACTTGGATTTTTGTTTAAGAGGAAAGACCCATAAGTAATGCGTAAAATGATCCAAAAAAATAACATAATAATGAAGTCCACTAACGCTAGAAATGGGAGAGGTCCAAACATCGGAATGTATTATTTCAAACGCATGCGAAACAACGGAATTGGATCTAAAGAAAGGAAGCTTGGTATGCTTTCCAACTTGACAAGAGTTGCAAATAACATTAAATTTATCGCTAGTATATGAAATAAGATTATTTGAAACTAATGACTTCAAGATTTGATTTCCGGGATGACCGAGCCGTTGATGCCATGTGGATTGAGTGGTGGAGACAATAACTTGCGGGTTTGTTAGGTTGACTGGATAGAGAGGCCCCTCGCTATCACATCAATAAAAGTTTTATTTTGACAAGTAAATTGACGAACATAAATTAGATTTTTAATAATCGCGGGAGAGATAAGTATGTTTCAAAGATGTAACGGACGGTAAGGATTTTTGAGGGGAAAAGGAGCATGTACGGTGGTCACTACAGGTATTTGAGATCCATTTTTGACTAAGATAGAACGGGTATCATGTTTATCAAGAACAGAGTTTAGGATACATACGTTTGCGTGCACATGGTCGGTTGCTCCAGTGTCCATATACCAATCAGTCGTAGCCGGGTCGTTCAAAGACATTGTGTTGAACAATTCTGGAAGAGTCGTCGCTTGATCCGGTGTAGCCCAAGTCCACGGGGGTGAGGGTTCCACAACCGTGGGGCTGCTGTGCGACGCTGCTGAAAAGTGGGCCGAAGGGCCGCTGAAAGGTGCTCCGGCAGGGAGCTGTTGCGACCAGACTGCGACGGCGTTGTGTGGCGACTGCCGCTGTTGATGATATTGCGGCGGTGGTCCAAGTAGCCCGGCAGCTTGTCGCTGCCACTGGGCCGACGACAGCTGCTGTTGGCGGGGCTGAGTCGGCGGGGGAATGAACTCCCACCCGTAGCGGGTGGGTGCGACGTTGCTGTTCGGATGTTGGCGGCGGTGGCCCTACTGCTGTCGGCGGTCGTTCCGACGGCCATTTCCCCGATTTCCCCCGTTATTGGTGACATTTAACACGGTAGGAGATGAGGGATGATCGGCGTGAGAGGAGGGAGGCGTGGACCGACTTTGCGTCATCCGTTGTTCCTCCAAGAGGAGCATCGAACGAGTCTCCAAAAACGTTGGAAGAGGAGAACGATACTGAATTATGTTGGCCACCGAGTCAAACTTGGATGAAAGTCCGTTGATGGTGTATATTACGAGGTGTTTATCCGATATGGCAGAGTCCGAATCGAGGTTGGCAAGGAGATCGACAAGGGCTTTGATTTTGGTGCAGTAAGCGGTGACGGAGAGATCACCCATTACGATATTTCGGAGCTTGCTATCGATTTGCATGCTTTTGGCATCCTTGTTATCTCGAAAAAGAGTCTCGAGATTATTCCACACTTGGATCGCGGTATAGTCCTTTTTCAAGACCATTTGGAGAAGCGATTGGGAGATTGAACCATAGATCCAAAGCTTCACAATTGAATCCACCTTCTTCCATTCGGGGTCCGTAGGTTTTGGTGTAGACTCGTCGATGTGATCAATCACCTCAAAACCGATACAATGGGTGGAGAAAAGCTCTCTCCACGCATCGTAGTTGAGGCGGTCAAGATCAAGGATGAGCGGAACGTACATATTTATGTGGTGATGCCGAAAACCTTGTTGGGAAGAGGTTGTTGATCACCGGCCATTGAGGAAAGTTTTGAAAGAAGAAGATGGTGGTGATTGGTGAAAGAAGAAGGAGGCAACTGGCCCTAGAGTCGCCGATTTCTAGAGAGAGAAGTGGGAGAGGAGAGAAATTAGGAAGGATGCTAATTCTGCTCTGATACCATAAAGAGGAATGATTTTCCTTGATTCAAAAAAGAGCAATACAAGGAATAAATATACAACAATAAGAGGCCATGGGCCATTCCAAGTGGGCTAACTAAAAAGCCTATCTAAAAATACAACACAAATATATATATATATATATATATATATATATATATATATATATATATATATGGTGCGTTTCTTTTGCAAACCAAAAATTTGTACAAACTATGCAAACCAATCTTAGCCGTTCATCAAGTTTAATGAATATATTATTTTATTATGTTTCCTAATTTAAAATCATGATTATAATGAATAAACTTAACATTTTATAATTTAAAATCATGATTATAATGAATAAACTTAACATTTTCCATATATATCACAATCATTATTAATGAATCATAATCATTATCCATAAATATATCTATTGTTTTCTAATATAGTGGTTTACATAGTTTGTACAAATTGCTTGGTTTGTAAAAGAAATGTACCCTATATATATATAGTGTTTGGTTCATTTGAGAAATGGTAAATATATGAGAAATAGAGAAGTAATCCTAGTCATTCATATGGTCAAGATCGGATTTGACTAGTCAAATATTGCGGCTTTGACCGGTCAAAAGTTGCAGCTTTGACTGGTCAAAAGTTGCGGCTATCCCAAAAATAGAAGGACACTTTCGTAAATTTTACAAAACACACGGGCTGTGTTCATATATGAACATGTATAATTCATATATGAACTATATGTTCATATATGAACCAGTGCAATTCACAACTGAACTCTTTTAACTGATTCATATATGAACCTTTGTGATTCATATATGAATCAGTTGAACTAACTAACATATTCATATATGAACCTTTGTGATTCATATATGAATCTGTATGAATCACAAAGATTCATATATGAATCAGTTGAACTAATTAACAGATTCATATATGAATCTTTGTGATTCATACAGATTCATATATGAACTCATCCCGTGTATTTTACGAAATTACCCATCTACCTTCTATAGACCACACAAGGAATTATCCGGTGCTTCGCGGTCAAAGCCGCAAATGTTGACCAGATGAATGGCTAAGATTACTTCTCTATTTCTCATATATTTACCATTTCTCAAATGAACATCTCCATATATATATATATATATATATATATATATATATATATATATATATATATATAATACTCCCGTCTTTAATGTCGCATATGCTCAAATTGAGAACCAAACGAGAAGTGAACACATACGATTTGGAGATTGTCTTCCAAGCCACAACCACCTACGTGTACAAGGCCTCACACATGGGTTTCATTGGCAGAATTATGTCTCAATATTGATGGTTATCTTATACTAACAAAACACGTATTAATCACTCCCTCGTATGCTCCATCAAAGGCCTCACTGATTTTCTCTGTTTTGTAAAAAACATTAGTATATATATTGATTAACTAGTGGATTTCTGACACCTTAGGAAAATGAGAAAAAAAAAATCGACAAACGTCTATGTTTATGCCAAAAATCTCCCAAGGAAAATTTAAGGTAAATGTGGAGCTTAATCCAACCAAAGAAAGTAACTTTGATAATCGTATGACAATAATAGGATTAAAATAAATGAGACGAGAGAATTGGTGACGTGGAAAACCCCTAAAATGGGTAAAAACCGCGGACGAGTGTGAGTCGTCGTGCACTATGGACGTCAATCAGGGACGTTGTCCTTGTTAACAAGTGTTACAAATGAAATGAAATGTAATGTAAAGCAATACAATAAAGTAAAGTCGGTCGTGCATCGTGTGTACTTAGACTCCAGTCGTGCGTCGCGTGATAAACGGTAGTAGGCTTTATGAATTTCGAGAGAAACTGAGTTAACTGGAGAGCGTAACTTGTGAGCTTGTAAGGTTTCAGAATCAGATGCCTGAATGTAAAGTTCAATCTTCATATTTATACTTCAATTGTCCGTTAGCAAGTCTTGAATGCATATCTTTAATAAAGTAACCGTTTAATATTGATGATAGCATCCGTTATATCCGTTGTTATTGGTAACGTCTTCCGTTATGATCTCTTATCATAAACGTCCTTGAAATCCTGCATTAAACATAATATAAAGTATGTTGCAAGTTAGTAACTGTAATCAGGTCGTACGACAGAACTTGCCAGGCGGATTTTTGGGTTGCCTAGTCGAGGTCGTCCCAAAGGAAGAGCGTCAACTATCGATGGTCGTACAACTATAGACCGTTGGAATTTTTACCCAAACAGTTTGCCCCTAAATTTAAAATTCAAGCGGCAACTTTTTGAAATTTAAATTTAGAACTAAGACATGTGTCATAAAAGAAAAGCGGGCAATTTGCATAAAACCGAATCGGTTCGTTTCCAACTAAATAATGACGTCACTTCTAACAAAATAAGCAATTTGACAGCTAATAAAGGTAATTTGACAGCTAATGAAGGACAGGTGTCATGCTCTCGTAGAGTGTACTCGAGTGGTTGTCTGACACGAACGACACGTGTCAATCTTATTGACCGCCGATTTCTGGCAATTCGATTTCCTGGCGATTTGATTTCCGATTTTTAGTATAAATAGGGATTATCCTTAATCTTTTCCTTTTTTACGTTTTACCCCTTTAGAGATTTCATACTTCTGGCGAGATATACTTTATGAGCGACCAAGATCCCTTCCATTCTAAGTTCGAGGTTTAGAACGCTATTTAAGGTACGATTTTCCGTTCTTCCCTCTGTGTCTATTTATACATAAGAAGTCCATAGCCAGGAAGCCTAGGAAAGCTTGGGATATTCTTAGTTATTGACGTGCGACTCTTAACATCCCTGATTTCCAGATGTCGAGTGAGCCTGTAAGTATATATAGGGAAGAAGAAAACATAGACTATTTCAAAAATTTAGCCAGGATTCCAGATGGAGTTAACTTGGTATCACCGGAAGATTTAAGGCCGGATGAAGTTCCGAAGGGATATTGTGTTATATACGAGTATCCCTTTAAGATAGGGTTTTCCTGGCCATTTAGTCCTTTGGTCAGGTCATTTTTAGATGCGTTCGACTTGACGCCTGGGCAGTTAATGCCTCAATTCTGGCGGATTGTCCAGGTGGTCGAACGTCTTACGGCCGATTGGGGGGCTCCGTTCAACTTGAACGACCTCCTAACTGCTTATAGTGTTCGAGCGGATAATTATCATAGATATAGCTTATTCCCTCGAACGAAGGGGGATAACGTACTGGTGCACAATACCGCGGTGAACGACCGTGGTTGGAAACGCCAGTACATTTTCATCCAAGTGGCATCTGTGAGCGACGAGGACAGTCAATGGTTGTCGTCCGGATGGAATGAGTCGGGTAGGTTTTTCTGCTTTGTCGTGCGTTTGTCTACTTTTTATAATGTTTATTCTAATGTTTTTCTTTTTCTGTTTGATAGTCATTGACTTCACTAAAGTGAAGCCAAATCGCGATTCTCACGACAAGATTCAGAGAATCTTAGAGAGAAGTATCGCCGATCGCTCATTTTCTGCCAGGTCGAACGACGAAGAGGAAGAGGTTGTCTTCGTAAAAGAAACGACATTTGTTGAAGATTTTTGTCGTGAGGAAGAGAGGAAGGAAGGAGAAGAAGAAATAAAAGAAGAAATGACTGGTACGTCGTTCGACAATATTTTTGAATTGTACGTCCTTTCTTTTCTAACTTACTTGTCTTATCCAGGAGATGCACCTACAAAGTCGTCTGCCCTCAAACGAGCCGAACAACTGGAGCTTACCCGCCAGGGGAGGGAAAAATCGAAGAAGAGATCGGCTTCTTCTGCGGGGGCAGACGTGAGACGGGTCCGAGGCAAACCTCGACTCTCGCCCAAGAAGACGGGCGACGCTGCTCTTCATCCCTTGCAGGGATGCCATTACCGAAGGGAACCGTTGCTGGGGTCGAGCTTGGAGGCTCAACCAAGACGACGAAGGACGCCCCAATGTCGGGGGTGTCGGGCGTTGATAAGCCCTTTGCCGCACCTTCTTCTTCCTCTAAGAGTGAGGAGAAGAATAAGGAAAAAGTGGGAGAGATGATATTCAAAGCCACTCTCCCCTCTGACTTTATGGCTAATGACGTCCTTGAGAGAGACGTCATTTTTCCACACCTGGCAAAATTCCTCCTCCCGACCTTTTATGATTGGTACAAGGAGTCCCGGGTCGAGGACACGGGGGCACACGCTGCTGGTCTCTCTTTCATGGTAAATCTTTACTTATTTTCTATTTTCCTTGTTTCCCATTTATCTTGTTCTTAACTTTTTTCTTTCTGTCTTGTAGGCTTTCCAGGCTTGTCTGAGCTTCTACGCTCAGACAGAAGGTCTTAGGGCGTCTTTTCCTGATGTCAAGAAAATGGCCAACGAGGCTTTTGAAAAGGAAAAGGTCGCCCTAGAGGCGGTCGAGGCTGAAAAAGCAAAGGTCGAAAACCTCAAGGCCGAACTCATCGATGCCCGGAGTCTGCTAGAGATTTCGGATCGTGAGAAGGTCAATCTCAGGGACCGTCTCTTTGAGCTTGAGGCGTCTTCGACTAAATTGGAGATCGAGAAGATCCAAGCCGCCACTGCTGCTGCTGCTTCTGCCAATGAAATTGCGACTCTCAAGGATCTGGAGGAAGAGAACAAACAAATAGAGGCTTTCTCTCGTCTCACGGCCTGAGCCGCCTTGATGAGACGTCATCTAAATGGAAAAAATCCCATGACGTCGACCGCTGATGAACTCAAGACCTACCTTGATACTGTAGGTACCGAAAGGGACCTTGACGAAGATGACGACTTGGAGGAGAGCGATGGTGTGGGAGAGGTGGCAGCAGAGGAGACCGTAGTCGTCCAAGGACAACCTGACGTTCCTCCTACTTAACTTTTTTGTTCTTTGAACTTAACATTAAGGGTCGGCCGTCTGTGGTCGTCCCTTATACTTGTAATTTTTTTTTTGAACATCTAATGAAAAAAGTTTTTTTTGTTCGTCGATGCTTATTACTTGTTTTTATAATTTATCGTACGTCGAGTAACTTTACGTAAATAGATAACTACACTACATCAGACATCCAATCACATCACCATTTATAAAGTAATCCACTGAAATCTTCGATCAACCAAAGGCAGTTTGTAATAATGATTTTCGATTCTAAGTATTGAACATCAAATGCAGAAATTAACCTTTGTCATTAATTACGATCGATCATATACGTGCGATCGCATTAGTATTACTCGACACAAAGATTTTAAATAAATCGTGCGTCCCTGCGAAAAACAACATTAGTTTGGTGGTCGTTGGTTTGACCAACGACCCTCCGATGCTTAAGTCAGTAATCTTTCTTAAGAAATAATCGAAGGAAATAAATATGAAGTTTAAAAAAAATACCTCTTTAAATGAACTGCATTCCAGCTTCGTGGGATATCTCGACCGTCGAGGGTTTGGATTTTATAAGCTCCTTTACCCACGACGCTAGAGATTTGATAAGGACCTTCCCACTTAGTGGAAAGCTTACCTGCATTGACCTCTTGAGTATTTTGAAATACTCGACGTAGAACGTAGTTACCTTCTTGAAAAACTTTGATTTGGACATTTTTGTTGAAATGTCGCTCGACCACTTGTTTCTGTGCCGCCATGCGAATTTGCGCAGCTTCTCTAAGCTCTTCTAGAGCGTCGAGGTCATAACTTAAGTCGACCAAGTTATGCTCAACGGACGTATGCCTTGAAGTCGGTAGTCGTACCTCAATAGGTAACACAGCTTCACATCCATAGACTAAGGAAAAGGGAGTTTGTCCTGTGGACGTACGTGGCGTCGTACGATTAGCCCATAGAACGGAAGGTAATTCTTCCACCCATTTTCCTTTGGCAGCTTTAAGTCTTTTCTTGATTGAATTGATAATAGTTTTATTGCTTGACTCGGCTAGTCCATTCGACTGTGGATATCGAGGTGTAGATGTTACCAACTTGATGTTTCTTTCTTCACAGAATCTTCGCGTCCGACCACTTATAAATTGCATCCCATTGCCGCACGTTATTTCGGAAGGAATTCCGAACCTGCAAATAATGTTAGTTTGGATAAAAGAAACGACTTCTTTGTCCCGAACCTGGGAGAAAGCCGCTGCTTCTATCCATTTAGAGAAATAATCTGTTAAAACTAGAAGAAATACCTTTTGCCCAGGGGCAGGTGGTAATTTCCCAACGATGTCCATTCCCCACTTCATAAAGGGCCATGGAATCAATGTCGAGTGCAAGAGTTCAGATGGTTTATGAGACATACCTGCGTATCGCTGACATGCGTCGCACGACTGTACATACCTGATCGCATCCTGCCTTAATGTCGGCCAATAGTAACCTTGTCGCGATATCCTGTTGGCTAGACTGCGACTTCCTGAGTGATTTCCACATTCACCATCGTGCATATCTTGTAGGATTTTCTGGACTTGCGTCTTGTTGGTAATACATCGTAGATTCAAACCAGTCGAAGATCTTCGATATAATTGTCCTCTGATCATGACGTACCTTGATGCTTTAAACCTGACCTTTCTTGCTTCTATTTTGTCATCATGCAATTGATCGTTCTCTATATAATTTTTAATATCGTCCGACCGGGAGCTTTGTTCCTCAATTGGTGCGACCAGAGTATTACCGTCGTCTTTGATTGTTGGTGTTGCAAGGTGGACTATTGGGATATTGTCGAATGTCGTTTGACTAAGTGCTGATCCCAAGTTGGCTAATGCGTCAGCTTGAGTGTTCTGATCTCTTGGTACCTGTTCGACTATGAAGCGACTGAACTTCTTTGCTTCTTCCTTTACTATTTTATAATAAGCAATCATCCTTGAGTCTTTTGCTGCAAATTCTCCATTAACTTGGTTAACAACTAGGGACGAGTCGCTCCGGACATGTAGACATGTTGCCCCCAAGTCATGAGCAATTTTCATTCCTGCAATCAGTGCTTCGTATTCTGCCTAATTATTTGTTGCCTTGAAGTCGCACCGTATGGAGTACACTATTTTGCCCCCTTGTGGGGACTGTAGGACGACACCCAGGCCTGTTCCTCGTATGTTCGACGAACCATCGACGTCGAGCATCCAAGTAGTGTAGTGCAAAGTCGCTACAATTAACTCGTTGGACGTCGTCGCTTCTTCTAGTTCTGGACTGAAATCTGTAACAAAATCTGCCAAGACCTGTGATTTGATCACCGTCTTAGGCTTGAAATCCAGATCATAATTGCTGAGGTAGATGCTCCATTTAGCTAATCGTCCTGTTAGTTCAGGTTTTCTTAACACAGACTTTAATGGAAAGTTAGTTACCACAGTTATAGAATGTGATTCAAAATAATGCCATAGCTTCTT
This sequence comes from Arctium minus, assembly GCA_954870635.1. Classification (NCBI taxonomy): domain Eukaryota; kingdom Viridiplantae; phylum Streptophyta; class Magnoliopsida; order Asterales; family Asteraceae; genus Arctium; species Arctium minus. The sequence continues at coordinate 12,066,196 of OX941082.1, forward strand.
AGCGGCCATGACTAACGAAAGAAAGAGTTTTTCTATAGACGAGTACCTGGTTTCAGCGTCTAGTAGAGTTTTACTTACATAATAGATTGGAAATTGTCGTCCGTCGATTTATCGTATAAGGACTGCACTTACCGAATTAATGTTGACGGCCAGGTAGAGTTGAAGAGCTTCACCTTTCTCAGGTTTAGAGAGGAAGGGAGGTGATGTCATGTATTTCTTGAGTTGTTGCAACGCCTCCTCGTGCTTATCAGTCCACTCGAATCCTTTATTTTTTCGCAGGACGTTGTAGAATAGGTGACATCTGTCGGATGACCGAGAGATGAACCTGTTCAACGCTGCTACACGTCCTGTTAGACGTTGGACTTCTTTAAAATTTCTGGGTGATTTTAGCTCGATAATTGCTTTAATTTGGTCTGGATTAGCTTCGATTCCTCGTCGTGTGACCATATAACCGAGAAATTTGCCAGCTCGAACTCCAAAAGAACATTTTGTTGGATTCAACTTCCTTTTGTATTCACGCAAAATGTCGAACGATTGCTTCAAATGTCCTATATGATCGTCCGTATGTTTCGATTTGACAAGCATGTTGTCGATGTATACCTCCATAGTGTCGCCCAAATGCTCTTTAAACATCATATTTACTAGCCGTTGATACGTCGAACCTGCATTCTTAAGACCAAAAGGCATTACCTTGTAACAATAAATACCTTTATCTGTCATGAAAGCCGTTTTTTCCTGATCGTCGGAATGCATCAATATCTGGTTATATCCAGAATATGCGTCCATAAAAGTGAGTAATTCGTGTCCAGTTGTAGCGTCGACCATAGAATCGATGTGTGACAATGGAAATGGATCTTTTGGACAGGCCTTGTTAAGGTCTGTGAAATCAATGCACACTCTCCATTTACCATTTTTCTTTTGGACGACAACAACGTTGGCGAGCCAATCTGGATACTTGACTTCTCGTATTTTTCCTGTTTTAAGCAAATTATCAACTTCGTCGTTGATAACTTTATTTCTCTCAAGAGCAAATTTTCGTCTTTTCTGTTAAACGGGTTTGAATGATGGATCGACGTGGAGTTTATGAGAAATAATACTCGGATAGATGCCTACCATATCTTCGTGCGTCCACGCGAAGCAATCATAGTTGTCCTGCAAAAAAGAAATTAGTCGTTTTTTGAAGGATGGATCGAGTGTCGAACCTATGTAGACCATCTGATCAGGCTTATCCTGGTTTAGTACGACAACTTCCAAGCGATAATCGTCGTCGGTCCCAGGAACGTCCTGGTTCTGTAATTGCTATACTGTCTGCTTCGGGGGCTTCAAAGAGACTTTGTAACATTCCCTAACAACTTTTCTTTCGCCTTTGATCTCCTGTACCCCCCATTGCGTGGGGAATTTCAAGGTTTGATGGTACGTCGAAGGTACAACTTTCATATCGTGGATCCATGGTCGCCCAAGGATGACGTTATAAGCTGATGAACAGTCGACGACGTTGAACTTCGTCTGTCTGTTGATTCCTTTAGCATATACTGGTAGTGTGATTTCCCCCATGGTACTTGTCGCTCCTCCGTTAAATCCAACGAGTGTAGTCGAACGTCGTGTAATCTCGGATTTGTCAATTCCCATTGCTTTCACTGCATCAAAAAAGATAATGTTAGCTGAACTACCTCCGTCGACGAGTATCCTTTTTGTCAGACAATTTCCAATGCTTAATTGGATAATTAGTCCGTCATGATGTTTCTGATGTACATCGTCGAGATCTGCTTGGTCGAACGTCAAGGGCAAAGCTTCTAATTCTGCGTCCTCTTTGGGTCTTGCCTCCTTTGGAATTGGTCGGTCGTCGGGACCGCGACTAGCATGTCTCTTAGCAGCTGAATATGTGGTCCCACAGACATCAGAGCCTCCGGTGATACAATTAATCACCTTGGCATGTTCTGCGGATGTGGGACGCACATCTTTTTTTCCGTCAATTCTTGTAAATAACCTTTCGAATTAAGCCAAGACAGTTCTTTCTTCAAAGCGATGCAATCATCCGTTATATGACCAAAGTCACTGTGGAAATCGCACCATTTTGTCTTGTCTTTCTTATAACTGTCTTTGTCACTTTTCTTTGGCCATCGAACGTTTTGTTGGAGCTGTTTCAGGGACGTGACGACGTCCTTGGCTGATCCAGTGAAACCATAAGATGATACCTTAGGATACTGGACAGATTTGGAAGTCGTCGACCCTTTATTTTCAAATCTGACATTTGAAATCAGTCTGCCAGGCTCTGATCGACTGGTCGACTTCGGTTTGAAGTCTGGCTTTTTAACACCTAGGCTTTTCTTGTCGCTCGAGTGTTTATTTCTGAAGGCGAAGTCATCTTCGACCCTCATATGAGCGAGCGTCCTTGCTCGTACGTCTTCGAAAGTTTCTGGAGGATATTTCGTAAGGTCGAGATACAGCCCTGAACTATCGTCCAGACCTCGTTTGTATGCTTCTATAGCTGTTTTTACGTCGCAATTTCGGATACCAATCATCTCCGCGTTGAAACGGTTAAAATAGTCCCGGATGGACTCTTCATTTTTCTGTACGACATAGTAAAGGTCGCTCGTCTGTTTTTCCATTTTTCGGCTGCTAGCGAATTGTTGAGTAAATTGATTCACCAACTCTGCAAAAGACCCGATGGTTTTAGGTTTGAGATTAATCAACCATTGTAAAGCTGCTCCGGTCAAGGTCGCCCCAAAACTTTTGCACATACAGACTTCTTGGAACTGATACAGTATCGAGACAGTCCACATAAGTTATTTGTATTGGGCGACATGTTCTGTTGGATCAGTGACGCCTGAATATTTTGGAGTGAAGGTCGGGATGTTGTACTTCTTTGGGACGTCCACCAAAGCGATCTCATCAACGAACGGCGACGCCTGAAATCCTGTACGTGGCTCGACATCAACTGGAACTGCTGCCCCCGGCAATTTGGCTAACATCGACAAGACACGTTCATTCTGTTCTTCTACGAGCTTCAATCGTTGTGCAACGGTATCTATCGGGACATTACTTGGGATACCCAATGGAACATAGCCCGATCCGTTGAAACTAATATGATGTGAGGAATCAGAGGCATATCCATTGAATGGCATGGAGGCCATAGGCATGGTTGGGATTACGAAGTTCGCGGGATTAATTGGAGGTGGACGAGGATAATTAGGCAATGGAGGGGGTACGTTCCAAGCACCGGCAAAAGCATTCGTAGTCCCCGTCACATTATTTCCATTCTGATTTCTTAGATGCTCGATGGTTTCAGCTGCTTGTCGAGCCTGGGCTGTTAGGGCGTCAATACGAGCATGAGCAACAGTCAGCTCCATGTTCATCTGGGTCACAACATGATCTTGAGTTCCTTGGAATGCCATTATCCTGAATAATTGAAAAAAGAGAACACTCGAAGGAAAAATTAGTACGTCGTAAGATTATCGAAGATTTTCTTTGGATGGGGCCCCACGGTGGGCGCCAAACTGTTTATGCCAAAAATCTCCCAAGGGAAATTTAAGGTAAATGTGGAGCTTAATCCAACCAAAGAAAGTAACTTTGATAATCGTATGACAATAATAGGATTAAAATAAATGAGACGAGAGAATTGGTGACGCGGAAAACCCCTAAAATGGGTAAAAACCGCGGGCGAGTGTGAGTCGTCGTGCACTATGGACGTCAATCAGGGGTCGTCTTTGTTAACAAGTGTTACAAATGAAATGTAATGTAAAGCAATACAATAAAGTAAAGTCGGTCGTGCATCGTGTGTACTTAGACTCCAGTCGTGCGTCGCGTGATAAACGGTAGTAGGCTTTATGAATTTCGAGAGAAACTGAGTTAACTGGAGAGCGTAACTTGTGAGCTTGTAAGGTTTCAGAATCAGATGCCCGAATGTAAAGTTCAATCTTCATATTTATACTTCAATTGTCCGTTAGCAAGTCTTGAATGCATATCTTTAATAAAGTAACTGTTTAATATTGATGATAGCATCCGTTATATCCGTTGTTATTGGTAACGTCTTCCGTTATGATCTCTTATCATAAACGTCCTTGAAATCCTGCATTAAACATAATATAAAGTATGTTGCAAGTTAGTAACTGTAATCAGGTCGTACGACAGAACTTGCCAGACGGGTTTTTGGGTTGCCTAGTCGAGGTCGTCCCAAAGGAAGAGCGTCAACTATCGATGGTCGTACGACTATAGACCGTTGGAATTTTTACCCAAACAGTCTAAACCAAAATTACAAGTTTATAAGCGTAGAGTTCGATAAAATAAGAGAAACCTCTTATAAAACTAGAGATGAACTCTAATTTTTTTTATTGATCAATAGTAAACTGATTATTTAAACCTCACAAAGATCATATTTTTATTGGTCCATGTGGTTTGTTGTTTTTAGTGAAAACAAAAATAATAAGTAAAATGACTAAAATACTCTCATTTAAAGTCATATTGGATTTTTACAGGAAGAAACTTATAAAGTCATATTGGGTTTTTACAGGAAGAAACTTATAGAATTAGTAAAAGAGACCCAAACCGAGTATTTTAAGAGATTTTTACAATAAAAATTTTATAGAGAGTTAGAGACCAAAATCAAGAAAAACAAATGGGACCAAATTACTCTTAGATAAATAAGGGGGTGTTTGGGATTGCTTATTTAAAACAACTTATGCGTAAAAGTGCTTATTAACTTATGGTTATTTGTAAAGTGCTTATTAACTTATAGGAAGAAGGGACAAATATGTAATTTGGTTAAATAAGTTAACATGGAGTTTCAAATAAGTCAGTTGAGAATGACTTATTAAAAACTGTTTATTAGCAAAGTGAAGAAGTCAAAAGCAATTTCCAATCCAAAGACTCAAAACAGCTTATTTACTGTTTGAAAACGCAATAAGTTAATAGGCACAAATCCCAAACACCCCCTAAATAAAAGGTAAGTAAATACGCACCGCCTTGTAACGGTAAATTTATCTCCAAGTAGTCGAGAGAGAGAGAGCCTTCACTTCAAGGAAGGCGAAACCCTGAAAACCCTGTTTCCTTATCCTCCAAGTCTAACGGTAATCACCATGAATCTCCACAACCACCTACGTTCTTCTCCCTCTTCAATCCTACATTTCCAAACCATCTCTCTTCTCTCTTGTAAAACCATCGTCACCATGCCCTCATCTCGTCGCCGTTTCACATTTCTTCGTCGGCGACATTATGGTCCCAATTTGAAGGTCGGTCTAATTGATGCAATTTCATGTCCGTGTAACTTTGGTTTCTAGTTTTTTTTCTCTTTAATGTCTTTTGAATTTTGTCAATTAATTTCGTGTGTATAGGTTGTTGTTCGAAATTCAATGCAAGAAAAAGAAATCAAGTTCTTAGAAGCAGAGGAAGCAGAACTTCTGATGGCTACCTGCATTACGCGTACATTGCCTCCAGCATTGACGCTGGATTTGGGGCTCGAAATAATTAAAGATGCCGTTGAGGAATTGAAGTCGAAACCTTGTTGTTCTAAAGCTGGAATGTACAGATTTCAGGTTTTTAGATTTTTTTTTTCAATTTTGATTCGATTAAATTGTTCTAATACATTTGTGCAAAAGAAGTGAATTTCTTATTAGTGGAGGTATTTTAATGTTTAGTATATAAGATACAACTTGATACGAATACTATTGCCCTGTTAGTTATAAGATACAACTTCTGGATGATCAGTGTTTTCTAATAAAATGTTCTAAAGTTCTAGAGGTGGTGCCATGGTGGTAAATGGCTAACAGACTGACATTGAAAGGGAGAATCGGAATAATATCCCCTTCGTGGCACAAAAATTAAATTATATCTTACAGTTTGATACCATACCAGTATACCACAGTATATGATTTGTCTGACAGGTTCAATAAGTTATTTTCTCTTTTCGTTTGATGCCATGTGCAGATTGCTGTATCCCCTGGTTCAAGAGCATTGAGTTGGTTTTGCAGTCAAGATCCATCACTAGGTGTATTTCCTCAGTTTTTTGTTTCCACAGGGGTTGAGAAGCCAACCACTAAGTTTCTATCATTTAGTAGAACTCGTGGAATTTTTGGAATTGGTGCTGCAGTTTACATTAAGAGTCCTTTTTGCTCTGCCTCAATAGAGCAGATCCCTTTCAGAAGGTTAACTTGTTTCATTCCATGTTTGTAATTTCTGTTCTGTTGATATTAGTGGTTTTTGTATTTAAAAATCTCAGGAAATTATTTGTTGAATGTATCTTGCAGAAGGATAACATGTTTCATCCAATTCGTTACTAATCATTTGTAGCACCTTTCCTTTTTTGGGATGTTCCAAATATATTGTGGCATTTCCATTTTAGGATGTAACTCAAGCAAGATAGATCAATTTACCATCTGATGCAAATGCTCAGCGTGATCTTATGGCTTCTACCGTTATATAATATTTCTTATTACACTGTATAATAGCTACACTTTCATGCTCAACATGCTGAAATGTTTGTTTATTACACTGTATAATAGCTACACTTTCATGCTCAACATGCTGAAATGTTTGTTTAATGGCAATATATATGAATCATCACACAATGTGCAGAAACTTTAGTAAGTTCTACTTAAGGATATATATGTATTAAGTGATCCTGTATTGTTGCTTTCACCGTTCTGTGTTTTTGAGATGCTTCTGGGACAATTACTTATTATGTGATACTAATACATCGAGGGGTGGCTTTTCTTTGTTGCTCTTCTGACTCTCTTCTTCATGTTCTAATTTTGTAATGGTAATTTCACACTTCGCAGATATCAGTCCATTGATTCAGCACGTCTCATGGCTTATGGTTTATTTGGCCACACTTCTGACAAGTTTGAGAATAGATCATTTTACATGTTCATTCCCCTGGTGAGCTTTATATAGTACCTACTTTCCACCTTTGTTCTCAATGATTCAATAAACACCCAGAATATCTACATACCTTGAATAGGCTTGATGTTTGCAGTTTCTGTTTTATCTAAAAGCGAACATAAACTGTTCCTGTCAAATCCTATGTAATGCATTCACACTTTTAAATCGTTTGCAGATAGAACTAGTCGAGTCTGATGGTCTATCCATATTAACTGCAACACTAGCGTGGGATGACTCTTCCCTTTGTTTATATGAAGATGCTTTTGATGCTATTATCTATCTCACAACAGGTATTCTGAGGCTATTGTCTCTACTCTCCAATGTTTGATTTTTTTTTTCTTTTTGTATCAGATATTGGAATACATTGACATTTACTTGCAGTTTTGCAACAATCTTAAGCTAGTTATAAGGGGCACACATTAATTTAAAAAAAATGATAACTTGAAATGTAATAATGCTATAAAACTATGCCTCCCATTATCAAACAATAATAGCACTTAATTGTTTATGTCGACTTCCATCTAAATTCATTCATTTCCTTGTTGGTTTCTGTTAGGATCTACAACTTGGGTAAAAGAACTATAGATGAGGTAGTCCGTATGGAGAGGACGAGGCTCCAAATAATAACTCAAAGTAAATTTCTCATATCCAAATAATAGAATAGCTACAATATTTAAAGTAAAAGGAAATAGACTCCTAGAACAAAACAAAGATAGACTTCTAAAGCAACACTAAAAAGGAAACTCAAATAAGGAAAGTAAACAAGGATAATAAGGAAAGTAAAAAGATAAATAAACAGATAAGCAACAATAGATTTATGGAAGCTCTTTTCCATGCTTATCCTTTCTTTTATTTCTTCTAACATAAGTCTTCATAAGTGGATTCGTATCAATGCCTCCCCCTTGAAAAGCCGCCTTGTCCTCAAGGCGAAAAGTAGGAAATTGTTGAAGAATGAGGTCATAAGACTCCCAACTTGCCTCTTCAATTGGTCGGTCAATGGTCTAGCAATCGAACCATATCATTTGACATAATAACCTGTTAACCCTAAGAACCCACGTAGCTCCCTCACATTAGTCGGTTTTGGCCAACTCAATATGGATTGAATTTTATCATGATCAACACAAACTCCTTTGCCGGATATGACATGTCCCAAAAAAGAAACTTCTTGTTGTCCAAACAGACATTTGGATGCCTTGGCATAATATTGATTGTTCTGGAGCAACTGTAAAATACTTTCCAAATGTTGGAGATGTTGGTCAAGTGATTTGCTGTACACCAGGATGTCATCAGGGTGGACACGAATCTGATGGTAACCCGAACACAAATCAATTTTTGAGAAGATTGAGGCTCCGTGCAATTTATCCAGCAATTCATCCACGTTGGGTATGGGGTATTTTTGTCAGGTATGGTGATTTGGTTCAAGCGTCTATAATCCACACACATACGCCATGTATTATCTTTCTTTTTAACAAGAATAATAGGACTTACAAACGGGCTGGTACTTGGTCGGATAAACCCCACATCGAGTAGTTCAGCAACTTGTCTCTCAATCTCTGATTTTTGGGAATAAGGGTGGCGATATGGACGTATATTTGGAGGTTTCGAGTTAGGAAGTAGGGGAATGGTTTGGGTGTGCTTGCGGAAGGGGGGGTAAGGTGGCAGGGTTAGCAAAGACTGATTCAAAACTAGATATTAACCTTTGAATTTATGGAATGTTGGGCTCTCTTGAGTTGGTTGGATCTTTGGACATATATTGGAAGGTTGCTTCCGTTGCTTTTGGTGGAATCCCTTGAAGCTTGTAGCGTTTACCGTTCACATAAAAAATCAAGAATAACTCGTTCCAGTTAGCTTGTACCGTGTTCAAGGAAGCCAACTTGATGCCTAGTACCAAATCTACACCCCCAATGGAAAAAGGATAGTAATCTTGGGTAATGGTGAGACCTGGCAGTTGAACGACTAGATTCGAGCAAAGTTGATTGCAAGTGATGACCTGCCCCTTACCTATCTGTACTCCAAAGGCTGGTACTGCTTGTGCTGGTACTCTGGTAGGTGTAGTTCCTCTACTAGCTTTTCAGATACAAAGTTGTGAGTCGATACACTATCAACCAGAATCAACACTTGTCGTCCATTAAGGGTTCCTTGTAGCTTCATAGTGGTGCAAGAGGATTTCCCTAAAATGGCAAGAAAGGAAATCTCAGCAAGGTCGGCAACAATAGCATCCTCCGCAACTTTTTCTTCCATTTGGTCAATTTCTTCCTGCTCCATAAGTGTCAGAGAGGCTGTTTTGCAGCGATGTCCAGGAGCAAATTTTTCATTGCATCGAAAGCAAAGGCCTCGCGCTATACGGTTCTGTCTTTCCACATCCCATGGGCGCGTTTGATTGCGACTAGGATTTTGGTTTGTTGCAATGTTTCTGGGTGCTAATGTTGGATTAGTTGGTTGTGGGTTTGATATAGCTGTCGGTTGTTGATTGGATTTGAACGAGTTGTTTCTCGGGGGAACTTGAGAATAACAACCCATTTTCTGCTCGTATTCGAGAGCCAAACTCATAGCTTTGTAAACCGAACGAGGCTTCTGCGTACATCAGCCTTGAGGTCGTCTCTTAACCCATTGAGGAACACACCCAACAAGCAATGCTCCGGCCAGTTCTTAACTCTAGCCGAACGTTTGGCAAACTCCTGGCGGTATTTTTGTACCGTTCCTGTTTGTTTGATCCCACAAAGGTATTTTGAAATTCTGCTGGCCCATAATTTTCTTGCAATGCTTTGACAAGTTCTTCCCAATACAAAATGGTTTGTTCATTATTGATCCAAGCAAAAAAGTCAAGAGCATCACCTTCCAAATACATGGCAACAACATCAACTTTCAATTCGTCGAGTGTCTGGTAATACTGAAAGTATTTTTCAGCCTTCAAAATCCAACCGCAAGGATCTCCTCCCTCAAAACGAGGAAAATCCATCTTGGTATGATGTCTGTGCCGAGGTTTTTTTAACCACCACGGTTCTTCAGTATAACGCTCGTCTTCCCACGAGGATCCCGTATTTTTTTTATGTCCCTTATCCACCATAGCGTCCTTCTCTTTAGATTGAGACTTTATAGTTGCATCCATGGCAGCCAATTTGGATGTAAGTAGGGCTAACTGTTGGAGGATCTCATCATTGGAAGGGTTATTTGATTGGGTTTTGCTCTCGGACTTGGGTGTGGAAGTGTGGGGATGTGGATCTTCGGTGGAGGCCGTAGAACGAGTGTTAACCATTATGGATGAACAACGATTCAGACGATGAACAGTAGCGATGAACAGGATCCGATGAACAGTGGCGTATGAACAGGATCTAATGAACAGTGGCGATGAACAATGGCGTATGAACAACAGTGATGAACAGGATCGGATGAGCAGTGGCGTATGAACAGTAGTGATGAACAGTAGCAATGAACAAGATCAGATGAACAGTGGCGTATAAACAGTAACGAGGCTCTGATACCAAATTGTTAGGATCTACAACTTGGGTAAAAGAACTATAGAAGAGGTAGTCCGTATGGAGAGGACGAGGCTCCAAATAATAACTCAAAGTAAATTTCTCATATCCAAATAATAGAATAGCTACAATATTTAAAGTAAAAGGAAATAGACTCCTAGAACAAAACAAAGATAGACTCCTAAAGCAACACTAAAAAGGAAACTCAAATAATGAAAGTAAACAAGGATAATAAGGAAAGTAAAAAGATAAATAAACACCTAAGCAACAATAGATTTATTGAAGCTCTTTTCCATGCTTATCCTTTCTTTTATTTCTTCTAACATAAGTCTTCATAAGTGGATTCGTATCAGTTTCCCCTTTTCACGATTCTCTTGAACTCGACATTTATTTTGAGGACTGAGTAGATATAAATGGTATGTTACAATCTTGCAGACTGAAACAACCTTCCTTTGATCAATTGCATTTCCTTCTAGACTGATAGCATAGCACTTGTGTTATTATTTTGGTTGGAATAATTTCATTTACTATGTCAATTCTTCATGCTCTTCATAAGATATTTAAGTGCCAAGGTTTTCTTTCTTAAACTATATGATGCCTCTGCAATAGTTACTTGGGGGGTTATGACCTAAAGAAGTCGGAAAAAATCATATTTAACCCTATGAAAAGGTATACTTACAAGAGATCCTATATGTGTTTCTTTCTCTCCTCTACCATACATGTTATATATTCAAAAAATACGCCTCTTCCGATCCCATAATCTCTTCTTTTCTTCTCTTTTATGACACTTGATCTTTTTATGCTATAGACCTATAATGTGAGGATTTGACGTTTAAATATTTGTAGAAATTACTACTTTTTATAATTACACTCATGTTCTAGGAGTCGATTGTTTATTTCATATGCACACTTGTCATCTTTTACAAAATTTTATTCTAGGACAGCCCTTACAAGGCCCACTGCAGAGGAATGCTTGAACAAATGCGTTAGTGCTGTTCTAAGAAAGTTCAACATGGTGGGGGATAAACATGCAAAAATGGTAACATTAAAAGAGAGAAGTTCATACAATAAGAAAACTACTTAAGTTAGCTCCACTACAATGCATTGGATTCAAGACATTATTTTCCCAGAAAAACTAAAGCTGTTTTAAGCTCTTTTAGGAAACAAAATTGACAACCCAAAATGGCAAGTTAATGTTCATCACAAATGTTTTCTAGGTATGTAATGAAGATAATCATTGAGGATGTACTTCAGCTCCAACATTTTGTGTTGAGATGACTTGGACTTCTAAATAATCTGCAGCGTATAGTGAAGTCATGCATCCGTTATTCAAACTAATAAAACTCACATGGTCTCAACTTTGTGTGCTAAAAGAGCTTAGTTTTCTGGGAAAATGTCTTCACTCCAACACGTTGTATTGGAGCTAATATTAGTCATATATTTGATAGCACTGGTCTTGTAGGTATATACAAATGCTCTTTTGCTGAGGGATGGTTGCCTTGAGCACATGGAACTGGTATCTCTTTTATCCTGGTAATTGTTTGACTTCAATGTTGCTTGGTGTTGTTGTTCTAATCTCATGTGTAAATTTAACTACGTCTTAACTGCTCACTTATCCTGTAGGAATATGCTTCACTATTCCATCAGTTCTCCCTCAGACTTTCAGCTACTATCGCTATCTCCAATAACATGGTATGGTGATTTATGGTTAGTTATGTGTATTCTGGTTTAATATGCCATGAAAGACCTTAGTTTGTAATGGTGTCAATTGATATTTTCTGGTGCATAATTTATTTGATCTTATATGCGCTGCATCAAATGGAGGATGGATTAATTTTTTGTTACCTGATGCAACATTTAAATGGTTAATTTAAGCATCGTATATGCCCTCAGACTTTCAGCTACTATCGCTATCTCCAATAACATGGTAGGGTGATTTATGGTTAGTTATGTGTATTCTGGGTTTAATATGCCATGAAAGACCTTAGTTTTTAATGGTGTCAATTGATATTTTCTGGTGCATAATTTTTTTGATCTTATATGCGCTGCATCAAATGGAGTATGGATTAATTTTTTGTTACCTGATGCAACATTTAAATGGTTAATTTAAGCATCGTATATGTATTTTTCATGTTTGCTTTTGGAAAACAATTAGTTACTGTCGGTCACTTATCTCTTTCTGCATTTAAATAGGTTTTAAACATTCTTTTTCCAATGTTAGAATTATGCATATTACATTTTTTTTCCTTCCCTTTTTTTCTTGTATAAAATCCTTATTTCTGCCTAAAACAGCTGGATCAGTTCCGTGATATAAGTTGTTCTTTGGAAGAATCTTCAAACATCAATACCTTGTGGGCATCACTTATAGTTGAAGAATGCTATCGACTTGGTTTGACGGTGAGATGGTGATGAATTGTATTTGCTTCTTCATCAAGGTGTTAAAATCTAACTTCTTTTTCATGTAGTATTTTTGTATAGCTCCAGGGTCTCGCTCCTCTCCACTAGCCGTTGCTGCTTCTTCTCATCCTATGACAAGTTGTATCGCATGCTTTGATGAGCGGTCGCTTGCGTTCCATGCTATTGGTTATGCTAGAGGTTCTCGTAAACCAGCTGTGGTTATAACCTCATCAGGCACTGCAGTTTCAAATCTTCTACCTGCTGTGAGTGCATCAAATGATAATTGTATGCTCCATATTTCTGAATTATCAGCTTATATGGTAATTTGTGTACTTACCGATATTCCAAAATGTTATAAACTATATAGTTGCATAAAAAAACTAAGTGTGGAAGAAATCCTAGAAATGAAAACAACAAAGTAGACTCAAATTTATAAAATAGACTCGTTAATTGTGAGTCTTGCAGCATGAATTTTATAATTTTGTACACTTCCTTTTTCCCATATCAGTCCTTTTCTCATAATCTTGTACACACTTCATAATTTGCAGGTAGTGGAAGCTTATCAAGATTTTTTGCCTCTTCTATTACTCACAGCAGATCGCCCCCCTGAGCTGCTGGATGCTGGAGCCAACCAAGCAATTAATCAAGTACGTTGATTGTTAGTTTTGTACTACAGTTGCTAGGTCTGCTATTTCGTACAGAAAAATTGGAAAAACATCCATTTTAAGGATTTGGCATCTTTGCTAAGCAGACACTCAGCGTAGCTATTTGTTCAGTTATTGCTTTATTTTCTTTTTTATGTTTCTCGAATTATTCAGCACAAACAACAATGGAATTTCTATTTAGATTTCCACTTACCTTTAGCAACTGTTTTTTATTATTACATCTCTGAAACTTATCTTACTGTCTAGGATTAGAATGGTGGTCATTGATGTTGTTTATAAGTGACTTTAATCCAAGTTTAGTAGAAGAGTAATATTGTGCTTTCACTTTTGTAGTTAGCATTTTCTTTTTGGTTAGTTAATAGTTAAAAATAAAAGCCAAGTGGCTGGTGTTATTGCAAGCAGTAACGTGAAATCAATTCAGTCACATCTGTTCACTTCTTGATGGTTTACCTTCTTACTGAGTTTTTTTTTTTTTTTTTTTTGCTAGGTTAACCATTTTGGTTCATTTGTGAGGCACTTTTTCAATCTTCCTGCACCCACGGACAATATCTCTGCCAGGATGGTTCTTACAACCTTTGACTCTGCTGTATATCATGCAACTTCTTCACCCTGTGGTCCTGTTCATATCAACTGTCCTTTTAGAGAACCACTAGAAAATACACCAAAAAGATGGAGCCACAATTGTTTGAAAGGATTAGAATTTTGGGTATCAAGTGGTGACCCATTTACAAACTATATTAAAGCTCATAATTCTTTTGCACATAATAATCATCATGGTGATGTACCAGATGTCTTGGGTATAATTCAGGGGGCAAAACGTGGTCTACTACTAATTGGTGCAATTTTTAAGGAGGATGACATATGGGCAGTTCTATTCTTGGCTAAACACCTTCGCTGGCCGGTTGTAGCTGACATTTTGTCAGGTTTACGGTTGAGAAAGTATACGACTTCTCTTTCCAAACTTAATGAAGATATTCTTTTTATCGACCATCTGGATCATTCTCTACTTTGTGCTGAAGTCAGACAGTGGATAAAGGCAGATGTTATTGTTCAGGTATACTTTGGCTTTATCTACTTATTCTATGAAAGTGATTAGTAATATTTTACCAGCATATATTTTGGTGACTGAGATCAGACTGCTAAGGTCTGATTTGTGCTTATCTTAATAAATATACTGGTCATCTTAATCTGTTGGTCTTCTTGATGGCTTTATACTTCTGAATACAGATTGGAAGCCGGATAACAAGCAAACGTGTTTCACAGATGCTAGAAGATTGCTTTCAATGCTCTTATATATTGGTTGATAATCATCCTACTCGTCATGATCCCTCACATATAGTAACACATAGGATTCAAAGTCCTATTACTGAGTTTACTGATTGTGTGCTGAGATCTTGCACAACCCACATCAACCCCAAATGGACCAGTTTCCTGTGTTCAATAAACATGATGGTATCTATTCTTTTTTATTTTGGTTTGATGCTTTCCTATGATCTTAAATTGTAAGTTTATTTGTTCTTTTTCTCTCCATGCCCGTGTAAGCAAACGTTATTGTAGATAATTTTAGAGGCTTAGCTGCTTAGTGCACAAGGTGACAATAATATGCATGCTAATTTTGGATACGATCCATGAACTCCCCATCCCCCACCACCACCCAAAAGATACAAAAAGATACAGTAACCGATATGCTATGGTACTTGTGATTAGGGATTTCTTGTGCACCGTGTTAACTTGATTAGATATTGATTAGGATAATTCCCTATTTAGTTAGCATTCAATCACCCCAAACTTGGCAAAGAGGTTTTGCAATTTGGCTTGAATGGCTTGAATCAACTAGCATTAAGATAAGTCATAGTTATTTATATAATAATATTGAATTGCGTGATATGATGGTCTTCTATATGGTTTTGTGGTAATTTTATGTATCATCATGATTGTGTTGTTTGTATCATACGTGAATGGGAGTCTTCTAGGGGCATGGCATGTCGAATTCATTTTCAATGTTTAGCTTTGGTATTCATGGCGAGTTACCCCAAATTAATATATATACCTAGTAAATGTATATTTATCTCTTTGGATGGGGCCAAGTTGATTTTTTATTGGTGACAATCTTAGTTTGTTTATCTTTTTGTTCGAGGCAATCCATCATATAAACTTCTTCCAAGTTTGTTATGAAGCACAACACTTTCAATTATCCAAAAAGGACATGAATTCATTCGCTATTTTCATTCAAGTAGTTGTGTTAGGATATTCATTGTTGAGCTTAGAAAAGAAAGAGGAAGTTGCTTAGTATTGTCTCTTTTGCTAGTCAGGTCATCATTAGTTGTTCAGTATGAGGACAAGTAAATTTCCAAAAGCTTGGATACATGCTTAATTGCCTAGACTTGGCTACAGGCATAAATGCCTAGAAGACTGAATTCATGATGTATATAGTAGCCAACCTGACATTTCTAGCTAAAATTAGACATTCCATTTCAAGTTGAATCCTCATACAATCATTGGAGTTATGAGAATAGGAGATTGGTGGACATGTCTTTGATCGTGTAATGCTCCTCAAATGAATTGATTAGTAAACTTATAGAACGCTTTATTGTTGGGGAGAAATTATTGTTTGCCCTATAATTTATTCTAAGCGACAGCACGAGACTTCAAAGTTGCATACAAGTTGCATAAAGTAGAGTATGTAGTTCAGGGACTTCAACCCCTCATGGAATGCTGCTATTGCATTCAAATAGGCGATGCTAATTGCCCACACCAAAAGTCAAGACCCAACGAATGTCCACAAACCATTCCCCAAACAAACCTCATTTCCCTGGCTAAACAAGTAGCGGTTAAGACAACATGCTTACCCAAAACGATTTCAACAATCCAAATGGTAGCAAATAATCTATTACTTCGAAAGATATTTGAGATGTGTGTGTTCTAATGAACAAATGAGCCCTAGATGTGATTATGCTGTCTCCCTTCTGGTGTGCGAATGCAACTTCTGGACTACTTGGCAAGTCTCTTGCAAGTCACCCGGACTTTCAGATCTCAGTTGAAACCCTTATGTGACACGACTTCAAAGTCGCGTACAATTTACATAGAATAGAGTATGTGACTACCCAAGTCTCAGGAAACTCGCCTGCATGTTGCAACAAATGTTACCGAGAGTTTGACACCCAGCTTACATGGCTGGAAGTGAGTTAACAAGTCATGTACAAGTCACCTAAAGCATGCCAAGTAAGTATAACAAAATTTAGCACTTCATATGCATGGCATGAAGCAATTCGAAGGTTTTGTTAGAGAGAGCATATTTATATTACATCTTCTTCTTGAAGAAGCTAATATCATGGGAAAATACTATTTGATGAGGTATCTGCCTTTGCATAATCAGAAGAATGCTTTCCTTCATGTTCAATTACGTCTCTTATGTGTTCGTAGGTGTTTCCTTGCCATTTTCATTCCACTGCCACCATAAATCTTGCAAATAAGAGAAGTTTATAATCTTGAATATCATCAAGTTTAGTTTAGTTTCATTGCATCCAGTTGGATGTCGACATGTCGTCATCTAGTTTAGTTTCATAATATTGTTCATAGTTGGGGATTCATCTAATGTGGTGGTTTATTGAGAAACATATTATTATTTGGGCTTAATCTGCATTCATTTTCTGATCCCTTTTGTCCTGTACCTGAAATCAAAAATTTATTACATAATTCTTGTTGCTTGGATTATGAGATTTGCAGCTCTTCTTGCAGCCCTCCATGTGTTTTTGGGACTATCTCGTTTTTCATTTTCGTAGGTTGAGTGGGAGATGTCGTTTCTATCTCCATGTGTTCTGGGACTATCTCGTGTTTTCATTTTCGTAGGTTGAGTGGGAGATGTCATTTCTAATACATTCAGAGAACTCCTTGAGTGAGCCATACGTTGCATACATAACTCCAGATGCTCTTGACTATGGATCTACGATGTTCATAGGAAATAGCATGCCAATACGAGATGCAGATATGTATGGGAGTAGCCAAGGAGAATGTGCAGGTGGCAATACCTCATTAACTTCAGGATTTCCATTCCGCTGGATACAGGTGGTGGGGAACCGAGGAGCCAGTGGTATTGATGGTTTACTCAGTACTGCCATTGGTTTTGCTGTGGGCCACAACAGAAGAGTGAGTATCTGAAAATATTAAAATAGTTTTGATAATAATTTGTGGTCACTATTTTGGTGTTTGCATGTTTTTGTTGCTTCTGAATGATTTCTGAAGTTAAAAAAAGACGAAGAGTTTATACCTGCTTTTTCCTTTGCTACTTAATGTTTCCAGAATTTTGAATTCAGGTGGTTTGTGTGATCGGAGATATCTCCCTATTGCATGATACTAATGGATTGGCACTTCTGAAACAGAGGTACAAATCCTATATATGTCATATTTCATTTCTGTTTATTTGAGGCCGACAGTAAGTGGCATCTATCATTGTACGTAGATTATTTATTGATAGAAAGTTTTTGTGTTTAAATTAGAAAATTTAGTTTTTGTTCTCTGTGAGGTTTGGGGGTAGATCAAGTTACAAAGTGTACAAGGGTCTCTTAGGTTAGTATTGAAAATGTTTGTGATTTAGTTGAGAGTTCGCAAGGGTATGTGAAGAATATTTTCTGAACTATTCTTCGGATGCAATTTTATTTTGTTCCTTTTGCCAAGGGTCATGTTTTGTTGGATGTTTTATGTAACAAAATAGGTTCCATGAAAAAACTGGTGGTTACCACAAACCTATGTGAATATATAATGTATTAGTTTAATACATTAAACAACTATGTTCTTGTCATGGATTACTTATTTCTATTTCACCTGTATGAATTGTCGAGAATTTATGACTCTCATAGGATATTTCCAGTTTCCTGATTATGTGATTCACTTGATTATCAATATTGCATATGTTGGGATAACAGAGGGTCTCACATAGCTCATCTGTTTGATAAGTTCTCAAATGCCTGTGCTGTTTTTGAAGGATCTCACGCAAAAAGATGACCATACTTGTGATCAACAACCATGGTGGTGCAATTTTCAGTCTTCTACCCATTGCAAATAGAGCTGAAGAAGAAATATTGAATCAATATTTTTTCACATCTCACAATGTTGGAATTCAGAACCTATGTGTTGCACATGGGTAAGACTCCTAACACACTATTACCTCTCAACTTTTGTTGGCTTGCAATGCAATCTTATAAATTATACAAGTTCCTGTTGGTATATATATATATATATATATATATATGTATATATGTGTGAAAATTTGCACATGTTCATTGGCTCTGTGGCAATTATAGACATATGGTATGCATAATTACATATATATATCACGAGAGGCTTTTCTGTAAGACTCAGAAATTAGCCATACCACTGTCAGAATACCAAAAACATTTAATAATACACAATGCTTAGATAATATGCTTGAAATGGGAAACTGTTGCATTTGCTATGCCCTATAAATTGTCAATGATGATAATATATCTGGAAAATATTGTCGTCTGTTTTGAAACAGCAGTTACAAACTCATCTTCCTAGCACTCTATAAGGCTTCTTGGAATTAAAGTACAAATTGCATTAGGAGCATAAATTGTCTCATAGTGTAGCTATGTTTTCCCCTTCTTTTTTATGTGAGGATTAAAATTCTAGTCTAGTCATGAGATACAGGATTAGATGCAATATACGAGCAACTTGATTGTCACACCACAATCTTGTTGGTACCGAAATCGAGTCCTATTTTGGCCCGCAACAGATATATCATTATCTCACACACAGATTGTGCCATAGCCATGCATTCTGACTCTACGCTAGATCATGAGAACATTTTGCTTCTTACCTCTCCATGAGACAGTCCCTCCAACAATTATACCATATCTTGAAGTGGATCTTTTATCCATTTTGGAACCTGCCCAATCTGCATCTGAAAACATTCAGTATGCTTGTGTCCATGATTTGCATACGCAATGCCACATCTGGTGCTCCTTTCAAGTAACACAAAGTTTGCTTTAGTGTTGCCGAATGATGAGATGAAATAAACTAATTGACTAGTGACTGAATATTGAATATCAGGATGCGTCACCAGAAGATGATTCAACGTTCCAGCTAACGTTCGATATCTCTTAGGATCTCTTAGTTTCCCATCACTTGTAAGGTGCATGTTGGGAGTTATTGGACCACTGCTTGTTGCCACCGAATTGTGGCTGCTTGTTTCTTAAGCAATCTAGTAATCAGTTTTTTAGCACAATGAACCACTATATAATCTCAAACTCACAACTTAGCTCCAGTAGAACACAAGAACATAAAAGATAGAAACAGGGGGAAAACAGGGAATGAACACAGCAAAATAACACGAAACTAGGGAAAAGTGCTGATCAAGGTTTAAAAAAACAGAAACGAGCCTCGAGGCGTTTTTTGAATTGGTACTCGAGGCGTAAGCCTCAAAAAAATAAAACAAAAAAAATCATAAATTCACAACACTTAAGAAAAAGACATAATTTTATATATGCATACCAAAATATCCAAACATATTAACATTAGCCCCATTAGGTTTCAAACATATTACACCAAAAAAAAATAAACTCAATATGATGGTAGAAAAACACATACAAACAGTAACGAAAAACTTTACTGTTTGTATGTGAAATTAACACATTATGGTAGAAAAACTTTACTGTCTAACTTCAAAGGTGTCTAACTTTAAATGATACACATTAAATATACCATCCATGCAAAATTAACACATGATGGTAGAAAAAAAACATACAAACAGTAAAGAAAAACACATACAAACAGTAAAGAAAAACTTTAAATGATAAAACTTTAAAGAAAAACAGTAAAGAAAAACTTTAAACATATTCAATGTACAACAGTAACATACAAACAGTATGTAATAAAAAAAAACTCAGTATATTCACTTAACGTTCAGTGTACAGTACACTGTGTACTTATTAAAAAAAACTCAAAAATAAAAAAATAAATAAAGACAAAGCAGTACATTCAATGTAAAACTTTTGGTCTTCTTATTAATAAGTTAAGTGTTAGGGTTTGACTTTTGGTATTTTAAGTAAATATATACTATAAAATCTAATGCAAAATTAAAAAAAGTGGCCTGTGGTAACTTTCCAGACTGTAAAAGTAAGCTGTAAACAGGCTTTTTCAGGTTGTGGTTTACAGCTGTAAACTTAATTCAGGAAAATTTAATAATCTTGGCGTATGCCTCATTGACGC
The DNA here is from genome assembly GCA_954870635.1 of Arctium minus. Classification (NCBI taxonomy): domain Eukaryota; kingdom Viridiplantae; phylum Streptophyta; class Magnoliopsida; order Asterales; family Asteraceae; genus Arctium; species Arctium minus. Next base: position 12,086,837 of record OX941082.1, read on the forward strand.
CTCAACGCCTCACTACCGCCTCATGGTAACAAGGCATACGACTCGCATCTGGGCAGAGAGGCGGCGCCTCGGGGGCGTTTTTACACCGCCTCGCCTCGAGGCGTGCGCCTCGATCGCTTTTTTAAACCATGGTGCTGATGTAGCATCAAGCCATCAACTACACAGCGATATATCAGATCTGCAGAAGATTGAGTCTGGACATTTGCCGAATGACATAGTTAATAGTTTTATATCTAAAGTTGTAATTATCAATATTTGTCAATGCAAATTCGTCATAATTTAGTTGTTTTCTGATTGCTAACATGATATCTCGATGATCAATGTGAAGTGTGAAGCATGTACAAGTCCACACAAAAGTGGAGCTGCAAAATGCTCTAATAAGATCTGAACAGGAAGAAGTTGACTGTGTCATAGAAGTTGAAAGTTCCATTGATGCCAATGCAAACTTCCACAGGTTGCAACAGCCTCCCTTTTGTTATTTTGATGATGTTCCATATACTCATCTATGTCTGCTGCTGACTCCCATCTTTTTCCTCTTTCCAGTAATTTGAAACAATTTGCATGTCAAGCAGCAGGTCATGCTTTATCCACCATTTCACAGCTCTCGGTTCTCAATTCTTCCTCAGATGGTTCTATGTCTATTAAAGTTCGTAAATTGGAGTATTTTCAGTACAGGTCGGCTCTTGACTTCTTTTTTAGTATAAAGGGTTTTTGAAGATCAGCAAGCTGTTACCATTCTATTATGATTTATAATAAGCTGTACAAATTATTGTTATGACAGAATTCAGCTATGCGCTCCACCGACTACAACTTATGTCGGTAATGACCATTCCACACATTGCAGAGAAGGCTTTGTGCTAACTTTGTATCTTGAAGATGGAAGTACTGGAATTGGGGAGGTAAATTTATCTTTTGTCTTTCACCTTATTTGTGTTGTTACACCATGCTATGGTTGTGATTTGTTATTTGCTTTGAACCATGCATTTCAACGATGGTTCATATAATGATGGATGCAGTGGTAACTAAAATGCCATCTTTAAGAAAATATGATAATTTGATTTATTTTGGAATTTTGTTTTTTCATACTAGATTGTAGAAGTCATAGTACTAATATAACATGAGTATATATGTCTTCTATTACTTCTCTCAGGATCAAGTTGTTTCTTTAGGATGCAGGTTTGGGTTTTATCATGTGTCTCAATCCATGTCATATTTTTTTATCTTGACACTGCCTAATGAGTGGAGAAAGAGCACTATGATACCAATATACAAGAACAGAGGGCAAATGATTCATGTCATAATGTTGAATATGGAGAGATCCATTTAGGCAACGACGTGAAACCTCATATTATCAATGCCCATTAAAGTCAGGATGGTTAACAATGTAAATTTAAAAGCATTGACCAATTACTAGCGAAAACAATGTGTATTGAAGCTTTTCATTATTTATTAATTATTTTGGAGTTGCAAAAAGCCTGAGATAGTGATGAGAGCAAATAGTGATTTTTATTTGCATCTAGACATGTGAGATTTGCACTGCAGGAGAAAAGATTTGCAAAATTTCCAATTACACAAGTACACATGACAGATTTGTACCTTATTGATGAACTGAAAAACTGATGAAGACAACTGTGAGAAAACATACACTAGAAAGAGAAGTTGGTGGATGTTACAAGAAAGAAAGGATCTACTAATATTTACTGATATAGGAAAAGAGAATTTATTTAAAATTGAGGCAGGGAAGTGTTGCAAGTTCTATAAATCAAAGACCGGTATGATTTGCATTATGGCCTTATTTTTTGTGTTGCTGATGGGTAAATTGAATAAGCATGCCGACCACATATGCATGGTGCATGCATATAATTTGTTGTCAGTTATGGCAATTTGGGAGAAGAATTTTCCACGACCCTTCACTCTTTCTGATTCGTCTCTACTAGAAAGCAAACGTCCATCTATTTAATTCTTTCTCAATGTCAGTTTCCACAATATCACTATAAAAAATTACCTATTTTTTAGAAGTAGAAACAATGAACTTCATCTTGACTATAATACGTGAAAAAATGGACAATGTGCCGTGGGGAATCCTTATACCACTATTAAGCCATGCCGGCCAATCTTGAAATTCAACAGATCTTCTGTTTTCTTTGTTTCTTCTTGTTCTTGCAAAATAATCGAAATAAATGAGGCTCGCTTCTTCAATTCAAGTTTAGCTTGCTGCTTTTCGTTTTGATAGGTCTTCCTCTTTTTTGGAACAATTGCAGTCCTAATTAAATGGTACTTATTGCTCAGTCGGGATATATATTGTTCTCTTGTCATCACTCGGTCTTTTGGTGCTAAATATAAAACATATCTCTTATTTTTGTGTTTCTAATGTGATTTGATCGTAAAATTCAACTAAGATTCTTAATGGCTTTTTCTTGAATGTTTTTTTATGAATAGTTTTATAGAGGTTATTTTCGTTTGTTTCATGAACCAGACACTTGGTTGGCAAATTGTTGCTTGTTTTTCAGCTATTTGTTTGGTTGTGTAGGACTATACTAGTAGTACTTGTCAACCACCAGCCATGACCTTTCTTACGTTAATTTTTTGAGACTAAAAGATGAAAAAATCCCATTTATGGGGTACTCTATATATAGTCCACAGGCTTCCATTTCTAATTAAATGAGAAGGGTGGGTTGGGGAATTGATTGTCTAAGCTTGCATAAGAAAAAAAGAGATCTTAACACCTAGGTATCAGATTGGTCTTCACACAAGCTTCTATTTTGATCTTAGAATGTGAGTTCAGACTAATCAATGTCTCAAAAGTATGTACAGGTTAAAATAAAATTAAGTATTAGAAGTCATGAGATTTATAGTTTAAAACCGTTAAGATTCATATGCTTGTGCTATTTGTTGTTACTACATTACACAACCCTAAAAATTAACATACAAAATAGAGTTTAAATCCTATGTTGTTTCTGCAAGTTACTACAGAGTATCTCTTGCATTTGCTATTAACATGTCAATATGTATTTACTAACACCTCCTTGTATGCATACCCATACATGTGTTGTTACTGATGTATTAAAAATGGAATATATGAATTATATGCTATATGTTGACATATGTCATGTGTTAGCTCATGAATTATATGTTCATACCAATTCAATATGTTATGCATTGAAATATGCTAATGCAGTATCAACATGCTATATGCTATATGATGATGGTGGTTGATACAATATATCCACATATATATATATATACTATATTATAAAGCAGACATAAAAAAACTCTTAAATACAAATTATTAGGCACAAGGTACCATCATTTTATGCAAGATTTTAAAAATCTCTTAATTTACAAGTATCAAAGCACAAGATACATATTACTATTGGAGGCTTCTAACACCCACCAATTTGGTATATGCAGGACCTTCATTTTATGCAGACCTTTCCATGTATCACTATTATTTAATATATTATATTACTATAAATTTGTTTTAATTATATTATTAAATATGTAATTGGTTATTTTTTCTAGATGTCATTAAAATATATAAGATAATCATTGAATTCTAACAAAATACTTAATTTTTTTGTATAAAAAACATTATATTATTAAGCCAAAATTAAACAAATTTATAAAAAAAAACATTACCACTTTCTCAAAACCATCCAAAATTGTACTGTAAATCGACAAAAAAATAAAATGAAACATTAAAATCGTGATGTATCTCGCTGCATTGCACGAGTACGCTTCTAGTATAAATATGTAATTGGTTATTTTTTCTAGATGTCATTAAAATATATAAGATAATCATTGAATTCTAACAAAATACTTAATTTTTTTGTATAAAAAACATTATATTATTAAGCCAAAATTAAAAAAATTTATAAAAAAAAACATTACCACTTTCTCAAAACAATCCAAAATTGTACTGTAAATCGACAAAAAAAAAATGAAACATTAAAATCGTGATGTGTCTCGCTGCATTGCGCGAGTACGCTTCTAGTATATATATAATGCTGCTTTTTGCAAACCATATGTTCTACTGCATCTGCTACAAATCATTAGTTGGTTGCAATATGTGAATTATTAGTATTTTTGTTTATTGAATTTTACTTTTGATGATGAAAGGCATTCGTTTAAGATTGTTATCATACGTATTGGAAGCCCTTTTCTTTACAACTCCCTGGGTCTATAAAATGCCAAGATCAGGCCTAACTCGTAAGTATTAGTTGAGATGAGCAAGTAAGCAGGAGAACAAAGAAGTTCCATAAACTGATCAACTCCTTTGACAATTTTAATTCAGAGGAAGAGGTTCAGGGATAGTTTTTATAGGATACATGAAGTTTCAAAGATGTAATTCTCAAAGATCATGTACATACCTCGAAATAATGGTTTTTGAATTATGTCTTTCTCCAAGCCAACTAAGTGAATGACTTGCATATTCATTTACACATATAGATTTCAAATTTATTCTCTACCTAAATTGAAACTAATATGGTAAATACAAAATACAAATGCAAGTCTGCTATATAATTTTCGTTTTTATTTGTAAGATCATTTCTCAGTAGTTATTGTGCACAGGTAGCACCTATTGGGATTCACAAGGAAAATTTGCTGGATGCAGAGGAGCAACTTCAATTTCTTACTCATGTTATGGGAGGAGCTGCCTTGTATTCATCCCTTCCTCTTCTAAAGGGATCGTTTTCTTCTTGGATATGGACCAACTTAGGAATCCCAGTATGTACAAGCATTTTCATCTTGTATTTATGGTACTGATAACAGCTAAACAGCAATAATCATAATAAGGAATCAGGGATGTTTTTGGTTAAATTCTTTGGAAAACTACATTTATAATTTGTTAAAATCTTGAATGGTTTTATTTGCATGACATATAGCCAGGTTCACTTCTTCCCAGTGTTCGATGTGGTTTGGAGATGGCGATTCTCAATGCTATAGCTGCAGCAGAAGGTTCCACAATGTTAAATATACTTCATCCACTTGCCCCTAAAGAAGAATATGCTGGAAGGTCGTCACATATTAAGATATGTGCCCTTATTGACTCTGATGGAACTCCTGCAGAAGTAGCTTATCTTGCAGCTACACTCGTTGAGGAGGGGTTTACTGCAATCAAACTAAAAGTAAGCAACAAATCTTTTGATTGTGCTGTTATGAAACCATATTAGTAAATGGTTGTTATAATAGCTATCCTCACAGGTGGCACGTAGAGCCAATCCAATTGAAGATGCTGCAGTTGTACAAGAAATAAGGAAGAAGGTTGGTTTCCATATTCAACTTCGTGTTGATGCAAACCGGAAATGGTCCTTCGATGAAGCTCTACAGTTTGGCTCTCATGTGAAAGACTGTGCACTGCAGTATATTGAGGTATCCTCTATAGACGCTTATGGCCTCCCCCTCTATGCCCTGCGGTAATGATTCCTCTGGGTTATAGTCGACGTCGATTCATCTAAGCAGATCTCTGTTCCTATCTTTTCAAGATTGTGTCTTCATTTTTTTCAAAATAGACGTGTGTATTTTTTTAACAAAATTATTAGTACATGTCTTGAAGTATACACACACATACACACATGTGTGTATGTATATGTGTGTATATATGTTTGTATATATATACTATGTGTATGTAGGGTTGAGTTCCTATGAGAAGTTGAGGTTAACGTGAGAAGCGTGAGAAGTGGTTATCAACCATTGGATGAGAAATGGATGCACATTAGGATGAGATGCACCAAGATAAGATGCACCGCGATGCACCAGATCAATTCCTTCAAAGCCGCAATTCATAGGAGGGCATTTGATTAAAAGTGATCAACGGTTCAGATCCACTTCTCACGCTTCTCACGTTAACCTCAACTTCTCACACGATCCTTCGCCTGTGTATGTAACTGTATATATATTTAATGATTATATATACATGATATCTTTAATGATGCATGTGTTTGTTATCACAACCTACTTACTCGGTCTATTGACATGCCAAATTTCAGGAACCTGTAAATGATGAAGATGATATAATTAAGTTTTGTGAAGAAAGTGGCTTACCTGTGGCCCTGGATGAAACCATTGACAATCTCCAAGAAAATCCTCTTCAAATGCTTGCTAGATTTACACAAAATGGAGTTGTTGCTGTTGTAAGTAATGAACACCTTAAAACTGTTCCCTATCTGTAGGTTAACATACCTCTTCAAGAAGAAAACAAATTCCATTGTGCTCTAATCTGTCTATATGCTTCTTATTTGAATAGTCTCTTGATTCCCAGTAGAACACTAGTGTAACCATGGAAGAGGGCATTGCGCTAAAGAAGGAAAAAGTTACATTAGTTCCTACTTGTTACAAATCCGATTAGAAATGTTTTCCTTGCTTTTGTTATCCCTCTCTAGTGGTACAGGTGTTCCTTATTATCACATATATAATAGTGTAGTAAAGCACTTCCAGAGAACCTTTTAAAAGAAGAAATAGTTTCGATTTTCAGCATATTATTAATGTGTATTGTTCATATGACAGGGGTAGTTTAGTCATTTACCTATCTTTGCCCCCATCTCCCTGATTTTTTGTTCCACCTATTTTTGATGGAACAATAGAACTTCATTTTTCTCCCACTCAGTCATGCCCTGTCCGGGTCTGTTGTCGTGCCAAACGTGGGACGATAATTTTCTGTTTTGTCCTGTCTAGTCCCGCGTACCAGAGGCACCTTAATCCATGAAAGTTCAGTTGCATTGTTCTCCATCCTTCTATAGGGAATGTGCAATATGAATTTTTAACTCTAGTGAACCCTTCCTTCCAGGTTATCAAACCAAGCTTTGTTGGCGGATTCGAAAAGGCTGCATTTATTGCAAGATGGGCACAGCAGCAGGGGAAAATGGCCGTTGTTAGTGCTGCATTTGAAAGTGGATTAGCTTTGTCTGCTTACATTCAATTTTCTTGCTATCTTGAAATGCAAAATGCAGATATATGCAAAACAATGAATAAGGAACCTGCAGCAGCCGTAGCCCATGGTCTTGGAACATACCGGTGGCTCAAAGAAGATATAATCACCGAGTCATTGAGTATAAGTCGTAATGCATGCAATGGTTTTATGGAAGCATCTATTTTTGATGCTGGTCAGACATTGCACAATTTCAATATTAATCACAATTCAGTAATCCGAAGTTTCAAAGCTGAGGAAGTACGGAATTATCAGTTAAAGGTGGATGTAGAGGGTTTAACATTTTCAATCAATGTGCAAGAGCTCGGAGACGAAAGAAATGTAAAGAAGTTTTTGCCATTCTTGTAGCTTATAATCTCCACGCTCAAACATAAAAACTAAGAAAAGATTTTATTACTTTATTTGAATCACCAGTATATTTTTTAGAATAACTGTTGTGATAGATGCATAGTGAAAACACAATTTGATGGTTTTTGTTGATGCAGAATAATGTTGTTGTATTTCTTCATGGCTTCCTTGGGACTAGTGAAGACTGGATTCCCATCATGAAGGCCATGTCAGCATCTTCAAGATGCATTGCTTTTGACCTTCCTGGTCATGGGGGTTCAAAGATGCATGCTGGCGATGACATGGCACAGCGAGTTGATCTGTCAGTGAAAGTAGTTGCAGACATGCTACACAAGCTGATTCTTCGTCTAACCACTAGAAAAGTCACAGTTGTTGGATACTCCATGGGAGCAAGGATCACTTTGTTCATGGCTTTGAGATGTAGCAATATGGTATATAAACAGATATTTGTGCTCTGAATTACATTTTGTGATGGATTTTCCATTATGATTGTCCTTTCTTTGTTCTTTTGAAGGTAAAAGGAGTAGTCATAATATCTGGAAGCCCTGGATTAGATGATGAGGTAAAGAGAAAGGTTCGCAGTGTTAAAGATGATTCCTTAGCATGTGCACTTATGTCCTATGGCCTGGATTTATTCATCAAGACATGGTATTCTGGAGAGCTATGGAGAAGGTTAGTCTACAAATATTCATCATGAATATCATGGATGTGAATACAATCCATTTTCATCATATGAATAGTTGGTTCTCAGTGTCTCAAAATATTTACAATTCTCATTTGAACCTGCCCCTGGAAATATATATCTATATGTAATTGTGATTGTGATTCATGCATCATGCAGCTTAAGAAGCCATCCACAGTTTGATCGGATAGTTGCTGGCCGCTTGAAACATAATGATGTGCAGGCTCTTGCAAAAGCTCTGTCTGACCTTAGTATCGGAAGACAACCGTAAGTTTCATCATATTAGATTCATATTCTGTTTTGAGACCATGGAAATCAATCTTTACTACACCAACTGTAGTTTCTATTAATCAAATTAAATTCTCCAACACAAACACGGTAATTTCTTAAAAAATTAAAATAAGTTCTACTTGTTATGATAGGTCCTTGTGGGAAGAGCTGAAGCACAACAAATCTCCTCTTCTGCTTATTGTTGGCGAGAAAGACAAGAAATTTAAGACGATTGCTGAGAGTATGTGGTCAAAACTTGGCACGAGCGAAGATTCAGCCAAACATCCGTATACAATGGTCGAGATTCCTGATTGTGGGCATGCTGTCCATATAGAGAATCCACTCCCTGTAATCCACTCAATTAGACAATTTCTTACAAGAGTAAACGTACTCGATCCATAAACAGGACTTGGTGCAGCAAGTACACAAACATTGGTACACCGATCATAAATTTGTGGTTGAGTTGATGTTATAGGCTTAAGAATATAAGGCATCAACATATTTACACTCCAAAAATGGAGTTTGAAACCAAAAATCTCCAAAGGAGGTAGGGGCAGTTTGATGCTACAAAGACAAGGTGCAATTCTCTAACCATCATTTACATATCTTTTCTCCTTGTTTTTACAGTTTCATGCTGATACTAACATATCCTGCACAAATTTTAAATTTTAACCCCTCTATCTACAACCATCTAAATGGACGGTTAGACCATCTTCAACAGGATCATCAAATCTTATACCAAACATTATTCATTTACACAAAATTCTATGTCAATGGAGAAGACATATGTACTATCACATGTAAAAATTTAAAATTAAAATGTAATGAAGTCATTAGAATTTACAAACATAGTTGTATTATAATCATTTGACATCAAGTTGTCATAGCATTAACATAGTTATATTTTGATAAGTAAGTTGTGTTTCTTCCTCCCTCAACAGCCATGTATGTAGACCACCTCTTTGCTCTTTCCTCTATGCCTCTGCGATCGAGACCAGCACATCGTCTCTGCAACACCGATGCTGCAGATTTGCACCTCCGTGACCCTCCTCCTCCCTTCTCCATCGTCCCTGAAAACAGCCACTATCTACATAATTCTACCCCGAATGGGAAAAGATTAACAGTGTCCCTCCCCCTTCACGATATATCCGGTAACCCAACAACAGTTCGACTACAGCACTAAGTGGAAGTAATCGGTCTTGGGTGTGTCGTTGGAGCTCTGAAAATCACTGGAAACTCCATGAGCCCGTGTAGTTTCACTACTTGAAATCGATCCCAGTTTGAAGTAACATAATATCGTGATGATCAGTACTGTGTGGTTTATATATATAATCGAGCAGATGAAAACATTTCCGTAGTATTAATTTGTAGCTGTAGAATCACACATTAATGATCTCGACATGGACGGTGATAGATAAATCGAGGTTCAACAGATCTTTAAGGTCTTTGGTTTGTTTAAATTGCAAATTACATAGACAAAAAACAATAATTTCAAACCCACATGAAAGAAAATAAAAAATTTCAACCAAAAACATAGTTTACTCAAAAACAAAAATTTAAGTCCAAACAAACAACATCATATCCTCCAAGCATCACGCATAATTGCCAACAAATTACGATCCGCCATCATCTCCGTCTCCATACACGCAAGCGCAAAGCGCAGTTGTCGGTCCCTACGGAACGACCACACCTGCACCTCCACCTTTGTGTTTTCCTTGATCAAATCCTCACTGTTGTTCTTCACAAACTCATACCAGTTGGTCTTCAGAACGTAATGCATGGCGTTGTTTATGTGCCATATCTTCAACACCATCGGCTTCCCGTGCATTTGCAGCTTCGGCCCCAACAGTGGTACCGTTAACTCCCCTCCATTCTCCAGGTATCGCTTCTCGTCAGCTGTCAAGAATTCTTGTGTTTCCAGTTGGTTGATCGGCATGCTTAACCTGTTTTGGTTTCTTGCAAGATCATCGTGCGCATGCAAGATTTTCTGGATCACCAGCTTCGTGTCGGAACCTTTCATCTCTTCGGTGATGAACTCCTTCAATCGCCCCGTTATCTCATTGTTTACCGCCAGCAGAGAAAATGTTTCCATCTTCTGGTTTACCAATTAATTCTTGAATCTTTAATTTGCAGATGGTGTAAAATATAATTAATGATCGAGTTTTTTAATTATTGGAAGGAAATTAAGTAGTTTCCTTAATTAAGAATTTAAACATTTGGTTTTGATTCGTTAATTATTTAATTTAGTTTAGGAAAGGATTTACTTTTGGTTTAGGCTTAGGAAACCTTATTATGCTTTTAATTAGTTTTAGATAAGTTTAATCTTTGTTTAACAAATAAAATATCATTGTACGTTTATATTTTTTTCTTTTTCTAATTAATTTCAAAGTCAAATCAAAACAATGAAAGTGTGAAGAAAAGGTAAATTTATTTAACCACTAAGGTTGTGGCGTGGTGGTAAGAGCCTGGGGACTTCATAGCGGTTGTCCGGGTTCGAGCCCCACTCGCAGCATTGTGGCCACGGGATGAATGTCCGTGGGCCATAGGCCTGTTTTCCAGGAGATTAGTCCGGGCCCAAAGTGGTCTGGGATACTCCTTTACCAAAAAAAAGATAAATTTATTTTTTTGGGTAACCGTAGGTTTTCGTGCTAGGATAGACGTACCGACTAATCCTCCGAGCAACCATGAATGGTCTAGAGTTATCGCAGGTAAATCTTCTTGGTCACAAGGGCTTTGGCAGTTCTGGATTTTGAACTTGGGCCTAGAAAAGATGGCATAGAGGCGGACACGGTTCATTACAGACGGTGGCACAGACCACCACTACGACCCTCCGTCGTATGCTAAAAAAATTTACGCTTGTGAAATATACAACTGTATTGTAACGTTTTAAAACTACAATAACAACACAAGGTTGTCTTGGCAGAGTTGGTTTGGATGACCTTTTTTTTCCATCCCAAACGCGGGTTTGAATCTTGTTTCAATCATTTTCTTAGTTTTTAGTTGTTAATTTCAGGTTTATATGTTTCTAAAAAAATAGCGATTAAAGACTTGAACACAAAACCTTACGTACGAAAATTAAAAAACTAACCAACGGACCAATGACGATTTTTTTTTATATCCATACTTTTTTTTTACTTAAATAATGTCACCACGCGAAAAAGTTCCTAAATCCGTTTCTAGTGTGTCTATACAAAGTTGATTTAGATTCTAACCTAAATAATTTATTAAATGTAACCCATATTGTCACAATTACAAGATTACATCTATTAGTGTACTTTTTTTCTTAGAGTAATTACGGATTTGGTCCCTATGGTTTGTTGAAATTTTGGATTGGGTCCCCCAAAAAAATTAATTACAATCATGGTCATCATAGTTTCAAATCTGTTTCAGATCAGGCCCCTTCATCAACGTGTTTCAGATCATGTCCCTCCATCATCATGGTTTCAAATTTGTTTAATGTGTTTGCACACCTATTTTTTGCACACATATTACACACAAATATGTCCGGTATGAATCTGTGCAAACACAGGTTTGTCCAAAGGCAACAGACTTGCAGCCCCATATAATATGTTATATATGTGCAAACACGTTGATGGAGGGACCTGATCTAAAACATATTTGAAACTACGATGACTATGACTGTAATTAATCTTTTGGGGACCCAATCCAAAATTTCAAAGAACCACAGTGACCAAATCCATAATTTACTCTTTTTCTTATTTAATCAAGTTAATGACCAATCTACCGCTTTTTATTAATCATATTTTTTTTGTTTTTGCCCCTAATTAAAATAAAAGAAAAACAAAATATCCAGGTTTTTTGTAACGGACTAGCAAAATACCCCAATATTTTGCGAGGTGCTCACAATATGAACCTTATCCCATCCAAAAATACATTTTTGTCTTTTAATATTTGACAACTAACAAAAAAATAAGTGGCTAGGTTTTTATGAGTTCCTTTTTTTGTGTGAAAATTTCCATTTTTCATAACATTGTTAAGCGATTACCCAGTTAATGTTTCATAAACAACCCCTAAAAATTAAAATATTGACTACTAGTTTTGACATACTAATTAAGTTGACGAGACCTAAATCTCCATCTACATGCATTCGAACCGAACAAATTTTCTCCTTAAAAGAAGGTGACATAACTCATACCATAAGTGATAGCACTAGATAGAAATACTCAGATTGATTACCAATTTGGTCACCTCTATTTATATATTTATATTCATAATAAATAAATCATTAATATTTTAGGGTTAATATATAAGAAAATAAAAATATAATACGCAATTATTTATAATTTAATATAATGACTCTTTTTATGAGATTTTAAACAACTTTAATAGGATATAGAGATTGAGATTTCCCCTTTATTATATTGATACTATATTTTGATAAAGGGTGCATACATGTTTGGCAAAAAAAAACTAGCTTATAAGCTAGTGTACATGTTTGGATGACCATAAGCTAGTTTATTGAAACGTTACTTAAAGTAGCGTTTTGAAAAGCTAACTTATCAGCTACAAGCTAGCTTATAAGCTAGTTTGCCAAACAAAGCCTACTGTAGGTAGGTAGAGAATACAACGATAAACCTAATCCGAATTATAGAGTTACGACACAATCAAACCCAAAAATAATACGCAAATGGGGGACGGACATTTAAATAAAATAAATTTTTACAAAAGTAAATATATTACATTTTATTTTGTGAGCTTGAAATAGAAATTCTCATGATATGAATATCAATTTCATGGTTGTGTTTTCATTCTCTCACAAAAATTAGAAATTTTCAAAAAATACTCGGCACTTTCAAATGGGACGTGTTTTTTAACTTTCTAAGAGCATCTCTAACAACATTGTTAAAATAGAAAAAAAGGGTTTTGCTTTGCTATTATTATCCAACAGCATTGCTATATTGTTTGCTAAAATATAGAATAATGGAAAAATCTCTAAATATAGAGAAATCTCTATAAATCTCTAAATATGAGAGAGAAATATTATTTTATTCCATCCTGAGATTCAATTTTTAACATTTTATATTAACTTATTTTTTTAAAATGTATTAGGATGATAAATTAGAGAATATTATAATAATATAAGTTGTTTTAAAATTTCTAAAATAGCAAATCTATTGGAGTTGAATGCAATACATTTTAAAAAATGATAGGAAAACTGTTGGAGATGCTCTAAGCACCTCAAAATTTTGTGAGGCATTTTAAACTACTCCTCTAGCAAAACAAAACCCCGGATATTTTGGCTTTTCTATTAATTAAAGACAAAAACAAACATAGTATTAATGGAATGAGGTTGTTTAGTCATTAAATTTTTTATATACTGTTTTGCAAAAATGTGCTTGCGAGTATCTCTACGTACTTAAGTATTTGAAATTATTGGATTATTTACTTAACCACTACATACATTTTATATTTTCGATACTTTGTTGATAGGGCTTACATTTGTCAATAAATTTTAAGTGAATGGATTTATCGACCCATAATCTATCTATACTATATTATAAAAACGACATAAAAAACTTTTAATTACAACATTTTAAGCATAATGTACAACTAATTAAAGTCAATTACTTAATTTACAATTTCTTAATGCTTTGGTACAACCTTTCCAAGCACAATATCTCACATAATCATCTATTTGTGGAATGGATACTCATTTATTAATATAAATATTTGTTTTTTTGGTGGAAAATTTTATAAAATAGATTTTATATTAGCATAATCTATTTTAAATGTAGATTTTACATTTAAATCTATATTAATGAGATGTAATATAAAATATTTTTTCTTCCATATTTTTTTATATTACATCTCATAATGATTTTTCCATATTTTATTTTATAAAATCTTTTTCATATTTTATTTTATAAAATCTTTTTACATAATGAGATGTAATATAAACTCTTTTTTCTTCCATTTTTTTTTGCTAATATAAAATCTATTTTATTTTACAAAATCTACACGTATTTTATATTAGCATAATATAAAATCTACACGTATTTACATTTAAATGTAAAATCGAAAATGAAAATAAAATATTTTAAAATATTCTTTACATTCACTATAAATATATATAGCTTCTCTATGTATCATCCGAGTACAAGAAGATAACGAACGGTCAGGTGTCAATGGCGGAACCTGCAACTGAACAAAAGGTATTCCACTATATTTTTGTTTCTTTGAAAAACTACTTTTTTATATTTTATTTTATTTACTGAGGATTTATTTATATTTTTCAAAACCCACAATCATATTTTTCGAAGTAGGGGAATAAGATATATATACATATCTTTATTTTTATCGACTAATACTATGAGGTCTTGAAGTCAATAGTCAGATAAATTTTCAAGTGGTACTGAGTGAATTTGAACTATACCAGTTGAGTTGTCGGTTACAAAAGATAGAAATCATTTATTTTCTGTCATATTTGATGTGGGTTGAATGTTGTTAATTAATCTACAGATTTATACGTTCAAAGTGATTGTCAAGTGTTGTCGAGGAGGTTTCAGAAAAATTGCAAAATCTGTAAAAACGTATGTTCATATTTATAATTATTTCAATAATAGTGATATGTTGTGAGACATGTCGTTTGAGTTTTAAATAATATAATACAAAACTATTACCAATATTATTGCACAAACTCATAACAACAAACGATTAAGAATATATGCAAGTTAACCACTTATGAAAATACATTCGTTTTTCACATCATATTTCATTAACTGTTAACAGAGAAATTACGTTTCATTTTAACTCGGTTCAATATTCCAACAAAAAATTTATCCTCTCGTTCAATGCACGGGCCCAACACTAGTTTATCACAATTTACATACAATTATTTCTCGATACAAATGAAAATTAGAGCATGTATTATCTATGAAATTACAAAATGTTGCCTTTTAAAAAAAAATAATGATATTCGTATATATTTATTTAATTTATATATATATATATATTATATTTTTTAGACAAAAATCTCTATTGAAGGATGAATGTGTAAATAACAACACCCAAATTAAATCATGTCAATTAAATTAATTATTCTACGGGGTTAAAAAATATTTTATGAGAAAGTATAAATAACCTCAACCAAAATTTTTCCTTATAACCCACCAATTAATTGCAATTAAAAATGATAGTACCAAATTTATTTGCTTAAAGCTGCGTTTCATTTGCATTAATTAGTAAAAATGCATTAACTTTGTGTGTTAATTTGCATATAAATATAAACAATATCAAGTTAATTTGCAGTAACATAGCTAGCAAAAAAATAAAAAACTTCATGGAATTACTATCTTAACCATTTTCTTCTTTTCAGCCTCAGGCATCTCTCTCTCTCTCTCTCTCTATATATATATATATATATATAGGGTTGGGTTCCGGTTAAAAGTTGAGTTAATTGTGAAAAGCGTGAGAATGGTTATCGACCGTTGGATGAGAAATAGACGTACATTAGAATGAGATGCATCAGATCAATTCTCTTCTAAGCCGCAATTCATGGGAGAACTTGAGATTAAAAGAGATCTAACGGTTCAGATCCACTTTTCACGCTTCTCACCATTAACTCAACTTCTCACATACGATCCTTCGCCTATATATATATATATATATATATATATATATATATATATACATTATCTTTGACTACTGATGTTTCTTTGTCTGTTTTCTGTCTTCAGCATGGTCATTTTCCTTACAATCATCGTCAAATGTACCAATTAACTTGAGAGGAAGAGCGTTGTTATCGCAGTGCCAGGGTGATGATGATTTGTGCAAGAAAGTTTGGTGTCATAATGAGGATGCTTATTGCGACCAAGGTGCATGCGTTTGCCATGCTCGTAGCCCCACTCCATCACAAATTGCTTAATCATTGAAACGATTATATATATGTACTTCTTGATGCAATTTAAATAAACTTTTACTTGACATAAATGGATTTAGGCTATGTTTGGCAAAAAAACACGTTTGGATGACCATAAACTAGCTTATTGAAAAACTACTCGTAGTAGCGTTTTAAAAAGTTAGCTTATCAGCTATCAGCTAGCTTATAAGCTAGTTTGCCAAACAATGCCATAGTTTCCTTTAATTTAAGGATCTGAGTGCTTATTATATCAAATTTTCACATATATTAAATAAATAGCATATATGATAACATCTATAATATATGAAAAAAAATATAAATTCAACTTTATATTTTAGAAATTGTTGTGACTCAATGTAAAATATAATTTGCCCATAAAGTTAACAATTTTCAAAAATTCATCATTTTGAAAACTTTCTTAACATATTCAAACTCTATGATTTAAATTAATCCATACTTTTACAATTTCTACAATATCAATCGTTCAATACAAATTTACATGAATATACATTTGTAGAAATGCATTTACACACATACAATAAATATGACAAAGACTTTAGGGACCGTTTACTAAACGTTTAGGAATATCATTTACCTTACTGACTGAACATGGCGAGGACCAAGAAGCTTATTGGGTAAGAGACAAGGAAAAGACCAAGAGTCTTACCCGGTAAGTGTGGGAAACAACTCTTACCAAGCGTTTAGCAGGTTTAAAATGCTTACCAACAATCTAATTTTATGGCCAATGATGTTACACAATAAGGTAAATGAAGGGGAATCTCTTGCCGATAAACGCTTACCCGGTAAGAATTAAGTAAACGGACCCTTATGTACATTGAATACATACTCATATGCATACATACATATATACTTACACCGTAGAAGATTTTGTGCATGTTGAAAACAAAATGATTCAGAAGACTTGTCACCAAAATATTAGTACGTGTGAATGAAGATTAATATATAATTAGTTATTATGACAAAAAAATTCAGTTTCAATATTTTAAAAGCTCAACTATGTAATATATTATTGACATGCATCTCTAATAAAACGATTCATACCTAAAAATAAGTAACAATATCTTCGACATATTCTCAAAAGAAAAAAAATAGAGATTTGTAATTAGGGGCAAATTGCTTGTGGGTAACGATCCTAGACCCCCAACAAAACCATCAAAAAATTTCAAAAAGATTATAAAAAATTATTTTTTTAGTAAATTTTCTTATTAGGCCCCCGTCAAGAAAAGACAAGAGCCCCCAACCTGATATCCTGATCCTAATTTTTAATCGGTCTATTTGCAGCAAAAATAGATAAGGGTGTATGAGTCAAGCTTCTAACCAGCTATTCGAGTTCGAACTCGTTTATCTTGAGATCGATCTTATAAATTATCTAGCTTGAGTTGATTTCGAACACAAAATAGAACTCGTTTAACTTAACAAGTCGAACTTTATAAAAAAAATGATCGACTCGATTCGTTCGAAATAGAAAATATAAAAATTATAAATCTCAAACCAATAAACGAGTTAATCGATCGTGAGTACGAACCCATAAACGAACATCAAGCTCAAGTTTCAAGGGTAGATGCAACATATGAAAGGTGGGGGATTTATCCCCATTAAAAAGGAAGAAAAAACCATTTTTCACGTAGCTAAAAACAATTTTTTGTAAAAGTTCTATCATAGCCCCCCCCCAAAAAAAAATATTTTTCAGCTTGTGCCCCACCAACCAGAAAACCAAAGAAAGTACCTTAAAATCAATCAAAAACTAAAAACGTTCGAAATCAACCAAAAAAGGGGGGAAATCTCTCAAAATCGACAACAAAAAACTTAAAAATCACTCGAAATTAACTAAATTTTTTTAAAAATCTCTCGAAACCGTGTAATTAGGCAAAAAAAACACATCGGACAACTTTACGGTCATTTAATCTATCTTAAAGATGCCCCCACTAGACAAAAATCCTAGCTCCGTCACTGTCGAGTTTGGTAAATAAAAAAATATTCGAGCTCGAGCCCTAAACTGAAAAAGGTATTCGAGCTCCAGTCGAGCTTGAGCCTAGTATAATTTTTCGAGTCGAGCTCGAAAAACCTACTTCTTGTTAAGTTAGCTTTATTCGGTAAAAAAAGTCAACTGAAAACCGAACCGAGTAAGTTATCTTTATTAGGTAACCAAACCATTTAAGCCAAAAACGAAAACCCAAAACCGTTTTGGCCCATATGAATTATTTTGTTTTGAAATTTTTTTCGACACCCTTAAGTGTCCCCCAACCATAAAAGTTTCTGGATCCACGACTCCCGGTAGGTGCCTCAATGAGGTGGTTAGAACATTGGGAACCGACAATTGGGAAAGTACAAAAAAAAAGGCTAGCATCGTGGAAAGCAAAGGTGATATCCTACGGAGGTCGATTGACTTTGGTTAAGTCGGTATTGGGAAGTCTTCCATTGTACTTCTTTTCGTTGTATCGAGCCCCGAGTGAAGTGTTAAAAGAGTTGGAAAGGTTGAGGTATAGATTCTTTTGGGGGGGGGGGTCGGAGAGAGCGATAAGAAAGGGTTGGTTTGGGTGAGGTGGGAAAATACGTTGGTGAGTCTCATTAAAGGGGGTCTAAATATTGGTAGTATGAAATCGGCAAATTGGGCTCTTTTAGGGAAATGGTGGTGGCGTTTCCGAAACGAAAAAAATGCGCTTTGGATTAAAATAATTAAAAGTATCTATGGGGAGGGGGGTTGTTTGGTAATCAATTGTTTGATGTTGGTGCAGGTACGTTATGGAGCAAAATAGCTCGGAGCGGAGCGGATCTAGACAACAACGAAGTGGAGTTCACAACATCATTCCGAAAGAATATTGGAGACGGGATGAATACAAGCTTCTGGAAAGAAAGATGGATGGGCACAAGGACGTTACAAGAAGAATTCGCAAGACTGTATCGATTGGAGATGGATCAAGATGCGAAGATCGTGGAAAAAGGAAAGTGGTCGGAAGAGTCGTGGAATTGGGAATGGAATTGGAGAAGACCACCGAGGGGGAGGGAAATCGGAGAGTTGGAGATTCTAACCCGAAGATTAGAAGAAATTCAACTTGTAAGAGGTCGAGAAGATAATATGGTATGTTCACTTGACGAATCGAATGGCTTCACTGTCAAGAAGCTAAGAGAGCTTATGGAAGAGGGAAGATCAATTTCTAACACAACGACGGAACCTACGAAGTGGATGAAAATCATCCCAAAAAAGGTATGCGTTTTCATTTGGAGAGTTACAAGAGAACGAATACCATGTCGTTCAGTTTTGGACCGAATAGGAATAGATCTGCATTCGGTCTTGTGTCCAAGATGTGGTGATTCGGTCGAATCGATT
Organism: Arctium minus; assembly: GCA_954870635.1. Classification (NCBI taxonomy): domain Eukaryota; kingdom Viridiplantae; phylum Streptophyta; class Magnoliopsida; order Asterales; family Asteraceae; genus Arctium; species Arctium minus. Next base: position 12,106,293 of record OX941082.1, read on the forward strand.
GATCATGCATTAGTAACTTGTCCGGAGGTTAAACCCTTGTGGATCTTAATCGGTAGATGGTGGAGTAAAAACTTGGAAACAATAACTTCGATTCGTGAAATACTCCAAGATGGAGCGAATTCGGCAAATAACAACTTTATTGACTCGCTTTGGAATGGAGTGGTTTGGGCTGTCCTATATCTGATTTGGGAGCATAGAAATAGGGTGGTCAGTGGTCTTTAGAGAAGATAAAAGGAAACTTGTGGATCAAATTTATGAATTTCAAACGATCATATTGGAGTGGATCAAAAGGCGAAAAAAGAATGCTATGATAGAAGGTGCAAGGTGGTTCTCGAGTCCAACGTCAATCCCTTAACGCCTAGATGAAACGATGGAATTTACGGTGGTCGGGATGCGGCTATTGGTTGATGGCGCTGGAGGTGGGGCTAGTTTGATCCTCGCAAACTGGTCCCATGAGCTCGTTTGGTTTGTGTACCGGTGTTTCATTGTTATCTTAAACGCTTTCTTTGATTTGTTTCCTGTTTCGGTGTTGCTGCGGCTGCCGGGTTTTTTGCCGTGGCTACTGTGTTTGTCTTGTTGGGTTTTGCCCTGTGGTTCTAATAAAAGTTGCCTTCCAAAAAAAAATATTTGTTGATCAAGGATCTTCTAAATATGAGGTCAAGGCAGTTTTTTAAGGATGCAGTTCTCTAAAATTATTTATATTTCCCTTTAATATGTATAAGTTACCAAAAACAACTTGACAATAACGAGCAAAGGAACTCATAAGAAGATATTATTGGAAAGTTATATGTAATACCTAAATATTTGATGAGCTCGTATATTCTTTTGAATGATCGTATTTTAAAGAAAAAATTCCTTATTTTTATGTTTTCAATATTGGTTTTACTTTTTTAAATACAACCCGACCAAACCGACCAACCCGAACGGGTTGTGTTGGGTTGCACTTTTGTTTGTGTTGGGTTGGGTTGGTTGAAAATTCTTAAACCGCCAACGTTATGTTAAGTTAACCACAAGGGCTGTGGTGTGGTGGTAAAGGCTTGGGGAGTTCATAGCGTTCAACCCGGGTTCGAGTCCCACTAGCAGCACTTGTGGCCACTGAGGATAAACTCAGGGCTGCACGCTTTAGCAGCTGGGTCAAAGGCCCTAATTGACAGGGATTAGTCTGGGCCATAGGCCCAGGATACCCTTTCTTAAAAAAAAACGTTAGTTGAAATGCCTTTAACCCATGAACACCTCTGAAATTCGATCCATTTGTCGGTCGGACCCATGCTCAAAGATTCGGTTGTTGCTATGCAATCCAAATAAGAGTAGAGAAGGCTCCAAAAAACAGATAGTAGTTTCTTTTCTCCACACAAATAGTTGACATTTTAAGCTTCCTTAAATCATACAGTGATGTTTAAAAATGTTTTATGGGCCAATTGGTGGAAATGACGCAGGAACCTGAGAGCTAATACTGTTTCCTTTCTTCCATGGGAGCTAATGTCAAAACCTTAACCAACAAAATCTTGTCGCACCTCAAACTTAACAGCCTCTCAAAAGCAGTTTCCATCTTGTTTGAATCTCCAGTCCCCTTCGATTTCTCTCTATACGCTTCCCTCTTCAATCAATGTGCTTCCAAACGTGCAGTCGTCGAAACCCGTAAACTCGAATCTCATTTATTGACCTTCAATCTGACACCGCCTATCTTTTTACTGAACAGGGCGATAGAAGCTTATGGCAAATGCGAGTGTATGGATGATGCAAGGGAACTGTTCGACGAAATGCCTCACAGAGATGGTGGGTCGTGGAACGCTTTGATTTCGGCGTATGCGCATAATGGGTTCGCGGAGGAAGCGTTGGGAGTGTTTTTGGATATGAAGAAGGAGGGGTTTTCATGGAATGAGATTAGTTTTGCTAGTGTTTTGGGGTGTTGTGGTTCACTTTTGGAAATTTATTTTGCTAAGGGAATACATGGACTCATTGTGAAATATGGGTTTTGTGGGAATGTGATTATTGGGAGTTCGATTGTTGATGTTTATGGTAAGGGCGGGTTTTTGAGCGACGCCAGGAGAATGTTCGATGAGCTTTGTAACCCAAATGAGGTTTCTTGGAATGTGATTATTAGGAGGCATTATGACATGGGTGAAGAGAGGATGGCAGTGCTTTTGTTTTTCGAGATGATCAGGAGGAATGATGTTATGCCATTGAGTTTTACAGCGGCAAACTGCCTTCGTGCTTGCTCGAAGATCTCTGCTATCAACGAGGGAATGCAAATTCACGGTTTTGCAGTCAAAACAAATCTTGTAGACAGTTTGGTAGTTTCAGGATCTCTCATTGACATGTATGCAAAACACGGAGACCTAGATAGCGCTCACCGTGTCTTTAACCTTCCAAAAGCTCGAGATTTGATCAACTGGACTTCAATTGTGACGGCATATGCAGCAAATGGTAGAACTGAAGAGGCAAGGAAACTCTTCAATGAGATGCCTGAGCGGAATGTGGTTTCTTGGAATGCTATGTTGGCTGGCTACACACGCTGTTACAAATGGGAAGATGCCTTAGAATTTGTCTATCTAACCTGCAAAAACAACATTGACATCGATCATGTTACAATCATGTTGATTTTGAGCACGTGTGCCGGCCTTCAAGACGTTGAATTGGGAAAACAGGTTCATGCTTTTGTCTACAGGCGTCGTTTTAACTCTAATCTGTTTGTTGGTAACGCCCTTCTTAACATGTACGGAAAATGTGGAGACTTGAGAAGTTGCAGAGCTTGGTTTTATCAAATGAGTCACTTGCGAGATGCTGTTTCTTGGAATTCGATATTGACAACTCACGCGCGACATAAAAGGAGCGAAGAAGTGATGATGGTTATCTGGAAGATGCTAGAAGAAACTCCACCACATAAACACACTCTTGCAACTATTTTAGCTGCTTGTGCAAATATCCTTGCACTTGAATCAAGTAAACAGATTCATGGGTTTTTAGTCAGACATGATTATGATATGGACATTGTTATGAACGGAGCCTTGATTGACGCTTACTCCAAATGCCGTTGTCTCAATTATGCACTCATGGTTTTCAAAGCAACTGCTTCGAGGGATTTGATTCTTTATAACTCGATGATATTGGGATGTTGTCACAATCAAAGGGGTGACATTGCTCTTGAGCTTTTTGATATGCTGAAGAGTGAAGGCTTGAAACCAGATAATATCACATTTCAAGGAGTTTTGCATGCTGCTATCTGTGAAGGTCGTGTCGAACTGGGTAGGCGATATTTTGATGCAATGATTAGCGAATACTGTGTTATACCGCGGTTGGAGCATTATGAGTCCATGATTGAACTCTATTGTAGATACGGGTTCATGGGTGAACTTGAGAAGTTTGTTAAGGAAATGCCATTCGAACCAACTGCAGCAATGTTGTCTAGAGTTTTTGATGCCTGCCACGATTACAGATGTGAGCGGTTTGGAAAATGGACAGCTGATCGGCTTAACGAATTGAACCCGTCAGTCCCCTTCCGGTTCGAACTCATGTAAGAGAATGACCACATAAGGGTGAGTGCCATTGGAAGTAGTTTGAGCAAAGCAGAAGTGAAGGGAAATCAAGCAGCAGCAGGGTGATGTTTTCTGAACTCATTGATTTCTACATAAACAAAAGTGAAGTTATTGATAGTGGTTGCAGACCAGTTCCATTTGGGTTTCAGTTGGATGAATTATTGGTTGAAGAAGACTTGATGGAAGCATGGAGGTCATTGGGACATAATTGAAGAGAAAAAGCAAATGGGATGAAATTCAAGTGATCACAGAAGAGACCCATCAACTCATAATTGAATGATTGTGGGATATGCACAGGTTGAAATTTTCTATGTTTGGGAGGTTATATACAATAAATAGGTGTAATGTATTTTCCTCTCTTTTAATTTTACAAGTTAAATCTTTTTTAAATTTGTTACAACTATCCAAATTCTTCAAGACTGTTATAGAAACCATTTAATTTCATCAATATTTTAAAGGTTTTTTTTTCACAACCCAATTTAAGATTATTGAACAAATTAACTCCATCCGTTAGGTTGAGGATATTTTGGTCATTTTATTTTTATTTATTAAAAAGTTTTAAGACACAAGTATGTAAAGCTTATGCCTTATATACAATCAATTAAAATAGAATTTGATAGAATTGGAATTAATTATCAAATGAATTGGAACTTTAATGATTTGGAATGGAATTCTGATTTTTCTATCAAGTGCTTGGCTGGGAGGAATTGGAATTGAATCTCTCAAATGCATTAGAATCTGCATTTTTGGTTCAAAGAATGTAATTTCGAAATTGAAAGAAAATAATAATAAATGACCAAAATATCCTTTCATGATGATAATATTAATTGGCGGTAATGATGTGAGGTGGTGTTGGTCATGTATATAGCAGGCTTCTTGTTGTTTTTTTATTGGTAGTTTTTGTTTTTTTGGAAAAGAATACATAGGAATGAAATTAAATTCCATAATAATTAAATATGTGAATCGTGAAATCTAAAGAATTCAATTTTATTATACAAACCAAACAACTTATTGGAATTTGATAAACAGAATTGATAGTTCCAATTCATTCAGATTCCCCTAAAACCTTTATTAAGTGAAACGATTCATCAAGAAGTCCAAAGAACATGCATTTAAGTTGCAAAAATAAGTATAAATATATGAATCTCCACTTTGGCTTCCACAATCAATTGAATCTGCTCAATTGCCTTCCTTCACCATGGCTTTCTGTAGCACCAACCCATCCATAACCTACGACTCAACATCCTCCAAGTATCATGTTAACTACGACGGCAAAACAATCGTGACAACCGTCACCACCAAAGCCGCCATCACTGAAGAATGGGTGGGCGAAATCCTTTCGCTCCATGCCAACCACCCAACGGTGGTGGTGGGCTTGGACGTCGAGTGGCGGCCCCACCCAATCCGATCCATGAGCAATAAATCCGCCACCCTTCAACTATGCATCGACACCAAGTGCCTAATCCTTCAACTCTTCTACATGGACGAAATTCCCGAATCCCTGAAAACTTTTCTTCTGAACCCCAAGTTTACTTTCGTGGGAATTGAAGTTGATGAGGACATTTTGAAGCTTAAGAACGAATACGGGTTGGATTGTTCAAAAAGTGCGGATATTCGGGAGGTGGCAAAGACCAAGTGGCCGGGGAAGTTTCTTCGGCCGGGTTTGAAGGATCTTGCAATTGATGTGGTGGGGCTTTACATGAAGAAGCCAAAGCATGTTTGCATGAGCAATTGGGAGGCAAGAGATCTTAATGAAAACCAAGTGGAGTATGCATGTATTGATGCTTATGCTTCATACAAGATTGCTCACAAGCTTCTAATTCAAGATTAAATAAGGCTTATTTTGGAAAATGATGCAATGTTATGTGCCAAGTGTTATAATTGGCTTTTTTGGTAAGGTTGTTTTTTATGTATTGTTTTGCTAAACTATTATGGTATGAATGGGAAGATTTAAGTGTTGACTTTTTTTTTTTCTTTCTTCCAACGTGGCATTTTTATTGTAGTCTTTGTCCAACGTATAGATCTTTAGAGCATGTACAAGTCATGAACCTCTTACCAGCCTTTTTCACATAGTCTTCTTTCTTTGTCATATCAATTTTCTCTTTTTTATACATTTTATAAACTATTCCTCTTAAATCATGAATCGGTTCATGATTTATATAATTAAAAATTATAATAACAAAAATTATAATGATCAAAAATTAAAAGAAAATAAGTAAAAGTTATAGTAATAAAAGTCGTAATAATTATAATTTACAACAATTAAAAATTAAGACATTGATTATATATTATCAATAATTGAAAGTTGATAATTAATTAATTAATTTAATAAATTGATTATATATTAAAGCAAATTAAAAAAAAAAACTAGATAGACAATATTGTGTGAATTATATTAAAAGAAAGGGATTTGATTGTTTAATATAAAAAAAATAAGTGGGTCCCACACTTTCTACCTCAAGAAGCGGTTCTTCTGTGAGGACCGCTTCAATGAGATGGCAAAAGAACCTCCACATACCTAATGATAGAAGAAACGTTTAAAAGTGATGAGGTTACAATGTACCTTATTATCCCTGTGCCAAAATGATGATTTATGTGGGAATGTTTGGTGTCATAATAAGATGTGTTATGTGATATTTATCTTGAAATTTGCTTGGGCATGAGAGCATTATACTTGTTGCAATTGCAGTACACTTTTATTTGATGCATATAGTTGGACGTAATTTTATCTTATTGACAAATGAAGATTTGTTTGGGATCTTTTTTACACATAAGAAAATTTGTTTAAATAAACGTTTAAAACATGCAAGGCTCCAATGTTTTTGAAATTTTGTTCAAATGTACGCTGAATTTTCACAATAATAAGTTAAATAGTTGAAATTTTAAAAACGCTTGAGAATTAAGCTTAAACTCGAAAATTATTAAGCTCGAGTAGCTCGGTTAAGTATTTGAATTGTTTACACCACTACTTAGGGTTGAAAGTGTAAAATAATATCATTTTCTCCAAAAGCTAACAACTTTCAGAAAATAACTTCTTTTTTTAGTTTAGCGCACAAAAGTTAAATGAGTTGTTCGGTTGTGGCTTAATGGACTATATAGCCTATATGGCTTATTCGCTCAACCATAAATAGTTGTTAGGTTATGGCTTATTGGCTCAGCCGATGACCCATTCGGTCAACCAAAAAAATAGTTTTTTGTATTTTATTCCCGTTTTACCTTCTACCCTCTTTCATCTTCATCCCCATATTTCCAGGCTTGCAACCTTCTCCTTCTCCAAATGGCAGCACCATGGGAGGAGGAGATCTGAACAAGGGTTGTCAAAGGGGAGGGGGGTTTTCTTCGGGGCTCGAGAGATGGAATTGATAGGGCCCCACAAGTTTTGAATTCGTCGTTGGTCTATTGAGAGGGAAAGAGGAATTCTCAACGAAAAAAGTGCTCTCTGAACCGAATACGAAAGTCGTTTCCATCAGACGGTTGTTCCCGTAACTCTACTCTCGACTTGGATTATATATCCAATAAGGTCCACTCTCGGTCATTCCACACGCTGCCTAGCAAAGGCGTGGTTATTTGAAGTGGATTCTCTCTTTTGTATTAGATGTCGGATAACATGAACCTCGAATCATGAGGGCCTTTTAGGTTCTCTCTCTCCCTCCCTCCAACATCCAATCAGGTGGTTGTGTGGTGGTAGTGTCATACCTAGAGATGAAATTTTTAACCGTTGAGGCGGGTATCCTCGACCCTAACGGGGCGGGGATTTCCTGGGTTGAGGGGTAATGGTGCGGGGATGGGGATTTATTTCCATACCTGAAGCGTGGTCGGGGTGGGGATGGCATTACACACCCCTAATCCGACCCCAATTAATTTTTTATTTATTAATATATATATATATATATATATAGGGGCCTAATCATATGAGACCCTATTAGATTGTGGTAACTATGAGATCCAATCTCATCCATCCATCTAATATTATTTTATTTATTTATTTATTTATTTATTAATAATGAAGGATATTTTGGTCATTTGATAAATTAAATAATATTAAAAACAAAATTGTAACCGAAAAAATTAATCATTTATAAATTAAATATATTGTTTCCTAAAATTTCTCAACCAACTATTTATGAGATATTCTGTTTACTTTTTGATTTGGTCGTATGAAATTTTAAATTATGCATCATTTCCATCGTTCACATTGTAACACGATGTTAATCACAGTGTAACACAATAGTAATCACAGTGTAACACAATGTTCTTTGAGTGCATCACAATAGTAATCACAGTGTAACACGATATTAATCACAGTGTAACACAATGTTCTTTGAGTGCATCACAATAGTAATCATAGTGTAACACAATGCTAATCACAGTGTAACACAATATACTTTGAGTGTATCACATTGGTAATCACAGTGTAACACACTGTATTTTTGGTATTCATCGGGATAAAGTTTGATTGAATGATAAGTTTCAATATTTTGAGATAATCTGATTTGATTTCATTCCAAAATTATCGGACCCGCCTAAATTAGATCACAATGAATTATAAAGTTTTTTTGACAGTTTTACCCTTTTTACCTATTTTAATGACCTAAAATTGTGTTTTTAATTAATATATCTCTTATTTATTTTAAACCATTGATTACTAAGATTGATGGATGAGATTGGATCTCATGGTTACCACAAAATACTAAAGTCTCCCATGAAAGGCCCCTATATATATATATATATGTGTGTGTGTGTGTGTGTGTGTGTGTGTGTGTGTGTGAGTAGAGGGAGGATCATGCGAGAAGCAAACTAATTTGCGAGAAGAAATGTGAGTCACATAATTTATTAATTAAAAAAACCATAAATAAAAAATAAAAAATAGTTTTAGAAATTAGGATAATTATCATTTTAAATTGGATAAATCCTTAAAATTCTCATTATATCTTTTAGATTTATTTATTTTGTAATTTCAATTATTTGTTAATTTTTTTTTCTAAATATTCTTTTAATATAAAAAATTCACAATTTTAACCAAATATCACACGTGATATCATTATATAAATATTTATGCGTATCACATATCATATTATTACATGTGATAATTGTATATATTTTAGTTAATCATATGTGATTATGTATACTTCTATTTATAGATTTTTTTGTGATGTAAATATTATCACATATGATAATTGTATATATTTTAGTTAATCAAATGTGATTATGTATATTTCTATTTGTAGATCTTTTTGTGATGTAAATATTATCACATGTGATAATTGTATATATTTTAGTTAATCATATGTGATTATGTATACTTCTATTTATAGATCTTTTTGTGATGTAAATATTATCACATGTGATTATGCGTCATTTATATTCAGACATATATTATCATATGTGATATTTACAAAAATCCACCTAGTGTGATCATATATGATACATAATAATATATCACATGTTAAACGAAGTTAATCACATGTGATTCAAAACGTAAATATAAAAAATAGAGAAAAAAATGGTGAAATAAATAATGAATTAGTTATGGATATCACATGTGATATTTGATAAAAATTATGATTTTATCTAGAAAATAATAATATAAATTTGATAAAAAATTATGAATTTATTAACATTAAAAAATAAATAAATTTAAAAGATATTATGAGATTTTTAAGGATTTATCCAATTCAAATTGTAATTATCCTAATTTTTAAAAATAATAATTTATTTATGCTATTTTTTAATTAATAAATTATGTGACTCTTATTCCTTCTCGCCTTCTCGCAAACTGACTACCTTCTCTATATGTATTTATTTATTATTAAATGACAAGTATATTTCATATTTCGATATTGGTAATTAATGTAATGACGATTCATTATAATTATAATTTTAAAATACATTATATTTTGCTAAATAGGTACCCCAAGGGGTTCCCCAAATCTGTCGGGGATTCCTACCCCGAACCCGTCGAGGATTAGTCAGGGCGTGGATGGGGATGGGGGGCTTAAACAGGGGTTGGGATCGAAAATGAGGGATGTATTACCCGCCTAATACCCGTCTCGTTTCTATCCCTAGTTATGCCTGCTATTGTGTAACACCAAGTATTTTCGCAAAGTAAGTTTTCGTCCTTCGTTGGTCATTTCTCCATTTTCCGTTTATCTTTTTGGGTGAATTATGTTGTACTTTTGAGCCTTGAATCGACTCATGCGAAAATCATGAGTTTTGGACATTTTTGGGCTTCGGTACAAGTGGCGCGATTGTGCCATGCGATAGTGACAATGTCACTATCGCCGGGCACTGTCGCGAGCGGGGTCAGGGCCATATATTGGACAGTTCCGAAATTATCTCATTTTATCTGATTTGGGGCTACTTTCTGTGCGATTTTTCCTCTCTGATTTTGGTAAGGTTCCATCTCCCTCTTTCCTCCCTCTTCATTTACTCCTTCAACAACTCAACCCTTTTTGCATTTATAATCTTGTTAGGTTGTCTTAAGTGTTCTTGGTGAAGAACCTCATCTTCAAAGTTCAAGTCTCCATTCTTAGGGTTCCTTAGCTCTCATCTACCTTATTTGCTTGCTAGTAGTTGGGTGCTTCATCAAGGGATTCAAGTTTGAGCATTTATTCACCACCTCAATTGTCATCTTCTCCAAAGGATCAAATCTAGGGTTTTGGGTTTTCTTCAAAAACCCACTTGGTGAGTTTATACTATCATTTTTCAAACCTTATACATGTCAAAACATATATTTTAAACTCCTATATATCTCCTTGGTTTTGGATTTATGATTATCACATTTTGACCTAACTTGAGTTTTGGGAGATTTTAGGGTTCTTACTATTTTTTGCTAAAAGGAAGGGTTTCATTTGTTATGTAATAAAATAAAGTACTACTTGCACATTTTTGGTGAGGTACTTGAAAGAAAGTATATAACCTCATTTTATGATTTTCATTCTTATCATCAGTTAAACATGGAAAGACATATTTAGAAATATATGTTATTGTGAACTATTTGTTTAACTATAGTGGGTCACAAATGAAATTGTGACAAGTCTAGACTATACTAGTGGATCCATAGGTATTGAGTCGGCTTATATTTTGGGACGTTTTCCCCTTGTAGCTAGTGGAGACATTTGATCCTCGGAGGCTACTTGGTACGGTTATGTGGGACGATTACTAACCATTGATCATAATGTAATCCTAGTGAACGAGTATGACTTGGTTTCATTCGGGTGCCCTCCCCCACATCTTAGTACGGACCGACGTTGTTCGTGGCCATGGATTCCAAGTATTTAGCTCATAACTCGGATTGTGACTTACTTTTGTGTTCCGCTACAATCCTTGGTAAATCGGGTATCCCCCGTCATCGCAAGATGAATTTTGGACCGAACAGTCCTTATGCGACAAAGATTTCAATTGTAAACTAAACTTTCTTGAAAATTTTTCCTTTCGTTACAATTGGCAATGTTTCTTTAAATATATAAACTGTATGTTCTCACTAGGCTTTAAGTCTAACACTTTTTCTCAAATGATGTGTATAACAGGTTCCTTTAGCGGTGGGTTGCCAAAGGTTTGAGCGACGAGCGTGGGCTTGAGGTATTTTTGAGATGCTAAGTATTTGGCGTTGGACATTTAATTAAGTCCCTTCTTTTGGTGATTTTGGGTTGACAACCGATGTAATCTAGATAGTATATGTTTAGATTAGTTTGTTGTTGATTTCCATATCTGTTCAGGGATTTAATCATTCAAAATGAGATAGTTTATTGAGTTTTTTTGAATTTTTCCCATTTTTTTAGCTTAATGCGCAAAAGGTAGGGTTGTAAATGAACCGAACGTTCAGCGAACCGTTCGTGAACCGTTCGGCGGAAAGTTCGTTTATTTAATAAATACACGAACATGAACACATTTTTTTGTTCGTTTAGTTAAATGAACGAACATGAACGATGGTCTCGTTCGTTCATTTACGTTCGTGAATGTTCGTTCATTTATGTTCGTTTACATACATTTATGTTCGTTTACGTTTGTTTATATATATAAATAGGGATGGTTTCAATTGGAAACAAAATTTTATTGGAAACTTTGGAAACCAAATTTCAACCATTGATCTTTTTAATCAATGGTCAAGATTCATTTGAATTATATATGATAATAAATTAATTAATTTATTAATAAAAGATAATAATAATATGTCAAAAAGATAAATGTGTCTTTTTCTTTTGTGTTTCAAATTTGGCAACAAAGATGAAATATTCTTAAATATAGAAAATCGTATATTTCTTAAAAAAAATAGCATATCAAGACTACCTTTTTATTACATGTTCATCAATATGCAGTATGTAAAAACCCTAATAAGTTTCATTAAGTTTCATTACCATTATTGTTTCATTACCTTTCCATTATATCAAATCTGTTTCATCAGGTTTCACTATATTAACATTTTATGTTTCATCATGTTTCATTATATTAATATTTTGTTTCGCTATATCAAATCCATTATGTTTCACTATATTAATATTTTGTGCCTGGAGGTAATATTGAAGATTTCATATGAATATCAATTTTCATTCATTGGATGAATCAATCACTGATTTATAAGAATAAAAAATAATAATTTGATTTGTAGCTTTAGTATGAATCAATTTGTGTTTAACTAAATTAAATGTTTCATGTTTAAATTAATAAATAATCAATATTACCATACATAAAATACATTAAAATTAAATAATTAATATTATAATAATAATAACACTTACCATATATATTATGAAATTATGTAAAAGACTAAAATAACCTTATCAATTAAAAATAAAAATAAAAAAAGAAAAATTAAATGATTGGTTAATTTCGGTTTTCAAAGTTTCCAATGTAATATTGACTTCCAATTGATCTCTACCCTATATAAATATACTTATATATATTATGACATTAATGTGAAAAAGACATTAATTAAATTAAAATTTTAAAATTCCTTTTTTATACCTTTAAGTTTACCCGGTTTTTCATTTCATTTTGTTATTTTTTACGAATGAAATGATTATTAACGTGGTTGTTTTTATTCATCGTGTTCGTTCATTTATGTTCGTTCGTTTAACTCTTAATGAACGAAGAAAACGAACACGAACAAACATATTTTCTTAACGAACGAACATGAACACATTTTTTTGTTCATTTAGTTAAATAAATGAACATGAACAATGGTCTCGTTCGTTCATTTACGTTCGTGAACGTTCGTTCATTTATGTTCATTTACATTTATTTATATTCGTTTACGTTTGTTTATATATAAAAATATACTAATATATATTATGACATTAATGTAAAAAGACATTAACTAAATTAAATTTTTAAAATTCCTTTTTTATACCTCTAAGTTTACCCGGTTTTTCATTTTGTTTTGTTATTTTTTACGAATGAAATGATTATTAACGTGGTTGTTTTTATTCATTGTGTTCGTTCATTTATGTTCGTTTATGTTCATTTATTTTCGTTCGTTTACGTTCGTTTAGCTCTTAATGAACGAAAAAAACGAACACGAACAAATATATTTTCTTAACGAACAAACATGAACACAAAAAATTCATTCGTTTACCGTTCGTGTTCGTTCGTTTGTTCGGTTAAGTTAAACGAACGAACACGAACAAGCCTCTGTTCGTGTTCGTTCGGTTCATTTACAGCCCTAGCAAAAAGTTGTATAATAGGTTATAATGGTATTATATCTCATTTTATTATTGATATAACTTATTATTATTATTTAATTATTTGTGATATTTTGCTCAAAGTATATTCTTTTTTCTTTTCTAAATCTCTTTTCTGAAACCATGGCTCCCCATCTCCGGCGTCCATCTCCGGCAACGCCATTACTTTCCCCTCCTTTCTTCATCGGCCTGCATCTCATCTCATCCCTACAAAAACTCCTCCCTTCCATCTCTATTCGTCATCAATATATAGAATTATGGGTTAATTGTTTCGTTTACTTTGGGTTAATCTTCCCCTGTGGCCGCCGTGAAACCACCCCACCATCATATTTTTCACTGGCCACTTAAATTTATGATAAAAGAAAACACATTAACTAGATGTGAGAGAGAGTGTGAGAGAGATGTACTGGTGCAAGTTTGGTGAGATAGTGAATTTTTAATCGCTATGTAGGAGTGGTGCTTGGCTATTGTAAAAAAAGGAAATGAAGAAATGAATTTTTTTAAATGATAATAATAATTAAAAAAAATCACGATTTTGTGACATCATTGATAGGTCAAAGGAAAGTTAAAATAATAATTTATCGGTGTCAAATTGGATTTTACCAGTTACAGGTAATAAGTCCCTTGTTTATGCATAAATTTTGACAATAAACCCTTGAATACATCAATTTAAAGTACGATCCTTAAAATAAAAATTAAAACAAAATACATTTCCTTTCTATGCAATTTGCCCTTTAAATAATTTAGCAAAGGCTATTTTTATATTAATAATCTGTATGATTTTTTTAATATAAATGTTAATTGTTTAATATTATTATCTGATTGGATAATATATAAAAAAAATCATACATGTACATGTATAATTCCATGTTATATCATATAAATTTAACGTCCTATGTCATCCTCACCATGGATATAAGTTTTGTTTTAAAATAAACGACTTCATTACTTAGTGGTTGGAATTACAAAAGGAGGTTGCAAGATCGATCATAAAACTAGGCAAGTTAAATAAACTAGAATGACAAGGAAAGTCACGAACTTTTCTAGCAAGTTCCAAATGCTCCAAAGCAACATTAACAACTTATTACCTATGGTAGTGTTGACCTCATCAAGGATGGTAAAAAGGAAGGTTATGAAGTCGTCGGACCGGGTCGCCATCGAATCAATGAGATTCCAAAGATTGGCATCCTCCCACACTTTTTTGGCAATCGGGCAATCGATGAAAAGGTGTCAATTGTTTTCCGGGTATATAAGGTTTAAAAATCACCATCATGCTATTTATAACCTTGAAGTCACCATTTTATTCATAGGTAATACCATTTTAACACCAAAATGTAATGTTTATTTTTACTATATCATACAAATTTCATTAATAACATTCAAAAGAATGCTTTAAATACAAACCATATAATTTTTATAAATTATAAAAACCAATTATATGAGCAAGTGTCACTTTGAAGTATGTAACATTTAAGTTGATTTGGAAAATGAATCTGATGTCTAAAACTCTAAACCATTTGAATTTAAGCAAAATACAAGGTTCGACATTTTCGAGAGCTTGACTCTCTTGGATTAATGTGAGGGTCATCTACCTATCTAAACCATCCACGTACATTGACCATAATATGTACATGTTACTTACTGAACCAAGTAAGACACGTGTACAGAGGTACCCTTGTGGTGTGTGTACCATTTATGCATTCTTTGCAATGCCCTGTCTGAATTACCGATATCTCGACATGTGGCCCTCCACCACATACCATATTGAACATGCATAACTGAAATTAGCTGAGACTGTAACTGTCAACTAATATATATATATATATATATATATATATATATAACCATACTCTGATTAACACTTCTTGTGATTTAAAAAAAATCATATTTGCATTGACGTTTCTAAATCGGGACAATTACATGTCCTACTCTCTGGCATAAGCCCATATACTGGTTATTTTGTCATACTTTGCACGTACTTTACTTCTGAGCACCCTACGGGCATTCTTAACATCAGTCATCCCTAAGAAAAGAACAATAGATCAATTATAGCCACATTTAACTTATTGCATTATCACACAATGCTATACTGTACTTATGTTGAGTTACTTTACGTCTAACATGTGTTATGCTGATACTGATCTATGTGTGATACAAATATTGCATTTATATCTAAAGCTAAGGCATGATTCTTACAACTAAAAGTCCAATCTTAGGCTATAGATCATAACCTATTTCTCTTGAACTACGGCTCTGATACCAACTTGTAACACCCATATTTTCGCCTTGAAAAGTGTTACGTAATCTAAAACAATTCTCCAAAATACTCCAAACTAACGGCTAAATTAAAACCGTTTACAACGGAAGATTTTAAAATAATAAATATGTAACTTTAATGCTAACCCGTCCCATACAAGATTGGTTACAAATTTATCTATCATATATGTCTGAACATAAATGTTGAACTTCGATGGACTAGATGAGTCTCTATACGTGCCCCATTTTCCTTGTTCAACCTGAAACCTTCTGTCCCTAAGATGCATACTATAGTCAGCTTATAAAGCTCAGTGAGTTCATGGTTTGCGTGAATAAAAAATCATATCACATCATACATATCAACTTGTAAACTCTGTATCAAATAGTATGCATTTTCTTAAATCATGCAACATTGAAAGAAAAGAGATCTCATAAAATGTCTCGTCGGGTATGGGTCATTTTGTCACTGACACGCACTGGGTTGAACTTTCTATTATGTTAAATCACCCACTTGACTAGGTCGTGCCACTTGTCTCTGACACGCCCTGGGTTGAACTTTCTGTTCTATTCGATCACCCACTTGATTGGATCGTGCCACTTGTCCGTGACTTACTAGTCAAATCAGGGGCGGAACACAGTGGTGGCTACCAGGGGCCCTGGCCTTTAAAAACTTGCAAGAAGCAGGCTATATTTTTGTAGTGTAAAAAAAGAAAAAAAATTTATTTGGTCCGCCCATAAGTCAGTCCAGTCCACATAAGAAATTTGGGAAGTCCAAAATTAAATTGAAAGCGGAAGTGAGAAGTCCATCATCGAATTACCAGTTACACTTCAAAAATCAAAACTCAAAAAATAAGATGCATCGAATTACCGGTTCCGATGAAGATTAAAGTTATGTGAGAAGGGTGAGAAGGGATCTCCACCTTGGATGCACGTTAAGATAATATGCATCGAGATTCACCGGATCAATTCATATATCAAGCACAATTCATGAGTGTGTTTGTGAAAGGTGCAACCGTATCGTTTTAAAAGTTGTAACCGTATTATTTTAGAAGTGCAACCATAATCAACCAAAAAAACTATTGAAATCAACCAAAAGAACTCTAACCAAAAAACCCGAAAAAGTCTCTCGAAATTGATGAAAAAACCCTTAAAAATTCTTGAAATCAAGCAAAAAAAACTTTAAAAATCCCTCGAAACGGTGGAGCCGGGCTAAAAACACATACGGCGATATTAAACGTTGGTAAAAGATGACACATCGAGAAAACTGTATAGAGATCGGCCCCTGCGGTTGGAAAGCTTGTGTTCCGCCCCTGAGTCAAATGTCCACCCGTTAAAACCGATCATAAAACTGTCATATAACATGGCATGCTAAAATTGTTTGAAAATAATAAACATAAAGCATGTGACTGGTTATAAATAACATACATGTAAAATATAACTTAACATGTATGAAAACTGAAACATCATACATACATACACATTAACATGCAAATCATATAATGCTGAAAATAAATTTGTACGTAGGTATGCATCCCAGTGTAAGTCTCATGAAGACTCACTTGATTCCGTATAGATCGGCTATTGATAGCTCTCAACTGAAAACCTACACATTTAATACCACCATATCCAATTAATGATTTATTTTCTCCAAAAGTCAACTTTAGTCAACCTGACTCGACCTAAAGTCAAACTCTAAAATCAGGTCTCTAAATAACTCAAATATATCTATTTGATCTCATCGTCAAAATACTTGTGGGTCAAACGAGGTAAAAGTCAACTATTGGTCAACACGGTCAACCTCGAACAACTTTAGTCAAACCCCCAAGTCTAAAACTCTACGACACCTTAAAACGTCAAAATAATTATTTTATAATTATATAGGATCTTCATTCCGCATTAAATCATCTCACTAGTTATTAACCCAAAATCGACATTTCAATATCATTCTTAAACCACTTAAATAGTTAAATAAATAAATGATTTAATCCAACATCTTTAAAAACATTTCATAGGGTAATTAAATCACCAATTCTCAACTCTAGAATTATTCCGGATATTTCATAAAGTTAAATACATAGAAATTATTTGAATTATCGGTTATCAATTGTAGGAGGATCTTGGTAATTTCATAAAATAAATAACGAGAATCGAATCAAATATGCATTTATAAATCCAAAGATACTTGCCGAAATTTCTAGAATGTTATTATAGCAGAAATTATACTTCTCGAAACTTCAAGGACTATATTAAAATTTTATGAAACTTAAAATAAATATTAATAACAAATTTGTGTGGTTTCCATTAAACAAGGAAATAAAATCATTCATAGTTTGAACCTGCCATAAAATTGGATTTTTGTTTTAAAATAAAACCATTAAGTTGAACATAAATAAATTCTTGAATACCTATAAAACAAGAAAATGCATTAGCTTAGTTGGTTAGGAGGTGACTTTTCAACTTTGAGGTTTAGGGTTTGAACCCGGCCTCTTGCAAAATATTTTTAACGCTAAAAATTAACACACGGGTCAACTTGGACCCGGTCGCAGCCCGTCAATAAATACCCGTGGGTCACCCTCTTGACCCGGTTGCGTTTTCAGCCCTTTCAGGCCCCATTTTTAGCTCTTTTTTCTTCGTTCTTTTTGCACCAAAACCTTGGTGATATTTTTACAAACATTTTGATATAATAAACACCATTTTTCGTCAAGTATCGAAACTCATTTCCTCATTTAAAGATTCCGTTTTTATTTAAAATCAAACAAACTTTAAACTTCAAAACCGACACTTAAAACCCCAAATCTGAAACATAACGCTACTAGGGTTCGATAAAACTCTTAAAAACGAAGCTATAGACATAAAAATCACGAAGTTTGGTTGAGAATCTCACCTTGAATCGACGAGAAAACCGAAAGTCTTGGCTCCCACTTCAAACTCATATTTCTCTCTCACTTTTAGCTTATTTCTCGAAATTTTTGAACGAAAATGATTCTCCTCCGGTTATCTACACTTATATCTGAGTGTTTTGGCTTATTAGTTGACGAGTAGAGCCAATGGGGAGCTCCAAACTGATACGTCGCCTTCAATGTCTGGAAAACATTCAGATCCGTCCTTTTGACAGAACAGGTCCCTATACTATGAGAATTATTACATTTGGACCCTTTAACTCTTAGCTTATTACATTACACACCCACCTGAGATAATGTTTTACATTTTAAGTCCTAAATTGAAATAACTTCCTTTTGTTCACTTCTCATTTTTGTTAAATGACATAATTAACCCACTCCACCCATTTCTATATATTTTTGCTCCAATAAAATAAAACTAATTTTTAATTTTCTTTCATTTTTAGTCCGATTAAACATAAACCATTTTCTTCACTTTTCATTTTCATTAAATGACCCATTTCAACTATTTCTTTCTTTTTTTCCTCCATATATTTGGTCCAATAAAATAAAACCAAATTTTATTTTCCTCTTATTTATTATCTCATTTTGGGGTGTCACAATAAACATTGATTATGAATTTTATGATTTGTAACTGTAGCTTTAATTTAGGAGAATTAATTAAACTAGCCATTTTAGAAAATCAGCTTTACCTCCTAACCATTCTCTCCCTCAATTTATTAAAATAGCCTATACGTTCGTAATATATGTTCGTATATACGAACACCTCCTTAAAACTGATGAATTTGATACATCTTCATAATATATGGTCGTATATACGAACATAATTTAAAAACTCATTAAAAATGATACGTTCGTGAAAAGGTTCGTGGAATTCCAATATATTACGAAGATGCAATATATCACGAACTGAAAGTTTCATTTTTAGCTCCTAATCGTGATATACGAACATCAAAACTCAATTAAAAAAAAAGTTACAATTATGGTCCCTTATCTTTGGAACATAATTCAAACATATTTACAAATTTAACCCAAGATCGTGACATGACATGTGTTATCACGAACTCAATTTATTAAAAAATTAAGAAAGTTACAATTATGGTCCCTCCACTTTTGGCCCAATTATCAAATGATTTACAATTTTGGTGGTTATTTGATTCAAATAAAATCAAAGTTTCACTTATGGCCCCTCAACTTTGGCCCCATTATCAAAAGTATTTACAATTTTGGCCCTAATTCGTATTTATATGGGACCAAAGTTGAGGGCCGTGAGACACGAACATGTGCCAAAATTGTAAATCATTTGATAATTGGGCCAAAGTAGAGGGACCCTAATTGTAACTTTCTTAATTTTTTAATAAATTGAGTTCATGATACATGAACACATGTCACGATCTTTGGTTAAATTTATAAATATGTTTGAATTATGTTCCAAAGATAAGGGACCATAATTGTAACTTTTTTTTTGAATTGAGTTTTGATGTTCGTATATCACGATCAAGAGCTAAAAATAAAACTTTCAGTTCGTGATATATTACATCTTCGTAATATATTGGAATTCCACGAAACTTTTCACGAACGTATCATTTTTTAATGAGTTTTTAAATTATGTTCGTATATACGAACATATATTACGAAGATGTATCAAATTCATCAGTTTTAAGGAGGTGTTCGTATATACGAACATATATTACGAACGTATGGGCTATTTTAATAAATTGAGGGAGAAAATGGTTATGAGGTAAAGCGGTTTTCTGAAATGGCTAGTTTAATTAATTTCCCTTTAATTTATCATTGAATTTGTTAACTTTATAAATTATAACCTTATTTTACATTAACTTGACAAATTATATCATTCACGAATTAATTAGCTTTCATTAACCTTCATAAATTACTCCTTAACCCTTTTGTCTAGAACTTTTTAGTCCAAGTTTAATCTACAAATATAACCATAACTTAATCTCTGAATTTAATCTACTTCATAACGAAATTATAGAAATATCCTTTTTTTCAAGAATTATCAATTTGACATATAGGGGTCAAACAACAATCAACAAGAAAAAAAATATCCATATTGCACCATGCTCGTATAATCTGATCACTAACATTCACACCAGATTATGAAAATAGGTGCCTCAAAACCTATGCATTCACACCATTTTTCTAATTACAAATATCTATTGACAATTTTTAACAAAATCACATCATGATTCTCACATAAAAGAACAAGAATCAATCAAATCAAGCAAACCATATAGGATCAGATTAAATTGCGATTGCTCCTGTAAGTGTTGAACCAAAACAAAACTCTTAACCATTCAGATTTAAAAAAAGTTATCGCTCAAAAATTAAAAAAAAAATACGATTGAAAAGAATTGTTGATAGAAAAGAATTGTCGAATTAAACAGAAAACAATCCACAAAACAAATTAATCGAAAGTAACTCCGATAAAGGATCACAAAAACGATAGGCAAAGCAATCAGAGAACTTTGAAGGTAATATATTGAATTCAACAATAAAAATTCAGAGTATAGTTTCTCATCATTTTGCATTTGCTTCTAATTTCTAGATCTATCAACAAAAAGGAGGGAATTAATTGTGGTTTTGGCAAAACAGAATCGAACAGCATATCATTGGCTACGATTGCAAACTACGAAGATGTTTTACCAAAAACTAAATTCAATTTAGCACAAATAATACCCTTTGATCTCGAATTTTTCCTCACAACTATTAGCTTCAAGTTGCAAGGGGCTATGTCGTGCCATTATTACACTTTGACATACAGAATTTCTTCAGTTTTTTAGTTCGTGTGGAAACGAAGGAGAGTGCGGCTGCGAGATTCACAGCTGTATGCTCAAGATATTTATACAGGCCTTGCTTTGCTTCTAGGGTTTCCAAATGCTACGTCGTCGTTTCTTACTTTTATTGTTTGTGTTTTCTTATTAGAGAAAATTACGTTTTTAGTCCCCGTGGTTTGTTGAAATATTCGTCCTTGTACTTTTCAAATTATTCATCCATATGGTTTTACACTTTATTGTTTGTTTTTATCCTTAAGATTTTAAATTATTTATTATTAACTTGATCTTATTGTTTATAATTACGTGTTGTTTTCACCCCTCGTGTTTAAAGGTAGAAGTTAATTTTATGGACAAAAACAACAATGAATTGTAAACTATTGGAATAAAAATCAGTGCCGGCCCTGGCTATAGGCCAAGAGGGCGACGGCCCTGGGCAGCAACTGCCCAAAGGGCATCGTCGGCCCAGTTCCATTTTAGCTTTGCTAGGTTGAGTTCGTGAACGACAATGGAACGTTTACCCTAGACACTTTGGTAGGATGAGTTACCTCTGCGACTTTGTCTTAGACGCTAACGATTTACCCTCTTTGAGCGATTGAACGAATGGAACGAGTTACTCATTGTGAAAGAAAGAATCTAGACTACCTCCACTCCCACTTCTCGAATTTGACTCTCACTTGGTTACTGGTTAAGGATTCGAAACCCTAATCATACATTGTTGAAGTGTTGATTTCTCTTAGATGGACTCCACAGCCGCACAAGTAAGTTTTTTCTGTTCATGCGCTTCAATTGAATTTTTGATTTCCACCATCAATTCTTGAACTAGAAGACACTTGAGATATATTATAGTCATAGAGATAATGTGTTGGTACTCAGACTTTTGAGTTTAGAAAGACTACTCTATTTGTTTGTCAATGTTGTGATTTCTAGCTTCCAAAACAGATGGTTCATGATTTAGAATGCATGAGGAATTTCACAGCTTCAAAATTTTCCTTCAATCAACAACTCCCCTCTTCATTGACCTTGTATCCTGTGAAACGTAATTAATTACAACTTACAAGGTTATTTTAGATGGATTTCTTGATATAACTTAATTAGTTGGTAAATTTTATCCTTTCTTCAACCAAAATTTTAGGTTGTACTTCATGATGCTTTCAAAGACAACAATACTCAGCCAACTTTAGGATCTTTCTTTTTATGTATATTAACACAATTTCAGCAGCTATAATATAGTCTACAGACCTATACATGTACTAGTTGTGTTTTTTGCTTTGTCAAATTCTATTGTTATCACTAGATTCTTGAATGTTGTCACTTGATTCTAGAATGGGTAGTATTTGATTTATTTGATTGTTGTCATTTGGTTTTTGGATAGTTTAATGTGCAATAGGTAATTTAGTAATTCATTTGAATGTTGTCATTCCAATGTGCAGTAATTAATCAATGTCCTGCCCTCACTTGAATGTGCAATAGGTAATTCACTTGAATTCATGATGGACTAAAGGAGTCATGCAATAGCTAATTTCATAGACAAACACCTCAAATGACTAAATATAGTAGGAGGATGACAAAAGTGAAGTAGGAATGAGCCATTGATGTTGCAAAGTTTAAAGGATTGAAGAAGAATCAACTAATTAAGTGCTTGGAGTTGGATTGAGATGGGATTTAATGTTGATTTTGGTTTATATAGAAGACGTGAGATGTAGGAAATAGGGACAAGTAGATAAGTTGGTGGTTATGACGTTGGTTTTGGCTTTGGTTTATATACTTAACTTCTCATCTATATATGGCTTGTTTATCTCTTGTGATGCTTATTTTGGGTAGTTGGTCTTGATGGTGGTTTTTAGTCCTATTGTGAAGTTTTAAGGGGTTGTGGGTTTGATTTTTTATTCCTATTTAGTTGTTAATTTGTCATTTGGAGGATGACATGGGTGGTATTTCTTATATTTTTAGTCTTTCCAATTTGTTGGAGATTAGGTTAGTCCTATTTGGTTTAACTTCCACTATGAGATGTAGGGGATACAACAACTTTACTAACAAAACTCTAACATGTTATTATAAAGCAAACAACCAATTGTAAGATCACGCCTATGAACAAAAAACCGGACAACTATAAATTACCAAACTCGGATGTTTTAAAGTGGGCATCATTTGGTCTTTTTGCCACGGGCAATGATAAAAATGCAATTTTGAAACCAAAAGGATGAAAGTTGCAGTTTTTAACAAACAACAGGGATTAAATCGTAATTTACTCTTTTAATTTAGTTATCATTTAATTTTCGAAAGCTAAGGCATTGTTTGGCAAACTAGCTTATAAGTTAGCTTGTAGCTTATAAGCTAGCTTTTCAAAACGCTATTTTAAGTAACGTTTCAATAAACTAGCTTATGGTCATCCAAACATGTACCAGTTTTTGCCAAACATAGCCTAATTCTTTTTCCTGATTTTTGTTATTTGTTTTGTTGGTAACTATTCTAAAATGCTTGTTTTGATTCACAAAAATCCATTATATCATTCTTAAGGATACTTCAAAAGTCTTGAATAGGGGTGCTCAAATTTCCGACCAACCCAACCAACCTGGCTAAACCAACCCGAAAAAACATAAAAAAACTCAAACTAAGGTAACCCGATACATAATCGATACAAATTTTGTCCAAACCACATCTATTGGGTTGGAAACGGGTAGGGCCTAAAGTAACCCGACCAACCCGTCAACCTGATCAAAACTTGTACGTTTTTTTATTTATTTATGGTTTTAAACTTTTAGCGGCTCTTCTTTCTACCAAATCTCAAGTCTTCCTATCTTAGTCGTAGTTTGGATCTGTCTACGAGACCACGCCGATTAAAATCGTATAAATCTAACATTCAAATCTTCAAAAAATTTCAACATCGATAAAATTTAGAGGCAAGAAATGCTCTTTTTTTACTCTTCTCTTCTCTTATTAGTCTTATTTTTATATTTTCATTTTGATTTTAGTATTTTTAAATGAAATCACTTAGTTAGATTATAAAATGGTGTATTAAAGTTTCAACCCGACCCAACCCGCACGGTTTGGGTTACACTTTTGATTGGTTTGGATTGGGTTGAGAATTTTCAAACCTCAAACATTGGGTTAGATTGTTCAAGTGTCTTCAATCCGGCCAACCCAACCCGTGAGCACCCCTAGTTTTGAGCCATTATGTTCACAAAAATCCATTATATCCGTTCTTATACTTTTTCTAATTATTCATTTTTGTGGTTTATATTTTATTGTTGTTTTCATTCTTATAATTTAAATTTTATTATTCTTTATTCGCTTTTATATTGTTTACAATTACTTGTTGTTTTCACTCCCGGTACTTAAAGGTAGAAGTTAATCTTAATACTTAAAAATACAAGTTAATGTTATAGACAAAAACAATAATAAGTTATGAACTATAGGATTGAAAATGCAATTTTGTAACCAAAGGGACGAAAGCTGCAGTTTTTAACTAGAACAGAGATTGAACCGTAATTTACTTTTTTAATTTTTTTTATCATTTGATTTTCGTAAGCTAAATCTTTTTTCCTTATTTTTGTTATTCTAAAGTATTTATTTTGATTCACAAAAATCCATTATATCATTATTATTTATCAAGGATAGTTCAAAATTTGAGCCATTATGTCCACAATCAACATACACATAAATTAGATGATTGTCCCAAAAAAATTGCTATACGTAACGTTTTTGATTAATCATGTTAACATCAACACATGTGGTTTCTTATTGAAGAAGAACAATATCGACACATAGATTAATAACACAAAAATTGATCTAAACACAAGCATTCTTTTAGTACTAGATAGCGACCAACTCTAATTTTGAGTGACCTATGTTTAAAACTTTTAATTCATCAACCTATTTCATAACACAAGATACAACCATTATACATACAACTTGATTGCGAATGAATTTGTTATATAAAATGTAGAGTAAATTACACTTTTGGTCCCTCTAACTAACTTCCATCAAAAATATACCAGCTGTCCTAAATGCCTGTTGGTATTTAAAATATTTATTCATCAACAACAAAAAAAAAAAGACTATCAAATTAAAGCCAAAATAACAAGATATAAAAAAATTCATTGAATCATAATAAGAATCTACATTCATATATCAACCAAGTACATCAATCAGATCCTAGAAGATCCTGAGTTGTCAAGCGGCGTCGTTTTCCAAACAAACAAGGGCAAAACAGAGTTGCTGGTCTCTACGAAACGACCACACCTGCACCTTCCTGTGCTCCTTCAAATCCTCACTGTTACTCTCCACAAACTGATTCCAACTGGTCCTCAGAACATAATTGCACGTAGTTTTCAGTTGCCACATCTTCAACTTCATCGGGTTGGCGTGCATTCGCAGAGTCGGCCCCAACAACGGTACATCAATCTCACCATCTTTTGTATCCAACAATTGTTTTTCATCGGCTGTCAAGAACTCAAGTGTCTCCAGTTGGTTGATCGGCATGCTCAACCTGTTTTGGTTTTTCGCAAGATCGGTCGCATACAAGATCTTCTGGATCACCAACATCAAATCGGAACCCTTCATCTCTTCTGTCACGAACTCTTTCAACCGCTCGATTTTCTCTTTGTTGGTCGCGGAACAACCAACATAAACCTTATTCTGAATCTTCTTTTTCGCCATCGTCTTCTGTTTCTTCATCTTGTATTCGTCCTCATCTGTGATTGGCCATCGTCTCTTCGTTTTTTTAGCGACAACTTTGAATTCTTGATCATCATCGGATGACGACTGGTCCTGACGAGAAAACAAGGCTATCTTTTGATCGACGAGTTCTTGAATCTTTTGAAGATAATATCGGTCTTCGCATTCACGTTTGCTTCTTTTATCTGGCGCCATGAACATGGGTTTGAGAGAATTGGAATTAGGGGTTAAACCTTCGATGGCCATGGTTGATTGAGAGTGATTTTGATATGTGGGGTGAAGGGTGTTTGTTTGTGTATATATAGGTTTTGGATGAACAAGATAATCTCTAGTTTAATATTCTTTTTTTTTAATTGCATTCCTAATCGTATGACAACTCTAATTAATTAAGTACAACTTTTTTTTTTTTTTTGTGTGTGTGTGTGTGTATAGATATAGGTTTTAGGAGATGACTATTAAGTTTGTTGGGAGGAAATCGTTTCCTTAATTAAGAATTTAAATATTTAATTTTGATTCGATTTTTGTTTGGGTTTTAGGAAAAGATTTGGTTTTTGATTTGGTTTTCGTTTAGCTCTAGGAAACCCTTCTCCTTTTAATTAGTTTTACACTAGTTAATCTTTATTTAACAAATAAAGATATCATTGTACATTTACGCGTTTGTTGTTTTCCTAATTATTTTCAAGTTAAATCAAAACAATGAAAATATAAAAGAAAAGAAAAAGTAAATATTATTGACTAATCTACATATTTTCACGAATTATATTTCTATTTTTATCCCTAACTAATAGATTAAAAAAAAAGGTTAAAATGTCTCAATATTTTTGCGAGGTGCTCATAATATTACATGTGTCCCACCCAAAAGTTTATTTTTGTCTTTTAACATCCGACAACCAGCAAAAAGAAAAATGTTGCTAGGTTTTTTTTAAGTTTCTCCTTCGATGAAAATTTACATTTTCCTGTAACATTGTTGGTAAATGATACCCGAATAATGTTTCATAAAGGGCTCTAAAAATTAAAATATCAGGTATTAGTTTCGACATACTATAAGTTGACAAAATCTACATCTACATGTATTTGAACGGAACAAAATTTTTTCTTAAAGAAGTTTGACATAACATACAAGAAGTGATAGCACTAGAGAGGTTTGAACCCAAGTTTCACACAACATGATTAAAAAAAAAAAAAAAAACCTCCAAGTTGATTACCTCTAGTTAAATATTTATTTCATAATAAATAAATCATTCAAAAATGAAAATATTATACAAAACTATTTATAATTTCATATAATGATCGAGATTTCCCTTTTATTATATTGATATGATATTTTGATTTTTAAATAATTTTTTAAAAAGTAAAATATATTATATTTTAATACAATAAAATTAGGTTTATAGGATGCCAAAATTATGTAAATGTCTAAATGACTGTTTTATATGACATAAGTTTATAAAACTAAATGATAAAGCGTATTATCTAAGATTATTGTAATAGATTTATAGGACGCCAAAATTGTATAAGTGTTGTTCTATTGGGAAGTGAAAGTAGTAATGATATGATGGGAGATGAAGGAAGTGGAGATAAGGGAATGCACAATGTTCAAAGCCGTGAAGGTGTGATTGATGGTGCGATGGGAGGGGGACCTCTTATTCAAAAGGTTAGCGATGTTTAGTTTCGCCATGTGGAATATTCGTGGTCTCAATGCCTCAAGTAAACAAAGGGAAGTCAAATCTCTTATTAGAGATAATGGGATTAGTATATGTGCCATTGTGGAAACCCATGTGAATAAAGACTTACTACCGGCTATTTGCAATAATACGTTTGGTAGATGGGCGTGGGCTTCGAATCAAGCTTTTTCGGATGGGGTACGCGTATAATTGTGGCTTGGGATTTACGTAGGGTGGACGTTATGGTTTTGGAAGGTAATAACCAATTTATGCACTGTGAAGCCCGTGTTCGAGGGGTAACAAATCCTTTTTTCTTCTCTATTATCTATGGTGCGAACTCGGGGATAGGAAGGAAGGATTTATGGTCGGGCATCAGGAAGTTTTGTGCTATTCTGGGCCCTAAACCGTGGGTTTTGTTTGGCGACTTTAACTCCATGCTATTTCCACATGATGGTTATGGGGGTGTTTCGAGACGAAATGGGGATATGCTTGACTTTGCTGCGTGTGTGGAGGATGTTGAAATTTTCGATATTAACTATTCTGGAATACAATACACTTGGTGTCAAATGCCAAGTGAGGAGGGCGGTATTCGAAGAAAGCTTGATCATGTTTTAGCAAACACGGAGTTTACTACTCGGTTCCATGATGTAAGTGTAAAGTTCCTCCCTCGGGGTGTGTCAGACCACTCCTCGGCTGTTTTGTTGTTTCGGGGAGGTATTAGAAGGAAGGTGTGGGGTTTTCGTTTCGAGAATTTCCTGGTAGATCATCCGGGCTTCATCCAAACGGTACAACATACTTGGGCCAAGCAAGTGGAAGGTACGTTTATGTTCCGTCTTACATCCAAACTTAAAGCTCTTAAGATTCCGCTTAGAAGGCTTCGGTCCTCCTATGGCAATTTGTCGGATCGTGTAAGCAAGTTGAAAATGGAGCTGGATGTAATACAAGTGGCGTGTGATATAGACCCTGGAAATAATGAGTTGCGAGAGGATCTAGCTCATTTGCGTTTGGCTTACCAGCATGCATGTTGGGACGAAGAATGTGCGGCTCGGCAAAGAGCTAAAGTGAAATGGTTAAATGAAGGTGACTCCAATACCAAGTTCTTTCATAACGTGGTACAGGAGAAACGTCATGTCAACCATATTCATGCGGTGTGTGATTCGAGTGGGGAGTATACGTATGGGGAAGATGTCGTGTTCGTTTTCGTTTCACATTTTCAATCGATCCTAGGTACGATGGACCCTTCGGTTGAACCGATTGTCCCAGATGAGTGGTTTGTTAATAAGCTCACCTTGAGTGATGCGCTCCACATGATTCGTCCAATTTCTGATATGGATATTCGAGCTGCTATGTTCAACATTGGTAATGATAAAGCTCCGGGATCGGACGGGTACTCGTCGAAATTTTTTAAAGCGGCTTGGAATGTGGTTGGTCATGATGTAAGTGTAGTGATTCATAACTTTTTCTACCGAAGCCATCTAGCGAAGGAGTTGAACCACACTTTGTTATGCTTAATTCTGAAGGTTAGCAATGCGACGAGGGTTATGGATTTTCGACCGATCTCGTGTTGTTCAATCCTTTATAAATGTATCAGTAAAATTCTTGTGGATCGAATCAAGGATTCGTTTGAATGTGTTGATTAGTGATTGTAACACCCGGAATTTGGAGACTTCCTTTAGTGATAGTTCGGGAGTCTTTTAGCTTTTGGAATGTAAAGGTGTTGAGAAATCAGATGAGTTTTGCTATGGAATCATCGAGGATCGAATCAGGTGAGAAGACGCGAGAAAACCGAGAATTGGGTTGCCGCGAGTTGTGGCGCGACTTGGGGTCGCGGCACAAGTCAAGTAACTCACTGGAAGTGAGTTCTGGGGAAACGGGCGACTTATGCCGCGACTTAAGGTCGCGGCATAACCCGCGTGACGCACTGTGGAGCTAAAAGCCGATTTTTCAGCCATTAGCCTCATTCCTCTCAATCCCAAACCCTAAAACTTCTTCCCTTTTCTCTCCCAAACCTCAAATGTCGAACCCTTACCTATTTTGAGGGTTTTCCATCCTCAAACCACATAAACCTTCTTCATCTAACTAGTTGGGATGATAACCCACAAAACCTCCATCTTCATCTTCCTCGTCAAGTTCAAAGTGTGGGAGCTCGGGTCGAAGAGTTGGATTGGGTGTCTTCGGAAAGTCTCGTCATCTTTAATGGTAAGCTTCTTTGAGTTAAGGTTATAAATATTCTTCGGATGTTTCTCTAGTGTTGAGTTTATCAGATCTCAGATTTGTTAGTTTTGGAGAACTAGGGTTTTGATCTCGTTTAGGGATTTTGGTATATAATGTTGGGAAATATTTCTATGTGGTTGATTGTGGATATTTATGGTTTGGAGTGTTTGGATCTAGGTTTTGGAAGTTTTCGGCTTGAGGATTCAAGCGCCCTTCAAAAGAGCTCGTTGGGTGAAATCTAGATTTAGCCTAAATCTAGCAAGGTGAGTTCAAGTTGATTTGTGAAAACGGTGTACATGCCAAAATGTTTATTTTAAAGTGTTTTATATAAAATGGTTAATTGCTGATAACTTTTGTGTATTTTGAAGTAAAAATATGTTTTACTTGGTTATATGCCAAAGAGTGAGTATTTTGGTAAGTTTTCATATTTAGTAAATTTGGGTCGTGTTAACCTCTTAAAATGCTTATATTGGGTTTTGAATATTTCGACAACTAAATAGCATGATTTACGTAGTCTTGGTGATTTTGTACAAGTAAGATTTATCTTATGATTTATGCATCTTCAAGGATTTTGTACAAATGGAGTCTATTTCATGTTATATGCATTTTGGTGTATTTGCATTCTTAAACCCTTTGGAAAACCTTTGGTCCCATTACGCGTTGAGTTTTGGGTTAATCTCGTCTTTGAGGTACGTGTCTTCGTAAACATTGTTTAAAGACATTTCATTATTTGGGGGACCATTGAGTATTGGTCAAATGGATTTTGAGCATTTTAGCTCGGTATTGGCTTAAAAGAGTCTTGTGGACATTTGTCCGGGTTTAATGGCTCGATGTAGAGTCTCATTTCATGGCTTACATCTTAATGCATTTTATTGCATATTTATAATTACAGGCTCGAGTGCTGTTGTCATTCAGGTATAGTCGTGTAATTTTAGACCGTGTTGCATTGGATCCATAGGCACGTAAGTCAGTCTTATTTGATGGTCATTTGGGTGGTACGGGGTTGGACTCCGCGACTCATGGGTTATGACCTTGTCCTTTCAAGGTGTACACTAGGAGGAGGGCTGAGTCCGGGTTGTGCTATCATGGCGTTAGAGTAGTCATTTGATGGGCGTTTTGGGACCTCCGCTAGGTGGGGCAATGCCATAGTTGTATCCCCCTTGGGCCGGGCCTTTGAGCGGTATTCTCGTTAATATTCCGCTAAGGTCAGCTGACTCTTTGGTGTAGCTTGAAGGGAGTCGTAGGGACACTTGGGCTTGTGTGTCGTGAAGTGTCATACGATTAACGTTGTATGTGTGGCATACTTTTGTGTTCCTCCAACGGATACAGGTAGCCCCCGTCGTCGGCCCGTCGTGTTTTGGATATTTAATTGTCCACGTTTTAATATTTCGAGTTCATTATATTTTATGGTCGTGTGGGTATTATTTCGAGTTACGGGTTTTCCACGACGTACCATATCTTTATGATTTGTCCTCCGTTATTTAAGGGTCGATTATTACGCCCCACCCGTGTTTTGGGTGTTATGGGATATGACATACTATTTACATTTTAGCACATTTGAGTATCGAACTATGACCCCGTTTTGGGTGAGTTACGGGTTGCATCGTTTTATAAGAAATGCATGTTTGGGAAGCATTGTCTTTAAAAGTGTATATCATGGGAAAATTAGTCGTTTCCATTTTGAAGTGTAATATTTCGAAGGATCTTGCTTTACAACTGATTTCCTCTTTTAAAGATTTATTCATTAATGTTAAAACTCTTGAGTTCACTAGGCGTTAAGCCTAACCTTTTATTTGTCAGCATGTGCATCAGGTTCCAATTGGGGTTTCGGTTCTAGCAAGTGCAATGAGGATTGAGCCTTAGCTTTATACAAGAGTGAGTAGTCGGTGAAGTCATCCGCAGGTTGGAGTTAGTAACTGTTATTGGGCTCAGTAACACCCGTTCTTTTCATAGAGTGTATGTATAGGATGAACGTGAGCGTTGAAGTTAATTCTCAATTTATGTTTGTAGTTTGAAATATTTATTGATGTATTTAGAAATTTTTTAATAAGTTGCTATCTTTAGATTTGAGGGTGTTACAAGTTGGTATCAGAGCTTAAGTTTGAGAGAATTAGGTATTGATCTTTGGATGCCTAGACTCAAACTAGAGTTCTTATAAGTGATTGTAAGTGAAGTTGCACATTAGGTACCCTAAGATAAGAGATTTTGAGGATTGATCGAGTCGCTAGAAACGGTAAACTTGTCGAGAGTCGCAAGGATGATCATGTTCGGTACGTTCATAATGGCACCTGGCCAGTGTTATGGTGAACCTACATGCTACATTTGTATACTTGAACTACCTTGATATGATGACCGTTGGGGTAGTGAGAAAGTTTCTAAGCGAGTAAGCTAAGGGAGGATTGATGTTTATAGCAATGTCACTTGGGGTGGTAGCTAAGTGTGATGAACGCATTAAGTTGATCATCTTGAATCAGAGTTAATGGTTGAATTAGGACTATAAGTTCGTTATACCGTTTCTATTTCAAAGGGAAATCGTAAGCCAACCAAAGTAATGATATTGTTGCTCTAAGATGTTGATGCATCCGGATGACCATAGTATGTCGGGTTATTGAGAAGAGTAATCCTAAGATGTGAGTGCTGACCAAATTCATGCCCTAAATTTATTTTCTAAAATGAGTTTGCATAAATTGTTTCTCAAGTTCGCTAAGCATAAAATGTTTTGCATTATGAAGTCTTGTCAACGCATCTAGCACGCATCAGATTTTAAACTGTGAGCTTAAGTATGCATGAAATTGTTTTGTTGCGCATGATTGCAAATTGTTATCAAAATTCTCTTCATTCACGTCTCGTGTTTAACGCTACTTTCGGATATTGTAATTTCCATATTTTAATGTCTTTTGGGTATTGGGCAAGTAACTATGAGATTTTAACCTAGACATTGGATCACCTCCACGTATGTCAATGGTTCTAAAGGAAAAGTTAATCACATGTTTTGAGTCGGAATTTCTTGAGAATTTTAGTTTGTACGAGTTTTGCTAAATTTCATGGAGTATTGTTTTGCGATGTCTTTTGATGTGTGGGTTTTACTTTTGCTTCGTCCAAACTTGCGAGTTTATGTCATGTCCAATGTAAATTTTGTTGAAAAGTGTCACTTTACTTTTCATTGCAATAAAAAAAAAATAGATGAGATTTTGTCCCAGCCTACCCTAAAAGTGGTATAGTAGGGTATAGTATAGTAGGCGAGCGAGTTAGCGAAGGGCCTTTCCCTCTGGGGGTAGGAAAATCATGATCGGGATAGCGGACCAAAAGCTATGGAACTTGGGTGTGGGTCTTTTGTCGAAATGGAATGGCCTTACCATCATGCCGAATTTCTTCAATAGGACGGAAAATGAATAGCTTATTCATAATCTTAGAGGCCCTGCACCGCTGCATTCAATTGCTCTGTCATAAAGAAAGGGGATTGGCGACTTACCCATTCAGTGACTTTGGCACTGGACGTTCCCCAAGAAGAATAAACAAGAGATAACGCGCATACAAAGAGGATTCTTAACCGTTCGCGAAGAGAAGATAGTTGTTTTAGGCAAGGAAAAAAGGTGGAAACTCTTAGAAGTATAATATTTCAGACCTATTGTCGTCGTGCACACTTTGTTGAGAAATGAAAATTTTGACACCACTTGATTTTAGCATTAATAAGTTTTGCGAAAATTCAGTTGAGTTTATGGTGTCTCATCTTACGTCATTTGCGTCGCGTAAATAATTTTGGGATCATGTACTTGTGCATCATGGTGTGCGTTATTTTATGAATATTGTTATTCGAGGTCTCATCCCACATGTTGTTTTAGGAATTTCATTATCATGTGATTTATCTTTGGGCTTTATGCAAATGTCAATCGTCGCATACTAATTGCATTTGGACTTACTTATAACTTTGGTGTGAGTAATTATATAAACGATTTACGTTATTTTAAAACAGGACTTTTGTTCTGATCATATTTCAACCATCAACTTTTACTGTTAGAATTTTCCGAAATGCATTTAACGATTTAGCAGCATCCTTGTCGTTGGAGTTTCTGTTGGGTCAAATGTGTTTACCTATTCGACTTAAAGCTTTAAACTCGATTCGAGATTTTATTTGCATTCCCATCATTTTACCTGGCTTAGGGGAAATGAACTGGTGCGCAAGGGGTTGTTGATGATTTTATGCCACCGTGTCTTCTGGGTTAAAGAGTCAGAAATTTAAAGTTAATTTGTGAATCTCTCCTTTGGAGTTGTACAAACATTTATTGCACATGTGGTGGTGCAGGAACCTATTTTCACAATTATGGGTAAATCGTTGCGCATGTTTTGTTATTGTCCTTATTAACTTAAATACTGAACAAATGAGTTTTGGAAATGGTTTCATATGCGCTGTGTGGATAATCAAATTTGAAACCTATCGAGTGATCGGTAGTGTATTTTCACCGCACGTTTAAGTGTTAAAAAGCTTATGTATTTGAAAGTTTTATAAATTTCAAATTGGCTTACTGGTTGAAAAAAAAACCTTGAACTCATTAGGCCTATAGATTTAAACCCCTGCCGTGAAAGGAGTTGTAATTAGGGACTAAGGGAGTCCTTAGGAGTTGAAACGTCGGATGATCTGACTTGCGGTCAGTCTTGAATTTTGGACTTGGGTTTTCGAATCTATGCGCGCTTGATTAAT